>JARACZ010000006.1:5000-1255000 GCA_029255805.1 Keiferia lycopersicella | reverse complement strand
CGGGGGACAGCTCGGCGAGCTTACATTTTTTTTTGCCTCCCCTTGATGTGTCCCCACTGTCAGCGGGGGGCCACGGTTACTCACCCCGTCACCCCCTCGTCTTCAATTAAATCCCTATCTCGAACACCACCTCACGCTTTCTATCTACGGGTCTCTATTAGACTATGTTCTATACATACGTCTATTCTATCTGCCGTGTTATGCCGGCTTAGAATAGCATCACCCCACATCCTTCCGTGTCGTAAGAGGCGACAAAGGGACTCGAGAGTATTGGTGTATAACAATTTTTAGGCGACAGGCTGACAACCTGTCACTATAGTGATACACGTTTTCTGAAGCAATCTTGGAAAACAATCCTTAAAAATGTCAGACGTGGCGATAGTGGCCGTATTCTTACGGCTGTTAAGGCTCTGCCTACCTCGCAAGGGATAAAGGCGTGATATACGTATGTATGTATGTATGTATGTCTACTCAATCTATTCTATTCTTTCTATTCTATTTTCTTTTTCTAGGTCCAGTGATCCTATATAATTTTCAAAAAACATTTCGATAGCGTGTTTTAAAATACCTACAGCGACATCTATGAACAAGTTTATTACGTGTATATGAGACAGTATCACGCGAAAACGACTGAACGGATTTTGATGCAAATTTTACAAATGCAGATATTAAAATAATACAGTATTAATAATCAGGCTTGCGAAGGCTTAATTAGGCTAGGATACGAATTTAACCGCATTTTATCTGACAATTCACAAACTTTAAACAGCCTTATTGTAAAGTTACCCTGATGTCGCTTGGATAACTTTTTCTTTCAAGCGTCGAACGAAACGCTTAGCTAAACAGAACTAAGTAATATAAAGTTTCGCCCGATCTCTACTTTCATTGGCATCTATCCACGGAGCAATATGTCAAAAGCTCGAAAACTCGTCGAGAGACATAAGTTTTTTCTGTTTCTCTTTAAAATAATCTGGCGACAAATCTACCTCTAACGCACCTCTACAGTGATATTAAAAAAAATAAGGTTCGACAGCGCGTCTTGGAGACAAGTTTCATGTTTCATGTGTCAAATCGATACTATTCTACTCGGGTGAAACGCAGGCGGTGTATAAAGTAAAATGATACCACTCGTATTTACAACCTTGTCATTTTGTTCTAGATAAAATTTAGCTTTGTACTCTGATGTTTAAAAATATCAGTTGATTTAAAGCGATTAATAGAGATGGATGTGTTTGCTTCGGTTTCTATTCATGTACCTAGTTACTATTTTGGAAATTTCAAAGGTGATCAAATCATAATGAGTGAAACGTTTTTCTAAATTCTAATCATTCATCATCGACCTCATATTATGAGGTATAGCAATATGTTACAGTGTATAGGTGAAGGCCACTACTGTTTAATGAAGAACTTTAAGTGAAGAAATACTTGTATACTAAAAGCCGCACTCGACAGACGACGCTGCGATAGCGCTGCGTCGACAGCCGTCGAGCGGTTTTAGTATGAGGATTGTGATAAATTGGATGACCAAATAAAAGATGTTATTTTATATTAAATGACTCGACTTTATTGTCGGTTGATCGGATGCGAACAGTAGTATTACATTACATACATTTACCACATTTGTAGTATGGATCTGACAGACCGCTGCGATATTATAGCGCTCGGTCGTGCGTTCAGTGTGCGATCTGCCTTTGGTCGGGCGGCGTGTAGCGCCGCGTCGCCGCGGCACGCTAGAATCACATTACGAACCGGCAACGCACTATTACAAAATGTACCGCATGCGTCGTATTAGCCGATAGCTGTCAACCAAACCTACTATCTACGTCTAATTGGCCTGTTTCATGCATAAAAACCCTTAATATGAACTACGCTCGTTTTACATTGATTGTAATAGTCGTCGGAACGAAGGAAATACTGCGGTTAGCGAGGTTAATTATTTACAGTGGAGAAAGTGTGTTTATACTAGGGCCAATCGTTACTAAGGTAGTGTAAAGGGCGTGTTTCTTCGGTGGGGCGGCCGCGCGGGGCGCGACAATGACCAGCGGAGCGTGAAACACCCGCCACACCGCACCGGCACTGTTTCATTTGAACACGCCATCCTTGTTTATTTCTAAGGGTTTGTTGCGTTAACGATTTGATATGGGCACGTAGCCAGGTAAATAAAATACCCACCCCTGAGTAAACCTTCCATATAACTGGTAATAACGCAATGTACTAATGCTAAATTGTGGATAGCTGGGAACACAAAGTCATAGTTGCCGTATTTCGATATTTGTTTTGGGGTTCTCTTTTCTCTAACACTACTAATAGGATATGACACCTATACTAAAGTATAGTGCTTGGAGAAATTATTTTAAAACCACGAACATAATCACTCCTTAAAGTATTTCTACCGATTTTATTTTAGAAATGTAAATATTTTTTACGTTCTTTTCCAACTAAAAACAAATTGTATTGCAACACAACATGTTGAAAACATTGTGTGTTTACTATTAGGTGGAACGTTCTAGTAACATATCTCCCTAAGACCGTTGTTGTTCGTAAACTAGGTATGTAGTTATGTGGGTAAGGCGCATCGCACGACGGACCGCTAAAATATCGCAGCGGTCTGTCAGATCCATACTAGAAACTTCACTCCCCATAATAAACAGCACTCGACGGATGACGCTGCGATAGCGCTGCGTCAACAGCGGTTGAGCGGTTTTAGATTGGGTATTGACATTTCTAGTATCGATCTGACAGAACCTTGCGATATTTTAGCGGTCAGTCGTGCGTTTCATCTAAGTACTAGGTACGCAGGTACCTATTCAGTCAAAGAGAACTCAATTAACAAATTGACACGTGAATAATAAATTTGTCCACAGTAAAGTATAATTTTATGTTATCTATCAGTACTTCTCTTTACCAAATTATTTTTCTGTCCTTATCTTGACCTCGTCTTTATGCTCGTTTGATATGATAACATACCTTAATGGCTACATAAAGTTTATTTGCTTATACATCTCATTGTCCTAATGTAGGTCATACACAATGTTATTATACATACAAAAAAGTGTTATCTATATCTACACTCTCTCCCTTCGTGTGGGACACTGAGTCGTCCAACGACCCAGTGTATCTCTTTTTGGTTAGCTGGATATCTGGTCCTGGTTTTCCACTATGTACCTTCGATGTAAATGTGCTAGCCAGTGGTCTATCATACTGTACAACTTTGTTTGTTATGTTTTTTTTATATTTTTAGTTGAGCTTGAGTTGTGTTTAGAATGAGCAATTTTAACCAAGTGAAAGTAGCCTAAATGTTGACCAAACTCAGAAACTATACAATCCAAAAAGTTTAATTCAAATCCGTTCAGTAGTTTCGTAATGTTATCCCATTGACTTACTTTTTCTACGCACCACTATGAGTTTCACGTGACTTACAAACTTACTTTATGTGTAGCAGATGACCCTACTTTTAGAGGATTTTTTTAGCCTATAAACCTGCTTGGTGATTTTCTTGACATATAATTAATAAAGGTTTTATCAAAATCCGTTCAGTCGTTTTCGCGTGATGCTTCCTTATCCGAATATTTAAACATCCAAAAATCGTACAAAACTTGCCCATAGATGTCGCTACAGGTATTTTAAAACAAGCTATCGAAGTGTTTTTTTGTAAATTATGTACGCACACTAGACACTGATTTGTTACTGTCTTATTAGTCAGTAGATAGATAGATAGATAGATAGATATATTTCTATTTTTTGTGTTCTACTCGTCAAACTGAACAAAATAAAGTGAAACCACGTTATCCAAGACATGGCCCGTATTGTTTTCGCTTTTTCCGACAGATGGCGTAATACATAATTATTGCATTATGGCTTTATCGGGTTTACACACGGAATAATAACTAGGTGAATATGCGGATATTTTAGATAGGTAGCATAAAAAACAAAATACATTTTTGGGGGCGATAAGTCCGAGCTAGGCTCGGTTAACCAGGTACAGTAGTATAAACACATTAATATCAAATCATGATACAAATGTCAGTCGAAAATTAATGTTGACTTTTTCCCTAGATTTTCTATGTGACAGTTATGAGCTCATTTTATAATTTCATACCAATTTTGACCTCATTTTATTATTTTTAAATGAGCGCCATCTATAAACTAATGGGTACATAATTTTCCATTAATTGTGTTGTGCACAGTCAACCGTCACGACTCACGTTTCCAAAAATGGTAAATCGAATTTAACGCCAGGTTTCAGTCCCTACATTAAAGGATTAAACCTATACATGAAAAAAGCTGTACCTAGATATAAAAAAAACATATCGAACTGATTTTATGGGCCCTTTTTCAATAATTAGGTATATATTATTAAATATTACTTTTCATGCGCTAAGTTATATTAGAACTAATCTTAGAACAATTGATATCGGAACAAATAGATACTTACGCTTACGATAAATGTCTCTTACATTTTCATAAGCACAAAACGGGTTTGAATAATCGATGAGTACGAGACTTTGTCACTAATAGAAATGAGGGAGCAAGGCTCGGTCACCAGGTTTGATACAAATAGTTTGATGTACCTATCGCTACGTAATCCTGAAAAGAAATGAGACTAGCGGGTTACTTGGGACATAGTCGACACCAGCATCTATGAACCAGCTATAACGTTGAAAACTTTGGACTCTACATTTATCAACCAGTTATAACGTTATAGGCTTATAGCTGGTTCATAGATGCTGGTGTCGACCATGTCCCAAGTTACCCGCTAGTCTCATTTTCCCCCATTTTACTGTATTTTTAATTGACATACGAAATAGATACAGTGTCGTGTAACATATCTACAATGTGATCTTTAACGGTCCGTTGATATAAAGTCTAATGAGCGTGCTAAAATAAGAAACGTTTCTTGTCAGCTAAGATATGGATTTAAAAAATTGTTCTATAGATTTGAACAATAAAGGTTCCTATGAAGTAAGAACATTAATTTTACCGTCGCAATACCTAATCTGAAACTAAATCTATCTGTAAACCGTAAACAATGAATTAACCGGAGGGTTATCTTATTCATTAGGTCTTTGTTTCACATTCACAAAGATCACAAAAACATAATATGAACTAATCTATCGATCCAGTTTTATTCAGAACGGGGAGGATAATTAAACTTTCCCATTGCATTAGGCTTACCATTGTTATCTAGATTACAGATAAAGACAATCAATCAGGCTTTATTAATTTTATCATACTACTTACTTTACATTGCTTTTGTATGGGTATAACATTAATATTTGATACATTGATTTTAGATTGTAAGAGTAAGTAATATCCTACCACCTACATGAATTTATTACTTTGTGAATTTGTTCCCAGTCTGGTTAGGACATTGCGGGCTGAACTATTCGATTGTCCGTAAGAAAGATGGTTCCGTGTTTCGGATGGCGCGTTAAGCCGTAGGTCCCGGTTGCTGTCTATGATAACTTAGACGGCGGCGGTAATTACACAACCAAGTCAGAAGCTTGCTACTTGTAGAAGGTGGTTGAAAAATTCTGACACTAGGGTTCATCGGGTCGTTGGACGACTCGGTGTCCCACACGAAAGAAAGAAAGAAAGACCTACATAAACCAACTAAATCTTTCGTTTTTCCTTAGGTCATCATTAAGCAAGAGTTACTATGTAATTATTCCCGCTCCTATGTATTTGTGCACCACATAAAACGATGGTTGGTTACCCACCTATCTATGTTGTTGATCTTAAGAGTAGAACTCTATAGAGCTTTCGCGTTAGCATGGCAATAGCGATCGATGTAATAATTGTGTACAGGGTGTAAGAGACGGGTGTAACGATTACTTTGCAGGAATGATCAGACCATGAAACTGAACAACTTTTTTCTATGGGGGCTATGTTGGGAAACGTGAAATTTTTTTGACCTCCCATACAAAGTTCTCGATCAGCTGACTGACTTTGTATGGGAACTCAAAAAAAATTTTCGTTTCCCACCATAGTAAAAGTTATTCAGTTTCATGGTCTGATCACGCCTGCAAAGTTTACGTTACACCGTCTCTTATACCCTGTGTTAGTTATATTTCGTATGTCTTGCCTGTTATTGTCTGTAAATATAAAACATTCATGATCATTATCTGCTACTTTATAGATACGAGTATTGTGGGCGTCCCATCTACCTTTCGCCAAATGCCATTTCTCTCAGCTAGGTCTGCTGTAAGAAATTTCTTTTTTAGAGATAAACAGTGCCCGTTGTGTCCATTTTATTTGTGTTTTGTCCTGTAAAATTTCATGTGTACTACAATAATTCGTTAGATAAATAAATAATCTATGTAGGTTATTATATACTGTTTTCAATTAAATTGCATGTAATCAGCCGTGTGGTCTTCTAATTATCAATCAATAAAATTGACACAAAATGAATACAGTCCCGACCTACCGCGTCGGCTATCAAAGTTCAACTCTCGCTGTTGGAAGATGTCAACAGATGCTATTTATCAACTACTAGCTGATGTGCCTGCGACTTTGTTCGCGCGGTGGAAATTCGATTTAAGGTTATAGTCTGTAAGTTTAGGTACTTATCTTTTTGTAAACAAACTTTGTATGAACGTGACACTTCAGAACTGTCAGTTTAATACAAAATTTATTTACAAAAAGATAAGTACCTAAACTTACAGACTATAGTTACATTTATAACGGTTCATCGGGTCATTAGACGACTCGGTGCGGTGTCCCACACGACAAAAGAGAATGCCTAGTATTATGTAATATAAAAAAGCTGTAGGGATCATAATTACAACTTAGCCATACCCTTTACAATTTGTGTTTGTTGCTGGTCCTTAAATCATAAAACGAATCGTAGTTCGCCGCTATGAGTGATTGGGAATGAGTGATTTTCTTCGGATAAAAAGTATCCGAGATGTTGATCAGCTAGTAGCTATACACCACTGAAAGTTTCATTCAAATCCGTCCAGTTGTTTTGAAGATAAGCGTGAATAAAAAGCAGGAAACGGTTGTTTATCGATAATAATAGATGTCGCTGTTAGTTTTCTAAAACACGCTATCGGTTGGTTTTCTTGAAACTGTAAAGGGTTACTGGACACCTACTTTCTACAGTATTAATATATGTATAGGCTAGCGGTCTGCCCCAGCGGCTGCGCTCGCTGTAACTCATTCTCCCGTGGGAATAAGGATATTTTCCTGGTAAGTTTCATGCATAAAAATCTTCCTCTTGAATCACGCTATCAAATAAGTATTTTTATTGTAGTTATCTATTGTGTAGTATTAATGATTTAAGCTAACATACAGACAGACGCGAAAAGCGACTTTGCTTTATATTATGTGGTGATAGATAGATAGATATAGATTTATCATGCGTCAATCAACAGAAGTGGTGCATCGACGCACAATATGTTACTCGTTTGTCTCCGAGTCGAGTCCGCGCCACGAATAAAGTCTTGCGGCCAAATAATAACTAACATAGACCTTATGTCAAGTAACGTTTAGTGTTGAATACATACATATATCACGCCTTTATCCCTTGCGGGGTAGGTAGAGCGTTAACGGCCGTAAGAATACGGCCACTACCGCCACGTCTGACATTTTTGAGGATTGTTTTCCAAGGTTGTTTCAGAAAACATGTGTATCACTATAGTGACAGGTTGTCGGCCTGTCGCCTAAAAATTGTAATACACCAATACTCTCGAGTCCCCTAGTCGCCTCTTACGACACCCGCGGGAAAGATGTGGAGGCGACTAAGGGACTCGAGAGTATTGGTGTATTACAATTTTTAGGCGACAGGCTGACAACCTTATGGGTGGTTATCACATGTGGTGCACGATGATGCGGTATTTAAGAGAAGCTATATGCAACTGTATGTTAAAGCCTTGTGTCCGCAGTTCGTTAAAACCCATGGGGGCAGGGCAGCGGTAGCGGTGCCTGCGATGTAAAGGTAAAATTAGCGGTGAAATACCTACTCAAAAAGTTGATATTTTATGATGTTGTGACTGTTCCTAGCAGACTGCATGCTAAGCTTACTATCTGAATGGTTATGTGTTTCAGAGGACACATTCAGCCTTCAGCCCTGGTAGCTATTTGTGTTAGAAGGCTGCTACCAAATTTGTGACTGACGAGCTTTGACACCAGGTTTCATCGGATTGTTGGACGACTAGGTGTCCCATACGGAAAGAAGGCCGCAGTTCAATAACGCAGGATCTTGCGTTACGTGCTAATACATACATACATATGTCACGCCTTTATCCCTTGGCGGGTAGGCAGAGCGTTAACAGCCGTAACAATTCGATCGCTAACGCCACGTCTGTCATTTTTGAGGATTGTTTTCCAAGGTTGTTTCAGAAAACATGTGAATCACTATAGTGACAGGTTGTCAACCTCTCGCCTAAAAAAGTCCCTTACAATATCAGCATATTTTTAGCACGAGAGTGCGTGCGTCTTGGTGGCGCGGGCTGGACTGCGCCGGCGCCGCCGCGGGATAATGCCGGACCTAGGGTTGCCAGGCGTCCGGCTTTAGCCTGACATGACAGTGACAGGGTCAGGCTTTTTGATTGCCTGTCCGGCCAAAACAAGCGGCGTTCGACCTGTCCGGCTTTTGTTAGGCTTTTTTTATATTTCAAAATTCGCGCGGATCGAGACCGAATTGTGAAGAAACAAGCACCGCCTGAACGTGAGCGCTGTTGCCCCCAAAGCTCGTCCTTTGCTTATTAACCCCGAAAATCCTCAATGTAAGGTGTCCGGTTTTCCTACCCAAATGTCCAGCCAAACAAAGGTTGGCCTTACAGTTTTTTTAAAATATGAAAACTGAGATTGGTAAAAATGCAAGATGTTGATGGCTTTAAACAAAATGTCCGGCCAAACTCGCAGGTCCGGCTTTCAGGTTTGAGGGCCTGGCAACCCTAGCCGGACCGATACTCGTCTCAGACCTCACAAGTCGTCTATGTAGAACGTAGGTATGAACTAGTGAAAATTATGTGTCGCTACTACGGTTCACTTGCTATCTGACTGAGGTCACGTCTCTTTTTATTGCTGACATTTATATTAATATCGACGAAAACATTGAATTTAATGGAGTACAGTAGACGATATTGTTTCGTAATTTTTACCACTGACTATAGAAACATTAGCTACGACTCTCAAAGTCAATTAGATTTTGCATGTGATGATCCTAGTAGGTAGGTTTGAAGCTATTAAATTTTAATGATTTTTACGGATTAAATTTTTCAATAGTACGTACGTACTGGCCTACTTTAAAAGAAGGTAAAGTACGTTAGTTAGGCGCGGAACACACTTGACGCACGACGGAGCGCTAAAATAACGCAGCGGTCTGTCAGACCCATACTAGAAACGTCACTCTCCGTACTAAAACCGCACTGGGCGGACGACACTGCAATAGCGCAGCGTCAACGGCGGTCGAGCGGTTTTAGAATGGGGAGTGACGTTTCTAGTATGGATCTAACAGACCGCTGCGATATTTTTGCGCTACGTCGTGCGTTAAGTGTGCGATCCGCCAAAAGTATGTTAGGTAGGGGTAGAAATCTGCACTCACTCATAAAGCGTCAATCACTCAAATCATAAAAACTTACTCAATTTAAACCTATTAGGTACCCTACTGGGGTAATGCAGCAAAAAATTTTGAAACAATGTGAGAAAGTAAACACACCTAATAAAGGTATCGAAATCTATGCAGATGCAAATCGACATACCTAAACTACTTTAAATTTTGCACTAGGTATATCTTGCAAAATAACTTTTTATAAATTCTTTAATAAATACTCTCTTTTCGTGTGGGACACCGAGTCTTCCAACGACCCGATGAACTCTAGTATCAGAATTTTTCAACCACCTTCTACAAGCAGCAGGCTTCTGACATGGTTGTGTAACGCCGTCTAAGTGATCATAGACAGCTACCGGGACCTACGGCTTAACGTGCTTTCCGAAACACAGAACCATCTTACTTACGGACAATCGGGTGGTTAAGCCCGCAATGTTCTAACCAGACTGGGAACAAATTCAAAAAGTGATAAAAATCAACTTTGTGAGTGACCCACCGAGAATCGAACCCGGGACCTTTTGCGTCAAAGGCAGTCGCACTGCCACTGCGCCACATCGGTCGTCGGATAAGATAGATAAGTAGTAATACGCCTGTTTCAAAACATATGGGTGCTGATTGATCAAAAAAAAAGTTGGCCGAACGTAACTTCACAACTTTGTTTGTATAAAAAGCTATACCTACGAATAGGTATTATAAATCACCGTAACCATGAAATTGACAGCTCTTACCATTATTAATTTGTCACTGTGTTTAGTCCACATAGTAGCCTCGTGGCCGGCGGCTGACCGATAGGAAAAAGGAAAGAGGAAACGACGAATGCGCCTAGAATGAAATTAGCCTGTCGGTCAATTACTCCGAACTGGCCGCTGCGTACTGATGGCGCGCGCGGTGTCGCCTGCATACGACACCGCTCATTTATATGCTTTCGTGCGTACTCCTTTATTGTTCCATAGATTGGTAATACACGGGAGGACTGGCACTTTGTGCTGTAAATCGTTGTCTGTACACGTATTCTCGATTAACTGTGCGCTGCGGCCATAGGCGAAGCGGGCACGGTGTCGGTACAAGCCGCCCGCGCAAGTGTGCGCCGATGACATCATGTCCGGCATCGACCGGCCACACAGAAATCATCAATGTAGGCACGTGTTTGTCCGACTCTGATTAGGTACAAGTGGAGTTTCAAGAACGTTTCGGTGAGGCATCCTTTGTACATTTAGTTTTGCTAAATATGACATTATCACTACATAGTATATAGCAAAGTCGCTTTTCGCGTCAGTCTTTATGTTTACTTAAATCTTTAAAACTACAAAACTGATTTTGATGCAGGTTTTTTTTATTAGATATAGAGATTCAAGAGGAAGGTTTTTATGTATAATAATACATGCAGGGATAAAACCTTATTCCCACGGGAAAATGAGTTGCAGCGGGCGCAGCCGCTGGGGCAGGCCGCTGGTAAAATTAATACACTTGAAAGAGAAATATAAAAAGAAAAAACATCTAGGAATAAATATATACATCTAGAGATACCTAGGGTTGTTTGGTATAGTGTTTCCGTTGTCCCCAAGATCGGCGTCCCAGAAAAAGTGGGGCAAGGTTTGGCAGGGTGGTGGGGCAAGGTGTGACAAGGCAGGCAACGTGGAGCAGGTGGGGCAATGTCTTACAATGCTATACCTTTCTTCACCTTTTTGTGTATCACTATAGTGACAGGTTGTCAGCCTGTCGCCTAAAAGTTGTAATACACGTGAAATCCCTTGAGTCCCTTAGTCGCCTCTTACGACACCCACGGGGAAGAAATTGGGGGATGCTATTCGAAGCCGGCATTATATTTTTATATTTTTTTATATTTTATTTATTTGGGACAACAACAGCTTAAAACTACATTACAGTACATAGGGGTGTTAGATACATATGAAAGCCAATAACAGTTATCCTCTTCAGTAACATTTTTTTTAAGTTGAGAGTAGAAAGCAAGATGGAAACCCTTTTTAGCAAATAGGTATGTATGTCTATACACCTAGGTAAACAAGATAGATAAATATATATATAAATATACAGGTCGAGATATATAAATAGATAACCATAATATTATATATAAATCAAAACGTAAATAATCAAATATATATGTGTTTATCAATAGATAGATAGATAGTTAATTTAGTTTAAACTTTATATTATTAACTCAGGAAGTGGATAAAGTAGTTTTTGGGATTGATGAGTTCTGATACCAGGAATTTTAAGAGACGGGAAATGCTCCTATAAACATAGTCCAAAGTATACGGGCTTGCGGACTGCGTTAAGAGAAAAATTACCACCGCTAGACAGGTTCTTAGACTAATGAAGCTCTTTTCTCTTCTCTTTTCGTGTGGGACACCGAGTCGTCCAACGACCCGATGAATCCTAGTCTTAGAATTTTTCCACCGCCTACTACAAGTAGCAGGCTTTTGACATGGTTGTGTAACGATAGCCGTCTAAGTGATCATAGACAGCAACCGAGACCTACGGCCGAACGTGCCACTCGAAACACGGAACCATCTTTCTTACGGACAATCAGCCCGCAATGTCCTAACCAGGCTGGGAACAAATTCACAAAGTGATAAATATCAACTTTGTGAGTGACCCACCGAGAATCGAACCCGGAACCTTTTGCGTCAAAGGCAGTCGCACTACCACTGCGCCACATCGGTCGTCGCGTTGTGCGCTACAATAGGTAAATAGGTCGGCAATAGACTGCTTTATAGTATTTTGTTCTATTTTGCTTTATGTTTTTTAACTTGAATAAGACACGGGTCTAAGCAAAGGTGATCAAGTAAATGCAAATAACAAAGAAACCTCTTACAAAATGTCAATCTCATATTTACACACGTGAACCACAAAGTCTGTCATCATACCTAACTGATGTGGTGATAAACAGTTCAGGGTTAGAAACTCATTTTTTTTAATATAAGGTGTAAAAATATAAGCTGCAAATGTTTTAAGGGGTGAATCAGTCCATGGCACTAAACAACTTTCCCCAAGAAATATGAAAAAAAATTTTGAGCTCCTATATAAAATTACCAACCGACAAAGTCAATTTGTATGGGGGATCCAAAAAAAATCTCATATTTCGATATATGTTTCTTGGGGAAAGTTGTTCAGTCTCATGGGCTCATTCAACCCTTAAAATATTTACAGCTAATATTTTTATACCTTATATAGGGGGTGAATCAGCCCATGAAATTGAACAACTTTTCCCAAGAAAGATATGTCGAAATATGAAAAATGATTGGACCTCCCATGCAAAATTACCAACCAACCAAGTCAATTTGTATGGGAGATCTAAACAATTTTCTTATATTTTGACCTATGTTTCTTAAGGAAAGTTGTTCAGTTTCATGGGCTGATTCACCCTTTAAATTTTTTACACCCTTTATAGGTAAATGAATAAATGTAGGGGGAGGCCCATCGGGGACAGAGTTAGACTGTTGTGGCCGCTGATGATGAATGTACATATAAAACAAATGGTAGTCGCGCCTGAGTCCATAGCGGGTGTTACCCCGTTACCCGGCGCACGCCGGTCGTCAACCGTGCCCGCGCTGACGTGACCGGGGTAACAACTAGAGCCGACACTTCCGTTCTCAACTAATATCATTACAAAAGGAAAAATAAGTACACCGCACACGAGTCTAACCCCCGAAGGACTATTTCAACAAAGCAAGAAAGTAGTTGTCTACAATTTATTTAGAACTAGCGGCCTGCCCCAGCGGCTGCGCCCGCTGCTACTCATTTTCCCGTGGAAATAAGAAGATTTCCCGGCAAGTATTATGCATAAAAACCTTCCTCTTAAATCTCTCTATCTGTTAAAAAACCTGCATTTAAATCCGTTGTGTGGTTTTAAAGATTTAAACAAACATACAGACAGACCCGAAAAGCGACTTTGCTCTATACTACGTAGTGATGCGACGCACGCACAATATATTTGGCTACCGGCCGATATGACTCGTAATTGGCCAAAGTTTATTGAACACAAGGAACAAACAGTTATTAAAATTATCATAAAATCTAATATTTACAATATATGTTTTACGTGCAATTCGGAAAAATTTAAATGTAGTATAAGATCCGGCGTGAATAGTCTCGAGCTCATAGCTTCTACATTTCGAGCTTAGACGACCGATGTGGTGCAGTGGTAGTGCGACTGCCTTTGATGCAGCAGGTTCCGGGTTCGATTATCGGTGAGTCACTCACAAAGTTGATATTTATCACTTTGTAAATTTGTTCCCAGTCTGGTTAGGGCATTGCGGGCTGATTGTCCGTAAGAAAGATGGTTCCGTGTTTCGGGTGGCACGTTCGGCCGTAGGTCTCGGTTGCTGTCTATGATCACTTAGACGGCTATCGTTGCACAACCATGTCAGAAGCCTGCTACTTGTAGTAGGCGGTGGAAAAATACTAACACTAGGGTTCATCGGGTCGTTGGACGAGTCGGTGTCCCACACGAAAAGAAGAAATCTTCTTCTTTAAATTATACTATTCTACCTCTAAATTATACAAGCTGTTGAAATAATTTTAAACATTCCTACTGTCTACCGTATTCTCACTAGTAAGTTAGAAAAAAGTATTTTTAGGAGTATAGGCTAGCTCTTTAGCCTACTGTGAATATCGCTACCGACATAGGAAGTACTTTTCTTATGGTACCTACATTGAAGGAACCCTAGTGATTCAAATTAAGTCATATGACGACCGATGTGGCGTAGTGGTAGTGCGACTGCCTTTGACGCAGACGGTTCCGGGTTCTATTTCTCGGTGGGTCACTCACAAAGTTGTTATTTATCACTTTGGGAATTTTTTCCCAGTCTGGCTGAACCAAGTCCGTAAGAAAGATGGTCCCGTGTATCGGATGGCACGTTAAACCGTAGGTACCGGTTGCGGTCTATGATTACTTATACGGCGGTCGTTATCGTTATACAACCATGTCAGAAGCCTGCTACTTGTAGAAGGCGGTTGACGCTAGCTTTCACTGGGTCATTGGACGACTCGATGTCGAAAGAGAAGCGAAAGAGATATTGTTTTTTATTCGTGTAAGACTGATGTTGTTGTGTATTTGGTTAATAGCTTCTCAGATAGTGGTTGGCGTGAGTTATAAGGGGGAGAGATAGCATCAGCTGTAAGGTTAGGATGCACCTGCCGCCGTCCACAGCTCACATTGAAAACCTCCTATTACCTGAATTACGTGGTTATTAGTACAAAGACGCCCTCATCATTTTAACAACATATTAATTGCCGCTTTACGCTTGTTCAGAGCTGACAGAGTGATTTATTTAGGAACGATCCGTAATTAAATACAAGTAGGTGTCAACATTGTACAAACAGCTTTATCAAAAACTGAAAGACATCCTCTTTTTGTAGGTACTTAGGCATCGCACACTTGACGCACGACGGAGCGCTAAAATATCGCAGCGGTCTGTCAGATCCATACTAGAAATATCAATATACCAAAACCGCTTAACCGCTGTCGACGCAGCGCTATCGCTGTGTCGTCCGTCGAGTGTAGTTTTATATGGGAAGTGATGTTTCTATTATGGATCTGACAGACCGCTGCCATATTTTAGCGCTCCGTCGTGCGTCAAAGTGTGTGATCCGCCTCACCAGTGCAGCCAACCCTGCAAGTTTTACTGTACATCTACTGTTTTATAGACATTTTGTTTTCTGTCAACATTTTGTCATTCTCGGTTCACTCGTCGACACTGTATTCCATGACACGACAAGAAAGTTACCTTTCATGTGAATTACGCAGTAAAACCAATCTATTTTTTTATTTCTACAAAAAAACTTCACCAAAAAAAATTTCCATTATAACTTGGCTATCAATGACATTGTTAACTTAATATCGTATTACGTCACACTCCACCAGGTTAGAATACAAAAACCGTGTTTCCTGTTTTACATTGACATGTAACTATCGCTAATTGCAATCACACCATCAAAGCGCGATAAATACGAAGCAAAAACAAGACATGAGAACATCTAACGTTAGACATGATTGTCTAGCTCGACTTTCATACGATCGTGCCAGCGGGGGGCATCAACGAAGCAACGTCGACATTACACCTCAGGCGGATCGCACACTTGACGCACGCGCGGAGCCTAAAAATATCGCAGCGGTCTGTTTGATCCATAGTAAAAACGTCACTATAGGGATACTAAAACCGCACTCGACGGTCGACGCTGTGATAGCGGTGCGTCGACAGCGGTTTTAGTATGGGTAGTGACGTTTCTAATACGGATCTGACAGAACGCTGCGATATTTTAGCGCTCCGTCGTGCGTCAAGTGTGCGATCCGCCTCACCAGTGCAGCCAACCCTGCAAGTTTTACTGTACATCTACTGTTTTATAGACATTTTGTCTGGTTTTAGTTCCAATCCTGTTAATTATCGTAAACTAGTTGGCCCGCTGCAACTCATTTTCCCGTGGGAACAAGATGTTTTCCCGGCAAGTACTATACATAAAAACTTTCCTCTTGAATCACTCTATCTATTAAAAAACCTGTATCAAAATCTATTGTGTAGTTTTAAAGATTTAAGCAAACATACATACAGACAGACGCGAAAAGCGACTTTGCTTTATACTATGTAGTGATAAGGCTAATAAAATTTTGTTATACTAATTCCAGTGCCACTGGTGATCTTGTTCTTCTTTTGTCGTGTGGGACATTGAGTAAACGAACGACGCGATGTCCTAAACGGCAATAATTGGCAAATGGTGAATTTTAAACCACGGGGAAAGCAAGGCATTTTTGGATATAACATTATCGAAGGTTTTTACTATCTTTATTTTGAAATTTTCCTTTGGCTTTAAGGCTCAATGTTTATTTAAAACTTTTTAAGTTGATACAAAATAATGAAAAGATATTTATTATACAGATGTATTTTTTAGTAGTTTTCTAATCTTTTCTGTCGGCCATTTTGTCCTGACAAGGGGTTGGCAACACTGCACCTTAGGCGAATCGCACACTTGACGCACGACGGAGCGCTAAAATATCGCAGCGGTCTGTCAGATCATCACTAGAAATGTCACTCCCCATAGTAAAACCGTACTCAACAGACGACACTGCGATAGCGTTGCGTCGACAGTGGTTGAGCGGTTTTAATATGGGGAGTGACGTTTCTAGCATGGATCTGACAGACCGCTGCGATATTTTTGCGCTCCGTCGTGCGCCAAGTGTGCGATCCGCCTCACCCGTAACTATGACGCCGCAAAAAACTCGCACAGGAGATCACAAGCCGTGAAGCTTAATGGGGTGCTTCAATTAGGTAGACACGCTCAAAGTAAATTTGAATTTAGCTTTCTGTACAAAAAGATATGCTTGTTTGTTGTGTATGAAATCGATGAACTCTAAAACAACGAAACCGGTGAAATTTCTTTACAACGAAACCGAAAAAGTAGTCATTCTTATGTAAACAATCAAATTTACTATCTGTTGCGACGCAATAGCGGTTCTGTCTCCACATAACACAACCATAACATAACCCAAAATGCAACGTTGTCTTTTTCCGCTTATTTTGCCGTTCAGAGTGATTTTTGGAAAATAAAACCCAGCTAGATCGATTTATTGCACCCGGATACTCCTATATACGAGTTTTCAAGAAAATCGTTGACGCCGTTTCCGAGATACCGAATATATACATGTATATTAATTCTTACTCGTTTAGAGGTGTTATATATAGATATAGAAATATAAAATTGAACAAAGTTAATACCAGGGGGTCGAATCTGTGTGAAAAACGATACGTCAAAAAACGATATGGAAAACCATATGGGTGGTTTCTGGCTAATTGACGACAAATCGCGCCGAATTAGCAGTACATTGATAGTTTTGTAGTAAACAAAAAAAAGATATGGTTAATAGCAGTCTATGTATACAAATTTTTTTTCTGCATATGTCTGTGTGTTCGAAATCGTAGGTCAAAAAATTCATATCATTCACTCAATTTTGAATGATTTACCCGAATAAGGACATATTTTTGGCATAAACTTACGTCAAAATAAGATACACTGCAATAGCTATTTTATGTCAAAAAAACGATATCGTTTAGTGATGGGGTCCAAAACGATATGGCGAAGTGTTGGGCAATTTTTTTTACAAAAAAGATCGACTGAACAAGGAGAATTGTTATTAGTAAGGCTTTTTTGAAACAAAGATAGTCCCACCACAAACATAAATGTAGAAGTTGGTAGCCAAGTTCAATGTTTAACTAAAAATAGTGTTGCTTGAAATTGTGCAAACTTCAGTCCCGACATGTATTTATTTCTAAAGCTGTTTGTACGTCAAGAATACCATTGAGTAGGAACTATGTCTTTTTATTTACCAAGGTTCCATTATAGGAGATCTTTAAGACTACGTAAAGGTGGTTTTCCACCGGCAGAGCGAGACGAGACGCGGCGTGGCGTGAATTGAAATCGTACAGGCCCTTTTCCACTAAAAATTGGCATTAATTGCAAGCGCGATCACGCGCGAGCTCGCGATTGACATTAATGTCAATCAAGAGCTCGCTGTTGTGCATTTGTAGGAATGCAAGTGAACATTCCATATACACGGATATTTTTTTACACTTTCAATAAATTTCTCGGTGTCTTCCATGTCCATTATTTTACTTTGTTGTAAAAAAGTACTGGCTCCGCGTAAAAATGAAATATCAAAAAGTGGGTACTCCATGAAAATAAAAGTGCCGTGCAACCATCTACGTCACGAACCACCTACGTACTTTGAGTTGACAGTGACCTCTAGTAGAAATAGCTTGTATCATCTCATTCGCTGTTGAGAAGCATGTTTCTGTTGCAGAGTTAATTTATACTCTATGACGGAAGCAATACGGTTCATTTTTACACAAACTAATATTTCAATTCAAGTCTCGCACATCCTCGTCAATCCTTACCTTTTCCACCGAAGATGCGCTAGGATTGAATTGAAAATTTCTCATACAAATTTCAATTCAATCCTCGTCACGCCTCGTCTCGCTCTGCCGGTGGAAAACCACCTTAAGGGATTTTACGGCGGTTTTCTTCTACTCGTTTTCCGCAGAACTGAGACATTTTTATACATTCTATTCACAGCAGTGATATCTCTAGGTAAGACAAGCCACCCGCCTAGTCGCTCCGCCCGCTGTAACTCGTTTTCCCGTTGAAAGTAGTCGTTTTTGTGCCAATATTGTACATATAAACCTTCCTCATGAATCACTCTATCTTTTAAAATAAACAGACACGTAAAGCGAATTTTGCTTTATACTATGAAGTGATGAGCTCTCAGACTTTCAACAACACGATGCTCGTTTGCTATGGATCTGCAAAAACATCTCATTATGTTGAACAACTTTAGCTTTGAATGTTGAGTCTCCGCAGAAGAGTAGGATAGTTTAGTTGATCGACAATCTGATTTCGGCTTCCATTTTTATATTATGGAGGTAATAAGTTCGAATAGCATCGGCTGTCGCCTTAGATTAGCATCAATCCATTTCTGCCCGTGGGTGTTGTATAAGGCGACTAAGGGATGAATCCAAGAACGAGCAGCAGCGTTTCCGCTGAATATCTACAAAATCTTGCACTGCGCTCACCAATTCGACTGTCAAGCGTGGTGAGTATGGTTCATGTCCAGCAATGGACTGATGTAGCTGTAGCAGTAGCAGAATGTAATAACTTTATTGTACCACAGAAGTTAACAGTAGCAATAAAATAAGTGAAACATAAGATAGTAGTGGTACGACCAACCGAACGGATCGCAGTCGATGTATCAGAAAGAGAGTAGACAGATAGGTTTGCCGCTAGCAGGATGACAATATTCGCCAAAACAGTCTACTCGTGACCATGGAGCGTGAAACCGATTCGAAATATCGAGGTAAAAACAAACATAATCGTGGTGATAATCCTGTTATTACTATAAATTTAAGTATTGTAAAACATAAAAGGCGCAAAGGCGGATTTATCCCGTTAAGAGATCTCTTCCAGTTACCCTTTGCGATATCAAAATATATGTTTTTGTTTTATTTTTGTTAAAGTGGACTTTCTTTATGGTCTAAATCAAGTAAGCCAGAATCTTGATAGATACGTCGATATAGTCAACATGGTAAACACGGCCTCCAGTCCCGGCGTGTTGCTAAACGTTAAACAAACCTATGATATAACGAAAAACAAATCCCACCAAAAACATTTTCATGTCAAGATATAGTCAAAGCGCAACAAATAGACATCAGACCTCAAAATAGAGCCAAGCTTCTCAATCTACGCGCCCTAAGTACACCAACTGTCTTACAAACTTTACCTACATCTTAGTTAAAATATACGGCTTGGCCAAACGGAAGAAAAACTTCTTCCTTCGAAAAGGCGCATTTAGTCTAATTTCCGCAGTCAAATTGTTATTGTCTTCATTCTGCTGAAACAGCAAACCATACATTTAACAAATATGTAGGGTTTATAAAAGAAATTGGCATTTAAATGTTTTTGGTCGGATTTCATTGGTTTTGTAGTGAAGGGGAACCACTTCCGCCCCCCTTTTCTTAGAGGGTAGAGCGTAGAGTGATTTTATAAAATACTGATTCGCGTACTGTATTATATTATGTCCTTATACAAAATATCTAACTTCTAGCATGAAAATCCTAGAAAGTTTCATTAAAACTTTAACCCCTCAATTTGGAAGGTTGTGGGGGGTTTATGGGATAAACATCCCATCGATTAAACAATCGATAACAAATTTCAGCTTTCTGGCACTTCAGGAAGTACTCAAAAATTTTGATGATCATCAGTGTGTCAATGACTAAATTGGATTGGCGGATTTTAGACATCGTTAAAATAATAAAAAGATAAGAGCTATAAAACTGAAACTTTGCCTGTTTAATGAAATTACTATTGACAATATATCCCGAGAATTTGATCAGTCTAGTATATCGGAAACTATCACGTTTCTCGCTTTGGCGGGGCCACCACCGTGGCCACAGAACTTTTTACACGACTGCCAAATCATAGACACTTCCTCCTTATACTTTTTGGTAACTTCGTGTCACGAAATCTAAGGAAGATTAACGTTGATGTCTTTGATAGAGCTGTCGTCTTGCATAATGTCTAAAAAATCAAAACATAAACAAAAAAAATAAACTAAATTGTGAAAATTTATCTTTAGTATGGCAAAATGCTACTACTGCTAGCTAAGCTACCGTAACCCATAAATTTGTGCTGAATTTTATAATGATAGGGCTGACTGACTGGCTGTGAAGATTGTCCGATGGTGTAGCACCGAAGTGGTTCACTATGCTATCGGGATAAGTCGATAGTACCCCTGCCTTCTATTCTACGCCGAGGGTCGGGCCACATTCAAATATCATCTAAATTCAAATTTAATTTGAATATGGGTTTCATCACGATGTTATTCCTTCACCGAAAGAGCAGTTAGTAAAAACACATTAGTACATGGCGACGATCTAACTCGGTTCTTACATTGTAAGACCGGTGTCCTGAACTCTTGCCCACCGACGCTCTTGGGTTCCTCCTGGGTGGGGGCTCGATCCTTACAGGACATAAATGTTTGTTAAGTTAATTCTAAAATATTTGTATCCAGTCTGGGTGTTTTGTATGTATCTATACCTATTTACAAAAAATATAAAATTATGCTAGCAACGCTAGCAAATATCACTACTGGGTTAGATGCTTGAATATATTGTTGGATAGTAGATTATTAGTGAGAATATTGACCAAATATTAACAAACTTCAATTATTTATTGCAGAACGATGTCCTCAAAAAAATATATAAATGCGAATCTTAGAACATCTGGCACTGTTCCTATTACAAAACATGAAAATATTGCTTTAATTGCAAGTACTTCAAATACAATGATAAGAAACTTATATAAGAAAACATCTGCTGCTCTCTGAAAGAAGTTACTTTAAGAACTGCTGGTAAAAGTTAATTTGGGCTAAAGTCTGTTATTGATCCAATAAAATGAGGGTATGGGTATAAGGGGCGTCGCTCTCTCACTTTTCAAAAGCTATCTTCAGGAAAGAACTCAACAAGTTAAAATTGGTTGTTACACCAGTGATGCAGAAACCCTTACTTTTGGAGTCCCGCAGGGGAGTGTCCTTGGCCCAACACTCTTTCTGATTTACATTAATGAGCTCTGTAATCTACGGGGTGTTGGGGGAAGGATACTCGCCTACGCGGACGACACAGCCATCGTCTTCACTGGCAGAACTTGGGATGATGTATATGCAAAAACTGAAATAGGATTAGCCAAAGTTGCAAGCTGGCTCACGAAAAATCTCCTAACACTAAATGCACAAAAAACAAACTTCATTTGTTTTGCACCATATGTATCCTCTCAGCTAAGTTGCCCGTCCCATATCAGGATCCATAACTGTTGTAACTCTGATTACAGTCAGGGCTCCTGTGCTTGTCCAATAATAAATAAAGTCTCCCAAATCAAATATCTTGGAGTCATGTTAGACCAAAGGCTAAGCTGGGACTGTCATCTGGAATTATTAATAGCACGGACTCGTAAACTGATCTGGGTATTTAAATCCCTAAGACAGGTAATGCCACCTAGCCTACTGAACAATGTGTATAAAGCGATAGCTGAATCAGTAATTACATACTGCATACCTGTCTGGGGTGGATGTGCTAAGACCAGCTTTCTTGAGCTTGAACGTGCTCAGAGATCACTAATTAAGGTAATGTACACAAAGCCTTACAGGTTTCCCACAAAAACACTATACGACATTTGCGGCCTTCTCTCAGTTAGGAAACTTTACATACTACATTTAATATTAAAACACCAAAAATCCTTACCTTATGATGAATCCCACCTTAATAGGAGAAGGGCTCTCACTGTTTCACCCTCCTACCCTGTTCGCACTACTTTCGCACAAAGGCAGTATTTATCTCAGTGTGGCTACCTTTACAACAAAATAAATAATGTTCTTAACATCTATCCACTAACACTTTTTAAATGCAAAGAATCTTTGTCAAAATGGCTGACAACTTTAAGCTATGACGAAGTAGAATCTTTATTAGAAAGGATAACATAGATGGAACAAACCGATATATTTACTTGACAGAATCAATCCTACTCACACACACTCACACACACACACACACACACACACACACACTCACACACACGCACACACACACACACACACACACACACACACACACACACACACATACACACACACATCTTATCAGGTATTCATCTTTACATAATTATCAAGGTTATCAAGTAATAATCTAATTATTCTAGTGTCATTTGCTTTACACTATTGTCTAAACTTATTTTTAGGTAACATCTTAGATTGTAATTCTTTGATTAATTCATTTTGCGTTATACAATTGTCAAACATTTTTAGATTGTAATTCTCTGATTAACTTTAGTGATTTAGCACAAATACCTAGTTCTTTACTTTCAAATCTTATTTTTAAGGAAACGAGCGGAAGTAGCGGGTCATTCCCACTACAAGTATCTTCGGATAACTTACTGGGAAGACCCGGCACCAAATGTATGCAAAGATTTTGAAATAAATGAATTTTTATTTTATTTATTTTATTATAAAAAATCTGTTTGAAATAAAATCTTGTTTTCCTACTTAACAATTTTACCGGAGAGTTGAAGGGCGTTTGCCTTGATTGCCCTCCCTATATTGCCTGCTACATGTAGAAGGCGGTTGAAAAATTTTGACACTAGGGTTCATCGGGTCGTTGGACGATTCGGTGTCCCACACGAAAAGAAGAAGCCCTCCCTATATAGTAGGGGATTCCGCCATCAACGACCTTCACCGAGATGATAAAGTTACAAAAAACTTCGTGACAAAATAGGCTGCTTATCGACTAACAATACTGGTAGCTCCTGTCGTCTGAACACTTGTATGTATGAGGGAAGATTCAACAAACATTTTTTATTTTATTGCTGACGGTTCTAAAATTACTTCAATACTATTCTTATGAAACTACATAGGTGTAAAACTAACGAAGGAATTGGAGTCGGACATTTTCGAACACAGGCAGACAAATTAAACAAAATTATAAGGAGGTAGTATGGTTTAAAGCATAATAGGCTTTGTAGTAGGCTAAGGAAACCATAATTCAAAATAGGATTGATTTTGATATCGCGTTTTAAATGTTAACAGTGCCATCTATTGAATCATAATATGTATCACATCAAGCTGTTATTTCATTGCTTTTTATGAATTTTTATAATATGTAGGAATATCGTTTAGGGGTTTCTAAAACTTTTAGTGCTCATTTCGGTGCCTATTTGTTCATAGTTATCTATTTTTCAAAATAACAATGTCCTTGTGCCAGCAGCATACGAATAGATAGAGAAAGGAAAAGAACGAAATGCGTGTTCTTGTCGTAGTCTCATAATTTTAGGAGCCCAAGTGTTTGTAGTATCTATGATGCTACTATAGGAGGACTTTAACCTCGTAAGGCTCAGGAGTTCGTGAGAATTTTTCATATAACGGCGGCCCGAATGCCTTTTTAAAAGGTATGATTCTACAATGGAAAATTAACCTTATAAGCTCACCGTTTTTCCAGAAACTTGCAGTTCCAGCAGAGCCCTTTGTTAATTACTTAGCTTGAACTACAAAATATTAATAGACGAGATATGTACTTTAAAATTTTACATAATTAAAGGATAAACACTATGCCCAAGTTTATAGCTATATGGTTGCTTTATAAAGTGATGCACCACTATAGATCGACATACCTTTTAAAAAGCATCTGGACTTTACGAGGAATACTATAGGAGACTTCACAGAATAACAAAATTAATAGGAAAAAATATTTTCATCAGGTTACCAACAATCATAGAAAAAAAAAATACGAGATCAAACGCTAAATAACATTATTATGTGTGAAGAATTATTAAACCACGTCAGGAAACAAACAGTTTCAAAGTAAATCAAGGTTTGCGACGATGATGATTACTGGAAATGCTACGATTGGTCAACAGCGACGAAATCTATTATTACTTCCTGGTTTCTCTCATCATCCTCACGTAGCAATTCCAGCCGAAAAACGCTTTAGATGAGATATCTTTTTCAGTAGGCATTCCGCTTCTCCTTTAAATTGAAAAGAAGCACTGCTTTTCGTTCGCTGCAGTGGTGGTGGATTAAATGCGAATACCATCCATACCACCTGTGTTTAAACTGGTACTCAGTAATGAAATCGGCACAATCTTCTTCCTCATCGGTAGAACGCACGTGCCACTTTATGACAACTAAAATGGAATCAGAAATTAATATTATTACTTTTTCTATCTGCCGCTGTGATCTGTAACTGTACTATGCTAGCTAGACTGTTGTGTGTATCAAAATCAGTTGGTACTGTGATAGAATTTAAAGATTTTCATAAATTGCTTATTTTGATTTCGTGTATGGGAGTCCGCAACGACTGGTCCAATGTATTATAATTTCTATTTTCTAAGATTTAATTCTCACCTTTCTGTGAATTTATAAGGATATGTGGGTATTGATATGTAAAGTAGAATGTGGGATACAAGCATAATTAGAAGGAAACAAATTACAGCATGAATCGAATTACGACGTTTCAGAAATGGAGCTCCAGGTGCTCCTACTCAGAAATTCTAATCGTATAGTTTTAAGTTACCTTTATTAGTTTTATTTACTAAATTTTATCTTCAAATTATTCATCGAGAAGTTCTTCTTTACAAAATTTACTCCCTTTACTATCTTTACTTGTAAGGTAGGCAGGCTGATAGCGTAGGTATATCTGAAGTTGGTAGAGACAATAATGGGTTATAAGCCATAGTAAGATTCTCAAGCAAAGAAAATAAGAATCGGTGCAATGCTTCAATGATTACATACATACAGAGTGAGAAAGACAGTCACTTCATCAAATTGCCACTATATCAAAAAATGTAACTGATATTTTGTTCCGGAACCGATCCTAGCGTGGTGACTTATCATTATCACTTTATCAGGCTCTAGCTCAATATAGTACCAACCTTCGCTCAGAGTATACTTTTCGGGGTTCGATTTGTGCATGACACTCCATCATGTTAATGGATGAGGGGGATATAAGTAAAAAACTAAAGCAAAATACTTTTAAAAAATTGTACCTATTTTAACAATCGACACAGACATCGTCGCACGTACATATTATAATACGTATGTATGTATCCGTGGTCCGTGAAACCCATGTGTATTTCTTATATAACAATTACTTATAAAATATAATGAATATTTCGAATTTTCACATACTCAAATACAATTTATTGCAAAGTAAACAAAGCTAAAACTGACAGAAGAAAATTTAGGACAGGAAATTGAATGAATGGAAAGAACCATGAGTGACCGGTATTAGAACCAATATGCGGAAATGTTTTCTGTTTCTACCGGTGTCATAAATACTGAAAAGGACGGTGTATACGATTTAGTTCCGATTACGCCAAAATCAAGCCAGAATAGGCCCATACCGTTTTTTGACTTATTATTTTTTTTGGCAGTTAGATGACAACTTTTTAAACGCGCGTATTTACGGTTTATAGCTTGCGATAAGGTCCTACATTGCTGGCTCTAAGCAAATTGAGTATGATTTTGGTAACAAAAACTGTAATGGACTGTTCCCAATATGGTAAAAACCGTAACCGAAGCCTTATAGGGCATATCGCTTTCACGATATGTCAAAATGCTGCAACAGATTCGGGCCCCAGAAATAGATTCTACGGCTTTAGTTGAAGTTTACGAAAATTACACCAAATTGTTGTAGTAGCCACTAGAACCACATGAGATTTTTTTAAGACAAGTTGGGTGGCGACCATCTTCCCACTATATCACTGCGTATGACTATCAAGTTCCTACTGATTCAAAACCGGTATCACCTGTTAAAAAACTCCTTTCTCAAGTTACATGTAATTGTAATAACTCTATTTTCCATTTGTACCTAATTAACTATATAAGTAGTTGTTGTTTTATGTTTATCTTCAACCTTTGTTGATAAGATTACTCAGTGGTGCAAGCAAGCATACAAATAAGATCTTGTACGAATCGTCCGTACCTACCTGCGTACCTACGGGCAATCGCACACTTGACGCACGACGGAGCGCTGAAAAATCGCAGCGGTCTGTCAGATCCATACTAGAAATGTCAATCCCCATACAAAAACCGCTCAACCGCCGTCGACGCGTCGTCCGTCGAGTGCGGTTTTAGTATGGGCAGTGACGTTTCTAGTATGTATCTGACAGACCGCTGCGATTTTTCAGCGCTCCGTCGTGCGTCAAGTGTGCGATCCGCTGGTTATCAGGAATCTCGTCTAGGTGATTTAGAGATAGAACACGAATTTTCGATAAAATTACGCATAGGCGTCGTTGGTGCCCTGGTTCGAGCGTGTTCTCGCCGCGCCGACAAACATTGATACAGTGTCGATAAATCTGATACAACATTCATATCTAATAAATCCATGTTTTGCAACCTTTACAATTTGCCGCTATCAGCTTACATAAACGTGTTGTCCGCATCAATCTCTGCCTACATCAATTCCTTGGTAACGTTGATAATTTTTGGTACTTATTTCACATAGTATTCCTACCTATAAAAGTTTAAAAGAATTAAATGACCATTGAGCTTGAGGTCTCCTAACCATGGAGCTCACATAATTACCGACTATAATTTATGCCACTTTTGCGTATCGCACACTTGACGCACGACGGAGCGCAAAAACATCGCAGCAGTCTTTCAGATCCATACTAGAAACGTCACTCCCCATACTAAAACCGGACTCGACGGACGACACTGCGATAGTGCTGCGTCGACAGCGATTTAGCGGTTTTAGTATGGGAATTGACATTTCTTGTATGGATCTGACAGAAGGCTGTGGTAGTTTAGCGGTCCGTCGTGCGTTAAGTGTGCGATCCACCTACCTATAAAACTTTAAAATTATTGAATGTCCATAGAGCTTATCTATATCTCCTAACTATGAAGCTCACATTATTACCGACTGGTATAGTTTATGCCACTTTGCTGACTGGTACTATGGACCATTGTGATTGATACTATCCGAGGAAATGAAAGCTCCACCCACTAGATTTCATGGACGGACCTCAATTTATTGTATGACACGAAAAAAAATATTAGTAGTAGCTACTCTACTAGCTCAATAGAGGCAGTTTCACTCATAACTCACATTATTACGCTGCAAATAAAGATGATACGGAAAATATAAACTATTATTTCGGCGCGGTCGATTCGTTCCGTGCGTTCGGTGCGGATAGTGTGCGAATCCTCCGAAACATTCGGTTCGTTCTTGTTTCGTTCCCCGCGGTTCAGTATGCGTTCACCTTAATTGGATGCAAATGCAACTCTGGTTGAATATGAGACGATTTTTAAGTCTCGCTTTTCTCTTGTTTTTTTCTAGGCCTATATTCAAAATTGGAGGAAGCTCGTTTCGGAGGCCACGATCCATTTCGGGTCACTGAGCCAATGAAGTTATTTATATTTAAAATTAGTCACAGGCTTTGTCTCAAAACCTGACCTGCAAATTGAACTTACAGAGCGGGTTTTTGGTCAGCATTGACCTATTTTCAGAGCATGAGATGTGTAAAGTTAATTTAGACTATTCTAGGAAGCATGTTCTTTTGACAAAATACTTCTCATCGTGAACCTAGAAATCCACTACCTTAGCAAAAACATATTTTCTTCACATACTTACATTTGTCGGTCATCCTCATCATTTCCCTAAAATTTTCACGTTGCATAATGACTGTTTCTATTGCTTACTTCTACTCGTTTCATAGTATCGGCACGTATAATAAATTGTCTATTAATGTACGTACCCATTGAAAGGATATCCTGCGAACGCCGCGTCGTAAGGATGGTACACGGCTGGGTAGGGCCAGCTGGCTGCACTGGCTGCTAGATTTTCTTTAAGCTCGATCCCTGCAGCCTGTCAAACAAAAAAAGTGTTAATACACATGTGTCAAGATTTTGTTGAAGTTACACATTTTAGAAAAGCGTGGTTTGTGTTTTTGCTCCTGTATGCAATGTGAGTTAATTAGTATTTTGAGATACATTTTCATTTAGATAGCGCAGTAAAAACTATGCTTGACAATTTAGTGGGAAGAAGGGATTGTAACTACTTCACGTATCTTTTTTATTGGCCAACGTATATTTAAGGCGGATTGCACACTTAACGCACGACGGACCGCTAAAATGTCGCAGCGTCTATCAGATCCATTCTAGAAACGTCACTCCCCATACTAAAACCGCACGCGACGGACGACTGCGAAAGCGCTGCGTTAACAGCGGTTGAGCGGTTTTAGTATTGGAATTGACATTTCTAGTACGGATCTGACAGACCGCTGCGGCATTTTAGCGGTCCGTCGTGCGTTAAGTGTGCGATCCGCCTAATAGTTTTATTTTTAGTTCGTGAGTGGCAAAAATAAACATAGAGTCGTACATCTGAGTATTCACTACGCAAAATGAAAAATAAAAGAATGAAATGAAAGTAAGTAAAATAAGTATGATGTCAGAACAAATATAACATGACAATTACAAGTTTTCCCAAAAGACAGTTTTGTGTGTATCGTGCAGTACCAGTTATCGAAATAAGGGTTATATATACCTATTATTTTGATATACAATAATACTTCTAATACTACCTATAGGTACTTATGTCAACAATTAGCTGGTGCCCGCGACTTTGTTCGCGCGGTGGAAATTCGATTTAAGGTTAGTTACATTTATAACGGTTCATCGGGTCATTGGACAACTAGGTGCGGTGTCCCACACGACAAAGGGGAATGCCTTGTATTATGTTTGCTAATTACGCACTTCCTCATATCTGTTGGTCAAAATACGCACTTTTCCCGTAGGAAAAAGTAATTTTCCCACAAAAAAGTATCTTTTTTGTTAAGTTGGCTTAATGGCTATTCACTATAATGAGGTTTCATTCCAATCCATCCTGTAGTTTCGGAGATTACCGTGCACAAACCCACAGACAGAAACCCACAAACAGTTCTGGTGACATACCGCTGGTTTGATCGTATTCTCCCGTAGGAATGCGTGATTTTCTTCTGATAAAAAGTTACCTAGATGTTGATCTGTGCTAGTAGCTATACACCACAAAAAGTTTCATTCAAGTCCGTCCAGTTGTTTTAAAGATAAGCGTGAATAAAAAACAGGAAACGGTTGTTGATCGATAATAATAGATGTCGCTGTTAGTTTTCTAAAACACGCTGTCGGTTGGTTTTTTGAAACTATAAAGGGTTACTGGATACATACTTTATACAGTCTTATTATATGTATTGATTGATGTGTTAAATTCGTGAGGTCATATAAAAGTTATACCTATTCTGCTAGATACATAAAAATAGAGCAGCTAGCAGTAGAGATTCAATATGACGCCGATAAAGTTTCCATGTGAAATTTTAGATGCTCTCTTTTCATGTGGGATATCAGGTCGTCCAACGACCCAGTGAATCCATGTTTCGGATGGCACGTTAAGCCGTAGGTCCCGGCTGCTGTCTATGATCAGTTGACTACTTAGTCGGCGGTCGTTACACAACCATGTCAGAAGCCTGCTACTTGTAGAAGGCGGTTGATAAGATCCTGACACGAGGGTTCATCAGGTCGTTGGACGACTCGGTGTCCCACACGAAAAAGAGAATACAAAACCCTAAATTTGTACAGTTCCGACACGCTCTTGGCCCGCTTTGATCGATTGTATTAAATTAACATTTAACCGTGTTACTATTATTATTTAATGGTTGGAGATACGAACACGACGCATCAATCACCTTCTGACGACAACTGTATTCTTATCTTTCACGTTTCTTATGGGTATTGTTGTACGTACCAACTTTTTTAAATATTGTCAAGATAAAAATGATTTAAGGCAAGTCAAGTATAGGCCCGGAAACTATGGGGTCTTTGAAGTCGGGGCCTTTTATGCAACACTGGACTTCTAAATTTTAAACACAAAGTGATATTTACGTTTGTCAAATTTCATGATACAGCCACCAATTGTGTACCTACTAAATTAAATATTTAAAAATTTGTATGTTACAGTCAAACTTCTTATCCAGTCAATAAGCTTTTATTGACTGATTTTGTCGGTCAATAAGCTTATTGACTGGTAAAGGGTTTTGACTGTAACATATACAGGGTGACCGGTAAATTGATGCATTCCTTTCAAGGGATGAACCAGCTCATGAAACTGAACAACTTTCCCCATGGAACGTACGTCGAAAAATGAAAAAAAAAATTGGCCCACTCATACAAAATTACCGACCGACTAAGTCAATTTGTATGGGAGGACCAAATTATTTTTTTCATTTTTCGACGTATGTTCCATGGGGAAAGTTGTTCAGTTTCATGAGCTGGTTCATCCCTTGAAAGGAATGCATCATTTTACCGGTCATCCTATATGTATATTTAAACCACATTTGTGGTATTAGTAGTTTTCGCACGACTCTCCGCCCGGCGAAGAACCACCACTGATTAGTTCAAAACGTCGCGGAAATACATACATTTATATTATAAGCGAGTAATCCGGGCGACCTGTTTAGTAGTAGTATTTGAGTAGTTTTTCTTTTAAACGTAGGTAGATAGTTAGGTACACGTATGTATGTAATAACTTTATTGTAACAAACAAGAAATAGTTACAAAAAACACTTAAATAAACTAATAGAATGTGTAGGCACAAAGGCGGACTTATCCCATTAAGGAACGTCGTACCTACATCTGTTTATTTGGGGAATTTTAAATCATTTTAATACGACATTATTTATGTCTAACTTACTTAACTATTTGCAACTAAGCATTTGCGATAATTCTCCCTGTCATAATAACGCTGAGGAATGACTTACTTATAAAGCAGTCGGTACTTATTTTTATGGTTTAACTAGCGGCCTGCCCCAGCGGCTGTGCCCGCTGCAGGTCATTTTCCTGTGGGAGTAAGGATTTTTCCCGGCAGGTATTATACATAAAAACCTACCTCTTGAATCACTCTATGTATTTAAAAAAACTGCATCATAAACTTGTGAAGTTTTCAAGATTTTAAGTAAACATACATACAGAAAGACGCGAAAAGCGACTTTGCTTAAACTATATGTGATATACATATACATATGTATATGTATCACTATATGTAGTGATAGCTACCTACAAAACCCCTTAATTTGGTTATGACTACTATCTTCTAGATAACTCTAGTAGGTACCTACACCTAGGTAAGTAAGTAGTGACTACATGAAATTTGCATATTTTTTCCAGGATCCGAAATTTATACCGACACATTGAAATAATTTAGAAGTGAACGTTAATGTGCTTTAGAAGGATAAGTCTAGCAAAAGATTTTGTTGTCCAACAACTTCATTGGTGGCCGAATCGAAAATCCGATAATAAATTATACTCGGAGTACGACAGCGTAATCCAGTCGCCTGTCGTTCTTTGTTGCTACGACCTTTCTGATATAATTCCTGTTTTCTGTTACTTCAAATGATCGGGCTAAGCCCTGGCTCGATTCAGATTCTGCAGTCCGAGGGAATTTATTATACGCCACGAGGATTGAAATGGCGTCACATTTTTAACCCGATTTGCCGTTTTATGAAGATATTACGGGACACCTATTTTAAGTTTTGTGATATGTAGGTACTCACTGATAACTTAGAGAGAAAGGCGAAGAACACACTTGACGCACGACGGACCGCTAAAATATCGCAGCGGTCTGTCAGATCCATACTAGAAACGTCACTCCCCATACTTAAACCGCACTCGACGGATGACACTGCGATAGCGCAGCGTCAACAGCGGTTAAGCGGTTTTAGTATGGGGACTGACATTTCTAGTAGGTTCATCGTGCGTTATGTGTGCGATCCACGTTACGGAACACCTACTTACTCGCTCAAGTTTTATGATATGTCGGTACTTACTGATAACTTAGAGAGAAATGACCTAAAGTTTAAAACATTTTCAATTACCTATCAAATAATAATGCAATCTAGTAGGTAAAATGTAAAAAAGTACTCGTAATCTTTATTGGTATCAACTATCAACCACATAAGTTTAATGGAAGTCGGCTATAATCCCAATTACCATCACCGTGCTGAACTAGGTAGGTATGTTTTTTATAAATTGAATAAGTTTATAATCCGTCAAATGATCCAATGAACACGCAACAGATTCCAAAGCACAGGTAGCTCTATTTTTATTAAGTAAGGCGGATCGCACACTTGACGCACGACGTAGCGCTAAAATATCGCAGCGGTCTGTCAGATCCATACTAGAAATGTCAATCCCCATCTATCCCCATAATAAAACCGCTGTCATCGCAGCGCTATCGCAGTGTAGTCCGTCGAGTGCGGTTTTAGTATGGGGAGTGACGTTTCCAGTATGGATCTGACAGACCGCTGCAATATTTTTGCGCTCCGTCGTGCGTCAAGTGTGCGATCCGCCTAAGTAGGCATACCTGTGTATCTATAAGATTGTTATTGAGCGTGAGACTCGTGTACTATCAACAACACCTCCACATTTGGGTTAGTCAACTCTGATCTGATCATAGACCTAGAAAGATCTTCTTAGCCTAGTCGTCAGATAACCTATGTCTCTAAAGACCTACTTCGCGTTTTGCCTAGTCACAGTACGCTTTAGGTGTACCCGGCTCAAAGGCTGAGTAGGTACTTACTTGTTTTCAATAATTTCCTTATGAAAACCCAGTATAGTTCAGTCGACAACATTTACGAAAAAGATGTGATGTTGTAATGTTACCGGACAGGGAAAATTAATTTGGGAATATTCCTACTTGGGACTTATTTTGGACGACGGCACATCTCTATCTGTCTTGAGACTGTTTTATCTATAGTGTGCGCACGGCCTTGTCTAATCGCATTGATGAATAACTAAGGGTGTCTTTTTTATTATAAATACTTCATAGAAATATTATTATTAATTATTTTGTTTTTTTTTTAATTTGTTTTCTCTACCACCAACACTATACCTAAGTATAAAGAACTCTTAACTGCAAGTTTTAAAAAAATAGGCGCATCGCACACTTAACGTACGACGGACCGCTAAAATGTCGCAGCTGTCTGTCAGATCCATACTAGAAACGTCACTCCCCATACTAAAACCGCACTTGACGGATGACACTGCGATAGCGCTGCTTCAACAGCGGTTGAGCGATTTTAATATAAGGGGTGACATACCTAGTACGGATCTGACAGAACACTGCGATATTTTAGCGGTCCGTCGTGCGTTAAGTGTGCGACCCACCATATTATTCGTCTTTGAAGAACTGCATTAAAACCGGTTGACAACTAAGAAGTATCTAGGTCCCTGAGGTAATTTGAAACAGTAATTCCATACTGGAACACTATCCTTCAGATAATGTGCAGCTACTATCGAAATTTTATCACTCTTAACTAAACCGGCACCAATCCATTTTGATATATTTTTTACTAGTTGCTGTAACTTATTTTCCCGTGGGAATAAGATGTTTTCCCGGCTAGTATTATACATAAGAACTTTCCTCTTGAATCACTCTATCTATTTAAAAAAAAAACGAGATCAAAATCCGTTGTGAAGTTTTGAAGATTTAAGCATACATACAGACAGACGCGAAAAGCAAATTTGCTTTATACTATGTAGTGATACAAAGTGTTTTTAGATATTTGTTGAAAAGAGAAGGAGATTTCAATGCATTTTTATTTTCAATAGTGTATGTAACTTAAGTAGTAAATATAAGCACTAAAGAACTATATTTTATCAGTCAGTCGCCTGACCGAATATTACCAGAAATAACGTAAAGTCCGGTACGGTGGCCACGTATCAAGTATGTGTATGGTGTGAGAACTCTGAATGTCCGTGATCCATCCAGTTTTCTCTCAGTTTTTATCTTCTTTTTCCTAAGGTGGATCGCACACTTGACGCACGACGGAGCGCTAAAATATCTCAGCGGTCTGTCAGATCTAGAAACGTCACTTCCCATACTAAAACCGCACTCGACGGACGACACTGTGATAGCGCTGCGTCAACAGCGGTTGAACGGTTTTAGTAGGTATAGGGATTGACATTGGGGATGGATCTGACAGACCGCTGCGATATTCTAGCCGTCGTGCATCATGTGTCCGATCCGCTATTGTGTAACGACCGCCGTCTAAGTTATTATAAACAGCAACCGGGACCTACGGCTTAACGTGCCATCCGAAACATGGAACCATCTTTAGTAAATACAAAGCGGTTGCACTCTGTCACGAGACATGGCTCAACATTCCATCTCCGGTGACAAGACCTACCTACCTACGCATATGGCATTATTAATTATGATTTGAAAAAATCTAAACAAAATATTTTGACATACTATCATTCATAAATGCTTGGATTCAATTGTCTTTTTTATGCCTAAAAACTTAATCTGACAGATTTAAAGAATGAAGAAAGAATGCACATAAAACATAAGTTAACATATATTCTACCCTCGGGATTAACGACTAAAGGTTTTTTATAATAAAAAATAATGTTAATAACCTGATAGATGCGGCCGGTTTTATTCAACACTTTTGCCATGTATATGATTATGGCTGTATGAAGGATTGAATCATCTTCCGAGGCACGTCCACGGCTCCACCTTTTAACACCTTCCTACTAAAGTTTTATTACACGACACAATATTACGTAGGCTGATACTATGGCTGCATTTATTTAGTTATGATGATCATTCATTATCGTTTAAAGTCACCTTCCCACACAAACGGCTTGGAAAGTTAAAATCCTTTTTTTACTTACAGTGGTTTCCTTTTTTCATTTTATAGGGTTGGTCAGTTCAGTTCAAAGTACATATATACATACATAACGCCTTCCTTCCTTGCGGGGTAGACAAAGCGTTAACGGCCGCAAGAATACGGTCGCTACCGCCGCGTTTGACAAATGTTGAAGGCCCTTTCAGATAAACCATGTATCACTATAGTGACAGGTTGTCAGCCTGTCGCCTAAAAAATGTCATACACATGAAACCTTCGAGTCCCTTAGTCATCTCTTACGACACCCACGGGAAAGAAATGGGGTGATGCTATTCCAAATTCGTAAGTAAGTCACTGTGCCGATTAAAAGTTAAAGTAAATGTACCTACGAGATGTGTTTTTAATGTTTATTAGCTATCAGACAAAATATCTACTTAACACGGTAAAATATTCTATTTTGACTTCAGTTTCTAATACAAATTTAATAAGCTCGTATAGGTACTTATTTAAATAAATCTGGTGTGGTGTGGTGACGGTTATAATCCGTTTGCTTGACATGATAAGTAGGTACCTCCTTTTCAAGTATGTATACTGATTAAATCTTAAGCTGCAGTGTAACTAAATCTAATTAACTTGATCCTTCATAATAATATGATTTAATTAGGTAGGTAGAACTAGTAGCTAGACTGTAAGAATAAGGGCCTTTCTCCACTTATGCGGCATCCATTATTTGCCGGTCCGTCAGTTTCCGATCCGATTTAGAAATCTATTACACTACTAAATCTTAAAATCTTAACCAATATGCTTTTCCAGTCTTACGGCATCCGGCATTTATCGATCCGGGAATTTCCCAAACCTAAATTTGGATTCTGACGCACAAAATGTATGCATATTGAAGGTACTCTTTGAACTCTACCATAACGTCATTCGACTGGATAGGTGGAAAATATCATCCGGCATTCGTACCTATATTTTCGGAAGGCTACCTCCGACATCCGGCAGCCGGACTTGATAAGTGTAGAAACGCTTTACCTTACTTTAGTTTTTTATTTATTGTGCTTGTTCTGCTTTCATAAAAAAAGTCACCAGTTGAGTGATTTAAATTTAGAACATTAATATTTGGAACATTGTTATTTGCAACCAATCAAACGTGATCAAATACTACCTAGTCTGCCATTTTTATTGAGTATTAACACCTAGGTTTTACCTCATTCCTACCAAAATTTGGAAATAAAGGAAATGTGCGGAATTGTATTTTTCTTTTGACGCTATTTATGGCAAGCAATGGTCATGGACCATACAGCCTCTTAATCTTCTTGCAATTATATTAAAAGAATCGAATGATAGTGTTTTTGTAAATACTTATTTGATGTTAATAACGCAATTTATTAGGTCAAGTGTAAATAAACTGTGAAGAAACGACAATTAATGGACAACAGCAAGGTATTTGTTGGTTTTCTCATAGAGGGGGATGAAACTACTTTCCATTATTTATGTACAACTCGGGCCTAAAGTTATTTATCCTCGGGCGACATACATTGAATCCTCGCTTTACTCAGGATTCTACTCTAAAATCCTTCGTTCCGCTCGTGATTCAAAATAACGCCCTCTCATTAAATATCCCTAAAAACAGTAGTAACCCGAAGCACCGAAATGTAACTTACCTTAAATCAAATTTTTACCGCGCGAACGACGTCGCAGGCACCAGCTAGTATACATAATAATTCTTGCTCGTTCAAAGGTTAGATAGGTAACATAATAAGTTATACTAACGGCATTAGGATAGAAAGGTGGTTGATCGGCAGCTAGGGCGGGGAAGTAAGCGGCCATGCCAGCAGCCGTCGCGGCGGCCGCGTCCGAGTACGGCGCGCTGTACATGGACAGCGGCACGCCGGACGCAAGCCGCTGGTAGTTGAGGAACTCATACTGGCACGAGCAGACCGTCTGGCCAGTGATGGGGTCCTGGTATATCGGGCGGCCGGTCTCGCAGCAGCGCGGCGCCGCGCCGCCGGGCGAGCTGGGCCGCGCAGCACCGCCAGCGCCCCCGCTCGCGCCCGCCTGCGCCGCCGGGGGACTGTTGGAGGCTGTCGATATGGTGCTCTGTAAGTTGTAAATTTTGAAATGCCTTTATGGCGCGTTTCGTCATTCGCATATGCAAACAGTACAAGAACAGTTTAACACGCAAGAAATAGATAGATACATTGTGGAGGCCTCCATACGCACAGCTAGACAGTCGCAACGCAAAGCAACATGTTTCGGTAGGTACATTACGTGGTCGTAAAAGAATATTGCAATATCAGGATACAAAAAATGAGTGAGATCTTACGTGGGAAAATAATAATATATATAATAGGTATCATCAGTGTAGATAATTGATCAATATAATGATGGATAACATTTTGTACGAGTATTAACGAGTACTTAATTTGATTTTAAAGGGGTGAACTAAAAGACGGTAGGCGTGTCTCGTATGTCGTCAATACTTGCATTATAAAAAAATATTTTTACGCACATGTAAGTATAGTAAAAGTAGTTAGCTGATAGATTATGATATTAATATCGCTCTATACCCCTTTTGTGAATAAGTATAATTTGAAATAAAAAAATACCTCCTTATAATGTGATTAACATTAATGTGATACGACTGAAGAAGTTCGAATATAAAATGACAATGACAACTGGCATATTGTGTTCGTAATAGATTTATTCTCCGGACTACCTGAATCGATATCGCGGTCGCTGAATAAACATCCGGCCGGTTGTCCGAATCCGGGCACAAAACGGAGACGCGAATTGCACCCACACGGCCTTTTAATTGATCGCAACCTCCCCTCGCTCCGGCCCTGTGACACTCGTGTGTGGATAAATAACTTTCTAAATATTTGTCGTAAGAATGAAAAATGGTCACGATCGTCCCCGTCCCAACCGTCGAAAAGTATTGTATTTTGAATGGGATTAGAAATCCAAAAATATTTAGATAGCACCCGTCCATTGAAAAATATGATGCGATGACTGTAATTGTGTTAGTATAGGTAGGTACGTGGTTAGTACAAGGAAATGTTCCTGTGCCCTTCCTTCGTTGAGATCATTCATTGTTACGTTATACATATTGTCTTATAGGATTAGTTTCGTTTTTTAAAATTTAAATACCTCGATACCTTTTTCGAATGGGACGCGACGTTAATAAAATATCTTCCGACGTAGCTACCTAGTTAGTTCTTTTACGCCTTTTCATACTTTTTACATCCCATATTACTTATTTTAAATTCCGTGATTGAGCTTACGCAAATGCTTTTACTCACTTTACTTATCTCATGAGAATTCGCTAGTTCCTGGGTCATAAAAAAATATAACAGTTGTACGCTTAAAACTATTGTCCAAAAATACTATGGTCTTCATTCATAATTTTTCGAAATATTCAAAGTTTGAATTAATAATCAGAAAAATAATATAAAAGTAAGTGTTTCGACGCCATCCAAATACTTACGGCGTGACGTCATACTTCTAATTCCTCATACGAACTACCGTTTTAGATCGTTTTAAAAAGTAGCTAATTTGACCTGTCAGGAAACAAGCCTATTGTTATTTAATCAAACATTTCAGTCTACCTATGATAGATTACGTTGAAACATTGTCGCCGCTGGTTTCTAAGCCTACTAATGTCACATCGCGGTTGACTGTGGACTAAGCTGGAGTTGTGACCCGTCTGTCAGAAATACTAGTATGGCTTCGGTCCGTACCCTAACACGTAGCTCTTACCGATAGCCACGCCCTTGTACCCCCGCGCGACCTATAGCCACCACCAACACACGCCACAGACAAAAATCATTTGTTGTGTTGAAGGCATTACTGAGGTAATCCTGAAGCCGCTAAACGTCGAATCCCTGAATTACCTACATTACATGACATACCATGTACCTATAGTTAGGTTATTTTAATCCTTGTTTGCTTACATCGCATACGATACGGCTGTGTAGAGTTACTAGCACAGTAGAGTTCAGTGGGTACATATGTGATTCAATAGTCGAATTGTAGGTAGTCATTCGACGTAACGACTATGGTAATAAAGCCGATATTAGTGTAGAGGTATAACTTGGGGTGTGTACGGTTGTATCGGTGCTTAAAGGGGATTGAATACATTCAAATGATTCGAGCGTGTTGGAAGGTAGGGTATAACTTCTATAGCGTATGTTTATTTAAACTGACGGTCCATGTTGTCATTTCTATTAATTATTAACGCCGATGTATAAAAAAGGACGAACGATGATATAAATTTGACGCTTGTTTGCATTTAATAGTGGCAGAGTTGGAGGGTCGTCCCACAGTTGTACTGGTAGGTAGGTGAGTGAACCGCCGGGAGCGACAAGAACGACCCACTTAACGGTCACATTTTGACCAAGCTTTTCACTAGAATTTCTTAAACCAAATAAGTAAACCACTGTCGTCTTAAAACAACCTCAGTGTAGGATACTCTGCCGAAATTAAAAAATCTATCGGCTCTTCTTCTTCGGCGTATCGCACACTTAACGCACGACGGAGCGCAAAAATATCGCAGTGGTCTGTCAGATCCATACTAAAACCGCACTCGGCGGACGACCCGGCGATAGCGCTGCGTCGACAGCGGTTGAGCGGTTTTAGTAAGGGTATTGACATTTCTAATATGGATCTGACAGACCACTGCGATGTAGTAGCGCTCCGTCGTGCGTTGAATGTGCGATACGCTTTAACTCGACCTCAGTGTTTTGGGTACGCTCCCGGAATTATAAATCTATCGGCTCTACATCTTCAAGTTGCATAACAGCTTCTATTATTTTCTTGTCACAAAACGCGCATCACTTTATCAAAGCTTCGAAAACAGTATTTAAAATTCTTATCACTGAACAACAAACTGAATCTTACGAAGCCCCCCGGACCCAGCCACAAAAACGTAACTGAGTTTCTACGTACCTACTTATCATGTATAGGTTTATGTACTAGGTTAAGTATTGGTTACGCACTTATTAGATAAAGAACTCAAAAAGTTGTCATCATATCCTTTTCAAATATCGGACGGTCGGAGGATTAAAGTGCCGCTGCACCTTATCTTCGGCAGACATCTTTTAAAAAACAAACACGAGAAGTATTCTCTTTTTGTGGTCTTTTTTATCGTAACCCGCAGGATGTGTTAGAGTCGTTAAGCCCTTTTAAGTGTTAAACCATGTAACTGAATATTCGAGCGTATAAGGGTCCGATCTATTTGTTAAATAATGTTAAAATGATAATATTAGGGAAATCGGACCCAATGATATTAATTACTCTAAAGACATCAGCCGAGCAAAAAAAAATCCGATGACATTTCGTTCGCTTAACTAGTAATGTGGGTGACACTAAGAGATTTCTGTTCGTCAGGTAATAAGTTTTTTTATCAGGGTCGGATCTTTGAAAGACATCATTAAAGCTTCGATGCACGATATCGTATCATCTAACATATCGGTTTAAATTTTTAATATGCACTACATAGAAAATACATTTGACTACCTGCTTTAAAGATCTTTATAGCAGGTCGGAAGGTAGTGAGTAACAAATAGGTAATGAGTAGCGAGGTTAGATGATAGTTTCGTATTGTTCGTAAGTTAAGAAGTACGTCTACGGAGAATAAAGTAAGTACCTAGGTATCGGCGTTACAAGTAGGCAGACATACAGGCCCTCGTACCAATACCTATATCTAAGGCGAGGAACACACTTGACGCACGACGGAGCGCAAAAATATCGCAGCGGTCTGTCAGATCCATACTAGAAATGTCAATACCCATACTAAAACCGCTCAACCGCTGTTAAAGCATCGCTATCGTTGTGTCATCCGTCGAGTGTGGTTTTAGTATGGGGAGTGACGTTTCTAGTATGGATCTGACAGACCGCTGCCATATTCTTGCGCTCCGTCGTGCGTCAAGTGTATTCCTTGCCTAAGTATCAAGTCTAAACCATTCCTACTGGCAACAATTCTGAGAGCACTGTCTACAGAAGTACTGCTGTATCTACAGTAGTACTGTAGATAGGGTGTGTGACTTGGCGTACAGTTAATCCGGAGACAGTGTTCGTGCTCTCAGAATTGTTAAAGTGCCAACATTCCCCTCTAATCCTTTTCGCACATAGCAGCTAAAAAAAACCATCACAATTTGATAGATCTGGTGATAAGGCGCTGCGCCGCGAGCCTCACGCCCGACTGCGCTTGCGTTACATTCTTGTCTTGAGAAAAGCGTGTGCGAATTACTTACATGTGGCACATTTTTCAACGACTAAACACCAGGTTAATAGCCACAGATTGTTATCAGCATAAATATAATTTGTATAACAGCCGCGGCTAGTACAGTACAACTATACCTACCTACCTACTTACCTATCTACTTACCCGTTAAACGTATGGTGGATCGCACACTTAACGCACGACGGACCGCTAAAGTATCGCAGCGTTCTGTCAGATCCGTAATAGAAACGTCACTCCCCACACTAAAACCGCACTCGACGGATGACACTGCTATAGCGCTGCGTCAACAGCGGTTGAGCGGTTTTAGTATGGATCTGACAGACCGCTGCGATATTTTAGCGGTCCGTCGTGCGTTAAGTGTGCGATGCGTCAATGTAATTATCTTTTTAGTTATTGCGATTGTTTATTCACGTCATTAGATTCAAGTTATGATTTCCTGTAATGTAATACCTATTCATTGAAATGATAACATCGTCATATTCACTAGTTTGGCTATTTTAAATCGTCTTCTGAGTACCTGCTTGTAAACATATTTTGTTTTTATAATTATTTTTTTAGAATATGTTATTTGTTCTTGTTAGACATGGCTTGTTTCGTATCTGTTTGGTCAATTCAAAATGATATTCATATCTAGACAGATACCTATCTATCCAGCCTACAGTTGCTCATTATCAAAGTCATCAAAATTTTAGCTGGTAAATTGTGCGAGCCCAAATGTATGTATATCACTATATTATACTTACTATCTTCTTGTGAAAAAAAAAACATATGTAGTTTGGTAATCGAAACGAAATACACATTTGGTATGCAAATACTCATGTAGGTATTCACTCTTGACAATGAAAGTATCTGGTTCGAAGTTTGCATCAAATGTAGGTACTATTAATCGTAAAAGAGTGCAAAGTAATATAGATTCAAATCTTTAACTCAGTTGTTTTGCATACTTTCCGGCGATGCGAACTTCATTTAGTTACTATGGTGGATCGCACACTTAACGCATGACGAACCGCTATAATATCGCAGCGGTCTGTCAGATCCATTCTAGAAACGTCACTCCACATACAAAAAACACACTCGGCGGATGACACTGCGATAGCGCCGCGTCAACAGCGGTTGAGCGATTTTAGTACGGGGATTGACATTTTTAGTATGGATCTGACAGTAAGCTGCCATATTTTTAGCGGTAAGTGTGCGACCAGCGATATCGCAGCGTCGTCCGTAGAGTGCGGTTTTATTATGGGGAGTGACGTTTCTAATATAGATTTGACAGACCGCTGCGATATTTTAGCCGTCCGTCGTGCGTAAAGTGTGCGATCCGCCTTACTCTGTGCACCAATAGAAACAGTGACTAAGAATGATGGATTATCAATGATCTGTTAGAGAATGAATCGTGAACATATCGTGTGATCCGGTCTTAATTATTAACACGCCGACGACGACGCTCGCGTGAATAGGAAAACGCTAATTAATAAACCCAGCCGTGGTTTTTTCGTTGATTTCTTAACGATCTTTAGATATGTAAGAGCGGTTTTAGAATCTACCTAGAAATTGAGCTGCGCATGAGTTTCCATGTCCGACATGTGATTTTCACCACTGTAATCGTAGCAGCATTGTTGCGGTGGGTGATTTATAATGAAGTCGGCATGATTGAACTGATTGTAAACAACGTATTTTGAAATTCATGCATTCTGATTCATCTGTTTTGTTAACTCATTTACGGGTCCACATACGAATGCATAGAATTAAATGACCTACTATAGAAACGCATTACCGAAATTGGCAAACTTTTTTTTTCGCATAAAAGTAAGTAAGTATAAATTGTTATGCATAATGTTCTTCACCATACAGTTGAGAAGCATATTAATAAAATATCCTAAAACATTCACCATAAATATTATTACGTGTAACAATACCGAGGCATAATTTTAGGTTTAATTTCCCTCCTAATTGTTTAAGTCTCTGTCCTTTTCCGTGCGTTAGAGAAAAACAGACGATGACAGTTTAGTTCAGGTAATCTGAACATTTCCTTTAATATTGAATGATGTATTAAATAATTTGAAAAAGTGCGCCCATACAATAATTTCACACTTAATAAGGAATAAAATGGCATAAAATAAAAATTGAAACATTGAATAATAATCAGATCGTTCAGGTTCTTAGCCTGAAATTAGGGCGAAAAACGCGAAAGTAGAGCTAATTTTACGTTTTTTTTTTCTATCAAGGCAATTTTACCTTGGTGGGGGAAAATATTTATGCCAATTGAAGCTTTCTGCATTTATTTACAAATAGGCGAAATGAGTATTATGCCAAAACTGTTATGCCATGTGCAAATAGGAATAAAAAAGTTATGCCTTCCAAGGGGCACCCCTCATTTACATATAATTGAAACCTTAATTGGACAATTACGTGTTGGATCACCAGCTGAGCCGAGTGTCTATTTTGACCGCATCCTGTGTCAAGATATCCGTGAAGATAACAAGGTGAACTGGCCCTCCCTCAAAATGTTTGATACCTTAAAGAAATTCACACCTTCCCTAATTAAGGTGGTATTAGGGAAGAATAAATATTGAAAGGGGAACGGACATGAGGCGTCCATACCTAATTATCCCTAGTAAAAGAATAAACAAGTGATGATTATACCATTTGAAAGATTAGGATCGCGTTTTGTTGAAAATAAAAAGTGTAAAAGTGGTATCTTTGCCTGGGACGAGATAGTTAGGCATCAAGTACCCTGATGCTAATGTAAGATCATAAATAATTACTTCCGTTGTTTAGAATTCTTTCAATAGTACGTTAGGTACGTAGGTTAAATATGTCTGAAGTAGGTAATCAAAATAATATTTTGATAAAATACATATTAGGTATGTGTTTTAGATACTTAGGTAAGTATCTCCGAAACGTCTAGTTGTTTTTTTTTAATTATCCTGTTCAGCGTCCCATTGCAGAGCATTCTTTTTCTAGTATTGGATACTACATTTATGGCCCCGGGGCCATCAAAACTACGCTGGACGGCGATAATAAAATGCCGTGTGATGCCGGCTTAGAAATGCCGTGTGATACCGGCTTAGAATAGCATTACCCCATTTCCTACCCGTGGATGTCGTAAGTGGCGACTGAGGCACTTGAGGGTTTCAGGTGTATTACAACTTTTAGGCGACAGGCTGACAACCAGTCACTACAGTGATACGCGAATCATCTAAAGGGACCCTCAACACTTGTCAGACGTGGCGATAACGACCGTAATTTTACGGTCGTTAATGCTCTGCCTACCCCCTAAGGAAAAAAGGCGTGATATATGTATGTATGAGGTCTCCATCTACTGCGGCTCGTAGCAATTGAATAAAAAAATCTTGTAGATATATTAGTGAGTAAGATATTCAAGATCCATAATATCAGCCTTTAATACAATAATAAAGTCATCGATAGAATTTGAACAAAGAATGGTCCGACAGTTTCAAATCCAATAACAAATTTGATATTATTATCGAAAATTTACAATAAAGCACGATGTATCCGGCCGGCGTCTTGATTCGAATAACAAAATTATTAAGTGTTTTATGGAGAGCTGAAATGTTTATCGAGGCGACGCACCGAATATCAGGGCCTTTCTCCACTTATCCGGCATCCGTCATTTGCCGGTCCGTCAATTTCCGATCCGATTTAGAAATCTATTACACTACTATACATGCTTTTTCACTTTATCGATCCGAATTTTCCAAACCGAAATTTGGATTCTGACGGTCCGAAGTGACAGACGTACAAAAAGTATGCATATAAAAGGTAGTCTTTGAACGTCCGTCTTTTACCGGATAGGTGGAAAAGCGTCATCCTGCATCCAAATATTGTCGGGTGGCTACTTCCGACATCCGGCAGCCGGGCCGGATGAGTGGAGAAACGCTGTTACCCCTGACGGACAATAGAATGACGTCATAGTAGAGTTCAAAGAGTACCTTTTATATGCATACTTTTTGTACGTCTGTCACTTCGGACCGTCAGAATCCAAATTTTGGTTTGGAAAATTCCCGGATCGATAAATGCCGCATGCCGGAAGAGTGGAAAAGCATGTAGGTATAGTAGAGTAATAGATTTCTAAATCGGATCGGAAATTGACGGACAAGTGGAGAAAGGCCCTTAGTTTAACTCCAGTCCATAATTTGGTTTCTGGGTCACCTGATCTCGTACCCAATCTGCAAGTCTTTTTCCTGTTTTGGGACGCCCATAGTTTGACGTTGAACCTTATAGCCAGTGCAAAACACGTCCCCGCGGCGCGGGCGCGCTTTCCGCGTCGGTTCGCAGCCGAAACCGTATTATTATTGTGTTTCATTCGAACAACTCATTCATAAAATTGCAACTCTTTCAAGAGCAACCGGAGAGCCGTCGACACACTCCATCGAACCCATAAATGCGACCTACCGTTACCGAACCTTTCCCTGTTCCTTTTAAAGCGATTACGAAAATGTAATTTTGGTTATGAACAGAATTTCTCTCGATGAGTTGAACGAGTCAATGAACCCCGGTGTTAAAGATTTTAAACCATTTACTAGTGGTACCCTCTCACCTGACTGTGTTGTGTGAAATCTGCTATCTAAGTAATCACTGCCACCGAGACTGCTCCAAAGCTCAGATTAGAAACATCTTGCTTACGCATAACTAAGTGGCTGATTAACAATCCCGATAGGGAACAATATTACGAAGTGATCAATAGATAGTCCCAAGTCTATCCGGGGTTTTCAGCATCGCATTCTCAGAGGCACAGAAACTGAGCCAATTTGTTCACAAACGTAAAGAGGCCCCTGAATCTTAAAGCGGTTTCAAACTCGTTTAGTACCTAGAGTTTTTGTCACATTGTCCCAGCCACTTAACTCGGTGTAGACAAGTCCGTCACCAGCTAATTTGTTTACAAAGGTGCGTCACTAAACAACGCTCTGTGAACCCTTTCATAAAGTTGTTTCAGACCATTCGACGGATTTATTAGATTCTGTTGCGAAATTAACATGTGCTAGTGCTTTGGGTAGCGAACTAATAATAACCAGGCCATTATTCTGCTTAATGCCCGGAGAAGCGGACGGTAACATTCCCGCAATCACCAATACCAAGATTAAATTTCTTTGATGATTTTAATGATATGCTAAAACAAGTGGCAAAAATGGTGTTCGGAAATTGTGAATGCGGATTACAACAATTTAGTGCGAGAACGGTAAGTCAGCAAGCAATGTGATGAAGTTTACCGAGTTCATAAATATCCCTATATATACCTATCTATATGCTAAAAGACTAATATCGTCTCGTATCTAAAGTGTTGTGTCAGTTGCGCACATATTGAGGGAAATTATACCCGCCCAGCTAAAGTGTTGTGTTGTGTCAGTTGCGTTTAGTGCCGGAGTGCGGTATTGAAATTTGAATTATCGGTGAATACAGCTGGTATTAAAGCGGTGGCGATTCAAAACATCCCGTGCAGCTCCCGGTGCGGCCTTTATTGCGATTTGCGACTCCCTGTCGTTACCCACTAATCGACGACTATTTACCAAAATAACTCCATGTCGGTTGTTGTACGATGAAACGATTTCAAACTTCATTTCTTGAATTAACCTCGGAAAAGGAGTGCAATGCAAAATATTTTCAAAACCTACATGGACGTTTTTATTATTTTGAGCCAGACATGTCCCACTGCATGGAAAATGCCTCCCTCTCTTTCCTCAACTTTTCCCTATCCTGGGCCGCCTCCATCCAGTCATGGGCGTTGGTATGTAGCTCGTCTTTCCACGTTTTTCATGGACGCCCAAGTGCCCGTTTCGCGTTAGGAGGGACCCAAGTAGTTGTTATTTTTGCCCATAGTGTAGTAGGCATTCATGTCCAGCCCAATCTCACTTGAGATGTGCTGCCTTCTGACCTACGTCGACAATTTGTGTGTGACATTTATATGGACGTAAATTTATTTAAAAAGAAACAGTCAGCCCATCAAAAATGGATAAGTAGATTTATCAAAAATAAACACGGCTTATTTGGAACTTTGTTTTGATTGCTCTTTTAGCCCCAGGCAGATAAGTATTGCTACCTAGGTAGTAGGTATATGATGATGATAAAGTAAGAAAAACTAGCGGCCCGTCCAGCAGCTGCGCCCGCTGCAACTTATTTTCCCGTGGGAATAAGATGTTTTACCGGCAAGTATTGTACATAAAAACCTTCCTCTTGAATCACTCTATCTATTAAAAAAGCTGTATTAGAATCTGTTGATTAGTTTTAAAGATAGAGACAGACGCGAAACGCAACTTTGCTTTATACTATGTAGTGATGATCGCATATTGTGTCCGTATCCGTAGCTGTTGAGTTTTCAAAGGGGCCACTTGGGTCGGTGGCTGGCTCGCGAGTCGTAAGACGCGACGACGCGCCCTTAACGATCTGAAGACGAGGCGACGACGTGTGAACTGATGGTGCGACTGTGGGACCATCTCACCGAGCAGACGCTCGCCTGGGGTTCCGACGACAACTCCGGGTAGATCGCACTCCTATCGCAGGACGGAGCGCTAAAACATCGCAGCGGTCTGTCAGATCCATACTAGAATTGTCAATCCTCATAATAAAACCGCTCAAGCGCTGTTGACGCAGCGCTATCGCAGTATCATCCGTCGAGTGCGGTTTTAGTATGGATTCGTGAGATTTCAAGATTCAATCGTTTATTTCCAAGTAGATTCACAATGAATGCTTTTAGAATGTCAGAGAGTTACATTACAACATGTCACTGAATAAATGAATTAGTCATTGTAAACAATAACAATTTTATGTTCCTAATAGAATCGCGGCACGAGTGGGATAAAAATATAAAAAAATAAAGGCACTGCCTCGGGGCTGGCCAGGCTGACCACACAGCATGTAACATACGTCACCACCATCAATTTATGAAATCAATTAAATTAAAGACAATATTTAAAAAATATGCATGTTATATGCTATGGGAGTGACGTTTCTAGTATCTTTCAGACCGCTGCGATATTTTAGCGGTCCGTCGTGCGTCAAGTGTGCGACGCGAAGAGGTGTGAACTGATGATACGACCACATCCAGCAGACATGGGGTTGCGACAACTCCAGTAATTGTCATACATGTGTATTTTAAGTTCACAAGTAATAAAGTTTCACGGTTATATCGGGTCTGATTAGAGCCGCCAACGAAATATAAATCGATGCGGCTTGACTGAATGGCCGATTATTCCTATAAATAACTGTGTATTGGTGACGATTCTGTTACGCGTTCGGGTAATTTTCGGTTTGATAAATGATATTAGGCGGATCGCATACTAAACGTTCGACGGACCGCTAAAATATCTCAGCGCAGCGGTCTGTCAGATCCATACTAAAAATGTCTATCCCCGAAATAAAACCGCTCAACCGCTGTCGACGCAGCGCTATCGCAGTGTCGTCCGTCGAGTGCGGTTTTAGTATGGGGAGTGACATTTCTAGTATGAATCTGACAGACCGCTGAAATTTTTTAAGCGGTGCGTCGTGCGTTGAGTGTGCAGTGGGCCTTACTGAATTTTTAAATTACTACACATAAGTACATAGGTACTTAAAAACTCTTGAATGGTTTGTTCCTCCGCGAAGCATATGGAGAGCGCCCGCATTCAAACACACACACACACACACACACAAGGCCGGTTGCGGGTCACGCGGCCGTGCAGCAGTTCGGGACACCACCTATCAGTATCAAAATTCGTCGCCGTAACTAGACACTATTACACAATACTGCGTACATACCGCGTGAATGCTGGACTCCCTTCATTTCGGAGAAATTAATTAACGTTTCTTAGAAGTGAGCGTCTCGTTGTGAGGTACACGTAGGGTTGCCAGACGTCCAGGATCAGGCTTATTGGTTGCCTGTCCGGCCAAAATAAGCGGCGTCCGGCCTGCCCGGCTGATGTTAGGCTTTTTATACTTATTTCGAAATTCGTGCAGATCGAGACCGAATTTGTGAAGGAACAAGCATGTGCTGGACGCGAGCGCTGTCGCCCCCAAAGCTCGTCGCCAGGCTTAGTTTTACACTTTTTAACATAAACTCTGAAAATACTCAAAAATGTAGGTGTCCGGCTTTTCTACCCAAATGTCCGGCCAAACAAAGCTTATTCAGCGACAAGAATAACCCACATCCTTCCCGCGGGTGTCGTAAGAGGCGACTAAGGGACTCGAGGGTATTGGTGTATTACAATTTTTAGGCTGACAACCTGTCACTATAGTTATACACATGTTTTCTGAAAGAACCTTGGAAAACAATCCTCAAAAATGACAGACATGGCGATAGCGACAGTATGCTTACGGCATCTAACGCTCTGCCTACCCCGCAAGGGATAAAGGCGTGATATGTGTATGTATGTAAAACTGAAATTTGTAATTTATGCAATGTGTCCGGCTTTTCTACCCAAATGTTCGGCCAAACTCGAAGTTCTCGGCCTTCAGGTGCGAGGACCTGGCAACCCTAGGTCCACGACACGGCGCGGCCCGGCGAGGGGGACGCTCCCGGCTCCGATCGCTGAATGCCTCAAAAACCGGCGCTGCACGGGGTACTCGACCTTTATAACGCGCCGTTAATCACCACTAATTAATTTAACTTTAACACAATTTTATGGTTTCGTCTTAAGAACCGTCTTTAAGTAGAGCAAAGACAAAATAACGTAGAAATTATAACGTGCGATACAATTTTATATAACCTACTATAATGTTACTTACACAAAGTTCTTATGTATACAGGGTGTAAGACGGTGTAACGAAAACTTTGCAGGCGTGCTCTGACCATGAAACTGGACAACTTTTTATATGGGGGCTATATTGGGAAACGAAATATTTTTTTGTGACTTTCCGTATAAAATTCCCGATCAGATTCATTTACCATCATAGAAAAAGTTGTTCAGTTTCATGGTCTGAGCACGCCTGCAAAGTTCTCTTTACACCGTCTCTTACACCCTGTATAATTACTAGTACCTACCTACCTCAACTTTATAGCCAGCCAGCTCTTGATATATTTTTTACATATTATTCTGAGTGTGCTTCGGTAGACCGTAAAGTTTTATTTTGTTTCTACTGAGAATGGAATTTTTAAATTAAATATTTCCATTGTGATTCTTCAAACTAGTTAGTATAACTTCCAGAATATCATGTTACTGTACAAAACATGTAAAATAAAAGTCTTGCATTTGCATAAGATTTGATACATTAAGAACAATAGCTTGCTTACCCAACAGGTTTTGTACACTTACTTAATTTAATCAGGGTTCATTATTACGCTTTAATAAAGTCAAAAAAGGTAAAAGTAAAGAACATTAAATTGTAAATCACGCAAAAAGGGGTCAGTTGAGAGGCAGCGGTCGAATGCGAACTGCAAAAATGACGAAGATTGTTCATGGCTCATTATGAAGTTAAATGAATGGCGTAAGTATTGTTTTGTTTTGGCGTTTACGTGTTCCGAGGTCGTGCACGCGTTTTGCCAGTTCCAGCCGGGTCCGTGCAGTGCCCGGCATGCCGGTGTCGCCGCCGTATCGCCTCGGTGTCGCCTCGGTATCGCCCCCGTGCCGCGCCGTCGCCGTCGGCGGATCGCACACTTGACGCACGACAGACCGCTAAAATATCGCAGCGGTCTGTCAGATCCATACTAGAAATGTCAATCCCCATACAAAGACGTACGACGCTACGTCAAGTGCGGTTGAGCGGTTTTAGTATGGGAATTGACATTTCTAGTATGGATCTGACAGACCGCTGCGATATTTTAGCGATCCGTCGCGGGTTAAGTGTGCGATCCGCCGTACTGTAGCGCAACGCAACCCAACTCAAATCGAACGCGATGGCGGCGTCGCTCGCGGTCAAGTAATGAATTTAATAAACCCGCACTCACTAGAGGGCGCCACATTGGTGATGCAGCATGGCCAAAGGTTGTTAATCATTTGTGCCACATTATTGGTAACTACAATACCAAAAAATTATTTCTAGAACATAGGTAACACGCTGTATAAAAAAGCTTGCTTATTTCTGAGTGTGATGTTATCAATTGTTCAGTGTTTTTGATCGATCAGTTTTTGGTAGTTCAGATTTTTGAAAATTATGTTTTAGAGATAATGCCAATAGGTATTACTATTATTTTATTAGAAGTTTCACTAAGTCGCGGGTACTAAGGCAAAAGGACACGTACCTATCAAAAAAACGTTTACTACTTTTGTAACACTACGTGAAAGCTTTTTTAACAAAATCATTAGATTGTTTCTGTCAAAAAAAAAAGAACTTCAAAATACAATTCCATCAAATGGGTTGCAGAGGTCAGATGGCAGTCGCTCTGTGTAAAAACTTGGTTCCACGTCAAATCCCCTAGGTTAAGTAGCCGACCCCGACAGAGAACGGGATAAGGCAAGGAGGATGATGACTGTCTGGACATAATATTTGTTTTTAAAGGGGACTTTTTGAGATTTTCTGAGTCAAACTTCTAACGTGTAACTATGCAAAGAAAAAGCAACATGAAAACTAATTCTCCTGAAATTACCATGAAGAAATCTTTTTAAGAGATAAAGTTAAGAAAACTTTGAAACACTCTAAAATCTTTACAATTTTTATGGCTCGTACATTTTCTATGAAACCCTATCAATGGAAGAATTTGAGACGCCGGTTTTTTTATTCGAACAATCTGTCGTCTAACAATACCGAAAAGAATGTAACTCCATGAATCTTGTCAAATACGAATTTGCAACGGGATTTAAACCCGACCCTCGCGAAAATCAGCACTGAAAAACGCCATGAATTGTATAATACCGTGGTAATTCAGCATGCGAATAAAAAGCTTGCAAGGTGAACAAAGGGGGATTCGCACACACGTAGGTAGATTAGCAAGAATATAGGATTAACTTCTTCTATACATGACTCGGGAAACGGATCATCTACTTATGATACAAAAACCTTTTCAATTGGGTTTTTTAAAGATGCATCCTGTGATATTATTTTGATTATCTAGAACAGTCCTCATCAGCTCACTACTGGGTTTAGGCCTCTTAAACAAAAGCTGTTTCTGTAAGTAAGTACTGCTCGCAGAAGTATTTTATTTGGAAAGTAAAACGATGCCACTCAGGTTTAGCGAGACTGGGCTCTTAAAACGTACTACGGTAAGTACAACGAAGCATAAACGTTTACAGCCCATTCTTGTACTTAATTGCAATTTAAATAAAATCGTACCATGAATGCAATGAGTCTTTTTGCAGAGTATTTTTTACAAAAGTTACACATAAATATCAAGTGTAACATACACCTTTTACTAATAAAATCGTATTTAAATATTAAAGGTAAATTTTGTGAAAAGAACTGATCTGTACAGTCAAATGGGGAAAATGAGACTAGCGGGTAATTTGGGACATGGTGGACACCGGCATCTATGAACCAGCTATAAGCCTATCACGTTATAACTAGTTGATAAATGTGGAGTCCAGTCTTCCACCAATTACAACGTTATAGTTGGTTCATAGATGCTGGTGTCGACCGCGTCCCAAGTTACCCGCTAGTCTCATTTGACCTTTGTTTGTAGCCTAGGATTTAACTTCAGACTATACATTCAGCTACTAACAACACGCTACTCTTCAGTCTGGTTCAGTAGTCGTACTGCAACTGAGTTGGTACCTAAGGTTCAGCGGTAAACTATTGTCTATTTAACATCTATTTGTTTGTTTTTTATATGAGCTTTTAACTAAAAAATGGATTATTTATAGCCAGTCATTCGTCACGATTCCGTCTAGTGGTAAACCAGCATATGGCGACCGATGTGGCGCAATGGTAGTGCGACTGCCTTTGACGCAGAAGGTTCCGGGTTCGATTCTAGGTGAGTCACTCACAAAGTTTATATTTATCACTTTGTGAATTTGTTCCTAGTCTGGTTAGGACATTGCGGGCTGAACCACCCGATTGTCCGTAAGTAAGGTGGTTTCGTGTTTCGGATACAAGTTAAGCCGTAGGTCCCCGTTGCTGTCTATGATCACTTAGACGGCGGTCGTAACACAACCATGTCAGAAGCCTGCTACTTGTAGAAGGCGGTTCAAATATTCTGACACTAGGGTTCATCGGGTCGTTCGACGACTCGGTGTCCCACGCGAAAAGAGATTATGTCTATCTGTTTGGTTTTGCATCATAGGTTCGGTATCTTGCTGCGTATATTATAAATCTGTATGTATATCTTGCTAGATAACACAACATGCAAAGTTTGAACCCCACTTGTGAGGTTTATTTGGGAGATGTTGTTTCAGGAAGTGACCCTATTTTGTCGCACACATTTGTTCGTTGATAGAAAGTCTTAGGTCGATAGGAGCGCTGGAAAATCTCTTATTTAGATGTTCATTCACAAGTTGCAGCTTGTGCTGTTTATAGTGGTTAGGATAGTCTGTAGGCAGATGTTTGAAGTTGTCATTAAAATGTAAAATACTTCAAATTTTTTTAACTACTCAATGTCATGAATACGTACTTTTATTTCAGAAAGCTAGTAGGTTAATGAAAGACTGACACCGAAATATTACTCCCAAGTATTTTTAACTCTGATTTTGTGATAAGGTCCCACCATATCGGTCACGATTTTTTTGGATTGAATATCGAGTGAATTCTTCAACAATCGTATTTAAAAAATTGGGCGTAAAAATACCTATTAAATTGGTACGGAGTTTCTAGAGTCATAAACCCAGGACAATGCTTATTCACGGAAATCTAAAGAACATTTTCTCTATATTAGTCGAGCAGAATCCAACGGTCTGTGACGCTTGTTGAGAGGATTTAGTGCAGGGCCACTAATCCTTCAATCACCAGGGGAGGATCATCATCTTCTATCTCGTTCTCGAAGCTTACAAGTGGGGGATCATCTTCATTCCCAGAATCTAGTTGTCCTTCTCCCTCATCAGTTTCTAACGCAGCACGAATGTCTTCAATATTTAAATAATATTCTAAATCTTCATTATCAGATTGCGCCTCCTCTTCCGATATAAATCCGAATTTTTCCAAAAGCTCTTCAATATCGTTATCTTTTAATTTTTTCTCTCCATGTTATTTGTTGTTATTTGTTATAGAGATTTGGACTACAAATTAGGAAATTATATATTTCCTAGTAAGTAATAGTATGGTGACATTTTATCCCTTTTAACAATAATAAATATGATTTGAAACCATACTTTACTATAGATCTAAGATATAAGTAGATCCTACACTGAAAAAAAAACAATTGCAATTCCTTACTCAAGCAAATTGCAATAACACCTACAACATTCCTATTACTTATGAAGTGGTTTTAGTGGTAAAAGTGCCAAAACTGGAAAATAATGAGGATAATCCCCTTTAGAGGGGGAGTGGAACCCTCCCTTCGTGAAGCTCCTTATCAGCGAGATAGCGAAAGTAGATCGCGCGCAACACGCACTTCTCTGCTGGCCGAGTCATTCCATAATATTATCTTTATTAACATTGGTTCAACTACTTAGGTTTCAGCATTTTAATTAAATCGCGCTAAGCTAAATTATGGGACTGATACAGGCCAACTCGGCTTATTGATACGACAGCCATGACATTTAATAAACTCTTATCATTGAACAAATTAAGTGACTGGGAAAAGAGTCCTCATAATTTAATTAGTATCGTATAATAATAAGAAGAAATATAGAACATTTTTTACACAGATAGCCAGTATATGTACCTATGCTGATAAAAGCCGAGTAATAATAATGTCTGAATACTATATGCGTTGAAATGAAAGTGAAAACAGACTGGTTCACTGTAAAATCTTTGTACATACCAGGACATTGTACATTTAATTAATCTTGTCAAAGAGAACAGCTGGCTAGCGTGAGTTTACCTGCCAGCCTCGGCCGCCAGTAATTTTAGTGTCCAAAAATTCAACTATGAAATTCTAGGTACCTCTCTCTCTTTTCATGTGGAACACCGAGTCGTCCAACGACACAGTGAACCCAAGTGTCAGAATTTTTACAACCGCCTTCTACAAGTAGCAGGCTTCTGACGTGGTTGTGTAACGACCACCGTCTAAGTAATCATAGACAGCAATCGGGTGGGACCTACGGCTTAACGTGCCATCCGAAACACGGAACCATCTTGGACAATCGGGTGGTTCAGCCCGCAATGTTCTTACCAGACTAGGAACAAATTCTCAAAGTGATAAATATCAGGTTTGTGAGTGACCCACCGAGAATCGAACCAGTAACCTACTGCGTGGCAGGCAGTCCCACTACCACTGCGCCACATCGGTCGTCAAGTGGACATGGCAGTGTAAATTTTTTTAGTTCTTGGAATAGTTCCTGAGTAGGATGGTCGTAGGGCATACTTGCAATAATACGCACTGCTAGTTTTTGGAGCATAAATACTCTGTCGCGGTCGGTCGCCGTACTCCATAAGGCTATGCCGTACCTAAGTCGTACAACGTCAGCAACAAAACACATTCACATGGACTTGGGAATATACGTTTATAGTTTTAGTATTAAACAGACAATAACATTGTACATGACAAGATATCAGAACGGGTTATCTCGACATGTGAACGAACTAACCACAGCTCGAGGGTACAGGCAGTGTACCATGCTTTTTCTGACTTTAAACACAAATACTTGTGACTTTATTCTTTAACTAGCGGCCTGCCCCAGCGGCTGCGCCAGCTGCAACTCATTTTCCCGTGGGAATAAGGATTTTTCCCGGCAAGTATTGTACATAAAAACCTTCCTCTTAAATCACTCTATCTATTAAAGAACCTGCATCGAATCCCTTGTGTAGTTTTAAAGACTTAACCATACATACAGACAGACGCGAAAAGCGACTTTGCTTTATACTATGTAGTGAAGTACAGTGGCTATCCTTAGGTCAATACCTAGGATATAAAACATGGCCCATAGATTAGACAGTGGTTCGAAAGATAGTCATAGGTTAGATGGACTGTCTCAACAACAAAAAAAGCTACCTATGCCTAGGTACAGGAGGACAAAATTAGTTTATTCAATAGTTAGATTTAATTGTTCAGGATTCGGAACCTTTTATTTTTAATATAGCAACACTTAACCTACCTATTTCATTGTAAAGTGTTGCTGACTAAAGATAAATAATTTCAGTTTGAGATTTCAGGTGTCGTGTGATGCCGTTTTAGAATAGCATCACCCCACATTCTTCCCGCGGGTGTCGTAAGAGGCTACTAATGGAGTTGAGGGTATTGGTGTATTATAATTTGTAGGCTGACCTGTCACTATAGTGGTACATAATGTTTTCTGAAACAACCTTGGAAAACAATCCTCAAAAGTGTCAGGCGTGGCGATTGCGACCGTATTCTTACGGCCGCTAACGCTCTGCCAGCCCCGCAAGGGATAAAGGCGTGACATTGTGCGTATGTATGCTTTCATAAAATAATACGCTACATGTTCCACTCAACATTTTTGGGCCAGTGGAAGTCTGGTGTCGCGTGCGCGCATTTGCCTTTTCTATTAATTTATTCGAATCCACGAAAGGTAATTTTAAATATATTTATATAGGAAGGTGCAGAAAAATGGTGGCAAACCATTACAATTTTGTCCCTGATCACACATTATTTGTGTTTCCGCTATGTTGCCTTAGTAAGCCTCCTGCGATATGACCGTCAGTCACTACATAGTATAAAGCAGTCGCTTTTCGCGTCTCTGTCTGTATGTATGTTGCGGCGAGGAACACACTCGACGGATGACACTGCGATAGCGCTGCGTCAACAGCGGTTTAGCGGTTTTAGTACGGAGATTGACATTTCTAGTATGGATCTGACAGACCGCAGCGATATTTTTGCGCTTCGTCGTGGTCAAATGTGATCCTCGCCTAAATCTTTAAAACTACACAACAGATTATTATGCATGTTTTTTTATTAGATAGAGGGATTCAAGAGGAAGGTTTTTATGTATAATACTTGCCGGGAAAACATCTTATTCCTACGGGAAAATGAGTTGAAGCGGGCGCAGCCGCCAGGCGGCGCACTAGTTAATTATAACTAAAATTACGAATGAAAGCACAAATGCTTTGCATTTTCTTTTCAGGTATGAATAAGTCCCTAGGGCTGAATATTTATTATGATATCTTTTTCTATAATAATATGACGTAATTTTTGGTACACCTTGTTTGAAATCAAATATATCTGAAGGAAGACTAACCCCGCCTATTTATGGAGATGGCATAAGAAGAAGGATTATTCCCGGCAAGTATTTTACATAAAACTTTCCTCTTGAATCACTCTATCTATTAAATAAAACTGCATCAAAATTGGTGGTGTAGTTTTTAAGATTTAAGCATACATACAGACAGACATGAAAAGCGACTTAGCTTTATACTATGAAGTGATTTCACAGGTAGGTACCACCAGTCGTGGTCGCCGCGTGATGCCGGCTAAGAATTAGAATAGTGTCACTCTATTTCTTCCTACGGGTGTCGGAAGGAGCCACTAAGAGACTTGAGGGTTTCATGTGTATTACAACTTTAGGCGACAGGCTGACAATCTGTCACAACAGTGATACGCGAAATGGCCATTAATCTTTGACAGACGTTGCGCTAGTGACCGTATGCTTATGGTCGTTATCGTTAGCGCCTACCCCGCTAGGGATAGAGGCACCCGATGAGTGGTAGTGGTACCTAGAGTAATGGTTACAGTTTTGAATAAAAACCTTGGAATGTGTTAAATGTAAAAAAGAACTTGGAAACTAATTTTCCATGGCTGCGATAAATTACATGTATGCGTTGTGCGTTACAATGGCTGTAATACGTGGATTAACAGGTTGGTTAAGGTTATGAATTTAGTAATATTCTTATTCGACTAGCGCTGCCTTTTAAATAAAATAAAAACACTGAAGTAAACAAATACCTAGGTACTAAGTAGATACGAGAACCAGATTTTTTTAAAATACATAGTTACCTAACTATTTAGTACGTAAAGTATGTACCCCCACCGCACAGTAACAAACAATATTTCGTTTTCTATTTTTCAAGTCTGGGTTCTATTATTAAATTTTGTGCTCCAATTTAAAATATTATTTCCGGTGTCAGTGCGAATACCTACTCAAAAAAAAAACAGTTAATTTCGGGTGTTACCAGCTCTCAATAATTATTTTGTTTCTCTCGGGATAAAACTTATTTTTAACCTTACAGATTATTTATTTTCCTTCAGTGTAAAGTCACAGATACTACGTTGTTGTGTACAGTTGTTTTTGTAACTTAAGTACTTAAATAAATGTGCGTTCATGCCCATATGTACCTACTTTATCGAAGAATGCACAATAAGTAAGCATTATTTTATTATACCTACGGTTTCTTTGATACATATGCACCGCATCGCACACGGCTGCGAATATGACGCTCCGATATAAAATAATGGAAAAGTAATTAGTATTCTAATATGATAACCGTTTGTTTTCTATGAGAGTGAAAGAGAGGTCCGATTGTTTATACTTCAAAAAACAAAGGAAAATGTGGGACGAAAATTTTGTTGGATAGCAACTATCGCCGGAGCGCTCACAAACAAAATAATGTCTCTACCTACTTAATTCTGTTCTCCACTTGTACATACTCCCATAATTTATTATTCTAATTTAATAATTAGTTATCCAATATTGTTTTGATTTTTTAATTATTATTATTTGTCCATATTGGACAGTCGAAGGTTTAAGACCATGCTGCTACGTATTTAGTGTCTTCCGTAAGTTTATTCTTCATGACATGTATTTTCATCTTATGTTTAATTCTTTCTATGTGTAGAGACAAACTTTATTGCCATAGTATTTTTTAAAGTTTGGTATATTTGTTGGTAGTTAAAGGTACAATAGAGCATTTGTTTTTTTTTTACTACAAAACGTAGGTACGTACGTACCCACGTAATATGCTTGTACGACCACGTAAACAATACCTAGCTACCTAATGAATTTTACATAAAAAATGAGACACTTAATTCGATGTAAATAAAAGTAGTTGTCGCACTGCAAGTCCTGTCTGTCTTAAAATATATCACTTGGATCAACTTGTTATTTATTTTAAAAATATACCAATAAGTACATACCTGATTTGGAGGAGACCCTCTGAACGCGAACTGGGATGTCATGTTGCACTGTAGGTTTAGTACAAGTTTACTAATATATCACTGGTTTATTGTCCGTGTCACTGTCCGTCTGCACGCACTTCACAGTTGCATGTTGTTTCGCGCCGGCGCTCAGCTGAGAGCGGCACAGAGTGCATCCCCGTGGTGAGCGCGGCTCGGGCCGTGGGTGCTGCAGGGTGCCCGCGGGTGCAAAAATCGATCGGAGTGCAGAGTCAGGGTGGTAGCGAGGCGTCACAGGAGCCGCGTCGTGCAGCGAGCGCGTGGTCGCGCGCGCGGCGGCAGTGGGTAATGCGGTAGCTGCCCGCCAGGTGATTGTAATTGGCGCCACCGTCCCGCTCTGCCGTCGACCGTCCCTCTCGGCGCGCACACGCACACTCCTCGCTGTGTGAGTGACGCTCGCACACCGCTCCTTCTTTTCACGCTCGCGTCGCCGTTTGACCCCGCGCCGCCGCCGACGCTCTCGATTTTTGCGGTGCGGTGGGTGGCGCCCGCTACAGGGGCGGCCCGGCGCCCGGGCGGTGGGGGCAACCGGAGGTGGGGGTAGATGCACTCCTTTCTTTTTTTAAGCTTCTCTTTCTTTTCTAAATTTTTTATATTACTATTGACATAAAGGGCAGAGCACACCGCCTCAGTATGCAGCTCGTACGCAGCACGTGTACATGAGCGTAATGGTTGTAAAGTATGGGATTGTAGGAGAGACGACACACCGAACGCGTTGCGTAGACGTACGTGCACGTGTGCGCAACGCAATGCAGCTCCCGAATGACAAGCATTTGCGTACTCTACGCATAGCAGCATGGCAGCGCAGCGGCGTGCTGTGGACGTTGTAATCTATGCGATTCCCTATGTCGTGCGTCATACTTCGCACAGCTCTGTCCTTGCGTTTTGCTCGCTCGCAGGCATGCGTCCGTTCCGTAGGTACGCGCGTATCCCAGTGTGGCAGGGGTGACGGACGTGTAGGCGCTACATACGTGATTACGTTTACGTGCTGCATGCGCAAGAGATGTGCTCTACCCTTAAAGCGTTGTCTTTTATTTTATTCTATACAATACTCGTAGTTTATATTGAATGTATAGCTTGGTGATAATTAACAATTTACATGGCGTCGCATATAGCTATGCATCTGATTACAGACAACTAGTTAACCAAGACATAAAATTTTACGCCTCAATTTGAACTTATTAATTAAGTACGTACCCACCTACCTACTTATTTAGACGATGTTGAATAGTTTTGGTAAGTACGTATGTACCTAACCTTATAGGTTATGATTCTAAAATCAAATAATTTTACAATAAACTCTTATAATAAATACCTTTACGACAGTCATAGCGTAGCGATTTTCTTGTCAAACATTTGCGTGGTTTTGGTGCCATTGGTGGTAAATTTTACAAGCATTTGGCTGTATCATCGACCTCTTGCAAGCGCTGCTAATAGGTGTTCATAGTTACAGTAGTTCATGTGTTGTAGTGTTATAAGTAGGTATATAGGGTTAAATAGAAATAGATTACAGCCAACCGAAGGAAGCAGTAAAGTAGGTAATTAAGTATTCTCCTACCTACCATTCTTGCTTATTCTATGTTTTACGATTAGTAAGTAGAGGCTAGCAGGTTAATTTATTTGTTTATTATTATATAAGTGCTTACTTACACAAAAGCAAAGACTAAAGGTAGGTAAATGGATAAGAATTGGTACATCAAATTATAAAGATACCAGCCACTAGTTAATACGTAAACAAAAATGCTTCTAGATAGATAAAAACAAATAGGGATAGATTTAAAAGTCTGTAATAAAATAAAAGTTAAGAACATAACATATCTACTGGATAACCAGGCACAATCAGTAGGTGAGTATCGTTAAATAAATACTTATTTTGAAATGACTGAGTTCCTAAACTACCTACTTATTAGGAACTCGACAAATTTTAAAGATGATCCAAACGCTCAGTCTGTATCAACTAGGTACTCATATTATGTCATACTAAAACAGGTACCTAATCGTAGAGGAGCACTTTTTGTTTTCTTTGGAGACATAGCAACTACGAAAATGATATTAAAAAATCTGCAGTTTAAAGTGTCATTTTCCTAGTCTTAGTCTACTAGAAAATGCCTTATTCCAATGGAAAAATTCGCACCTGCAAAATCGCTAAACGCGTCGCGAGTTTTTCAATCGATATTGAGTAAGTTAAGTACCAAGAAGGTCCAGATTTAAAACTCATAACTAAGGGTACCTTGTGTAGCACCTACCTACTGAATATAAATACGTCTTTACTAATTAATATCAATAATTAAACGATAACTTGCAGAGCAGTCAGTTACAATTAAATCGATGGGTGTAAACAAAAAGGTCGTAACTAGTAGAAAGTCGTAACTAAAAAAGGGCACGCCCTTAACTAGCCGATTTTTCTCTATCGAGTGGTTCAGGGCTCGTGTGTCTACGACGATGTTTTTTTCAAAATTGGTCTATTAAAAAAAAAAAAAAAATTCGGTTTCAATTTGTCGTAAATCGGTCAAAATCCAGTGTTTTTGGGGCTTTTTGAGTTACGCCAAATCTAAGTTGTGCTTTTGAAACCGTACTTCTCATCATTCTCATGAATATAGATTCAAAATTAAAATTGGCGATCGAGGATACTTAAATCAACATGTTCTAAAAATCATTTCTGAATGAGGCATAGTTTTCGAGCTATGTTTTTGTTATATTTTTTTAGTTTTTTGGCTCTGGTGTAAAGTTGTGTTTTTCTAGTTACGACCTTTCGTTCTCACCCATCGAAATTATGACAATAATAACAGAGCGTCGAAATAAAAAGCGCAACGTCGTCGATCGATCTGTTCCCCTCTTCTTTCTTATCGCGCGAATATTTCACACTGAACGCAGACCGACCGAAAAAACTCACACAGATATAAAATATTCAAACGGTATAACATAAAATAAATTATCTTAGATGAGGTTGTTAGTGTGTGCGTGCCCCCTCCCCTGGGCGGGCCGCGCGGGCCGACCAATGGGGGAGAGCGGCGCGCGACGACGCCGCCGCGCCGCGCCCGAGCCACTCTGCTCAGGATCCTCGCTGCGAGCACACGTGCGGGCCGCCTCGTGCGTCCGTCAGCCGCCACCCGCCCGCACTGCTTGCGGCCCTGTGTAAGAGACGGTGTAACGAAAACTTTGCAGGCGTGATCGGACCATGAAACTAGACAATTTTTTCTATTGGGGCTATGTTGGATAACAAAAAAATATTTTCAAGTTTCAAAGTCAGTCAGCTGATCGGGAATTTTGTATGGAAGGACGAATTTTTTTATTACCAACATAGCCCCTGTATAAAAAGTGGTTCAGTTTCATGGTCCGATCACGCCTGCAAAGTTTTCGTTACACCGTCTCTTACATCCTGTATGTCCTGACCTTAAACTTTTGACTCGACTGCTACACCTGACACCTAGATAATCGATCGGTAACACTAAATTACAATTTCTTTTAAGTAGGTACCCTGTACGAAGAGATTTATTTCTAGCTACAGGAACAGAATCATTAGCGAGGAATTTAATTTTGTTACCTACTATTAAATGGGTTTTCATTACTGAATATTTCATATCATCATGTATATGTTTTATGTTGAAACTATCCGTCATATCCGCGTGTCTTTGAATGCAGTTCCCATTTTTCATAGATCTCCTGCAAGAAATTTCTTTCTAGAAATAAGCAGTGCCTATTGTGTCCTTTTTTTTGTATTTGTCCTGTATCTGTTTTTGTGTGCAATAAACGGTAAAAAAAAAACGAATCACAGCGGTGCAGCAGGCGTATCTACTTTTGAATCAGTAGAAATAGGATTTCATGTGTATCAAACTGCGTCACGTGGTTATTATAAATATCACTCTCTACCAATCGAATACATTTGCAAATACGAGTAGGTATGGTAGAACTGAATTAATAGATTCGTGTATTAGAACGTCGATATTCGAGATAGAACCACTCGACTAGGCGCATAGATTGGACTACCTACTACTGATTTAGAAATACGCTATCCAGTCTTTTCGAGGGTCACGCGGTGTGGTCCAGGAGTAAATTTCGGGATTGTACGTTTCCGGTTCCGTGCACGAAAGTCCAAAACGAGTGGTCTAACCACACATTTTTAAATTTCTTTTACTTGACGTTGTTATAGTCAAAAATATGTGTGAATTTTACAAGGGCGAGCTCAATTTCTGAAACGTTTGTTTCCGTTTCATGCAAAAATCTGGTACTTTGAATGCTTGTATCACACGTTCTACTGTACTTATCGATTCCCACATACCCTCAAAAATTCACACATGTTTTTGACTATAAAAACTTCAAGTAAAAGAAATTTAAAAACGCGTGGTTAGACCAGTCGTTTTGGACTTTCGTGCACGGAAACGTACATTTCAGAAATTGAGCTCCAGGAGCACCCGATTCCGTGTGCCAAAATCCACAACGACTGGTCTAACCACTCGTTTTTAATTTTCTACTACCTACTCATTGTTTTTATAGTCAAGGATATGTGTGATTTTACTAGGGTATGTAGGAAACAGTAAGTAAAGTAGAACGTGTGATACAATCATAACAAATAGGTAGCAGATGTTCGCATAAAACAAAAACGACCGTTTCAGAAATTGACTCCGTGAAGAACCAACAGACGCATTTTTCTGTATATTATGTTTGCTGTGTGTTTTAGATTTTACTTGTGATAAATCATCAATAAACTAAAAAATTGAAATAAAAAATGAACAATGGGGCTTGTTACCGTTCGGCATTATTAGGACTACTGACTGAAACTATTTGTTAATATCTAGATAAGGTGCTGACTAAGCGGAATTATTTGCGGAAACACCTTATTTATATATTTAGGCTAAGGTATTTCCGCAAATAATTCCGCTTAGTCAGCACCTTATATATATATATATATATATATATATATATACATATATAAATATATATATATATATATATATATATATATATATATATATATATTCTGGACATTTCACGCAGCGCCATCTAGCCCCAAACTAAGCAAAGATTGTACTATGGGAACTAGATAGCTGATACTAATACTTATATACTTTTTCTGTAAATAAGTACACATTATAGTTACATACAAAACACCCAGACTCGACACAAACATTTGAAAATTGACTTAACAAATGTTTGTGTCCGGTGGGGATCGAACCCACGACCCTCGGCGTAGAAGGCAGGGTACTATCCGCTACGCCATCGGGACAGTCCAAAAAAAATAGTTTGATTAAAAATTTACTAGTGGGCCGCCCAGCGGCTGGACCCGCTGCAACTCATTTTCTTGTGAATAAGATGTTTACCCGGCAAGTAAGTATTATACATAAAAACCTTCCTCTTGAATCACTCTATCTATTAAAAATATCTGGACTCATAATCTGTTGTGTAGTTTTAAAGATTAAGCTAACATACATACAGACAGACGTGAAAAGCGACTTCGCTTTATACTATGTAGTGATTTTAATCCATAACCCTTTTTGAGTTGAACGACTTTGACCTTATGGGCTAGCCCCATTGTGAGGGCACAAAATCGGACGAACGCTGCGTCGCGCGCATCGTACGCGTGGACTTGCGTTGCGGCGACCCTTGCGCGGTACACTCCCTTCATCTGCACGGCTAGGGTTACCGAAGGACAGACCTGCGAGTTTGGCCGAACATTTTGGTAAAAAAGCCGGACATCTTGCATTTTTACGAATTTTAGTTTTCATATAAAAAAAACTGCAAGTCCAAGCTTTGTTTGACCGGACATTTGGGTAGAAAAGCCTCACATTTTTTAGGATTTTCGGGGTTAATGTTAAAAAGTGTAAAACCAAGCCGGGCGACGAGCTTTGGGGGCGACAGCGCTCACGTCCAGTGCCCCGTTTTCGAAGCTACAGGCTACAAGTCTACAGGTGCAATTCGATGTACATTGCGTGGCGAGCCAAATATTCTGGTTTTATAATGTCCCATAGGCTACGCAATATACATCAAATTTTACCTGTAGATTTGTAGCCTGTAGTTTCGTTGCATGGGGTACAGGCGGTGCCTGTTCCTTCACAATTTGGTCTCGATCCGCGCGAATTTCGGAGTATAAAAAGCCGGACAGGCCGGACGCCGCTTATTTTGGCCGGACAGGCAGTCAAACAGCCTGACCCTGTCTGGCTAAAGCCAGGCAACCCTGCACGACTTGAAGTAGAGTGAACCACGCGCGCGTATTCTTACGGCCGTTAACGCCCTGCCTACCCTGCAAGGGATAAAGGCGTGATATACGTATGTATTAGAGGGATGCAAGTTTGGTCTCCAAAGTTGTGAGAAAATAACGACGACTCTCTGCCACAAAAGGTACCTAGGTACTTAAAGGCCCTCTCGTTTCGTTTGGCTCGTCTGAGCGCCAGATGTTTTTTTGTCCAATAGGCTTTTCAAAATAATATAAGGTGTAAAAATATTAGCCGCAAATATTTTAAGGGGTGAATCAGCCCATGAAACTGAACAACTTTCCCCAAGAAACATAGGTCGAAATAGGAGAAAATTTATAGGACCTCCCATTCGAATTGACTTGGTCGGTCAGTAATTTTGTATGGGAGGTCCTTATTTTTTTCCATATTTCGTCCTATGTTTCTTGGGGAAAGTCGTTCAGTTTCATGGGCTGATGCACCACTTAATATATTTGCAGCATTTTTTTACACCCGTAGGATTTTCGAGGTAAAGTAATGCCGATAAACAAGAGTTGTTTGACGCGGCACGAAAGGAAAAACATACATATATCACGCCTTTATCCCTTACGGGGTAGGCAGAGCGTTAATGGCCGTAATAATACGGTCGCTGTCGTCACGTCTGACAAATATAGAGAGCCGGTTGAGATAATTTGTGTATCACTTTAGTGACAGGTTGTCAGCCTGTCGCCTAAAAGTCGTAAAACACCTGAAACCCTCGAGTCCCTCAGTCGCCTGAGACGACACCCACGGGTAGGAAATGGGGTGATGCTTTTCTAAGCCGGCATCACACGGCACGAAAGGAAAAAAAACACTTACATAGTTACTTACAAACTAAAACGGAATTAAACTTTCAGTTCAAATACAAATTATCCCTTCGTCGTTTGTCCGCACTTCGCCCGCAACTATAACTTCGTAAGCGGTTCGCTCGATAGGTAGGTACAGTTGTAGAGACTTAGAAAATAGCAATATTGGACCTGTTTCACCCTCATTTTTCAGTATTATCTGTAATGTTTACCTAAATCCCATTTCCCAATTTTTCGACCTCCCATACAAAATGCCCGATTAGCTGACTGACTTTGTATGGGAACTCGCAAATTTTTTTTCGTTTCTTACCTTAGCCCCTAGTAAAAGTTGTTCAGTTTCATAGTCTGATCACACCTGCAAAGTTTTCTTTACACCGTCTCTTACACCCTGTATTTCAGAAAAAAACCAATATAAAATAACTTTTCCATTCCAAACCATTTATATTCTTTCTACCGTTCTAGAATTATAATATACCTCTCTGCCTACCCCGCAATGGATAAAGTGTGTAGGTATGTGAATATATGTGTGTGCGTAGTTATTTAAAAAGTACATAAATTAAAAATGGTGTATTTTAAGCGCAAAATTATTTTAAATTGCCTAATCAAGTCGCATTCAGGTTTTTATGTTTTTAATCATATTATTCTTTTTGATCAACTTCTAATTATTTTTATTCTTTCAACCGATCCAGGATGTTAATATGGCGGCTGTTTATGACCTTAACGACAGATTCAAATAAGTAACTTTAGAATATACGCATCGGCGGCGTCTTTTAGATGATGTGTGCGCAAGGAAATAAAAAGAAAGCGAACGATATTTGTTCAAGCCAAATGAGGTCGATCTTCGCTCATTCATAAATATCCAGTTCGAGGAAGACTGCCTTTATTAGCACATCTTCACCTACCGACTCAAAGACGCATCGCATTTAAATATCACACTAAAAGCGTCAATCTACATACGTCCTATCGCGCAAATTCGAAAAGTGATTTATACTGATAGACTGGGAGCCAGGAGTTTTCGGGGCCAATAAAGTACCGAACGAAATTGTACAGAATGCATAGAGATAGGGTGATGTGAATTTTCGTGTGTGTCAGCTGGCACTTTGTGGGTGGGTTGGGCTGCAGCAGCCGCCCAAACACGAAAAAAAAATTTTCAGTCAATTCAATTTCTCGTTTTATGGCGTTTTCATTATGATTTCGCCAGTATCAAGTTTCGGCGATGACTTTGACATTTATATGATTGGGGTCACAAAAGAACCACGAACAAATCCAGAGATGTTTTTTTTACGCAACACTTTTTTCTGCTGAGATGCGTTGAATCTAGAACAAAAGACACGCACATTTGGTACAGTCTGAAAATTTGTCACATCACTAGACAATTATTTTACGTTTAAGAAAAGTCAGCTGGTTTTACCGTGGTGGTGACATGAACACACACACACACACACAAATCACGCCTATATCCCTGGCGGTGTAGGCAGATCTTTAACGACTCTAAAATTACGGTCTTTATCGCCAAGTCTGACAATATTTGAGGGTCGTTTCAGATAAGTCATGTATCATTATAGTGACAGGTTGTCAGCCTGCCGCCTAAAATTGCAATACACATGAAACCCTTAAGTCCCTAAGTGTCTCAACACACTATGCCGAAGTTACGCGGCCGAGGTTCGGCGGCTGATTTTACGTTCCGACGTATTCAGCGGATATGACACACCATTAGCGCCGAACTTACGCGGCATAAGTTCAGCTGCGCAACTTCGGGTGTATATTTTAGTGTTTCGAGCGCTATCGTGTCGTCATGTCGTGTCACCTACACTGTCGGACAGACTGTTTTTATTATTTTAGAGGTGCGAAACCCGAAAAATGAACTATTTTACAGTAATAGCAATTGCCCGTCAATTGCTTCGTCGCCAATCGAACCGAACTTCGGTCGCGTATAATGTGTTGCCGTATCGCCGAATCGCCGCCGAATATACGCCCGACTGATGTTCGGCTGTACGCTGTAACGCGACGTAAATTCGGCTCAGTGTGTCATCCTTCATTCAAATAAGATTGCTAGCGTAATTGCGCCGAACTTCGGCGGCGTAGGTTCGGCATGGTGTGTTTACACACTTAGTCGGCTTCTACAACATCCACGGGAAAGAAATGGGGTTATGCTATTCTAAGCACCTAAACATGTAAAAAACGGTCACATGAACATGTAAAAAATATATACTCTCAGTGATATGGTCTCCTCTTCCTTGCTCTTTCCCACTTTAGGTGGGGACGGCTCTCTTAAAATTTCTGCACCATGACGTCCTCGTGTCAGGGGGTCAGGTAGGTCTTCTTTTTTCATGAGAGTGGTCATAATATGTGGTCTCTCACCTATTTGATATACTCTACAGCCCAACTGTATAAAGAGTTTCATATGCTGGAAAATATGTACCTCCATCACCTTATCTAACCACATGATTCGCAATGAAGAATATGAATATATTGGTGTACCACGTGTATGGCGGGCGCCTTCGGCTTCTCTTTTCCTCCGGGAGGTTCATGGCTGTTTTAACCACATAATCGTCATCTCATTACATGACCGAACCATCTCTTCGACAAATTTTCAGACGGTACCAAATGACTGAAAAAAAAACGTATTTAGGCGGTCCACAAGATGCCAGCTGACACAGACGAAAATTCACATGACGAATATCTGTACGCATTCTGTAGGATTTGGAACGGTATTTTATTGGTCACGAAAAAAGCCCTGGCTCCCAGTCTATGAGATCCTATTCGATTGAAGTAGATTACAAATAATGAATAAAATTGCATACGAAATGAGAAGACCGAGAGTCCGTGGGTATATGGTTGTTTGAATAGGGGAGCGGGAGGAGTGTGCGCCGGCTTATTGCCTGTTAATAGTCAGTCAGTTCGCTATCTATAGCAGGTTTGGTTTACCATCCAAGAAATGGTGACTCCAAAGGTTGATAGTCCTAACTTAGGGCTAGTTCAGATTAACAATGCTAACCGCGGGGCGATGCTTGATTACTTAAACTGTGGACAATCTAGTCGCTGTATGTCGACAACAACATTCTTCTTCGTGGAGTAATTTCCATTCTTGCCTACTCCCCGTCAATGATGGATGTGATTTCTGGAACAAAGAATTTAGGTACCTATGAAGTAATCTTTATAATTTACACACACACACACAAATCACGCCTTTATCCCTTCCGGGGTAGGCAGAGCGTTAACAATCGTAAAATTACGGTCGTTATCGCCACGTCTGACAAGTATTGAGGGCCCTTTTCGATGTTATATGTATCACTGTAGTGACAGGTTGTCAGCCTGTCGCCTAAAATTATAATACACATGAAACCCTCGAGTCCCTTAGTCGCCTTTTACAACACCCACGGGAAGAAATGCGGTGATGCTATTCTAAGCCGGCATCACACGGCATTTATAATTTAAAATGCACATTACACCTACATTTAATATCTACTTACGTTACTGGTTAAATTCTTATTCTAGTTTTTTGACAACAGTAAAGGATGCAGAGATAATTTACATACATACGTATATCACGCCTTTATCCCTTATCCCTTACGGAGTAGGCAGAGCGTTAACGGCCGTAGAAAATACGGTCGCTATCGCCACGTTCGACAAATATAGAGGGCGGTTTGAGATAATTTGTGTGTCACTATAGTGACCGGTTGTCAGCCTGTCGCCTAAAATTCGTAATACACCTGAAACCCTCAAATCCCTCAGTCGCCTCTTACGACACCCATGGGAAGGAATGGGGTGATGCTGTTCTAAGCCGGCATCACACGGCAAAGAGGATAATTTATAAGTACCTAATAAAAAGATCGTCGACATAAGTCGAAGTAACAAGAGCCGCTGAAGCTCTAGTAACATCTTTTAGTACTTCACCTGCTTATTTTGGGCGAGAAGGCAGATATAGTCTGTAAGTTTAGGTACTTATCTTTTTGTAAACAAACTTTGTGTTAAACTGACAGTTCTGAAGTGTCACTTTCATACAAAGTTTGTTTACAAAAAGATAAGTACCTAAAGGGTTCAGTGGCGTGCTTTAGGAGAGGCCTATGTCCAGCAGTGGACTACAATAGGCTGTTAATGATGATGATGATGATGATCCATACAAAATTCCCGATCAGCTGAGTGACTTCGTATGGGAACTCGAAAAAATTTTTTCGTTTCCCGACATAGCCCCCATAGAAAAACTTGTTCAGTTTCATGGTCTGAGCACGCCTGCAAAGTTTTCGTTACACTGTCCCTTACACGCTGTATTACGGTGGTATCGATAAGAATAGTACGTAAGTGGGTATCGATCGACAGAGAATAAAGCAAATAAGTAAAGAGACACAGTAGAACGTTTAATCAGTCTGTGCTGCGGGGAGGGGGGGTGGGGGGAGGCGGGAGAGGGGGGGGGACACCTTCCACTGAATGACCAGCCCTCTATCAGTGTTGCCAACGAAGTATCAAGCTGCCCACCAGGGCCCTAAGTCTACTAAATGAAAATCGTTTCAGTTGGATGTCGATTGGATCTCAGTTGGATGATTTCGGTCATTTCGTAGTCTGCTTACAGTTTAAAGTATAGGAATGGAAATTGGCGATGGCAATTGAATGACAGTTGAATTTCACAATGACAAAAAATAGCATACCTCTAAACCCACCAGAAATCCACTAACAAAAATCGCATCAGTTAAAAAATCGCGTTTTCCACTAAAATAATTTTCAACTGAGTAATTTATGTTCATCAATTCAATTTATTTCAGTGTTTCACAAAAAATATTGAGATAAATTTATTGGAGAAATAACATTAAAAATTAAAAAATTATGTAACAAAAGTTATGAATATTATTTCTAAGTCATTTTCAGATACTTAAGTCGTTTTCGTCCGAACCACCATCATGAGTTTCTCGATTGGTACGGTCAATAAGTTCTACTAAACGAATCCACTAACCACTAAAAACAAAATTTGTCCACTAAAAGGCAAGTTAAAACCACCAGATTTAGTGGAAAATCCACTAAGTTGGCAACACTGCCCTCTATTTCTGTTAACTCGGGCCACCGTATCCACAAACAGTATCGGTGAGAGCACCAACCACCGCACATTCTATTTAGTAGATAGCTCACGGGATTTCAATGATTGAAATACAGGGTGTAAAAAGTTTGCCGCAAATATACAGGGTGTAAGAGACGGTGTAACGAAAACTTTGCAGGCGTGTTCAGATCACGAAACTGAACAACTTTTTCTATGGGGGCTATGTTAGTAAACGTGAAAATATTTTCGACCTTCCATACAGAAATTCCCGATCAGCTAAATTATTTTCGTTTCCCAACATAGCCGCCACAGAAAAAGGACTTCAGATTTGTGGTATTACGCCTGCAAGTTTTCGTTACTTCGTCCCTTACACCGTGTATATTTTAAGGGGTGCCGGGGAGCCCATGAAACTGAACAACTTTTCCCAAGGAACATACATCTTACTTCTTACTTAATATATACATATTGTGAGACTGTAGAAGTAGGTCTCATAGTTTATAGTTTAAAGAAAACCAACCAATAGCGTGTTTTAGAAAACTAACAGCGACATCTGTTATTCTTTTATAGCCAATAAGTCAACATATAAGATACTTTTATGTGTGAAAATTGCCAATAAGTCAACATATAAGATACTTTTATGTGTGAAAATTGCTTGAGTCGTCAAAGTGTATAAAGTCGGCACACACCTACTAGATTTCGTAATCAAACATTTTTGGAAGTAGTTAAGTACGTACTGCTGAATAAAGATGAGATTAGCATTGGTAATTCTGCCTAAAACAGGACAGTGGAACAATGCCCTTATTGTTTGTTACACGGGAAGTCATTTGAACTCCATATCCGTGATTCTGATTTTAAGTATTGCAGTGTTGTGGCATACTAAATTGATTGGTGAATAAGTTGGGTTGATAGGAAAGTAATACCACCGTTCATACAAAATTGGTGACCGATATGGCGCAGTGGTAGTGCGACTGCCTTTGACAAAGATGGTTCCGTGTTTGCGGATATTGTTCTCTCTTTTCAAAAATAGACAATATTATGTTTACTTAAATATAAAGGTAACCACGTCCGGGATACGCACTTAATTTTTACCTTTGTATTTGATTAGAAAGTTTAAAGGGACATAATATTTTGGCTCCCGTATGTACTACGGAAATTGTAAAAATTGTTAAATAACTTGCGTATATAGAATAATTTTTGTCTAAAGAAAAATATTTTGTAGGGCAGGTAGAGTGTAGGTAGGTAAAAAAAAATATAGGGAGTAGTTCGACTTCCTTGAGGAAAGTTAATCAGTTCACGGTTCACCCCTTCAATATCAATTCTTTGTGAGTAGGCACCTATTATTGGGCCGTTAAAATGAATCAGTGTCCCACATGAAAAAAGAAGATTGCAATATTTTTAAAGATTTTGACGGATAAGGCCGACCACACACTTGATGCACGACGGAACGCAAAAATATCGCAGCGGTCTGTCAGATCCATACTAGAAACGTCACTCCTCATACTAAAAACACACTTGGCGGACGACACTGCGATAGCGCAGCGTCTACAGCTGAACGGTATTAGTATGGGGATTGACATTTCAAGTATGAATCTGACAGACCGCTACGATATTTTAGCGGTCCGTCGTGCGTTAAGTGCGCGATGTGCCTTAGGTGCACTAAAAACAACGAAACACTGTCAGTCCGCTACATTAATTAGCTATGTATGAATGCGAGGAATACAAGTGTCATGTCACGGCCTTACAAATAGTTTTCTGTAGTAAAACAATGCTCAACTGATTAATTATACGCCACGTATATTTCAATAGAAAATCTATTTATACGTAGCCCGCTCAGCGGTTTCACCCGCTGCTACTCGTATTTGGGTATGGTTAGTCGATTACTACTTCTCTTTTCGTGTGGGACATTGAGTCTTCCAACGACCCGATAAACCCTAGTGTCAGAATTTATCAACCGTCTTCTAAGTGGCAGGCTTCCGACATGGTTGTGTAACGACTGCCGTGTAAGTGATCATAGACAGCAACCGGGACCTACAGCTTAACGTGCCATCCGAAAAATGTAACCATCTTACTTACGGACAATCGAGTAGTTCACCCCACAATATCCTAACCAGACTGAAAACAAATCCACAAAATGATAAATATCAACTCTGTGAGTGACCCACCGAGAATCGAACCCGAAACCTTCTGCGTCATCGGCAGTCGCACTACCACTGCGCCACATTGGTCTACTTAAAAGCGAGTCATCATAACGCAAATCTTTTGCTATGAACTCGTTCTCGAGACCCTCGATTTTATTATCCAGGAAAAGTGATTCGTCGTGGTGAACAGCTTCGATATGGAGCTATTTCTGATTTCATGTCATGCCAAGCCTAGATCATTTTCCTGTCATGTGTTAAATTTAAGATGTAAAAATTTGCTGCAATATTTGAAGGGGTGCATCAGCCCTTGAAGCTGAACAACTTTCCCCGAGAAACATAGGCCGAAATATGACAAAATGTAGCAGCCGGCGAGTCAACAGCTGTATACGTATGGAATGGTAGACTCGGTTCACATTTTCTTGCGCAAGTCATGATGTTAGTATTTAATAATTTATTTACTATTTTGGTTACAATCGCTACCTAATGGAGGCTCAGTGGGTAGGTTATGTTTTCACCAAAGAGTTTATTAAAATCTAATGATCATACCAGAACGAAAAATTACAGTAGGTTAAATAAGGGCAGGCAGTCAAACTTTATTTGACTTACTTTTCCAAGTCACGCGACGACGCGAGGCAAATAACAACGGATCGTTATGTTCCAGAAAATAGGGTAGTAAAGAAATGGCGTGTACCTTACCCACCTATTTTATTAGATTTTGAAAATATGAATGTATTGTATGTTACAGGAAATGTATTAAATCCGTCACTGTATACAATTCCTAGGAAATGTATAGATTTTCTAAAGAGCAATAGAAATTGTATATAGTTAAAATCTGTCTTTAAATACCTATAATAAGACTGTATGGACTGTAGAAAGTAGGTGTCCGGCAACCCTTAACAGTTTCAAGAAAACGAACCGATAGCGCGTAGTAGAAAACTAACAGCGACATCTATTACTATCGATCAATAACCGTTTCCTGTTTTTTACTCACGCTAATCCTCGAAACAACTTCACGGATTTCAGTGCTTTTTTTTTTGGTGTATAGCTACTAGCACTGATCAACATCTAGGATACTTTTTATTCGAGGAAAATCACTTATTTCTACGGGAGAATACGATCAAACCAGCGGCATGTAACCGGAACTGTATGTCTTTCTGTCTGTGGGTTTGTCCACGCTAATCTCCGAAACTACAGGATGGATTTGTACGAAACCTTTTTATGGTGTATAGCCAATAAGCAAACTTAACATATAGGGTACTTTTTCTTTGCGGGAAAATTGCTTTTTCCTACGGAAAAAGTGTGTATTTTGACCAACAGAAACCATACAGGGTGTAAGAGACGGGGTAACGAAAACTTTGCAAAAAAAAGTTGTTCAGTAACTGAAATGTAAAAAAAACATGAAACTGAACTTCAGTTTCATGGTCTGATCACGCCTTCAAAGTTTTCGTTACACCGTGTCTTACAGCCTGTATAGTCTCTGTTGGGAGTTTTTTCTCAAATTTCGGCTTTTCCTTATGAAGTACCTATGTCTCTAATAAAATTTCATCCTACAAATTAATGTACAGAATTAGGAGGGAATCCTAGTTTTGTCTGCGGATAATAAATAGTAAGAGAAAGATATGACTATTATTGAACCCCTTATATCTTGCTACTTAAAATCTGTTGAATTTCTCACTGTCGCAATTTTATTACCCTGACTGCCAACTCACAGTTTGATACGCGACTAAAAATGTTGACAAAAAATAGGCGCCAGCACCGAGAATCTCAAATCGCCGTTCACGAGACGAGATCCTTATAATATCGCGTAGAGTATTTTTTACTAAGGCCTGTAGACTTTTGGGAGGATCCAGCTTGTGTTAAAATACACACCTAAGCATCATTAGCTTTATACACGGCTCTTTGTGTTTGCCTTCGAAAAGAATAAGGGCAATAAAGTAGGAAGATTGAGGTACTCGACGGATATTGGAAAAGTATGGAGACCGCTTTTGAATTTGGATTAAGAGGTGACTCGAGTTTACTAAGTATCTACCTATCTACGAATTAGTAAAGTTGTAAGCCAAAATAAAGGTGTGTTTAAAAAAAATATTTTCTCGTGTTTAATAAATAATAAATAGGTAGGCACGATACGAGCGACGTACGAAGTAACGCAAATATTTTAAGGGGTCAACTTGCCCATGAAACTGAACAACTTTCCCCAAGGAACATACGAAATATGAAGAATAATTTTGGACCTCCCATACAAAATTACCGAATGACCAAGTCAATTTGTATGGGAGGTCCAAATAAAAATCTCATATTTCAACCTATGTTTCGTGTGGAAAGTTATTTAGTTTCATGGACTGATTCACCCTTTAAAATATATATGCAGCTAATATTTTTACACCTCATATATATCCTTTGACTACTATTTGAAATTCTGAAGCCAGTTCCATACTTATGAAAACACATGAATCGTTTGAGCGACAAAGGAGGATGCGCCTACGCAGCTCGCCAGTGCCGGTGACCCCCCCCTGCCCCTCCGTCGCCGTCTCCCCCCCTCTCCGCCCAGAACCGCGGTCCCAAAGTTTAATGTGGCGCCTTATTACTTTACCTTTGTTTCCACATTTAATTGGCTCCTCAAAGATATCTTATCTTGATAATAAACGACGACTAATAAAACGGAGGTTGGGTACAACTGATATTCAGATAAGATTTTGTATTTAGTGACGTTAAATAGAAGAATCACGATAAATAATAAACGTTCACTGGGTCGTTGGACGACTTGGTGTCCCACACGTAATGAAGACGATAAATAATGCACAGCAATTGCACAAAGGTTGACGTAACTATACAAGGTGTTAGGATAAGTTACATGTTCCTCTTGGGGTCAACCTACCCTTGTACATAAACAGCTTTCCGCAAAGAACATAGGTACATAATTATGTAAAAATATTAAGAAAAAATCTTAAATTTTGACTTCCCATACAAAATGTACCAGCCGACCGAGTCAGGTTGTATGTGAAAGCCAAGATCCTTTTTCATATTTCGACCTATGTTCTTTGGGGAAAGTTTTCCATTTCATAGGTTAGTTGATCCCTTGTAAGGTACGTAGTACTTTTCTTTAGTACGACTGAGTCATTAAACTCTTCACTTGTCCATTTTGTGGGAGAATTCATGCCTTGCTTTTGACGACTCTTACTGGTGGATTTTACATTTAGGATGATACTAATTCCAAACTAGGATAACGAGGCCATCAACCTTTCCAGAATATTTACCAGTCTCCTTCATGTCAATTTATGTAGTAAGGAAATAAAAAATATTTGATTTAGTTACTTACCTACTTGTAAAAGAGTCGCCTTTTTAGCTAACTAACGGACTACGTTCTTGTATCTTCTAAGTGTACTATTTACTTACTACTGTACTGTTATAGACTTGATACTAAAATGTCAATACAAACTGTTTGTTCCTACACTTAAAATTGTGATGTATCTACGGTGGCAACTGAATAAAAAATTTCTTGTTCTTATTCTCAAGAAATTTTCACTGTCCGCTCACCACTTTAAGCCATTGCTGTGGCAATAAATAATTTATGTACATGGTGTTCTGTTCGTATGACCAGTACAGTATAAAGGCACCAGCAACTAACGAACGATCTTGATTAGGCCGCACAATACAAACTTAGCGCCAGAAATCCATTAGTGCAAGAGTAGGTGTCACGACTTTGTGCTCGCATGGCTTTTATTATTTATTCCCACTTTCGACATCGCACCGCTCGAGATGAAGGCAAACAAGTGAGGAGGTTTTGCCGCGATAGAATGATGATGATGATGATGATATCTCCGACCAATTTCGCCCATGGCGACCACTTCGACTCCTAATCATATCGGCGCTGAAGCGCCCGGAGATGGCTATTGAAACCAATTTTGGTAGTAAACTCCAGTGCACAGTATGGAATGGACACGTGAGTTTGCCATTCGACGGGACGGGCCTTTAACTCATCGCGCTTAGCGTCGAGGTCGAGGTCGTGATAGAATATCTCGGTACCTAACCTATATCGTTTGTATCAGTGACCCACGTGCCAGAACAAGATGAAAATCGCGGGTATATGGTCCCAAGAAGCGTTGCCATCCGCGTGAAACGCTTTTGTACCAACACTGTGTTACCAACAAACTTGGTATGGTAGGTAACAATTTTATTTCGAATTTTAAAGTTTAGTGACTATCTTTAAAAAAATCTTCCACTTGGACCCTACAAATGAAAATCGTTTCGTAGTCGATTCGATCTCAGTTGGAGGATTTTGATAGTTGGGTGGATATTTGAAAACGGTTCTTCAGGTCCCTTTCCTGGCAAAAATAAAATTGTAGTTTTATGGTTATTTTATCATTGCATAACAATGAAGGCCTATTGAAAAGGTTATTTACGAAAAAACACTTAAATCGAACCACAGGTTCCGTCAAAATTCTATTTTGAAATTTGAGGTGCCAGTCAACGGGACATTTTGCGCCAGTCAAGGGACAAAGTAATTATTTTAACAAAATATATGAATAAAAGCAGTTCTTCTTTTGCTTTTAACTATGTAGAATAGAAGTAAAAGTTGCCGCAGCCTAGTCACAGACAATTTACTCGAGCTTAAAACACGACACAGTTAGCCCGACATACGCAATGAAACAGCCATAGTGTTCGACAATCACAGTTGACAGGCGGGCGTATGTGATCTGTCGACCTCCGGAAGAAGGCTGTTTGTAAACAGTAGTAACGTAAGTCGTTTAAACTTAGGCCATACTGAAACAGCTAACATGAGACAAGAAGAAAACACCGAAAAGATTATGACCTGAGAATTAACTGTTGTACATTCTGCTACTGAACAGACGAAGATAACCTTAAAGATGACGCAATCAGCCTAAGACATGCATGACTCAGATAGCCTTAGACACCACTAGGCAAGCAACCTATCACACGCCGCTGTAGCTTAAGAGACATTGCCATCAGACAGAGAAATAACGTAACTAACCTGAGACACGACGCAGTCACCTTAGATACGACGTAATCAGCCTAAGACACAATGTACTAAGCTAAAAAGACTCCGACATACAATGCAATCAGCTTAAGAGACGTTGCAACCAACCTGAGACATAACACAGCCATGCTGAGATAAAATGCAGACAGCTGAAGAGACGTCGCAATCAACCTCAGACAACGCAGTAGGCTAAGAGACGTCGCAGTCAGCTTTAGAGATGTCGAAGTCACCCTTAGTGAGACATAGCGCAGCCACCCTGAGATACAACGCAGTTGCTTAAGAGACTTCGCTTAATGACCCTGAGTAAGATAAATCGCAGCCAACCTGAGATGCAACGCAGTAAGCTGAAGAGTGGTCGCAATCATTCTGTGACATGACGCAGCCACCCTGAGATACAACGCAGTCAGCTTAAGAGACGTCGCAATGAGCCTGAGTGAGACATGACGCAGCCACCCTTAGATATGTCGCAGTCAGCTTAAGAGACGTCACAATGAGCCTGAGTGAGACATGACCCAGCCACCCTTAGATACTCGTACATCACAGTCAGCTTCAGAGACGTCGCAGTCAGTTCAAAAGACGTCGAAATCAGTCTAAACGAGACATAACGCAGCCGCCCTGATATACAACGCAGTAGCTTAAGAGACGTCGCAATCAGTCTGAGACATTACGCAACCACCCTGAGATACTACGCAGTCAGCTTACGATCGTCGCAATTAACCTGAAACCTAACGCAGAGATCCTGAGATACAACGCAGTCAGCATAAGATACGTCGCAATGTGCCTGAGTGAGACGTTTCGCAGCCAACCTGAGATACAACGCACTCAGCTTAAGAGACGTCGCAGTCACCCTAAGACATAACGCAACCACCCCGAAATACACCGCAGTCAGCTTAAGATACGTCGAAATTAACCTAAGACTTAACGCAGCCTCCCTGAGATACAACGCAGTAGCTTAAGAGACCTCGAGGCCTAACGCAGCTACACCTAGAGACATAAAGCAAATGTTTTTAAACTATGTTATGTGCACGAAAAACAATGCTGTTCACCAACTGAAAACACTTAATCTAACTTACGGTACCCATGGGCAGACATGGGGTGGTGCTATTCTACTCTGCAGGCACACCTTTACACAAAAAAATTGCAGAAACAATCATTAAAATAACATTAGTCACTTGACTGGCATAAAATGTCCCTTGACTGGGAGAAATGCCAGTCAAATGAAGTCAGTCAAGGGACAATTTTCTATGTTTTTAGTGATTTATTGGTAAACGCTTGAATGTAATCAAAATTTTTAAACGGATCTCAAATCTCGCTTTATTATGCGACATTATTTGTTCACAAAAAATCCTCTGTAATAACTCTTTCATGAAGAAAACATGCACAGGAAAGGGACCTGGCGCGTGTGCAAAAATAGGATCAAAAAATTAACAACTCCTATTTTATTCTAGAAGTGCCAAGGAGCTATATGCTCCCTCTCCAGGGATGAAGGAGTAATCCTGGCAGAAGGCAGAAAGAGACAGATTCAGTCGTTTTAGACCACGTATTCAGAAAACACAAAAACGTGTGACCAACACAAATTGTAATTTTTATCGGTATACGCAGTTAAATATTGTCGAATTAATAATTTTCTATAAATCTACGTGGTATAAGGATTATTATGATGGGTGAAAAGTTATATGATGTCCAGCTAGATAAAACTTTATACGTTTTGAATTTCGCAACAGCTGCGTGTGACAGGCGAAGAACGCGTGTTTTGGCCCCGATTTCAGGTTTCAGATTAAGTTTTAGTTAAACATATTTCATAATTTGTGGATGGAGTTTTACTTTCCAAATACTCAATTAAACATTCTTTCGTATGAATGATACTTTAAATTTGTAAGTGCTGTATACTTGAAGAAATTTACGTGTGACCGCAATTTTTAACTGCGCAAATTTTCACCCAGTTTCGTCGTCTGCTAACAGTTTGAAGTATAGAAAAATCACAAAGGCAATGGAAAGACAGTTGAGTTTCGATGGCGTTACAATGACAAAAAATAGCAGACTTGGGGCCCTGATGACCTCCTAACGGCACAACAAATGATACGTCCGGGTTGCAGAATGTTGAGCGGAAAAGATTTGAGTTCGATAAGAAGAAGAATGTTAAACAGACAGACGTTTCGAAAAATTATGAATTAAGTCCGTAGTATCTTTGCACAATAGTTTTAAGCGTACAGCTGTTATATATTTTTAATGACCCTGGAAACTAGCGAATTGTCATTATTATACGTAACATAACGTAACGTACAAAATTTCCTATAATCTCGTATTCTGTATCTACCATAAAATAACCGAAGCCCAGGATAATCTCACTATCTTTATAATATCCTGTGATTTGATCTGGAAGAGCATGGAGCAATTCATCATGATCATGATAATGGTCTTGGACATGTTCACTGTTCTTCCTTAGAACGATCACTTCATGGTCAATCTTTATCCTTAGCACAATTACCTACTTCAGGAAGGTTCTTTCTTTCTTTTCGTGTGGGACACCAAATCGCCCAACGACCCGATGAACCTTAATGTCAGAATTTTTCAACCGCCTTCTGCAAGTAGGAAACTTCTGACATGGTTGACATGTAACGTCCGCCGTCTACGTGATCATCAAAAGGTTTGCATGTAAAAGGTACTCTTTGAACTCTACCATGACGTCATTTTAAGGTCCGTCTTTTACCGGATAGGTGGAAAAGCGTCATCCAGCATTCGAATATTGTCGGAAGGCTACTTTTGACATCCGGCAGCCGGACTGGATAAGTGAAGAAAGACTGTAATTATTTTTGTTTATAGTATTTCCAAATGAGCGACTGATTGCGAGCGAAGAGAAATCAACAAATGAGCGACTTACATATATTACTTTGAGTTACATAAAATACATAATGTGGAGCTTCATAATATTCGAGCGACCGAATATTTACTTCCTGTTTTTTTTAATTTTTTGGCAATTTTTTTATACTGAGTGGTATCAAAGCCTAAACGAAACAAATATTTCAAAAAGTACTTTGAAATATACTTTAACTCATATATTATAAAGTCACATTTTTTAAAAATGCCTTGGGGAATAACTATTTGGAGAAACACTATTACTAATAAAACAGCCTCTTTTTACTAAAGCAACAGCTTTCATAGAATACACAGAAAGTACTCGGTTTGATTCCTGGTGGTGAGCATGTCATCAGGTTTAATACGTGAGACATTTCTGTTTGCAGGATATTGCAGGTTTTAATTACCGCATGATGATTCAGATGGTTCCGTGTTTCGGATGGCACGTTAAGCCGTAGGTCCCGGTTGCTGTCTAGACAGCGATCGTTACACAACCATGTCAGAAGCCTGCTACTTCTAGTAGGAGGTTCAAAAATTCTGACACTAGGGTTCATCGGGTCGTTGGACGACTCGGTGTCTCCCACGAAAAGAGAGAGATCACCGCATTATGAAAAATTTAATGATTCCATGCTTCAGAGGTCATTTAGCTGTAGGCCCCGGCTCATCATCATAATTTCGTGTGGGTCGTAAGATTGAAAACCACCCTCACAAACCCTGGTGTCAGAGTTGTAGAGCCACCCAAAAGCTTCGGTCATAGTTCAAGTGACGACCCACATTAGACGGGACCGACGGCTCAAGATACCCTCCGAAGCACGGAATCATCTTACTTTTTGGATAATGAGGTGATTCAAGCTTTCTCATTAAAAATAAAGTTAGTACTTTTAATTTAAAAACATGTTAAAATAAATAAAATAACACCTTGAATAGAATATGAGTTAGGTAACCAATAATCAAAATATTTGCATGATTTTTCTATAACATAGGCAAGATATGTGAAACTAACTTAGAGTATTTTAAGATCTTTATATTGTACCATGTCTTAAGCAAATAAAAATATCTTTATCTTTAATAATCATAATTAAAGCGGCCTACAAAACATAGCACATTTTTAGTAGTTTGTTATTTAAAGCCTCAATAAAAAAAAAACTAGTTTATCATTAAACGCTGAATTTCTAGTCGTTCATTTGGTATTTCAAGTCGCTTACTTAGAAATTTATTCGTTCATCTATATGAATATATCTTTAATACCTCATATATAATATAATGAAAAATTATATTACATTTTCCCTTTTTTAATTAACTTCCGTTCTTATGTAGAGTTCAAATATTTGGAAAAGTGTATCATCAAGGCATCCTTGGGATCAACATCTTCTGGTAATCTGGTCTTTTTAATGATTGATTTGGTTATTAATGATGGTTTGTTTCTTAATGATGATTCTTAATACAGAGGATGCAGATGAAGACAATGATGTGTTGCACATAGTTAGCTCAAACTTTAATTCGGCGCGAATACTTCCAGAGTGAGTTCAACTTGCAGCTTTCCCGAATGAACATAGGACAATTGTATAACAAAGTAATCTAAATAACCCTATTTTCCTTGGGGAGGGTTGTTCAGTTTCACGAGAAAAATTCGCCATAAAAATATTTGCACATAACTTAGATTCACTTTTATCATTAAAATAATATAAGTAGGTAATTAAGGCAATCTTGTTTTAAATACCTAGTACAATTAAAAAAAAAAATACTAGCCTATTTTATTCAAAAAATATTTAAAAAAAATTACACTATTAGATCACATTAGGTATTTGGACGTGTCAGTGTCCCACATGAAGAGGGAGAGAATAAATTACTTTAATTACCTATTTTATTCAACAAAATAGGAAATTATAATTCTATTATTCTATTATTCTTATATTCTAGGTCGTTCAAATAAATTATGTAAGTAGGTATAGTTTGAGCCGATTCTCCTTGAAGTTTCATAGTCGAATCAGCTTAAATTACATTTCCTAGGTAATATCCATTAGAAATCAACCAGTTATCAATCCTAAGATTTACTTATAGCTACATTCCTACATTTATACTGTAAGAACCAAACTTTTTCGTAAACTTTGGACGTCGGAATTCTCGATAGTGTACTGCTGGACAGTACTCCTCTCCTCATCCATGTAGGTGGGTAGTAGCAGAGATTTTCCAATGAGAATTCTAGCCACCCTTTTAATTTACATCCGAACAGCGAAACAAAAAGCCTAAGTGGTGACATGCGCTGACACACCGAAAGGCTAGAGATGTCCCGAAAGTCCGGCCGCGCCGCGCCGCGCCGCGCCGACGCAAAAAGGAACAATCATTAAGAGGCGCCACACGAGATCCCATTTAAAAGTATGAGAATATTTTCACAAAAAGCTTCACATTCAACTCTCTGCACATTCATTTTATGAGAACAATGAGAGATTTTTGTATTTTTCTTTAATTCTATGTCGAATTATATTCGCAGCGGCGTGGAGGCGAGCCTCAGTGGTTGTCGCCTCATTCTGTCTTCGACTTTTTGCCGTGGGGGAAGCGCGGGCGCAGGCGGCGTGGTGGTAAATCTCGCGCTCATTCTCCCCGCTTCAACCTTTGACGAGAGCGTTGCAGGCGCCACGTTTGGTGTTAGGCGGTTCGCACGCTTAACGTAAGACGGTGCGCTAAAATATCGCAGCGGTCTTTCAGATCCATACTTGAATCGTCACTCCACATACTAAAACCGCACTCGACGGACGACGCTGCGATAGCGCTGGGTCGATAGCGGTACTAGTATGGGGATTGACATTTCTAGTATGGATCTGAAAGACCGCTGAGATATCTTTGCGGTCCGTCGTGCGTTAAGTGAGCGATCCACCTCATACGAGTACTACCGTACGTGATAGCTTCCGTTCCTTACGTTGATTTTCAGTTAAGGATTATCAATTCTGTGGTAAAGAATACGAATATTATTTTTTTGTTATCTTCAATTTAAAAACTTAAGTGCAATTAAAGTGCACATTTAGTTTCTGAGGTTTAAAAATTATTTTAATTTGGCAATATTCACACCAAATACAAACGCTTTTTACCCGATTTATAGCGAAAACTTGAATCTATCTTCTACACTGAGAAAACGGTGTCCATCAGAATGGCGGGTGTATAATATCGAAATAAATCAATAATTAATGTGTTAAATGTACACTAAATGTACGTATTTGTACTTAAGTATCCGTGTCGTACATTCATTGGTTTCTTAGAAATAACGATTTCAAAGTGAGCAGCCATTCTGACGCCAGGATGGCGGGTGTATTTTAAACAGATGAACCAAACCTGACTATTCATGTATCAAATAAATGTACGAGAAATGTACGCATCGCCTCATATAACAAACACTATTTTACTATCAAAATAAGGCCTTTAAATAGGTATCGAAAGTTAAGTCAGAACAATCAGTATCTCGCGTAAATTGTAGTAGATATAATTTGATTATCAAATTCATTAAATGTCACGAAATTCTAAGTATTTGATCATTATCACTAATAATTTGAAATATTTTAATATACCAAAAGTAGGTACCATACAGTTTCTAATTTCACATACTTAGTAAGTATTTAATTCAAAGATCAGTTACACGGGTTCCATATTTTTTTATACATCAAAGTTATATTAATATTTTTAGGTAGATTCTTCTGCAGCTAACTTCACTGCGAATTAGTTACGCATTCTTCCGTAGTGACATTGAGCGCATATGAAACGACAAAATGTGTCGTGGCACGCATGTTAGCTATGCAGATTTAACTTTTGATACCTATTTAAGGGCCTTATTTTGATAGTAAAATAGTGTTTGTTATATGAGGCGATGCGTACATTTCTCGTACATTTATTTGATACATGAATAGTCAGGTTTGGTTCATCTGTTTAAAATACACCCGCCATCCTGGCGTCAGAATGGCTGCTCACTTTGAAATCGTTATTTCTAAGAAACCAATGAATGTACGACACGGATACTTAAGTACAAATACGTACATTTAGTGTACATTTAACACATTTATTATTAATTAATTTCGATATTATACACCCGCCATTCTGATGGACACAGAAAACGGCTTGTTAAAAACTAAATAATTTTTTGTTGTAAGTAACAAAGCGACACTGTTATTATAGTGCTTGCAAAGCTTACTGCTAAAAACAAATAAGCGAAAATGGCTAAAATACTTCCATAAAACCAACCACCTAGTTTTGTTAAATTTTAGACCAATATCTAACCCTTTTTGTTTGTTTATAGGTAGAATCCTATGTTTGTAGTAACTAAACAAGTAACCGAGTTAAGTTTAAGGAAGTCCATATATAACCTCATTCATTTATAGCCAAATGGCATAGTTAACTATAGCAGGTCTTCTCATCAGACTTTACTACCTTTAATAGTTAAATATAACCTATATGATAGGTATCCCCACTTAATTAACTTTATTGTCATAGCCGATTTACATTGCAGCTGTGACTGATTTACTACGTCTCTTTAAATAATTAATGTTGTTAGCAACAATCAATTAAACCAGTGTATTTTGCATACTTACTTCGCTGCTAATAGACAATTTACTCAGTATCAACAACAAATTCAGCAGGGTAGCCACTGCCGTCTTCACTTGGTTGTAGTTAACTAACCTACTTGATTCTATTAAACGGTAACAACAGCAAATTTACGTTGCTGGGACAACCAAACAAAAGCACGGTACACCGCCGCACTGTGGGCTGAAAATCGGCTTTCATAGACATTTTCATTTGATTTCTTTAGGTGTGATTTTTTTGCTTGGATGTGCTTCGGGAGACTAAGTTTTTCACTTCTATTCAGCAATTTTCATGTTTTAATAATAAACTTAGTCTCCCAAAGAACATCCAAGCAAAATAAACACACTTAAAAAATCAAATGTAAATGTCAATGAAAGCCAATTTTCAGTCCACAGTGCGGCGGTGTACCGTGCTTTTGTTTGGTTGTATGACACTAAAATAAAATGTAAGGAAATGAAATTACTTTAATATTGTTATTATTATATTTATTTAAAATAATTATAAAACACTCCTTAAAACTATATATTGTCTTCCATCCGATAAGATCCATCCGATGTGATCGCATTATCTGTAATGAAAAAATAAGTTCTTTGATTCATGTATTGTATGTAAAGAAATATACAAGGTATAAAAATATTATTCAGACATACTTCAAGGGGTGAACCAGTCCATGAAACTGAATAACTTTCCCTAAGGAACATAGGTCAAAATATTTGAAAAAAAATTGGTCCTCCCATACAAGATGACTTGGTCAGCGTGGTCAGCTGACACTTTTTGTATCGGAGGTCTATTTTTTTCATATTTCGACCTATGTTCCTTGGGGAAAGTTGTTCAGTTTCATGGGCTGGTTCACCCCTTAAAGTATGTCCGACTAATATTTTTACACCCTGTACCTATGTCCTACCTACTAGACGACCTGCTTATTTCTAGATCTTTCTGAATGCCACATATAACTAAAGCAAATAGAGTTAGCACTGGCGGCTTAGAATACTAGCACCCAACAATCTCTTCCTAGAAAGTCGTAAAAGGCGACTAAGGGACTAAACTGCAGCGTTTAAAGGGCTATCCACACATGTCCGGGTCAGGGCCTTCAGGGCTCCGGGCCGTCCGGGCTAAGGGCACCAGGACACTGGCTATCCGGATCGCCCTGACACGGACATGTGTGAGCAAGTTCGTACGAATTGTATGCAACCGATTATTTCCCCGTCCCTGCCGGGTCCCGTCAGGGACGGGAAATCGGAAATGTGTGGATAGCCCTTTATATGAATTTTACAGATCATTGCGCTCGCCAACCCGCCTGCCAAGCGTGGCGAGTATGCAATCTACCCCTGAATGAGAAAGCCTCATCCAACGTGCATGCATCCAACAGGGAGGAGGAAATAGAATTTAAAAAATCACTTACCTTTGAACTTTTCAATGTACTCCTCCAACTTCCACGCAGTGAGGAGGTTTTGCACCTCTTCGTCCATAAATATTGCTGAATAATTCCACAGCAAAATACACACGTTATACACACTGCACTCCTTAGAACTCGGTCCGGGCAACTGCGGAAAACGAACTGACCGACTGACTGTCCGACCGAGCGGCGAGTGCGAAGCTCGCGGGTGACAAGTCTCAACATGTTCCTACAACACGATTAAACGTAACCGAGTTACTTTGCTAATTTGCCGAGGCTTAGTTAGAAATTGATAATTTAAATAGACACTTAGTTAAAATTTAAAATGTATGTTTGCTATTGGTAGTTAACTTTTTTTATTTGAACATAAACAAACTTCACATCATGTATTAAATAAACATAATATGTTAAAAACTACAAACAATTTGGTTTGGTTTAAAAAATTACACTTATCTATTAGTTATCAAGTAATTTAGTTGCATTTATCGATTGATCGGTCAATTTTAATTACACTACATATCTACAATTAAACTATAGTGAGAAACAGAAGTATGCTACATTTTAAATGACAATTTAGTTTATTTGTGACAAATTAACTTATTCATTTTTAAATATTATGCATATTTGTCTTCAATCTTTCATACACTTATTTCAGATCACAGTAATAGCTTGCTAAAACTACTAAATAAGGTATTTGAATATATCAAGTCAAATTTGGTTGCGAATATTAACTATTTTATTAAAAAACGAATAAATACAGTGCTGTATCTGACTAACACAATTTAACAAAGTTGACGTGTTCGTTTTTAATCATACACCCTTGTGAGTTTTCAGCTAAGACGTGACTGATGCTAAATAAAATTCCGTTAAACAAGCCAAAAAGGTCCTCGGTTAACTTCAGATTTTCTCAGTGTATCTATACATATTATAAAATAGTAACAAGTAGGTGTCCAGTGAGCCTATATAATTTTGAGAAAACACTTCGAAAGCGTGTTTTAAAATAGGTACCTGTGGCGATATTTATGGACAAGTTTTTGTACGATGTTTGGATGTTTGGATGAGGAAGCATCACGTGGAAATGACTGAACGGAATTTGATGAAACATCAACAATTTTTAGTATTAGCTGACATAATAAAGTTTTTGGTTCTTTAATCGGCGAAACGAAGTTCGCGGGCAGGTTAGCTGGTAGCTAGTTTATAAATAACGTTTTAAATTATATTTTTTCTATTTACCATTAATTGCCAGATAATCTAAATTTTTATTGCGACGATGACGATGACGAAAAGTTCATATTTTACCCAACAGAAGCCTTATAACTGAGAGATATGGAAATGTGATGGGTAAGTAGGTACTAAGTAAGTAGCTAATGTTTTTTGTTGGCTACATGCTGGCCTTAGATATAAAAAATCACGCTTTGTCGTAAGGGAACTTGGCAGAGAACCTAAAATAGATCACTCGATAGATGTCACTGCAGGTAAAAAATACTATAGGTTATTGGTTACATACATGTCATGAAACTAAACTAATTTCGCTGCACATAATAAATAATAGTAGGTGCTAGCGTAGTCGTTTATTTATATCACGCTATCATCGGGGTGAACACGGCCTTTCTACAGCGTTAATAATATATAATGTACATAGATTCCAGGAATCTATGTACATTATATCATCTCATCTTATAGATGATGATGGCAGGAAAATAGTGGCTACGAATTGTCTCGGAAAATAGCAACACTTAAAAAAAATATATGTTAGAGAGTTTTCTTTAACAATAGTTTTGGTACCAGCCAGGCCAGCCATTTTATGGGTACCTAATTAACGTTTACTGCTTTGGTTGGTGTTCCTTTGATTTGTATTAAGATCTATGACAATGATGTCCTTTCGATGATGGTATAATAGTGAGCAGACAATGAGGCCACCGGTGACCGGAGAGCTGGCAGCTTCCTCGGCCAACGCTTAAGTTTGGCCATTCAAAGGGGAAACGCTGCCAGCGTTTTGGGTACCATGTCTCATAGATTAAGTTTTTTATTTTTTATTATTTAGATAATTGTAAATGACAATAACAGTGCTGTATGTTCATAACCATTTGATCTTTGTTTATGAAATATGGAATACTAGCTCTTATGAGGGATCTCAATAAATACGGTGCGTCGGCAATGGGGTTCAAAATTTTCTTATTAAGATGGACCGATGGAGTTAGACGAGCGAGCGTGAGTTGGCAGCTGGTGGGTGGGCAGGCTTCGGTTTGGTTGACAGCGAGGGCGGTGTGCGGAGCGGATTGGTTTTCAATATTCTCAAGCGGCAGCGAGGTTATAACTGTTACCATCAATTCGATGAAGAAGAAGAAGTGACGCAAATCCGACCGCAAGCCGCGTGCACCTTCCTGGCATGCCAATCCTTTCGGATCGATATGTGTTTCATTCTTCTTCTTAGTAGTCAAATTTAGCTAAAAGAGTCCGAACACGATGTGATATTGATCGTCATCATCATCATTAACCTTGCCTTATCCCGTTGTCTGTCAGGGTCAGCTACCTAACCTTGGGGATTTGACGTGGAACAAAGTTTTTACACAGAGCTACTGCCATCTGACATCTGCAACCCGAAGGCTAACCTGACCTGAATCCTAGGTTAAGTCACTTATAAATATTATCTGAATTCAAATTTTATATTGATGTGGGTTTCATCACGATGTTTTTCCTTCACCGCAAGAGCAGTCGGTAAAATGTACGTGAGTAAACACATTGATACATGGCGGGGATTGAACTCGGGTCTCACGATTGTAAGACCAGTCTCTTAACCACTTGGCCACCGACGTTCTATGTGATTTGATAAGAAAGGATTCAACGCAGGGCGAGCATGAGTAAGAACGCTTTTCCGTCCGTTACGTTCTCCGTCCGCTGTCTTTCAGCTTGAGGCCTTAGAAAGTGCGCTGGCGCTTGCGCCTGGTCTGGCTCAGGACTGGAGGCGGCGTCTGCGCAGCCAATGATAGCAGCCGGCTTCACTGGGAGGTTCGAGTGCCCAATCATACATTGAGACAACCACAAAATGATGTCAACAACTGAACGGTTAAGTATCAGGTATGTTTTCATTAGTGTGCTTATCTACCGTGCCGTGTGATGCCGGCTTAGAATAGTATCACCCTACATCCTTCCCGTGGGTGTCGTAAGAGGCGACTATGGGACTCGAGAGTATTGGTGTATTACAATTTTTAGACGACAGGCTGACACTATAGTCATTCACATGTTTTCTGAAACAACCTTGGAAAACAATACTTAAATATGTCAGACGTGGCGATAGCGACCGTATTCTTACGGCCGTTAACGCTCTGCCTACCCTGCAAGGGATAAAGGCGTGATATATGTATGTATGTGCTTATCTACAAAATTCGAATTATCATACGAAAAACGGTATTTACATAATATTAGTAACCCTATCTTTTAAGCTATACCTACCTGCTTCCAACTTACCTACTTTTTGGGAGGTTAGTAAGCAACCTAAGAATAATGAATTATGCCAAAAACAAGTGTAACCCAAAGTATCGTGCTATCGGGCCAGGCATAAATAACTGTATTGTCGGGTAGCGCTCCGGTAGTCGGATCGCACACTTAACGCACGACGGAGCGCTAAAACATCGCAGCGGTCTGTCAGATCCATACTAGAAACGGCAATTCATCCATACTAGAAGAGTCGTCTAACGACCCGATGAACCTTAGTGTCAGAATTATTTGTGAAAGGCGGTTGAAAAATTCTGACACTAAGGTTCATCGGGACGTTAGACAGCTTCTGATATGGTTGTGTAACGACTGCCGTCTAAGTGATCATAGACAGCGCTATCGCAGCGTTGTCCGTCGAGTACGGTTTTAGAGTGTGGATAGACGTTTCTAGAATGGATCTGACGGATCGGTGCGTTGTTTTAGCGTTCCGTCGTGCGTTAAGTGTGCGAGCAGCCGTACAAAGAACATGGCCGATCTGAGATTAGGTGGGCTTGCGTGACAAACCCCTATTTGTTCGATCACTGTCTCCGACCGCATCCTCGCGCCTTCAAAACAAACCGGAACACGACACACCGCAATACTGAGCAGAATTTGCTAAATAAATTTATTCATTATTTAATAATATGGACTTCTACCCACTAAGGGTAATTCAGCCAGTGTCGGTAGGTAGGCATGCCAGCGCAGCTGCGCCGGGTGGTGGCTCCTGTAGAGGATGATAGTGTCATCTACGGGATCCGAGGGCCTCCTCTTGATGCCATCCGGAAATGTGGAGAGAACTCTTCAACTTCAATTCTTGATCTAATCTTTACTTCACTGATTAAAATACTCTCCAAAATAATCACCGAGTGTTGAAGTAAATATAAAAAAAAAAAAACAATTTGGAGAGAGCAACACATTTTACAATAACATGAAAAATAGACAAAACTGGGCCATTATCAAGTTTTCACCTTTATCTATCTATCTATCTATCTAATCTACCTAATACCTTCAAACGAACAAGAATTGCATTTATTTGTATATAATCGAGATCTCGGAAACGGCTCCAACAATTTTTCTGAAAACTCATAAATAGGGCAATTAGAGGGCAAAAAAATATCTAGCTAGGTTAAGTTTAGGTCACTGGGGATACGGTTCTGGGGATACCGGGAACACTTTCCCCTTTATGATGCACACAGTATAGAGACTTATCTCGCGGGCGAGAAGACTTTACAAGTGTCCAAATCGTATGGATTTTATCGAAACAAGTGAATAATGTCGCGGTTGCGCATCATAACTGGGCTTGAGACCACCAATTACTATGATAGGCGGAAGTACACTTGACGCACGACGGAGAGCAAAAATATCGCACCGATCTGTCAGACCATACTAGAAACGTCACTCTCCATACTAAAACCGCACTCGACGGACGACGCTGCGCTATCGCTTGAACGGTTTTAGTATGGGGGCTGACATTTCTAGTATAGATCTGACAGACCGCTGCGATATTTTAGCGGTCCGTCGTGCGTTAAGTGTGCGATACGCCTTAAAAGTAAAAGCCCTAACGTACTTGTGTAACGCACGTTAACTGTATCTTGCGATGAACTCTCGTTACCCAGTTCCGCTTATGCACAGTTAATGAGCTGATTACGAGAGGGATGAAGGGCCGGTGAAATCTTCCAATTTATTTTTATGTATAGCATTCTTATTTAATTTATTCTGTAAGAGAGAAGCTGGCATGTTCTGATGCTTATTACGATACGATAATCTTGAGTTACAGAATGTTTGTAGCAGTTTAATTGGCACTCTCGATGCTTGGACGTTTGTAGGTTTGCCTTTTATTGCATGCAAGCCGTCCTAAAATTAAAAAACGCACGTAGGGTGCTTTGCATAAACGGTGAGGCACGGGAGTTTATTCATATTACGATGTAAGTAGTACATTATTACATGAATGCTTGATTTTGTCGTTGTACTGTACCTGAGAGTTGAAGCAACCCTTACCTACCTGTAGGCAGAACTAAAAATTGTTACTGGTCTAAGGTGGGAATTAGATTTTGTTTTGCCGATTAACTTACATGACTGGGTAGAGCGTCGCCAGCGTACCTTCCAATACTACATTATACAAAATTACTAATTACGTATTTTATATTTTATTCTGTAACAATACGGTCTAAACATAGCATTTATATTCTCTTAGGAGATAATAAAATATTACCAACCCAAAAATAGGTCAAAACCATTAGTAAGTACGTTTGAAGGAATCCATGTTTAAAACGGCGGGAAACATTACACGACGGTTTATTTTGCGCAAGAAGTGCGTACTTGAAAACAAATAATTTGTTGACATATTGACAAGGTACGTCGACGACAGCTCGGCCTCACAGCGTGAGAACATCACAAGTGTTTTGGCCAGAGCAGAAACGCTGCAGTAGGTACTTAACGTTCTCATACTTATTCAAGTTTGTTAACCAAATCAGCTCAGAAACTTCCCCGAAAAAGTGAAGGACCAAGTGACCGGAATTTTCTAAAAACGCGCAGACATGACAAAAATGAAATTACATGCATACATTTCGGTCCAACTCGTAGGCAGGAAAAAAAAAGATTTGGTAACTTCACACTTCGTGAAAATAGATGTTTTATGGTACACAATTTTAATTGAAGTTCAAATAAAGGCTGAATGTAATTTTACCGCGCGTTATTTTTTTTATTCAATGGAAATGCAAATCCAACGCGTGCTGCTTGCGTATTTTGAAATAGATTACGATTAAATATTGAATTTATGATATTTCCTCGCAAATGGAAGAAAAGCATTATAGTAGCATCAGCCAAAATGCCAATTTCTGATCTCATTCACTTGGGAAGGCTTCGAGCTCGACTTCTTCTCGTCATTACTCGAGCAGAAATTGGTCCATTTTTGGCTACTGCCATAATTTAGAACTATGTATATCAAGATGCTATAAAAACACGATTTGATGAAGTTGCCTCAATAGAAGAAATCGCTAAGATAGCTCTAATTTTAAGTTTTTCGGTCTGATTTAAGGCTTAAGACATGAACGGTTTGATTGTTATTCAATGTTTCACTTTTTATTTTGTATCCTCTTCTCATCATTAAAAGTATAATGAATTTAAGGGCTTACTTTTTCAAATACTTCAATATATCATTCAATGTTAAAGGAAAAGTTTGGATTTCATGAACTGAACCGTCATCATCATCATTATCATCGAAAAGGAAACAGACTTACTTTTGGAACTGGTGTCACCTTAGGTGGATCGCACACTTGACGCGCGACGGACCGCTGAAATATCGCACCGGTCTGTCAGATCCATACAAGAAATGTTAATCCCCATACTACAACAGCTCAACCGCTGTCGACGCAGCGCTATCGCAGTGTCGTCCATCGAGTGCGGTTTTAGTATGGAGGGTGACGTTTCTAGTATGGATCTGACAGACCGCTTCGATATTTTTGCGCTCCATCGTGCTTCAAGTGAGCGATCTGCCATAGCGGGTGTAGTTAAAACGTTTTGACTGATTTTGCATAGGAGAACCAAAATATATTTTCATATCCTCGATCCTATTTTGGTGTAGCTAACTAAAGCTAAGGTTCTAAGCATCAGCTCTATCTAGCGATGATATTTCACTGGTCGATTCTTTGCATTTTATAGACCTAATATCACAAAAGCGTTTTCAAGTGGCTGCCGTGATGGTTTGAAAGAAAAGTTAAAGCAAAGTTCATCTCTTTGGCAAACCTTCTTACTAGCAAATACCACTACAATTCACAGTTTCTTAAAAAAGGCGGTATGGAGTCGGGGTATTCAGGATCGAGGGTCAAATTCGAAAGTGAAAATAAGTTACTGCACAAGATTTGTACCTACATAAGTTTTTAAAATATTTTTATTAGGTTGTTTTTAGCACTAATATTGTCATTTACAATTATCTTAAAAATTAACCTAACAACTTAGATAAATAACTTAAACTAACTTAAACTAGGAAAAAGTCATCCAGGGCAGCGTTTCCCCTTTGAATGGCCCAAACTTAGGCTGGTTTCAGAGCGACGCGTCTCGGCAGCGCTGCCCAGCCGCGCGCGCCTAGCATTACACTAGATTGTATGCAGCGTTTCATAGTGACGCGTCTTGGGCCGCGTCTCGGCCGCGCCGCGGTCGGATCTCCATCGATTGCCAGTAGCGTCGACTTGCAATCTTTTAAGACGTCGTTGTTGCACTCTTTTCCATATAACGTATACAGCTAATATAGTGATTACGTTTGCTGGCATAATGATTCTCTGCACTCGACCGTACACCACAACGAAGCGCGCGCGTCTGAATGTCGTTTCACAGCGAGCGCGGCTTGGGCGCGCGCCTGGGCAGCGCTGCTGAGACGCGCCGCTCTGAAACCAGCCTTAAGCGTTGTCCGAGGAAGCTGCCAGCTCTTCGTCACCGGTGGTCTCATTGAGGCGCGCTGAGATCTCGCTGATTAGTTTTTTGGCGGAAGGACCCCAAGAGCCCATCGTCTCAAAGCCCAAGGGGGAGAAAATGTGTCGGACAATGAAGGTATCAAGAATCTGAAGTTGGGCAAGACTCTTGGCAAAACGTCCAATCTGTGCATCCAATGACAGGTGGAGCAACGCTACGACGGACGGACGGACGGACGGAAGCTTAATTCTACTTTACAACTTTCAACTTGTTTACCCTAACCTCAACTTTCTGTTAAATCTAGTCCTGAGCAAAGAGCGAACTTATTTAAAAGAATATTTTAATAAAAAACAATTAAATAAATTCCAGAGAGTAAGTAGCTTACTTGCCCTCCTTTCTGTCGGGGTCGGCTACCTAACCTAGGGGATTTGATAGACAAGTTTTTACACAGAGCGACTGCCAACTGACCTCTGCAACCCGAAGGCTAACCTGGCCCGAATCCTAGGTTAAGTCACATTCAAACATCATCTGAATTCCAATTTAATTTGAATGTGGGTTTCATCACCGTAAAAGTTGTCGGTAAATGTACGTGAGTAAATCACATTGGTACCTGGCGCGGATCGAACTCAGGTCGGGGTTGTAAGACCAGCGTCCTAACCGCTTGGCCACAACCGCTCTCGACTTGCCCTCCTATTAAGATGTGAAATAAAAAAAATACAACCCCAGCTAGTAGCTACCCCTGCACATAATTCAAGACTGATCCTCCTCGTCCATATTCTACGATCCTCGGACAATGGATCGGACAACACACAGTTGAGCGCCGCAAATACCGTAAGCGGCAATAAATCATTGGCATAGCGGAAGTGCGTGGGCTGCCGTGCCGCGGCGCGCCGGCTAGCGCCCGGTGTGAGCGAGCCCTGGCTATAAGGCGGATCGCACACTTGACGCATGACGCAGCGATGAAATATCGCAGCGGTCTATCAGATCCATACTAGAAACGTCACTCCCCATACTAAAACCGCACTTGACGGATGCGAAAGCGCTGCGAGAACAGCGGTTGAGCGGTTTAAGTATGGGGATTGACATTTGTAGTATAGATCTAACAGAACGCTGCGATATTTTAGCGGTCCGTCGTGCGTTGAGTGTACGATCCACCTCTTTTGTTTAAGGTGAACCGCTGTCGACGCAGCACTCACATCGCAGTGTCGTCCGTCGAGTGCGGTTTTAGTATGGGGAGTGACGTTTCTAGTATGGATCTGACTGCTGCGATATTTTAGCGCTCCGTCGTGCGTCAAGTGTGTGACCCGCCTAACGGTTGCGCGTCTCCTGGCATTTTCAGCGGTATAGATAAATTAAATGCCAACACATCCCGATGGGTAAGCGCGACCTAAACGCGCTAGGAATGCCCAAATAAATTTTTTGATAAACCCACCGGAAGCTGAACTTATTACGTGAACTAGCGTCAATTCAGACAAATTGGTGCCTTAGTCATTTCCATCTATCAGTTCCTTTGAATATAAGGTGTATAAATTTTCGCTGCAAATATTTTAAGGGGTTAATCAGCCCACGAAACTGAACAACTTTCCCTAAGGAACATAGGTCGAAATATGAAAAAAAAAATTGGGCCTCCCGTACAAAATTACCCACAGACCGACCAAGACTGTATGAGAGGTCAAATTGTTTTTTTCATCTTTCGACATATCTTTCTTGGAGAAATTTGTTCAGTTCCATGGGCAGATTCGCCCCTCAAAATATTTGCAGCTAATATTTTTACACCTTATATAAAATAAAATACATAATTTGATTTTACGCGCATTTACGTTAGGCCAAACTCGATAAGCCTTCTAAAGAGTGAGATATCGAGTCGACGAACGACCCGATGAACCTTAAATTTTACAATTTCAAAACGAAACTGGCAGTTTCAGTTTTCTTGTGTTATTATTTTAAGTACCTATCTACTTACCTATACTCTGATGAGGCAACAGGAACAACTAAGGATTAGGTTGAGAAAATGTTCTACCCGAATTGAGGTATTGACGGCGTTCCATCACTCGCTTTTTCATATTGTTATTCCCGATCGCGATTTGAAGAATTTGAAGCTGTTACCGAAAACGGCATATGGGAAGCGGTTCCCTTTGGATCGATTAGATCGTAATCGATACGCTTAGCCTAATAGTTAAGTTTTGTGTTGGTCGTCGGCATGGAATTAATCAAGCGTCAAAGGGCTGGCCATAATTGGGGCATGGGCATTGGGCGCCAATCGCCGCGGGTCTGTCGTATATCTTACTAATTAATGGATTCGCTAGAAATGTCTGTGTCACAAAAGATGCCGCTTTACACTCACGTCGTCGCTTTTTCACACGCTTTGTGGACGTATGTACGTGCAGTTTGGAATTTAATTAGCTGGTTCTGTAACAAGGGTTATTATGGTAGGTAGTACGCCGCTACCTACATAGGTACGTACCGTACATCCTGATTGACTATAAGGAATATAAAAATCTAGTCAAAGTCAGGGTTCGTCGGTCTAGCGTTCTGTCTTCTATATTTCTTAGTTCACTAATATACTTGCTTGACGCACGACAGAGTGTAAAAATATCGCAGCGGTCTGTCAGATAAATACTAGAAACGTCACTCCCCATACTAAAACCGCACTCGACGGACGACACTGCGATAGCGCGGCGTCGACAGCGGTTGAGTGGTTTTAGTATGGGGATTGACATTTCTAGTATGGTTCTGACAGACCGCTGCGATGTTTTAGCACAATGTCCTGCGTCAAGTGTGCGATCCACCTTCATACCTCGATGTTTTACCATCGCGCTCTAATGAAATTATCTGCGATAAATCCACGGCGTGGATTAGCCAATCCTTAATTTTCAGAACGTATCTATCCATAGCTAGCGAATATATTTTTGTATATTTTCATATATACTCTTCCTGCAGCTCAATTTTTGATACGCTCGTTTTTGTTTCATGCGAAAATCTGCTACTTTGTTATTCTTGTATAGTGATACTGTTCTGCTTTACTTATCGATTCCCACACACCCTTGAAAATTCACACATACCCTTGACTATAAAAACATCGAACAGTAGAAATGTAAAAACGTTTGTAGACCAGTCGTTGCCGAACTACGACGTTTCAGAAATTGGCTTCCTGGAAGACAGATAAGTGTATCCAACTATTTATTCAGTGCGTGCACGTTCAATATAAAGAAATATTAATATTGTTGGCGATCATAAACAAGCAGTTGACGATGATAATTCGAACGCATAAAACAAAGCTTTATCTATCGCATCGGCAGTGAAGCCCAGGCCTGGGGGTTTTAGTGTGAAATGTGTTCGTAGAGACACCGTTTAGCAACGGCAGGCGCGTGCCCGCCGTACAAATTATGCATTTCGGAGACAAGTCGATTTTATTGCTGCGGAAGTGATGTGAATAAACCATTGTGTAATGTTCAAATCGTATAATTTCTAATCAGATTCACTCACGATATTATGGAACAAACATTAACATGAAACCCCGGTTAAATTTATAGTTTTAATTTGACTTACGGTACGGTATAGGTTAGATAATGTTGCTAAGTGCTTGATAGACAAGAGTGAGATAGCGATATCCCACGGTAAAACGATACGTTAAGCATAAATATTACCAAAAGTTGACCATTTCATGAAAAAGTAAAGGAAATCAACAATAAATTACCACAAATACAAATGGTCTGTGACGCCCAAATACTCAACGCCCTCACAGATCCCGTGCTAACGCAAAAAATGATATACTCGGCACCTATATTGAACGGAAAATAAATCGTATACTTCCTCTAAGTGCCAATAAAAGTTGGAGTAAATCATAAAAGTATCACTCGAGAAGAAACGTTATAACAAGTGTGTTATTGCAGAATAATTCAATAGCGAGGAGGGTGGTTTGAGGGATGGCTCCCTCAAGATCCAGGCGGGCGAGGCTCGACCTGGTATTCCCGATGCTCTATCAAAAGCCTTCAATTATTTATCGGACCCGTGTCTACTTTTCATTTTACTCCTTTCCCCGGTACGGCTTTCAGTGGCGGAAAATAAACATGTCACCCCGTTGGGAATACGTTTAACAGAAATAGTGGGCTTGTGACTGTAAACTGTATGGGTTTGGTTTTATTGACAGTGATAAAGTGTAGCTCGTTTGCCTAATATTAATTGATATTAATAAAATAAAGTGAAAACCTATTAATGTAATTTTAAACATCGATCTACATGAAATTTTGGCATACACACGTTAAATATTTTAATTTATAAAAACAATGAATGTCAGTTAGGAAGTAAACGTAGACAATGAATTTTGCTAAATTAAGTAAACTGATTTCACAGTGGAGAAACACTAAATTGCTATGCATAAGTATGTAAACGAATATACAACAATCGAAATTAATTTATGTACTCTCGCTAGCACATCATGCTCTACCCATTTATGATTTTTCATACAAAGAAACTAGCTTCTGCTAGTGATATTACTCTTATAGTATATAGTAGTAGACTCAAATATTGCGCACTAAACCCCCGTCGTTCAAATAGGTTATATTGGACAACTGTCAAAATCAGCATTAACATAATACTATGACTTAAAGTCTATTTTTCTTCGTTGACATGTTCTTTTGTATAGGTTTGCCAGCTGTCACATATCATGGCCTATTAGAACGACGGCGGTTTAGTTCGGTTTAACAAAAAAAATGCCACGAAAATGGTTGCAATTTTGAAAATATCCCATACCTACAATTACACATACATACATTACACATACGTACATTAGCACGGTACAAATTGATAACTTTTTAGAAGACGGTTTAAATAACTTCTAAATCCCATTACTACTTACGTGCTTGTATTTTTGAGGATGATGATGATGAATACCAATATTAAAAATCAAAAAGATCTGTGACAGTAAATCAAATGTATAATTTATTGTTACTGTTTGCTATAAAGTTACCGTCGTTCATTTCATTACACTAAAAGTAATAGAGGAAATATAAAAAAAATATTATCGGTCACGTGTTCACCGGAGCTCATTTTAGTACCTACCGAATAAACTGTAGTTTGGTGATATTATAAGTAGAGTAAAAATCTGCATATTTCATAGTAACCAATCATAAATAATAACACACACACACACACACACACACACACACACACACACACAAATCATGCCTGTATCCCTGGTGGGGTAGGCAGAGCATCAACGACCGCAAAATTACGGCCGTTATCGTCACGTCTACCAAATTTTTGAGGGTCGTTTCAGATAAGTCGTGTATCACTATAGTGACAGGTCGCCAGCCTGTCGCCCAAAATTGCAATACACATGAAACCCTCGAGTCCCCCGAATTAAATAACAATTAATTAATTGATTAACCAAGGAAAATTAAAAATTATGGGGTTTGACCTTTCTAGTATGGATCAGACAGACCGCTGCGATATTTTACGGCTCCGTCGTGTGACAAGTTTGGTGTGCGATGCGCCTATTGATCCCATAATTAAGTAAATAACCTTTATGATGTTTAACTCGTGCTGCTGTGCTATAAGTGAAGAGAAATTTTACATTATTATAAAAGAAACATATATGTCATCATAAGAACATCGCCATAGGTTTTATGAATTCGGTCTTGAATAGGGCAGCTCCTAGAGTGTGTAACGCCTAGTATGTGCCACTTATAATTGATTAAAATATGTGGTTTTAGGCTATGTATACCGACCCCAGAATTGTCATTTTCCGTGCCTATGTTCCTACTTTCACAACCGTGTCGCGTAACTACTTTGGCACAATGCGACATCGTCCGGAGGTTGTGGCCAGTTATGTGCGGCAAAAAGCGATGATAATGACGAAGAACATCGGCGCAAAGGGCGCGGGACGAGGCCCCGCCGACGCGCGCCCCGAATACTGATGCGACGCCTTCCACATACAGACCTCTCTATCTTGCAGACCAGGCACCCAGCTTAAGCCATTTTGTCAATCTAATGACGAAAATATTTAGGCCTTTTTCAAATTTAAACGCACAACTCAGCGCTAAAATACCGCATCCGTGCGGTCTGTTAGATGGTCAGATCGATACTAGAAATGTCAATCCCCATACTGTAACCGCTGTTGACAAAGGTCAGCTAGCAGGACGCTAGCGCATCGTCAACAGCGGTTGTACGTTGGGAGCTGCGTCCACAGCGGTTTTAGCATTTTTAGTATGGCGATGACGTTATTAGTACTTATGGATCTGACAGACCACTGCACTATTTTAAGGCCTCACCGTGATACACGACCCTTTTGCAAAATCCAGTATTTTGACCCCGAATTTCCATGGATCATCCCAATTTTTTTATAATTTTGTGTGACCCTGAATTTAAGTTTCAAACCGTTGATTTACGTAAGTACCTACTCGTAAATGTAGATGAATCCTATCTGAGGGCGCCTAGAAACAAGAAATCCTAGTTACACGTTTCTTCGTATTAAATATTTACTCTCCAAAGTACTTCGTTGCTCCCTATAAATCGTATAAGCTAACCGAGTTTTTCCGTATCCATATAAAGTGTACATTTTGTGTCAGATTTCGACCGATGATGCTTGAGAAAAGTTCTAACCTTGAAATATTTACAAGTAACGTTTAATTTTGTTAAACAGGTAAAAAATACCATCATTCTTAATTATATTTATGTACACTGTATCTAAGTGTCAATGAAAGATATCTTGACGATTTATTATTGTTTACTACATTCAGCAAATCCTAATTTTTTTATGTAACAGCAGAAGTATCTGGAATTCTGTAATGTTCGTCTGTCTGTGTCTCTTTACGATATTACGATATATAAAATCATAGTGATACTTTCTCAGTGGCGTGGTGAAGAGGGGTGGCCTAAAGCAATAGTAGAAACACGTCGCGGACAATGTTTGGCAGTCACGTATCTTGCTACTATCACCAGCTCTCGCAAACTGATCCTTATCTACCAGAAAATGTATTACAAGTTCAAAGCGAGACCTCTTTATTCGTCTTCATAAAGAATGTTAGGAAAAGTACTGTGTTCTTTTCAGCTCGTGAAACTGGAAACATTCCGGAGTAATGATAAAGCTCCCGAACTAACTCTAGGTAACTCTTTCGCTGGTAAAAAAATACATGTAAAAGTGTGTGGCTCCGGTTTAGAGCTGTAGAAAATAGCATAGCTCTATTTACGGCGGTCACTCGCAAATGGCTAAGTATGAGCTGGGTTTGTCGAGATGCATGAAAAAACACACATAACCACAACAGCTCGAAGCAGCTAAAGAGTAGAAACATTAAGGAAATATGCTCTAGCAAACTTCTAGAAAATCGAAGAATAAATTCATTTCTTTACAAATAGTATCCATTATCCCGTAGCTTCCAAAAGTAGTTGAGATGAACAAGACTTTTAACGTTCCTGAACTGATCTCATGATGTGATTTGCGCCGTTTCCTCAGCACCCCGTATTTCACACTCCGTGCAGATTGGTATACAATTTGTCAGAAATGCAGACGATTTTTTCAACCTTTTCACAGAAACACCTACCCCCGTTTTCCTATAAAGTCTCCTATAAGCTTAAGCTTTTTAAAATCTTATTCAAACCTTATAAAATAAAGTGGTGCTCCCCTCGGCAGGGGTCTTTGGGTTGATATTATTGCGTAGCCATCTGTGACGAGGCCGGGACGGCATCGAAAAGACATATTTTTAGATTTAACTCGTAAATTACTACGATCCAATTGGTTTACGCTCGTGTGAGAATTAAGTGAGAAGTTTTATTCGCCAGTGTGGTTGTTTATAGCGGCGGAACGGGGTTGGGGCTTGGGGTGCAAAACTAAGAGCAATTTGATTAGGGTATTTAGAAAAGTGAACTACAGCGCTGCTGGTTGGTTGGTTTTCTTTTTTTACGAAATTTTCGTAAACTAAATTGTCAATATTACTGCAGAATTATATTATAAACTAGCTGGTGCCCGCGAACTTCGTTTCGCCGACTCAAAAATCCAAAAACTTATAATGTTAGCTAATCCTCAGGTACCTGACAATTTCGTTTCGCTGACTATAATATAATTTAAACAACTGTTGAATAGTAAAATTTCAATTTCCACTTCGGCATCCTTCAATTTACATACTCTCTAGGAGTAAGACAACGGTGGTGGTTTTAGGATCCCTGTAGGTTCAGTTACTTGAATCAGGTTCGAGATTAGTCATTCCCTGCTACGATACCTCATTTTCCAGTTCCATTCTGTATTTCTACAACTTTCCTCCTATTTAACAACAACTATTCCACCAGACCCATGGCGCTATCAGTGGTATTGTTCAAGTCTCCATGCATACATTGATGGGCACGCAACTTGCACGCGGGGCAAAGATGTGCCACAGATTGTCGGGAAAGGAGGCAACCCCAATAGCAAAATCCTAAAGTAGGTAGCTAGATTTAGTCGAGTTGTAGAATAATACTAAATCAGTCACAATCACAATAACTTCCAACAAAACTAAAACGTCGAGTAATTTAAAAATATTGTCACTTCTTATTATCGTGGTGGTGGTCGTAAATTAATTTAGTTTCATCATAATATATGTAATATAACGCAACCGCTATAAAAAGTGTCTGTCAGTGTAATTTTGAACACAGATTGTTGCACCTAATGCGTCCTCGGTGAAGGAAGGGTTGACGAACCCTTTGCTCGCTTTTCATTCGTCACACACACGACGTCAAATGGAAGTTTAATTTTTAAAATTGGATTTTTATTGCCTTTTGTACTGGAATGAAAACTGTCTGAATGTACGTTAATATTGCTGCAAATAAAGGTGCACTTGATGATGTATTGATTCATTCATTGAGAAATGGGGAGTAATGTTGCTGGCGTCCGTGGAAGTCTTGAATCCACACGTTGAATCCCTGGGTAGAGCCAAAGAGCCCGGTGGATCGCACACTTAACGCACGACGGACTGCTAAAATATCGCAGCGTTCTGTCAGATCCAGACTAGAAATGTCAATCCCCATACTAAAACCGCTCAACCGCTGTTGACGCAGCGCTATCGCAGCGTCGTCCGTCGAGTGCGGCTTTAGTATAGGGAGTGACGTTTCTATTATGGATCTGACAGACCGCTGCGATCTTTAAGCGGCTCGTCGTGCGTTAAGTGTGCGATGCGCCAGCAATTAATAATGAATGCTCAAAATTCTACAAAATGTGAGCACATTTTGTAGAATTTTGGTCAAAAGTTCTTTTAAGGATGAAGACAACCACCGAAACTTCGGAAGGACAATGAAAATTCTCCAGATCAATGTGGAGGGTCTATCTCAGGCCAATATGGAAGTCGACGTCACAGTGTTGACGTCTTACTGCTGCAGAAGCTTCACGTTACTTGCCTACATGTCCCTGGTTTTGAGCTGGTCTCACTTAGACAACACAGCAAACATGGCCTTACCTCTTATGTCCACTAAAAACAGCTCTTTTGGCTAATAGCGCCGTGCTAACCCAAACTTTGCGTCAATGACCATAGGCGATGTCATTATCCACAATATCTACAAACCACCAAACCAGCACTTGACCATGTGGCGCAGTGGTAGTGCGACTGCCTCTGACGCAGAAGGTTCCGGGTTCGATACTTGGTGGGTCACTTACAAAGTTGATATTTATCACTTTGTGAATTTCTTCCCGTTAAGCCGTAGGTTCCGGTTGCTGTCCATGATTACTTAGTCGGCGGTCGTTTCACAACCATGTCAGAAGCCTGCAACTCGTAGAAGGCGGTTGGAAAATTCTGATACTAGGGTTCACTGGGTCGTTTGACGACTCGGTATCCCACACGAAAAGAGAGAGATAGGATCGCGTCGGTGCTCAGGAATAACAACCGCTCGGCTATATCAAGAAAGACTCGCAAGGATGCCAGGGCTGAACTGAGAGCGTTACGAAGCGAGAGCTCAGATACCGCACCTTACAGGCGGTCCGTTGTTCCCTTTGAAATTCATAAGGCACTTAAAAACACCAAGAAAACAGGACTATTATTTGGCGAATGCCAGGGATAGATGGCATACTGCCGGAGTTTCTCAAACAACTGGGACCATCCGGTAGGGCATAGAGCTTTAGGTTCTTGATCGATTCAATCTTTTACCTACTAGATAGGTAAGAGAAACAAAATAGGTAGTAAGGTAGGTACTTTGCTTAAACTCAGACCCAAACCTAATAACTTACCAGAGCTGCCCGGGCCTTCCCTAAGAACCTAAATGGAGTAATGCTATAGCAACACGCAACTAGAGAATGCAATACCGGGATACCAAAATACCGAGATCCCGCATGATTTTTGCGGGACTGGTCCCGGTCGTTACCGTAAGCCCGAGATTAGCGGGATTTAGAGGTCGAAATGATCTTTGTTGGGATACTTCTAATCGTTTTTTTACACCTTATCGACTTAAGTGCCTACTTACATACATACGCACGCCTTTATACCTTACAGGGTAGGCAGAGCGTTAACGGCCGTAATAATATCGCCACTTCTAACAAGTTTAGAGATAGAGGGCCGTTTGAGACTATTTGTGTATCACTATAGTGACATGTTGTCAGCCTGTCGCCTAAAAGTTGTAATACACCTGAACCCTCAAGTCCTTCAGTCGCCTCTTACGACACCCACCCGTACCACCTAACCTACTAACGTAAAAGCCAAACGCTCAACTTCAGCTGTTGGACATATAGGGTCTTAGGAGAAGTATGGACTTCCTTTCAAGTGGTTAACCAGCCCAAGAAACTGAACAACTTTCCCAAAAAAACAAAAAAAAAACTTTGCCAAAAATGGATTAATTTCTAGCCGAGTACCTAATATTGAAAGGACGAGATGAAGTCGGGGTCTTCGCAAGTGAACGTGAACAGAAATTGGCATTTTGGCTGAGGCTAGTATAATGTTTTTCTTCCATTTGCGAGGAAACATCGTAAATCTACATTTTAATCGTGATAAATTTTAAAATACGCTAGCAGCATGCGTTGGATTTGCTAACGATTTATTGAATAAATCACATTCAGCCTTTAATTTCAATTGAAATTGTGTACCATATAATACCTATTATATGTAATGTATGAAGGTAATTGTTTCTTTATTTTTTACAAAGTAGTAAATTTTACATTTAACCTTTTTGAAATTAGTAATTGTAAAAATGAGAAAATTGAAGGACATATTTTTCTATTTCTTATAACAATTTCATAAACCTAGTATAACGCGGCTCAGATGAACTAAAAAATCAAAACTAGCCCTAACGCACTTTTAAGAACACAGTTTAAGAAATTTTTTTTTTGGCTATACGAGTAGGACCAAAATGTATGTATGGAATATCATTATTGTCTTGTCTGCGTGCCTTTGCACAACCTAAAGACTTTAACGAGCTGATTTTAGTATTCTTTTTTTTTATAATGCCGCCATTTGCGAGAAAATGGAAGAAAAAGCATTTACATGACATTATAATTAATACATTAACAATTTTGCGTAGGTATTATCAAATTAATGTTTAATAAAAGGTAGGTCTTTCTTTTTTACAAATTAGTTTTTCAGTTATGAAAATTTTCAATCCTCTTTTTTCTTGTTTTTTTACGGAAACCTAATAACCATGCGGGATCCCGGTATTTACGGGATCGAGTCGAGAGTACCCAGTCTCGCAAATACCGGGACTGAAAACTTGCGGGCTTGCATTCCCTACACGAAACTAATTGTAACAACACCCCGTTTTAAACTGCGTTTAATAATTGGGTGCCAACAGCAACCCTTCGTAATAGCAACTACTAGATTGCTATTTGCAACCAATCTTAAAATTGCCGCCTTTGTGTAATATTATAATTACGAGTGGGGTGTGATTCACTGTACAATTCCTGAGTATGCAGTTATTAAGCCTTGTTAGTTACCTCAGTATTAGTTTGACGACCGATGTGGCGCAGTGGTAGTGCGACTGCCTTTGACGCAGAAGGCTCCGGGTTCGATTCTCGGTGGGTCACTCACAAAGTTGATAATTATCACTTCACACACACACACACTAGGACATTGCGGACTGTATCACCCGATTGTCCGTAAGTAAGATGGTTCCGTGTTACGGATGGCACTTTAAGCCCGGTTGGTTGCTGTCTATAATCACTTAGACGGCGGTCGTTACACAACCATGTCGGAAGCCTGCTACTTGTACAAGGCGGTTGAAAAATTCTGGCACTAGGGCTCATCGGGTCGTTGGACGACTCGGTGTCCCACACGAAAAGAAAAGAGAAGAGAGTATTAGTTTCAATTCTTTTCAGTTTGAGAAATGGGCTACTCAAAGCAACTTAATAACTACTAGAGGAGTTGTAATTACCTATAGATGATAGCAGATTTGAGACACCTAACTTTGGTAGGCGGTACCGTGCTGGCGGCAAACCAGACAAACACAATAATACTTCAGAAGCAAAAGTCCAATCTCATCTACAAAAGAGTTTCGCTCATTTCGCTTGAAAGTCTAAACAAAAATGGAGGGTGAATCTAAAGTATTGGTGCGGGACTCATATTGCCGAGCTAGAACAGTCGGGAAGTTCCGAGACTGACACGGGGCGGCGGCGGCGGCGGCGCGGCTACAAACCCCAAGTTAATCGCGAGTCGCGACCACCCGCTACAAGGTGTAGTCAGGATGATACAAATAGGGCACTGAAATAATTCAAGCCCGTTTTCTACTGCCAAAAGAGTTTTTGTAAACCTGTCTAAATGTATGCCTATTATATAATTTGTAATAATTATGTGGATATAAATGGATTTGTATTGTAAAGAGAAAAGTCAAAAGTAAAAAATTGCCAGTAGAGAAACGGCTTGACTTGTTGTTGTTTCAGTGGACGTTTACAGAAGGAAAAAGAGGCTAAGAGTGTAGAAACTACTTTCGACAGCTAGAAGAAAAGTAAATGCTGTGTCGTACTGCCGTACGTGTAAAGTCACTGGCGGAGAAAGGAAACGAATTGCGGTTGCTCTACAAACTAGAGTAGTTCATGATAAATAAAGAAGAAGACATATCTTCTTCTTTTTATGATTACCTACAAATTGAAAGTTGAAAGTAGTTTCTACTTTCTTAACGTCTTCTTCTTTTAAGGCATAAAGAAAAAAACAAAACAACAATAAAAAATATAGGTACCTATGCATCTTTTTTTTCAACATCAGCATCAATAAGTACTTAAACAGACCTAATAGGTATACCATACAAGTCCAGACCTTTGCCATTAAAAATATCGATCCCACAGACAATGTGTACAGGCCCGACTGTAGTACATCAACTACCTCACTTACTACCTCGGTTCACGCTGAACTTAATACTTTGTTGAAACTCTACCGCGCCGTGGCGTGATTGCGAACCTGCAAACTTCTCGTCGAGCATCGTGCGCTCATGGGGCGATTGGGGCGCCATCTGCGCTCCCTATCCGATATTAATAATGGAGAATCTAGAAGCCTTACACCGACTTTTTATTTTACGCGCCGGTAATAGGCTTGTGTCCTGACAGATCAAATGAGCTACTTTTTAAAACGATCTAAAACAGTATTTTGTTTGACGAATTAGGCGAGGAACACACTTGACGCACGACAAACGTCACTCCCCATACTAAAACCGCACTCGACGGACGACATTGCAAATGTGCGTTAAGACCACGGGTGTACATGATAGGATTGAGCTACTTTTCTACAGGATGGTGGTACCTGCAGTGTACCTCAGTGTACCTGTAATGAAATCCTGTGTACCTCTTTAAATAAAAAGTTATTTCGTTAGATTGGTGGGTGTACATTTTTATTTCGGTCTGTAGATACCTATTTCACTTTTTTTTTTGTTATTATGCGTACCTAATGTGTACATGTATATAAAAATATAAACTAATCAAATTGTTGACAAATACGAGTATAAAACGTCAAGACAGTGGCATACCTCAGGTATCATTTCTGGAACCGTTTTTATTCCTACTATATACATGTAATTACCTATTGTATAATATTTTGTATAATTGACTCGCCCGATGGCTTGGCGAATAGTACCCCTGCATTTTACACCGAGGGTCGTGGGTTCGATTCCAACAAGACACAAACATGTGTGCAGTCATTTTCGAAATGATACCTGAGGTATGCCTCTGTTTTGACGTTTTATACTCGTATTTGTCAACATTTTGATAAATTTATATTTTTATATACAGGTACACATCAGGTACGCATAATAACAAAAAGAAAAAGTGAAATAGGTATCTACTGACCGAAATAAAAATGTACACCAATCTAACGTTAGAATGGCGGGTGTACATATTTTATCAAATAACTTCTTATTTAAAGAGGTACACTGGATTTCATTACAGGTACACTAAGGTACACTGCAGGTACCACCATCCTGTAGAAAAGTAGCTCAATCCTATCATGTACACCCGTGGTCTTAACGCACATCATTGCGATAGCGCTGCGTCAACAGCGGTTGGATGGTTTTAGTATGGGGTACATTTCTAGTATGGCTCCGACAGACCGCTGCGATGTTTTTGGCGCTCCGTAGTGCGTTAAGTGTGCGATCCGCCTAAATGCCTGCTTCTATTCAGGCTTTACATTGAAGTCTCGTCGCTCGCCCTGATTTGGCAGGTTGTTTGATCAAGCAAACTCCTTCTTGGCTAGCCCTACCTCCCCATATCTGGAAATTCTTTTATATAGAACATAAGAAAATAATTTCTAGATCTCAGCTTTGGAGAACTCAAGAGGATACAACCAGGGGTATGGTTCTTATTTGAATGTACTGCTAGGAGGTAAATTAAGACCTTCTAAAAGAATTTTTCGGAAACATTGAATGTAAATACATAGTTATCATAGGTTTACCAACATACCAACAATAATACAATACACCATATTAAAAACCCACTATATTGTATTTTTTGGATTGTATGTAAGTCCTTCCTTATCAATCTTGTGTGGAAAATCTTCGATGTCATAACTTTTTCTGGCTATAGGTACCTACTTACCATAAATGACTTGAATCAAACAATTTCACGACACAGGTGTTTTATTTACGTCCAGCACTCGAAAAGGCGTATACTCATTTACATCCGCTGTAACTATGCATAAATATTTTTTTAATCATCAAATCAGGATAAAATTTGTAGCCAGTAGCAAGGACCACTCAAAAAGTGCAATTAGTAGGAGGCAGGGCTCCAGAGGGAGAGAGGTGGAGGCTGATTTGAGATAGCGAAGAAAACTATGCGGCGGCACGGTACTTGTCGCACTAGGGTTGCTATGGAAGAGGAAGTACCATCCTCAAATATTAGAGGAAGTTAAAAAATACGGGGTGCAAGGGACAGCGTCCCGAGTACTGATAAGGTGCAAGCAGACCATAAAACTGGACAACTTTCCCTAAGGAAAATATGTCAGGAAACGTAAAAAAATTTTGGTTTCCCATAGTAAATACAGTTAGCTGATCGCGATTTTGTATGGGAGGTCAAAATTTTTTGTCGTTTCCTGACATATGTTCTTAGGGAAAAGTTGTTCAGTTTCATGGTCTGCTTGCACTCTTTCAGTATTTGGGACGCTGTCCCTAACACCATGTATGAGAGTAGATTTTTTGTGTAAAAAACCTCTTGGTTACGGATAGGAAATGGTTTGGGAATGGACGGGTAAAGATCAAGTGAAAAACTGCTTGTATGTAGGTACAGATACCAAACCGCAGGCAACTTTTTTCATATTGCGACCTATGTTCCTTAGGGAAAGTGGTTCAGTTTCATGGGCTGGTTCACCCCTTAAAATATTAGCAACTAATATTTTTACACCTTATATATGCTTTTAGAAAATGAGGAGCATCCGCATATAGGGATGCAATTACAAAATCCAAACTAGGCGGCGAGTGGCACGTGCACCTGCCACCCCCGCCGCCGGCAACAAGCAGTATGTTCCCGGTTCAACTCGTACACAACACCAATCTCATCCACACAATACCGGCGGAGCACACTGCTGCATCACAATAGGTTAGTTTCACCAAATGCACTAGGGAGCAAAACCTACTGGAAATAGAGTCCAAATCAAACAACAATGCCCGCCTCACCTTTTCGTAAGGTGAACGTACCAGTACATATCCAAGTATCACGCTGAATATTATCTTACGTAATATTCGACTGCTCTGTGTGACGCCGGCTTAGAATAGCATCACCCCATACCCTCCCCGTGGGTGTCGTAAGAGGCGACTAAGGAACTCGAGGGTTTCATGTGTATCTTTAGGCGGCAGGCTGACAACCTGTCACAACAGTGTTACACGAATCATCTAAAAAGGCCCTCAATACTTGTCAGATGTGGCGATAACGACCGTAATTTTACGATCGCTAACACTCTGCCTACCCCGGAAGGGCTAAAGGCGTGATTTGTGTTTGTGTGTAATATTCGACTGGCCGTTTATAATGGCTGTTTTGTGGCTATACTGCATTGGATACGGTCAGGAATATCGGGATAACTATGACGTGTTTTTATTATTATTGTACAAGTTAAGTTTTTGTGTCTGTACGTAACTTAAGTATACGTAAGCTCTTCCAAAACGATTGATAACATTTTGCTAGGTACCTAATTACCAATTCTTCTTCTTCTAAGTCGATGCCTGATTCCTGAGGGACGTGACCATGGGGAGCCTCTGCTCCACCAAATTTCTCCACGCTCCGCGGTCTTGTGCCATGTGCACTGACTGACGCCTGCAGTGTGCCCTTGGTTGCCAATGACCAATTAAAAGGACAAAAATATAAATAGGTATATACTTCAGTTTTGAATTGTAACGAACTCGGTTAGTACTGGTACGTCGACCGTACTTTCTTTCTTTTTGTGTCATCCAACCTTATTTATCCGTATACAAACGTACCTACATTATTCGGTTCTGAAATAATGATTGGAGAAACTTCCCAGCGGTAGACACGTAGGTAGGTATATCAATAAAACACCCACTAACAGGAGCTACCATCTATTTCAATGTCGTGTTTAGATAAATAAATGTTAAGCCTTAGCTAAAATAGCGATTTAAAACAAAGGCCATTTAAATAAATTGATAGGCGACATCGTGATTCGTTTTAGTGTGCGCTACTTAAAATGTGTCTCTGTGTAGCGTCGCCGAGGTTCGTTAGTGTGTGATCCGATCACAGTTTTGTTGTAAAGATTATGTTCTAAAGAATCCTCCATCCGGTGTTTGGGTGCGCGCGCTACACATGAGATACGTCCTGCACAATTTTATGAACACAAAAGGTGTATCCTCACATAAAGAACAAACACTTTAATCCTTGTTGTCATCGCACTATTTTATTTATTGTCAGACTGACACGTAAAACGTAATGAAATATAACCTATGTTCGAAATCTTTGGCCGCATTGCTCGAAAGAAAGGTGACAATCTGGAGAGAGGACCTAGAAGCAGAATTCCGAGTCGTTGGGCTGATCAGATCCGGCCCACATTGGGTACCGCAACGCACCACCCAAACCGCTGAAGACAGAGCTAAATGGCGTCAGATAATCCACGAGACGAGGTCACGATAGGTCACGACCCTCAGCATTGAGAATAAACTAATCAAGGAGGAGGAGAGGAGGAATAAAGGGTAAAGTAACGGAAATATTATTGGCAAACTAATAGAAACAACAACAAAAAAATATGCGTTTGATCCCCAATTTCACATCAGTTCCAGGGGTGTCTAAACATAGGTAAATGCAAATGTAGGTGTTTTGTAAAATAAATTATTTTATGAGAAGATACCAAAATACCAACTTGTCAATAAAATTACTCGCACAAGTTGCTTGTAACACACTACAGGGAGTAAAAAAAATAAGTGCAAATATTTTAAGGGGTGAACCAACCCATGAAACTGAACAACTTTCCCCAAGTAACATAGGTCGAAATATGAGCATAAAATTTGGACCTCCCATACAAAATAAATTACCAACCGACCAAGTCAATTTGTATGGGAGGTCCAAAAATTTTTTTATATTTACTACCTATGTTCCTTGGGGAAAGTTGTTCAGTTTCATGGGCTGATTCACCCCATAAAATAATTGCAGTTAATATTTTTACACCTTATACATATACATAATTAGTTTGAATACCAAAACAGGTATCTTAAGTTTAGTGTCGTTGAGATACCCCAGTGTGTGCTGGGCGTATAGTGGTCAACATCGGTCCTCCAATGTCCGACATGTCGCTCCTATCTGTTTCGATGCATTTGTCGTTTAAACACCAACCGGTAATAAATCAGAGGACATCTCCCTCGCGTGCACACGGCGCAACCACACAACTCAGCTAAACTAATTCCGACTTTAAATAATTCAAACAAGAGCGTTATCCACATGGATACATTTGAGTTCTTACGACAAAGCATCGCGAGCTAATTTAAGCCTATCTCGAGACCACTACGGACACTCTTCATTCAATACTTTAAATGAGATTCTTATCTTGCGTCCTTAAATAGATTAGTAGATTAATGATGTCTGTAATAATTAATAATGGATCGTGAATTTTACAACAACAATAAAAGCGGGTCGGTCACCGTCGTAAACTGTGCTTTGCAGTGTGTTGTTTTGAATACTTTAGCTTTACGATCCGTCAATACGTTCCATATATATATATATATTCACCTCGTCTTAATTACGCCGGTGTTATCGTCAGGAATTTTATTGCACTTCATTTTTTTCATAATAATATGATCAGTGCCATATCTTTAATGTGGGCATTGTAAATTTAAAGTGCAGTGCTTCACAATACACAATTTAAACTTAGTGCTTGGGTTGTATTTATTATTGTATAAATAATGTTAATTAGTAACGCTATTAAGGACTTCGTGTAAGGATTTGTTAGGCGTGGGTATAACTAATGTTAATGGCTTTTTATGTACGTAGGTAAACGATACACTTAACGCATGAAAAGAAAATAAAAAACCAAGGTTAAAAATGGAACAGAGAAATACCTCAGAAATACAATATACAATAGGTACTTTTAAATATTGTTTATGTACCTACCTAAAGCTTAAAAATCAACTTACTTAGTCAGCATTTAAGCTGAAACGATGAGTACCGGAATCATCCTTCTCATTGCCTTATCCCGTTCTTTGCTGGGGTGGGCAACTTAGCATAGGGGATTTGACGTGGAACCAAGTTTTTACACAGACCGACTGCCATCTGACCTCTGCAACCCGAAGGCTAACCTGGCCCGAATTCTAGGTTAAGTCACATTCAAATATCATCTAAATTTAAACTTTATTTGAATGTGGGTTTCATCACGATGTTTTTCCTTCACCGTAAGAGCAGTCGATAATTGTACGTGAATAAAAACACATTGGTATGGTACATGGCGCGGATCGAACTCGGGTCTTACGATTGTGAGACCGGTGCCCTAACCACTTGGGCACCGAAATATCGATGACAAAAGGTTGTTTCATCTTCATTTCGAATTATCAGGCATGGAAGTGACCATACTACAACAATTTAAGATATAATAGAGTTCAGATGAACTTTAGAATTATTAAAAATTTGTGATGCCAATGTAATTCTACATAAAGCAATTTATTGAAGCGTTTACGAAAGTGAATTTTGTGCCTAAAGAGCTAACAAATATTGAAATTGTAAAAAATCCCATTAAATTTCAAACGAAATCAAAAGATTTTACAATCTCACCAGCTAATCTTATTATCCTGTAAATTGAAATCTTTAAGTATATACAAGAGTCGTTGAGATTGATCTAATCAAATATGTCAGTAAAAAATGAAGAACACGGTCGAGCCCGCTGGTCCACGTACAAGCTTTAAGAGTTAAGCCCTTTTTAGAAATGACAAAAAATGGAGTGCTCCTAATTGATGCGTCGTCTTTGTTTAGTTTAATTCTTACATGGTTTTCCCATTAAAGTGGCCAGGAATCGGGTCTATGCAGAAGATAAAGCCGACTCTTTTACTCGTAATAATACGAATTATGAACTTGGTGGGGCGGGGTGCCCCTTGTGTTTGGTTTAGCGCGGTTGACAGTCGCAGGCTCATGCGCAGCTCGCAGAGTCCAAAAAAATAAGCGTTAATACCTACATCTACATAAGGCCTCTCTCACATTTCAGCGCAAAAATAACGCTGCGCTAACGTATGCGCCTGTCACATACATAGTAGAAACGTCAATCCTCATACTAAAACCGCACTCGACGCACCACCCGGAGGTAACACAGCGCTAGCGCAGCGTCGCACGTTTGATCTGATCGACAGCGGTTTTTGTATGGGAGTGACGTTTCTAGTATGTATCTGACAGGCGCATACGTTAGCGCAACGTTATAAGTGCGCTTAAGTGCGATAGAGGCCTAACAAACGGCTAACTCTCGTCATTTTCGAATTTTTTGTGAAGCTTGGGCTACCTATTGTATACACTGCAAAAATTAGTACTACGGCTATGAAAACTAAATGTTTCCCTCCCGACGCATAATGTCCTAATCCTGATTTTGTCTTGACACCTTTGAGAACACCGTTTGCCTTGGCACGTAGACTTGCGCTAATCATTCTGCTTGCAAAGAGAACGTCAAATAGTCTAAATTATTCACAAATATAGTCGTTTTTGTAAATTTGTTTATAATAAAACTTTAGAAAAAGGAGTTTTTAAGCTAGCTTTTATTTAAGGCACTCACGCCCTAAAATGAAAGTAAATAAATTGACTACCTAGTTCAAACATCAAAAGGAATTTCAAAATCTTGTAGCGGGCCAAAAATTGGTAAGTCCTACTCATTCAAAAGTAGCGCTACAAGCTTTTGAAATTGTTTTTGCTGTTTCAAACAGAAAATTGATTACTTTCGTTCTAGTGCACTCAAATAAATAAAAAATTCCTTTATTGCAATTTTATTTTTAACTTTTTAGTTTGGTCTCAATCTACACTTTTGAGAGTGACTAAAAAAAAGGGGTACGTGGCGGGTCGCAGACTTGGCGCACGACGGAGCGCTAAAATATCGCAAGGGCTGTCAGATCCATACTAGAAATAACAATCCCCACACAAAAACCGCTGAACCGCTGTTGCAGCGCTATCGCAGTGTCATCCGTCGAGCGCGGTTTTAGTATGAACCGGTGTCCTAACCACTTGGCCAACGACTCTTCGAGCCGCGTTTATACCAGGATCATATCGAGGGGTTCCGGGCTATTTGTATTAACCGCCATTTTTGAAACTTTACACCAGAGCAGTTTAAAGTTTAAAGTTTCAGAAAAAAAATCATAACTATAACAAATCGCATTATTTTATCACAACAAAGAAAATTTCTGTTCCTGTTACTCATTATCTATAATTTGATTAATATTTTTTTCTGATATTTCTCTTTTTAACGAAAATATATGGCGCTTAATACAAAGTGACCCAAAATTTTCATTTTTTTGTTCCAGGCTAAATGACTTAACCGCCTGAGATAATGGGTTTTTGTTCCAGGCTAAATGATTTTACCGCCTGAGGTTATGGTTTTTTGTTCCAGGCTAAATGACTCAACCGCCTAGATTTATTAATACATGTTCCAAGCTAGTACCTAGAATTGAAAATACTAGCTCTAAGTACTTGCTTTTACCAAAAAGTTATTCATTTTTTAATCCTAAGCGAATAAATTTAAATACCACATCTTAAACTGCTAAATATGGCTAAAAATATGACTACATTTGTTTATTCGACTTATTGTATTAAGCGACATTTGACATGAATTTTACTAAGAGGCTAACTGTTTTAAGCGACATTTCTATATATTTATAAGGTCAGGCTAAATGGTTCAACGTATGCACCCTGTAAATTATTGTTCCAGGCAAAAAGGTTTAAACGACTGTGTGGTCATTTGATAGTGAGCTTAAGTACACAAGCCTTAAATTTGTCAATATTTTGTGCCGGTTCATACATTGCACTTCGAAATAGGCCCAAAAAATACGGTTGTATTAAGCGACATTTTTTTGCTCCGATCATCACCAAACCGAGCTCAAACGACGCAGAAAAATTCACTGAGTCCAAATATGTATAAAAGTCCGTATCCCAAAAAATGGCGGTTAATACAAATAGCCCGGAACCCCTCGATATTCTCTTTTTAAAATAAAATAATAATAATTGTGTAGTACGGATCAAATCTTGGAAGCAAAACTTGCGCCACCTTCAGACTTCCAATTGATCTGAAATTTAGCAGAGACGTGAATTGGGTGACAATGCAATATTATGATCTTTATCTCGTGTGGGACACCGAATCGTCCACGAACCGATGAACCCTAGTGTCAGAATTTTTCAACCGCCTTCTACAAGTAGCAGGCTTCTGACATGGTTGTGTAACGACCGCCGTCTAAGTGATCATAGACAGCAACCGGGACCTACGGCTTAACGTGCCATCCGAAACACGGAACTATCTTACTTATCGGGTGGTTCAGCCCGCAATGTCCTAACCAGACTGGGAACAAATTCACAAAGTGATAAATATCAACTTTGTGAGTGACCCACCTAGAATCGAACCCGGAACCTTCCGCGTCTAAGGCAGTCGCACTACGACTGCGCCACATCGGTCGTCAATATTATGATGTCAGTGCGCTAATATGATGATGGAGCCGGAAGGTGGTGAAGTCATAGTATCTCATGAAAGTATCAGATGAAACTACGTACCTAGTTACTCTCATCTAGTTTCGGTTCATTAGAATCGTCTCACTAAGTACTGTTAAATACATGGTAGCCAGGGTCTGATGAGGGAGCCAGAAGGTGGTCATAGCATGTTAGAGATGAAACGACGGACCCCTATCGAGTTTGGGTTCGTTGCAATGGTCTTGCCAAGCAGTATTCAAACACACGGTAGCCAGGGTCTGATGTTGAAGCCGGAAGGTAGCCATAGCATCTCAAAGTTGAAACAACAGGCGGATCGCACACTTGACGCACGACGAAGCGCAAAATGTCAAAACGTTACACCCCATACTAAAACCGCACTCGACGGATGACACTGCGATAGCGCTGCGTCAAAATCGGTTGAGCGGTTTTAGTATGGGAATTGACATTACTAATATGGATATGACAGACTTTTACCGCTTCGTCGTGCGTTAAGTGTGCAATCCGCCGTTGTGTAACGACCACCGTCTAAGTGATCATAGACAGCAACCGGGACCTACGGCTTAACGTGCCATCCGAAACACGGAACTACGGCTACGGACAATCGTGTGGTTCAGTCCGCACTATCCTATCACACTGGGAATAATTTACAAAGTAATAAGTACAGGGTGTAAAAATAGCTGCAAATATTTTAAGGGGTGAACCAGCCCATAAAACTCAACAACTTTCCCCAAGGAACATAGGTCGAAATTTTGGATCTCCTATACAAAATTACCATCAGACCAAGTCCATTTCTATTGGAGGTCCAAAAATTTGTTTCGTATTTCGGCCTATGTTCCTTGGGGAAAGTTGTTCAGTTTCTTGTGGTGATTCACCCCTTCAAGTATTTGCAGCATTTTTTTTTACACCCTGCATATCAACTTTGTGAGTGACCCACCGGGAATCGAACTCGGAGCCATCTGCGTGACAGGCAGTCGCACTACCACTGCGCCACGCCAGCTAGCGCGGTTGGAGGTGGGTGAATCACGCGCGGTCGCAGCGCGCTCTGACGCGTTTTTACATTGTCAGCTCCCCAGGGCGTTCGCGTCTCCTATTCACAACCGATATGTTTGCGCTAAGTGCTTAAGTGCTTCGAGGGGACACAGTTTTATTTTGTGAATAAATAAACATCGCAAATTTTCAACATGACAATCATAAAAAACTACAAAACCTATGTTCGACTTATTAAAGTACTTTGTTCGACTTCCCATAGTAAAAAAAATAAAAATTGAATACCACAACTTCCCTAATATTTACCTTACAAAATCCATGGTATACGATAGATCGCACATTGAACTGGGATTGACATTTTTCTAGTATTTATCTGACAGAACGCTGCGATATTTTTGCGCTCCGTCGTGCGTCAAGTGTGCGATCCGTACCTAATCCTAACAATTGAAGCTGCAACATTCCCCCGTAGCCGGTTTGACAAGTATATTTTTGGTACTAAACTAAGTGAGAAATAGATAAAAGTAGGTAATTTCATCAGCAACCATTACCACAGCAATAACATATTACATGACAAGGGTTGTCATAAGTTTGAGACACTCATCAGATTTAGTGGATTCAGTCAAATGGGGGAAAATCAGAGTAGCGGGTAACTTGGGACATAGTCGACACCAGCATCTATGAACCAGCTATAAGCCTATAACGTTATAACTGCTCGATAAAATGTAGAGTCCAAAGTTTTCAACCAGTTACAACGTTATAGCTGGTTCATAGAAGCTGGTGTCGACCATGTCCCAAGTTACCCCCTAGTATCATTTTGCCGTGTGATGCCGGCTTAGAATGGCATCACCCCATATCCTTCCCGTGGGTGTCGTAAGAGGCGACTAAGGGACTCTAGAGTATTGGTGTATTACAATTTTTAGGCGACAGGCTGACAACCTGTCACTATAGTGATACACATGTTTTCTGAAACAACCTTAGAAAACAATACTCAAAAATGTCAGACGTGGCGATAGCGACCGTATTCTTGAGGCTGTTAGCGCTCTGCCTACCCCGCAAGGGATAGAGGCGTGATATATGCATGTATGTATGTATCATTTTGCCCCATTTGACTGTATTTCATTCACAGAACGCTGGTACCCATTCTGGTATAAATCAGGTGATGGTATTCTAAGTGAGCACCTTATAACAAAATGAACATATAGCATGGTACGTTCAGGTGGCAGGTTCGGTTCCTGTCGTTTGATCCCCACTCCGCGCTATCGCAGGCCCACGGCCATCCCGCGATAATTTTATTACACAAGTTTTGTTAAATCACTGATACTTTCAATTTAAATTAAACGATACGTGTCCCTTTAATTATAACAAACTTTAATGTTTTGTGGGTCGCTTTTAGAGCTTTATTTAATTAGTGCCAAATTCCGCAGTTCTTTCATAATTTTTGGGTAATTCTGCCTCTGTCAGTATCTGACACGGCATTAAATAGCATTGCAAGTATTGCGTATCGTATTTTTGTTTTCACTTCTTGTAGGTAGGTAAACGTAGATACATACATACATACATATTATACCACGCCTGTATCCCTTGCGGGGTAGGCCGAGCATAATAGGCGGATCGCACACTTGACGCACGACGGAGCGCTAAAATATAGCAGCGGTCTGTCGGATCCATACTAGAAACGTCACTCCCCATACTAAAACCGCACTCGACGAATGACCCTGCGATAGCGCTGCGTCAACAGCGGTTGAGCAGTTTTAGTATGGAGATTGACATTTCTAGTATGGATCTGACAGACCGCTGCGATATTTTAGCGCTAATCCGCCGATAATGCAGGTTTCATTCATGCTTCTTTGTGCTTCGTTAATCCAGCGGTCTATCTCTGGAGCGGTTACAAGCTCGATGTCAGGATCTAACATGGTTAGTGAGAGATTCACAAATATATTGTAAACACTTTTAAGTAGATAAATTAAATGCACTTCTTATTGCACTTGCATAGGTGGATCGCAAAATTAAAGCACGTCGGACCGCTGAAATATCGCAGCGTACTGTCAGATCCATGCTAGAAATGTCAATTCCTATACTAAAACCGCTCAACCGCAGTTGACGCAGCGCTATCGCAGTGTCGTCCGTCGAGTGCGGTTTTAGTATGGGAATTGACGTTTCTAGTATGGATCTGACAGACAGCTGCGTTATTTTAACGGTCCATCGTGCGTTAAGTGTGCGATGCGCCATAGTTGTCACGCGCTGAATATGCCGAATCTTGACATAAAGTTAAAGTTGCATAAAATACGTCTGATCACTGCCACGGCATGGCTTGGCTTCCCAAATCTAAGTACCCAAAGCGCTTACTTACCATTTTCACAATAGCACGATACATACACAAATCACGCCTTTATCCCTTCCGGGGTAGGCAGAGCGTTAATAATCGTAAAATTACGGTCGTTATCGCCACATCTGGGAAGTATTGAGGGCCCTTTTCGATGATACATGTGTCACTGTAGGGACAGGTTGTCAGCCTGTCGCCTAAAATTGTAATACACATGAAACCTCTAGTCCCTTAGTTGCCTTTTACAACACCCACAGGAAGAAATGGGGTGATGCTATTCTAAGCCAGCATCACACGGCAAATAGCTACACAATAGCTCCACCCTTCTTATATAGGAATGGCACGACGCCGCTAAACAAGCTTCATTTGAAAGTCCCGTGCGTTTCAGAAATGACACTGTAAACAAAAGTAGGTATCACATAAGTTTATTAATTACACGACCCCTCCAAAGAACGTAGGGCGACCATTATATTCCACGTGCGCCCACGGACACTTTAGGGATTTGTTTGCCGGCGAGGAACACACTTGACGCACGACGGAGCACAAAAATATCGCAGCGATCTGTTAGATTCATACTAGAAATGTCAATCCCCATACTAAAACCGCTCAACCGCTGTTGACGCAGAATTATCGCAGTGCCATTCGTCTTGTGTGTATGTGTTGTAACCTAACCTCCCAGGTATCATTGGGAGGTTAGGTTACCCTAAATTCAACTTTTATTATAAACAAACAGAAAAGAAAGAATTTGTATTAAATTTTAAATCTCCATTAACGCGAAGGATTTTTGAACAAAAATAATAAAATATTAAAATAAAAATATAATATAAGAATAGAACAGCAAAGTGAAAAAAGAGATGGTGATGTTCGAATTCGAACTCAAGTCCCCTTGCGTCAGAGGCAAACCGTCGTGACGGTTGCAAAATAGTCGAAATGTGATTTTTATATCGATTTATTGCCCACTAATCCCTCTATATACGAATTTTCATGAAAATCCATGGAGCCGTTTCCAAGATCCCAATTATATTCTCCTACTCCCAGCGGAACGCAGTGAGTTTTGACTGGACACGTCGGTCAATATGGATATTGGATGGTTTAAACAGATAAAATCAGTCAAAACCTATATTGATCGACACCTTCGGTCAACATAGGTTTTGCCTGGTAATAAGTTTTGACTTTTTAACATATTATGTAAAATTTTTACTAGTTTTAAGGCGCTATATTGATACATACCATTTTCTGATATGATGGGCTTCCCACTCACGAGTCTCCATGAATATTAATTACTGGATACCGAAAAGCTTTAGAACGCTCAAAGAGGGAAAGTTTTACAGAGAGCTTTTAATATTTAAGAAGTATCGTCAATGTGGTGAAACGAATTATGCCTACTACCCTGTGTTGTTGTAATAGGAACCGTTTGAGTTGGGACTGAGGGTTGAAATTGATTCACAGCAAGATATTTAAGTTGAAAAGAGGAGTAAATGAGTGGCGGAAAACAGTCAACCTTCAGAGGCAGGTTTTTTGTATCTGCGGATCGCACACTAGACGCACGACAGAGCGCAAAAATTTCGCAGCGGTCTGTCAGATCCATACTAGAAACGTCATTCCCCATACTAAAACCGCACTCGACGGACGACACTGCGATAGCGCTTCGTCAACAGCGGTTGCGCGGTTTTAGTATGGGGATTGACATTTCTTGGTTTTAGTATGGATCTAGACCTAGACCGACGCTAGACACCCTATGTTTGGCGATAACCCGGCACCGCAGAGACTAAGAAGCCGTAAAAGCTTCCTGTCTTCTGTGGCGCTTTTAACAGAAGACCCTGCGCAGGCTAGGACATGCCTGTGGAAAGATGCCGCAACGCTCGAACCGTACATCCCGACACAAGAAGTCCTTCCCCCAGGCAGCGACCTCCAGTGGTCAGTATGGAAGTCCCTTAACCGACTTCGTACACAGGTTGGTCGCTGTAGGGAGAACCTTTGTCGGTGGGGCTATAGCGACTCCGACCAGTGCCAGTGTGGCGCTGTCCCACAGAGCATGTCTCATCTGCTAACATGCCCAGCGTGCCCCGACTCCTGCACGCTAGAAGATCTATGGGCGGCCACACCGAACGCTATTAATGTGGCCACATACTGGTCAAAAGAAATTTAGTTCGTCTCGACTCGCAAAGAAGAAGAAGTATGGATCTGACAGACCGCTGCGATATTTTGCGCTCCGTCGTGCGTCAAGTGTGCGATCCACCTTAGTTACAAGGCGTTTGCTGTTCTTATTAAAGTACCTAGTTAAATAATTATTAATTGAAGCTAGCCGGCAGAGCCAAACTTTTCTCTATCTGAAATTCAATCCAACCCAACTACTTTAGCTACCTACGTACTATATATCTAAGAGTTATTAACTATTAAATCCATTCAAATAAATTTTATAAAAACCATAACTTTTTACTGAACACGAATGGTACCGAAATAGAAAATAAAATTAAAGAATGATTTTTTGGGTGTTCAGTACTCAATACTTTAAATAAGTACCTAAATAGTAAGTAACTAAGTAGTAATTTTCTAGACAATTAATTTTTGCCATGGCACAGCACAAAGCGGGAACATATTATTACCTAGTACTCGGAAGGAACAAGACCCTGGGACGAGGAGTTATTATTTAAAGTAATTATTTAATTAACACGGTGTCACGGAGTCTTACCCTCGTAAGCGAGCTGGGGCAACAAGGAATTAAGTGCGGAGCTAATGTTAACACGCGCATACGCGGCGGTTATTGTCCCGCTGCCGCCCCGCTGCCGCCCCGCCGCCGCCCCGCCGCCGCCCCGCCGCCGCCCCGCTCCGGCCCGCGGGGCCTCGGGGCCCCCCGCCGTGGTATTTATGGCCTCTATCCCAACTTTTGGCACACACACCCGAACTATGACTGTTAACAATGTTACTCTTACCCCTCGCTTTTAACGTCATTAGTTGTACGAGATTTTGTACGTAAGCATAATGTCTATTTGTTTTCATAACTCACTCTAGTACAAAGTTTTTAGTTCGCCCATTATAATGTGAATCCATTTAATCGCTGTGGGAAATAATACATTTTCGCTGGCCAAATTATAAACGAAGAATACCTAATATTAAGTATATAATTTTTTATCAGGAAGCAGATGCGTGAACCTATTCTGCCAAACGTTTAATGTACTTTTTTTGGGCAGTTTCTTTAATGTTTGATGCATATCGCTTCGAAAACTAAATTAATCTATAGATTCTGATTTTAGTAGTACAAAATCTTTTAGGTGGTAACGAAAGGATACCTACAAAATCTTATTATATCGGGTACACCGAGTTAACGACCCGACGAATATATTCGGTCATAAGTCATAACAATCATGGGAATGAGCAGCAGCTAATCCCAAATCTTGCACTGCGCTCTCCAATCCGCCTGCCAAACTTGGTGAGTACGAAAATATCCTAAATTTAAATAAAATACAAATATTATCAAAACTAAACTGTTAGTTTCCCTCGTCATCGCCAGCATTTAAAAAGTGGGTAAGACGAAATCGTAGCGCATAAAAATAATAGACCGTGGCCATGATGAGTACAAAACATGAATAATTTCTTAGGAATTATAATATTAGCTCATTAACATTAAATATTGTTACTTAAACTTTCATTTAAACAATAAAAAGAAGTTGATCGCATTTAAATGCGCGCCTCAGTCAGACGGCGAACGTCAAAGCGCACTGAATCTGTGCCTTTAAATTCATAACTTTTAATTAACTGGAATGCTAACACAATTACAGGCTTTATAGTCGTATCAAATTTTCCGAAACGGACCGTTCACCGTCGTAAAATGTGAGAATGATTACAAATTTTAAAACAAAGCATTGTAACGTGGAATTTAGTGCTGGAAGCAGCTGACGTCGCGCTTAAGGGAAGCTTTAGGGCTCGTTCGAGCTGGGAATGGCTCGTTGCAGCCTCCGTTTGCTCGAGTCGGTGTTAATTTGTCGCTACAAAAGGAACAGATGTTCGGAACGTAGTGCGCTCTCTTAACTTGCTAGGAATTGGAACATGTTGCTTCATCGTAAAGGAATAAATAGGCAAGCAAATTTGTTTTAAGCAGATTTAGTATGGGGATTGACATTTCTAGTATGGATCTGACAGAACGCTGCGATATTTTAGTGGTCCGTCTTGTGTTAATTGTGCGATTTCCGTAGCAATTTGAATCGTCGCATGGCGTAGTAAAGGACCTTACGCTTACTTATGAACTTATAAAAATACTTACGTGTCATCTAACTGTGATAATTATGTCATTATTCTAAGTAGGTAGTAAATTTAATTTGTGATAATAACGGTTAAATAATGACTCTCCTTTCTTTTACAATTACTTGACTATGAAAACGCAATAGTTAAAGTAGGTATCTTGAATCTTTTTGTTTCATCACTTCCTTCTATTCGCTAAGAAATATCGACCGCGCGCAGTAACAAACCAGAGTTGGCGACAAAATTGCCGACATTAATTCCAAGATTTGTCCAATAAAATAAGTTCCTGCTTTATAATTTAAGCTGTCCCGTTTACATTTGAATTGAACTAGATTTATACCAGTGCCGAAGGCGAAGCAGCCAAAAATTTTAATAACAGAATAACTTGGCAACTTCGCCTCGTCAAAATATATAATAGCAAAGTAAGAAGTAATAAGACAAAATTTTATGCATAACAAGGGGAGCTTTCAGAGGGGATGAGGTAACGGAGGGGGAGGAGATCAAGGAGGGTAGCAATTGTCGGCGTGCTTGCTTAGACAAAAATAAAACGTCAACCCTTATGAAGACGAACAACTTGACTTTATAGATATGCCTCATTCTCTGGTATCCCGCAAATAAGCGAGAATTTTAGAGCGATGATATTACCTAATGTATAAAGTAGTAACGTACATACATACATACATATATCACGCCTTTATCCCTTCTGGGGTAGGCAGAGCGTTAACGGCCGTAAGAATACGGTCGCTATCGCCACGTCTGTCATTTTTAAGGATTGTTTTCCAATGTTGTTCCAGAAAATATGTGTATGACTATAGTGACGTAATAGAAGATAATTATTATGCACAAGGTTTGCCACATGACAACTTACGCGAAAAACAAATTTATGTCATAAGTATTATTAAAATCTTTAGTGAAACAATCTTCAACGAACCACCTCAACCACCAAAAAAGTACAGCAGTGCACTTTTGTTGGTGCTCAAACCGGCTGGACGTCCCTGCTGTAAAGCTTTTTGGCCGATCCATCCCTTGGGTAAAGAGACCAAATACCTAGGAATCAGTTTCCTTCCCCTACCCAACCTCACTTTTTTAACGCCATCCGGAACACGTCCTTTCGGATGATGATGATAGAATCACCCAAGCCGCCACAGCAGCCATTGCCTTTAGATCACACTCTACAAGCTCCTAAGCAACCGACGTCCCGGTTGCGGAGGTCCCTCATTTAGGCAATTACCCGCATGTACCGGGTTCGTTCTTCCCAGGACAACTCTTCTGGTTGTATCAACAACCATTCAATTTCTACAGGGTGAGCCCTTGCTCCCGTCCAAGCCGTTCGGCGTAGATTTGATGGCCCCGGGTCCAAAATCATAGAGTCCATAAAAAAACTTAAAAAAAAGCATCACAAGTATTTTGTGATTGTCACTCCATATCCCGCTGCTATGGAGTTATTTTGTAAAACTTTGAGTAAAAACTAAATTTAAATATAAATAAGTAAACGCGGTCGGCCAGCTGGTATTTGTTATTTGTATTAGACGAGACATGCCACTTTCCTCAGGACGTTCTTATCCGGATAACAACGATGTTCAAATCTATCAATCATGCTTAAGTATGAAAATAGTCACCAAAATAGTACTTGGATCCCACCAAAAACATAGAATTAATTTTAAATAGGAAGTAGGTACCACATATATTTTCAATATTTTCTTCATATCACCTGTCTTCAGTAAACGCATGAGTTGAAATATACAAAAATTGGTAGTAAGAAAACCTAGAGTAGACTGAACATTTATAGGGGTTAAGTTGATGTGGCCATTTAGCGGTTCGGTCACTCAGTAACCAAAGTAGGTATTGTACTACAATCTTCGCCAAAAGTTGCATACCTAAATGATTATCTGGTAAGCCCTTTTAAAACTGGTTGGCCTTTCTGACACATCAGCGCAAAAATAACGCTGCGCTAACGTGCGTTGGACTTGCTTCGAGAGCGGTTTTAGTATGGGGATTGACATTTCTAGTATGGATCTGACAGAACGTTGCGATGTTTTAGCGATCCGTCGTGCGTAAAGTGTGCGATCCGCCTTAACTAATTTTAATGAGCAAAGTGCAATGCTTTTATCCCATTCTGTTATACAAATCAATCTAACGTCTGTCAAATACTGTCAATCCCTCGCGTACGCTAGAAAATTAAATTAAAATTCTGTCATCGCGATCCAAGACACAGTTGCGAGCCGTCATTGACACCGGCGGCGCTCGCGGTGATTAGCTGCGAGAAAGCGGCCGGGGGAGACAAGGAAAAAGGGCTACCCAGCAATAATTACTTTATACCTACTACCCCTTGTGAATAATTACCCCAACTAGGGATCAATTAGGCGCAAACCTAAAATTTAAACTCGGTTAATGAACTGGAAAATTATTTTATTTTCTATCTTCTGTGCTGTGCTCACTCATTCATTCATTCACTGACTCACTCATTGACTCATCAACGCAGAGCCTGAACTACTACAGCTATAGTCTGTAAAATAAACTTAGGATGATCCCTGTGACAAGGTTCCTAGTAAACAAATAAAAATGGACTTTGTGTCATATCGTCGATCCTGCAAATGCGGTTTGTTATAAACTTTGTCAAATTAATTAAAATGACAATAACTTTCAGTGAAAGTTTGTCAATATGAAAAAATTTCTAATCGAATAGGAGATTTTAAAATCCCATCCTTGCTTAATATGATATTGATGTTTATTGATGTTTATTTTTCTCCAGGTACCTATGTTTTTTGCACTATTCAGACAGGCAGATACACGGAAAAGGACCAGTTTGTCATAGTTTCTCTCAAAAGTCGTAAAACATCTTTTTTCTACTTCCTACTCAGGGCGATGTAACGACTTAACATATGGTGAACTAAATTATGTTACCTACGTCTAAGTGACAGAAAAATAAAAATGTCCAAACATTTGTATACATTAAATAAATTTATCATCCTGTTTCATTTATAAGAACGTTGCCGTGAAAAGGAAGCTGCCGGGCGCACATGGGGAGCCGTCAAATCCCAAAGGTAGGTATTATTTTTTTCCACGAGCTCGCTAATACAAGATAACGAAATTCATGACAATCGGATGAATGTTCGCACCGCGTGAAATCACGACTTTTGTGAGGAAAAAAGGCTGACATGCAACGTTAAGTTGGACGAGAGTTCGCGTGGGACGCACTAACACGTGTATGTGGGCAGACGAGGGTACAGACATGTGACGATACCTGTCAAAATATGACGAGTCTCATTCACTTACAGATGTCGCTATTGTCATCGCGATAATCTAATTCGGAGTCGTGGAGCGTGAAAGTGTTTGGCGCGTACTATTAACACATTTTCGTAACGAATTATTGGGAGGCTGTCAGTCGGTTTGCGTAAGCTGTGACAGGAGAGTGGCAGTGTGTGTGGGGTGCGAGCTTAGAGCCGGCGGCCTTACGGCCCGAGCAGATATCCACGCATGGCTTGCGCAGATAGTGCTATCAAATCGCTAACACTATTCCCACTAACGCTTACTCCCGATAGTCTTGTCAACCTTTTGATATTCATGCCGCGTTTCAATCCAGAAACAGTCAAATTAATCTTTGTCTGCTGTGCTGTGCATGCAGCCGCGTTGAATGTTACTATAGAATATAGGTACTCATATTGGTACTTATTGTAGGTACTCAGTCTATACAGGGTGTAAGAGACGGAGTAACGAAAACTTTGCAGGCGTGATCAGATCAGAGCTATGTTGATAACATAAAAAAACATTTAAAAAATCGACATTTCATGCAAAATTTCCGATCAGCTGACTTTGTATGGAAACTCAAAGAAAATTTTTCGTTTCCCAACATAGCCGCCATAGAAAAAGCTGTTCCGTTTTATGTTCCGCCATCGAAAAAGCTGTCTGATCACACCTGCAAAGTTTTCGTTACACCGTCTCTTACACCCTGTTAAACTTAAACAGGGAGGTGAAAAAAAAAATGCTAATTCGGTGTTAATAACACACAGTTGCAGAACTTTTAGATCTGCTTAAAAAGGGAAATTGATCATCTTGGTAATTAGATTTCGTTGACTTTGATTAGAACCTTGGAAGATATACATACTTACTTACACCAACTATGTTCCTGGGGGATAATAATAGCTATTCGTTGTCACAAGTCTACTTAAGCTTTACTTTATTTAACTAAAAAGTGGCCTTATTTGACAGCTGGCATGCTAATCAAGAAAAATAGACCTTGACTTGATTTTGACAGCTTTCAAATATAGCCTATTTGAACGGCCATACTTTAGGTCTACTTTAAAATAACAACTAACAACTACCAACCACAACCAAAAACCCAACAAACTTTCGCTATATACGTAGTTATAAACGAATTATCTCAAACAGCCTTCAATATTTGTCAGACGTGGCGATAGCGAAAAACATATCTCTTCTTCATGTAAACAAATCAACAGAACATTTGGATACGTTTTTGGTAAAACTAAAACCTACGATTGTGCAACTGTGGAATCCAGGTTGAATGTGATTTAATTTGTTCGCAGAGTTCTGAAAGGGTTTCAATTTAACTACTGCAACAAACTATGCGCTCGTGAAATCAGAACTTTCTGTTAAACAATAAATAATTCTTTAAAACGATTTGGTTTCAATGTTCCCTTCCTAATACATTTGTAAAGATACGGCTACTTAGTAAAATTAGAGGGTGGGGGAGAAGTGTCACACAAAAGTTATTTAGATGTTTACGTGTGCATCGTTGCATTAAATAAGCAACGAGTCCCGGCAGGGGCTGCGCCGTGAGCCGGCTCGGGAGCCCCGGCGGTGTCGGGACTCAGCGCACCCTGCCGAAAAACATGATTAACTTTAACTTTTGTATTGGCCATCCTATACACCCGCCGTTGACTTTATGAGCTTTTTGATCGAATTTAATAAAGTTTTCAATGACGATTTTTGAAGTAGGTGAAACTACTACAGACACTAGAAGACCGTGACGCTGTATTGCGCGCTGTACCATCGTTCCGAACAAAACAACATTCATTATTAGCTTAAACTTTCATATTGCCTTTCCTTTTAGAGTTTTTGCCTCGTTTCCATTATTTTTTGTGTATTCAAGCTATAATTTATCAAATTAATCTTTGTTATGATCAGGAACAATTTTCAATAGCCAATTTAATAGTAATTTATCAATACAACATATTATGAAAACAATGTACTTACTGACGATAAGCAATAATACAGATGTCGCAAGTGGGGAGGCGTCTGTTACCGCGTCGGCGATCTATTGCCGAGATAATGTTCGTAGAGAGGAGTTAATTGCAAGCAGTGCTGCACACTCCGCGACAGGGTCTCACATGGTCCCCTGAGAGCCAGCCCTCCCAGTCGCTAGCTCCTCGCGACCCCGCGCCAGTCTCGACACTCGACCTCTTAATCATTCACTCCTAATGGAAATCCATCTGCGGCAATGCCATTCCGTTAAAACCACATGAAATTTAAATTATCCAGCTACTATAGGGAAAAAAAGAATTGCACCAAAATGTTTGCCGAATTGTGTGCACGGGAACAATAGCGAAGCCACCAACGCTGACGCTCCGCTCCCCGCAGCGCGACTTATGAATAGAATAATGCGAGACTACACAAAACCCGTGCTGCACAGGCATCATCAATCATTGTATTTCGAAATGTTTCATTAGTAAACATTAAGATGTTTGCTTACATGTCCGAATGTTGTCCGGTGTGATGTGGACGGATTCCGTGAAATGGCTCATGGTACTTATAAAATATTGTCAGTGAAGATGTACGGTGGACAATTGTGGAGGGCAGATATATCGTTGCAATGTTGTCGGCCTCGCTGTAGGTGGCTGGGCCACTGCGGCGTGAGAAAGCTTCATACAGAATACTCTTTGCTGACCCAAGGCCCTACCCTGTGCAGTTTTTGTTAATATCTAGAGTAAAATAGTACATTAGGACAGGGATTGAATGGTAAACATTCGTCAATACTCTATCGATATGCGAATGGGATTCATTTTAATAATAACATATAGTAATAATACATTTTGATTGCAAAGAAAATTGACGAATAATGGTAACGAAAAAGGACTACTGCCCCGAGAATTTTATCCGATTTGCCTGGGGGGCTCGGACATTGATAATCCGGGCCTTTGAGAATAGGTTCGGACACCATCTAAGATGACACTAAAAATCGCAAAAATCATTAAGCTTTGTGCTTCATCACATATAATGTTCCTTGAGTGTTTCAATAATTATTGCACTATTTTTTTTTACAATAGATACAAAATCTTATTGTGGAATGCAAGACAGATAAGTTCCTCACACAAAGAACTTCCTCCAACTATGGAATACAGTTCAGTAACAGGGTGTAAGAGACGGTGGTGTAACGAAAGCTTTGCACCATGAAACTGAACAACTTTTTATATGGGGGCTATGTTGGAAAACGAAAATATTTTATCGACCTTCCATACAAAATTCCCGATCAGCTGAGTGACTTTGTATGGGAAACTGAACAACTTTCCCCAAGAAACATGGGACGAAATATGAAAAAAAATTTGGACCACCGATACAATATAACCGATCAATCAAGACAATTTGTATGGGAGGTCCAAAAAATTTACTCATATTTCGATCTATGTTTCTTGGAGAAAGTTGTTTAGTTGTATGGACTGATTCACCCCTTAAAATATTTGCAGCTAATATTTTTACACCTTATATATCGCAAGGTTTTAAAAGTCCATTAATTTCCGAATTCATCTCAAGATGTGAATACAAAGTAAAATTGTTTTTAACTTCCCGAGTAGAATTAACCCTAAAACTATTTCCACTGATTTTAATACATACATACAAATACACAAATCACACCTTTATCCCTTGCGGGGTAGGCAGAGAGTTAACGATCGCAAAATTTCGGCCGTTATCGCCACGTCTGACAAGATGATTCGTGTATCACTGTAGTCACAGGTTGTCAGCCTGTCGCCTAAAATTGAAACCCTCGAGCCCCTTAGTTGTCTTTTACAACACCCGAGGGAAGAAATGGGGTGATGCTATCCTAAGCCGGGCATCACACGGCAACTGATTTTATAATTGCCTTTATTGAACGCCTGGGTGAAAGGTAGCGTGCGGCAGGTAGCGACACCTATTGCAGCTTGCGGTTTACTTTCTATCAGGCGTTTCCTCGCTTGTTCTAACTAAATGCTCCTCGATATGAATTTTATGCATCCAATTTATTTGAAAGAGGAGGTCCACAAGTCGTCATGTGTTTATTTTTGTAACCTCCATTTTCCTTGACGAGTGATGCCGGCTTTGGAGTAGCATCAGCGACTACTCGTATGAGTATTAGATGAATAAGTAGGTACCTATCAAATAACCTCCATTCTGATAGGAAACCCATCTCCATTAATGGACTGATGTACCAGACAGTTCTGAGTGTACCAATTGGACGCAGACTAATTCAGTTGGTACCTCAGATGTACTAAAATTATTGAACTAAATTCGCTATGTTCCTGGGTAATTAAAAAATATGACAGTTACGCTTAAAACTATTGTCCAAAAATACTATGGACTTCATTCATAATTTTTCGAAATATTCAGAGTTTGAATAAATAAACAGAAAAATAATATAAAAGGAAGTGTTTTGACGCCATCTAAATACTTACGGCGTGACGTCATACTTCTAGTTCTTCAAGCAAAGTACCGTTTTAGATCGTTTTAAAAAGTAGCTCATTTGATTCATTTTGATTTCATTCATTTTTCCGGGTTAGCTTTTCTAATAAAAACACTCCAAAATAAATCGACAAAAAGTGAAAACTCCGCGGCACAAATTGTGACAGATAAGAAAAAAGTTTTCGTCTTTACCGCCAAATTGTTCAGAAAATATCCATAGACAATTTATTTTTTCTAAACCATGAATAGGCAAAGGACATTTTTAGCATACAGCCTACTCTTTTGTACATAGTGGAACAGAATTATTAATCGAAAATTCCAGTGTTTCATTTTTGATACAGTATGCACGTAAGGGTTAAAAAGTAGCTCATTTGACCTGTCAGGAAACAAGCCTATTATAGGATAAGAAGAAACAGGTCAAGTTCAGTGTCGATTGTTAATTTTCGGATAATAAACCTCACATGTGGTTAAATATAATAATATCATAGTAATTGTATCACCGAAGCACGGCCCGATGATCGATGACTGGCACTGCCAAGGACACCCACATGAGACCCGGGGTCTTACTCATAAAGCCACTGGAAGGGACCTCTGCCCTCAAACCTGCAATTATAACTATTGCCCCTACATGATGCGCATAGTATACTTATCTTGCGGGCGAGAAAACTTCACAAGTGTCATATCGTATGGATTTTATCAAAACAATTGAATAATTTTGTCTACAAGTGTAAATAAAATAATTCAATTGTTAATATTTTCTTGAATACCTATAGTCTGTAAAACATAGGATGATGAACCTAGTAAACAAAGGAAAATAGATCTTATGTCTTAGCATTTGCTCCAAGGTCACAAACGTCACGGGGATCATCCCATATTTAACAGACTTACTGAAGTACACGAAATGCATATTTTGATGCGATGCAACTGGTCGAAAATCATATCACCCTGTCTGAGGTAGACTCTGTGTTCTTGTAACAAAGACTGTAAAATATAGGATATATTATAAAATACAAGAGATATTATAAAATATTTGAACCAATTGCTAAATTGCAATTGCGGTTTTGTTAAAATATGAGATAGTAAGTATAAGAATAAATAAAAATACAAAAAAATGGCTGTAATTACCTACTTCCTACTGTCAGGCTTAAACTTTTGAAATATTTAGGTAGCAGCCTCTTCCATTACGGTGTCATACATCTTTGTGAAATGCTTAATGAAACTTACATCTCGATACATCATTGATCGTGGCGCGATGGTCGGTGCGTCATGTTTACTCGATTTGACATGAATGCTTCATGTTGTTCCAACTCTCATTACTCTCACAACTTAATGACAATCTACGGCGCCATGGAAGCCATTCCTAAGTTTACGCAACCTTGGTTTTTAGTAACGTAAAGACGACCCATGTGGCGCAGTGGTAATGCGACTGCTTGTAACGCAAAGGTACCGGGTTCGATTCTCGGTGGGTCACGCACAAAGATGATATTTATCACTTTGTGAGTTCCCAGTCTGGTTAGGACATTGCAGGCTGAATCACCTGATTGTCCGTAAGAAATTTGGTTCCGTGATTCGGAGGGCACGTTTAGCCGTAGGTCCCGGTTGCTGTCTATCGGCGATCATTAGTCAACCACGTCAGAGGCCTGCTACTTACTAGTAGTAGGCGGTTGAAAAACTGATACCCGGGTTCATCGAGTCGTTGGACGACTCGGTGTCCCACTCGAAAAAGAAGAAGAAGAGTAACGTAACGACAGATGTAGATACATTACTTAAAGTTAGTGTTTCCTTGGCTATTCTATCCATGGCAATTTCATAGAATAAATTATTTGTAGGAAAAACACAAAAATCCGCAATACTTTAATTTCTATAGAAAATATTTTGAGGTGCTGTTTAATGACTTAAATAAGGTGAAAGTTAACGGTGTAGAGATTTACTTTAATACTTAGATATATGCCCCATGTTTTCCATTTATTTGATTAAATTGTGTCAAGAATACGTTGTGAGAGGTGTAGGTAGACGATAGACACACTAATTGACGCACGAAGGAGCGAAAAAATATCGCAGCGGTCTGTCAGACCCAAACTAGAAACGTCACTCCCCATACTAAAACCACACTCGACGGACGACACTGCGATAGTGCTGCGTCAACAGCGGTTGAGCGGTTTTAGTATGGGGGTTGACATTTCTAGTATGGATCTGACAGACCGCTGCGATATTTTTGCGCTCCGTCGTGTGTCAAGTGTGCGATCCGCCGTAGGTACGTTAGAATCTCGGCTAATGTAAACACTTTTGTACTTCACCCAGTGTACTTTAACAACTAATAATTAAAAGGAATTTATTTAAATGAGTCTTTTAATGTGTACTTAGTGTTCCCTATGAGTTAATTAGTGCATGTCATACTCACTCTCGAAGGGTTTTGGGTCTGTTATAACTATAATAAGTTGCTAATTAGAGATAACAGTGCCGGTAAAAAATATCAAACGTATTTTTTTACGATAAGCACTTCTTAATTAAAATAGAAATCAAGTAGCCCTTACATTTGATGAGCATTTTCACAAATGAAAATAAGGAACGGATAATTGTTGACTCGTAGAGTAAGGCGGGATCGCACACCGCACGACGGACCGCTAAAACATCGCAGCGGTCTGTCAGACAGATCCATACTAGTAATGTCAATCCCTATGCTAAAACCGCTCAACCGCTGTCCTCGCAGCGCTATCGCAGCGTCGTCCATTGAGTGCGGTTTTAGTATGGGGAGTGACGTTTCAAGTATGGATCTGACAGACCGCTGCGATATTTTAGCGTTCCGTCGTGCATCAAGTGTGCGATCCGCCTAAATGACCCAAATCTACTTTTCGTGTTTTGTTGCAGGTTGATCTTCAATGCGTCTTCATGGAGAATTGTGAAGAGGTTAGGGGAGAGTGTGTCTTGCACACCCCGGTCACAGAATAAAATAATATTACTAGCCACCTTCACAGGGCTGGTAAATCTGTATTTGATCTACTCCGAGACGTTAAAGAGATGGAGGGATTTTTATAGGTTTACATAATTGTTTTCCAACGTATAAAATCAAACATCTCGGTCGCTCAAACTCAGCTATACAGAGTGTAAGGGACGGTGTAACGAAAACTTTGCAGGCGTACTCAGACCATGAAACTGAATATCTTTTTCTATGGGGACTATGTTGGTAAACGTGAATTTTTTTGGACCTTCCATACATTATTCCCGATCAGCTAAATGACTTTGTATGGTGACTCGAAAATTTTTTTTCGTTTCCCAACATAGCCGCCATAGAAAAAGTTGTTCGGTTTCATGGTGTGATCACGCCCGCAAAGTTTTGGTTACACCGTCCCTTACAGCCTGTATGTAAAAACTGCCAAGTGCGAGTCGGTCTCGCGTAGGGATGGTTCCGTACCATTGTGTGAGTGTGGTGGTGTGATGATTACCGCTCATGAGGCAGCCTCTAAATCAGGGATGTCATGAAGTTCCGTAACCGAAACCCCGATTTGACATTCGTTGCAAATCATAGTGATGTGCCAATACCGATAACTTTTTTTATCAAAATGGGAAATTTTTAATCTGTTCGTTGAGTTCCTAATAGATGACGCTCGTGCGAATAGTGTTAGCAGCTCAGCAGTGATTTTTCGTAGATAGGTGATGATGAACACATGATGGACACATTACTTCTGAAGATTTGCAAAAACCTAGTAACCCAGACTCAATGCCAATATTTTCAATGTCAATTTATTCTTTCTTAATGGCAGATGCGTGGCAGCTCCAACGGCATCCTGAAGGTGTTGGCGGACCGGTGGGACTCTCCGATGTTGGCCCGCTGGATACGGTTGCATGCAGTCGTGTGAGCGGCCCACCATCGGACATTTCTGATGCGGTTGTAGTTTTTACTTTTAGAAATAAGTACTTAGTTATAGGTAGTATTACTAACACATAGATATAAGTTTTTAATGTTCCTAAACTAACCCTATGGACCTTATGTTGTCTGAAATAAAAATATTATTATTATTATTAATAAAAATGTGCCTACTTGGTTGGAGAGACCTAATATTTATCCCGGTGTTTTCAATTTATTGCACATATTCATTCAAGTTTAAACATAATTGCTTCATTTAAAACCGTAGAAACGTTCGCCGATAAAAATTCAATTTAATATAAATAACGGGCTTTATTGCTACCGCAACATTCAATCATCGGGTGCTTAAACTCGGCAAACACACATTTTGTTGTGCATCCATTTCCCTTTTTAGCTCGAAATTGCCTTTAATAATATACCTTTTATATAGCCCAGCCTTTTCAATGTTAATGTAAACATTAATACAGTAATTGCTTTCATTCTCAATGACAAGAGCCACATAAACATTTTGGTCTTCATTTATCACAAAGCCGCCCATAAATATTTTAGACGCCTTGTAAAACATAGTTCTGATAGGTAGGAAGTAGTACCATATTCCAGCCCGTGAAACTAAGGCGCATCGCGCACTTAACGCACGACGGACCGCTCAAATATCGCAGCGGGCAGTCAGATCCATACTAGAAACGTCACTGCCCATTCTAAAACCTTATCGACGGACGACACTGCGATGGTGCTGCGTCAACAGCGGTTGAGCGGTTTTAGTATGGGGATTGACATTTCTAGTATGGATATGACAGAACTTTAGCGGTCCGACGTGCGTTAAGTGTACCATCCACCGTAGGAATGCAATATCCCTTCAAAGCTAGCTAAAAAAAAGCTGGTACGAAACCATGTACCTAGGTATGAAGGTTCATAACACTGATGTTTGCTACCTACAGATCATTACACGGATATTTACGCGCAAACAAACACAACCCACACTTTCCATCGAAAAGTTTGGATTCGTCGACACAGGACACACCTAAACCTTGTCTCTTGTCATTTGTCTCGCCATGTAGCGCGTAGCCTGAGGGTACAAATTAATTACAAACTTTGACGTTTTCCCGTAATAATTTTATAATACAAACTTTATTATTATACATCCCAAGATTAATCTTCAGATGTAATAATATAATTTATAAAGGATTAAGAGAACAGCATCAATAAATCCGGACGAGAGTATTGAAAAGTCAAAGTTATGACAAATAAATAACAACTGGATACGAAAAGGAACAAACATAGGTCACCGGCGGCGGTCGGCGGCGCGGCCGGCGCGGGCGACGGCGGTGCGGGGCGCGTGCCGGGGATTAGCTATATTTTCATATCAAAGGCCTACTCAGTTTTATGAATTATTTCTAGCCGAACCCCGTCGTAACACTGCTCTTTGTTTGTCTATTCCAAGGGACGTTTTGCGTGGGAGAGTTTAATATGTTGCACTTTTTGTTTGTCGTATTAGGGCTAAACGAATATCTTTATTCGTTATGACGCGCCGGAATTCTTATCGCAACTTTGCTTGCATAGAATGCAATTTATATCATAATTTGGTTCTGAATTATAAGTGAATAGGGGGACCCTTCTTGCTGATGATGTTTCATTATGGAGAAAATTAACCTGAACCATACCTACCTACCTATACAAGAGTTAGGAAAAGTACTAACCTCCTTTCAAGGGATGGACCAGCACATGAAACTAAGGCGGATCGCACACTTGACGCACGCCGGAGCGCAAAAATATCGCAGCGGTCTGTCAGATCCATAATAGAAATGTCAATCCCCATACTAAAACCGCTCACACCGCTGTCGACGCAGCGCTAGTGCAGGGTCGTAAGTCGAGTGTGCGATCCGCCTTAGGATAGAGAAAATCTTTCCAGATTGAAGAACCAAATCGTAAATGCTAGGTCACGTATGTACCTATTACGACGTAATTTCGAAATAGAGTAATGTCGGTTGTCGAAGTTCCTGGTCGACATTATACCCAAAAAATACATACATACATACATATATCACGCCTTTATCCCTTGCGGGGTAGACAGAGCGTTATTGGTCGTAAGAATACGGTCGCTATAGCTAGCTAGCTTTATTTTCGAGTATTGTTTTCGAAGGTTTGTTTCAGAAAACATGTGTAGCACTATAGTGACAGGTTGTCAGCCTGTCACCTAAATATTGTAATACACCAATACTCTCGAGTCTCTTAGTCGCCTCTTACGACACCCACGGATGTGGGGTGATGCTATTCTAAGCCGGCATCAAACGGCAAATAAGGATATTGAAAAAATGGTGTAGGTAATAAACAAAACTTGATAAAGCTGGCAACTTTGTTTGTCGATACGATATACAATTTATGTTATTAAGTAATTCTCTTCTTATAGTTTTTGATTATTTGCCATAAAAATCCTAAAAGAATGTGGGGTGATGCTATTCTAAACCGGCATCACACGGCATAAAAAATAAACCGATAAATACCTATGAAAGGTGTAACATGACCCTCAGGGCGGCCGATAAACCGGCGTCATTATTCCGGGATTCGCAAATGGTTCGCTGGCGGGACCCGCGCGGGACCACCGACACGGCATTGTCAGATTTGTCCCCATTTCCATGAATTTTGTTTATTCAACGTTGGTCTGTTTCTGGACTGCTTTGTATGTTTTTTAGGCATACAGTTGATTTATCAGTACCCATTAGGTCACGGTGAGTAACGCAGCCAGCGGCGAGCGGGCCGCGCGCCGCGGGGCGTCCGATCCGCTCGCGCTGATAGCGACTACACGTGTTGTCATCTTGTATGTTTTCATCCAAATACCGTATTATTTGATAGATTTAACGTTTTACATAATATTTATGTAATGACATCATTTTATTTCGAGTTGTCACCCAATAATGTTATCTGGAGTTCATCTGTGTTTTACAACTTCACAACCCGTTAGCTGATATTTTACAATTTTGAACAAGATGTTAAATTAAAGTAATTAATAAAAACAACTTGTTTGTTTACGTTGTAATATTTGGCAAGAGCAATTTTCATGTTCACAGTAAGCTAAGGCGCATCGCACACTTATCGCACTACGTACCGCTAAAATATCGTAACGGTCAACGCAAAATACTGGAAACTTCACTATATTAAAACCGCACTTGACGGACGACACTGCGATAGCGCTGCGTCGACAGGCTTTATAATGGGGATAGACATTTCTAGTATGGATCTGACAGAACGCTGCGATATTTTAGCGGTCCATCGTGCGTTAAATGTACGATCCACCTAAGTAGGAAAGTTTTTTTTTTAAGTTCCAGCAAAGAACAGGCGGGCGACAGCGTGTGATACACTTGAAACATTCAGGGCCACTATTCACCCATTTATAATTCAGAATCCATTCAAGTTAGATACACCAAATTCTCAGGCTCATTTTATTGAGACCCTTCACATGAACTAGTATTCCAAATTTCATACATATAGATAAAGCGGTTATAAAAATATTGACGAACAAAAAATCGCTATTTTCTATATCATATTTTTACATTTATGTTTTTGGTGGAATAGTTACTTACTTTGATAACGTAACACACACGCCCCACACCCTGACTGCGGTATAAAAAGATACACTACCTATTTGCATTTTCACAAGTCCTCCAGACTAGGTATATTCTAGCCAACGATATACATTGGTAATATTTCTAAAATGTATTCCACGATGACCCAACAAATTAATTTTACACTTACACTGCGGAACTGTTATTTATTCTTTACGAACCGACCTGTAAACAACGCATTAAAATGCATAATCATCAGGTGTTACGAACATTAATAAATAAACAACCTAAACAAATCAACAAATATTTAAACAAAGTCCACTTGTCACCCGACGTAAGTGTTTTTGTTCTCCGCGCATTTTTATAACAAGACTTTTTGTAGTGAGACGATGTAGGAAGGAACACTCGGCGGGGGGTAGAGCCCTCCTGGGGCAGGCGTACACAAAACCTTTCGTGTCGTGTAAAGACAAAAGAAAAATTAAAATTTGTTGGACTCATGGGACGAGTGGTGTGCGTCTGCTGCCAGCACTCTACTCTACTTGCTTACTCATCATTCTCCTTGCCTTATCCCGTTTTCTGTCGGTGTCGGCTACCTAACCTAGGGGATTTGAGCACCAAGTTTTACACAGAGCGACTGCCATCTGACCTCTGCAACCCGAAGGCTAACCTGGCCGGAATTCTGGGTTCAGTCAAATTAAAATATCATATGATTTCAAATATCATTTGAATGTGGGTTTCATCATGATGTTTTTGCTTCACCGTAAGAGCTGTCGGTAACTGTACGTGAGTTAACACACATTGGTACATGGCGGAGATCGAACTCGGGTCTCACGATTTTAAGACCTTTGTCCTAACCACTTGGCCATAGACGCTCTCTATTTGTTTACTAATCAATCAAATAAATCTCTAACTGATGTACGTGGATCCTTAAAAATATAACGAGTCAAGTCAATGATAAGAACGATCTAGATTCACTGTTTTTTTCGAAAATTATAAACATTGGTTGCTGGCCAATCCACCGAAGGTGTGTTTTTGTAATGTATTTTTTTTACTTTATTCTGAAGAAAATAGCGCTTAGGCGGATCACACAATTGACGGACTACGGTCTGTCATACTTGAAAAATGTCAATCCCAATACCAAAACCGCTGACGACGCAGTGCTATCGCAGTATCATCCGTCGAGCGCGGGTTTAGTATGGGGAGTGACGTTTCTAATATTGACCTGACAGACCGCTGCGATATTTTAGCGCTCCGTCGTGTGTCAAGTGTGCGATATGCCTTATCATATTCATGGGTTTACTCGACTCACGTGATCAACAACAATTTCTTTGATTCTGTGATATATATAAGACAGGAAAACAAATGACAGACTACGGAATGCGATCGATTTGCGACGATGAGCCATAGGTACTTGTCAGTTAGCATGTTTGGATGACAAGGTGCGAAGGTGTACTGTGGTCCCAGGTTCATAGCCTAGTTGTCCTCAACCGACGTCCCCGCCGGCGGCGTTCCTTCTTTAGCAATTACCAGCACATACCGAGTAGATTCAGTCCGATCCGTTCTTCCCAGAACAACTCCTAAGCCCAGTCTCGCCTCATCGGCGTGATTGGGCTGGTTGTTTGAATAACCAATCGATATTCCTGGGTGAGCCCTTGCTCCCCACCAAGCCGTTTGGCGTAGTTTTGATGGTCCCGGGGCCAAAAACATAGAGTCCAACACATAGCCTAGTTGTCCACGGTACAGTTAGTGGCAGTGGCCCCGGCTCACCGCCGGAAACCACTGGTGTAATAAAGAGCAACGCGCGAGAAAGCGGCCGCACGCTGTGTGATAGATGCCCGCGGCCCAGCGACAAAAAAATAACAAAATCGACTTAGCAAACATGTTTAATAAAACGAATGACTCACTCATATATCTTCACCTGCTTAGTAAGACATAAATTATAATTTTAACATTATGTTGTACTACACGTTAAGAAGTTTTGACAAATTCTTCATTCACGATATAAGGCATTTGGGAACCTACCTTCTATTGGATTTATGTTCGTTATTAAAGTGAATCCAAAATGAAATAAAATTCAAAATTCCTCATGTTTCAATCCCTCCTTCTTCATACTTGGACCCCGCTGGTGTCGAGTAGGTATCTACACTCTATGGAGGTCCTTTGTGAATATGTCTGTGAATAATGAGTTTACTTCGATTCAGGATCGGAATTATATGTAGGTAGAGATAGGATATATTATAGGATAGGTAATAAAAAGAAGTCTAACTTGTGGTACCACAATAAAATAGGTAGTGGTTCCTTGATGTAGGTAGGTACATAAAGAGCAAGTTAGGCGGAGTGCACACTTGACGCACGACGAAGTGCAAAAATATCGCAGCGGTCTGTCAGATCCATACTAGAAACGTTACTCCCCATACTATAACCGCACTCGACGGATGACACCATGAATGACACTGCGATAGCGCTGCGTCAACAGCGGTTGAGCTGTTTTAGTATGGGGACTGACATTTCTAGTATGGGTCTGCCAGACCGCTGCGATGTTTTAGCGCTCCGTCATGCGTCAAGTGTGCGACCCGTCTAAGTATACCAACCAAAAGTTGAAAGATTTCATGCAATACTGGCTAGTTTGTCGAACACGGCATAATAATATACAAACAAAGGAGGTTAATGGATAAGTACTTTCAAATTATTACAATGGGGAACAGATGTAGATTGGTATTAGTATTACCAATATTTTTTCGCTTCCAAGTGTTTCTCCATAAAAGGCCCCCGTCTAAGCTTAATTTTCTAACATAGGGAATTGGCTCTGCATGCTCTGAAAGGGGCTCATTGACAATTGATTCCCACCTACCTACCCCCTAAAGATACGTGGACGATAATCTAAGCGGGCTGCAAACATTTAGCGACGATTAAATCCATAAAGCAGTGTTGCCAACTTAGTGGATTTTCCACAAAATCTAGTGGTTTTGACTTGTCTTTTAGTGGACAAATTTTGCTTTTAGTGGCTAGTGGATTTGTTTAGTGGAATTTACACTCACTCGTGATGATGGTTCGGACGAAAACGGCTCATCTGAAGATGACTGAGCAATATAATTTCATAATTTTTGTTACGTAATGTGTAATTTTTAATGTTATCAACTTCTCCAATAAATATATCTTAAAATTTGTGACGAGAGGCGAACACAATATTTTTTGCGAATGACTGAATTGATGAACAAACATTAATTGAAAATGAATTTTAGTGGCAATTTTTGCGATTTTTTAACTAATGCAATTATTTTTAGTGGATTTCTGGTAGTTTTAGAAGTCACTTCTGGTGGCAACACTGCCATAAAGTCGCCTCGAGTTGGATGAGCTATAAAAAACAATTAGATCGTCCAGTCAACTGATATAACCGCACGCTTCCGAATGCCTCCTTTTATTATCAATTAGATGGGTTTATGTTGGAGTAGGTGATGATTATGCGAGCGCGGGCCGGCGTGCGTGTCTCTCTCGACGGACAGGGGCTTATCCGCGCTCCTCAGGGGCTCTGGGGACGCCCGGTGACCCTTCACTGCACGGTGACAGCTGCCTTTGTCATGTTCAAAGAGGAATTTTATACCGCGAAATTGACGGCTACGTAACACCGTTCGTTCATCGGCCGAACAACGTGCGAGCGTGTTGCGATGTGCGCAATAAACTACTTCTTACAAACCTTAGTTCCAAGTTCACGCGGCGAGGTCTGATTTATATCGCCATGTCTGATTTTGTTAATAAGATTAAATCAGACTCAGTGGCTCTTTTGTTAATAAAATATCTTTAGCGTCTTTTCGATCGTAAACACATTTTTTATTTTTATATACGACCTACCAACCTAGTACCTAAGTACTTTCGTTTATAAAACCTAAGTATATTTAAAGCTTTGTTTAATCATTCAAGTCTCTCTCCGCAATCTGAATCGGAGGTGCGAAGTAGGAACTCATTTGAAATGAGACCCTAAATGCCCGCGTAATCCTGCCTACCGACGCGCGGGAATGCTTCATTGATTTCCAAGATTATGTATGCGACGTCTGCCGGAGCCGTGAAAGTATTTCCAACTTCGGAATTTGAAATCAATCTTTATTTCGTGCAGATATTCGTTAAGATAGATAAACCTTCGTCTACGACTTCTTTAATATTCATAATCAATGTATTGAAGCAAAAAGCCTCTGAACCTTGATTTCAATTAATATTAGATTTGTTATAAGTACTGTCCGAAACCAATTGCTTATTTTCGTACAATAAAAGACGTAAAACAAAAGTTGTTACACTGCGATGATTGATCAATAGAGGCTTGCCCGACGACCTCAGACAGTTCCCACTTTTGACAAATTTTCGTAGTCACTTTCTTTTAGTCCAATACGAAATAGTATAGGAAATACACAACTGATAGTAAGTAGAATTCGGGCCACTGAAGGCCATACCTGGGCAGGTTGAAAAACAAAGGTAGGCTTTGTGAATTACCACTATTCGTTTGATTACCTACCTCGGTAGTGGTTAGTTGTTTCCGGAAGAGACATAGTTCAAGGTTCAAGGAGGTTAGTGGTCCCAAGATTTATAAGCGGTTTTTAGTGTAATCATAGCATCAAGAGTTGTATCAGTCATACCAGGGACATAACTCACGTTTGCCGGCGCGGGCCGGCCGCTTTGGCGGGGGCAGACGAATTGCTGCACATAAATTATTACTGGTAATGTTTTCAGTTATCTCGGATGTCTCGCGGCAAGAATCTCGAGGACCAGATCGATGGCCAGATACGGCCGGCTCACATCTGGTAGCCACGAGTTTGTTATCGGCGTGAACCGCTGCCCAAACCTATTTATCGAAGTCATAGAGATTAATTGCCGACTATTTTACTTAATAACATTACTTCTAACACTTTAAATAATTTAATTTCGAGCCAACACTGCAACGATTTATTGAAGTTTCCATAACACACAGTGTTGTTTTGGTGCCATGTTTATTTGAGAAGGTAGGTTAATATGAAGGAAGGTAAACACTCTAAGTTTACTTGAAAATGGAGAGTATAATGTCAGTTACTTCCCAATTAGCTGCAAACAACTTGCCTGTTTAAGGGGTCAATTTAAACTAAGTAGTTTACCAACACCTTAAAAGAAAAGTCAGTATAGTTTGATTCCTTAACGTGGTAGCTGGTTGCTACTTACAGACAGAAGTTGTCTAACGACCCGATGAACTCTGTTGTCAGAATTATTCTGTTTAGGATCCAATAACAAAGTACGTAAACGATACATCGCTCTAAAATCCATACAAGTAAGTACTCACACCAGTATGTCGCAAAACCACACTCGATGGACGACACTGCGATAGCGCTGCGTCGACAGCGGTTGAGCGGTTTTAGTATGGGGACTGACATTTCTAGTATGGATCTGACAGACCGCTGCGATATTTTTGCGCTCCGTCGTACGTCAAGTGTGCGATCCGCCGTCATATGCAGCAGGTCATCCAAAACCGCTTCATGCTCAGTGCAATGGGCTCCGTGGAACCTGCGGAAGGTCAACCTCCACATCTGTTGTAAATACTTTTTTAAAATAAGTAGTGAGACACCCTGGCTCCTTTTTTCTATTGTATACTTTGACTGTGTCAATTTTGATGTTGTAAACAAATTTTAATATCAATCACTCAAATAAAAACTCTGTTACTAATATGTTTTCCATAACTACAAAATTTCTCTTAAGAAACTATAACATCGACTTAGGTTTCCTCACCATGAAGGATTATATGAAACAAGCGTCCCGTCGCTTCTTTGACAACGCTCCCCATCATAAAACCCCTACAACACGAGTAGTTGCCGCGTCCAACTACTTCCCCTATCTAACCACGCGTCTTAAGCGCGGCCGTCCCAGACGCGACCCTTCGGATGGTGATGATAGCATCAACCAAACTGCCATAGCAGCTAACTCACAAGCTCCTCAAGCAAGCGGGGTCGCGGAGGTCCCTCATATTTTGTGCCTCATTGTGGCCAATACCGATACTGGAGATTCAGTCCGATCCGTTCTTCCCAAAACAACTTCTTAGCACAGTCGCGCCCAAAGTTTATCGTACAAACATTCAAATTATTTCCGGGTTAGCCCTTGCTCCCCACCAAGCCGTTCGGCGAAGATTTAATGGCCCCTTGACCGAAAGTCCATATTAAAAAAAACAATTTATTTAGTCAAATAAACCATACTCTACTATTATGATATTCAAAATGCTGTTAAACAAGAAAACACTTGATATTTCACTAAGTAATAAATAAAACAGAAGGTGCGTATTGCAATCTTCATGCATAGAGAGCAAGCAATATACGAAATAGTTTGATTTATCGGTTTGGGCAAGGTGCAGTAACGGCGGGCGCCGAGCCGCGCGGCTCGGCCCTCCTCAAACGCGCGTAGAGGCATTTCACCTCGCCAATTTTCTCATAAATGTGAAAAACTACACCGGAGGCCCGCGGTGATAAATGCGAGGGTAGGTATGAATAAATTTGCCTGGACGAACCGAAATCTGAAGTGATTAGATTCTACACCCGCAGCGGGGAGCAGGTGAAACCACGCACCCACCTGTACTTTAACGTACCATTAGGGTTATTAACTAATTAAATTATTATTTCAATTTATGGATCTCATAATGATCGTCAAATTAAACGCAACCGCCTTGATTTTTTTTATTAAATGTGAAACAGCAGGCTCCACGAACTCTGATTTATATTCAAGTTGAAACGTCTAAGATCCGCAATCAGAGGTTGATACTATCGTCTAGTAATATAAATACTAACTAGCTGGTGCCCGCGACGTCGTTCGCGCGGTTTAAATTAGATTTAAGGTTACGGCATCTCACTGCTTGGTAAGTAAATATAAAATACAATTTCACGTTTTATTTGTCATACTTACGTTTGTTTGCAGATAGGCACATCACTGCAATCTCGATTCAATTTCGATCAACGAATAATGGCTGTAATTTCCGTCGAAGAGTAATCTGGAGCATTGGCGCCCAGATCCTGCAGACAATCATACGCAGGATAAACAGACTGGAGACAGGTAAAATTAATTAAACCATGTCTATGGCAAACAGTTTTATCGCAGCAATCATCCGCCAGACGGACTAACATCTCTTCAAATAGTAATACCTACCTATAAGGTAATTCGAAATCGCCCGTCGTTTGATTGGTCCCGTTGATAATTAGACGGTATTTGTGTAGTCAATCTTTACTGCGATTTTATGAGCCACAACGATTTTATTGCACGTGCTATTGCCATAGTTAAGGATTTGATTAAGTTAAGCAAGCGATATAGGTTATATTACTATTTGTCTTGGAATAAATGCGTGTATTTTATTGCCCTAGACTAGATAGGTACCTACCTACGTCCTGAGCTAAGGTACTTTATTTTATATTGGTTTTTTAATAGAGGGTTCGTTCGATGCCAGACATAGGTATCCGTATTTAACATACATAATGTTAGACATAATGCCGTGTGATGCCGGCATAGAATAGCATCACCCCTATACTTCCCGCGGGTGTTGTTGTAACAGGTAACTAAAGAACTCGAGGGTACATACATACATATATCACGCCTTTTTCCCTTGCCGTAAAAATAAGGCCACTATCGCCACGTCTGACATTTTTGAGGATTGTTTTCCAAGGTTGTTTCAGAAAACATGTGTATCACTATAGTGACAGGTTGTCAGCCTGTCGCCTAAAATTTGTAATACACCAATACTCTCGAGTCCCTTAGTTTTACTCGAGGGTTTTATGTGTATTACGACGTATTGCACTATTAGGCGACAGGCTGACAACCTGTCACTTCAGTGATACACGAATCATCTGAAGGGACCCTCAATACTTGTCAGACGTGGCGATAACGACCTTAATTTTACAATCGTTAACGCTCTGCCTACCACGCCAGGGATAAAGGCGTGTTTTGTGTATGTGTGTATGTTAGTATGTATGTTAAACATCTGTGTTGCAATTTGATCTAGATTCGAAACCAGCTTAACTCTTATTGGATTGGTTATACCTAGTATGGTAAAGAGCATAACATACCAGATTGTAATGATTTCGAAACCCTGTGTCTCTAGGATAAAAGTTTCCAAAGGGAAAGTACTTATCATGAAACCACTTTCAATTAAAAATACGGGGTGTAAGGGACGGTGTAACGAAAACTTTACAGGCGTGCTCAGACCATGAAATATCGAACAACTTTTTCTATGGGGGCTATATTGGAAAACGAAAAATTTTTTCGAGTTCCCATACAAAGTCACTCAGCTGATCGGGAATTTTGTATGGGAGGTCTACAAAATTTTCTCTTAGACCCTGTATATATCAGGAAACGACTACTGAAATCTGGTTATCCATACAAAATCATATTCAGCTAACTGAATTCACTGTGGAAAGTCAAAATAGTGTTGACTTTTCCAAAAAGTATACCTATATACTTATGGGAAGTTGTTCAGTTTCATGGTATGAATGCGACCTATATACTTGTATCAGTATTCGGGGTGCTGTCCCTTGCAACCTTCAACACCCTTTAATAGAAGGAATGGATAAAGAGTCAAAACAGGCTACTGCCGCTCCTGGTCAAGCGTCGCCTCCTATATGAGAGATATTATCTAACGATTACAGATCATTTTTATTTTATTTTATTTACCACCTAACGTTACATGGTTTTTGTTTAGCTTGGCCAACCCCGAGGCAGTGCTTTAGGGGCTAGTTTTAAGTTTTTAGTCCACCGGAGCCGCGTTTACACTAGGTTCATAAAATTGTTGTAAGAAATAGAAAAATATACTTATCCTACATTTTTCTCTTTTTTTCAATGATTAATACTTGACTATGAAAAAGATAAATGTAATAAATATTTTAAGCTTGAGTTTGAGTTATATCATCTTGGCTCTAGTTTCCGTAAAACTCATGTTTTGCTGTATGTGTTTGACGCTACTTACTGTTTAGTAACGCCATCTAGCGATACATGTTTCAACTAACTCTGACACGAGAGCTCAATTTCTGAATTGTTCGTTTTCGATTCCGTGCACGAAAGTCCAAAACGATTGGTCTAACCACATGTTTTTAAATTTCTATTACTTGATGTTTTAATAGTCAAAAATGTGTTAATTTTTGAGGGTATGTGGGAATCAATAAGTAAAGTAGAACGCGAGATACAAGCATAACAAGTGGCAGATTTCTGCATGAAACTAAAGCGTACTTTTCAGAAATAGAGCTCAAGGAGGTCAAGTTCTGAATTGTTCGTTTAACAAAGTTCGTTCGTTCGAACATACCGATAGCGGGTTTTAGAAAACTAGCAGCGACATCTATTGGTATACAAGAACAACCGTTTAGTGATTTTTTTTGTACTAGCCTCGTCAACATCTTGGTTACTTTTTATCCTAGGATAACCACTCATTCCTACGGAAAAATACGATGAAACTAGCGTCATACAACCAGAACTGTATGTCGTTCTGTCTATGGCTCCACGATAATCTCCTAAAATACTGGATGGATTTGAATAAATCTGTTACGGTGTGTAGTAAATAAGCCAACTTAACATATCGGATACTTTTTTTGCGTGATTTTTTTTTTGATGCTGGGAAAGTGCGTTTTTTATATTACGAAGAAGACCAAGCCTTATATGTATATAATTATATCTGTAAGAGATATGGAAATGGGTTGATTTTTGTTTAGTACAGGCTGGTGTAACATCCTAGATATAAAAAATCACGCTTCAACGTTAGGGGACTTGGCAGTGAACCAGAAATAGATAGGTAAGATAGAGATATCGCTGCAGGCAAAAAATACTATTGGTCCTTGGTTACAAACATTAATAAATAAAATAAGCTTTTTTATAATTAATTTAGATTGTCGGAAGTAAAAGGCGGATAAAAACTCTCGATTTTTCGGCACGCAAATACGAAAAAAGTGGTTCTTTCATTAGCCTTTAAGTATTGTTTAAGAGTTAAGTTAGAAGTAGGGAGGGAGCGACCCCTCTGTATAAGAGGCGCCTGTTACCGAGTCATTATCGACTTTCTTTATGTTTGCTGGCGCATTTCTTAAGATTAAAGAGCTCTTTGATTAACTTGAAGCATTAATTCTGATTTATGAAGCACCGAATATAAAAATAACCGAATATAGTCAAACGTAGCGATAAAGACCGTTATTTTACAGTCGTTAACGCTCTGCCTACCCCGCCAGAGATATAGGCGTAATTTGTGTGTATGTGGGAATATAAAAATACTGTTGGTGCTAAAATAATAAGAATAAAAATGCCACTTTTAGGTAAAAAAATAGAAAAATCATAAAAAATAATAGTCATTCATTGAAATAAAGATTTAATTACATTCGTTACATAATTTTACTCTTAATAATAATAATTAGGTACCTATAATTCTTTAAATATCTATATAGAACATTTAATATTAAGCGAATGTATTCGATTTGGTCACATTAAGTTTCTTCGCCTAATATGCTTTGCCTTGATTGATGCTTTTGTTTGTTCAATCCAATCTTAACATATTATACAAAAGTTATACAGAATCCTGAAATTTTAGGTTAAGTACCTACATATGAGGCTACAGCAACCTTACTTAATCGGCTCTTTATAGGTGAAAAAAGTTATCTCACAGTTCTTGTAAGTATGCATAGGTACATGCTTGTCAAGTAATAATGTAATGATGTGTTAAATAGGCACGGAAGTAAACATATAATAGTGCTATCACCAATCGTTGTATCTGTTGCATGAAAATTTTCGTAAGAAGATACGAGTTTAAAAGGCGTAAAAATATTAGATGCAAATATTTCTAGGTGTGAATCAGCCCACGAAACATAGGTCGAGATATGAGAAAATTTTTTGAACCTCCCATACAAATTGACTTGGTCAAACTTTTTAAATTTGACCTGTTTATTGGGGAAAGTTGTTCAGTTTCATGGGCTGGTTGCCTCCTTAAAATATTTGCAGCCTATTTTTGTACCTAGTATGTATCTAGTAACAACAGTTTTATTCCAAACTTATACATTTTTATAGAGAACCATACATAGTAATTTTATAAATATGTGTCTTAAATAACTGATGATCTTCCATCTTATTGCGTACCCTTACAAATCCAAGAATTGTTATGTGATGCCAAGTGTTTTTAATTTAGTTTCAATGCAGTAGGTAGTGAACCATTATCACTTCATTCATAGTATAAAGCAAAGTCGCTTTTCGTGTCTGTATGTATGCATAAATCTTTAAAACTAAACAACGGATTTTGATGACTTTTTTTAATAGGTAGAGTGATTCAAGGGGAAGGTTTATTTATATATATAATACTTGCAAACATCTTATTCCCACGAGAAAATTAATGACGGCGGGCGCAGCCTAAAAGCTAAGTTTCTACCCGCGTCTGTACTTATGTCTCTATGCGTATATGCTTAGATCTTTGAAACTAAGCAACGGATTTTACGGATTCTATAGAGTGATTCAAGAGAAAGGTTTACATGTATACATGCCAGGAAAATGTCCACGGGAAAACAATTAGCAGCGGATGTATCCGGGGGGCGGGCCGCTAGTCAATTTTTCAAGTACAATTCAAGTCCAAAAAGACACCAATATTCGCTGTGTTTATATTTTACATTACCCACATGACTATAATTCAACATCAAACAAATAAAACTCTATCATTAAAAATAGGTACCTACATGGAATACCACTTTCGATTGTACCTTGACTGAAAGTTTCCAAAAATAAAATACTTATTACCTATTCAGGATAGATTTTTATGTACATGTACTTACTAATTTCATAATACTTAAACAATATTTATAGGTAATGTACTTGTCGAAGTGTCCAAATCGAATGTGGCGAATCCATACCTACTAATTATTTTGTACAACTCTCGACAAAATAAAATAGAAAATCTACAAAACATTTATATACAAAGATAACAACAATAACCAAATCGACGCTCGCTAAGTAATCTTTTCATCCCACAGATTTCATTAATCTAAATGATAGTCCATGAAGCTAGGATGGGCAGGGGACGCGTCATGTTGCGCGCGCGCAGGCTACTCACTGCCTCTGCCTGCCACCATTTTGTAAAATCAGTAGTGTAATGGAAGAACAAAAATAATAAACGAATTTTTTTATACATACAATCTGAATTTTCATGATTTTACTCTTATTGCGTTATGCATGACTAACTAAATCTTCCAATAAAGGAATTCAACTAAATATACAACAATTTGCTACAAACCAATCGCAATTGATTTAATAATGTTATTACATAGTCCTTAATCTATAAAAATACTGAGCAATGTTAATTTCATACAATGAATTTGATTTTCAAGTAGGTAGGTACTAGTGGACAACCGTTTAAAAAATTATATGGTTAGGGGCCTACCTGTAAAAAGGCAGGTAGGTATGTAGTACTATATAGATAACAAACCTTATTTGCTTAAAACTATACAGTTAAATTTCATTTTGAATACACTAGTAAAGTAAAAGTAGGTATGTAAGTACCTAATACTTGAACCGAAACAATCATTTTGAAAAGCTACCAACATATTCGTGTATACGTCAGTACGTTTGAGAACCAAGTTCCACATTTCTAAAATTTGTTTTGATTTACAAAAGATCATAGAACGTAAAGTAAACACTGTGCCACTGTTATACTAGAAAGTCTTAGTGATCGACGGGCAGGGGTGCGGCCCAGCCTTCACGAGCTTTACCTGAAACAAGCAATCACACACAGGTCACACAAATACTATAGGACCAACTCTTCATTGTAGATATCTACAAAAAACACCAATTCAATGAGCACATTTTAAAACTGTTTCGTCGGATAAGTTATTCCCATTCAACATAATAAAAAAGGGTACAAAAAAGTAGCGGTATTTAAATTAACAAAACAAGAAGGTCCATTCTGATAGGTGTTCCGATTCTATCTCGGCGAGTCCGCTGCAAGCCCGCCGCCGCGTTCACACATATCCACGACAAAAAAAATATAACCAATATAGGAGAGGTGACGAAACGTTCAGTCTCATTATCCGAGAATTTATTAACGAATCGTCCGGACCGGAAAACCAAAATGTGAAAGAAATAAAAATTCAACCTCGACCGCGGTCATCTAAGGTTCGTACGGCGTCAATGAAAAAAGAAGTCAAACAGGTTGTCCGGGCGACCTGCGACTGAATGAAACAGAGAGGGACCCCAGCGAGGATCAACAGATAAGAGGAAAGATTAGGGCCTCGGAAAAAAATAAAACGGTTTTAATGTGAAGGCAGTGTTGTGAATGAAGAGGATCCATTGAGGTTATCGCCCACGCACGGCCGGGCGCTATCTCCGAGTGTCCCGAGCCGCCGCCGAGGCACCCGCGCGGCTTGTGTACTCACTACTACGCCATAAACCCCGTCTCAACAAACAAGTTAAATCTTTTAGGTATTGACTATGTCTAAGTGACCTCACTTGGAAGAAATAAAATATTGAACTATTCCTTCAGGTACATGTATACTTTAAATATTGCGTGTCTTCGTTTCCGATACTCAATCATTTTAATTACGCTATACCTACTTATAGAAGATGATGATAATAGAAGCCCTATTCACAGTTTTTTATGCACATAATCGGGCGGTATTTAAGTTGAAAACAAAAACTGACGATTCCGATCGTTTCTTTTTTAGGATGCTTTAAGGAATGCCGCGATAAGGAGTTATTTTCGCGTCCAAGAATTCAAGAGACAAAAAAGCGTGAAAACCAAAATAATACAAAGAGTTATACAAGTGAATTTGTGAGCGTTTGGCTAAAACAGAATTCTTGGCGAAGCCGTCCTGTGCGGCGACGTCGCCTGCGCGATTTATTGTGATCAGCTGTGGACTGTGGATGCCGCCGGACCAGCTTCCAACGAAATTACTGACGTCTCCTAGAAATATGTGACACCTAGCCACCGTTTGCCGGCAAACAAATTGTTGCAGTATAATATGATTGGCAAAGGTAGATACACCATATTTTTATTGAAATCTATCAGTAATCAATCAATATCTTTAATATTTTTATGGTGATAGTTTCAGCCTTTTCAGTAGGCACAGAGCGAGTTGGCGAATCGCGTCGGTCGGCAAAAGGCGCAAGTTGGCACACCGCGCATGCTCCTTAATTAAATATTGAGTAACTAAGTACCGAAACATTCAGATTAAAAAATGTTATTCCCATAATTTCTTGCTCAAGTTTTCTTTTTAATTTTTCATCCGACATCCTTAATCGACACAATTCGTACTGGCCAGTTGGATATTTTATTTTTACTTTGTTCCCAGCCTCGAGAATGAATGGGTCGTGAATGGGATCTGTATTTTTTGTGTAGGTAACATACCTAACTGTACTTGTGGGTACAATTAAGTAGAAGTTTCTCTTCTGTCTATGTTAGTACATAGATAACTATTTTGAAAAACAGACGCGAAATGTGAAATTAATGAGTTCGATAAGCTTCTAAGTTCTAAGTTCGATAGCCACTTCAGCTCGATTGCGATGTACCTAGTGCATTATCGAACCAGCTATGATTTCGTTTTAAGTTTTATGGTGTCCTTGAGCATATTTTATAATCAAAATGAAAAACGAATGATATGATATTCGCATTGAGGGTAGATGAGCACCAGTAGTATGGTACTAGAGTGGTGGTTCGAAGGCGTGCGGAGTGCGCGTCTTGGTGACACTGACAAATGACGCAAGATTGCAATCTCGCCCTCCTGGCGTCGCGTCGCGTCGCGCCCGCGCGCGCCACGCGCTGCCCCCTTCCGCTTCCAGTCGACTCCATTGTTTTCAATTACCGACATGACACCCCTGCGTCAGCCTCTGCTACTTAACCACAACTTGGTTTACGACGCTCTCTACTACGATCATCCATTTACGATCTTCAGAAAGGTAAGTTCCCAGTCACGATTATAATTGGCTCTTTAATTTTAATCAATAAGCAACTCACCCCTAGTGACACGCGGTCTGCTTTCAGACGGCCGACACGAAACCGTTGTTGGGATGCTGTAGTGAACTGGAATAGGAAATAGTCACTCTTTCACGTGGTGTAGTCAAAAACGACCATATTTTCATGGACCGATAAATTTTGACACACTTAACGTCTTTTGGACATCGGATGAGTTCATTATTTATGCTACTCGAATCGCCTGAAACCGGAGTGTCAACTGATATAAAAAATACGATAATCACCTTTTAAAGAAGGGTTTAAAGGCCGCTGAACCTTCGGTATGATGTGGTTGACTGGAATGATGGTTGTTGGCTGCGTGGTGAGGATTGTGATAAGGGTCGCGCTGGGGCGACTGCTGGTGTCGCGGGAAGCAGTAGGCGGAGCCGCCGCCGCTGCCCAGCGGGTTGGCCACACTCGGCACCTTCATGTTGGGCGGCGTCTGCGGCGGCGTGTCCGTCTGCACGTCAGGGAAAGCAGCAGGATGCACGCAGGGGTGCTGTCCATTGTACTGGCCTCCGGGGAAGCCGCCGTAGCGCCCGTACGAGCCGCTGGCCGGGCTGGCTGCTGCCGTGGCGGGTAACGCGAAGCCGTTGGAGCTGCCGTCCGGAGCCGCCGGCCGCTCTGGCCCGGGACCGTACGAGTGCTGCGGCCAAGGCTGCGCCGCCGGGGGTGGAGTCTTGCACGCTGCCGTATCCGCCAGGGACCATATCTTCGGTTTCGACGCGGGAATGGGTACTCCGCAGTCAGATGAACCTCGTTTCGATTCCTCTTTTATCCCGTATCCGAGGAGCTGATGGTGCATGCCTTGTAGCAATTCGTCGCCCTTCCGCTCTTCATCTGTAAAGATGAAATGGTTCATAGGTCATTACTGCGTTCAATTCAAGAAAAGTATGAACTGCCCTAAATCACATCTCACATTAGCGCGCGCAGTACGATTAAAAATAGTTATCTACATAATACAGCCTAGATCGAAAATAAAGAACTACTTTTTACCTCCTGCAAGTAAAATCGTTAAATGTAATCGGCATGACCGTTACAACTGAGACGTAAGTTTTCGCTCGTAAAATGCGGTATCATCGGCTCCCTCCAGAAAAGTCGTGTGAAAATACGTTTGGCGTGCAGTGACCCATTCGTTAAGTGGTTATCCGATTAGCGAAGTGAAAATACCACTTTGGGGCGCGAGTCCCCTGCCGCGGGCGCAGCGCCTCCGATCCCTTTCGTATTTAAGCCGAGCATTTATTTCGCATTTCCCGGCGCGCCCCGCGGCCCACACTCCATGGAATGCTCGCTTCGACACAATTAATGGTCAACCTCGCTTCTCGTCCTTTCTTTCAATTTGACCGCTCCGCTCGCTCATCGCTATTTTCTTTTTCTTTCAATGCTACCGGAAAGATACCAAATAGTTGGAACCGAGTTGTCGTTTCTTGTAGGCGTTGATCTTGGACCCTCTCTCGTACAGCCGGATCTTGAGAGAATTATGATTTCCAATTGAAATTACTTACCCTCTAATCTAAATAAAAAAGATATCTAGGGATTGTTATTGTGCAATTAAATTGCATAAAAATGTTTATTCAGCAAAATGTTATGAGGTTCTAAGTAATATCATTTTGCGTTGTAAAGTGGGTTTCGTTCGGTGGGCGCAGGGCGGGTTCGGGCGGCTAATCAAATTCAGGAGCCAGGAGCCCACAGCGGGGCGCGGGGCGCGGGGCGCGGGGGCGGTCGACCGGGGGCAACCGCTCGACTTCATTCTCTTTATTTCATTTAATGCTGACTGCTCCTAGCTTTTAAGAGGGGTTATCCGCGTGGCCCTTCACTGCAGATAAATAGGGAGCGGCTGTGATACTTCGCGCGAAGATATTTATCAGGCAAATTGTTTTAATTTTCATTGTGATAATCTAATAAAGACCCACAACGGCGGAAGATAACTGAATTGAGTGATTTCATAATGTTTTAATATGTTGATTGTTGATATAAGTATTAATTTCATTCCAGTATCTTATCGTGTCGTAGAAGTTTACTAATTAGCTTTGTCGCTAGAGTTTACAACTCCATTCTGTAAAATATCTTCGATCAGGTTTCAAATTAGCACAGTAATTAGCTAGGAACCAACGTGCTAACTTAGGTATACCTAGACTTTTTTCTATACCTACCTAAGTAGGTAGGGTAAACTTACAGATTTATAATGGCATCCATTTACACACTTAACGCACAATGCAGCTCTAAAATAACGCTGCGTGACGCATGCGTCTGTACCAACTAGAAACGCAGCGCTGCGTCGTCCGTTGTACCTGCGAAGTTCGTTTTTTGTATGGATCTGACAGACGCATCAGCGTATTTATGCGCTCCGTTGTGCGTTAAGAGCGTGAACGACCTTACTTCGTAAAGATTCCTAGGTAAATAATTACTAGTTTATTTCGAAAGCAAGGGCCAAACTCGCGCCAATTCCGTAGCGTTCTGTCGCGAGCAAGTTCGAGTGGAGCGCATTTATCTGACGTAGAGCGGACTCTACGAGCGTGGAAATTGTAGCACAACGTTGCACTTCGCATGCTGCTGTCGAGTGGGGTTTCCCTCCAGTCAGTGTGGCCCGAGGCCGGGCTGGGGGCGCGCGGTGACAATGGAAGGCGAGGGCGCACCGCGGGCCGATGCGTCGCCGCGTGCCGCCGCGGTCCGCCACTCACTTTGCCTGCACTTTACGGCGTCGCCATTGCATTGAGCCGAGGTCACACCGATTTATTACTCTTCCTTGGTCCCACTACGCTCGCTTGTTTGTATTACTTCTGCACTCGTTTTCCATTAACGCGCGCCGGATTAATATTTTGTTTGCAATGCGTGCGCTTATGACAAAAATTAACATTTATTGGTGGGGTTCGAAATGAAGCTTTTATTCATGAGTGGCTTAGCGCGGGATAGTTTTGCGTGTTTGTTTGCCGACGACGCACGACCGGGGGATCGCGTGTGAAAGCTTTTTGGATATGTTTACCGTGACTTAAAATGATATATTACACGTCGCGAACATTGACATAGCGAAAGAATTAGGTACGTATACCTAATAGTAGGTTGCTTGATTCCAAGTGAACGCTACAAGCGATTTAGTAGATTATTTTGAAGTTTTCTCTTACCTTGTTGCTTAACCTTTATTATATAAGCAATTACTAAGGTCTCTCTTCTCTTCTTCTTGCTTGGCTTGTCCGTAGGTGTAGGGACATAATAATATGTAGGAACTGACCCCTGAATAAGAGCGGTCAGGAGTTTCTCTTCCTAATTAATATTTTTACGTACGTATTCAGGTACTTTACGTGGTTTACAGTCACCAATTCGTTGGTGTTGGTAGAGTTGTAATTCAAATCACGCGCTTTACAGGGATTATAGTGTTTGAATAAGGTATTAATTAATAAAAAATATATAAAAAACTTAAAATTGTTTTTCAATCACGGTGGATCGCTCACTTAACGCACTACAGAATGCTAAAAATCCGCAGCGTTCTGTCAGATCCATACTAGAAATGTCAATCGCCATACTAAAACCCCTCAATCGCTACTGACGCAGCGCTATCTCAGCGTCGTCCGTGGAGTGCGGTTTCAGTATGGCGAGTGACATTGGATGGATCTTACAGACCGCTGCGATGTTTTAGCGTTCGGCCGTGCGCTAAGTGTGCGATCCGCCGTGATTTAAATTGTTCAGCCGTGTTAACTAGTACACAGGTCAGTCAACTGTGTACCTATCGTTGTCGCGCGGTATAATGGCTACAATGAAATCCTACAACAGGACAGAGTTGAACTTGATGTAACCGCGCGCTACGTCGCTTTCTGGTTTTAAAGGTTATTGAACAGTTTTATAAAAAGTTTCTGTTAAATATATTTTACCGTAAAATTACGGTTAGCTGTAAATACTTCCGGCGTGTTCTAATTATAAAACTAAACAACTTTTGTTAGCAAAAATTGTGGACCAATTTTTCTAATGTCCATATTCCGAAAAAATATCCTTAGACACTGGAATATTCGTACCTACCTCAATACTCAATTAAATGTAGGTAACCTTATGATTATGACATACTTTATTATTCTTTGGAATTAGCGGTTTAAAGAAATACAGTAATTTTCCTGACACCTTCTAGAATGTTCTATACACCGAGTCAATCGACCTTTTGACTCGAGCCAATTGATATCTCAATTACTATGTCGTATTTCTTGGTTAGTTTGGTTTTGTCTATATGTAAGTATATTTGTTTTCAACTAGCGGCCTACCCCAGCGGCTGCACCCGCTGCAACTCATTTTCCCGCGGGAATAAGAAGTTTTCCCGGCAAGTATTGTACACAAAAACCTTCCTCTTGAATCACTCTAACTATTAAAAAAACGTGTATCAAAATCCGTTTTGTAGTTTTAAAGATTTAATCGTACATACAGACAAACGCGAAAAGCGACTTTGCTTTATACTATGTAGTGATGGTAAATTCATTATTTACCTACTAGACGCATCTGAGTGCGTTTCTTTTTGGTAGGACACCAAGTCGATGAACCCAGATGTCAATGAACCCGATTGACGTTAATAAGGGAAATGAGGTAGGTAGCCGTAACTTCTTACAGACGGTGCAGGAAACACATGAATCATGATCATGACAAATTTTACTCTTGGGGTTTATATTTTTTGTATGCCGTATAATGCCGGCTTAGAATAGCGTAACCCCATTTCCTACCCGTGGGTGTCGTAAGAGACGACTGAGTGACTTGAGGGTTTCAGGTGTATTGCAAGTTTTAGGCGACAAGCTGACAACCTGCCACTATAGTGATACACAAATTATCTCAAACAACCCTCTATATTTGTCAGAAGTGCCGATAGCGACCGTACTTTTACGGTCAATAACGCTCTGCCTACCCCGTAACGGATGAAGGCGTGATATATGTATGTATGTATATTTTTTGTGATTGTAATGTATGTATGTGTTTATTTACAGCAAAAATAGAATACTTAAAAAGGTTTCAAAGTATTTCCTTTATACAAGATGTAAGGGTCTGGTTTTCGAATTCTACTGATAGGACGCATGCAGACAATGAAATTAAATAACTTTCCCCAAGTAACGTACTCTAAGCCATGTCAGAAAACGAAAATAATATCGACTTGTTGACTTCATTTACTATTATAATGAAGCCAAATACTTTTGGCTACGTTTCCTGAAATACCTACTTGTTTCAAAAAGTAGTCGAGTTTCCTGATCCTGTCCTATAAGAAGGCTGTTATTTACACCCTAGAAGGTAAATGTTTTTCAGAAAAGTGCACATAATTTTACTAATTTAATACTTGCCGGTCTTTGTCCACTTTTCCGGCATCCGTCATTTGCCGATCCGTCAATTACCGATCCGATTCAGAAATCTATTACACTACTATACATGCTTCTTCACTCTCCTGGCATCCGGCATTTATCGATCCGAGAATCTTCCAAACCGAAATTTGGATTCTAACGGTCCGAAGTGACAGACGCACAAAATGTATGCATATAAAAGGTACTCTTTGAACTCTACCATGACGTCATTCTAATGTCCGTCTTTTGCCGGATAGATGGAAAAGCGTCATCCCGCATTCGAATATTGTCGGAAGGCTACTTTCGACATCCGGCAGCCGGACCGGATAAGTGTTTAATAAGATAAGACCACCTTACCTAATACTTTATACTTATTCTTCATCGAATCGATGGCAACAGTAATAGTTTTTTTTTTTTTTTTTTTTTTTTATGTGATAGGCCCGCATTTGTCTGCCATCTCACCTGGTGGTAAGTGGAGATGCAGACGAAGATGGTACATGCTTGCCTAGATAATGCCTATTCACTCTTGCCTTAAAAAGGCCCAAGTTATAGTGATATTATACTTATACTATTTCTGTGACAACACTGTATTTTTATACTTAGTCCCTAGTTACCCCTTTCTACCTACCTATGTATTTTGTTTCATGTAAATTCAGTCTCGAATCATATTTCCAATACCAAGAAGATGTTTACTGAACTAAGGTGTAGGTAGGTATAGTAAATTTTTATTCTCATAATGTCGCGTGTGGGAAACCGGGTCGCGGAGTGACCACATTAATCTCGGTGTCAAGAATTTTAAACCGCCTACTAATAGTACTAGGACTCTGACATTGTCATAATTTATACGAGGTATTCTCCGACCACCCCCGTGGTTGCTCTCGTCCACCACACATTGGGTTTTATTGTACACATTTTATACCCCCAAGTGGCGTTGTTGTGGCAAGCGCGGAGGAACTGTAGCCTCGAATTAAGTACACTTCTATCCTAACAATAGCGAGCTTCATTAGGCGACGTATGCTGCGCGTTACCCGTGACGCCCTCTCGCCGCCCCCGCCGCCCCGCGCCGCCCCCGCCGCCCCGCGACGCTTCCATTAGCCCCGTCAAGTTTGCAATGAAAACACTCAACTTCCAAACCATCTTTATTGCAACAATGCTCGCTTATATTTTATGCTCTCTCGACAGCCGAGACTAACATCGACCCTCCATGTTATTCTGTCCCACAATATCTGCTGACGTCTGGTTTTTATGACTTGTTCCATTATGTACAGTACTAGCAGATCATTATTTTCGCAGATGAAGCACCTAGAATAGAAGCAACTGAAAAAGTGAAAGGTATACGTACCAACATAAGAAACTCATCAACAAAGAGCGCCGGGAAAAAGGTTCCGCATTCAATACGAACACATTATAAATACCCGAAACCGTACTTACTTACGTTCCTCGAGGATATCCTCATAAAAGAAATGATCCACGAACTCGACAAATCCTTTGGCAAGAACATGCAGTAGGGCAGATCGTCAGACAAGCCGAACGCGACCTTCGAGCGTAGCCCCGTTGTACGACGACGAACGGAAGAAGCGTTATAAGAAATTTAGTCCCGGGCGCCGCCCACTTTACTACGAATAGGAAATCCGGGAGCGAGGAGCGGTTACGCACAGTTACACGCCTGAGACCTCTCCCGGCGGCCCCGTGCGCCCCGCGCCGCCTCCGGCGCCCCGAGCGCCCCTCCGGCGCCCGCCGGCACCCGCCCGCTTCACGACCACCCTCCGGCCCTCAACCACGTTATGCCAATTCACTCGACAATTTATAAACAGACCGAAATTAAAGCAATTTTAAACGTTTAACACTGGCACAATTTAAACCTGGAATAACACGCAATGTACCTGTATCAAGAAAAATAGTGAATGCCAATAACTGAATTGTCATTCGCAGTTGCAATTTTACAGTACATGTAGAGCATGGATATTTAAGTTTCAATGACTTCGCAAGGCAATTATTAGTATACGAACATTAGTAGAATAACATTATTCTAAAATATAATTTTAAGTGTCACATCCGGTATCCAACTCTTTGTTAAAATACACAAAACGACTCTGATATTAAGTCAAACAACTAGCATTATGTTAATCTCTGTCGTCGAGTTCATTTTAAACACAAAGAGTTGGGTAACGGAAGTGTAATGTACTGAGAAGGGACTCAACGCACCTTTGTGTGTTTTAATTTTTTCCTCCTGTTCGTCTTTGTCTTTCTCTTCGTCAGAAATCATCGTGTCGTCGTCATCGTCTGTTTTGTTCTTGGGTTCCCAAGTCATCTTGTTCTCCTTCTTGAGTCGTCGCCTCGCGTTCGCGAACCACGTGGAGACCTGCGTGAGCGTCATCTTGGTGATGATGGCGAGCATTATCTTCTCGCCCTTGGTGGGGTACGGATTCTTCTTGTGTTCGTTGAGCCACGCTTTCAGTGTTGCCGTCGACTCCCGAGTTGCATTTTTCCGCCTAGCAGCTAAATCGTACCCAGCTCCGTATCTGTTGACAAACACACGTTTATACATATACCTAATAATAATATGATACAATTTAAGCGCTTCCGGCCTTTCATTCGCTTTGCAGTAGGTAGGTAACTAAGCCTGAAATTGTGCCACTATTTAATATAAGTAAATATTTGAACTTCCTCATTTTCCATAACTTTTAATCTCTGTTAACACGAACGATGCAGTTCATGGAAATATATTTTATATCTATGGTTTTCATTTAAAAAAAACTGTATGATTATACCAAATATCTCCGCTACTTTCTTTAATTTTTTTGTGTGGAACATCTACATTATATCGAGTAGTGCTTAAGTCGGAGGGCAAGTACTGTCAACACTATTGCATACAATCAGGTATTCCTACGTAGGTATACGTATAAACCTACAGACCACCATCATTTAAATTCGTGTCAGATAGGCGTTTTATTTGAGGCAATAGATTTCTCGTAACGGCGCGGCAGGGCAGCAAAAATAAAGCTGTCGAGGTGCGGCCCGGCATTGGTAGATACTGGTACCTACGTGTTTAGGGGCCCCGCTAGCACAATTCTATTTACATCAGCATTCTGAGCGTAATTGTGGCGTACCGTAGGTTTGGTTCTCCCCAGCAGTGTGCCGGAGGGAGAACAGATTGGTTCGTACCTGACTTCGATTTTCGATCGAAATAAAATAGGGCCACGGAGAGTCTGGATTTGCGGATCCAACAAGACTTATTCAAGAAGAGTCTCGTATTGTTTTAATATAGAATATGACAGAGTCCCATCATTGGTATTTTAATTTCTAGAGCGGGTTAGATAAGTAGTTAGTAGATATTTATTGGGATTTTAAAGTATTCACAGTGCTAGCAGATATAAATCCAGCAGCTCCTCGACAATTTGAACTCTACTGTTTCTCTGGAACGATTTGATGGAATCTAACAAGCTTTTGGTAGGTTTTTTTTTAAATAGGTAAAAAAAAATTAAAAAAAATGTTAATATACAAATAAATAAGTTTGTTTATTGTAAAATTGGAACTTATGAAGAATGCTCAGTCACGTAAATGTACGTATTATGTATGACTATTCTAGCTAGTACTATTATTCATTCTGTGTTATGACGCCATTTGCCAAGTTCAAGTTGGTTGCCTCACTAGAGGGCGTTCTGTTGCGCGCCGGCTGCATAATGCGCGTTGTGCGTGCAGGGCGGTGCACCGTGCAGCGCAGGCGTGGGCAGCGTGGGCGTGCTGGCGCCAATCGATCGCGACGCGCCATCTTGCGCTCCGGCCACACCGCGCGGTGTACGCGCTGATAGCGCTACACGGCCGACCGCAGCGCGACGGTCGCGACGCGCCCGACAACGACAACTCGCGCACGCCGCGGCGTCCGACGGTGACGTTCCCGCCACCCAGAGGCGGGTCGCGCACTTGACGCACGACGGAGCGCAAAAATATCGCAGTGATCTGTCAGATCCATACTAGAAATGTCAATCCCCATTCTAAAACCATACTCGACGGATGATACTGCGATAGCACTGCGTCATCAGCGGTTTCTAGTATGGATCTGACAGACCGCTGCGATATTTTTGCGCTCCGTCGTGCGCCAAGTGTGTTCCTCGCCAACTTGCGCACGCCACGACGTCCGTCGGTGACGGCCCCGCCACCCAGAGAACGTTCGGACGTTCATTGAAAACAAAGATTATTTTTTTTTATTTCTTATTACCATGGCCTAACACAAAATGTTGCTCGAACGACTTAAACAACTCGCGGTCGCCGTCGGTTACGCTGTCGACCCTACCTAGCTAACGTCTATTATTAAAGACATAATATTACATTAGATCACAGTTCCTTTTTCATTTATATTATTTTGTGATGTAGATCATCATCTGGTATTTATAGGTAGATTACCTAGTAGGTACTACCTACAAATCCGACAGCTTTCTCTGTATTCTTTCTTTCTCCTTCATTTCCGTGGTAAACTTTGTTCAATCAAATTAATTTTACGTAAATACCTACTTGACAAAATTTTTGATCAATATTTGAATATATATTTTTTCGAGTTGGTAAATATTTTATAATACTCGTACCGTCAATAACATCCTTGGAAAATTAACGCCCGTAATTGGTGTCCTTATGTGTGTAGTCTACTATAAAAAATTCTGTCGCACAGTGGTCGCACACAAACCTGTCTGAAACCACATTTAAGTTAGAACACGGATAAGCTTTTCAGAAACCAAGAGTGCTTAGCGGGGACGGACAGCGGCGTACGTCAGAGAAAAGAGCTTCAGACGATATAAAAACCGTTTTAAATTAGTCTTGCAGGATTGATATTTTTCTTTTTCAGTTTCGTTTGAAAATATTTTATCATTGAACCTATTATTTAGTGTATTTGATCCGGTTAGGTTAGGTTAGGTTAGACAGTTCGTTGTTGTTAGTCATTGAAACTCAAGTCAATTTAAGGAATATCTTTTTGGTATTTACCTACTCCGTTGCTTGGTTTAAAAGGAGGTAGGCGGATCGCACACTTGACGCTCGACGGAGCGCTAAAATATCGCAGCTGTCTGTCAGATCCATACTAGAAACCTCAATCCCCATGCTAAAACCGCTCAACCACTGTTGACGCAGCGCTATCGCAGCGCCGTCCGTCGAGTGCGGTTTTAGTATGGGTATTGACATTTCTAGTATGGATCTGACAGACCACTGCGATATTTTAGCGGTCCGTCGTGCGTTAAGTGTGCGATGCGATGCGTTTTAGATCACAGTTCGTCGTTGTCAGACAAGTCAAGTCTACGGCTGCGCCTGCTGCAACTCATTTTCCCGTGGGAATAAGATGTTTTCCCGGCAAGTATTATACATAAAAACCTTCCTCTTGAATCACTTTATCTATTAAAAAAACCTGCATCAAAATCCGTTGTGCACTTTTGAAGATTTAAGCAAACATACAGACAGCGACTCCGTAGTGATGTTAGCAAGGCTAATTATAACTCTGTCGTCGCGTTCTTAGCTCTGCTCTTACTAGAAACGTTGTTTGTATGATTTTTAATTACTGTCGACAGCCCACTTACACGGCTAACCGGCTAGAAAAGTGTGCATATGCATTTGATTTACGAAACATATACCGCGACATGGCCGGAAATACTTTGTACCGTCACCAATTTGGGACAAAACATAAAACGACATCTGGGTCTCATATATAGTTTAATGCACGGCGCTAGTATAAACTAACTTAAAAGTTTTATTAATAAATTCTTTAATCATCAGAAAACGACGTAGATAAGTGTCTACTTACTCGTGAAATAGGTACCTACCTATCCATAATATAGCGTTACAAAAATATATTTTATAGGTAGGTAGATGATATAGAAATTTATTGAAGTTCTGTGTATAGATAATCCTACCTACCTATAGGTAGGTATAGGATATATCGGCGAAGACCACTGGCTGAATAGAAACTCCTTGGCAGTATGGCGGCCATACTATCTTTGCCTTTCCCGTACGGAAAACAAATGAAAGTTAGATTTGTAAGAACTGTCAAAGCTGTATCGAATCGAATATAAGAGGAAATCATGAAACACATACATAAATACATGTATCACTTCCTTTTCCCTTGCAGGGTAGGCAGATCTTCAACGGCCGCATAAAATGTGAAATAATGTGATAATTATACTGTAACAAATATGAAAAGACAATACAAAAAGATAGTTGAACAATCCGTCGTTTTCGTAACAAAATCCCCGCAAAATATGGCGTAACTGAACGTCTATAGATTATATGTTGTGGTTCTGCGGAAGCAGTGCACCGGGCGCCGCGCGTCGCCGAAGAGCGGTACCTCCCGATCAAGCACGGCTACATATTTGCGAAGCGTAGGGTATTCAATTCGCGGTATCGGAGGTTTACGATCTGCCCGCTTGGGGGAATTGCGGCCTCTACGTGCCCTCCCCTCCCGCCCGTAACAGTACCGCTATATATAGTACACGTACATAAGTAATACCTCCTTCCCCCTGAGGGAGGCTCAGCTCGTATTAGAATTAGGATTCGTAACAGAAGTGCCAGTCGAGTAGGCGTTTTGGATGCTGAATCGTTGGGCTTATTTTGTTGTTAACCTATCAACGGATTTGAACTGACGCTACATTTACGTGTAGTTAGCTTTTCCTCATAATAAGTGTAAATAGTTGAATGATTAGCATGAAATTAATTCGGTATAGGTATCAAAAAAAAGCCTATCTAACACCTATTCCTATATGTATTTAACTTATCAACAAAAATTTAATGTGACAGACGGAAGGAGAGAGAGTGAAGTCTCAGTAATAATAAGGTCCCTTTTGGCCTTTCGGTCTCGGAACGCTAAACAGAACTGATATACTGGGTGTAAGGCACGGTGTAACGATAACTTTGCAGGCGTGATCACACCATGAAACTGAACAACTTTTTCTATGGTGGCTATGTGAAAATTTGTTCGACCTCCCATACTAAATTCCCAATCAGCTGACTGACTTTGTATGGAAACTCGGAAAAAAATTAAATAGCCCACATAGAAAAAGTTGTTCCTTTTCATGGTCTGATCACATCTGCAAAGTTTTCGTTACACCGTCCTTTACACCTTGTATGAATTGCATTCTGACTATTGATGGGCGGTTCCCGGGAATATTCCCCAAGTGGAAATATTCCCAAAGGAAACTTTCCGGTGCCCGGGAACATTCCCAATCGCTGGGAACGTGTCGGCGAAACAACATAAAATAAAAATTATTATTAAACAATTAATAAGAGTATAATGTATAATAAAGAAAATAAATTATTTCATAAATAAACCATGTCAAAATACAATTTAGTCAAAATAAATAAACGAGATGGCTAAAGGGCAATGAGTAAAATTGGTACCTTTCATTTGAAACGTTTTTTTTATTGTCAATAAACGCCGTCTTGATAAATGTGTAGAGTACTTCCATACAAACAATATTTTGTGTGACAGCTCAGCTGTCAAGTGTAATCATAACGAGATATACGCTTTTCATTACGAGATAATCACTACGACAGTTTAATACGAAAAACTTCTTTTTTTAAATTGTCAACGAACACCACCCCCATTAGTTGTGTAGAGTACTTTCATACAAATAATATTTTGTAAGAGAGCTCACCTGTCAAGTGTAACCATTACGAGATATAACGCTTCAAAACGTCACGACGGTTTTATATGGAATATATTTTAAAGCGTAGGTATATCTCGTAATGGTAACACTTGACAGTTGAGCTGTCATACAAAATATTGTTTGTATAGAAGCACTCTACACAGCTAATAGGGTATTGTCCGTTGACAGTTTAAAAAAAGAAGGTTTTCAAATAAAACAGTTGTAATGTTTTAAAGCGTATATCTCGTAATGGTTACACTTGACAGTTGATCTATCATACAAAATATTGTTTGCTTGGAAGTACTCTACACAACTAATAGGGTGTTTTTCGTTGACAGTTAAAAAAAGAGGATTTTCATATAAAACAGTTGTAATGTTTTGAAGCGTATATCTCGTACTGGTTACACTTGACAGCTAAGCAGTCATACAAAATATTGTTTGTATGGAAGTACTTTACACGTTTAATGGGTTGGCGTTAATTGAAAGTCATAAGCAAAGAAGTTTTTCATATAAAACAGTTGTAACGTTTTGAAGCTTATTTCTCGAAATGGTTACACTTGACAGCCAGCTGTCATACGAATTATTGTTTGTTTGGAAGTACTTTACACATGTAACAGGCTGGCGTTCGATGACCGTCAATAATTGGCATGAAAAAAAGGCACTAATGCTCCTTACATTTCCTGCAAAGCCCTTTAGCCTCAGGTAAAAAGGCAGCCCCGAATGGTACCCGGAACTAATGTGTCCGTAACGCTGGTTGCGTTTCCGCGCTGTATTGCCAGTGATATGCGCTGCACCAAGTACCATTCGGCACGGGAATCTGAACCCTGGTTTCTTAGGCGCTGTCCCAACCTATGGACAAAGTCCTTTGCCTCTGCACACCATGACCCGCTCACCTCTACCGCAAAGGGTACAAAGTGGCAGGCACTCCTCAGTGAAGCATATCTTTGATGCTTCTGAGCTGCTGCGGATTCCGCAGTTGTACCCGGAGCTCGAATTGAGCGTGGGAGATGAGATGCCGCGAACGTGCTTACACACGCCGCGTCCCACACCAAAGAGAGCCCTTTCTCTCACGGGATCATTGTGAGCCCATCCGGTCTCTTACCGTCATCGCGGCTTAAACCGGGAGGCTCTAGAACGCAGGGTACACCAGCGGACACCAGGGCACGGCGGATAATCTCATTGAGCATGTGGTGCGGAGGAAAAAGACCAGCTGATTTGGCACAGCTCAAGCCGTGGTGACCCCTGGCGTCCACCTTTACGCCACAAACATGCGGCTCACAAACCTTGCATCCAAGCCTCAGTGCTACAGCCACCCTGAGAGAGTCATTATCAAGCGCCGTACTCATGTGGGGTGACGGGAGGGCGTAAAGCCAAGCCCCTGACTCTGGTCTAAGAGCCGCCTCAAGGCGAGCAGAGCCCAATCCTGATGACGCCTCAAGCAATCCCATCGCTCTGGCCTTACACAGCTGCTCATCCCATTGTCGCTGCACGTCTGGTTTAGTCGGGCGATCCGCATCAGGTCAAACCAAGTCCCAAGCACTCAAAGCCTCCCCCACAAATGGAATGTTAAGACTGTCACCATGTATTTTGAGTATATTAGTGACGAGTGACTACTCCGTGGGAAGAGGCCAAGAAAGCCGAAACGTTGGTGTCCTGCACACACCTCACGCCCAAATCTCCATGTCGGATCGGCAACGACGCTTGCAGCCACTGCGTCTCCTCTAACTGTACATTGAGGATCATCTCCAACGTGACTTTAATGTCTTGATCCAACCGAGAAATTTCATCTGGAAAAAGCCACGTCGGAGACAATTTCAAGAGGTACATGAGCTTGGGTACTGAGAGACAGCTGCGGAAGAGAGTGAGGGCGACACGGGCCGGCAGTTGCTGCAGGTGCTCTCGAACGCTTAGAAGCATCTCACGCTTTGCAGCCAAACTAGCCTCTACTGCATCCCTGAAGGTCGGCGCCCCCAGCAGCTCAAATGACTCTATTAAGGATTTTCACTCCCGAAAGAATATGCTGGAATTGAGCTATGCAACAACTGAAGACATCGCCGCACGGATATAGCTCGCATTTGTCGCGGTTGAAGATCAAATCAATCTCCGCCAGTTTTGGAATGAGCGTACTTATATCGCGACATACGACATCTGGTAGGTACACCACCCACCAATCGTGCCGTCGTCCAGGTACCACTTACTTCATTCATTTCAGTCGTTGATTCTTTTTAAAGTTATTTTTTACGTTCTCAGGACACTTATCACACTTATTTGCCAAATGACGAGCATATTTTGACACATTTCGACATGTGTATGTTTTGTTGCAAAATGAACACTTGAATATTGTCTTTTCATTAACAACAGTTTCGTCGAAGTGACTATACACTTTGTTTTTAGGCTTCATTTCGAATTTCAGTTGTTAACTGGACGAGGGTTGCAACGAAACTGACACAGTTTTAAATGGCCGCCAGGCAGGCTAGATACAATGATAAAAAAAATACAATTCTGGAGTTACCAATTGTTTAGTTTCTTTTTTTTGTCACGCCGACCAAGATAAGCTCCAGGCTAAACAATATAGCAGAGTTGTCTTCTCAGACTGAACTGCCGAATATATTACGGATAGGTATAAAATATATTTCATTTACCTAATTATTTTAGGCAGTAAGTAGTAATTTAAAGTTTTATAGGTGATGGATTCACTTGATGTTCTAAATCAATTTACTTTCGATTTACATAGAAATGAAAATAATTAAAGTTTAAAGATTTAATTATTTGTAATATATAATCATTTGAAAGGTACATAAATAAGGTTACCTTATGATAAAGAAACCTAAAATATGCCTTAAACTTCAAGAAAACTAAACTTATATCAAAATGTTATTGTTCCCAGTAACTGGGAACGTTCCCGGGCACGTGGGAATATTGCCGGGAACATTTCCATTGGGAAGTTTCCGGGCACGGAAATGTTCCCGCGGCCCATCACTAATTCTGACTGCCGTCATCTTCATCATCTGCAGAATCGAACAAGCGTGTTATTGTATTGAGGGCATTAATTAACGCAGCTAATCCGCTGTACGGCGTCGGCTAACGCTGCGGCGACTCAGCGCGATGGATTATTGTACTACATTGACAGATTTATCACGTCACACCTAGTTGAGTCATATACGTACACGCAGGTAATCGTAATAGTGATATGTAATACTGCAATGTTGATCAGAGATACAACTATCGCTACTAATGAACTATCTACGAGTACTTGTACATTGTCAAAATTTATTTTGTGAAGTATCATTACGCACCTAGGAATCTAACCTATCAATTGCAACAGAGGTTTTTTAAAGGTAACTTTCCGAGGTTGCTATTGATGTTACATCCGCGGTATGTATACTGCTTTACATATCGAATGAAAAGTGAGTAAAATAAAGCGATAAATACAACAAAACGATCCATAAATGATGATTGTATTGTCTGTTATTAAAATTGCAACACTGAACTTTTTCCTATGATTGAAAAATAATGAATTAATTATGAAAAAAAAAATTCTAACATGAAGTAGAATTTTTTTTAAAACGTGGATATTAGTAGTTTTTACTGTTGTTATCGTAATATTGAGTATTAATTAGACTAAGTCATTTATTGAGGTTATTAAAATACAGATTACAAATATAAATCCTCCTTTTCGATATTTGCTATGCTATGATTGGTTTGGTGACAGATCCATATTTAAAATTACTTACAGGCTTAGTCTCAAAACCTGACCTGCAAATTGAACTTACAGAGCGCGTTTTTTGCAGTAATGACCTATTTTCAGAGCATGAGAAATATAAAGAATACTTACCTACTTCATATTTTCATTAAAATATAGTACACTGTTTTGTACATTTAATGGACTACTGATCAAAATTTAGGACTTTTACATATGACATGGTAATCTTCATTGTTTTTTTATTACTTTAGCTGCTATAGCATAAGAATTTGTTCAGTATTTAAAAAGGTATTGAAGTTTAAAAAATCGGCAACACTTTTAGAATCTGATTTGCTGTATTTATCGCTTTTAGTCATTGTTTGTTTCTTTGTAAATTGTTTGGTAGGCTGATAAATATTTTTCTTGGTTGTTTTACATTCGTATTGTAAAACTGTATGGTACAACATAAATATTTATATATTTTGATTTTTATTCAATATTTTCTCTAACTAGTTTTAAACTATAGGGACGCCTACAATGCCTACATAGCATAATAGATAATTTGTGCACGCACGGTACACGTCAGTGGGACACGTAACACGTTCAGTTCAATGGAGTTTTGGAAACTCATGCATGATCGTGGATAGTATTAGAAACAAGGTTTTTTTCTGAATTGGACAGATGGGTGTCTGTTAGATAAGCTTGCTTTTGGAGGTTTTTATTTTCACTTTTTAGCACATTATTTCAGGAAATGACAAATGTATATAATATAATAAAACAAAATATAATATAAGGAAAAAACAATATAACACAATAAAGACACTTTACTCGTACAAGGAATTATTTATACAAAAACAAATAATGAAGACACGGACTGAAGACAAATTAATGATAAAATTACAAGGAATGGACAAAAATACTGAAGACGTAAATAATATAAAAATATACATGAAGAAGAAGCATACTGAAGACGTACAAATTAATAAAAACACTAAAGAAAACATTTATGTATGGTTTTAAGACCTAGGCTGTATGGTTTTAAGACCTTTGCCTCTCCAATGGACAAACCCAAAAAAAAAAGATGCAAGATCGATCCTACAGCTGACATTATAAGATTTTTTTTTCTATGTTATTATTCTGTGATATTTTTGGACATTCCAGAATAAGGACGTGTTGTCGTCACGGCGCATGTCCTTACTGAATCTGAAAAGCGTAGTTGATTTTTAAAACGCTTTCTTTAGAATTACTGGACCGATTTTGATGAAATGAAGAGTGTAGTAATAAAAGTGACTAGAAATTGTCAAAAAACATGAAAATCATAGAGGAGTGGCAAGATTGAGGCCTTCATCCTAACAGGGTTCAAGAAGTTTACCATACTAAAGATAGCTAACATTGCAGGTAAGTAGAATAAACTAACCACACTACTAACAAATACAGTACAAATGTGTTAAAAAGAATTCCTATGTTATTTAAGTTTTTCTTGTAAATATAGGGTGTACAAATATACGCTGCAAATATGTTAAGGGATGAATCAGCCCATGAAAGTGAACCACTTTCCCAAAGAAACATGGGTCGTAATATGAAAAAAAAAAATTTGGGCCCCCCATAAAAATTAACATGGTCAGATGGTTACCTTTTGTATGGGTGGTCCAATTTTTTTTTTCATATATAGACCTATGTTCCTTGGGGAAAGTTGTTCAGTTTCACCCTTTCAAATATTTGCAGCTATTTTTTACACCATTTATTATACTGTTTTGCTTTCCGAGTACCCTGTAGGCGTTTTGCCACGCGTCGTTCTAATAGGCGAAGTACTCACTCTTACATGCCTCTTCAAAGCACTCGTAAAATCTCCTCAACGAAATGCAAGTGCCTTTTGAATGCCGCGTTTCGTTAATAGGCACTGCCTTTTGGTTTATTTGAAACGTAACAAGGCAAATCGCTGGCACCCAAATAATTCCCTTAGAGCGCGGTACGCCCCGAGCTCAGTAATTTCCTGCGTATTTTGAACTCAATGGTGCGGGACAACTGCTCCCTCGTCTCTTTTCTCTAATTTTTGTACGTTTTCTGTGCTTGACGACTGGGTTAAAAATAGCGGAGTCATTTTTCATTTCGGCGCACGGCGGCGGGCGTGGCAGATTACGGGCTTTCCTAAATAATTCAGACACCAACATTAGGTACTTAACTGAAGTGCATAGTTAACTTGTGTTTTTCTTCTCGTCGTTTTTTGTCACATCTACTATTTTTTATGATTGAGGTTCTGATATATTTCTCAAGTTTCATTGCACCTATCTGAAAAATACTATAACTAATAGGTATTACAACTCTTCACTCTTCTTAACTGGGAATCGTAGCAAACAGGCATACGGTCATGTAGCCTGCAGTATATGCGACAATTTTCCGATGTCCAGAAACAGCGGTTCAGAAGTGGTTCATCCTATATCCTACTTAGAGCTGTTCGTGAACAATTGCGGCTGGCAGCGAGGGCGCCATACATCACAGTGTATTTTCGTGCGCGTCCCGTGTGCTACGTCTTTTTTACGCATAAAAACTAATGTCGCCTCTAATTATTTATAGATTATAACGCACCGCCGGCCATATATTAAGCCGCGCGGAGCCGAATCGTCAGCATAACTTCGCTTTGATGTATCTTGATTTGTTTTATTTTCAGGCAGTTTCAACGTGATTCATGGACGGATAAATTTCAAGTGCGCCGTGAACTTTTCTATAATTGATGCGTCCACATATTACTTCGTTTTGACACTATTATGATGTAATTTTTTCCGTTAAGTATTTCATCTATTAAGACTTTGTATTGCTTTGATCTTTACCTACCTACCTGTGTAATAGGTAGACACTAAAAACTAAATCCAAATGAGTATAAGTAGATACCCAGATAAAATATTACTACGTATAGTGTAGTGAACAACTGAACCGATTTTGGAAATCCTTCCACGATCAGAAAGCTGTTGGTGCGAGTATTTAGAGGTTAGGTAGTGGAACGAGGAAGATGTTGGGGGAATGCAGGAGATGTTGGGGGGAAGGTTGGAGGGGCAGGCAGCTGGGGAGCAGTTAGAATGGGGGATTATAAGATGGGGGTTGACAGTTAGATAAATAGAACTGTTTATCGAAAATGGGTGACAGCAGATGAAACCACTGTAAGTATCTCATAATAATATAATTTTTTTTATTCGTAAACTAGTTGCGGCAAGAAGATGTTCTGAGTAGGTAATTATAAATAGTGAGTGTAATATTCTTTACACCTTTTCGATCCTAAGAAGCATTTCTGTGTTAAAAAAGGCTAAAAATGTTTCTTTATCTTTAGCAAATTTTGTGGAAAATCTGCCACTATTGGTAAAGCTGCATTTTAAAATGTGAAGGTAAAGTCGCCCCAGCGAATAGAGTGTAGCAATCTAATTCGTCTTTATGTCATACTTGTGGGCTGGTCCAAGTGTGGAGTAGTACCTATGAGTCGACCAGCGGCTGGCGACGGTTATGCGGTCATCTCAGAGCTAAAAAATATTTCAAAGCAAACGCCATCGAGAAGCAGATATAGCCACGAAAAAGTCGACGCTGTTTGGCCAAGTTGAAGAGTCAGAAATAATTAAAACTCTAAATTCGTACACAAGTGCAAACTTCGACTCTTTATTCTAGGTCTACCTAGTTTTTTGTTGTGTTTTAAACCCCGCAATCATATTTTGAGGGTGGCAGAGGCTGTATGGAGACGGGTTTGATTTGATGACATAGTCTTCTTCTAAAGCTGCTACGCTGTCATTTGTCTCTTGTGGCCGCCATCGCGCCCTAACTAGTCTAACTATTGTGTTGTTGAACTCCCATAATCTGTTACCACCTGAAAGCTGTAGCTCGCTATATAAGTACGGATGGACACTCGGAAGGAGGCCCGTTTTCAATGAGTTTTTCTTGGCTACATTCAAGTATATCCTTTCCTCCGAAAATACCCTCCCTCGAAGATTTACCTCTGTGGCTGTCATTCGTCCCTTGCAGACGCCAGCGCGTGCCTACTACTCCATCTACATACGAGCCCCAGTGTGCTTTTATCACTTGCTAAATTAATATACATGAACACTTTCTTGACTTCATGACTCACATTTGAATCTCACGTGACTTTGCGGCTACCAGGAGACGCATACTACTCTGCATGGGATTGTGCATCATCTTTATTAATATAGATACATGGACACTGTTCTACGAGAGTTTTCTTGTCTGCATTCTAGCACCTACGTCAGATTCCCTCTGATAATGCGTCGTGTTCTGCGACGGTCATTTGTCCCTTGCGGCGACTGGCAGCGGGCGCTAACTACGCTGCATGGCAAACCCCAGTGTGCTTTTATCACCCACAAGCTGCAGCTTGCTGTGTTAATATCTACACAGTATGGACACTTTATTCCATCGGTTCAACGTGCCTCGACCTACCTATCTCTAGGACAATGACCATTTTACTCGGATCATTCGTAAACGTAGTTTATTAGGCGGATCGCACACTTGGCGCACGATGGAGCGCAAAAATATCACAGTGGTCTGTCAGATCCATACTAGAAACGTCACTCCCTATACTAAAACCGCATTCGACGGACGACACTGCGATAGCGCTGCGTCGACAGCGGTTGAGCGGTTTTAGTATGGGGAGTTTCGTTTCTAGTATAGACCTGACAGACCTCTGCGACATTTATGCGCTCCGTCGTGCGTCAAGTTTGCAATCCGCCTAATCCATAAAACCCATTCGAGGCATTTTTATTTGATAAGCTGGTTATTTTTTCAAGAACATTGTTGACTTATATTTATCGTTATAAATATATATAAAAAATAGTGGCTCAATTTCGTTGGCAATGTCACGCATGAAAAGCTAATTGGGGTAGGTACATTTGCACAACACAACAAAACTCATTAATGTCAATGCGAGTCGCCAAGTACAAACACGAGCCTTTCGCTTTGCAATCTATTAGAGAGATAAGTCTCGATATGGAGGTATTATGTTAATCCGGGCGCGGCGCGGCGTGGGCTTTATCTAAAGTGGCTTGGCCGATGGGCCGCTGGGGCGCTGAGGCCCTGGGGACTTACCCGTAGGCAGCGAGCGTCGGGTCGTAGGGGTAGTACCCGCCGGAGGGCTGCAGGCCGGCGGAGGTCCACGCCGACATCTCGCCGCCGCCCTCCTTCAGCGCGTAAGGGTTGCTCTGAAACACCGCACCGCACAATCAACAACAAGCCCCAGGCTAAGTATAGGTGTATACACTCTAACAACTCTATGGCTATGGATCACAATTATAAATAACAAAAGATAATTTGACGCTGTAGTTATTTCTAGATATTTCCCATGTTACCTACCCGAGGAGAAATAAATAATTTGAAAAATATTCGTATTTTATAAATAAATAGGTTTAGTACCAACGGAGGATAGATTCGTTGTACTTCAAACTAGTGTATCAAATTCACAAAGTTATTTCATTTGGCGGATCGCACATTTGACGCACGACGGAGCGCTAAAATATCGCAGCGGTCCGTCAGATTCATACTAGAAATTTCAATCCCTATAAAAAAACTGCTTATCTGCTGTTGACGCAGCGCTATCGCAGTATCATCCGTCGAGTTAGTATGGGGAATGACGTTTCTAGCATGGATCTGATAGATCGCTGCGATTTTTTAGCGCTCCGTCATGCGTCAAGTGTTGGTGACCAATAGGTAGGTATTATGATGACGCGATCCACACTATATTTGTCTTATTATAAATATAAAAATACTCTAAATGTTTAATACACACACATCTCCATTATCAATCAAGAATGAAGGCTTAATACCATAATTCCACCGCCTGCTATGTTATCAAAAGGAGCACTCTATAACTAATCTTGTGTAAGCATAAATCTCGACGCATAATTCCGTTCAGTCAATCGGCCTAACAATTACTCCGACTCGAGTTTAATTAAAGTTAACTTAATAAAAGGGAATAAACTGACGAATACGACAATAAAAGTCCCAAGTGTACGGGCTGACATATCACTAGCGTATTTGCATAATATATGGATACAGAGGGGAAAACTATTAAGGCATACGCACCCTCGCGCCTGATAGTTGTTTAACTGTAAGCTAGTGAGTGCTACGGCGGGAGGAGGGCGCTGCCTACAGCTGGGGAAATGTGTATGCGAATATCTGAGAACCCTCTCAGATATTCGCATACATTAGGAGCGACTAAATTAAAAGTGTGAACGATAACTGACAGCCCTTGTATCGTCGCCCCCGAGTGCGTTTGCGACGACGCATCCTATAATAAAATGAAAACCATTATGATACATATGGAGCACTGGTTGTGACGCGATAACGGACTAAGAAGAGGAAGCTTGTTTGTGGCCCCCTAGTTTTAGGAAAGTGAGTTACGGATGTCTGTTGTTATAAATTACTCTAATGTATTGATATATTATATAAAAGTTAGTTAAATAGGCAAGTTAATGATTATGAAAGACGTAGGAATAAATACTCATAAATTGGGCTTAGTACGTTGGTAGCGACCGTTTTTGCGGCCGTTATCGCTCTGTCTACCCCGTAGGGGATAAAAGCGTGATATGCGTATGTATATACTATGTATGTAGTTCTTTTGTGTTATTGTTTCCGTGTGAGACTTTCGTCCAATGAATTTATGCATCACTACATGGTATAAAGCGAAGTCGCTTTTCGCGTCTGTATGTATGTAGGCAAGTGCTTAAATCTTTAAACTAAACAACAGATTTTAATGCACTTTTTTATATATAGAATGATTCAAAAGACAGGTGTGTATGCATAATACTTGCCGGGAAATCATCTAATTTCCATGAGAAAATACGTTATAGCGGGCGCATTCAGGGATGAATATACTTAGTTAAAATTCATTTTATTACGATTTTAGAAAAAAGGAAAGAAAACTGCAAAAAACACTTATTGTGAATGTGTAGGTTGGAGCAAAAAGAGCGGTCAGAACAAGAGGCAATAACGCAGGCACTATAGGAGAGGTAAGTAGAGTACGTCCGCCCACGCTTATTATAAATCTTTTATAGCACCTGACTCTTCTTTTTACACGAACTGTGCATACATACATCACGCCTTTATCCCTTGCGGGGTAGGCGGAGCGTTAACGGCCGCAAGAATACGGTCGCTATCGCCACGTCTGACATTTTTGAGGATTATCAGAAAACATGTGTACTTATCACTATCGTGACAAGTTTTCAGCCTGTCCTGTGTAATACACCAATACTCTCGACTCGAGTCCCTTAGTCGCCTCTTACGACACCCGCGGGAGTGGGGTGATGCTATTCTAAGCCGGCATCACACGGCAAAACTGTGCATGTTGCATATGCTATCACGCCTTTATCGCTTACGGGGCAGGGATCAATTATTTATATGAAATCTTATAATTATAGAAATAAGCTTCTCTACCAACCAACCTATTACCAAAGCATCAGTGTAAATGTAAACAAAAAGAAAAATACATAAACAGCCATTAACATTCCATCCCTATTAGTATTCTAACTATTGTGAGATAATGACTTAATTAATGTTCTAGTACTTTTACTTGTGCTACGTAAGTCGGCTCGTTAGTAAGTTTATTTTCTAGACAAATTATCCAGGTACCTACTCACTGCAGTGTAGCAATAACTATTTGCTTCATAGCAATAATTAATATTCATCTAATAGGAGGGTTTACAACGTTCACATAAAAAACAAACATTTGCAAGGCAATGGAGGGATACGTACTCAGGCGTTATTAGGAATGTTTTATTTCTTTTGGCGTGTGATGCCGGCTTAGGATAGCACCACCCCAGGTCTTTCACGTGGGTGTCGTAGGAGACAACTAAGGGACTCGAGGCTGACAACCTGTCACTATAGCGGTACACGAATCTGAAACGACCCTCAAAAATTTGTCAGACGTGGTGGCGATAACGATTTTACGATCGTTGATGCTCTGCCTATCCTACCAGGGATACAGGCGTGATTTTTAAATAAAAAATAAAGTATAAATAGGTACGACTTCTACCCTAGTGCCTATAGTGTTTTCTGCAGTCATCTTACGTTAAATTGATACATTCGATTTGATAAAAAAGCCAAAATATTTTCAATGATCACACCTCGGAAAATTTTCTTCCGTCTCACACAAAATGTGCAGCGCGTGTGTGAATATCATTCATTAATATCTATCAAGATCAATGTAAACATTTTTTGTTCACCCTATCCAAATAAGCCTGTGACAAATTCGCGGGCAACTCTTTTGTGCGTGGGCGAGATAAAAATGGCGTCTTCCCGTGGCGGTGACAGGGCAGCGGCGCTCCAAGGCGGAGGCCTAACTATGACTGATGACGTCCTCGCCCCCAGCATTAGCAGACCTCATCCAGTCAGGGGCCACGTGCCGGACACCCCGTTAATGCCACTGATTGCCTCGGGTATAACTATAGCTGAATGAGGTTGTATAACAGTGGATCGTGGTTTTTCGGCCATAAAATTATGTTACTCAAACTCAAACTCAAATTATTTATTGAAAGTAGTGAATTTTGCATTTAGCTTTTTGATGATCAACAATTTTAACAAGAACAATTTTATGAACCTAGTGTAAACGCTGCTATAAGATATCAGACGATGGTGATGATTGTTGTAATACCTAATTGTGCAACCAGATTTGGAACTGTAAAAGTTTTTGGTTTCTATGACATGTATACTTGTATAGAAGATCCGAACAGAAGAGATCCGAACAAGCAAAAATTTTTTTAATACTTTTATTTTGTTCTTCGTATAGTTTCTTGCTCGGTGATTGAATATACCTAAATTCATAACAAGGCCTAGGCACAAACATTAAATGGAAAATAAATGGAAATAAACCATTACGTACAAGCCACTCCGGGCCGTATAATAAATTCTTCAGCGAGTTTACTACGTGATAAAGCTCATTTATTAACCCTTAAAAATCTTATCCACCATCAATTTATCCCCTTTTCTGTAAGACTGAATCTAACAACATTTTAATCAATTCTCCACAGAGTTCGCGAGTCAGCGCGTCAGATAGACTCATTACACCAACCCCAAATAAATATAAACAGTAGTAGCGAAAAGGGGCCGGCCCCACTATTAACTTTGGTTATTCACACGCGTCGCTAGATCCATAAATAAAGCTAACTAGTAGCCTGCCCTAGACCGAGAAACAAAACACGGACAAGTGTGAGTGCTCTGTGTAGGTATAGCATCCGCCTAAATAGCTACCTAGTTACAAATGTAAAACGAAATGGTTTTCAAATTAATCACTATTGTTTTGTTTTTCTGAAACTATTAATCACTTCACCTACCTTAACCTATCCTAAAAAACAGAAATTTAATAAATGCAAGGATATATGTACCTATTATATAGCCTTTTTAGAAATATTTATTTTTACATAAATTTTAGTGGTAGAAACAACCGTAAAAAAATCCTGAACACGGTCATTATCCCAATTAAAAAAAAAACTTTCTGGATCGAAAAACAATGGCAAGACAAGGAGTTCTATTCGGTAACCCCAAAAAGACGATTCACGACTTGATGCGCGCGGTTCATAAATAAACCTCGTTTATTTCATTGCATTAAACTGGTGATAAGTTATTTGACGGTTCATAAATTCGTACCCCATCGGTGGTTGGGAGCCGCTCACTGGCGCTCGGGCGCCGGCGACTGCCCCAGGCGCCGCGCCGGCCCGCCGCCGCCGCCGCCGTACATCGCGCTGCCAAAACGGCGACACTTCATCATCCCCGCGCCTGCCTTTCTGGCTACTGTTCGCAGTTAAGCCTTCGATTCCATCCCACACGCCTGTTGTGCAGGCAACTATGTCCGCCATTAAAATCTTATTGACTGCGCTGTCGCGTCGACGCTATCCAAATTGTTTGATGGAGTTCCAGGTCATGACTTTATTCAAGTCACGTAGAGTTCGGAGTTCGTAACATAATTGTCAAAGTCGTAGCCGAAACTTGATACTGGCGAAATCATTATGAAAACGCCATAAAACAAGAAATTGGATTGAATTGTCAACGCCGTTAAATTATTTTAAAATTAGTTTGCTGGTAAACAAATGCAGGTAAAAGTTAGCTTGGTAACCTATGATTTATGACGTTAATAATATACAAAATTAAATTATGTGTAAGACCTACTTATTTGACATGTTAACATGTGCGTAGGTAAAACCACCATGCCCAACCTTTGAGCATGAGCATGACACACGTTAAAAAATTAACTTAGTTGCTAGTCCGTAATTTGCAACATATATTTTAACAATAGAATATTACGAATTCATGAAATAATAATAAAGAAAATGTCGAGTCTCGACTGGCAAAACATGAAAGTGAATTGAGGCGAGTGCAAAAAAAGAATGGACGTAAGTGGTTAAAGAGCAAAATACAAACGAAAAAGTCATTTCATGCCGCGCAGTGGCGTTGCGATAGACGATAGACACGCGACTCGGAAGCATACGATGCTCTTATTAAGGGCGTTATTCGCGGAACAGGAAAACAACGTGGCTAAGTTCAATAAAGCTTTCCCCCAAATAAGCCATAAAACGCGCTGGTCGGGCGCGCGGCACCGCGGCGTAGCTCTATGTAGCTATGTTCCCGTTCCAATTATTTGTTTATGGAGGCACAATAATTTTATTTTACGTTTTATTTAACATTTATTTCGTTACGGCAATTTCACGGGTATCAAAGAATTGCTAGATTGTGATTCAAATGAAATTGGCTATTTTCCACTTGGGAGACTAAACGCATCAAGAAGTATCGAGTTAGTATTAAGTAGGCATTTTATTGTGCATGATATTGTGCTTATAATCAAGAACATTGGTTTTTTACAACAACAAGTTGTTGCGGATTGATTGGCTAAATTAAGTTGTTCACTGAATTTAGAAAATCAGACAAAAACTTAAGGAATCTATAAAGATACATACCTATAGGTACCTATGTAACTAAATAAACAGCTTAGCTAGCAGTCAGTACCTACCTACCAAGAAAGATATTTGTTCCAAACACCGACCCCAAACATCAAGGTAAACTTTTAAACGAGCAAGAATTGTATCCTATTCGGGATATCGGAAACGGCTCCAGCGATTTTCATAAAAAATCGTATTTAGGGGTCGATCGATCCAGCTGATATTAGGAAGGTAGTGTAAGAAACAACATACGTTTTTAAGGCCGATAAACCCGAGCTAGGCTCGGTGAACCACGTACTTAGGTATTACACTTACACGTAACGCCTATCCATTAGTAATGCATCTCGCATGTTTTTTTTTTACATAGCCTACATTGTCATTATAATGGGTAGTTCCACATGAGTACTAAAGCCATATGTCACTCCACAGCGATACAAATGCGGACATAATAAATCGCTGATACACGAGTACCTATCACTTATATTATGATGATAATATAATAACCCCGATTCGGAAGTTATATTACATATAACCCGAGTACTATAGTCAAGAGAGCAAGAAAATATACTATAACCAAAGAATATTAACTACCCATTTATTACCTACTCGCTATATAATATTGCTATGACCTAGGTTCGAAATTTTATTATCTGTTACGAAGAGATATTTTGCACAGCATCTTTGGTTATACTGTTAGTTGGCAAAACCATCCCTTAACTCACATAATCAAGGTGAATAGTTAGCTATGGTCTATCTGCAGTTGTTACGTGTGCGCGCTTTGGTCGTTTGAGTGCCATCAAAACTAGTACAACAAATAAACCGTGATACAACTAGGGGCTGAAGGCAATGTGCGGTTGCGTTTAACTGCCGAGCGCGCTCGCCGCCCCGCCGCCGGTAACCGATCGCGGCCGCCGTAATTCAATGATCGTAAACGCTCGCAATGATATCAATTAGACGGGACTCGAGACCGATAAAGCTCCGCTTTAATTAGGAGAACAAACAACAGACGGTCCTTAATGAGCCGTGAGCGTATGGAGGGCGAGAGAGGTAATTAGGTCGGGGGAGACGGGCGCAGCCCTCGGCGATCAATTATTGAGCCTCCGTGATTGATTTGGCGGGCCACTGCCGCCGCCGCCGCCGCCGCCGCCGCAGAACTCTTCGCCGCAGCGCCGCCGCAACACCACGCTCCTAATTCCGATTTAATCCTCAACCGTTACCAACTCTACTGAAACTTATTTACCACGTGTTTACAAACTAATCTCACTTACTTTGTCAAGTGACGCTGAATTAAAGTTTTCTTTCTACCCTTGTGTTAATGTAACGGTCGAAGTAAGGTACGTTTTTTAATTACATTTTAATTTAAATTATTTTCGTATTAATAGGCTAAAATGATGTTGTTTTCATGTTCTCTCATAAAGAAGGTCCTCCATTGTTTTTATCTCCTTATCTTGTTTTTATATTTTTTTCACCTTGTCATTATAAAAAGTGACAGGAAGAAGTATTTAAGAAAGAGCCAAGGAATGTGTACACCTGAATTAGCACCAATTTTATTATATAATTAAGTTTCTGGAACCCCGCACTTAACTTATCGTTATATATCATACATTTATCTGATGTTTTGCTAACAGCCATCATCAGAGGGTAGAACGCAGCTGTAATGCGACGAAACGTCGAATAAATTACGTTCTTTCTTTAAAAATTACATTATAAACCATTTAGAGCTCTAACCTATTTGTGGATAAAAGATATAGACATATAAATTGAATAATTTATAAATGTTCGTATTATTTTGTTAATAGAGTAGAATGTCGGAGGTGTCAGTGTTAATGGTCGGGCAGGGCGACGGGGGGACGGGGCGCGGAGGACAATGCGCCCCCGGGGTGCTTTTGTTGCTACGGCTTCCCTGCCCGTGACATCTGTCCGAATCGCTACAATAACTCGCAAAAAACTCACTCGAAATTCGCCAACTCTCGCCGCGATCATTTTCCGCCGAGTGTACAATGTGGTGCGCCGTTGAGCGCGCGAGACTTCTTCATTGATGGCTTTGTTGTCGTTGACGTATCATTTATTCCATTCTGAATTAGATCCCGGCGCCCTTACACCGCGTGGTGGTCCTGCCTCTGTGCTCGTATATCACACTACATCCATGTTGTCATAATATAAAAATAAGCCTTAAATTTTGTCCTTATAATATAATTGACCGTTTCTGAACATTTATCATTAGGTACAGGGAATGATTTACAAAACACCGATTTTTTTTCTACAGTACCTACAATAATAATTTATTTCACTAGGAAATAATCATGCGAAATTTGGGTTATGTTAAATTTGTAAACTATTTTTACCATTTTATCGACCAATTAGAAATGAGAGAAACTATGAATTTGGAAGAAACTATAAAACGAGGTATTGATTTTTTCCTAACTGTGAGTTAGGTATTATATACCGTCTTTGAGGTATTTTATTTTATGGTTAAGGGTGCTTCTAACGATAACAAATATAATTAAATTTACTTGTGCGTACGACTGAGTTTGTTTTATCAGAAATAAAAATCAATATAGAATAATATTAACATAATGAGTTCTGCTTGGACAATTGCTTGGGGTTCTTTTGGGCACATCAAGTTTAATTTAGACTCAAATTTAAAGCAATGAAAATATTATAAAAAGGTTGAACGTTATCATCAAAATTATAACTTGCAAGTCTACTTACCTACGCATTGCTTTTCCCGACTACCCCCAAGCGAGGTTCCAATTATCTCGCATTTAGACAATTTCCGGTGGTCAAGGGATCGGATAAACTTTTCTCTTAAGATTAATCGTCAATGTCTTCGCACGGAACGGTCATATTATTCTCCTGGTTCCGGATTGAACAAAGGAAGCAACAAATTTCCTCTATCGACCAAGATTGCTGACGAGACGGTTCCTGTGGTATGGATAGGTATCTACGCATCACAGTTCGACATGGGTCTACGCATCGCAGCACCTACGGCGGATTGCACACTTGACGCACGGCGGAGCGCTAAAATATCGCAGCGGTCTGTCAGATCCATACTAGATATTATGTCAATCTCCAGTCCTCATACTAAAACTGCTCAACCGCTGTTGACGCAGCGCTATCGCAGTGTCGTCTGTCGAGTGCGGTTTTAGTATGGGAAGTGACGTTTCAAGTACCTATGGATATGCTATAGGATTGCTGCGATATTTTTGCGCTCCGTCGTGCGTCAAGTGCGTTCCTCGCCTCTGTTCCATATACGTTCCTGTGGTATGAATAGGTATCTACGCATCACAGTTCGACATGGTTCTACGCATCGCAGCACGTCCTTCGCATCACAGTTATATACATACATACAATACATACACAAATCACGCCTTTATCCCATGCGGGGTAGGCAGAGCAATAACGATCGTAAAATTACGCTCATTATCGCCCCGTCTGACAAGTATTTAGGGCCCTTTCAGATGATTCGTGCATCACTGTAGTGACAGGTTGTCAGCCTGTCGCCTAAAGTTGTAATACACATGATGTCCCTTAGTTGCCTCTTACAATACCTGCAGGAAGAATTGGGGTGATGCTATTCAATGCCAGCATCACACGGCAATACAGTTCACAGTTCTATCCAAATGAAAAATGTACTGCGGTCACGATAGTGACGTACGAAGTGTGTTCAAACAATAGTAAATACAGTTAGCGTGGCCATTATTTGATTTATAGCGAAAGCGTGTAGGTAATTTATAAGAGTGGCGCGAGAGTGGTGGAGGGTACGCGCGGCGCGTTGCGTCGGCCGGGCGGCGCGGCGCGGCGCGGCAGGGCGCCGCCGGGAAATCGGGGAAAAGCCAAAGATTTATCACCGGACTCGGCCGCGGCTGACCGGCGACCGCAGCCCGGCGACTGTTTGCCCACTCATTAAAGTCGGCAAGTAAACGCTTAGTGCGAAGATAAGTATATTTGCGGAGCAATTAACGCGGCCGAGGTGAGACGAGGGTTGCGGGGTTGCCAGCGGTCATTGTTTGTAAACGATTATTATTCGCAAATAACAACAGCTCGACCAAAGCCGCTTTAACTTTACCCATATCCTTGTCTCTTGTAGAGTTGAGAGTTTGATGAAGATGTTCAAATAAAATGTCCTAACTACTGCGGTTTATCGTTTGCTCGAAATACTCCGTCCTGTCTGTCGTATGATTTAATAACATGGGTTCATTGATATGGGTTAGATTTATCTATAAGTAGATAGGTACGTTGTTATGGCAGCATAGTCAACCATCTTGCAATCGACAGTATCGTTACCTATAATGCTTATTACGAGGGCAGATAAGGCGAGCGTGTGGAGTCGCGGCCGCGCCGTATCGCTACGCAAACACGCACGCCGCGCCCTGTCAATCAAAACGAGGCGGTGCCTTACAACATTTTATCAGTTGTCACATAATCTAACTATAACGCATTTGTATCAAATCGCCGATATGTGCAGTGATAAGCCAACCCATGAACACCGTTGCGTCACATTTAAGGTGATACGAAAAGTACGTTTTACCTGCATAAGTATACATAATCACTGGTGGTGAATGAAAATGAAATGAAAACCAGAAATATGAGATACCTACCGATCTCTTCTCTTTTCGTGTGACAAGTATTGAGGGCCCTTTTTGATGATACATGTATCACTGTAGTGACAGATTGTCAGCTTGCCGCCTAAAATTGTAATACACATGAAACCCTCGAGTCCCTTTGTTACCTTTTACAACACCCACGGGAAGAAATGGGGTGATTCTGTTCTGAGCCAGCATCACACGGCATGAATTTTCACAAACGATGCATATGACAAGCAGGAAGCATTTGTCTTAAATTAAGTACCAATACAAAGTTATCGTCGGGTCGATGCAGAAGAAGAACATTAACGGCATTTAAAATAGTATTTACAGGATGTCCCGTATCGACTGCGCTGTTTAATCACCTAGAAGGCGAGGAACACACTTGAAGCACGACGGAGCACAAAAATATCGCAGCGGTCTGTCAGATCCATACTAAAACCGCTCAACCGCTGTTGACGCAGCGCTATCGCAGTGTCGTCCATCGAGTGCGGTTTTAGTATGGGGAGTGACGTTTCTAGTATGGATCTGAGAGACCACTGCGACATTTTTGCGCTCCGTCGTGCGTCAAGTGTGTTCCCCGCCTACCTCTATCACAATGTGTCGTCTACGTCTACAAATTGAACGGTAATTTACGATCACGCGTTCAATGGAAATATAGTATACGTATTGTTATTTTTACTATTTAGTAAAAAAAAATGGATGTATCTAACAACCAAATGGCATTAAAAAAACTACCTTTCCAAGTAGATTTTTTCTGTTGTTCAATACGGGTCACCCTGTAGATGTCTATAGTAAGTAAATACCATCTGGTTTTCACACACGAACTAATTGGAAGTAACAAAAATAGTTAGCGTGATTCACGTAAATCTCGTCATGATCAAATACTAACTGAGTGGTGAAAGAGTAATAGTGATCTCGGATATCTTTAACGTTGATTCCGTTTAACGTTAATGCCGTGTGATGCCGGTTTAGAATAGCATCACCCCACAACCTTCCCGTGGGTGGCGTAAGAGGCGACTAAGGGACTCGAGAGTATTGGTGTATTACAATTTTTAGGCGACGGGCTGACAACCTGTCACTATAGTGATACACATATTTTCTGAAACAACCTTGGAAAACAATACTCGAAAATGTCAGACGAGGCGATAGCGACCGCATTCTTACGGCCGCTAACGCTCTGCCTACCCCGCAAGGGATGAAGGCGTGATATATGTATGTATGTATGTAATTCCGTTTAAACAACTACGGTACCCTAAATCGTACCCGTCTAAGCGGCCTTCAGTAATACTTGACTAATGATTGTCCCGATGGCGTAGCGGATAGTACCCCTGCCTTCTACGCCGAGGGTCGTGGGTTCGATCCCCACCGGACACAAATATTTGATAAGTAAAATTTTCAAATATTTGTGTTGAGTCTGGGTGTTTTCTATGTAGAATATGTATTTATTTACAAAAAAAGTATATAAGTAATAATATCAGGTATTTAGTTTCCATAGTACAAGCTTTGCTTAGTTTGGGGCTAGATGGCGCTGTGTGAATTGTCCAAGATATTTATTTATTTTTTTATTTATTTAGAGCATAAATGCGATCAAATGTCCTTATGAGAATTTGATATACATTATACAGGGTGTAAGAGACGGTGTAACGAAGACTTTGCAGGCGTGATCAGACCATGAATTTGAACAACTTTTACTATGGGGTCTATGGCGGGAAACGAAAAAATGTTTTCAAGTTCCCATACAAAGTCAGTCAGGTGGTCGGAAATTTTGTATGGGAAGTCGAAAAAACTTTCACGTTTGCCACCATAGCCCCCATTGTAAAAGTTGTCCAGTTTCATGGTCTGATCACGCCTGCAAAGTTTTCGTTGCATCCTGTATACATTATGTATGCAAATGAGCATACTCCTTGCAGAGTTGATAAATTGAAAGGGTGATAAATTGATGATTAATAACCACAACAGTACTACTGTATATGACACGCGCATTTAAAAGCGTTCCTGGGGTGATGCTATTCTGACCAGGCCCCTCATGGAGCCACTTTAGGTTGGTGTCTATTAGGCACGCAAGTCAAGAAAATATGCTCTTATTTCGTTAGTTGTTTTGTATAAAATGTACTTAGTGGACAGCCTACTTACAGCATTTCTCCACTTACCCGGTCCGGCTGCCGGATGTGGGAAGTAGCCTTCTGACACTGTTCGAATGCCGGATGACGCTTTCCCACTTATCCGGTAAAAGACAGACAGTAGAATAACGTCATGGTAGAGTTCAAAGTGTACCTATTATATGCATACTTTTTGTACCTCTGTCACTTCGGACCGTCAGAATCCAAATTTCGGTTTGGAATATTCCCGGATCGATAAATGCTGGATGCCGGCAGAGTGGAAAAGCATGTATAATTACGTAATAGATTTCTAAACCAGATCGGAAATAGACGGACCGGCAAATAACGGATGCCGGATATGTGGAGAAATTCCCTTATAATTATAATTTTGGCAAGAGTTCAAGGGAATGTCACATGTAAAATTTGAAAGTAAGTACCTATTAAAAATATATTCATATTGAAGCTCATCCAAGAAATGGCAATATGCTTCTGGTTTTGATCAGTAAACACGTAAAAAAATTATTTTGAATAAGTACAACTTAGTTTTTAAAGTTAAGTTATATTAAAGTGACAATACGTCAAAATAGGATGCTGGGGCGACCAAATATTGTTTTCTTTGGTTTTGCCCTGGAATAGATGAAAAATGGCAAATTCACAAATATATTGGATTTTTTATCCTCTGATATGAAGCTCTAAAAAACAGAATATAATAGAAGCATGAATCCATTGCATTGCGCTCGCCAATTCGCCTGTCAAGCGTGGTGAGTATGGCATCTCCGAAAGGGGCGGCCCATGTCCAGCAGTGACTTGTTGTGGTTATTATTATTTCCATGCAAAAGAGAGCAAAGTACCCGTCGTCCACAATTTTCGGAAAACCCCACTTTGGAACACCCCGATTTCGGTCCGGTATTTTCGGCTTTTTACATAATGTACTAATAGTTGGCCTTCATAAAGTACCTAAGTTTGACAATAATTAGGTCGGGACTTAATCAGGAGTGATTAATGAACAAAGAGAGTATAACGGACAGACCACCCACGGGGAGGAGACGGCTTAATAAGACCCTCATTAACACCTTAATGGCTATTCTCAATTCGCTTGATTTCTGTTTACTTTATTTTTTCTCTCTGTCTTGCGCACGCTCATGCTTCCCCACCTTGGTTCCCCACCCTTTTAATTGCATTTCTGGTCTTTTTCTTAAGTCCATTCTCTTTTGACTTAAGATTAGTGATGTATTTAAATTGGCGTTTTGTTACGTTTTTATGGCTGACTCAGGCCTGGTTGCTCGTTTTTATTCTCTCCCCTATTTAACTTTAATTCGGTTTTGTTAATAAGTCTTAGTTGAGATACGAAGGTAAATGTATCTAAGCAAGTCAATTTCGAATGTCGAATAATACGTTTATAACTAAAAGATAACGCAATGTTCTTTAAAAGTTATTATTATTTTTACACGCAAAGATCTTTGGGTAAGCACATTAAGTTTAAGTTCTCTTTCTTTTCGTGTGGAACACCAAGTCGTTTAACAACCCGATGAACCCTAGTGTCAGAATTTTTCGACCTCCTTCTACAAGTAGCAGGCTTCTGACATGGTCGTGTAACGACTAGTGATGGGCCGCGGGAACATTCCCGTTCCCGGAAACTTCCCAATGGAAATGTTTCTGGCAATATTCCCACGTGCCCGGGAACGTTCCCAGTTACTGGGAACATTAACATTTTGATATAAGTTTAGTTTTCTTGAAGTTTAAGGCATATTTTAGGTTTCTTTATCATAAGGATACCTTATTTATGTACCTTTCAAATGATTATATATAACAGATAAATAAATCTTTAAACTTTAATTATTTTCATTTCCATGTAAATTGAAAGTAAATTGATTTAGAACATCAAGTGAATCCATAACCTATAAATCTTTAAATTACTACTTACTGCCTAAAATAATTAGGTAAATGAAATATCTTTTATACCTATACGTAATATATTCGGCAATTTAGTCTGACAAGACAACTCTGCTATATTGTTTAGCCTAGAACTTATCTTGGTCGGCGTGACTAAAACAAAACAAAACTGTTTTTTTTAATCATTGTATTATCTAGCCTGCATGGCGGTCATTTAAAGCTGTGTCAGTTTCGTTGCATCCCTCGTCCAGTTAACAACTGAAATTCGAAATGAAGCCTAAAAACAAAGTGTATAGTCACTTCGACGAAACTGTCTTAATGAAAAGACAAAATTCAAGTGTTCATTTTGCAACAAAACATACACATCTCGAAATGCGACAAAATTTGCTCGTCATTTGGAAAATAAGTGTGATAAGTGTCCTGAGAACGTTAAAAATAACTAAAAAGAATCAAGTGACTGAAATGAATGAAGTAAGTGGTACCTCGACGACGGCACGATTGGTGGGTGGTGCACCAGATGTCGTATGTCGCGATATAAGTACGCTCATTCCAAAACTGGCGGAGATTGATTTGATCGTCAACAGCGACAAATGCGAGCTATATCCGTGTGCGGCGATGTCTCCAGTTGTTGTATAGCTCAATTTCAGGATATTCTTCCGGGAGTGAAGTATCCTTAATAGAGTCATTTGAGCTGCTGGGGGAGCCGATCTTCAGGGATGCAGAAGAGGCTAGTTTGGCTGCAAAGCGTAAAACGCTTCTAAGTGTTCGAGAGCACCTGCAGCAACTGCCGGCCCATGTCGCCCTCACTCTCTTCCGCAGCTGTCTCTCAGTACCCAAGCTAATGTACCTCTTGAAAAAGTGTCCGAAGTGGCTTTTTCCAGATGAAATTTCTCGGTTGGATCAAGACATTAAAGTCACGTTGGAGATGATCCTCAATGTACAGTTAGAGGAGACGCAGTGGCTGCAAGCGTCGTTGCCGATCCGACATGGAGGTTTGGGCGTGAGGCGTGTGCAGGACACCAACGTTTCGGCTTTCTTCGGACACCTCTTCCTACGGAGAAGTCACTCGTCACTAATATACTCAAAATACATGGTGACAGTCTTAACATTCCATTAATGGGGGAGGCTTGTCTTGTCCTGATGCGGATCGCCCGACTAAACCAGACGTGCAGCGACAATGGGATGAGCAGCTGTGTAAGGCCAGAGCGATGGAATTGCTTGAGGCGTCATCAGGATCGGGCTCTGCTCGCCTTAAGGCGGCTCTTAAACCAGAGTCAGGGGCTTGGCTTTACGCCCTCCCGTCACCCCACATGGGTACGGCGCTTTATGATGACTCTCTCAGGGTGGCTGTAGCGCTGAGGCTTGGATGCAGGGTTTGTGAGCCGCATGTTTGTGGCGTAAAGGTGGATGCCAGGGGTCACCACGGCTTGAGCTGTGCCAAATCAACTGGTCGTTTTCCTCCGCACCACATGCTCAACGAGATTATCCGCCGTGCCCTGGTGTCCGCTGGTGTACCCTGCGTTCAAGAGCCTCCCGGTTTAAGCCGCGATGACGGTAAGAGACCGGATGGGCTCTTAATGATCCCGTGGGAGAAAGGGCTCTCTTTGGTGTGGGGCGCGGCGTGTGTAAACACTTACGCACAATTCGAGCTCCGGGTACAACTGCGGAATGCGCAGCAGCTCAGAAGCATCAAAAGTATGATTCACTGAGGAGTGCCTACCACTTTGTACCCTTTGCGGTGGAGGTGAGTTGGTCATAGTATGCAGAGGCAAAGGACTTTGTCTATAGGTTGAGACAGCGCCTGAGAAACCAGGGTTCAGATCCCCGTGCCGAATGGTACTTGGTGCAGCGCATATCACTGGCAATACATCGTGGAAACGCAACCAGCGCTACCAAATAACGTTCCAATTGTTTTATATGAGAAACTTCTTTGCTTATGAGTGTCAACTAACGCCAACCCATTAAACGTGTAGAGTACTTCCATACAAACAAAATTTTGTATGACAGCTTAACTGTCAAGTGTAACTATTACGAGATATACGCTTTAAAATATATTCCATATAAAACCGTCGTAACGTTTTGAAGAGAAAAGAAATGAGAAAGCTTTCGACTCCATCGAAACCTGGTCTGTTCTGGAGTCTTTGCAGCGTTGCCAAGTCGACTGGCGATACATCGAAGTGATGAGATGTCTGTATGAAGCCGCCACAATGACCGTACAAGTACAGGACCAGCGGACTAAGCCTATCCATCTCCATCGAGGAGTGAGACAGGGGGACGTCATATCCCCGAAACTGTTCACTAACGCTCTGGAGGATATGTTTAAGACGCTGGACTGGAAAGGTCGTGGTATTAATATAAACGGCAAGTACATCTCTCACTTACGATTTGCAGACGACATCGTCATTATGGCAGAAACGCTGCAAGACCTACAACGAATGGTGGATGACCTAGCTGATTCTTCTCGCCGCATCGGTCTCCGGATGAATTTGGATAAAACCAAAGTCATGTTCAACGAACACGTTGATCCGGAACCGATTGCCGTAAATGGAATCCAACTCGAAGTTGTTCAACAGTATGTCTACCTAGGGCAAACGCTCCAACTAGGTAGAAACAACCTTGAGAAGGAAGTCCAGAGAAGAATACAGCTGGGTTGGGCAGCATTCGGAAAACTCCGTCGAGTCTTTTCGTCGCCAATACCGCAATGCCTTAAGACGAAAGTCTTCAACCAGTGCGTCCTACCTGTCATGACATACGGAGCCGAAACGTGGACACTCACGGTACGACTGGTCCACCAACTGAAAGTCGCTCAGCGAGCTATGGAGAGAGCTATGCTCGGGGTTTCTCTAAGGGATCGTATCCGAAACGAAGTAATTCGACAGAGAACTAGAGTGACCGACATAGCTCAACGTATTAGCAAGCTGAAGTGGCAGTGGGCTGGTCATATCTGCCGAAGGACCGATAACCGCTGGGGTAAGCTGGTCCTTGAGTGGAGACCGCGTATCGGCAAACGTAGCGTAGGTCGCCCTGTGGCAAGGTGGAGCGACGACATACGCAAAGCTGCGGGCAGTGACTGGAGAAGTAAAGCCGAAGACCGGGTTCAGTGGCGTGCTTTAGGAGAGGCCTATGTCCAGCAGTGGACTACAATAGGCTGTTAATGATGAACGTTTTGAAGCGTATATCTCGTAATGGTTGTAACTATTACGAGACAGGTGAGCTGTCATGCTAAATATTGTTTGAATGAAAGTACTCTACACAACTAATGGGGTGGTGTTCGTTGACAATTTAAAAAAATAAGTTTTCCATTTAAAACTGTCGTAATGTTTTGAAACGTATATCTCGTAATGATTACACTTGACAGCTGAGCTGTCCCACAAAATATTGTTTGTATGGAAGTACTCTACACATTTATCAAGACGGCGTTATTTGACAATAAAAAAATTGTTCCAAATGAAAGGCATAAATTTTACTCATACCCCTTTAGCCATCTTGTTTATTTATTTTGACTAAATTGTATTTTGACATGGTTTATTTATGAAATAAATTATTTTCTTTATTATACATTATACTCTTGCTAATTAAATAAATTGTTTAATAATAATTTTTATTTTACGTTGTTTCGCCAACACGTTCCCAGCGATTGGGAATGTTCCCGGGCACCGGAAAGTTTCCTTTGGAAATATTCCCAATTGGGGAATATTCCCGGGAACCGCCCATCAGTAGTAACGACTGCCGTCTAAGTGATCATAGACAGCAACCGGGACCTACGGCTTACCGTGCCATCCAAAACACGGAATCATCATACTTGCGGACAATCGGGTGGTTCAGCCCGCAATGTCCTAACCAGACTGGGAACCAATGCACATAGTGACAAATATCAACTTTGTGAGTAACCCACCGAGAATCGAACTAGGAACCTTCAGCGTCAAAGGCAGTCGTACTACCACTGCGCCACATCGGTCGTCAAGTTTGAGTTGTCGTTACAATTATACATCATGTCCATCAGCCGGCAATAACCGGCGAGTCAGGCTCCGGCTCCGGAGATTTCCGGTCACAATAAAGCCGCTGGGTGCGCTGCACATGCTGCCGACTGCCGACACACAACGCTATGCTAACGATGATAGATTTTATTGCGTTGCTTCGTATTTTGCTACCCACTGCTTCTTTTATACCACTTTATTAAAATAAAGTAAGTATTATGTGTGTCATCAAGTTTACTCTCAGTCTCTGACGATATTAGGTAGATATTAAGGGGCGTCCGTGTGATGCCGGCTTAGAATAGCATCACCCCACATCCTTGTGGTGTCGTAAAAGGCGACTAAGGGACTCGAGAGTATTGGTGTGTTACAATTGTTAAGCGACAGGCTGACAACCTGTCACTATAGTGATACACATGCTTTCTTAAACGACCTTGAAAAACAATCCTCAAAAATGTCAGCCGTGGCGATAGCGACCGTACTCTTACGGCCGTTAACGCTCTGCCTAACCCGCAAGGGATAAAGGCGTGATATATGTACGTATGTTCTAAGGGGCAACGTCAGCGACACTAAATATCGCTGAATGTCCATGCGATTGAAAATTTACCACAAGTCATATTATAAAGATCAATAAAATCTTGTCATACCTAAGTATTTTATGATGTAATGTGTCATGCTAAAGTAATATTTTTAATCAGATGGAGCTAGCTGACAGTTTGTAATGTTACTTTGTAAAATAATGTTGCCATATTTAAAGTAATAGTGATGAGATGAATGAACAATAAGTCCGTCATTTCACTGATTTCAAATTATAAAATTGCTATATTGCTATGTTTTATACATCTGTAGTTTCAACTACATTATATTTTGAAAAATAGGACAGTCTAACAAGTTTCCTCGCAATGGTATTCAATTCAGTATAGGCGTAGAGACTGTAGGAACATAGTTGGCGAAAACTCTTTGGTATGTAGGTACAAAGCACGACAAAAATTCGAACTCGTACCTGATTTCGGCTGTTCAGCACACTAATACACCTATTCAATAGTCAATCGAAACAATTTTATTCGCTAAAGAATTTTTGAATCATTCACTTTGTCAAAACACTATTTTTATTTCATCACAGGCAAAACTCTAAACATAATCCAGCTCCATCAAAATTAAATAAGTAAGTTCATTTAGCTACATCTAGCTAGATGTTAATAGCAACTTGCGCTCAATCTTTGATGACAGGTTCCTTCTAATAATCTTCAGTATGGGATATACAAATTCCAAGGTAAGTACCTAAACTTATCACAATTTATAAGTATAACTTATCACAAAAATATGATATTTACCTACATATTTTAGTCATATGTTATACAAGTCACTTAGCTGACATTAGCTATGGACTGGTTGTTGCTACAATATTGGTCTACTCATTGAAAATCGCCATTCTGGCGCTGGCTGTCAAGGAAAGCAAATACGAAATAACCCGGAACTAAATAATTTAGTTCCGCAGTCACCACTGTGGCGCTGGCAGTCCAGGGAAGCAAATACGAATGTATCCGGTACTCTCGTAGGTGGCGCTTTAATTAGGGTTGCAAAACTACGTGTCATTTGTATGGGACAACCTATCCAGTGCGTAGATAACTTCATATCAATGTATACAAGTAGATTACAAAGAAGCTGCGTCATTGACAGCAGATACAAAATAATGTAACAAACAATAGGAAAATGTAGGTATATCAACAAAAGAGTGTACAAACCGTGATATAAATGTGTCCCTGCATCGCTTTACTGTTCCGGCCGAAATAAGAATCGTAATCGGTAGTTAAGTAAGTTCATCGGGTCGTTGGACGACTCGGTGTCCCACACGAAAAGAGAAAGAGAGTCCATGACAATAAAACCAAAATTTTTTTGCAGTCACTATTACATGTACCTAGGTAATGTGATGTCTTTTTTTTTTACGTTGTAAAGAGGACAAATTAGTGGAAAGTTTAGTAACATAAGCTTAATCACCCCATGAAAGGATAGCACTGTATTATATTTTGGGGATCAATGCTGTCCGCGTCCGTAGGCCAAGCCCTTCATGGTGCTTAGACTCTAGATACCCTACACGTGATCCCTGGGTAGTGCAAAATGGACAGCACTCTCCGGTGGTAGGCTTCGGCCGTGGCTGGTCACCACCCTCTTAACTAAGCCATGTCGCCAAGCGGTCCCACCGTGTTCCGACATGAAGTTAGGAGTAGTCATCTTGGAGGTTGGGTCTGTACAGTAGTACCTTGCAGCTGTAGCAGTTTTTGTGGAGGCTGATTGTTGCGACACCGAGTGGTTGGCTCTGGAGGGAAGCGGGATCCGAAGCACGGTGCACCGCTGGCTGACCGTAGGAAGTTGGGGGCCCAAGTAGCGGGAAAGCCACCCGTGAAAGGCTGCCCCAGGTCTGACAGGTTGGCAACCGGATGGGAGGAAAAGGTGGCGACCCCGGGGGGGTTCGGGCGTCCCCGCGGTCTCCAAGTCAACCAACTTTGCGTGTGGTCGTGATCAGCTCTCTTCCCTAGCGTAAAGCATTGCAGTACCTCGTACAACTGCCTTCCTCCAGCCTATTCCCCTACACCAATAACAATGAAAAGTACAAAACGAAAAACAGTAAAACAGCGGTTGCACGTCCTCCCACTGAAAGTGCACTTCTCAAACATTCGAGGTCTGCACTCAAATATCAATCCTGTCCACCATCATCTTGAGACCGATAAACCGCATCTGCTGTTCCTCACTGAGACGCAGATCAGATGTCCGACTGACGCGGCATACCTCAGCTATCCTGGCTACACATTGGAACACAAGTTTATGTCCCGGGCTGGAGTCTGTGTGTATGTTCGCGACGACATCTGCGTCAAGCGCCTCAAAAATCTCGAGGCACCTAGTTTTTCCGTTTTGTGGGTACTGGTCGACACTGGAGTAGCCAAAAATATTTACGCATGTGTCTATCGTTCACATAGTGGAGATACGGAGACAACCAAACTTTTTCAACACCTTAGTGAAGCTACTGATGAGGCTCTGCAAAGATACCCGTCGGCGCAGCTAGTCATCCTGGGGGATTTTAATGCCCACCACAAAGAGTGGTTATTCCCATTCCAGGAGACCGATCATGCTGGGCGAGAAGCGCGCAAATTTGCACTTTCTCTAAATCTCTCCCAGCTTGTCAGCTGTGCGACTAGGGTTCCAGATGTGGAGTCACATACAGCCAACTGCTTAGACCTTCTGCTGACTACCGATCCAGACCGATGCTCAGTGTCAGTTGTTGCTCCACTAGGCTCATCTGACCACTGTCTGGTGAAATCCGTATCCGTATATTCCCCACCCGATCAGGGCCCTTGTGGTAAGAGACGGGTGTGGCGATACAAGTCAGCAGATTGGGATGAAATGCGCCACTTCTTTGCTTCGTATCCTTGGAAGGCCTGCTTTTCTACAGGAGAATCGTCGTGCTGCGCAGTTGCTATAACGGAAGTTTTGCGTCGAGGTATGGAGTATTTTATACCGTACTCCGACATTCCTACCGGTAGCAAAGCTCGCCCATGGTTCAATGCAGACTGTAACCGCGCAGAAGCGTCTAAACAGACTGCTTTCCTAGCCTGGGCTGATGCTCGACTGCGCAAATCTCCGAATACTCGAGACCTGAAGAAAGCCTATAACAAGGCCTCTAAATTAAGCAAGAAGGAGTTACGCAGAACACGCTTCAGGCACATCAGTAGCGTAGGCGCTAAGCTTGCCTCATATCCAGCTGGAAGTAAGGCATTCTGGTCTCTTGCAAAGGCAGTTGAGACCAACTTCTGTCAGCCTACTTTACCGCCGCTGCAGAAACCTGACGGTTCACTTGCCCACACTGCAGAGGAAAAAGCGAATCTCTTTGCCTACCTCTTTGCAGAAAACTCGCGTCTTGACGCCGCAGGTACTATTCCACCAACTTTACCTCGAGTAGACTGCTCTATGCCGGCCGTCTGTATTCACCAAAAAGAGGTACTTAAAGTCCTGCGGAATCTAGATGTAAACAAAGCAAGCGGACCTGACGGTATCCCTGCAATTGTTCTGCGAAACTGTGCGCCTGAGTTGTCTCCGATATTAACGCGTCTGTTCCGACTGTCACTAGAGACTGGCGTGGTTCCCGAATCGTGGAAGCTTGCAAACGTGCAACCTGTGCCCAAAAAAGGAAGCCGAGCTGACCCTGCGAATTATAGGCCCATATCGGTCACCTCCATACTCTGCAAGACTATGGAGCGTGTACTAAATAACAGACTCCTGGGCTACCTCGAGGACAACGATCTTCTGAGCGATCGCCAATACGGATTTCGTCCTGGGCGATCCACAGGTGATCTCCTCGTGCATGCCACCCACCTATGGAGCGAGGCTATCGAGAGAAATGGCGAAGCCCTCGCTGTGTCTCTGGATATCTCAAAGGCATTTGACAGGGTCTGGCACGCAAGCCTTATTAGCAAGCTGCCCGCCTACGGACTACCTGCTGATCTTTGCAACTGGATCTCTGACTTCCTGAGGGGACGGTCGATACGAGTGGTCCTAGAGGGCCGCTCCTCGGACCAACAGGCCATAGATGCTGGAGTCCCTCAAGGATCAGTTCTGTCTGCAACACTATTTCTGCTGCATATCAACGACATGCTGACGCCCGACACCTTTGGGTACGCAGATGATAGCACGGTTGTTGACAGATACCTGTCCGGTGCAAAGGCCAGCAGTGAAACCACCCAGTCTTGTCGAGAGTCCATAGTCCAACATCTGAACTCTTCACTAAGGGCAATATCCGAGTGGGGTGATGCCAATTTAGTGAAGTTTAATGCAACAAAGACACAGGCTTGTCTATTCTCGACTAAACGGAGTCCCTTCACACTTACTCCGACTTTCCGAGATGTATCCATACCGATATCTGACCACCTTGATCTTCTTGGCATGACCCTTACGTCAGACCTGAACTTTGGACGCTACATAGAATCTTTGGCCACGACTGCAGCAAAAAAGCTTGGTATCCTCTCAAAGGTTAGGCGCTACTTTGCACCAGAACAGCTTCTACAACTATATCAAGCTCAAGTTCGATCTTGCATGCAGTATTGCTGCCACCTTTGGGATGGATCTGCCAAATACCAACTGGCCGCCTTAGACTCCATTGAAAAACGCGCCAAGAAGCTCATAGCAGACGAAGCACTAGTTGAGACTAAGTTGCAGAGCCTTGAGCACCGTCGTAAAGTAGCATGCATGTCGGTATTCTATAGGATACATTTCGGAGAGTGTGCTCAATCACTCCACGACCTGATACCCCCTTCCCCATTCCATCTCCGGGGATCGAGGCGCCGACTGGGGTTCCACCCTTATGTTGTAGATATACCTCTGATCCGCACTAAGCGTTTCGCTTCAACTTTTATCATGCGTACGGCTAAAGAGTGGAATTCCCTGCCGGCGGATCTTTTTCCGGAACAATATAACTTGGGCCTTTTTAAGGCAAGAGTGAATAGGCATTATCTAGGCAAGCATGTACCATCTTCGTCTGCATCTCCACTTACCACCAGGTGAGATGGCAGACAAATGCGGGCCTATTACATATAAAAAAAAAAAAAAAAAAAAAAAAAAACTTTTCGTAAAAGGTTTTTTTTTATTATTTAATAATATGGACTTCTACCCATTAAGGGTAATTTTGCCAGTGTCAGTAGGTAGGGATTCCAGCGCAACTGGTTCGAATCAGAGGTATTAATCGTGAATATAATGGCGACAAAAACAAATGCTTGCTAGCTTTTATCCTGTGGGACTCTTCAGTAGTGAAAATTTAAATGATGTGAATGTACGGCGAGATAGGTAGTCGAGTTTCATAGACACGATCCGATCATGGAACGCAACACTTTTCGTAACTTCTTGTAGTACAAATTGGCATTAACAGTTTTACAAAGCTGGTTCACTAAATCACAATAGATGAAAGATGGCGCTGTTGCTGTAGTATTGTTAGTATGTCGCAGCTTAAACAGACGGCGCCACCGGAGTCGTTCGTGTACAGAAATGGCAGTTGAATATTTTTTCCCGCAACGGTGGGAGCTACGGCAAATCACGTTCAGTTCAGTAGCGTCATGACTCATGAGTAAGGGCGAGTATTGAGTGGCACGCGATGTAGACTTACATAGCCAGAAACAGGCACGAGTGAGTGTGTTTGTGGCGAAACGTCGTCATTGTTCGCTAAGTTGTCGCTTGCACGGAACCGGCCGAGCTAGGGTTGCCAGGCGTCCGGGTTTAGCCGGACAGGACCAGGATTTTTGGTTGCCTGTCCGGCCAAAATAAGCGGCGTCCGGCCTGCCCGGCTTTTGTTAGGCTTTTTATATTTCGAATTTTGCGTGGATCGAGACCGAATTGTGAAGGAACAAGCACGTGCTGGTCGCGAGCGCTGTCGCGCCCCGGAGCTCGCCGCCAGGGTTGGCTTTTTTCACTTTTTAACATTAACCCCGAAAATCTTTCAAAATATAAGGTTTTCGGCATATCTACCCAAATGTCCGGCCAAACAAAGCTTGGCCCTACAGTTTTTTTATACCTATATAAACTGAAATTCGTTAAAAAATTCAAGATGTCCGGGTTTTTTACCAAAATGGACGGCCAAAGTCTGTCCGGCCTTCAGGTGAGAGGACCTGGCAAACCTAGGCCGAGCTGGTCGTGAGTGCGGGTAGGAGCACACGGCACACAAACGCAATCCACGTACCTACCTACATTTAAACACCTGTTATTAAACATGCGCAGGGTCACAGACTGTATGTACAACAAACCTCGTTAAATACAATGACAGATAAGATCTTGCAGTCAGCGATTAGGATGCATCCACAATTACCCACGCGTATCACGAGTTACTGGATAATAATAAAAATAATTGAGTTGAACGAACTATTTAGCTGCCATAAATAATTACAATATTATTTTCATACTTTACTTCTTCAGTTGTCGTATCTTTTCTTCCATCTAAGGCCAAACATCGAGTGAGTTACATCAAAATAATAATGTAATACCTACTGCGATGAAAAACAAAGACGAGAAAATGTTAAGGCCACTGCACACAGCGACGTTGAATGATTATGAAATACCCAAGATGCAATTCATTTTCCATGTAAGTTTTCTTGGCCCTCGAGTATTTTTTGCATCAATCAATGCGGACGCACGGAAAAGTGAACTCAACGAATACCGTAGCGAGTACTTGCCGACCAAGCAAATACTGCTGCTACCATGTTAGGCGAATCATATCTTCTAGAGCACCCTGGTCTGGCCATGGTGGCCCAACCAGCAGAAAGGTCACGCTAACTAAACTATGCTTCCTTAAACCAATTGCTAAGGGTCATTAGGACTTAAGACCGCGGATTAATAGAACAACAGCGACAAAAATGTCCCGAAATGTTATTAGATTGCTCCTCTATATTTAAGCCTGGGGAGTGACGTTACTAGTATGGATCTGACAGACCGCTGCGATATTTTTGCGCTCCGTCGTGCGTCAAGTGTACGATCCTCTACGGTGGACTGACGTTTTGGGTATGACAAACTATCCCCCAGTTTTCTCGTGTTAATAAGTTTTCCAAATATCTATACCACTAAATATGATGCGGTAGCTCCAAGCACTTTCGATAGCTCTGCACGAGATACGACATGTAGGCGGTACCCACTATAGGTACAGGACGTTCCTTATAGGGCTGGCGACATTGGCGACAGCGGACGCAAACGGAGCGGCGGCGGCGGCGGCGGCGGCGGCGGCTGCATCCTATTTGTCCCCCTTTACCACACAAGCTGAATTGAATGCATTCAGTTCGTGCGCTTTCTAAGCTGTGTATCTCTAACACATACGGTGTATCTTCCTACCTACAGGTGCTTGTGAATGTGTTTAGAATCAATAGTCGACGTAAATTTTATCAGTACTGTGATTTAGCTAGGTAAGAGAGCGTCGGTGGCCAAGTGGTTAGGACACCGGTCTAACAATCTTGAGACTCGAGTTTGATCATATGTACCATTGTACTTTGACCGACGGTTCTTACGGTGAAGGAAAAACATCGTGATGATACAAATAAAATTTGAACTTAAATGGTATGAACGGTATTTGAATGTGACTTAACCTAGGATTCGGGTCAGGTTAGCCTTCGGGTTGCTAAGGTCAGAAGGCAGTGTGTAAAAACTTGGTTCCACGTCAAATCCCATAGGTTAACCGGCCCCAACAGACAAACGGGACAAGGCACTGAGAATGATGGATAAATGATGACTATGATTTAGCTAGATAGTTAAGTAAACCAAGACGATCTTGGTGAATGTAAATCTGGTGGGCGCAGATAAGTATATCTAGTTGATATCGACTGTATGCTGTAGGGCCGTGTGATGTCAGCTTAGAATAGCATCACCCCATTTCTTACCCGTGGGTGTCGTAAGAGGCGACTGAGGGACTTGAGCGTTTCAGGTGTATTACAACTTTTAGGCGACAGGCTGACAACCTGTCGCTATAGTGATACACGAATTATCTCAAAAGGCCCTCAATATTTGTCAGAAGTGGCGGTAGCGGCCGATAACTCCCTACCTACCCCGCGCGGAATAGAGGCGTGATATGTGTGTGTGTGTGTGTGTGTGTGTGTGTTTGTGTGTGTGTGTGTGTGTGTGTGTGTGTGTGTGTGTGTGTGTGTATCGCCTGTATCACGGTACAGCGCGTCACTGTTCTGCAATGGCGGCTGCTTTTAAAATAATTTTCGAGTTAAAATAATAATGTTTCGTGACAGGGCACGGCGGCGGCGCGGCCCGTGAGGTGTCGGTGGTTTTCTGGCCCAGCGCGCCCGGACCGGTTCGCGCTCGCACCACGCCGCCAGGACACCCAAACACGTTGCATCGCTAACCGCACGCCTCGCGTCGCCAACGATAAACTTTGTTTCTCTTTATACAGATGTAGCAACCGACCTATTCGTACCAATTTGCAGAATGCTATGCTCTAATGTTCAGGGAGTTAAATAGGTAGGTTTTCTAATTTCTGGGAACCGATATCATACATCTTATGCGCAACATCAATTTCTTTGAGGTCTGGTACCTTAAATACCTACCTATAATTCTATGTGTTACAAATTTAATAGGTACGTACCAAAGGGGAGTAGAACGCTGAACTGTCGACACCGATGCTTGGGTAGGGGTTTTGGTCAGTCGAAGGGTAAGGCGTGCTGTAGACGCCGACAGCTGCGCTGGAGAGGCGCGGGTAGGACGACAGCGCCAGCCTGGCCCCGTCGTACTGGCAGGAGCACACGGTCTGGCCGGAGACGGGGTCGGTGATGATGGGTCGCGGGGTGTCGCAGCAGGAGGCGGCCGGCGTGCTGGCGTGGCTGCCGGCGCCGGGCGAGAGCGCGCCGCCGGCCACCGCCGACCCGCCCGGCGACAGCGGCGGCGCCGAGCTCGACCCGCCGTCGGGCGACGTGGCTGCGCCCCCAGCGCCCGCCCCGCTGTTGCCGACCAGCAACTGAAAATTTTTATAACATTATACAGGGTGTAAAAAAAATAATGAAAATATTTTAAGGGGTGAACCAGCCCATGAACCTGAACAATTTTCCCCAAGGAACATAGGTCGAAATATCAAATGGGGGAAAATGAGACTAGCGGGTAAGTTGGGACATGGTCGACACCAGCATCTATGAACCAGCTATAACGTTGTAAATGGTTGAAAACTTGGGAACCAGTTATGACGTTATAGGCTTATAGCTGGTTCATAGATGCTGGTGTCGACCATGTCCTAAGTAACAAGCTAGTCCCATTTTCCCCCAATTTCTGATGAGATCACCTTTTCTACATAAAAAAGAAAGTAAACATGTCGGAAAAAGAGTCTAGTAAAGAAATTTCACTCAACCCTACTTAAATCAAACAAACTTGAATTACTTAATCAATATTAATAGTTTTGGCGGCGAAAGATAAAAGGTTTGGGGAAGAAATCTGAAGGACGTCAACAGATTAGATCAAACACGGGGCAAGGTTGACTTAGAAATAATAGCATAACTTACTGAGAACACAGTGACCCCACTTGAGCCTTCAACGCTCCGCTGGAGTGTACCAACTTGTTTTCTTTAAACAGAGCGGAGAGTCTCAAAGCGAGCTCGCCTTTTACAGTCTACGTTTTACAAAAAGTTTGGCAAGTATCTCATTTTACTCGGTATTAGTTGGTCAGAAAACTATTTTGTGTATACTAGATTTCCTTAAAATTTTTAAGGTTAGTTTTTTAAACCTCCTATTACAAAGAAGGCAACCGTGATGCGCCACCTATACGATGTCCACATGTATACTTATATCTAGGCAGGTACCACGCTATCAGTGAACCTCGCGTGTAGCCTGTAATTAGCAATAGCCGACGAAAACATGTACCTACCTACTCACGTACGCTTTTCGTGTCAATGTGGAAAGATGCATTAGTATGAAATTGTGATCACAATCGCTCACCAGATAACGCCCACACAAACATTGATTGTGTACGAGTGACATTATCGTATCTATAGCGCTAGTTTTTGTGCTTCGCGCTGTATTCACGACTAATAACGTTTTCTATCGGAAATATTTCTACTTGTTCACATATAATAACGAGTAGCTGTATTAAGGTGTAAAAAATTCGCTGCAAATTTTTTTACACCCTGTATTAAGAAAACTGTCGAAGTCTGTTATTTATGTACCTACATCATGAATAACTTTGAAAGGTTAAAATCTAGTTAAATTTCAGTTCTTCTTCACGTATCGATCGATGTACATGGCGGGGATCGAACTCAAGTCTCAATCCAAGAACGACTTTGACAAATGTCAGTCAATACTAACGTCATCTCGACTCGCACTCATGATCGATCGATCGATTACGACATCTCAAACTCGCACTCAAGATCGATCGTTCGATTACGAGATCAAACTCGCACTCAAAATCGATCGATCGATTACGACATCTCAAACTCGCGCTCAAAATCGATCGATCGATTACGACATCTCAAACTCGCACTCAAAATCGATCGATCGATTACGACATCTCAAACTCGCACTCAAGATCGATCTCGGAGATGCGTTGCGTTTTAAACTAGGAATATACGTACTAGCACGACAGCTCATGTTCATGTAGCAAGACAACTTGCCTACATTATTTAGAAAAATATTTAATAATAGTTATCAACTCTACACAATAAGAAATTAGGGCCCAGAGCTGCAATAGTTTAGGTTCTGCGTTGATGAATCAGTGAGTCAGTCAGTGAATGAATGAGTGAATTATAGTTAGGTATATTTTATAGAAAGATTGACAAATACTCCGCCAGATGAACAACGGGATCGGTGCAGCCGTATAAGTCATTTGGCGTGCAAGATAAAAGACAAGTGGAATGTAGGTGAATTACTTAAAAATCTACACTTAACGCATGACGGACCGCTAGAATACTAGAAATGTCAATCGCCATACTAAAACCGGTCAACCGCTGTCGACGCAGCGCTATCGCAGTTTCATCTGTCGAATGCGGTTTTGTGGTTTTAGTATGGGGAGTGACGTTTCTAGTATGGATCTGACAGACCGCTGCGATATATGTGCTCCATCATGCGTCAAGTGTGCGATCCACCTAAGATAAGATACTTGAGATGTTATTATTGCCTTTCAGGCAATCAAACCTGAGGAGCGTATACCCGGCCCGCAATGCAATACAGGAGGGCCGATCAAAACAAATATAAGCTATATTATGTCAATGTGTACAAAGAGGGTGCTCAAAACCGCGCTTGACCGGCCGAGTCAACAAAACTTCCAATAAAAACTACTTGAACGGAAAGCTATCTCGGAGGACATCGCAAACACTCCTCCCAGAACGAATGCCATACTCAGATTGCCATTACCCTTAAATTAAATAACAAAAACTGTAGTAATTTAGTTGGATCTGTCAAATGAAAAGTGTTGTGTAAAGAGAGGGTGTGCGAGCGAGATTTAATGGTTTGTTTACATTAACTGAGCTGCCAGTAAGTAAGTTCACTTTTTTAGCAGCAGTGTTAAACAGTTCTTGCAGTCTAGCGTAGTTCCGGGGTAGGCAGAGCGTTAACAATCGTAAAATAACGGTCGCAATCGCCACGTCTGACAAGTATTATTGAGGGCCCTTTTCGATGATATATGTATCACTATAGTGACAGGTTGTCAGCCTGTCGGCTAAAATTGTAATACACATGAAACCCTCGAGTCCCTTAGTTGCCTTTTACAACACCCACTGGAAGAAATGAAGTTATGCTATTCTAAGCCGGCATACAATAGGAAGGATAATGTATGTTACCTAGTTCTGTGGTTACCTAATCATATTATTTTCGCAATTACGATCCTACATCTTGTATTGGACATCTAGAGATTAAACCTATAAAAAGTAATTTCTTTGGAATTGCTTAATAACCATACCAAAATAGTAGATAGGTAAACAAATATCAGTATTGTGATGAAACAGATCTAACCCAACATCGAAATAGGAAGGGTTCCAAATTGATCAGTATAATTAAATTCTGCGTGGATTTAAATAACTTAAACAGTCATTCTGGCTGTTGTCGAGGTTTATTTAGATCTCAGGAGCTAATCATAATTGAAATAGGGCGGGGGGTGGATTATCTATAAATCTACCCGCCATGACACCATTGGACGGTAAAACAGGTAGGTGATACCATGGCGACCACTTCGACTCCTAATCAAATCGGGGCTGATGTTCCCGGAGATGTAGGTAGGTAATAGGCTAGTAGAGGACGTGGAGGCTTTTAGAGGGCCGTCAATATTTGATGAGAGTCGGACATTGCCTCGGCCCGCCCTATGAGCCCTACCTACCCAACCCAACCCTCTATTGTACCTACCTACCTACACTTCACTAGTGGCTAATGATTATCTTGTAGTAGGTATCCTATTTTCTAATAATACGAGGTGAATTTTGTTCACCGTGCCGTGTGATGCCGGCTTAGAATAGCATCACCACATCCTTCCCGCGGGTGTCGTAAGAGGCGACTAAGGTACTCGAGGGTATTAGTGTATTACAATTTTTAGGCGACAGGCTGACAACCTGTCACTAAAGTGATACACATGTTTTCTGAAACCACCGTGGAAAACAATACTCAGAAATGTCCAACGTGGCGATGGCAACCTTAACGCTCTGCCTACACCGCAAGGGATAAAGGCGTGTTATAATGTATGTATGTATTTTGTTTAAATATGCTTGTTCATTTTTAACACGATATAAAATAGTTGCCATGTTCACTATTATCTACCTGTATGTTTTCTACTAACTTTTTAGAACCTTCTGACAAATAGTAGTTAAAAACCTTCCTGCGCTCCTGCTAGCAAAACCGCTTTAATTGTAACCAAGTTTCTTCAAGGTATAAGCATGTATAAGCCAATAGCGTACAGAGTGAGCCGTATCGCACACTTAACGCACGATGGGCCGCTAAAATATCGCAGCGGTCTGTCAGATCCATACTAGAAACGTCACTCCTCATACTAAAACCGCACTCAACGGACGACACTGCGATAGCGCTGCGTCGACAGCGGTTGAGCGGTTTTAGTATGGGGGTTGACATTTTTAGTAGGGATCTGACAGACAGAACTTCATTCTGATCTTTATCTTCATTCTGCACTTTTTTCTTGTTTTTGTTTATCTACTAGATACCTAGCTAGGTAGATATAGGTGCCTACCTACTCGACTTGTATTATCAACATACGAGCAGGCAACCTACCCTTGTGCAGGACCGGCAGGACAGTAAACGCGTAGTAATGTGTTTATTTTAAAAGCACAGTTAAAAGGCATATACCTAAATGATCTCATAATTTCCATTTCATTAGCAAAGGCTTTACCCTGTCTTGAAGGCTCGTCGCCCGTCGCTCCAATTTCGCCCCGGTCAACGGGATATGTTAAAGAGGACATTATAATAATTAGATTGTTATCAGATGTTATTATATGAATTTTCCTAAATTATAAGAGTGAACGACGAAGATAAGTCGACGATATCGTGACGACGGTAGGTTGGCCGCACATAGATTACGGAATAGCCGCCGGCCAGCGGCGTAATCGGGCACACAAAATTTTGGTACTTCGGAAGAGCACGCCATACAGCAAATCGATAACCGATCATTATAATGATTGGGCTGTAAACGCCACTCTTGTTCTCTTTTGAGACGCTTGACGAACGGGAGTCGTATTTTAATTTGAACGAGAGCGCGCGGAAGGCGAGCGGGGCGCGGGGGGGGCGCTGCCTCGCCATGCGTGCTGGCCGGCTCGCCGCTCGCTCCACCTGACGGACACGTTCGCCCCATCAAATAACGCAATTCTTATTTTAAAAATGGCTATTTGGCGAGCAAAATTACTTATTTTGCTCTAGAGGCTACGAAGGCTAAATGCTACCTCCCGACCAAAGAATGCCGCACAGATTCACACGAAACATATGTACCGAAACTCGCCCTTCGTGGCTAACTGCCGCAACGTTTGATATTGCTAACTCTCCTATTAAATTGTTTATTCAATAAGTGGCATTAAAACCAATTCAACAAACTTTTATTCAGTTCTAGTTTGTAAGTGTGGAAGCAAGGAAGTAAAATTTTTCCGAAAAAAAAGTATCCTTTATGTTAAGTTGGATTGTTAGCTATAGACCATAAAAAGTTTCATTCGAATCCATCCAGTAGTTACGCAGATTAGCCTCGACCGACAAAGCATACAGTTCTGGTTACATAACGCCCTAGTTTGATCGTATTTTCCTGTAGTTTCCCTAGTTTGAGCGATTTTCATCGGGTAAAAAGTAAGCTAAATGTTGATCAGTGCTAGTAGCTATACACCATAAAATAAAATTCAAAACCGTCCAGAAGTTTTGGAGATTAGCGTTAACTAAAAAACACAAAACAGTTTTTGATCGATAACAATAGATGTCGCACATCGGTATGTTCTTTGGAAAACATAGATGGCAAACTGGACACCGGCGTTATAGTATTATTAGATGTATAGATATAGTAATGAGGTGGCAATGACAAAAAATATTTTTCCTCCTCAAAATCCTTCCGGAACATCGAAAAATTTATGATGATTTTCCTGTAGGTATTTGCATTTTTTTATCACCAAGAAGGTAGGTAGGTAGCCAAGTCACCTATTGCATGCAGGCTGACGGGCTGGCCGACAGAGATGGCGAAATGATAAAGTTCTTTACAAAAACCTGAACGGCGGATCGTACACTTGACGCACGACGAAGCGCTAAAATATCGCAGCGGTCTGTTATATTTATATCCATAAAACCGCACTCGACGGACGACACTGCGATAGCGCTGCGTCGACAGCGGTTGAGCGGCTTTAGTATGGGCATCAGGGATCTGACAGATCAGATTTTCTAGCACTCCGTCGTGCGTCAAGTGTGCGATCCGCCTAAATTGCACTAAATAAGAAAGATTTTGTGCGTATGTACATACATTTTGTAAGTTCAAATAAGTTCAATTTTTGATTGAAGTTGCAAAAATGATTTTAATGTTTTTTTCCTTGTTCCATAATAAGTATTTACTATGTGTTTAATTGTTATTATAACTTCCCATTGGAAAAAAAGTTGCGAAATTATTATTATTATTTTAACAGCACGCACGCCGGTAACCGCTAGGCAGACTATTAGTTGTATACTAGCGGCCTGCCCCAACAACGGCTGTGCCCGCTGCAACTCATTTTCCCGTGGGAATAAGGATTTCCCCGGCAAGTATTATACATAAACACCTTCCTCTTGAATCAACCTATCTACTTAAAAAAAACCTGCATTAAAACCAGCCGTGTAGTTTAAAGATTTAAGCAAACATACACACGAACAGACGCAAAAAGCGACATTTCCTTATATTATGTAGTGATCAAAATGGTGTGCTTCCAACAAACTATGGAATTTTGCGGGTCGGATGTGTATTTGCGGTCTGCAGACAGACACATTTCCCGTATTGCCCATGCACGTCTCACTCAGCGCACTTGGCAAATCCGCACGTAGCCATTTTACGGGTGGATGTGTGCGACCCGGCTACTGGGACGTCACGTCACGATCAACGATCGCCAACTGATAAATATCAATCGCGCCGCCGCAACAACAATTAATGGTTATTTAACGGGCTCCCATTCAATTATCGTCTGGCGGATTGCGTCGATAATTCCGATCGCCAAATTCCCAGTAGTTAATACCGGTAGGTACTTCATTTATGGCTCTTGCCATGCGAGCAATCGCCTCGCCACATGTCCAACCGGCCATCCACCGTTAAACTCTGCAACGTTCGGATAGCGTAAAACTATGTATGTAATAGTAAGGCGTCGTCAAGTAAAAAATGTCACTGGCTCTTAACTACATTCAATTTCATTAATCATTTATGATGAAACTGAGACAGCTAGTTAATTAATGACTGACTAATTAGCAAATTATAGTGCTGCAATTGGCCAGCATTTGGTATGGTAAAATGTGGTTTATGAGATTTGAGCAAGTCGGCAGTTGTGAAATTCTGACAGTATAGTTCATTGGGTCGTTGGACGATTCGATGTCCCACACGAAAAGAGGCAGGGAGGGCAACTCAAAAACTTCTGGCCAGATTCATAAAACGCTACGGATCACGGGATCACTTTTCATAAAATCTCTATCTACCTACTACAAGGAACTGCCTTAGAGGAATTTATTATACCAACCTATGGGTTACTTTAACAAGATTAAATCTGATCAGAAAAAGAATAATCTTTTACTATAATATAATAATCCTCTCACAATACAAGTAGGTACCTGCTTTGGAACTGTTTGTTTGTTAATACATAAAAACTTACACGAGTATGGGTGTGAGAGCGGTCTATGTGTGCGCCGGCGCCGGGCATCGCCATCAAATCAAATGGAAACGCGTCGAGTAATCGTTCGCGTTCGCAACAAACACAATCACACTGAGCGTATGCGAAAATGCAATCGACTGCGACGCGGCAATTTGAAATTCGTGTTCCACCTTAAATTATCGACAAGTATAATAACAAGCGTTCAGGCAATAGCTATAATGGACGCAAATTAATTACACTGGCTTAGTGCAAGCGCGAAGAAAAACGCAATAAAACAAAGTAGGTAGAAAAATTGTTGGTTTGACGTGTAAAATGGGGCGCAAAAGGCTAAAATTTAATACGGGCGTGTGGAAGCATCCGCCACCGGCGGCCATTTGGCGTTTGGCTTATTTATAATCACATTTAGCGGGCGGAGCGGACCCGGATTATGAGCTTGGAGGACTCAATTAAACTGTGCTACCGGACCCGGACACTTGACTGTGGACTTTTACTGTGACCTCCTACCGCATAAATTGATTCTCTTTATTCCGGACTTTCCTAAAATTCGAATCACAAATTTATTCATGGATTTAGTTTACCTATCTGATGAAACGCCAGTAGGTACAAAGGGACTAATGACTACTTAAAAATAAGTTTTCGTGTCTAAAAAGGGGTCATAGTCTTATGTCATAGCATAATCACAATCAAGTTACAAATCCACTGTTAAATCTAAAACAAGAACAATGTCGTACATATGAGTACTTGTAGAGGGCAAGTTAAATGCAGTTCTGCGTAGAGAAAATACCCTAGGTACATAGTAGGTTCTAGTGAGTGGAACGTAACAAAAACTAGCACTAACTTGGCAATGATTAAACGCATCGGTTACGAGCAGAGCGGGGGCAATTTCTCGACGTTTGTTTAATTTTCTACCAATAAACCCATATCAGAAAGCTATTAACTATTAAATGCCGTTGAGTCCATTTCAATGGTCAATTGCCTTCTGTAAATTAGACGGAAAATTGTTATGGGATAGCGTACCTTTGTGTTGTAAACATTTGTAGGTAGTTAAGCATGCGAGGTAGGTAGGTATACATCGGGGTGGCTATGAAACTTCTTCGCAAAGTTGGACTTAATTTTCATGTAAAATACTCCACAAGTATTGTTAAAGTATACTCAATATTATCTAACTCTTTTTGTCATAAGTTATGGATTAATTTACTTATCTCATGCTCTGAAAATACGTCAATACTGACCAAAAACCCGCTCTGCAAGTTTAATTCACAGGTCAGGTTTTGAGACTAAGCCTGTAAGTAATTTTGAATATGGAACTGTCAATAAACCAATCATAGTCTAGCAAATATCGAAGAAAGATTTATATTTGTAATCTGTATTTTTATAACCTCAATAAATGAGTTTATCGAATTAATACTCAATGTACGATAACAAAAGTAAAAACTACTAATATCCTTATGATTACAAAAAGGTCTAATTGATGTTACTTAGAATTATTTTATTTCATATATAGGTACTGGTAATTCAATATTTTTTAGTCTTAGAAAAATAAGTTTAGTGATGCAATTTGCGTACCAGACGACGCAATCAGCATTTAGCGTTTTCTTGCATTTATTGGTTTATTTTACTCACTTTTCATTCGATATGTAAAGCAGTATACACACCGCGTATGTAACATCAATTGCAACCTCGCAAAGTTACCGCCCTCGTTTCGCTCGAGCGTTAAAAACCTTTTTTGCAATTGATAGGTTACATTCCTAGGTAATCTACAATTAACTGACTAGATAATTCAATCAATACCATCAAATATCTGATCTGATCTCATTTGCCCCTAGTGGCGCCATCTGCACATTTTACTGCACATGCACACCAGTTCGTAGGGTCTTATTAAAGTTTCTAATATAAAAAAGCGGCCTGAGCCGTGTCGAAACATTCCTAAATGTAGGTTTCCGTAATCATCCAATAATTATGTGAATCAACTCATGTTAGCGGTATCAAATATTAATAAAAAAAAAACAGACGTCTAAATTTAGTTCCTTTGATTCAAGCTGTATTGTAGGTAAAAGTGAGAACTATTGTGAATAATAATCTGTTTATGAAATAAGACCCTTTAAATGTATTTTGCCGTAGTTCGAGACCACAGCAATATTTTGAATAAATTAAGGTGCATATTTTGTAAAGTTGGTGTTATTATTGATGAACTTTGTGCAAAAGTACTTAGTTAATGTCTAAGTAGGTACCAACATAAGCTACCTACTATATGATGAATTAAGTCACTCAATTCATGATCCAACTAGACCATTGAAAAATGTCGTTTTTCATTAGTCTAATTGGATACTTATAAGAAAGTATCAAAGCGCACGACGTGTAAAGGCCAAGTATTTTACTGGCACAGTTACTGGGTCATTCATAAATTATTAAAGTTGTACTTTTAAAACTACTACCCAAAAATACTACGGACTTCCTTCATAATTTTTCAAAATATTCAAAGCTTGAATTAATAAACAGAAAAATAATATAAAAGTAAGTGGTTTGACGCCATCCAAATACTTACGGCGTGACGTCATACTTCAGTCGCTTTTCGCGTCTGTCTGTATGTATGTTTCCTTAAATCTTTAAGACTAAACAATGGATTTTGATGCAAGCTTTTTTAATAGATAGAGTGATTCAAGAGGAATCTTTTTATGTATAATACTTGTCGGGAAAATCCTTATTCCCACGGGAAAATGAGTTGCAGCGTCAATATAGGTATGGCAAGTACCAACTCGTTTTATGGTCCGGTGACGACTGAATCGAATGAATTGACAGCATATTATTTTTCCCTTGGTGATATTAATGTACATAGCATGTACTAACGTTGAAATAATGACTGCGTATTTTTGTTAGGGCCCCCTACTGAAATGGGCTTTCTAAGTTGTGTGCGGGCGTGGTCATGGGCTGATAGGATGGGGCAGCCGATGGTAACTAGCGTCGCTTTATTATAGGTTCGGCGTCTATCCCACACCGTATCCACAGTACTGGTACTTACCTGGTATTAGGTTGTCATTAATGGCGTTTGAAATAGGTCCCATTATACTATATATGTGTATGTTCTGTAGGGTTACTACTACTACCAACTTTACTTACTTGCATGTAGATATATTATGTACTGTTACTATGTAGTAGGTAGAACTTAATGGAGCTGAATGCGTTTTACCAAAAACTCGTTTAAAATAAATTTATATTGTTACTAACGGCCTGCTTCAGCGGCTGCGCCCGCTGCAACTCATTTTCCCGTGGGAATTAGGATTTTCATGACAAGTATTATACATAAAAACCTTCCTCTTGAATCACTCTATCTATTAAAAAAAGCTGCATCAAAATCCGTTGTGTAGTTTTAAAGATTTAAGCATACAAAAGGAAAAAAGGGACATTGCTTTATACTATGTAGTGAAGTTAAAGTTTGTTGATGCAGATTCTCTGTGGTTGATACCTTACAGGTAAAAGTATATGTGATATCCAATTACTTTCACCTCGATACGGTTATTTCTGTAAAAACATCTATTAAACAATACGTAAGAGGTACCTACCAAATACCTATAGCAAAATAATAGTTTTCATGGATAGAAGATAGTTAGTTATCAATAACGGTGTAGGTAATAATTAATACTCTTTTAGCTTTTATCTTGTAAAGTCTATCATATCTATCAATAGTGTATGTAATTCATTCATTCATTGGTCTCACACGTCTGTGACAGACGATTTAATCAGTGTCTGAGGCAAGACTTTTCGTGGCTATATAAGCCAATGCGGGAGCGGCATGACTTTCCGCACGCTCTACAAGTGAAGGTGGTATTAAAGACTGGAACATGCAATGTATAGATATATAAATAGTGCCTGGCTGCCTGGTCTATCGAGCTCTGCTCGGCTTTTCTGTTGTTCTGAAAACTATCAAATTTTATACCTATTTTATGAAAATATTTGGAATACCGCTTCCAAGATCCTTTTTGTATAGGTATGTATTTTATACCTATTATGAATGGTGCAACACTACATAGTATAAAGCAAAGTCGCTTTTCGCATCTGTCTGTATGTATGTTTGCTTGATCTTTAAAACTACACAACGGATTTTAATGCAAGTTTTTTTAATAGATAGAGTGATTCAAGAGGAAAGTTTTTATGTATAATACTTGCCGGGAAAAATCCTTATTCCCACGGGAAAATGAGTTGCAGTGGGCGCAGCTGCTGGGGCAGGCCGCTAGTTTATTATAAACTGTATGAACAACTCACAAGGTAGATTAATGTGCTGCTGACAGTACCGCCACTTCAATGTAGATATATGCCTATCTAATATTATAATTAGTAAATTGTCCTATTATAACTCGTAAATAGAGTCTATTTAGAAAAGTACATGTCTACGCAATTATTAAAATCGCTGTGATTGTTCCTACGGGGCTGGCAGACCCGCAATTTACTTACATACATTCAGGTGGTACGTAAGTACCTACCCATCAAACACACACTTATAAATTTGCTTAGACACAAAATATAATTATAAACACAAAATGGGTTAATAAGTTAAACATTTAAATGTAAAGCAGCACATTACATTATGAAAAAAATATACTTTTAATAAAAGTATTGTAGATATAAAACTAGTAAGTGAATTCCTAATCTTAATACTTGTTTAGGTTTGAACAGATAAGCGAATTTAGTAAACTAGAGAATCACCTATGTGGCTATAGTGTAAAATAGGCCTAAAGTAATAACAATGCCGTGTGATGCCGGCTTAGAATAGCATCACCCCATCTCCTTCCCGCGGGTGTCGTAAGAGGCGACTAAGGGACTCGAGAGTATTAGTGTATTACAATTTTTAGGCGACAGGCTGACAACCTGTCACTATAGTGATACACAAGTTTTCTGAAACAACCTTGGAAAACAATCCTCAAAAATGTCAGACGTGGCAATAGCGACCTTATTCTTGCGGCCGTTAACGCTCTGCCTACCCCGCAAGGGATAAAGGCGTGATATGTGTATGTATGTAGTAACAACAATCAGTGAACATTGTTCCATCTCGTATATTAACATTATTATATCTTTTTTGTACAATTAAACAATTTATTGACATTACCTATTCTTGGTTTTATAGAAATAATTATGTTAGCTTGTAAGTATAAAGATTAATACTTAGTTATACAGTAATTATATGTTATAGGGGACAGCGCACCGGTACCTGCGGGTTGCGGGGTAATCAGACCCAACAGGTGATACAAAATGTCAAAGGATAATGTCCAACACTAAACGTCTGCCCATAAGTAGATACATTAATTTTATAAAAATGTTTAATATATTAATAAGAAAAGTAGTTATTTTGTTTGTTTCTATAGGACACATTTTAATCATTACTAACAGATATATAGACTGACAAAATTGTTGCTTCAAATTAAAGCTTATCAAGATAATAGTTTGCTGCGACACTCCGTAAAAAAATACAATAATTTGATTGATCTTAATAAGCCGTGCCGGTGCCGTGTGATGCCGGCTTAGAATAGCATCACCCCACATCCTTCCCGTGGGTGTCGTAAGAGGCGACTAAGGGACTCGAGAGTATTGGTGTATTACAATATTTAGGCGACAGGCTGACAACCTGTCACTATAGTGATACACATGTTTTCCGAAACAACCTTAGAAAACAATACTCAAAAATGTCAGACATGGCGATAGCGACCGTATTCTTACGGCTGTTAATGCTCTGCCTACCCCGCAAGGGATAAAGGCGTGATATATGTAAGTATGTATGTATCTTAATAAGACTCTAAGTAAGTATCAACAAAGAAATCACATTTCAAACAATTCCTTGATGGAATTAAACGTCTATTTTGAAAAATGTCGTTCGAGTTAAACATAATTAATTATTGTGCTTAACCAACTTTGTTATGATAGCTGTAGGTACCTAGTTTATTGATTGATAAACAAAAACACAACATACCTTAAGAATAGGTGAGAAGTACAAACTTAATAGTTATTATCTTATCGAGTTGTTATCAAATTATCACCATATTTTCGAGAAATCTCATTGGAATTTCATTGCACAATCTAGTTAGAAAGATAACTTAGTCTGTAACTAATATAATAAGTAGGTACCTATTATCTGGCTGATACGTCGTTTCATCTTAGTGACACCTATATGCCTGTAAGCTAATTATCACATACAACTGTAGGAGAGATTATAATATTCATTGAGGTACTTAATAAGTACCTAATAAGAGTATTAACTAACTAATTAATAATCGAGCTTAGCTTGACTGCTTCGTTGTGTTTTCTTTTACGCAGTTAAGCCTAGTTGTAAATAATTAGGCCTAGTTGTAAATAATTAGGCCTAGTTGTATACGATTAGGCCTACATGTACACGATTAGACGTGATTTTATTTGTTTAACATTAATGTATTTGTGTACTTTCATAAAACTTGTTTAGTTTAATGGTTAGTTACATCTGTACATGTAATTTGAACTGTATTGTCTATATTCTAAGATCAGTATAAACCGTAGTAGACATATACATATATTTATATAGCAAATGCCTACAGGTAGGTACCTAAATATATCAGTAGCACTAACCTGCGAGGCGGGCGGGTATGAATAGCCGAATTGTGCATACGCTGCCATCGGGACGATCATATGGGCGGCTTCACACTAAACACTGTCTCTTAGAAGTCTATATAAAGCACGGACGTATTTGATTCCTACAAATTCTACGGCTAGTACGAAATTAAATTAATGTATCACAGTTGTTTGAAGGTGTATGCGCAGTGCAAGCAGCGAGCGGCTGCGCGTAGCGCTGCCATTACTGCGCGCGCGTCAGCGGGCCGGGGCGCGCGGACCTCGCATGCCTGGCCACGGAGCGAAGCGACCGGCCTGCACCTTCCTCACGCGTTCGACGATCAGCACCAACTGGCGCGGAAACTACGCCCGCCGCCCCTCCACTGGGCGAGGGCGCCGATTTATCTCCGCCTTTTGGGCGGAGTCACCGTTTCTCTACCAATAGGATCGTCACTTTTCTGTCCTTTTCGAAGCTCGGCGACTGAAAGTTCGCTATTATTGGCGGCTGATATCCCCTCCCCGCGGCGAGCCCGCCCACTGTCGCGCGCCGCGGCTCGCCCACCCGGGGTGGGGCGCAGGAAAAAAGCGGCACAGTCGAGCCGACTCTATCATGTTTATGGGTTTCCGTCGAGACAGTCGGCGAGCGCTACACCATGAGCAAACAAATCTCGAGTGGCAAAAAATGGCTTGGCCGAGGACAAGTTGTTTCAACTCTTTAGATTAACGAACCATACAGAGTTAGGAATTGATTTTATGGGCTTAACACCTGCATTTTTTGTAGGATGTATAAGTAGACCTACCTAAGTTAGAGATACTTTACCTATACCTATATTTTACACGTAGGTACTTCTTGGCCATAATTATTAACATTAATACCATGAAATAAATACTTGAAGTTTACATAATTTACATTTTGGAAAAGATTGAAGTAAAAATAAATAAATGCAAAGATGGGGAGGTTGTCAATCATGTCTTAATTATTTTATAGTAAATAAAAAAGTAAACAAACTAAGTATGACCCGCCAATGGGTTACCTAAGCTAAATAAAACCATTTGAATATAAGTAAAAATTCTACTGTTATCTACCTACTTTAACCAAAAATTTTACTGAGGTATGAACTTTTTTTACACTCTTTCTCTCTCTCTTCGTGTGAGTCTTCCAACGTTTTCTACACTGCTTACCGAATATAATGAACTTAGAATGAAATGCTCTAAAGTAATCCCTTTACTATTTTTATTTGTCTCTTATGACAAATTCAACATTCAATAAATTCAGAAGTTCTATCCTGAATAAAATATTTTCTGTTTTAAAATATTCAGCAATAATAGAACTCTATAATAGTGTAACTTTGGCTTTGACGCGGCCTGCAAGTGATGACGCAAGACTGATGAAATACAGGACGAGCATCCAAACAAGACGTGGCATGATCCTTTACCATAATCTTAGTTAGACCTAGCGGCCTGCCCCAGCGGCAGCGCTCGCTGCAAGTCATTTTCCCGTGGGAATAAGGATTTTTCCCGGCAAGTATTATACATAAAAACCTTCCTCTTGAATCACTCTATCTATTAAAAAAACCTGCATCAAAATCCGTTGTGTAGTTTTAAAGATTAAAGCAAACGTACATACAGACAGACGCGAAAAGCGACTTTGCTTTATACTATCTACCTACACACACACACACACACACACATAACGTAACGCAGGTTAAGGTCAAATGATGTCCAAATGAAAAGAGTCTATGCCTAAACACACAAATCAGGCCTTTATTCCTTGCGGGGTAGGCAGAGCGCAGACGAACGTAAATTTACGGTCGTTATCGCCACATCTGACAATAGTGTTGAGGGCCCTTTCAGATGATTCGTGCATCATTATAGTGACAGGTTGTCAGCCTGTCGCCTAAAATTGTAATACACATGAAACCATCAAAGTCCCTTAGTTGCCTCTTACAACACCCACAGGAAGAAATGGGGTGGTGCTATTTTAAGCCGGCATCACACGTTTATACTATGTAGTGATATTAATTTATCCATGAATTTGATACAGTATACACGAGAAATTTAAACGCGGAAATATATTTTTTTTAACACAAGAAAATATGTTTTTCCCATGGAAAAATCAATGCGGGAACCATTAGAGAAACCCTGTTATCTGAGGACCTGCTGCGCACTTCTAGTCACTTACTCAATAGGGTTGATATTGTCCGACGTGAGTTATAAATAAGCTCCAGTATAGCCGTGTGATGCCGGCTTAGAATAGCATCACCCCACATCCTTCCCGTGGGTGTCGTAAGAGGCGACTAAGGGATTCGAGAGTATTGGTGTACTACAATTTGTAGGCGACAGGCTGACAACGTGTCACTATAGTAATACACATGTTTTCTGAAACAACCTTGGAAAACAATTCTCAAAAACGTCAGACGTGGCGATAGCGACCGTACTCTTACGGCCGTTAACGGTCTGCCTACCCCGCAAGGGATAAAGGCGTGATATATGTATGTATGTATGTATAAGCTTTATTTCAATAATTATAAGAATTATTAAGATACTTATCTATCATAAAAGTGAGCCGCTAAACATATTTCAAGAAACCTCAAACCAATTTTTTTTGACTTCCTAATCTTCTTATTAATTTGTGCTATTGTACCTACCTACCTAAATGCAGTTCGTACCGTAATTTTTTGTCGTTTCTCAACACGGGTATATTTTTAGGGGAAAGTCTGTATAATTCAGAGGACTATCCCTACATCTTCCAAATACAGAATTAAAACGACTAACAATTAGTCAATATCTTTTTTGCACTAAGTGTAACGTAGGTAAGGAATAATAAAAAAGGTTTCATTGATCGTACCTATTAATGTTAAATATTTTCTATTTCTCAGTACAAATCGCGCTTGGCATTTTTCTCTATAGGTAAAAGCTTCTCTCCCTACCTACATATATATTTTATTACAGCGTCCACTACCTGAACTGTTTTGTTGTAAACTCGCTATCTCGGGATGTAATCCTTCGCTGTTCATCTTATTTTACTTCGACCAAAAAACTTTGTCACTAATTGCGTATCCATGACTCTAGTATCAACACATCCGATCAGTCGTCTCAAATATTCCAGACGGCGTTCGTTGAAATCACGACTTTCGGCACAGGATTCACGTTCCATTTCTTTCTGCGCCGTTCATAGGGGCTGGCGCCACGACATCTGTCATCGTTAATAACAAGCAATTTGAGCCAATTTCGCATATTTGGAATATACGAAAGCGCCCAGGCGTCTCCATCTCACGCAGGAAGTAACACAAAAACCCACACTAAATAAAGTAGTGGTTGACATGTTTGGTTTTTGCTCGGCTTACTAATTACGCGGGTGCAACTGTAGGTGCGTGATCGCTCGCGTGAACCGTCGACGCGAACGTTAGCCGTAAATGCCAACAGTTTAGATATTTATGAACATGTGTACGTAATTAATTTTTACGATGGATCAGATAACGGAATCGTTGGAGCGATACACTTGTCGCAGTGGCGATATCTTTGGCTGGTTAGAATACTCAAACGGTAATTAAAAGGCCGGGAGAGGGTTTTTCCGCGTTTCAAGTGGGGTAAGTTAGGCTGGGACGTTGAATAATGAAAGAGCGGCGTGGTTGCGGCGCGCGGCGGTGGCGTCCTGCCCGCCGCCGCCGCCGCGCCGCCTCGCGAGACACACAATAGCTAGCTAGCACGCGTCTTAGACGACCGCCAACGTGTAAACATCATTCGCTTAATTTCTATAGAAAGAGCTAGATCATACACAAATACGTAATGTACGTATTTGTTTGAGTTGAACATTATTAATTACAACAACTTCACAATATGCATTGCACGCTTAGCTATATTTCTTAAAAAGACATAAAATATTTGACGGACGCAGCTTCGTTAAAGTGTAGAAAGGACGACAAGATCACCCGGATTCTGACGATTCTGGGAGTACACCAACCTGGATTCACCAGGGTTGGTGAGCGCAAGGGAGGTGTTATAATCACAAGGAACGCTGCTCCTTTGCCGCTGAACTTTCATTCGCCATTTACGAAATAAGCTGATGCTTCCCCGAGCCGAACCATACAGCATGGCATGTTGATAAGTGAGTTGTAAAATCGCGGAACTTATTGGTAACTCGTAAATAGGGTAGGCAGAGCTTTAGCGGTCTTAAAAATACGGGCGCTTTCGCCACGGCTGACAAAAAATGAGGGCTTCAAATCAAATCTGCCATCAGTTCCCGCAAAGAAATTTCTTTGCAGTGTGCTCAGACCATGACACTGAACAACTTTTTATGTGGGGGCTATGTTGGGAAACGAAAAAAATTTTTCGGCCTTCCATACAAAATTCCTGATAAGCTGCGTGACTTTGTATTGAAACTCGAAAAACTGTTTTCGTTTGGACCTTGCCATTGAAAAAGTGCCACATTGCCCCCATTGAAATAGTGGTTCAGTTTCATGGTCTGATCACGCCTGCAAAGTTTTTGTTCACCGTCCCTTACTACCCGTATACTTCGCGCAGTAACGCTCCGGGCCGCATCCTCAGTCGGTCGGATGGCGTCGCAACCAGCGTAACTATAAGTGCTCGCCAGTAAGTGCGTGTATCAAGCATGAAGGTCAAGTTACGCTGGTCATGACACTATCTAAGCGATCGGCCGGGAAAATTCTTTATAGCAGCTTCAAATATTGGGGGCACTGACTTGTGAGTCGTACAGTGTTCCCTGTCTATTGTAATGTCAATGCAACATCTTCCAGTAGCCTGCATCCCCATTCTGCCTGGCAAGTGTAGTGAGATAAGTACCGGTAACTATGCCGTACCCCCAATATGGCGGATCGCACACTTGACGCACGACGGAGGCAAAAATATCGCAGCGGTCTGTCAGATCCATACTAGAAATGTCAATCCCCATACTAAAACCGCTTAAACGTTGTCGACGCAGCGCTAGCGCAGTGTCGTCCGTCGATTGCGGTTTTAGTATGGGGTGCGACATTTCTAGTATAGGTCTGACAGACCGCTGCAATATTTTTGCGCTCCGTCGTGCGTCAATTAGTGTCTGATCCGCCGTAGGTGGACCTGTCTAGTTTAGTCTAATAGTGGACTATTGCGGCATCAAAAGATGATTATTAAAACAACTAAGCAACCGCATTTTTGTTTCGGGAACGACACCCTCATAGCTAGATGTTAATTATTTGCATTAATTAACATGGCCGGCCAGTGTAAAAAACCTTTTACGGTGGCAAAAAAGGTTCGCACATAGATATAAATGTGAGTGCACGTGTCCCAGAAGGGACGCTGGTAGGTACGGCGTGTTTATTCGTTGATTAAACAGAGCCACGGCCGCAATGCGTATGCAAGCGGACGGACATATTACCAGGGCTCGAATTCTGATTGTTTAGAGAATTTATTACTCCCGTGCCTTGTACAGTTAATTGAATTCGCCTGTAGAATAGGCACTGGCTGCGGCTGAATTGCGTGGCGGCCGTTTATCGTGTCTTCCCAGTTCGCAGTGCGTACACCCCTACACACAACGTGATCCGCACCGACAAAATGATACGTAACATTTTTGATAGGATTTTAGTTTTGTAGGATCTAGTAAGCTTCCGTGGGTACCTTAACTAGTTTTAATTTAGAGCAAAATGCTAAATTAACATGTTTTAGGAAAGTATCTATACCTTTTTTCGACCTTCCATACAAAATTACCGATCAGCTGACTGATTTTGTATCGAAACTAGAAAAAAAAACGTCGTTTATTAACATACCTCGCTTCTTGGAAAAAGTTGCTTAGTTTCATGGTCTGATCACGCCTGCAAAGTTTTCGTTACGCTGTCTCTTGCACCCTGTATAGTATAAAAATTGGGATCTCGGGAATGGATCCAACGATTTTCATTAATATTCGGGGCGATAAATCGATCTAGTTTGGTTTCATCGACTGAAAAAGCCGAGCAATGCTCGGTCAACAGGTGCAACATTAAGTATATGTTAAAAGGCTCTTCTGGTGAAGATGATAAAATAAGCGAGGAACACACTTGACGCACGACGGAGCGCAAAAATATCGCAGCGGTCAGTCCATCCATACTAGAAACGTCACTCCCTATACTAAAACCGCACCCGACAGATGCCACTGCGATAACGCTGTGTCAACAGAAGAAGAAGAAGAACAGCGATTGAGCGGTTTTAGTATGGGAGCATCTAGTATGGATCTGACAGACCGCTGCGATATTTTTGCGCTCCGTCGTGCGTCAAGTATGTTCCCCGCCATAAGCGTAGAGGGGTGCTGACGCTGGCTCTGGTTCGTTCCTGGCGCAAAGCATTTCTATACCTAGCTGTCTGTACAACGTGGGATCGCGGCCAGCGTTTGGGCTCCTTTGCGCAGACCACTATCCCGAGTGAGTTTATGGATAGTTTAGATTAGATGAAGTTTTTGTACTGTTTTAATCCAACGAGGAAATACCGCCTGCGTGTTGAGCACATTTCCACCAGGCACGACCCAAGGCGACCTCTTTAACAATTAATAATTATATCTAGTAGTAAAAAACTTGTAAATTTATTGTCAAATAAGTAAATAAAGATATATTTTGTTTTGTTTTTATTTGTGCTCTGGATTTTGTTTTACATTAACACTGGTTTTATACTCAATCAACTATTTTTCCAGTGTAGATAATTACACAACTTTTACGGATAGTTGAACCCACGGAATAAAAGGGACAATCGACCAACATGCGTAAATTAGCACGTTTTGTATGTATTAAGTACATATACAGTTCTTATTTTTTGACAGCTATCCAAGCAGAAAAAAGTATTTGTCGTCAATTTACTTTAAAAATACTTTTGGTCCGCATTATTACATAATATATTATATCTAACTATATGCCGTGTGAAGCCGGTTTAGAATAGCATCACCCCACATCCTTCCCGCGGGTATCGTAAGAGGCGACCAAGGGACTTGAGAGTATTGGTGTATTACAATTTTTAGGCGACAGGCTGACAACCTTTCACTATAGTGATACACATGTTTTCTGAAACAACCTTGGAAAACAATCCTCACAAGTGTCAGACGTGGCGATAGCGACCGTATTACTACGGCCGTTAACGCTCTGCCTACCCCGCAAGGGATAAAGGCGTGAATATGCATGTATATCTAGCTCCGCCCGCGTGGATGTCGGTTTTAAAAATCTTCAATCCACAGGACCAATTTTTCGGGATAAAGACTATCCTATGTGTTAAACCAAGTTGTGTGCCAAATTTTATGAAAATCGTTTCAGTTGGTTTTGCGTGAAGGAATAACAAAGAAACAAACAATACAAACATTCGCAAATATAATAGCAGTAAGATAGTGCGAATGCTTTTTATTTATCAGTAACGCTAGCATTCAATAAAAATTGTTAGGTATTTTAAACAAAAGAAACAAATTATCATATCTATAAAATGTAAATTTAATGTACTTACACGATACTAATAGACATACACCGTATAAAAATAATTAGCCGTATTTATTTAATGACGATTTTATACAACAGACTTGGATATACATATGCAGTTCTGAATGTACACATGTCAAAACTCTTTCCTCGTCTATCTTGACACAAGTCATAAATTATTTATCAAGTTAACGCTCATTATCTAAAAACAAAACACTATATTTTCATTGTTAGAGCCTCAGAGTCATTAATCATAAAAGTATAACAACCATTTAGCACGAGGAGTCAAGCCGGTACCTACACATTAATTTATAAAATCAACTAGATAGGCGGATCGCACACTTGACGCACGACGGAGCGCAAAAACATCGCAGCTGTCTGTCAGATCCATACCAGAACCGCTCAACAGTTGTCGACGCAGCGCTATCGTAGTGTCGTCCGGCGAGTGCGGTTTAGTATGGGGAGTGAAGTTTCTGGTATGGATCTGACAGACCTCAGATATTTTCGCGCTCCGCCGTGCGTCAAATGTGCGATCCGCCTTATACTTTATCTTGAAAACTGGACGATTTATTAAAGATAATATTATTATTTAATAACATAAGAAAGAAAATAATAAGAAGTAAAAACCATAGTTTAAATTTTGTCTCTGGCTGGAAACTTCTCGTGCTAATTGAACAGAAACCCACCGTTATACAGGATGTAAGGGACGGTGTAACGAAAACTTTGCAGGCGTGCTCAGACCATGAAACTGAACAACTTTTTGTATGGGGGCTATGTTAGGAAACGAAAAAAATTTTTCGCCCTTCCTTAAGAAATTCCCGATCAGCTGACTGACTTTGTATGGAAACTCTAAAAAGTTTTTCGTTTCCCAACATTGCCCACATAGAAAAAGTTGTTCAGTTTCATGGTCTGAGCACGCCTGCAAAGTTTTCGTTACACCGCCCCTTACACCCTGTATAGAATTAGGGTGTGTCTGCGTCACAAAATGTGGTATCTTATTCGACACTCCGACGCCCCATCGGTTATCCAAATAGTGGTCATATTAACCTACAAAAACTTAAACACATCTGCCCCAAACTTTTCGTTAATACCTACCTCGAGGACAACCAAATTAATCAGCCACTTAAAAAAAACTTGACAAGTTATTAGGCCGGATACTAGCGGAAGTGCCTTATCCACTCAAGTAGGTATACGTTATACACGTGTCTAACATGTTTACGAGAGTTTTCGTTGCTTTATCGTGTTTATTTGAGAATAGCGATTTTTTCGTTATGCAATAGGGGTGTCAGAAGCGACTTTTACTTGTCCCTCTTTATAGTCCGTAAAGAATAGGATGATCCCTGTGACATTTGTGATCTTGGAGCAAATGCTATGACATAAAGTCCATTTTCCTACCAAACAAAGGAACTGCAAACTAGCGACTTATTGAATTGTATCGAATCGCATCGAAGATGTAAACGAAAAAAGTTTTTCGTCCTTCCATACAAAATTCCCGATCAGTTGATTAGTTATCTTAGTATGGAAACTAAAAAAAAAATGTTTCGTTTCCCAACATAGCCCAAAAAAAAACTTGTTCAGTTTCATGGTCTGATCTGATCACGCCTGCAAAGTGTTCGTTACGCCGTCCCTTGCACCCCGTATACATTGATTTAACGAAAATGAAATCGTAAGGCATGTCCAATACGGTGGATATTTGGATGGCCGTTCATGAGCATATTTCCCGATTGTGCTTCCACGTAGGTACGAGAGATACAATTTTCGAATATAATTTTTTGTTTTGAAGTACCTACTTATCAAGCGATGATAACAACAAAATCTATATTTTCACACATATTAAATGATAATTGAAAATATTGCACGTGCGTGCCCAACGATTTTATTTTAATTTAATGAATGTAAAATATGTATAACAATGTACCTACACATATTGGTACATTCATTTAATTATTTTTTAGCTTTTAGTACCCACATTTATCTCAAACATAAATCCATTAAACACATTTTTTTTTTAGTTTTTAGTACCTGCTTTTACTACATTTTGAATTTCGTTTTTTTATAGCGAACTTTAAAGCCCCTTTATTTGACACCTACCAACCCATATTGAAGGGATTGAAAACACCAAGTTGTCCGCAATTTGTAGCGGCCATTTTGGATCTCGATTTTGTACAGTGAACACACACATCACAAGCTCTTTCATTTGATACCTACATTAATGAATAGGGATTTTTTTGTATTTCTTTTATTACTATTCTAGTCGATGGATAGATGGCGCTGTGCTTTACCGCGAAGAACGGACCGTACCTAATAGTAACATTTTGCTTTTGTTTTTTTGAAACTTGGAATCAGACTCATTTGGAACAAAAGTGTCAGTTTATGCCAGACTGTCAGACAGTGTTGCAATGTTTTTTTTTAGTCTTTTGGGTTTGGAATCTAAGTACACAAAAATCAAGTAACAATTCAAACGCGTATAACCTTTCGTTTTCCTAAGGAAAAATGAGTAGCAGCAGGCGCAGCCGCTGCTGGGGCAGGCCGCTAGTAATTAACAAAAACCGATTGATAAAAATATCACGTAACCTAAGTATTTTATGTAGGTACCCGCTTATTCGTGTCATACCATCAAATATGGTCTACCTTCAATAATTTGGCGTATTGTGGCAGCTACGGCGGATCGCACATTTGCCGCACGACACGGAGCGCAAAAATATAGCAACAACGGTCTCTCAGATTCATACTAGAAATGTCAATCCCCATACTAAGACCGCTCAACCGCTATCGACGCAGCGCTATCGCAGTTTCGTCCGTCGAGTGTGGTTTTAGTATTGGGTGTGACGTTTCTAGTATAGATCTGACGATGCGATGTTTTAGCGCTCCGTCGTGCGTCAAGTGTGCGATCCGCCTGACTAGTACCTACAGTACCTCCAGACCCGCTAAGAGCTTTCCAAGACGACCCCCTCCGAAATGCATTTACATGTCACAGGATCCTGGGAGAATCCACACGTGCCGTTGATTGTGCCATGTACCTGCTCAAACCTACCCGATCACTAGTATAGCTACTACTTATACGCCGTAATATATGACTGATCAATAACTTTCTAGTTCACTTGCTGCGCACAATTACCACTAGCACTACATAGTATAAAGCAAAGTCGCTTTTCGCGTTTGTTTGTATGTATGTTTGCTTAAATCTTTCAAACTACACAACGGATTTCAATACAGCTTTTTTTAATAGGTAGAGTGATTCAAGAGGAAGGTTTGCGATTGAAAATCGGCCAAGCTTCGTCAATAAAAGGATAGTACAGTCGTTGTCGAGTGGAGATTGTATCAAATTGGCCCGGGGCGCTGCCGTACCCCCAGCCCTGCCTACCTTAATACGGGAATGTATCTGTTCGGTTGCCATTGTCAAATTGTGCCGCCCAAAATGGCTTTCGCTTAGAATACGGGCTCTTCCGACAAGCAAGTGAGGATAATAGGTACCTATTCCACAAAATATCAACTTTTCTCTAGTATATCCTTCCTCATGGCCAATTCTTTCTTAATCGTTTCATTGCACTCATTGCAAACAAAATAGGTAGGCATGGTGACAGACACGAATGAATTCCTACTTTCTGGATTTCACGAATTCATGCCATCATTTAACACACACACACACACATATATCACACCTTTACCCCTTGAGGGGCAGGCAGAGCGCTAACGACTATGAAAATACGGTCGCAATCGCCACGCCTGACAAATATTGTGGGCTCGCTCAGATGATTTGTGTATCACCGTAATGACAAGTGTGCGTTCACCTTTACCCCCGTAGTAAATATTGTTCAGTGCAATGCCCTAAACAGCATCTCCGATTAAGTGCATTTCGTCCGAAATATGGTATACATCGTATGGAGCCTAGGTAGGTTATTAATAAACGATCAACGACCGATGTGGCGCAGTGGTAGTGCCTGTGACGCAGAAGGTTCCGAGTCCGATTCTTGGTGGGTCACTCTCAAAGTTGATATTTATCACTTTGTGAATTTGTTCCCAGTCTGGTTAGGACATTGCGGGCTGAACCACCCGATGGTCCGTAAGTAAGATGGTTCAGTGTTTCGGATGACACATTAAGCCGAAGGTCCCGGTTGCTGTCTATATAACTAAGACGGCGCAGCGGTCACAACCATGTCAGAAGCCTGCTACTTGTAGAAGGCCGTTGAAAAATTCAGACACTAGGGGACATTGAGCCGTTGGACGACCCGGTGTTCCACACAAAAAGAGAAGATGAATAGACGATACGTTTTACATACCGAAAGCAAATGTAGTGCTGTAATTTGTAATACCATGATACCTACTATACTGAAGGCAGTCCTAGAACACTTTGGCTTTTGGTTTGGTCTAAATGTATAATTTGCATGCAATGCAATACGCATCTTGCTATCATGTCGGCGCGCATCAAAGTAAGATGCACATCCATTATTTCAGTCCTCATAAAGATTTTAATACAAATTAAGTCTTTTAACGCGTGGTTCATTATACCGCCAGATAAAATGAACTTGCGCTTAATATCTTAATTAGTAAAATATAACTTCATTACTTGCCACTCTCGGCAGGAATGCATTTAAGGATTCAGAGCTATAGCATAAACATAAATTATATTTAATGTATGCGCAATAGTGAATGTACAGCTTTACGATATCTGCAATTTAAAAGGTACTCAAAGGTTAAACTTTCCATCTAACATGGTTATATAACCTACTTCATTAGCCGGATTGCTTTTGGAGTTTAATAAACTGTAGTTTTAGCTCAGATTCGCTATAAACTTAATGAATACCTTGGGAGAATTTCTAGACAGACAACGATAGCTCAGACATTCTCCGTCGTATCTAGCCAAAAGACGAATAAAAACACAAACATGTATTTATTTATATTTCTTCTGATTTCTGTAAGATGAGATCCATTAAAATTTCTAGACTTATGCAGATATTTTATATGTCTCTGACCATATATAAAACTATACAATAAGGTGTAAAAATATTAGATACAAATATTTTAAGGGGTGAATCAGCCCATGAAACTGAACAACTTTCCCCAAGAAAAAAGGTCGAAATATGAAAAAAATTTTGGACCCCCCATACAAAATGTAGCAGCCGAGCGAGTCAATTCTAGTAAAGTAAAAAAAAATAGTTGCAATTATTTTAAAGGGTGAACCCGCCATTGAAACTGAACAACTTTCCCCAAGGAACGTAGGTCGAAAAATGAAAGATAAATTTGGACCTCCCATACAAAATTACCGACCGACCAAGTCCAACCAACCAAGTTACCAAGTCGATTTGTATGGGACGCCAAAGAAAATTCTCATATTTCGACCTATGTTTCTTGGGGAAAGTTGTTCGGTTTCATGGGCTGGTTCACTCCTCAAAATATTTGCAGCTCATATTTTTACACCTTGTAGTAAAAAAAACACAGAAAATCGATCGACAAACTTTATTTAGGTAAAATTAAAATGTACTCCTATAAGTACTTCCTACAGAAAAAAATGTTACAAATTGTGGTGTCTCAAGACAAAGACAAGACGAGCAAAGAAACTCTCAATTCGCTACAAGGACCGACAACCGAACTCCGGCAAGCTGCGGGGTAACAAATTGTGAATTGTATTCCGTGTTTAGAATAAGATTATAATATTAAGAAGGCGCACCGCGTGCTCGCTGTTCCGTTACTATTCTCCAACAATTATAATTGGAGATCAGGATTCAGATAAAGATGACGTGCAAGTTTAATACACAGGTGCAGCTTATGTTTGAACTACGTTCGAAATAAGACTTTGAGATTAGGTATAACGCTTTAATATTCAGTTGAGTAACTTACTTAGTAACCTCCCTATTTATATCGGTTTTGTTTAGGCATGATGAGTGTGCTGCCGGCTTTGAATAGCATCACCCCATTTCTTTCCCGCGGGTGTCGTAAGAGGCGACTAAGGGACTCGAGGGTTTCATGTGTATTACAACTTTAGGCGACAGTCTCACAACCTGTCACTATAGTAATACACGAATCATCTGAAAGGGCCCTCAATATTTGTCAGACGTGGCACATAGGTCGCATGAAAAAAAAAAACTCGGACCTCCCATACAAAATTAACCAACCGACCAAGTCATTCGTATAGGAGGAGGTCCAAAAAATTTCTCATATTTCTACCTATGTTTCTCGGGAAAAAGTTGTTCAGTTTTATGGGTTGATTCACGGCTTAAAAAATTTGCAACTAATATTTTTACACCTAATATTTTATGCACAAAATGGAACAAATTTATAGAACAGATTTATACATCTCATACTAAAATAACCCAATCAAAGAGTCAGCCCCGAATGGTTGACAGTGTAAATCTGCCCATAACGCTGGCCGCGTTTCCACGTTTAACTGCCTGCGATATGCGCTGCATCAGGAACCATCCGGCGCGGGGTTCTGCACCATTGTTCCTGAGGCGCTGCCCTAAGTGCCCGATAAATTCCCTTGCTTCTGCACACCAAGCGCCACTCACTTCAACCGCAAAAGGGACAAAATGGTACCAATGCCTTCAACTGGGCATATTTTATGTGTTTTTGGGCTGCTGCCCATTCTGCAGCTGCTCCAGCGGCTTATACCGTTCGTGACAGGTGCGATGCTGCGAACGTGCTACCTTGTATTTGAAGGAATGACGTGTAGGTAGGTTATATACATAGGTAGGTATACGAGTGGTTTTTGAAGTATGTACTGAAACGCCCAAGCCAATACATATTGACTGAGATGTAAAGATTGTAAAATTTAGATAGGTCGACCTAGGGCATGCAATCTGAAGCTTGGTATTCCTGAAATGGCTTATCCAGTGATTGAACTATACATGGTGATAGGAAAAGTACTAGAGTTCCTTTCTAGGGATGAACCACCCCATGAAACTGATATTTTTTTTCCTGAGGAACAATAGGTCGAAATGTGGAAAAAAAATTTGGACCTCCAATACAAAATGTACCAGCCGACCGAGAAAGGTTGTATGGGCGGTCCCAAAATTTTTACCGAATTTCAACCTATGTTTTTTTAAGAAAGTTGTTCAGTTTTGTGTGTTGATACTTATAAAACACATAATCATCACTCAGTGATCATTCATTAATTCTCTGATTCACTGACCCATCAAGTCAGATCCTAAACAACCTATAGCTAGAAACATAAAATTTGGGCAGTGAACCTCCAACATTTTACCACAACAACATTGAGAACGTATTTTTTGAATTTCAACCGCTGGGAGGTAAAAAATTCGTTTAAAGTTTGTATGAAAGCTCTTGGTACTCAAGCCGGTTTGTTTTATTATTTGTTTTTAGATTATATAAACTAAAAATAATTTAATAAGAACGTGTTTCAGCATTTTAGAAACATGAACTCTAAATGGGAAAAAAGAGGTTTTAAAGTTTTAATGGAAGACCGAGTTTTTTAAATGCAATTTGTTTTAAAATTTGTTTTTAGGCTAAGAAATTATAACAGATATTATGACAAAGGAATAAAGCGAGGGCGTTATTTTGAATCACGAGCGTAACGAAGGATTTTAGCAAAGTACATCACAAGAGAATAAATAACTTTAGGCCCGAGGTACCTACTTTTTATCCCCCTCTATAAGTAAAAATAACAAACCTTGCTGTTATCCATTAATTATCGTTTCGACACTGTTTATTATTTACACTGGATTGTAATATTAACTGGAAGTGTCATGTACCATCACTCTGCGACAGGCTTAGTAGCGCATGCTTTGCTTTACGAAAACTAAAGCCATTAGCTTCTGGTGCTGTCCTTAGACAGACCTATATTGCGCACTTCCAGTCACTTTTAACTTATAGTCTGATTGTATGGGGAGACTCGACAGAATCAGACAGAATATTTAGGTAGGTGACGCCCAGTCGTATCATTCGCACCTAGTCAATGAAAGTTTGCCCCTGCTTGAAACAAGACGCAGATAAGAGAAGAGCTAGCATGAGACAAAACGAAGCCACCGGAAACTCAACGACCTGAGAATTAACAATGTGAATTGCGAATTGTACATATTGCTACTGAACAGACGCAGTTAAATTTAAAAGACGGTGCAATTTACCAGAGATATGTATGTGTATAAAATAATCAGATCGTTCGTCGCCTACGAAGGGAGAATTACGAGACACCCTACATAGTATTTCTGGAAAACATTTAGTGCGGTCAACCTTTACCTCAATGCAAAACAAGAAAAATCCATGTGTAAAAGCACTCGGACGCTCAGAAAATGTTTATTCACAAAGGGTCAGACCTTGTCCCGAGAGCCATCCGGTTCGTCTTGACTGGCTTATCTCAGTTCATTCATTACCATCTAGCATTATAAGAGTCGACGGCCCGAAAACATATCGCGCCTTCTTTTTTGTCACACTACTTAATTATCTGAATTTATATCACGATAAGATCAACCGTCGATGTTAGGATAGTAAAAAGGTTGTCAATAAAAAACTGAACGATCGAGTACGTTCTATCTCAACACTCGGAGACGGTGGAGTGGACAATACTAGTTTTTGACAACGTAAAATGGCTATACAGGGTGTAAAAAAATTAGCTGCAAATATTTTAAAGGGTGAATCAGGCCACGAAACTGAAAAACTTTCTCAAAGAAACATAGGTTGAAATATGAAAAAAAATTTTAGGCCCCCATACAAACTGACTCAGCCCAAAATTTTTTTTCGTATTTCATCTGTGTTCCTTGAGGAAAGTTATTCTGTTTCATGGTCTGATTCACCCCTTAAAATATTTGCAGCTAGATTTTTTACACCCTTTATTTTCCAATAATTTACACTTTGCCTACCTCGACCTATCTATCGGCCTGCAAACCACATTGTGTATTGGCGGGCGAATTTCTCTATTAGTAAATTTTTTAAATGTAATAGAACATTTGATACGAACGCATTTGTTGCTGACTTTCGCATGCGGAAATTCAAAAATAGCGCCCCAGAGCTATATGCGCGCTGCGAGTATCATGCGACTTCTTTGATTTGTGTCTAACTTGACCAAGAAAAAAATCTCGAAAAATGTAATAAAATGTTTAAGTAGGTAACTATTATCAATGTGGAAAAGCTGAAACGGTATATCAATTCGAGATTAAAATATCAGCATCTCAAAGTTTTTCGAACCCATCTTCTTCTTGCTTACCTATGCAGCGGGACAGAACTGGCTGCAAAGGACTCTCCTTTGCCCAGCAGTGGGACGACGTAGATACTAATAAGATAAGACAAGCTTTACCTAGGTATGTAACTTTTGTGATATTTTTGGAACTTTTGAAATGTCGTAATGTTCAAACTATAGGTACACACTGAAAAGAAACCCCTACGGGCTTACAGGTGTTGGTTTGCGGTGACCTAAAAACGGTCAGCCAGCATCTGCGAACAACGATACCCAACACAAAGAACAATCGACAAGTAATAAACTTAGACACAATAATAAATTTAGTATCCTCGTAAAAGCTAAACGATAAAACTGAGATACTACGTTGTTAAATCGAACAAAAAAAAATTTAATGAAAAGAATGAAACAAAAGCCAGATGATATTCATGCGTAACAGAAGTCGGCTCCGGTCGAACGAAAATTGCAGTTCTCTTAATTACTGACTTTAACAAAGGAGGATACCAATCAGACCTGTACCTAGGTACCTATTATTATATTCAGAATTTTCAGATACCAACAGGTAAGTATACGTACAATTTGTGCCGTTATTTACATACATACATACATACATATGTCACGCCTTTATCCCTTGCGGGGTAGGCAGAGCGTAAACGGCCGTAAGAATACGGTTGCTCAACAGCCTCGTCTGACATTGTCGAGTATTGTTTTCAAAGGTTGTTTCAGAAAACATGTGTATCACTATAGTGACAGGTTGTCAGCCTGTCGCCTAAAAATTGTAATACACCAATACCTTCGAGTCCCTTAGTCGCCTCTTACGACACCCGCGGGAAGGATGTGGGGTGATGCTATTCTAAGCCGGCATCACACGGCATACATTTTTACATTTCATGCACTGAAAGTAGGTATCCCATTTCAGACACACGCACGCATCCTGATGCTGCTTTTTTCAGTTGAGGGTGTGTAATATCTTTAAGTAAATAGAAATTATAAAACATTACATTATATCAAAATTTCAGAATGAAAGATGAGCAACCCAACTGTTAGGAAAGGAGGGAGATGTTATTCTTTTAATTCTCTATTTTACGGCTTTAACGATGAAGTGCAATGTTGAGTCACTGTACAGTTTCCGGGTTCCGTGTTTCCGCAATACTGCAAAGTCGGGTACTTTTTTGCCGGAGACCACTCTTTATCGACGTGTATTTTTGGAGAGCTATGCGTCCTTTGTTATGCGCTGGGACGTCGTTCGGTCGGCCGGTCGGATGTGCGGACGGGCCGGTCGCCAGTCGCGATCGGTTTTAGTTAATTACTGAGTGCAACTAAGCGCCATTGAGGCGCGGGCGCAGCCGCGCTGGTGGCCCCTGGTCGCCGGCCGCCGCGCCCGCGCCGCCCCGCAATACAAAGCGGGTCGATGCCTTCGATAACGAACCTTGTTTTTATCTTCTTATTTTAACGCTTTTAATTAGTTAGGAAAATATTTAAAAAAAAAAACTGCCCCGAACCGAACCAAGCTGAATTAAGGATTGTCAATGCCCGCTTTGTGCCTCGGGCGCTAAATAATGGATCGGAATACCACCTCCATCATTAAGATTAGCTTCTGTTTCAAAATGACGGCAAACAGCTGCTGTAGATTTAATGTTGTATCCCAATTGTTAAAAGCGCAATAAAACTTACATATTCCTGTTGTGCCAATTCTTAAATATGAAACACAAAACACCTCTAGTAACTCTTTTTCTGAGTGATTAACCAACTAGTAATACAATACAATCGACTTAAAAAAAATGCAATCAACTCACGAAAAAATATTTCGCTCACCAGTTTACTTAGCCACCACTATCATTACCACGTAGACTGTGATCAGATCCCTAGTTTGCTAAATGAAAATCGTTTCAGCTGGATGTCGATTGGATTAGTTGGATGATTTCGGTCATTTCGTAGTCTGCTAACAGTTTAAAGTATAGAAAAATGACAAAGGCAATTGAATGACATTTGAGTTTCGATGGCGTTACAATGACAAAAAATAGCAGACTTGGGGCCTTCGAGATTTTGTCAGTAGGTCAAATTAAGTACCTACCTAGTGCCAGGTTCAGCATATAAATAAGACAATGTCAGTAACTCGAACCATATTGGGCATGATTCAAATGAGTTAAAATGATTTGAAATTGCTAAAGCTACCAACCTACCTAAAGATATTAGGTATATCTAGTTATGTGTTACCTATTTAATAATGCAAATGTTACGTATGATATTTAAATATGTCATACATAATTGATGATTACGACTCAGAAATGGTTTATATTTGAGTCAAAATATGACTTAGGCTACGCTACGTATCACCTCTCCTTTTTTAATCTTATTTGACGGATAGTGACAGCGCTATTGTAAATTGGGTGGGTAAGTGGATTGCCCCGAATCGCGGCTTCTACCGAAGGCGGATCGCACACTTAACGCACGACGGAGCGCTAAAACATCGCAGCGGTCTGTCAGATCCATACTAGAAATATCAGTCCCCATACTAAAACCACTCAACCGCTGTCGACGCAGCGCTATCGCAGTGTCGTCCGTCGAGTGCGGTTTTAGTATGGGGAGTGACGTTTCTAGTATGGATCTGACAGACCGCTGCGATATTTTTGCGCTCCCTCGTGCGTCATGCTCCAAAACCTACCTACATATTAGAGGATAGATGTAATTGTCTGTAAGTCTGAAAAACAACAAACGACTATCAATAAAATTAATCAGATTCAATCTTAGCCTAATAACAATGAAACGATTTTTCAATACAGATAATGATAGGTAACTTAATCATGATTATGGCGTAGCGTCAGTTGGATACGTTGATAATTAAAATCCATGAATAATAAATGAATGCAGTATTCTCAACAGCAAACAATCAAACCGTAATAAAAGTTAAATAACAGTTTGTGTCGAGAGTTTTCGAAAGGAACAAAACGAGCCACTCGTTAATTTTTACTTTGTCCTATATTCAACGTGTTTCAACAACGTTTATCGGTATCTTACTCGCTTATAAAGAAGACTGGCGTGTACTAGTACCTACTAGGTAGGAAGGTAATAACATTGTATAAAATAATAACATATAATTAGTATCTACCAGCAACAAAGCCAAAGGTGGGACAACGGAGTTTTTAAAAGCTGTTTACAATTGACTTAAGTGGAGGTACAGGCGTCTTCATATTCTTAACGAGTCTATTAAGTACATCGGTCAATTTAGCATTGTATTTTTTTTTCCATGGTGCGTGAGGGTCTATCTTTTAATTAAGTTAAGTACTACAATAACACTAAGTAAATGTTTTATGAGGAAATATGATATTCTAACTCGCCATAATATTATCATTGATCACAACCAGCCCACGACAACTCATAACGATACGTAACGTAAACGTTAAGAATATTATTTTGTTGAGACTTATCTAGCTCCGTTACATAATAAAATTGATGGAACATTAGAAGATATGCCGTCCCATCCCATCACGCAATTGAAAAGGAATTGAAATAAATTGTTACCAACCACCATGATGTTTTAGGTGTAATTCCATTTGATGCATTTTTATAGCAAAATTCTGAGTCTCTACTTTTTTGAAACCGAAGCGGGAAGATCATTGGGCATTTACTTGCTACGACAGAATTAGTACCAGTCGCTGGACGATATGGTCTCCAGGGTGGATCGCACACTTAACGCTCGACGGACCGCTAAAATATCGCAGCGTTCTGTCAGGTTCATACTAGAAATGTCAATCCCCATATTAAAACCGCTCAACCGCTGTTGACGCAGCACTATCGCAGTGTCATCCGTCGATTGCGGTTTTAGTATGGGAGTGACGTTTCTAGTATGGACCTGACAGGACGCTGCGATATTTTTACGCTCCGTCGTGCGTCAAGTGTACGATCCACTAGGCTAAAAGGAGAGCAAGACAACTTAAAAAAAGAAGGTTCCATTTAATATAGTAAATAGTGTGTGTGAGTGTACTGCGGACGTTGGGCTCGTTACAGCCGCGTTATCAGCCCGATCCGATGCGATCTTGACAGACACCAGTGACCACCTCCACAAGCTTCGTCATACACACCTCAAACTGTTCACCTTTTGACATCGTTGTTTGTCCGAGTTTTGACAATGAAACAAACAGGTACGACGGGCAAAAAACAAGTTTTGTATATGGAATGGTTGGCTTGGAAAGCCTTGAGCTGAGACGCGGACTTTTAGGCATAATGCACTATCATGGTATCCTCAGCGGGAGGGTAGACAACTCGTGTGTGGTGTCACAGATAGGTCTGTTCGTGCCGACGCGGGCGCTGCGCGGCGGCGGCGCGGCTCTGCAGAGGCGCGCGCGGCCGTTGTTCGCGACGCCACGCGCGCGCACCTGCAGCGCAGCAAACGCTCCAACTAATCGGACTATTCGTTTGTTGAACCAGATGCTCAGCCATCAGTCGCATGCCGACATATATTGTGACAGTGTTAATGTATTTTATAAATTTGCTATTTTGTTTCTTAGTGTTTATATAAGGATCAAAAGTAGCATTACAATTGCTGTTGACTAGCATATAAGTGAATTGGCCTAGCTGTAAGACTTATAATGCAATAAATGATTTTGAATTTTGAATTTTGAATTTTGAAGTTTATAGTAGGCACTATACAGCACTATAAAACTATACCCAAACAACATATTTTCAATGGAAATGTTATAATAAAGGGGCTTACTTGCATCATATCGGGTAGTTCTGATTTTATCAGAGCAAAAAATTTTTTTCGTGCGGAAATACTGCTACCTGATAATTCATATACACACACCTCATTACATTTTAAAACACATCTGACTTAAAATCAACATAACCAAAAATAAAACACTAATCTCCTCAAAAAATACCACAGCAAACAACAACCTGGCACTGCTATAAAAGGTGTTGGAAGCTTCAGATACTTGGGAAGCTTAATCACGAACGACTCCCGATGTATTCGGGATATGGTTGATAGGATCGCTATGGCCAAAAGATCTATTCATAATAAAAAATATATTTTTATTTCAAAAATTGCTAAATAAGTGCGGAAGCGATTCATAAAAACGTATATCTGGAGCATTGCTTCATACGGATGTGAGACCTGGACAGTGATGCAAAGCAAGCTTTTGAAATGTGGTGCTGGAAAAGAATGGAGATGATCTGTTGAACTGAAAAGAAAACGAATAAGAAGTACTGGCGTTGGTTGCGCAGGCGTTGTCTGCCTGAAGAACACCGAAGAGAGAAGATGGTTCGTCACTTGTTACGACGCACATCCTTCACACGGATAAAAGAAAAATTGAACGTCGCGTTGTATCAACTGACCCTGACAACTGACTGTACTAGTGACCCCGGGGGTCCTTTTCTAGGTAGAGACGAAAACATTAGAAAAATAATGTGATACATACAACGCATCTACGCCACCACGTCTGAAATTTGCTTAATAGGTATGGTGGAGTATCTACAAAAGGGTAGGGTTTTAATAATGTATCTACTTCGATGAAAACAGTGGAAATCAACGCGGAGGAGAATAACGAAACTTATGTGGATCGCACACTTAACGCACAACGGACCGCAAAAACATCGCAGCGGTCTGTCAGATCACTACTAGAAATGACAATGCCCATACTAAAACCGCTCAACCGCACTCGACGCAGCGCTATCGCAGTGTCATCCGTCGAGTGCGGATTTAGCATGAAGAGTGACGTTTCTAGTGTGGATCTGACAGACCGCTGCGATATTTTAGCGGTCCGTCGTGCGTTAAGTGAGCGATGCGTCTTAGAAGACCAAGTCAAGACAACAAATCAATTGAAAGCAATAAAAAAAAACTTGAAATCATATTTTTCTGCGGCAACTCCAGAAACTCGCGTCCTTTGCCCTCGTCTCGTCCTGTTTTAGTGGAATGATTGTCTATGTGTCATTGTTTGAATGGATTGTTGTGACATGTGACGATGAAGTCGCGTCGACGTGCGTTGCGCTCACCAATAAATATTATGCACTCGCCACGCACGCTGCACCGTCCGCCGCCGCCGTCGGCTTCTTATGAATAAATTATTGTGTCGGCAGGTGGAATGACCTGACACAAAAATGTTTTGATGGAATTGTTTTAATTGGACGTTATCTGTTGAACTACCTATCCGTCCAATGCCTCGTTTCGAAAATATTAAGTTTGCTACCGCCGAATATTCACACCATCGTACGCATTTCATTATAGCTTTATTTTGTAACTAAGCGCATTAATATGGATATAGAATCGGACATCCGGGGGGATCGTGCTAGGAAAGTTATTTATTATGACCTTATGAATTGCAAAAGGTCTATTAATGATACAAGGTCAATAACAATTTTTTTCATTAAACAGGTAACTAAGTAAATTGAGTAATTTCTTACTCTACCAATAATTAGCTCAAATTATGCACCGGTGCCCAGCTGCAGTTCTGGGCAAGACCAACAAGTTTAGTAAATGTGAAAAGAATTATTTTATCGCACACTTGACGCACGACGGAGCGATAAAACATCGCAGTGCTATGTCAGATCCATACTAGAAATGTCAATCCAATACTAAAACCGCTCAACCGCTGTTAACGCAGCGCTACCGCAGTGTCATCCGCCGAGTGAGGTTTTAGTATAGGTAGTGACGTTTCTAGTATGGATCTGACAGACCGCTGCGATATTTTAGCGCTCTTTCGTGCGTCAAGTGTGCGATCCGCCGTAGTAATTTGACTCTGTCGCTTTCCTGTGAGGTCTCTCACATATAAGTGCGCAAAAAAAAAAACGGTGCTCTAGAGTCAAAATAAGAGCAATCCCTCTTCTAATGAAATGCCAGAATTAGTATTTGTAGAACAAAAAGTAGTAAATACCATAATTAAATGAACTGCCAATATTGTAAGCGATGATAGTTCTTGGAACTGGTCTTCATGAAACTGAATAACTTTCCCCAAAGAACATATGTAGGTCGAAACATGTAAATTTTTTGAACCTCCCATACACCATGTACCTACCTACCAGCTAATCAAGTGAATAAGTATGGGAGGTCCCAAATTTTTATTATATTTCGACCTATGATCCTTGGGAAAATTGTTCAGCTTCGGGCTCTATCTGGGTTCTATCTTACTTAACTAAGTAAACTGTAATAAAAAGAGAGAGAGATTTTTATATCCGGATAGAGTTTGTTGATTAATAAAACTTTGTCGTTGATTATACTTTGTTACATGTACAATAATTTTGCCGTTGCCGAATGAAGACAACCTGTAAAAATAATCTCCTATGATAATATATGACGTGAAACAAAAGCAAATTCAATTAATGAGTAGGTAAAAATGGAGTAGGAGGATATGTAAAATACGAGCAAAATCGGAAGGTTTTCAAAACCGGTTTTGAGTTTTCTTTCAAGATTGGAGCCTTTTGATCATCGATACTAATTCCTGTTTTCGAATTCTATGATACATAAAATGCTCAAATTGGGTGCAGAGATAAGAAAAGTATGCAGAAAAGAAAACTACAGAAACGTCTTGTATTTCCACAACCGGTTTAACGATTTTAAAGCACTGAAATTCGGAAGTAAAGTAACGGAAAATAATCTAATAGGTCCCTAGGTAGGAAGGAACGATACGCTGCGGAGCGCACTCTTGACGCACGACGGAGCGCAAAGATATCGCAGCAGTCTGTCAGATCCATACTAGAAATGTCAATTCCCATACTAAAACCGCTCAGCCGCTGTCGGCGCAGCGTTATCGTCCATCGAGTGCGGTTTTAGTATGGAGAGTGACGTTTCTAGTCTGGATCTGACAGACCGCTGCGATACTTATGCGCTCCATTATGCGTCAATTAGTGTGCGATCCGCCAAGGCTTAAATTACAGGCGGTTTTCGCGGAATAGCTCGCTATGCTTACTTCAGTTTTAGTTTTCTACATCAAATAGAAGTGTACAGCATGGTTTCCATTTCACGAGCAACGAAGTCATTAACCATTATTATCAGAATACAAGACAGTGGCGAAATAAAAAATAGTTTGTAAGTATAGTTAGCATGGGTGCGCGACATCGGCGCAGGCGCAACCCAGCGACCACTCATTAAACGTCGACAGTGGACGTTATCTCCTGATCAAGGTAACCTTTCCGTGGTGATCGTTATTATAACATTTAATATAATAACCAAATGATAATAATGCAGCGGACGCGGGCGTATGATAATTACAATATTAAAAGTATAAATAATTCAATGGACTATCAGCGTTGGAAGCACGCGACGGACTTCCGGAGAGTCTGTCCTAATGAATGCGTGCTTGGGTATCGTCACTAAAATTATGTTCTGCGTCTGTAGTTCTCCCTGAAGAGGCAGAAGGGTCACTCAGCACACCCGCCGTGAGGATTTCCCGCCTTTTTTCTTTGATAAATCGCGCAGAGTATTTGTGTACATGAAGTTCCCGTAATACTTGACACTTTTTAGTGTACTCGATCATAAAAAATCCTTTCGAATACCAAAAAAACCGTTGCCATATTTTTTCCAGCCGATGGCGTGACTTTGAAGTTCTTTAGGTGCTCTGTATACTTTTATGCTACTGTATAGATTCTTGTTTGCTCTCAGGATCATAGTAATGAAACCGCGTCTCACCTCCAGTAACCATCCGATCAAAAACATTCAACTCGCGTTGGTTTCTGTGGCGCGGTGAGCTTTCGTGTCCATCGAGTCGTCTTCGAACAAGGATAACTTGAAAACTAATGATCATAATTTAATGAAATTTTGTATTTATAACCTCATGCTATTATAATGCTATTATTAGAAAATGTGATAATAAAATTTCCCAAATTGTTATTTAATCACCTCAATACCGCGAATATTTTGAAAGCCCCTCATAGTAGTCTGTTTATTAAATCTGTGTAGGTGGCAGTTATGAGCTATGTATCTGTAAATATCCTTCTTAGTTGAATTTAGTTCACTTCTGTTCTGCGTTTCAAAATTGAAAACGCGTGCAATTTTTTATATTGGGTCTAGTTAGGAAAATAGCGAGCGAACCTTCTGTAAGTAGACCTCTATTTTCTTGTGTCGTGGCGCTTGACGAATTACGAAAATTATAATAATTATTTAGTAGTAGGTACGTTTAAAAGTGGACATAAACAAAGGAAACAGGCTTCAGACGTATTAGATTTTTTCTTGAAAACGGGTAGATAGGTATGTGGTCGGTATAAGCGATAAGAACATATCCATTTGATTGCTTTCGTGGTCTACTGGTCTTAGCATTGGACTCAGGATTAGAGCGGTTCGTTTCTCGGTTGCTTCGCACATAAAGGAACTAGGCTTGTTTCCTGACAGGTCAAAACGAGCTACTTTTTAAAACGATCTTTTGCTTAAAGGATTTGAAGTATGACGTCACGCCGTAAGTATTTGGATGGCGTCAAAACACTTACCTTAATATTATTTTTCTGTTTATTAATTCAAACTTTGCATATTTCTAAAAATGATGAATGCAGTCCGTAGTATTTTTGGCCAATAGTTCTAAACTGTTATATTTTTACACTTGCGCATTTTAATGTGTATGGAACACAAAGTCGACTAACGACCCAACAAAACATACAAATTTCGAACCCTCTTTTAACTAAAATATTTTTATTTTTTTAAACTAATCACAAATTTTGGGGACAAATTGGCTTCAAGACCACGAACTTCCATACAAATATTAAATCTCCATTTTACCCCTTTAGGATTTGAAAATGAAAAACCCCTTAAACACGTGTTTAATTTAAATTTTGAAACAAATTGATATTAAAAAACGCGATCTACCATACAAATTTTGGACCCTTTTTTTACCACTTTAGGGTTATACATAAATGCTGATAATTTTCATTTTGTTAATCTTTTATTTTTCAATGTTTGACAAAAATCGGCTTAAAGGCCTCGAAATTTCATGCATACGTTAAACACGTTTTTTACCCCCTTAGGGGTTGAAGTTCTAAAAAAACGTTCGTAGTGAATGTTTTTGTAGTAAAATTAACATACCTATTGCCCAAATGTCATGTTTTAGCTGTAGTACCTAGTTTAGGCTGCGTTGATGAATCCGTGAGTCAGTGAATGAATGAGTGAATTTGTTTTTATAAGTATAGATAATACAAAAAGAAGATTTGGATCCTCTCATACAAATTTGCTGTTTGTGTCATTAAGTCGTTTAAAAAGATTTGTATCGATTTAATTCAGAGAAGGTCACAATGAAAAGTGGTTCAGTTTAGACATCTTTTATTGGCCCCGATTCGAGATAACAATTCTCATAATTATCATCTTATAATTCGACCATAATTATTAAGGCAACGAATTTGATTAGAAATAAAGAACAACCCATTGACATTTTAAATATGGAATGAAACAAAATGTCCTCCCATGGTCCTTTCTGAATCAATTTGACGGAAAATGCCTCGAATCAGGAGCATTTGCCTTGAGACATGGTCAAAGGTGGAAAAAGCGCCTTAACATTCACAAAATAAGTTCAAGAGCATTTACCGTATATGCATTTACCTACTACATAGCTATTAATATAATAAGTAATAGCAATTTACTGCAACTAACCGCATTTTGTACCTTTAACTACAACATTGCTTATGCCCACTACGATTAAAATTCTGCGTGCGTTTTGATGTAAGTGTATGAAATTTATTCGGGCGTAGCATAGCATGCAACCGAGTGTAACACAGCTGTACTAAACCTAGTATGGAATTTCATTAAAACTACCGGTTCTCAAGAAAAATGATGCGGGTAGGCGGTTGGTTGGCAAATGGCGGAACACGTGTCCAAGGAAGTGCTCCTGTCCACGTGAGGTCCGTGCCACTGGACTTTCTCACGGAGAACCGCCGTCGACGCACTAATGTATTACTCGTAATGGGAAAGCCTAGTAACACCGCTTCCACTTAGCTAACGCCGGCAAAGTGGTTAGAATAATAAAATAATTTGACAGTAGAGTAACTGTCAAATTATTCCACTCTTGGATCTTACACTTACGCACGACGGAGCGCGAAAATATCGCAGCAGTCTGTACTAGACACGTCACTTCACTCCCCACACTAAAACCGCACTCAACGGACGACCTGCGATAGCGCTGCGTCAACAGCGGTTGAACGGTTTTAGTATGAGGATTTACATTTCTAGTATGGATCTGACAGACAGCTGCGATATTTTTGCGTTCCGTCGTGCGTCAGGGAAGGAAGTGCTCCTGTCCACGTGTGGTCCGTGCCAATGGGCTTTCTCACGGGGAACCCCGTCGACGCACTAATGTATTGCTCATAATGGGAAAGCCCAGTAATACCACTTCCACCTAGCTAACGCCGGCAAAGTGGATAAGAATATTTTGACAGTTACTTAAAGTATCTTAAAATAGTACAGTACACACTGACCCATTTTAAAATACAGGGCGTAACAAAATTTGCTGCAAACATTTTAAGGGGCAAATCAGCCCATGAAACTGAACAACTTTCCCCAAGACACATAGGTCGAAATATGAAAATAAAATTGGGCCTACCATACAAAACTACCAACCGACCAAGTCAATTTGTATAGGAGGCGCAAAAAAAATTCTCATATTTCGACCTATGTTTCTTGGTAAAAGTTGCTCTGTTTCATGGGCTGATTCACCCCTTAAAATATTTGCAGCTAACATTTTTACACCTTATACAGAGTGTTAGGGAGAGCGTCCCTAAAATTTCGACCTACCATACAAAATCGCGATCAGCAGACTGCATTTACTATGGGAAACCAAATTTTTTTTTACGTTTCCTGACATAATGTTTCTAAGGGAAAGTTGTTCAGTTTCATGGTCTGCTTCACGGAGGACAATAACCAGTGGAGAACGCATGCGGGGGCGACCGCACTCACTTGATGTATGCTTTATAAGGCTGACGCATCAAAATTTTGATTAGTCGGGTTGAGACTGTGCGAAAGAACGGACGTTCCGCGCTTCGTTTTTTGGCGTATAAACGTAATCAAGAATGCCTTCCTGTGCAGTGAAATGGTGTGGAAAGCGTAGTACAACATCAAGTTCCGCAAAAGACGGGATAACATTTCATAGGTAAACATTTTTATGCTTGATTCTTTCAAAATTTCATTTTAATGAAAAATAATTCCATATTTATAATTTCTGATGCGCTCCCGTTGATGTCTTTCATTGCTATCCCTTTCTAACGCACGGGTGTGTCCATACGTAGGCTGGCTCTTTCTTCGTATTAGTGCTATACCACTGTTCTCAGAAGTATAGAATGATTTTATCGATAATTCTGGGATCGTCATAAAAGAATTATGTTAATGTACGTACTTAACAACTTACCTACAATGTATATTATATGAATGAATGCATTCGGGGTATATGGAGTGGCGCGGACGCATTCCCCCGCGCCAAAACTTCGTGTTTCATTATTATAAATAAAAGATCTTGCGCTAGTCGAATATCAATTTGTAACATACATACATACATACATACATATATCACGCCTTTATCCCTTGCGGGGTAGGCAGAGCGTCAATGGCCAATGGTAAGAATACGGCCACTATCGCCGCGTATGACATTTTTGATGTTTGTTTTCTAAGGTTGTTTCAGAAAATATGTGTATCACATCACTATAGTGACAGGTTGTCAGCCTATCGCCTAAAAATACACCAACACTCTCGAGTCAATTTGTAACTATTTCATTTATTATGAAATCAGAACAAAATATCAATAGGTAGGTCAATATATCATCTTGTCATGTCCGTCTGTCTGTCTGCTGACCAGCATCGTCTCGCCAACCAGCCCTACCATCCAAAATGATCGTAACAGGTCGTTTCCAATTCGGTACAATTATTTCAATACATACCCTAAAATTACAATGTAAGTAGGAGCTTATTATTATTTTTTTATACATATATCGCTATATTAATATTAGCATGCACATGTTTCAATAAATTTTCTTACACATAATATGAGTAAACTTATTAAACGGTGATATAAAATATCGATATAATTTTACATATTTATTTTTCCCATCTCTACAAAATATGCCGTCATTGCGAAAGCCAATTGCGTCTAGCGATAATTACCTCTCCCCCCGCAAAAACCAGTGAGCTTGGTTTTGAACAAAATCGTACCGACGCGTTCTCCACTGGTTACTCTCCTCCGTGGTCTGCTTGCACGCTATCAGTATTCGGGACGCTGTCCCTTACACCTTGTATAACCGATAGAAAGCTAGTTTACGATAGCCATGCAATTTGCCCATAGTTAATTACATACGCACCTAGTACAAGTACCTATAATAAAATGTACGCCTCACTCTTTCACTGATGATGTGCAAAATCAGTAGGTTAGGTAGGTACTAATGCGAGTGGTAGTGTCTACCTACAATTTTCCAAGGGACTTGATGTGTTAATCTAAAAAACACTGGCAAAGAGCGTGTTTTATGTATGTATTATGTATTATATATTATATATGTATGTATTATATATATGCCTCTTTCCCGTTGTTGTAGGCAGAGACTATTTCGTTCCACTTGCTGCTGTCCCACTTCTTTCGCATCTTCTACTTTCATCAGTCTTTTCGTGGACGCTCGTCGGTTTAGGGTACTTCTGACCTGACCTTTCTTTAAAACGTCCCCGATTTGATCCAGGTAGGTTCTTCGCAGCCTTCCCATTCCAACCTACATACTTGTAGCTAATGTGTGATTTTTTTTTAATTTGACGTTGGTAGAGTGCGAACGGTTCAATCGGTTTTCTTTTTGAGAATTAAAAAAAAAAGTATTTCAAGAACTCGATTCTCGAACTCATTGAACACGCTAGTATATTATAAGTCTATGCGTTGAACCGTCTAGCTAGACTATGTTACTAGATTTTTGTGTAGATTCCAAAGCCAAACGACTAAATAAATTTTTGCTATTGACTGACAGTCTGGCATACACTTGACACTTTCGTTCCAAATGAGTCCGAGTCCAAGTTCCAAAAAAACAAAAACTATCTTTTACGTTCCGTTCTTTGCGGTAACATACTAAGCACAGCGCCATCTATCCAGCGACTAGAACAATAATAAATAAAAAAATAATAAAAAAACGTGGCTTTTAAAAAATATTCACCTTTCCTTACGTAGTAGTAGGTGTAACATAAGCGGTCGTTTCGGCACGTTGACAAATAAATATTAATGGAGCGATACCAGCTCAAGCTCAAAATTGTGTTCCACATGAAACCCTTCAGAGATGTGAAATACTGTTATGCCAACCGGGCATCACACATATAACTTAACGTGCGTCAAGTGTGCGATCGACCTATATATTTCCATATTAAAAAAGGGTTCCTTACTGTTCCTTATCATAAAGAACGAAGTTTCATTGATAGGGTTCGCGCTTTTACTCTAACAGTAGATACGGAATCCTAAAAATTAAGAAGATCCCCGGTCCCCGAGGGTAGGATTTTCATATAAACGTATTCTTTTGTTTTCTTCCCGAGTATTTAAATCCTCTGGAGTTATACCTGATTCTTTTTCATTACATTAAGGCATACTAAAGGAATGTCTCTAAATTTAATTTTTCGAAAATAGATACTTAATTAAGAGAAGAAATTATGCGAAGAAAATAAAGCGAATGTTACGTACTGTTGCAAGCAATTTTAGACTTTACTGACAGTAAAGATAGCAGGGTAAGCACCACACATGGTACCTACCTACATTTAACCTGTATTAAGTGGACTGATAATAGGATAACTGTGGGAAGTCACCAGATTAAGTGTAGAATTATTTTGAAGACATTTTGCATTTAGGTCATCATTAAGTATAGGACGTTCTGCGGTTAAGAGTTAGGTCATTTTGCGACAAAGCCGTTTTGCAGAATCTGGTCATTTTGAGAGTAGGTATTTCATATTATATAAATTAGTCCTTATAGAGCACCTCTAGGAGGGTCGGTGGCCAAGTGGTTAGGACAGCTAGGTCTTACTGTCGTGAGACCCGGGTTCGATTCCCGCCATGTACCTACCAATGTGTTTTAACTGACGTACAATTACCGACTGTTCTTACGGTGAAGGATAAACATCGTGATGAAACCCATATTCAAATAAAATTCGAATTCAGATGATATCTGAATGTGACTTAACCCAGGATTCGGGCCAGGTTAGCCTTCGGGTTGCAGAGGTCAGATGGCAGTAGCTCTGTGTAGAAACTTGATTGCACGTCAAATGCTCTAGGTTAGGTAGCCAACCCCGACAGAGAAACGTAACAAGGCAAGAAGAATGATAAAAAAAAAATTAGGGCCCCTCATAGATACATTTAAAAAAGTAGGCATTCCTTCCTTACCCATACGACTATGTCTTCGGTTTAGTTGTTTGGTATATACCATACATAATGACTCAAAGCTACTTTTATTAAAGAATCACTTCAGATTTGTCTTCTGTAATAGTAATTAAAAGTTACTTATTCCTAAAATTCTCAAAAATCAAAGAGGACGAATAGGTACCTACTAGCTTATTTTATGGCAGCTTGACTACCAACTTAGTCCTAAAACAAAAGTAGTTTATGGTGCGATGAAAAACGTTAACGACCACAACTTGGTAGATAATGTCAACTAGGTATAACCTGCTATAACTACGTACGAACGTTTTAAATGTAGATGCAGCTATAGATAAAGTGTCCAGCCCCGATCCAGTTGTAATTACGAGGTTCATTGTAACTTGTAATTTCAGAGTAAATAATATAGTTTATCGCATGTCGTTCACTGAGTGGGCCGCAATTTCAACGAAATCATAGCTTTGTCATTAGACTCGATTCCACAGAACTGTCTAAACCACTGCTTTTTTGTTGGTATTGTAAAATTCCTCACATCTGTCGACGTCACTTCTGCCGACGATGTTGTCGACAGAAGTGATTTTTGTCGACAGAAGTGATTTTGTCGACAGAAGTAGGTTTTTTGGTTGATGTATGGTGATATGTGAGTAAACTTGTGGAGCAGTCCTGATCCAGATAGGAGGCCCGTAAACGATCAATCAATCAATCAAACACTTTATTCGTAACTGTAGGTAACGTATACAGAGGATCTTAAAAGTAGTTGGTATCACTACAGTTTGCCTGTTGGCGTACGAAATTCGGGTCAAGTTTAGTTGTTGTAAGTACAATGGTATCTAGTTGAATAAAATTATGATTGAAAAAACAAAATAAAACATTAATAATTAACAAAATTTACATAACAAAACAAGAAATTAATTTGAACTCTTATAAAGTTACAACACTTTAATTAATATCGTGAACATGCATACAGGAAACTAATACTCGTATCATTATCACTTAAATAGTCTAAACTGTAATAACATTTTTTCTGTAATAAAATAAAATTGAATCGTGGGATATGTTTACCTGGTTAAATACAAAGCCTCAAAAAATTCAGACTAATAATTTTAACCACCGGAGAAGACTTATGAAAATGATAATCTAGATGAAGACTGCCTTTCAATCTCACCGCGACCATCTCACCAGAATTCTTCAGAGCGTATTTATAAGACGAACGATATTTTCCAAAAAACTCGTCATCAGTCCCACCGGAGCATATACAAGACAAACTGTTTTTCAAGAAACTTACCAGATTCAGTTGAACCACATGATATTTACAGGAATACCCAGATTTTATGGTGCGACAAAATGAGCTATGGTAGCGACAGTGATGATAGTCAGACACGGCGTCAAGATGATCTAACAGACTGTTCAAAAATATGAAACCCACCCCCAAATATAAAGAGTCAAAATGCACATATTTCCTATTGGCGAAAGTTTTGATAATGCCTCTATCATAGAAACATATCGTCGAGTGCTACCGTCATCATAACCTCAACAAGTTTTTTTTTTATTATTTTCGGCAAATGTGATGTCAGTCCCGTCGACATTATTTAATTTTTTTACTATAATTATGAAGTCTGTGACAGATGAGTCTGAGCATAGGTGGAGCATAGAGAGATTATTGAAGTCAGTGGGTTTGACAAATCTATGTAGCACTCTTTGTTTGTTCTAATTATATTTAAGTTTGATTTCATAGACTTATACTATACTGTTTAATTCTATGATATTCATCACTTTTGTCGCAACTTGCAGCAGAAGTGATAAATACCACAGCAACTTTACAAAGTTCAAAAAGCTTCAGCCTGCTAGCACTGCTTTAAATTTCTGATGATCGGTCTGAACAGCCGAGTGAATCAGTAACAAAATTATTAAAATTTGGGTAGCTATGATTGCTGAACTACTGGTTCATATTGAATTCAGTTTCATAAAAAAGTAGGCCAAGCAGCGTTACAAAGAGATAATAAATAGCCTAAACTGTTTAAACAATAAATGCTACGGCAAGGCCGCTTTTCCCTGGACTTGGTGAGAGCACACCTGTGCCGTCTGATTTCAGATATGATCCGACACAATCATTTCTAACGTTACAAAAACATTCCTTAGTAGAATTGCATCTTAAATAGTTTTAGAGGCGCACAAGGCGGGCTTACTAACATACTGTAATTTCTCTATGACTTATGATTGAACCTATCGATTTTTAGAATCCCTTTCGTCACGTTAGTATCGAGGATATAATAGACCATATGGCGTACTTTTGAAAATATATGTGTCTGTGGCCTAAAAAAAACTAAATTAATCTTATACGTGTTTTAGCATTTTCGACACTAATAGCAGAAAATCCCGCTATAGCCTTCACCGAGCTGTTAATTTTTTATTAAAATAGTCTAATAAATAAAATATATTGCGTATTACGTTTTTTTCCGTAAGGTGTATTAGCTGTAAATATTTTTGGGGTGAAGCAGCCAGTGAAACTGAACAACTTTCCCCAAGCAGCGTAGGTCGAAATATGAAAAAATATCTTGGCTTCCCATACACAATCTTATTTATGGTGTATTTTGTTTTAAAAAATAGTATACTAAGGCAGTAAGTAGCCAAAAATAGAATGGAAGCATAATTTCTGAAACGTCCGTTTTCGTTTCATGCAAAAATCTGCTACTTTGAATGCTTGTATGACACGTTCTACTGTACTATATAATTGTAGTAAATAAAATCTCTTGTACTCGTTTCACTTACTACAATTATCTAATATGGAGTTTCACCAAGCGCCGACAATCGCAAGTATCAATTTCTACTGTACTTATCAATTCCCACGTACCCTCGAAAATTCACACATATTTTTGAATATCAAAACATCAAGTGAAAGAAATTTTAAAACTTGTGGTTAGACCAGTCGTTTTAGACTTTCAGGTCGAATTGGTAATATTGAAGGAAACGAAGTCGAGGCCCTCCCAAGTGAACTAGACTAGAAATTGGCATTTTGGCTGAGGCTAGTATAATGCTTTTCTTTCATTTGCGAGGAAACATCACAAATGCAGATTTAAATCGTGATAAATTTTCAAATAAGTAAGCAGCATGCGTTGGAGTAAGAAACGTTCAAATTAATTTTAAAATAAGATTCCTATGCGGGAAAATCACATTCAGCCTTTAAACTTGAAACATATTGTGTACCTTAAAAAACCTTATTTCGCAAAGTGTGAAGTTTATCTAAGCCCTTTTTTGGGGCCAGACAGGATCTAAAATTAGTGCGGAATTTTCATTATTGTTGTGTTTACGTGTCTCTACTAACCTGACGACTTAAATGATTCCTTTAATTATAATGACGCCACTGACGAGCAAAGGAAGAAAAATATATTTCGTCCATGGAAAAGTTCGGTGAATATCGTTGTATGACGGGATCTTAGGCATAAAACATTTTCATATTTGAAAAAGGGAGGTAGAAAGTTTGTATCTTTGTAGAAAATAGTTTTTTTTATAATGCGATCTGCTTCAAACTTTCGCGATTAGAATGAGATGTTGAAATAATAAAATGCGGGACACAACGTTTACTAACCATAATAATTTGCCCCTGTTGTGAGCCATACTTATTAATACTAGATTACACACCTAGGAATGTAATCTATCAACTAAGTTATTTTAATGCACGAGCAGAGCGAGGGCGGTAACTGTCCGAGGTTGCAATTGATGTTACATCCGCGGTTTTTATATCGAATGAAAAGTGAGTAATAAAAAGCTAGAAATGCAAGAAAACGATCCAACAAATTCTAATTGTTTCGTCTGGTACGCTAATTGCATCACAAAACTTTTATTCTATGAGTGAAAAATATAGAATTACTTCATGTAACCATTCTTGTAATATTAGGCGGATCGCACACTTGACGCACGACGGAGCGCAAAAATATCGTAGCGGTCTGTCAGTTCCATACTAGAAACGTCATTACCCATACTACGACCGACGACTCTGCGATAGTGCTGCGTCAACAGCGGTTGAGCGGTTTTAGTATGGGGATTGACATTTCTAGAATGGATCTGACAGACCGCTGCGATATTTTTGCGCTCCGTAGTGCGTCAAGTGTGCGATCCGCCTTAAGGATATTATTATATTTTTGTTATCGTAACTTTTACTTTTCTTATCGTAATATTGAGTATTAATATGGCACTTTCTCTGTAGGAGTATTAAAAAAGTGAATATAGATGGCGCGGTTTAGGAGCTACGTATCTATGTACTTTTTTGTTCATACTGATGATACTGACGCTCCGATCAAAGAGATAATAACATGATAATAATACGTTGCGCGCCATCTATATTTTCTTAAAATAACGTGACACTTGTATTTCACGTGTATTTCAGAGCAAATATATTAGTGATCTGTGCCATAGAAAGTCCCTAAGATTACAAATATAAATCCTCCTTACGTTGTTCCTTTGGATGTCTGTATTTAAACTACACAATTCCATACTGGCCAGTTCAAAATTTGCATTAAATTGAGTTTAAAGTACTGGTTGAAATTGTTTCAATTTAGGATATTGATTTTAAATATATCGAATGTCAAGCAAACAAAAGTAGAATAGGGCCTGTGATAGTAAAGTGATAGTTCTATAGGTATTCGAATTTACCAATTTCCATGTCTAGTCTAGTTCCAAACCCACGCGTGTAGGTAAATTTAATTTACAGAGGGGGTTTTTGGTCTGCATTGACCTTTTTCCAGAGCATGAGATACCTATGTAAAATATTATTCCCGATGGTTTCATAATTAGAACCCTGCAAAAAAACGTGTTTCATCAATTGTCGCTAGAATCTCAAGAATAAGGCGCCTCGCACACTTGACGCATGACGGAGCGCCAAAATATCGCAGCGGTCTGTCAGATCCATACTAGAAATGTCAATCCCATACTAAAACCGCTCAACCGCTGTTGACGCAGCGCTATCGCAGCGTCATCCGTCGAGTGCCGTTTTAATATGGGTAGTGACGTTTCTAGTATGGATCTGGCAGACCGCTGCGATATTTTTGCGCTCCGTTGTGCGTCGAGTGTGCGATCCGCCTTATAATCATCAGTAATGCCTCTGCTCATGCTCATACTTACCATCATAAAACACTGAAAGAAACAAAGAAAGCAAAAAGATTGTTGACTTCGCTTTACAATCTCTAAAATTAAACTAACATGTAGTTCGTACTTACCTAACTAACAGGCTTACTTACTGACTTAACCCTGTACTAGCTATATATTATTATCTGTATTCCATCATCTTCATAAATCACGCCTGTATCCCTTGCGGGGAAGTTAGAGCTTTAACGGCCGTAAGATAACGGTCGCTATCGCCACGTCTGACATTTGTCAATATCATGTGTCAAGTTTCAGATACTTCGTGTATCACTATAGTGACAGGTTGTCGGCCTGGCGCCTAAAAATTGTAATACACATGAAACCCTCGAGTCCCTTAGTTGCCTCAGAAAATGGGTTGATGCTATTGTAAGCTGGCATCGCACGGCTAGCTATATCTAAATTGTGTTATACTTCTTCTTCTTTCTTTATATGTATTAGATATAAATGAAATAATTACTTACGTCTTGCTGGCTGAAGAAGTCGTCCTGATTTTCTTCGCTCGAGCAGCCCATATCTTGTAGCAGAGGTGTCACGTGGCGCTCCCAATCATCCATTATCGTAGTCAAACTAATGTCTTGCGACCTAGCTAGTAACATAGCTCAGGATATCCACAAATTAATTGGCAAGAGGCCATTTTAAAGTTCATCACAGAAAAATAATTTGTCTAATTTTAGTTACGATGCAACGCGATTTACGCGCCAAAAACTTCACAGCGTCTTCAAAACTTCCTGGGCGCCTGAAAGTGGCGGGAAAAGAGTGCGCTCGCACGCGAAACTCTGCTGTCACAAACTCGAGCGAAAGAGAAAAAAACACAACACCGTCCGCGGGCGTATCACGTGCCCGCTGTCACCGGCGCGCATTCATAAACCGTACTAGAAGAAAAGTCGGTGAAAACAGCGTGCGGAGTCAGTGTGATGAAGCACGGGACCCCGGCCGCCCGTCGACGCGACCAGGACAGGAGTGCGTGGCGGCCGTAAGGCTGAACGCCCTCTGCGTCGCGCCGCCTCGCGAGCGTCTCGCTTACGCGCCACTGAGCCTCAATGCGCCTTCCCTCTCGCGCGTCACGGCGTCGTACGCCTCCCATGGGCGGCAGCGATTTCCCGCGCCGTAGTCCGGTCGCAGTCGTAAGTCGCAACATGGCCGTACCGTGCTTTTGCAGACGCTCGCAACAACTAGCGACATCATGGTTGCCCGCCTTTAAAAGAGTTTATCTTAGTTCCATTCCAATACTAAGTTTAAAGTTGCCATAATATGACAACACGATACAATAGATAGTTTACACAAGAGTTTAAAGTAACCTACCACCCTCTAAATAGGCTGAAAAACACTGAAATAAGTTCTATCCATGCCAAACTCTGTTCTCGTTGAACATGCACCTAGGTTTGCTTTTTATAAATTATCAATAAGCTTCCCAACAGTGGAGATAAACTGTAATAGTGTCATCTTCAATAGCCTGAATTAATAACAGTACCGGCTAACTCTACAATACTTGCATTCCCCATTATATTAAGTAACTAGGTACTTATTTTAGACTACGGGCGGCGTAAGAGATTGATTCGTAAACCCACTTCATCACTTCTTCTTCACGCGATCACCAAAATCCTCATGAACTTTGCTTCGCCCGGAAAAGAGTTTATTAATGAGAGTTCTTAAAGGTTTGTACATACTTATAGGGCCAGGCTATAGGTAGGTGTTTCTCCATGTAATCATAACTTTTACCGAATAAACTATGTGGCTCTCCAAAGCCATCAGTGTGACCGAATACTGGTGGAATAAAATTAAGGTAAAACTGCATTATGCATGCGGTGCGGCGCTGCGCTGCGCGGCACTGACCGGAGTAAACGTAACTAATAGCAGCAGTTGACATAAGTAATATATTTTTTATTTTTATTTAATTTTCTTAATTATTTTTCGTTTTTCACAAGATTTTCGCCGATGAGATGAAGGCCGCTCCGCTCCGGGCAGTGCCGCGCCGCGCAGCGGCCTTCTCGTTATTGTTACTGTGGAGCTGGGAAAATATGCTAAAATCTTGCCTTGTTGAAAAACTAAAAAAATATTAAGAAAATTAAATAGAAATAAAATATATAACTACTTATGTCTATTGCTGCTAATATTTACTTTTTTACTCATCTTTACCGCTTCAGTTGCATCGTGATATCACGCACTATAGCTGCACGTCTTACTTCGTACAAATCAGTAGGTACAAAGAATCATTTTGGTGCCGCGCCGCGCAGCGCAGTGCAGCTATAGTGCGGTTTACTTCATACAAATCAGTACAAAGAATCATTTTGGTGCAGCGCCGCGCCGCGCAGTGCAGTCATAGTGCGGTTTCACCTTTAGGGTTTCGTTTCGGTGACAGGAAATTTTCGGAGTTTCCGAGGGATTCCCGGGAAGTTTATATTGTTAAATAATGCATCAAAAAATTGTAACTCGATCAATATATACGGGCGGCTGCTTCTAAATCTGCAACAATACATTCGAGCGCTAACCTTATTTCTTGTACGTACATAGTCTTACAATTGTGAAACTGTCTCTTTGACAGATGGTTTCGGATTGACGATCGACATTCGGTCGGACACATTATTGCAAAGAAATAATGATTACTTAATTTCTTATAGTAAGCTATGTATCCAGCGCATTGTTCTAATAAAGCTGCGCTCATAATATTTACTGAGTTTCTCTTCGCATCTAATACGTCAGGCAACCTATTCACTAAAGTGGTGACCCTGACGTAATCGTCGTTGTGTTCTTGGCTGTACGTCCTTTACTGGCGGATTTTTGAGGCCGCCCATACCTGCCCACGTTTGCTGCTGATCTTCGTGCTTGGTCTACATCTCATCTCAACTGCTGTGAGTACTACCATCAAGATCTGAAACTGAATCCAGAACGACAGGCAACCTATTCACTGTGCATGCAGCCAGATTGTGAAATTCCCTCCCGCACACAGTGCGTGACAGCCCTTCCCTCTCAGTGTTCAAAAAGAGAGTAAAAGACCATTATCTTTCACTATCTAAATACATAGTTCGTATCTGACATATGTATATTATTATGTATCACAGTATCATTATGTGTAGTATATCAGTAATACGTATAGTTATGTAAAATGTATATTTTCGTTCATTATGTACCTAATATTTTTAAATACTGCTTTTAATATAATATTTTGTACGATTTACCAGCCTCACCTTATGGTATCTCTCCACCGTAGGACTGCTGGAAGAGATTTCTTTTTAGAAACAAGTAACTAGTAAGTACCTGTTGTGTTTTTTATCTTAATGTCCTGTGTTTTATCTTGTGTGCAATAATCAGTTAAATTAAGTTATACCCGTAGATACCTACCTACTAATGATAACAACAAAATTAGTAGAACACCACTCCGGTGCCGAGAATATAATGAACTCCCTCGTAGTTAGGTACGGAGGGCAAAGTTTCAGAAGACCGTACAAGCGGCCAATTAAAAGTTAAATGTCTAATTCTTGTTAGACGCGGCAAGTCCACAACTAGTGGGTCATACCGTTCCGCTAAATTGAAGGTTCTATAGTTTAAAATATAGACCCGTTCGTTTGAGCACGTCTGTGGAGCATGTGTTCTATGTTCAACAGAAATAATTTATATCTGTGCTTTGTAAATTTTTTGAACTTTCATAAAAAATGATGTAAGCGGACTAGTACACACGTACATACGAGTACATCTAGACATATCACGCCTTTATCCCTTCCGAGGTAGACAGAGCGTTAAAAATCGTAAAATTACGGTCGTTATTTCCACGTCTGACAAGTATTGTGGGCCCTTTTCGATGATACATGTACCACTGTAGTGACAGGTTGTCAACCTGTCGCCTAAAATTGTAATACACATGAATACCCTCGAGTCCCTTAGTTGCATTTTCAACACCCACGGGAAGAAATTGGGTGATGCTATTCTAAGCCGGCATCATACGATTGCTGCGCACTTAACTCCCTCACTGGAACACACGGATGAGATTTATCATCAAAACATTATTGGGGCGAGTAACTACTCTATGAAGTGCTATTTCTAGTACTGCTACTACAATGATTCCGTCCAACGATTTGATGAACCCTAGTGTCAGAATTTTTTAACCGCCTTCTACAAGTAGCCGGCTTCTGAAATGGTTGTGTAACGACCGCCGCCGTCTAAGTAGGTAATCATAGACAGTAACTGGGACCTACGGCTTAACGTGTCATCTGAAACACGGAACCATCTTACTTACGGACAATCGGGTGGTTCAGCCCGCAATTACCTAACCAGACTGGGAACAAATTCACAGAGTGATAAATATCAACTTCAAACCCGGAACCTTCTGCGTCAAAGGCAGTCGCACTACTACTGCGCCACATCGGCCGTCATTGAATAAGCTGCTTTGTATGAATTTCTCCAAGGAAATGAGAATTCCATCTACTATGTATGTTGATCTCAAGACGAACGGAAACTTTGATTTTTTGTTTGGTTTATTGGATTATATAGTATCTACTAAAATTAATCCCACCAAATGTTCATGACAAAATTACCAACATGAGCAAAAGACATCGGATTTGATTGCTGGACTTAGGACGCGTATGTTGAGAAGGTTAGCTCTATTTAAGACCTGATGATGTCTTTTTCTCTCGTGTTGGCTATGCGTCTTGACATGAAAATTTTTTGGTGGTATCGTATCTTTTTGTAGGGGTAGGAGAATCCTGCAAACGTATATCGCCTTTTTAGAAGGTAGAGAGTGATTTTGTGAAAATCCTAAAACTTTATACAGAAAAAAGAAACTTATTGCTGAGCTTAGCCATCGAAGTAGTTCTACAGTTCAGAAACCATTTTATCTTTTGCAAGGGTTTTCTGAATATATGGGATATTATTTTCAATACAATAATTTATTGACCATGTTATGAGGGACCATTTAAAAGTAAATTTAATCCGATGAACATAGTTATTGAGAATAATTCTTCTTGTAAGGAGGATGTTTATGAAAGATTGTCTCAATGGCATGGACACAAATTTTTGTACACTGATGGCGCAAAAAACGATTTAAAAGTGTGTCTTTTGCAATGTATGTATTTAATTTTTAAAAATTTAAAAATGTATGTATTGGTTATAAAATTGATGAAAAATCCAGCATATTTACTGCAGAAGGAGTTGCTATATTAGGTGCTTTACAAAACATAAGTCGTGACTATGTATCTAGCAGATGGGTGATGGTCAGTGATAGCATGAGTGTTCTGAAAGCCATGTAAAATAAAAAAAAATGCAAAGTCGCTTTTCGCCTTCTTCAAATTTTGCTATCATATCACGGCACCATTGTATTCGCACCTGCTTCTGCGCTTGCGTGAGACTGTGCGGTACTTACCTCAAACTCGAACTATTTATTCAGAGTAGTAAATTTTACATTTAGCTTTTCGATGGTCAAGTATTAACAATTTTAGCAATAACAATGTTATGAATGAACCTAGTGTAAATGCGGCCCAGGTGGACGAAAAACTTAAACATACTACAACATACATACATATATCACGCCTTTATCCCTTGCGGGGTAGGCAGAGCGTTAACGGTCGTAAGAATACGGTCGCTATCGCCACGTCTGACATTTTTGAGGATTGTTTTCCAAGGTTGTTCCAGAAAACATGTGTATCACTATAGTGACAGGTTGTCAGCCTGTCGCCTAAAAATTGTAATACACCAATACCCTCGAGTCCCTTAGTCGCCTCTTACGACACCCGCGGGAAGGATGTGGGGTGACGCTATTCTAAGCCGGTATCACACGGCACCATTTTGTTGAACCAGCGGTAATCAGTCGCTTAAGGAGGGCTTTTGTCTTTGAATGCCATTTGAAATAACTCAAACGATTCTTCTGGTTTCAACGGACATTTGAAATCATAAAAAAATATCGTAAGAAAATGTTCTCATTCTCGCTATAGATCCATTTTTGAGTCTGACTTGAACATTTTAATTTGACTTGTAAAAAATAGGTGGGAGATTTCAATTTAAAATGTCCCTTATCTTCAAAATAATCGAATTTTATAACATAGTAAAAACCAGCCAGTATCTCTTAGTAGAAACCTGTTTGTCGCAAAACTTTCTGAGCGGCCTGTGCCTGGTTTTTCCAAACTACCAGGCTACATTCGACAGGTGCAATTCGATGTACATTGCGTAGGGGGTCAAAAGTCCTGGTTATGTAATGTCCAACTGGCTACGCAATGTACATCGAATTTCATTTATAGCCATTCTAGCCTGTAGTTTCGTTGCATAGGCCACTGGTTCCACATTCTGTATAGATGTTGCTCCAAAATCATTCCACATAAATATGTACCATTGTACAATTCCGTGTGATGCCGGCTTAGAATAGCATCACCCCACATACTTCCCGCGGGTGTCGTAACGTAAGAGGCGACTAAGGGACTCGAGAGAATTGGTGAATTACAATTTTTAGGCGACAGGCTGACAACCTGTCACTATAGTGATACACATGTTTTCTGAAACAACCTTGGAAAACAATCCTCAAAAATGTCAGACGTGGCGATAGGGGCTGTATTCTTACGGCAACTATCGCTCTGCCTACCCCGCAAGGGATAAAGGCGTGATATATGTATGTATGTATATACAATTTTGTGATATCTAATATCTACCATAAAGATATTTGGTTTAAATTATACCTATAACTTTTGTTACTTTTGGATAGAAAACAAAATTTTTGTTTTAAATTTGACAGATGGGTGTCTGTCAGACCAATTTGCTTTAAGGGTATTTATTTTTACTTTTTAGCAAATTATTTCAAAAAATTATAAATGTACGTAATATTCAAATATTGAGGAAATACAAGGAAAAAATAAAGCTGGAAAAGACCAATAAAACAAAATAAAGACCCTTACTTCGGCATGAAATTATTTATACAAAAACAAATACTAAAGACACAGACTGACGACAAATTAATGATAAAATTACAAGGAATGGACAAAAATACTAAAGGCGTATAAAATTTAGAAATATAAATGAAGGATAAGCATATTGAAGACGTTTAAATTTATAAAAAACACTGAAGAAGACATTTTACTGAAGACTAGGCTGTATGATCTTAAGACCTTTGCCTGTCCAATGGAATGGACAAAAAAAAATTACAGTGGCTGTTTCTCCGCTGTTTACTTGCGGGGCGTTTTATTTTGTTATTTTTGCAACTTTCTTTTGTCTGATCTTGATGTGATAGTGCACGTGATAGTGTAGTTTATGACTTGCATCATTCTTACAGGCATAATTTTTCAAAATGTCTACTCCCACGGAACTAAGCTTTGACGAAATTCTAAAATTTATGTTAGCCCACAATGGAAAGGTTACAAATCACGAGTTAGTAAAGCACTTCAAAGTTTTCTTGATGAATCCTGACATGAGAGGTACGTTTACTTGTTCTTGTTTGAAATAGATAAAATCGGGCCGTTTAACTTACCACAAAAGATGCGAAATCCTTTTGCAACTCGATATCGTTAGGTACAGAACATTACAGTGTAGTTACATTACATTACAGTACATTGATAATCGGAACGAACTCATTTTTGTTTCAGATGAAGCAAGGAATACCTTCAAGAAGCACGTTAACACCTTGGCAATTATAAAAACTCAAAACAACGAGAAGTGGCTGATTCTTAAAAAGAAGTATTTTCCAAACAACACAAAAGAATCGGAAACAGCCAGCATCACAGTGCCTGAGGCATCTACCACGACTAAAATGGAATGTGCAGTAGAACAATTACAGCCTCCTTATAAACCACCTCCTCCGGTGCATCCAAATCAGGACCTCAACATAATCAACAGCCTCATCCAAGATAGTCGACCATATGAAGATTCTTCAGTTCACTCACCATTTAATGAATCAAGGGATAGTCTACTTTCAACCCAAGAAGAAATGTCCGCTAAAGTCCCTCCGAGGCGAAGGTCTTCTGACAAAGTTAATGAGATGCAATCAAGTTATACTTTGCTGCCAGGACAGCGATCTTCAATAGTCTCTCAAGATGAATCAATGTCTACACTTTCTTCATCAAGAAGTGAAAGTATGCTGGCTGTGAATGAACAAACAATTTCAGTCAAAGAGAGAAAGCAAATGTTCAACAGGATGGCTTCGGAGAGTGATGTCCTGAAATCAAACAAATTGGGGTGCAATTTCAGCCAAGTGAGTATTTAATTATATATTCTTTGTACTTTATAGCTGTTACTGCATGATATTTCTGAAATATCCTACACAATAATCGGCTGTGATATCTGTAAATATATTTGGATTGGAGCACACCTTGCACAGCCCCATGCAGTGGGTTGGTTATAAACAACTGTCTATTTTACATGTGCATGTGTATATCTTCTCTTTTCGTGTGGGTCGCCAAGTCATCCGACGACCCGATGAACCCTAGTGTCAAAATTTTTCAACCGCCTTCTACAAGTAGCAGGCTTCTGACATGGTTGCGTAACAACCGCCGTCTAATAGGTCATAGACAGCAACCGGGACCTATGGCTTAATGTGCCATCCGAAACACAGAACCATATTACTTACAGACAATTGGGTGGTTCAGCCCACAATGTCCTAACCAGACTGGGAACAAATTCACAAAGTGATAAATATCAACTTTGTTAGTGACTCACCGAGAATCGAACCCGGAACCTTCTGCATCAAAGGCAGTGGCACTACCACTGTGCCACATCAGTCGTCAACCTAGCCTAACTAATGTATGTAATAAGACCGATAGTTCAATAGTAGGTACTTCATTTTGTGATCTACTTACTAATAAAATGGCTATAGAAGAGTATCTTAATAGAGAACCGCTGCTAACTTTATGAACAACACAATATTTTATCACACAATTAATAATTACAAACTTAATAAAAACCATTAAATAATATTCTAAACCAAATCATCCAATATTGGTATTCTCAGCTTCGCCCTTTTTTTTATATACAAGAATGAAAATTGCATCTGGTTCTGTTCAGTGTAATTTTTAGCTCATATTTCGACCTATGTCTCTTGGGAAAAGTTGATCAGTTTCATGGGCTGATTCACCCCTTAAAATATTTGCAACTAAATTAATGAAAATTGCATCTTGTTCTGTTCAGCCTTCAATAAAAACCTTAATGAATGAAACTAACATGCAACAATCACAGGCACAGTTTAAAATCCGTCATCCGAAAATGGAGAAGCCTAGTGCTCCTCCTAGGCCATTGCTGCGTTTTTGACATTTCAAATAATATGAAAATAATTTGGACCTCCCATACAAAATTACCAACAAACCAAGTAATTTGTACGGGAGGTCCAAAAATTTATTTTACATATTTCGCCTTATGTATGTTTCTAAGGGAAATTTGTTCTGTTGCGTGGGCTGGTTCACCCCTTAAAATATTCGCGGCTAATATTTTTACACCCTGATTTGCAGCTAATATTTTTACACCTTATACAAGGTGTAAGAACATTACCTACAAATATTTTAAGAGGTGAACTAGCCCATGAAACTGAACCACTTTCCCTAAGGAACACAGGTCGAAATATAAGAAAATTACTTGGTCGATCGGTAATTTTGTATGCGAGGTCCATAATTTCATTTCATATTTCGACCTATGTTCCTTGGGGAAAGTTGTTCAGAACTGACAGCTCGATTCCGCGTGACCACTTTTGAAAATACACTTTGTCATTTGAAAATCCCCAATTCTTTCTTTTTTTCCCACTCCTGCCGACGCCTGCACGGAGTCTATTTAGGGATTTCCATTTCCCTCGGCGCAGCTAAGTCTGAGAGTTTAAGAATCTTTCATTGCAGCCTAGACTGTGTGTTGTAGTCTAGTTTTTGAAAAAATTCTTGGTTGTTCAGATTCAGGCGAATTCCTGTTAGGGCAGATTACTGGTATATCAGAAATGGGACAGTCGCATGAACAAGTATTTCGTAGCGTACAATGTAATTTAAATAACGCGTCTTTCCCGGAGGGGTAAGCAGAGACTATTTCCTTTCACTTGCTACGATCTTGTCATTTTTCTTTCGCTTCTTCTACATTCGTCATTCTTTTCATTTCATCGTCGGTTTAGGGTAGGAGTTTTGTAATCGATCGATGAAAATATAGTGCAAGCAAAGCAATTTTCGACCTAATCGCCACTTATCAAATATAATTATAATAAGGGTAAAGGGACGTAAAAATTTCTAAAAGTGTTTTTACTGTCAATAAAGTCGTAAATCGCTTGCACCGATTCATTCGTTTCGTGGTGGATCGTGGAATCAAAAAGACGACCGATGTGGCGCAGTGGTAGTGCGACTGCTTCTGACACAGAAGGTTCCCGGTTCGATTCTCGGTGGTCACTCACAAAGTTGATATTTATCATATCACTTTGTGGTTTTGTTCCCAGTCTGGTTAGGACATTACGGGCTGAACCACCCGATTGTCCGTAAGAAAGATGGTTCCGTGTTTCGGATGACACGTTAAGCCGTAGGCTGCTGTCTATGATTACTTAGGCGGGGCGGTCGTTACACAACCATGTCAGAAGCCTGCTACTTGTAGAAGGCGGTTGAAAAATTCTGACACGAGGGTTCTCTGGGTCGTTGGACGACTTGGTGTCCCACACGAAAACGGCAGAGATGGAATAAAAAACATGGGGCTAACAATTTTCAACCTTATTGACACTTTTTAAATTTTAATACAAAGACATGTACTTTTTAACATGTTCTAAGAATGGTTCACAAGTGTGTGCATTCACTTTTACAACAATTTTCTCGCAATTTAATTTCAGAGAAGCACTGCATATTTTTCTGTTAACACATCGCCATAGTGACGAACCATCATTATTGCACCTGTTTTTCGTATAAGCAAAACCGTCCTTTAATAAATTTTAGGTCCCTTTGAAAAATTCTGACACTAGGGTTCATCGGGTCGTTGGTCGACTCGGTGTCCCACACGAAAAGAAAGAAAGAAAGGTCCCTTTTTTATTTTTTACAAATATTATATTTGAGTTCATTTTTATTAGGTGAATAAACCAATATTTTGGCAAATATTATTCGTATGTTACTTGTTTTTTTTTTTGTCACTACGTACAACGGAAATCACCACAAATTAACAAAATATGTAGACAAGCTAGAAATTAGTTCAAATAGGGTTCTCGGACGACTCGGTGTCCCACGCCACGTCACGCGAAAAGAGAGAGTCTTCAAATAGAATACCTACTGATTGACATTGTTGCCAATTTTAAATCTGATCAGAAAAGTAATAAACACTCAATTTTGAAGTTCCCTGTCCCGAAAGGAGATTACATACATACATTTATCACGCCTTTATCCCTTGCGGGGTAGGCAGAGCGTTAAAGACCGCAAAAATACGGTCGTTATCACCACGTCTGACAAATATTGAGGGCCGGTTGAGATAATTTGTTAATAACTATAGTGACAGGTTGTTAGCCTTTCGCGTAAAAGTTGTAAAACCCTCGAGTCCCTTAGTCGCCTCTTACGACACCCACGGGAAAGAAATGGGATGATGCTACGTAAGCAGATAAGAAAATTCTATATAGTAAATTATTCGTTTGTTGGTTTCTAGGCATACCGCGATGTAGGCAAGTAAAGATTTAGGCTGATACAGAATCAGCCCTAATGAGAAGTAAGCAAACTGATAATTAGTCCTAAGTATATCTAGTCATTCAGCTAAATTATTATGACATTTAGGCATAACGAGACATAGTCACAGTACGCTTTAGGCTCAAAGGACTTTGACAGTTTCATCTTTTCTCTCCTGGGGAGGAACGTATTTGATATGCATTTTTGTCTCCCGCTAATTTGAAACGTGAGCAATGTGATTTGCTCTACAAATCAATTAATGATGATGATCATGACGTGTAACCTTGACGTCCTTTACTTTACCTGCCTGACTTTTTAAGCATGCTCAAAAACTAGTACAAACGACATTTGTAGGTAAGTACAAAAATATTTTTGTCATTTTGTTCATGACTGTATTTCTGCCATACCAGGAATCTACCCTAAAGTAATCTGCCATAAAGGGAATCTGTCATAATCGTAACGAGGGGTTTTATTTCGGTGTTTCAGGTTTCTTCAACGGTATAATTTTTATTGTTGGCTGTTTTATTTTTCGATTGTTTCAACTTTGTCAATTTATTGAACCAGGCCTCTGTTTGCTGTGATCAGAAACGAATATGCAGGTGAATAGTATTGACTGGACGAAATAGAAACTGTATCTGCATCTTGCTTCATTTGAGGATTAATATTTTCAATGTAGTTGAATATATCGTTAACTTTAATTTTAGGCATCGAAATGCTTGACATTTTATTGCGATCAAACAATCGTCATGACCTTCATGACGATTGTTTGATCGCACTGCTACATATGGAATTTGATGCATTTAAAGGCGCTGAAGCTTCTCGGACTTGCCTGTCTACGTTGTATCGTTTGGTCTCTAGAGGATTCCGGCAATTCGGTATCAGATTTTTCTATTGATAAACCTTTTCTTTCCTCGGTTTCTTCCATAACGTTCTGTGTGAATTCTATTTCGCAAAAGTTAGTATGAAAATCGTGTCTCCGAATGCGATCAGTTAATTGTGGACTAAAAAATGAATGAAAGAACAGTGTAGTATTTTCAAAAGTTGAAAGTTAGTAGGTTGTTTGTCAATTTGGGTTTTTCGGACCGTTCGTTAACTTTGTGTTCCGTACATACAAAAATGCGAGTAAAACCGCGGGCGGACAGCTATATAGTTATTAAACCGATAAAATGAAAACAATCAGATAGCAATATTCATCGAGATCGTCCCTATTCATCACCGCTATTTTGATATAACGAGTTCTAAAATTATAAAGTTTGAATATTAATACACAATAAGTACCGCTGTAGTTTCCTGCCCTCCTGACACCTGGTGCACCTAATTGAATTGTAAAACCTTCGTCCCGGCCCTTTGGCGGTCAAAACGATCTCCAATCTGATTATTATCGATAATCATTTTCGTGATAATATCAGGATTATATAAAGCGGAAATTGTTGATGAAAACAACGTTTTAGGTATGTACTTTTTACTCAGTTATTGATTAACTGCGAAGAAGAGACGACCTCCAACTATGTTTTTCAAGTCGATTTCTTTCATTTTAGGTATAGTGGTGATTCACTCTCGTAGTTTTTTTCTAACACTTCTTCCGAAGCCGGCTTTTTGGAGGAACCTCAATAAATCCAAACGCTAAGTATGCCGTTGAAGTAACTACTTACGGAAACTATATTTAATTATACTTCATCAACAATCCGTACTAATATGCCACATAGCCACCCGTCCGTGAGAGATCACAGCTCATAAATCAACACTGAAATAAACCGTCGTCGCCGGCGCATACCTAACTGACGCTTCCGTTCAACAATTAGAGCGTCTAAAAACGCATCTTCACTTCATAAAAATTTAAGCTCTCACAGAGCACGTAAGCTATCTATAACATCTTAATTCTGATGAGCTTTTTTCGTTTCCCCCGGATATGAGCTCCTTCCGAAGTAGTTTAACACGATGTATTCATATATGCTTCGCAAGTATTTTGCGAACTACTAGCTGGATGCTGAACTAATGTTACCTAAATGTATTGTCTTGCCGTGTGATGCGGGCTTCCAATAGCATCACCCCAATTTCTTCCCCGTAAGTGTCGTAAGAGAGAGGCTGACAACCCGTCACTATAGTGATACACAAATTATCTTAACCGTCCCTCAATATTTGTCAGACGTGGCGATAGCGACCGTATTTTTGCGCTCGTTAACGCTCTGCCTACCCCGCAAGGGATAAAGGCGTGATGTATGTATGTCTATGTTTGTTGCTACCCTGCAAGCGACAATACAATATTTATGTATAATACTATAACCGCGAAAGTATGTATGTTTGTTTGTTACTCCTTCACGCAAAAAGTGCTAAAACGATTTTCATGAAATTTAGCACACAGATAGAGGGTAACGCACGGGCGGAGCCGCGGGCGCCGATTGATAAATTATTAGTAGGTATATGTAGCCCCTGTCGTCCCATCCCACGTCCCAAGGCTTCTAATTTCTCCATTTCTGGACCGCCTTCATCCTATTTGCGCGTGTAGCTCGTTTTTGTATTAGATTCAAGTGAATTTTATTCATTATAGTATGGTATTTCGTTCGTAAACGATTGAGTGTGACTTTTAACTTCACTGCTTAATATAAAGCAGAGTCGCTTTTTGCGTCTGTCTCTATGTATGTTTGCTTAAATCTTTAAAACTACACAACTGATTTTGATGCAAGTTTTCAATTTCAATAGGTCGGTAGAGTGATCCAAGAGGAAGGTTTTTATGTATAGTACTTGCCGGGAAAAATCCTTAATCCCGCTGGAAAATGAGTTGCAGGCCGCTAGTAATGAATAAAAATAGAAACTTTTTGTGTTTTTGTGAAACTTTAAGGTATCGACAGGCTGATCGTTGAACAGTCCATCATTGATTGAGTAGGAATCGAACCCAGTGATCGTCATTATTCACGGAGCGTAGTAAAGCCACTGTTGCCGCGTGACTCGTGGCCGATTGTCCCTAACTATTACACGCACACGATGTGAAGCGCACGCGCACCTAACGTGCCTAATAAAAAGGTCAAACGTGTCTTTGGTAAGCACAGGTAATACTAATAATTTTGCATGGTTATTTGAAGGCATAATATAGGCATAAGATTTGCCGTGTGATGCCGGCATAGAATAGTATAACTCCAACTCTTCCCGCGGGTGTTGCAAGAGGTAACTAGGGGATTCGAGGGTTTTATGTGTATTACCACGTATTACAACTTTAGGCATAAGATTTGCCGTGTGATGCCGGCTTAGAATAGCATCACCCCACACCCTTCCCGCGGGTGTCGTAAGAGGCGATTAAGGGACGCGAAAGTATTGGTGTAATACAATTTTTAGGCGACAGGCTGACAATCTGTCACGATAGTAATACACATGCTTTCTGAAACAACCTTGGAAAACAATCCTCAAAAATGTCAGACATGGCGATAGTGGTTGTATTCTTACGGCCACTATCGCTCTGCCTACCCCGCAAGGGATAAAGGCGTGATATATGTATATATGTATCATAGTTTGATGAAATTCTGACTGGAAAGGTAAATATTTATGGACGGACCACCAGATTTTCCGAAATTTGTAACGTTGCCTTGATGAGTAAGTTAAAACTTGACATGGTTTCATTTATTTATTATCGACTTTACCAGTCGACGACGAACCCTACAAAACTAACAAATGCTTAGACGCTTATCAAGAGGATATCAATAGCCACAAGATTTTTCTTGTACGACCTTCTTCTTCTTACGAATACTCATCGTTCACGGTTGGAAAACGATGGAGAGCCTAAACAATTAAAAATGGTTACTAAATTTTCTTGGATAACATTCTTATAAATCATTCACAAAGGTAGCACAAATAAGCTTCATTTTAAATACACGTCATCATCGCTTTGAATAAACGCATACTAGTTGTTATGCACGATGCGAGAGATAAGCTGGCACGGTCCGTTGCAGGCTGGCAGGAAAATATGACCGATTTCATTGTTCTCTCTCTGCTATTCGGGCCTGAGAATCACTTGCAGCAATCAACAACGCGGATGCCACACTTAACGAGCCTTGTCGAAGTGATGGAAAACAAAAACGGATGAATTAGCTGTCAGCTGCTTGGATGATAAGGAGATCCGGCGAGTGCCTACACGCAGACTAGAACAGTTCGCTGTCGGACCGTGCTCTAGCTAAATGAGAGCTTAATGAGTCGGAAGCCATAAGTGTAGACTTTTCTCTGTGAACCGTTTCGGGTGTTTAGGTAGATTGGTAGTGCTATCTTGCTGCTTACCAAAAAGTATAGGTAGATACTGAAAAATATTCGATCGGTCAGTATACAGGTGTAAAAAAAATATATCTGCAAATATTTTAAGAGGTGAACCGGCCCATGAAACTGAACAAGTTTCCCCAAGGAACATAGGTCGAAATACGAAAAAAGAATTTGGACTTCCCATACAACATTACCGTTCGAGCAAATGAATTCGTATGGGAAGTCCAAAAAATTTTCTCATATTTCGACCTTAGGGAAAGTTGTTCAGTTTAATGGGCTGATTCACCCCTCAATATATTTGCAGCTAATATTTTTACACCTAGACAGAGCGTGATTGCTAGATATGTGTCATCTGTGCGACCTTATCTAGCAAGGGTCAAACACAGCGTGAAGATATTGTGTGTGTGAGGGTATCAGTATGGCGCATTGTGTTGTCGCGCCGTGTCGCCGGCCGCCGCCAGGGCGCGCGGCGCGGGGACGCCCGCTGCCCGGGCGCCCTGGCCATCGCCGTCGGCGTCCCGGAGCGCTAAGACCGACTCACGCACTCGCGGGAGACCTCGGCGACGCAATGGCGACCGGGCAATATTGTTTTTTTCCTTTTTAGGGTTTCGGTGTTGACCAGAAATTTATTAATTTGACAATTTTGTATGTCCGTCCGTCTGATTGCTTGGCCTTACTTTAGAACAAAAAAAATCTCTCGTGAAATTTCTTTCGAATTAGTAGCGTGTTTATCAAAACAAACGTACTTACTTGTCTAATGTCTGTACTAAACTATTTAAGAGTAAGCATAAATGGCGATACTAATTAATTTTGAGAGGTACGAGCACTGCTTATGTTAATATTAAGGCTCAACTAACGTTCTTAAGGGGTCCATTCCATATTGGAATGCATCAAATTAAATGTCCTTTTATAAAAGCATCATTAAATTTGGCATACTTATAAATTTTAGGTTAGCATAATTTTTTGCTATAAAGTTCTGCACCATATAGTTGAAGAGCATAATATTGATGAAAGATCAGAAAAACATTAACCATAATTTAATTACGTAGGTATAAAAATACCGAGGTTTAATTTACCAACAAGTTTTTTTAAAAGAAAACGTAAAGTCTTTATTTGTGTAATTTAAGGACAATTATCAATAAGTATTCATCTCTCAAATTAATACCTGTAACTAGCTACTACCACGTTACGTACCTTATCTAGGTACTTATTTTTACTATTAGAATTTGTATTACTTAAAATTAGTAGGTATGTCACTGCATTTGTTGCGCGACGTTGTTCAGCCATGAATGAATGAATATGCATGCACCTACCCTAACTAATCCACCACGTTTTCCTTGAAACACGGTGTGAAATTGACTCGTCCACTAATCAATTTTTTTGTGATGGACTCTACGTTTTTGGCCACGGGAATGTCAAAACTACGCCTGTCGGTTTGGTGAGGAGCTCGAGCTCACCCGGAGTCCACTAAGCATTATATAGCTAGGTCGGTACATCACCTAAAGCACTTATACAGGGTATAAGAGACGGTGTAATGAAAACTTTGCAGGCGTGATCAGACCATGAAACTGATCAACTTTTACTATGGGGGCTATGTTGGGAAACGAAAAAGAATTTCGACTATCCCCATACTAAGTCAGTCAGCTAATCGGGAATTTTGTATGGAAGGTCAAAAAAATTTTTTCGTTTCCCACCGTAGCCCTAGTAAAAGTTGTTCAGTTTCAAGGTCTGATCACGCCTGCAAAGTTTTCGTTACACCGTCCGTTGCACCCTGTATACGGTACATTATAGCACATAAGTTTAATTCGAAATTGAATTGCGACCGATGTGGCGCAGTGGTAGTGTGACTGCCTTTAACGCAGAAGGTTCCGGGTTCGATTCTCAGCGGGTCACTCACATAGTTGATATTTTTCACTTTGTGAATTTGTTCCCAGTCTGGTTAGGCGATTGCGGGTTGAACCACCCGATTGTCCGTAAGTAAGATGGTTGCGTGTTTCGCATGGCAGGTTAAGCCGTAGGTCCCGGTTGCTGTCTGTGATCACTTAGACGGCGGTCGTTACACAACCATGTCAGAAGCCTGCTACTTGTAGAGGGTGGTTGAAAAATTCTGGCACTAGGGTTCATCGGTTCGTTGGACGACTCGGTGTCCCACGCGAAAAGAGAAGAGAGAATGACTTTTTTTTTTAAGTCTTTCGAAATAAAACGGCAATTTAACTACCGTTACCCCAACATCACACTGAGCTCGCAAAGCACAAACTTAATCTTATTATTAAATCAAACACATCACATTAAGGATGTTATCTTGTCAATATCGAAGTCCCTAACAGTGAGGCCTATAGTGTAGATATAAATATGTAACGACAGGTGGTAAAGTGGCCATGCTGTGCAGCGCACGCCCCGTTCCCCGGTCGTGTACACAGTAACTCCGTACTTGTATTATTCAAAAGTAAGCTCTGTCTCCATCCGATTACGATGTCTACTATGCCTCACCTATAGTGTATTTGTGGCATACATTCCGCGCTATCAGTCCCAGCGCAAGCCTGAAGACGGGAGAATATAAATTTATTGACCATTAATTCAAAATATTATTTTCACAACATAAGTACTCATTTATTAATTTTGAAATATTAGGTTCTGATTAATTTATATGTGTCGTTAAGATATTTATAATGTATGTTAATATCGTCTTTATTTTATAAACGAATCCTTTGTTTTTTTTTTTATAGTAAGTACAATCGTTCATGAGATATTCTTTTAATAAGTTGTTTAGTTTTATCTCGTCGCGATTGTTTTTTATTCCTCCGGATTTCCCGTATCCCGGATTCGTCACAAGTTTAGTAGGTATAGGGTGTAAAAATATTGGCTGCAATTATTTTAAGGGGTGAACCAGCCCATGAAACTGAACGATTTTCCCCAAGGAACATAGGTCGAAGTAAGAAATAAAACCTCCCATACAAAATTAGCAACCGACCAAAACAATTTGTATGGAAGGTCCAAAAAATTTTCTCATATTTCGACCTATGTTTCTTTGGGAAAGTTGTTCAGTTTCATGGGCTGGTTCAGCCCTTAAAATATTTGCAGCTAATATTTTAACACCTTATAATAATATATAATGTCAATCATGTATCAAATATCGAACAATACGGGGTGCCAGGGACTGCGTCCCGAATACTGATAGGGCGCAAGCAGACCATGAAACTGAACAACTTTCCACTTGGAAAAATATCAGGAAACGTCAAAAATTTTTTGGATTCCCATGGTAAATGCAGTCGGCTAATCGCGATTTTGTATGGAAGATCGCAATTTTTTTGTCGCTTCCTGATATATGTTCCTAGGGGAAAGTTGTTCAGTTTTATGGTCTGCTTGCACCCTATCAGTATCCCTGACACCCTGTATAGAAAGCAGGTAATCAATAAAAAAAATTAAGGGTCAAGAAGGCATTGACCAAAGACACTTTCGTCTTTATTAAAATTTGTGGTTGTTAAGCTCATTACTAATGTAACTTGATATTTGGTCCTGTACAACATAATGACAGTGTAACTATTCTACTCTACCTATTTGAGATTTAATATGGTGTTTTTTGTTCGCAGGGTGTCAATGAAGATGACAGAGCTTCGGTAAGTCAAACTCAAACTCAAATTATTTATTCAAAGTAGTAAATTTTAAATATTTTTTTTTCGATGTTCAAGTATTAGTTATTGTAAAAAAGAGAAAAATGTAGTATAAGTACATTTTTCAATTTCTATTTGGTACGTGATGTGTGGACATCCCCTGCTAAGTTTTACGAGTATAAAATGTATCTAGACCTAACCACCTTGGGCACTGAGGTAGGCCAGAGGTAGTGGTAGTTGTACAATCATCATTTTTCGTTCCAACAGTTGGATCCCAAGAGCGAAAATGACCCATTGGACTCAAAACAAAAGCAATGGATACTGTGGGCAGCCCGAGGAGACTACCATGCATTGGCGAAAATGTGTAAGGAAAATCCGAAACTGGCGAAAACTAAGGTAAGACCATTACTTAATTTTTTTTCTTTTCTTTATTGCCAATAATATCTAAATATGTTTGGTATATCATAATTACGTCATCTGCTTGTACCTTACCAACTTTATCAAAATCTAGCCAGCTAAAATATTCCATATCGCTCGCTGACTTTCAGAGTACAAGAGGGGCTTAAGTATGAATTCTTCGTTTTTCAGAGTTGCATAGGTACTTGTAATGACCGGCAGATCAGACTATGATCGGATTTGTTTTTCAGACGATACTGTGGCGGCATGCGTAATCCCTTGAAATGCTCTACATTTGTAACGGGCAATATAGTTTTCAAATTACAAAAATATACTCAATTGCTTTTTTAATACGAAATTCTATTTTGATAGTTACGCATCTGGTCGTTTCATACACTTTCATACAACTTTGTTGGATTCCCATTAACAATCTTTAATGGGAATCCAACTTTAATTGGAACGAAAATTCGAAAAGTGACACGATTGGATGCTGTAGAATATGATGAATTTAGAACAAAATTATAGATATGTGATGAATTTAATAAAACGATAAGTAAAATTAATTCAAATAGTATTACCTAACTAAGATACTTAATCCTTCCTTACAATGCAAAAATTTCTGAAGTTAAGAGACGGAAGTTCGGCAACGTAATTCCGGCGCTTATTCACGAACTAATGGCACTAATGGATATGGATAGTTGAAAAGATTATTCCTTTTTTTAATGAAACTTTTCTGCCGTGTGATGCCGGATTAGAATAGCATTACCCCATTTCCTACCTGTGGGTGTCGTAAGAGGCGACCGAAGGACTTGAGGGTTTCCTGGTGTATTACAACTTTTAGGCGACAGGCTGACAACCTGTCACTATAGTGATACACAAATAATCTCAATCCCTCTATATTTGTCAGACGTGGCGATAGCGATTGTATTTTTACGACCGTTAACGCTCTGCCTACCCCGTAAGGGATAAAGGCGTGATTTATGTATGTATGTACTTTTCAAAAAATGTAAGGTGTAAAAATATTAGCAGCAAATATTTTTAGGGGTGAATCAGCTCATGAAACTGAACAACTTTCCCCCAAAAAAATAGGTCGAAATATGAGAAAAAATTTTGGACCTTCCATACAAATTGACTTGATTGGCCGGTAATTTTATATGGAGGGAGGTCCAAATTTTTTTTTCATATTTCGACCCATGTTCCTTGGAGAAAGTTTATCAGTTTCATGGGGTGGTTAACCCCCTAAAATATTTGCAGCAAATTTTTTTACAGTAGTAGAACAGCCGACAATTTTATCAATGACGTCAAAATCCTTTTTGACATACTCTATTTCTTTCTCCATCGTTTTTAGGGTTTTTCTAGTTACACCAAATCAAAGTCGGGTTTTTGCAACTTCGTCAAGATACGTCATACTTTAAGTTAAGTACGTCATTCATTACCGTCAGTTAAATTTGACCATTTTTTTTGGTACGCCGTTTTTTAAGTCAGGTTGTTGGTCTAGACTACAAAATATGTACGTACGCTTTTGGAAAACATAGTTAAATAAATGGATTTTTAAAGGTGCGACCCTTACGAGTGCATGGTTTTATAACTATTATTGATTACGACAAAACTGAGTAAACGTATTTTTCCTACTATATTTACGCCAATTTATTCCTGCGTGAACCCGTGTGATGCCGGCTTAGAATAGCATCACCCCACTGCCCACAACCTTCCCACGGGTGTCGTAAGAGGCGACTAAGGGTATTGGTGTATTACAATTTTTAGGCGACAGGCTGACAAACTGTCACTATAGTGATACACACGTTTTCTGAAACAACCTTGGAAAACAATCCTCAAAAATGTCAGACGTGGCGATAGTGGCTGTACTCTTACGGCCGTTATTGCTCTGCCTACCCCGCAAGGGATAAAGGCGTGATATGTGTGTGTCTTGGTTCCACGTCAAATCCCCTAGGTTAGGTAGCCGACCCCGACAGAGAACGGGATAAGGCAAGGAGAATGATGATGATGTGTGTGTGTGTGTGTGTGTGTGTGTGTGTGTGTGTGTGTGTGTGTGTGTGTGTGTGAATCCGCTAATATGTTAAATACAACGTTTTACAAGTCTGTGAATTTAAAGCTTCTACAAACGTGTATCATTTACGACCTTTTTGCGGTCAGTAAATTGAAAACTAAAAGGTCGTAACGTAAGTAGCGTAAACCTTACTGTTTGTAACTTTAGATTTAAAGTTGTAATTGCTAATTGAGGATACTGATAAATCAATAACATGTTCTGGAAATTATTTCCAAATGATGAATAGTATTCGAGCTATGATTTCTTTTCTGATATTTTTTTAGTTTTTCGATCTGGTGTTAAGTTGGGGTTTTCTAGTTTAACCTTTTCGTTTTCACCCATCGATATTATAAAACCAGAAAAAAAATTACAGCAAAGAAAGAAAACAGTTATATACAGGGTGTAAAAAAAAATGCTGCAAATATTTTAAAGGGGTGAATCAACCCATGAAACTGAACCACTTTCCCTAAGGAATATTGGTCGAAATATGAAAAAAAAATCCTTCCATACTAAATTAAAACCGGGCAAAAATTTTCAAAAAAATTCTCATATTTCGACCTATGTTCTTTTGGGAAAGTTGTCCAGTTTCATGGGCTGGTTCAGCCCTTAAAATATTTGCAGCTAATATTTTTACACCTTATATTATCATAATGTAGCGAGTTAGTGTTACGGTTCTGCGCTATTATTATGATGCGTTGTTGAGTCACCCAGCCCAAGGTTGCATTAATACATTAAATTAGTTGAAAACGTAACTGATTGTTTGAAAAAAATTGCAGCTACGTTAGTGTGCTCACAAAAGGTGATAAACGGTGACGGATGTAGTCGAAACATTTCCGCGTGCTTTTTGGGCGTCAGTGAGAGCACATGTCCAAAAGGTGTGCTTCTAATTGGGTCACGCAGACTGCGCCGGCGCCGACTGCCGCGCCGTGCCCCCCGCCGCATGCTATCTTGACATATCTCCGGACGTAGTCCCTTGTTTTATTTTACGAGCCATCTCTCAGACCTTGTCTCTTTTTTCTATTTTACTATTGTTTTAAACTTTTTCAAGTCGTGTGTGTACTTGATGTATTGGCGTCATATAAATCGAAGGGTCGCAAATTCCGACCAGTGTAATTTAGATCTTCTCTATCGTCTTTTCTCTATACAGGGTGTAAGAGACGGTATAACGAAAACTTTGCAGGCGTGCTCAGACCATAAAACTGAACAACTTTTTGTATTATACTATATTATTAATATATATAAAACTATATTGGTAAACGTAATTTTTTTGTTCGACCTTCCATACAAAATTCCCAAACAGCTGATTAACTTTGCATGGGAAATCGAAAAAATTTTTTTTGTTTCCCACCATAGTCCCCGTAGAAAAAGTTGTTCTGTTTCATGGTCTGATCACGCCTGCAAAGTTTTCGTTATCATCTCTTACACCCTGTATATAAAATTTTCGTGTCACGATCTTTGTTTCCGTACTTTACTTACTCTTCCGAAACGATTTGACCGATTCTCCTGAAGTTCTATGAGCATATTGAGTAGGTCTGAGAATCAGCCAACATCTTATGTCTTGCCGTGTCAGACTCGTTTACTGCTACTTTTTGTATAAAGCATTGTTAAGGTAACCAGTCAGTTTCTATCCTTGGACTTGTGAATATCTTCCTTAATTTCTGAAATGAGAGAAATTAACGCCGATTCCGTGAACGGAAATCCGTCACCCACCCATTGTTGTGCATTTTTGAAATAGTAGAAAGCTGTATTGCCATTTTATTAAAATATTCGTAAACTTGTCCGTTGTAAGCAGAAATACTGACACCTCACCGCCGACAGTAGTCCCTAGAGTACTTTTTTATGTGATTGATTTAAAAACCGGTAATCTCTGACAGGGAAACATAACGTGATTTAAAAAGTTATGGTCTAGATGGCCGGAATGCCGAATGCTTATTTGTCATTTCATGTTTGATAATCAGCTGTTTTTGAGAAAAGTAGAAAATGGAAACGAGTGGTTCGACCACTCTTTTTTAATTTCAGTAGACTTTTAGGATACCGCTTATGGAATAGCACTTTAGTAGCACGAAAACGAACGTTTCAGAAATAGAGCTCCTTTAATGGCATTAATTTTGATTTCGTATAGGTCACGTAAACAGAGTTCGCATTCCAAAATTATTTCTTTTTCTAATTCAGGAAGACTACGGACTATTTGTTTTTCGCTTTATTTTTTGTCGCTAACAGTTCGTTCTGTATTTGTTGCCATTGGCAGGTACTCTATCCATTTATATAATTATGTATCCTACTTGACCTGGTAAGTTAAAGCGTATGTATATAGCTTTTTTCGGTTTACGTGTAAGATTCGCCGCGTTTGATACGACCTGTATCATAATTTGAAATACCCTACCACCCTACACAACCGATATGCCTAAGTATCGGTGGCCAAATCGTCAAATGTTAAGCGTTGAACGATATGACTTGTTTTGGACGGCCAGATCATGATGTGCCGGCGTATCACAATGTGCCTTGGCATATCACGATATGGCCAATCTAACGATACGCCTACGACATATACATTTAAAATGCTTCGCAGCGGCCCATCGTTCGTGACAGTTAACTGCACTTGCTCAAATTGTTATATAGTTTTTTTTAATATCATCATTCAATTCTATATAAATCCTAATTAGTAAATTTATAATTGGAACTTCCAATTATTAATTCCTCATTAAAAAAACTAAGCTTCCATTTTCATTGGGGAAAAATGTTCACATTCTCGGGCTGGTTGTTTCCATATAAAGAACGCGAACTTTTCCTAAAACTCTTTTAGGAGGATCAAACGGATAGACCTCTAGGCAATTTTATATATTTTGATCGCCACTGTCGTCACAATTACCTGATACCTGTTAAATAATGTGATTACAGCGGCAATCAAATTATATCAACTGTCCAGTTAGATTCAAATAAAAGACACCCGACACTGTGGCAAAAAAATAAAAATAAAACACATTGCATCCTCCGTCGTCTCTAAAGACTTTATTTGAAGCCGAGTCGTTCCGTCGTATTGATTACTGAGTACATTACTTTTATTGAAATAGCAATAAAAAGGGTAATGATAGCCTTCTATTTTATTGATTCGTTGTAAATCAAGGGTCGACGCAATTGGATTTAAATTTTATTAGCATCCTCTTTTAGGCATCTGAGTAGTTGTTAACTTAATGAGAATTACTGAGACCAGATTTGTCGCTTGATCTATAAGTAATCCGGTTGGAACGTATTTTCCCGCATTATGATATCCCCGTATTGTGGACAATAAAGTTTGAAAGTAGACAGAAGTAAGAAATAAGCTTTACACATTTGGCGCCTGCCTACCCTATGAGGTTGTATTATGTGGGTAATGTTTCGCATTTCATTATTCGTATTATTTTGTGGTGTTATGCGTAACCTTTCAGATTTTCTTAAGATTTGCTTAGTTATTTTGACTGCCTTTTTAATCAAAGTTCTATTGTGTCACTGTAATTTCCGGATGCTTGTGTGTGCGACGAGGGAACAGGAACGACACTAGTTGTGTGATTGATTCCTCCAACGATGGTGGGCCCAACTTCCATTCGGGTGACTGGTTCGGAGACTTCATGTCCTCCTACCTTGACAATCTGGGGGTCATAACTCGGACCGACTCTGATGGGTAGTAGTGATGATAATGATTGTTGAGTTGTTCTCATATTTTCCAGATTAATGGTTTCTCTAACAGTGTCTAGAGTTGTGGCCTTTAAATCGTAGAAGTTAAAGTTGTCCACTGCCGTTTGAGCCGCTTGGACATGTACACCGTCTGAGTTCCACCTGCTGTTGATATAAGGGATCACTTTTAGATTTAGAGAAATCCATGCTTGGATTGGGTCTCGATGTTTGAGGTCGTTCCAATTGTCGGGAAAGACTTCAGGGTTAGTTTCATTCAAACCCTCCAGATATTTCGGCCGAAGAATAGATATTATACAAGTTATTGGGACATCTAATTCTCGGGAGAGATGGAAACCTGTCATAATACTCATTCTGTGTTTCTCTTTGTTCTTTCGCATGGTCATCACTCTGGTCATTGGTGTCGGATGTGTTGTGATGGGGGTGCTTTGGAGCACGAATTAGCTGGGTTGAAGAGGAAAAAGACATCGTTTTAGCGCTTGGGGGGCTCTTGGTGGGACAAGGGAATGGCTACAGGCCGGACCGTCTTCTCCGGACACTCCGGCATGCTCTCTCAGCTCTCCTAGAACACTCATATCTCCCGAATGGTCTGGTGGATCTTCGAGAAGTAAGCTGCTCAGGGTAGCTTTTAAGAAGTTTGTACACTGCTGGGGGCCTGATTGTTGGCTTTTTGTTGTGCTTGTGACTGACCGCAGGAAAGAAATGCGTAATTTTCTGTTACTATTTCAAGGCGTATTCGTATAATGATCAAGTACAGCTTTGAAACCGTAAAAAATCACCCAGCACCTTTTTACGAGTTTATAAATTATTTTTACTTTCTTCTTTTCGCTTTCAAGCTATCAAAACCTCCCAATAAATAGTGACAACAATTTGTAACACGTGTTTTCTACTGTACGTCGTCGGTTGACATTTGTAATCTCCACTCTTTAAAAAAACACTTTGATGCTTATTTTTGTATTTTGTTCGTTGAAAGAATTATTGATTTTATAGAAAAATAAAAATCTCGCTGTGTGGGTTATTATTATATATTTAGTTCTTATATCAAAGTTACGTTATGCTTGTTTCTCATTCTGAAAGATGTTTCAATGTGTCATCGCAGCTTCCTAATTTAACAAATATTTGCTTTGTGGTTTATTTTCGTAACTTGCAACTGTACAAGGCGTTTTGGATTCAATTGATTGAAAAGAGGAAAAAGAGTGTGTTAAATATTTGTTTAATCCATTAAAACGAAAAGGATACCCAACTTGATTATTTATGGTATTTCAATTTGAACGGGGCGGCGGCCCTGCCATTCGAGGTTATTAAATCCAAATCAACTAATCTTGTTGTTATGAATACCTACGACTGTACCAACTTATCGGAGAAGTACCAATATTTTTAATGGAAGGAAATATATTGTGGTTAAATGACCTATCTACTTATAAAAATACATTTTTTTTTGTATAGTCTTCTTCTTTTCGTGTGGGACACCGAGTCGTCCAACGACCTGATGAACCCTAGTGTCAGAATTTTTCAACCGCCTTCTACAAGTAGCAGGCTTCTGACATGGTTGTGTAACGACCGCCGTCTAAGTGATCATAGACAGCAACCGGGACCTACGGCTTAACGTGCCATTCGAAACAGGGAACCATCTTACTTACGGACAATCGGGTGGTTCAGCCCGCAATGTCCTAACCAGACTGGGAACAAATTCACAAAGTGAAAATACTTTGTGAGTGACCCACCGAGAATCGAACTCGGAACCTTCTGCGTCTAAGGCAGTCGCACTACCACTGCGCCACATCGGTCGTCTTATTTTTGTATAGTAGCGAGTGAACATAAGACCAAATAATTCAAAATGAAAAATTTTAGGGTTCTGCCATTGTTTTTTGGGTTTGTCTATCATCATCATCACCGCTTGGTGAAATAACGTCATCATTAGATGATAGAAATTGACCTTTAATACTTTCAAAAGTAAAATAATTGTCAATACCAAAATAAAAGGTACTAAAACTTAACATACTTTATTGGTGACTAGGTAGGTTAGGAATATAATACAGGATGCTAGGAAATATACCTACTGAGTTCCTTTCAAGGGATAGACCAGCCCATGAAACTGAATAACTTTCCAAAGGAATATAGTTGATATATGTAAAAAAAATTTGGACCTCACATACAACATGACTTGGTCGGCTGGTACATTTAGTATGGGAAGTCCAAAAATTGTTTCCACATTTTGACCTATGTTCCTTGGGTAAAGTTGTTCAGTTTCATGGGGTGGTTCATCCCTTGAAAGGAACTCAGTACTTTTCCTAACACCCTGTTTAAGCATCCAGCTAAGTCACCGACTATTACTGCCAGTTTTTTCAACGGCCGTGTGGCGCCTGCTCTCGAGGCCAGGATACTATTTCAACAAAAAAATCGTCAGCATACGTCTAATATTTCGGTTGCACGCGCTATTAACGCCAACTCTACGATGGGAGTGTCTTTGCGGAAAGCGATTTATGGTCTGATTTATTCCGGTGCATGCAGTTGGCCCCGCTGACGACGTCGCTCGGTCTAATTAAGTCACTGATTATCTGAATGATTTATCTGTATGTGCCTAATTTACAAGATGTATCAACTCACTTAATATTACGGTTAATTTGGTCAATTAAGTGAATGATAGCAATTTCATTTATGGTCAGTTGGTATATGTATTCGAGATGTATTTTATTGATAGTTGGATAGAGCCTTGTTTCGGGCCTACATACGATCTGTGTATCAGAATCCAGAGTCAACTTTTCGGGCGGGGCAATTTTCGCATAAATATAAAATGCTATTATACTATTTACTTATCTACGCACGATTTGACGATCACAAGATCACACTCACACTCGAATCCATTTCCTTATAATTTGTAAAAAAATATATATAAAAACAGGGTGTAAAATAAATATTTTAAGGAGTAAATCAGCCTATGAAACTGAACAACTTTCCTTAAGAAACATAGGTCGAAATATGAAAAAAATTTAAACCTCCTATTCAAAATAGCCAACCGGCTAAGTCAGTTGTAAGGGAGGTCAATTTTTTTTCATATTTCGACCTATGTTTCTTGGGGAAAGTTGTTTAGTTTCGTGGGCTGATTCACACAGTTGCAGCTAACATTTTTACACCCTGTATGTAACGGTTACGACTCTGGGGCTAAAGTTCCCGACTTGTGTCTCCGAACATGAATAACACTGTGCGTGCGCCCGACCGCGGCGCCACGCGGATGCAATCCGAGATTTGACGCCGCGCCTCATTTGAGCTGTTCGTCGAAGCGGTCAAGGCGCGCGCTATTGTTTATGGATGTCGAGCACACGTTGATCCGGCGTGGCGACGCAGCTTTTTTTTCCTTTTTTATTGAATGTCACCCTAGATGAAAATGGTCTTCCTACCTGTAGACGACAGACTCGAAAAGTACATTTCCTTCTGCCCTATTATAAGCATGACCATAAGATTAAATAAATAGTTACACACCCACCTACTGACTTACATAGTTATTTAATGTATTCATTAAGAATGGGACTGACACCAAAATACCTTGCTGATATGCTGATGTGGAGTGACAGGCCTTTGGGCAATTCACGTAAATCGGACCGGTACCCCGTCCTTAAAGTCTCTCTTCCCCCTCGTCTTCATGCTTTTAGGGGCAGTTTCCGTTTCGCGGCATCGAAATGTTGGAATGATCTGCCTTCACTTCTTAAAAACGCAAAATCTTTATATAGTTTCAAGAATAAAATTTAACCGTGGTTTCTTACTGCCCAAACGCAGGAGACGATTTGGGATGTATGTGTTTGCCAACATTATCGTGACGTTAAGTATTTTATGTTTTGGGTTAAATTGTCGGTTGCTTAGTTGTAAGGGTGTCCCAGATTGTGTTATAATAATATTTGCTATTGCTTTATGTAGTTAACTTTCGTTGGCTTTGTTCAGGAAATATGTCCGTAAGTTGTCGATTTGGGAGTAGTGTAGGTTCTTGATGTCAATGAATCGACGACCTCCGAATTTACGTTTCAGTGTGAATCTTTGTACGGCTCAATGAATGTGGTGGATGTTGTGATCATTACATGCTGTTCTTGTATTTGTGTTTAAAGTTTCGAACCAAGTGTCGGACCACTTTATGATTCCGAAGGAGTATGTTAATATAGGTACAGCATAATATGTTTTTGTTTTATTTCTTGCAGAAAGCTATGTTCTTAATATTTCGTTAAGCCTTTGTTTGTATTTTGTTTCCAGGATATTTTTTATTTCTGTGTGATTGATAGCTGTAGTTTGGTGATATTCTAGGTATTTGTAAGATTCTTTTGGTTCCATGTTATTGATTGTCCCTTCTTGACGTTCTAGCGTAAACGGGTTTGTCTCTTTGTGCTGTCCCTTGATAATGCTATTGACTCTACATTTAATGTACCAAATGTCATTTTGATGTCAGAGCTCAACTTTTCTGTAAGTTGGAGCAGGTGCTCTAGTTCCCGTCGGTCGGATGCATAAATTTTTATGTCATCCATGTAAAGTAGGTGTGTGACTCTGATGTTGTTGTCACATTCGATTGTGTATCCACAGTTGGTTTTGTTGAGGATCCTGGACGGAGGGTTGAGGGCCAAACAAAACCAGAGTGGACGCCATAGACTTCCTCGAGTCTTCTTGTAAGATGCCACGCAGTATTTTGACAGGGGGTGTAGATAATGTGTTAGTGTTGGTCCGTAATGTCAGATTTGTTATTCTTAGCGTATCAATTTCCTTTTTTGGTTTTACGGGACATATTCCCTTAAGATTTACCTACGACAAGGTATTGTTTTTTTTTTCACCTGTAATAGTTTGCAATGTACATTATGTGCAACTGAATATAATATAGATTTATACTAAGAAGAATACAATCTGTTACAAACGGAGCATGATCAAGACGTAGACTCTTTGGGGATTGCAAGTCATTCTTACAATATAAGTGATTTCCAACACGATGATGCAGCAATATTGTAATGGTTGTTTGTTTAGTGGTTCTACCTTACTCGTGTATCGCCCTAATCATATATGCCCATAGTTTTGTTTTTGTATGGCCGTTTCATTATAGAGTTCATGGGCGTGTGATGTTAGGCGCAATCAAATTTGAAAGGAGACAGCTCGTGCTGCTTAGCTATTTGGTCATGGCGCCAACGAGGTGTTCGCAATGAATGATTATAAATATAACTACAATTTAATAGCCAAACACGGGTTATTTTTCTATCGTGTGTGACCCGACACATAGTACTAAGTGTATGTGTACCTACTATTGTAGGTAGCTACCTGATGTTAACGTTTGTTGTTTGTAATTCACGTTCCAAGTTTAGGAAGTCCTAGCATGTCATATTCATTACCACCAAGATCTTCAGATATTCAGACATAACGGAACGACCAGATAGAGAGAACGAAATATCGTAATAAAAAGAATCATTAGCTTTTTCCATCATGACTTGAGTGTAGGTTCAATTAAAGGTTGAATTGATGCTGTACATAGATACGTAGTTCAATGAGTAGTCATAGGTAGCGTAGTTGTTGTTACACGAATTCAAATCCTCTGTTGATCTATATTGTCTATAGAAGTCGTGCTCCCGTACTAGGATCGGTTTGTTATTGCTAAACATGAAAGCATGCTAATTGAAATTCAGCATGAAAGGGATAATGAGGGTGCAAGGGACGCTTGGCGCCTGTGATCCCCTTTCCTCCTCTTGATTGAAATCACACATATCCGTACGATTTAGCTAACTTGGATGGCACCAGGGTTCATCGGGTTCTTCGGCAACTCCATGTATCCCACGACATGCGAATAATTCGATGAAGTATAGTTATTAGATTCATGTACCTATAGAGTTGTCTCGTTCAAATTGATCAACAGTAATTGTTGTCAAAATACGAGGGGTTTCAGTAAAAAGTGATAATGAGTTCGAAGCAGTTATATTTTATTTATTAATATTTTATTATTCGACAAAGTCACCTAAAGCACTGGGTATATCGTTTTTCTAAACCTAAGATTTCCTTCTTAAAAAAGTCTTATCCAGCATCTTGGATAACAGTCATCGCAACTCGGGACCACAATAATAATTAGTGATTTTGCGCGTACTTCTTGATGGATATTTTTATATTTTCACTGCGACAATGAATGGCCCCATGATCGAGATATTCAATTATTATCGGGGTGACAATCCTTGAAAAAGACAGCCCATAAGCCTGGAATTCCTTAAAACTTCTTAGGTGTTAGAGATGACGGTCTCTTCCAAGTCAAAGACTGTTTTGTCTCAGGATCGTAATGATGGAACCATGTTTTATCCGTAGTTACGAAACGATCCAAAAATTGATCAGGATCTTGTTGTAACAATTCCAAATTGATTTGAGTAATCCTTAGTCTTGTTTGTTTCTACCCGTCTGTAAGCATTCTAGACACCCAGCGCGCAAATATTTTTTTCATGCCCAAATGTTGATGGAAACTTCCTATCGAAATCTTTGGTTCCTCAGCTTAAGGGGCTGAGTAGAGCTAAAAGCTACTTTTATAAGTGATTTCTACCCTAGATAAAATGCAGAAAAACTGACGAAAAAAAAAGGTAATAATCTTCAGGATATTTGCTGTAGTGTTATTGTTTCCAAAACATGATATTAGTAATTTAGCTTGATAGAAAAACATCGTAAAGTTACCTCTAAAAATCTATTATATCGCAAAGTGTATGAACAAAACCCACGCAATAATTAAGTGTTTATTATCAGAATGAGCGCCTTACAATACTCTATCGACATATTGTTTTTGATTTTCAAATTACTTATTTTTGACCGAGTTATCACCGAAAATACGAAAATATCATTGAATCGGCAAGATTCCGTCCCGTTCGCACGCGCGCAGTTTGACATTTGTCAGAAAGGGACCGGTTTTTAGCTCGTGTCAGCCCCTTAAAAGTGTATTCTAATACGATGATCTGTTAAGACAATTTCATAAACTTTTTTTGTAATTTGTTCGAAACTGCCGAGGTAGGGCGCGATCCGAGCACTGGACATCTTTAGTTGGAGTTCTTACCCTCTTATATTCCGAATGAAACCGTAGTATACGCAAGAGAATTAACTCCTAATCTTTATTTTAAATCAAGATTTACTTGCTTAGTAGTATTTTTTAGGCAGAGATAGTTTATCACGGCTCGAATTTCAATTTCATCAATTTTGCGCAATACGCTCCGATACTACGAAAACAAATGACTCGTATTTTTAAAATAAAAAAGGACTGTTTTTTTTATCTCAATTCTGGGCTGTACCTGCCTGTATTTACTTTTTTATTGTTGAACGAGATTACATGCCATTATCACATTTTATTGAAACCCCCTTCGTAAAACCCCTGCGTCTTGTTCGTCGGAGGTTAGAAAAGTTATCGGTAAGCAGCGCGACACATGCGGCAAACACCACTGCTTTCTTTTGACAATGTTCTGGTTTTTACTACTATATGATTATTTTTTCATAAATGTACTAGCCACATAATATTATTTTCTTCTATTTGCTTATAAATGGCGTCATTATTTAAAAAAATCGGCTCGTTTAAGTCGTTAGGTTGGCAGAGGCATGCAGACACGACAAAAATGAAATTCCATACTTATATTTCGATCCTATTCGAGAGTATCTCGAGAAGGCGGTTGGGTGCTGGCTTATTTCGTTTGGTCATAAAGGGCATCCGAACCTATTCCCAAAGATCCGGCATAGTAATTATCTATGTCTAGACCAAATGACAAGAATCTTGATGTAATATGCTGCTGGTTCATAAGACTTGTTCATCAGCAGACAATTTCAACTACACTTTTTTAAAGAAAAGAAATTGTTTGCCTAAAAACTTTATTGAAATTAATGTATGCAATAACTTAACTGAAAAAGCTTATTAATCGTATATGTTACAGGAAAGTGTGAAATCCGGGAATTCTATACAGGTCGTTAGCTGCAAATATTTTAAGGGGTCAGTCAGCCCACGAAACTGAACAACTGAGAAACATAGATCGAAATATGAGACAAATTTTTGGACCTCCCACGGAGGTCTACAGATGACTCGTTCGGCTGCTTCATTTTGTAAGGCAGGTCGAAAAATTTACGTCGACCTATGTTTCTTGGAGAAAGTTGTTCAGTTTTATGGACTGCTTCACCGCTTAAAATATTAGCAGCTAAATTTTTTACACCTTATATAAGTTCTAGGAAATGATAGCAACTCCGACGCCATTTCAGAAATGCATAAAATTAATGCTTTCTGTAGTAAATAAAACACAACCTAACCTAACCAAACCTTGTCTATCCTAACCTAACTTAAACCAAGAGCGGGGATTATGAGTATCACTTGATTGTCTCAGCGAAAGGTTAGGTTAAGTAAGGTTAGAAGACGTTTAGTTATGTTAGGTTAGAGGAAGTTTGGTTAGTTTAGGTTGTGTTTTATTTTTTACAGAAAGCATTATTTTATACATCTCTTACCGCTCTTTAGGACATGTATAAATTTCCTAGTAATTGTTTACAATGACAGATTTCATACATTCCCTGTAACATATATAAACTTTAGCGACCATTATTCCTATCCGTATTTGTTATTGGAGCTATTGCACACGAGGGAGATGGGTGTGCAATTTACGAAACCCTGCTGGGGTAGCGAGGGAGAAGCTTCGCACTTTACCATGGCACATTAATTAACCGGAATCTACATACGGCGGCGGGCCGCAACTACGTACGGAGAGCCCACTACGGCAGTACTGGTGGCAAGAACGTAGATTTACGACTCGTTCGACCGCCATCTATCGGATTAACTAATTGCAGCGCAGGGCTATTGTTTCTAAATACGGGAATAGAGCTCGTGCCAGCACAGCAATCGACTCTCGATATTTATTCAGCTTCCGTGTGTCCTGTCCAATCTAATAACGCAATCATTGTCATTTCACTTTTGAAACCTATCAACCTATTGATTGACTTAAGTATTGATTTCGTTTAGATTACACATAAAACATATTGATTGAAACAAACTAATGGAAGGTAGATATTTGTTTTAATAGGTGTGATATAAATAGTTACGTTGAGGCCCCGAGGCCCGACCGACACCTCTCAAACGAGCTGATCATCTCCTGCGTATGTAATTATGGGTAGTTGAAAGAAAACAGGGGTCCTAGGTAGGTATAAATAACAAAATAGATTTTTAATTTAGTGAATTTTAGGTGACTATTAGCGACAAGCTTGATTATGTTCAAGATATTTTTTCCTTCAAGGCAACCAACGATCCATAGAGATGGGTAAACACCCGGGTAAAAACCCGCGCCTGGGTAATAACCCGGTTTTTACCCATTTCAATCCACCCAAAGCACCCGATGACTGGGTGAAAACCGACGTAAAATTTTAAATGATTTATTACCAAAATAAGATGAAAAATAAAAAGATGCAAGGGCAAATGTTAAATATAACCATAGTTTAAGTATGATAAGAACACAATACCTGTTTTTATTATTCCTAATGACATAAAACATGTAATAAAAATGAAAAGGTGAGTTTGCTTCGAATGAATTTGTCCATTTGTGAGGCGACTTTAGTCAAAATTATTTTTCATGAATATAAAAATATTGATTTGGAATGTGCCATTATAATTAAAAATTAATATAAAACCAACATTCAAATGTTAGGTACGTCGGTGAACCTTTAAGGCCTAGTGATGTTACAGTCAGTAATAGCTTAGTATTCAAAATAATATTAAGTGATCGGTTGTTTTTTGCTTTCTTGTTGACCATTTATATTTATCAAAATATTTATAGATACTTCTTTAAAATGCAACATGTTCTTAGAATATGTTTTTAACGCCTCGAAGAAAGGCGTAAATAGGTATGTACAAGCACATAATAAAAAATAGTTCCTAGCACAAGTCCAATTTCTTATTGTTCGGATGATTTATTGCTTGCTTTGTTTGCATTTGGTTTCATCTGGAGATTTTGACGATTCGCAAACGTGTTTTTTACCTACAATTTGCTCGATCCCCCGTGTCTGGAGGAAATCAAAGGTCATAGCCATTCCAAAGCCCGGAAAATCAACAGAAAGTCCCAAAAACTTCAGGCCTATCTCACTCTTGTGCCGCACATATAAACTTTTTGAGAGACTGCTGTTGTCTCGCTTAACAGGCTTCATTGACCCCAAATTGATCCCAGAACAAGCGGGTTTCAGACCGGCCAAGTCTTGCAGCAGCCAGACACTGAAACTGACGCAATACATCGAGGATGGTTTTGAACTGAGGAAGGTAACCGGTGCTGCATTCGTAGATCTGTCCGCAGCCTACGATACAGTAAATCTTAAGCGGCTGTTATGGAAAGTGGAGACGATGACATGCAATCTTAAATTCGTCTCAATTCTTCGAGAACTTCTCCATAACCGCCGTTTTCAGGTGCATCTTCTCCAGAACAAAAGTCGCTGGAGGTCGCAAAAGAGCGTACTGCCTCAAGGCAGCGTTCTTGCCCCGTTGATCTTCAACATATACACTAACGATCAACCATCCTGTCCCAACACGTGCCGCTTTCTATACGCCGACGACCTTGCGCTGACTTCCCAGGCGACCAGTTTTGAGGAGGTTAAGGTGAACTTATCTGACGCTTTGAAAGACTTAAGCAAATACTACAAAATTCACTGAAACTCAACCCATCAAAAACTGAGTCCTGCGTTTTCCATCTCCGCAACAGTCAAGCAGATCGTAGGCTCAATATTGAGTGGCAAGGTGTGCCTGTAGCTCACAATAAACATCCGAGATATCTGGGCATTACTCTGGATAGGTCACTTACCTTCAGTAAGAACTGCCAAAATATAAAAAGAAGGTGTTCGTTCGGAATAACCTTTTACAGCGCCTTACTTCTACTGGATGGGGAGCAACACCTCATGTTCTGCGAACTAATGGGCTGGCGTTATCCTTTTCGGCAGGTGAGTACGCAAGCCCTGTGTGGAGTCATTCAGTCCATGCAAAGCTAGTGGATACAGCCTTAAATGAGACTTGCCGGATCATAACTGGTTGCCTGAAACCGACCCCGGTTAGCCAGCTATACCCACTGGCTGGTATGGCGCCCCCAGCTGTTCGCAGGACTGTGGCTAGCTCCCTTGAAAGAGCAAGGATGGAGTCTTTGTAAAGTGCGTGTACCGACCCCAAACAAGCGAGGTGCAAACTTTGGCACCTTTCGTCCCTATCGCTGAAAGCTTGCCACCTGGTCATAAATTACCTTGGCCGGTTTAGAAGTCCCTGAATAGACTTCGGACTCAAACTGGCCGGAGCAAGGAAAACATGGCCAAGTGGGGCTTCTTGGAGGGTGCCGACGTAAGCTGTTTGTGTGGTGCGGTCCAAACGATTCACCACCTAATATCGTGTCCGGCGTGCCCCAACATCTGCACAAAGGACGATCTTATGACAGCGTCTGCCAGCGCTGTCAATGCGGCCAAGTTCTGGGCTGCGACAGTGTAGTGTCTGCCATCGACACGCTAAGAAGAACCTACAATTGTTTTCCAGGTAAAAGTCATCAGCGCAAGCCTTTTAACAATTGATATGCTTTTGTATTGTTGTATTTTTAACAAAAGCGGTACCTTTAAAAAGCATTGCCACTATGTTTCAAGACAATGTTGTTCGAGTAGTGCGTCCTACCAATCATGATCATGACATACGGAGTTGAGAATCGAGCAATAAAACATGTCACTCAGAGTGCTTTGGAAAGGTCTATGGTCGCAATCTCGCTATTAAATAAAGTCATAATAAAAAAGCAGATACTAGGTTATGTGGTGCCTTAGCTAAAATGACCCATCTCTAGTAAACTTATGTATGTTTGAATGACTGCAAAAATATAACATATTCTCAATGAAAATAATTTTTAGTAGCCAAAATGACTTTTTCGCGCACATTCCCAGCGCTTAAAGCTTATTTAATCAAGCGGGTGGTTTTTAGTATGATTGTTATTAGCCATTTTTACTATAAAGAAAGAAATAATTAGAAAGCTGTGAAATACTCATTGTATTCTTTTAGATTTTCTTGGAATAAACACCATTTTTTAATTATTTTTTACTTATGCTGTTTTCACCCATCAATTTGGGTAATAATGGGTTAAAACCGGGTGATTTGGGTAAAAACCCGGTTTTTACCCGGGTGGGTTGAATGGGTTTTTACCCACTACCCATCTCTAACGATCCAGCTCAAATGGCTTTGCAGGCCATCCATCAGTTACATACCTATGTGCGTGCATTTACTTTGCCAGGAATATAGAAGACCTGTTCGCATCCCATCACGCAGCTATATCGGCTGGGCCTAGGAACCTAATCTATAATCAAATCACATTGAGCGCGGTGACGTGGTGCAGCAAGAGGAGAGAGCGGGGCGCGCGCGGGCTGGGGCGCGGGCTGGGGCGCGGGCTGGGGCGCGGGCTGGGGCGCCGGCCGTGTCGCCGCGATGGCCGCCGCCGGCGTACACGCCGAGTTCTGCTCGCCGAAAGCGAACTGCGAAACCTCGTCCCATTTTGCCCCAAAATGTTGTTCCGATATCATTTAGATTTCGTTATATCGATATGCGGCTCAACAAATATAACCAAAATGAACCGTTAGATACTCGTTTCGTTTACGCACCTCCTAAACTCCGCTACGCATAGTTTCAAATACTTACTAATTTTCGGAATACATATTTAAAAGTAGTTTTTATGCCTGAAGTATTATTGCTCTTATATTTATGGCGGTCTTATAACAACTCGCTGTGAGACGGCGGCCGGTTTGAGAAAAGTCGAGTACCTACCTTTGTCATTCTCTCGTGATGACGCACAAACCTGAGTTCACTTCTACAAAGTACAATTGGTTCTATCGCAAAAATGGCTTCAGTTTTATACACATCCCTTAACTGTGTTTTTTTTAGAGATAAAAAAAATACATTTTGGATTGCCATCTTTTTGATATTGTACGGCCGGTTACGCTCAGCATACAGGCGTGGTAAATGTATGTATATGTACGCAATCAGAAGTGTTAAAGATAATAAGAAACGAGCAAGAGGTAATAATGTAAACTTACTCAACATTATTTTGAATGCCAACTAGATCAGGGCTAGCGGCATAATTTGACTTCGAAATGTGGTCCCCAAAACCTCCAAATCTTAGGTTAAACTCATCATGTACAAAAATATAAGGCAATGTGTGTCTTACGACCAGCTCCGGTTAAATTTCGTGACCGACGCGTCGCAGCTTCCATCAGTAGTCCTTACGGACGCAATTTCATAAATACTAGGTGTAAAATACTATTTAAGTCGGAAGTTCCATGTCTAATAAATTGCGTTTGATTGGTTAATAATATTGAAACTATTACTTTTAATCCCTAGGGATCGAATGACTTACTAAATTCGCACCTGTAGCAGTTTTTTGGATAGAAAGGAAAATGCTTTTTCTAATATGTAAAAGAGTACAAGAGGCACTGTTGTCAAAGCTCTAAACGGTTCTAATCGGATCCTTTTAAGCAGAAGGATCAAGTTGTCGTACTGCTCTTTCATCTCAATCTGTTTCTGTACCGCATTTCGCCTCTGGGACAAAAATAAGTATCATCCCCGAGAACGGCGAGATGCGACAAGAAGAGTCGAGGTGCTCTGATAATCCACTACCATTCGTTTGCGGAGGCAATGGGCGGCTTGTAAATCACAAAGGGATTCTATGTAATTAAGCTCATAATTTAAGTAAATACTGTTTTATTTATGGCAGTAGTCAATCTTTGAATGGTCTTGTTTTATACGTAGTCGGTCCCAAAGTTCTGTCACTGGCATATTATTTTTGAATTTAGAACACGGATTTGGAAAAGTTTTATTGCATTCCGTTTTTGAATGTTTAACAATTATTTTAAAACAATAAATAATCATTTGGCGCGATTTTTCACGATGGAGTGGACTTTGAAAGAAAACCGAATAGCAGTTTTGGCGTTGCGTCGCTGTGGGCACTCGCCGAGTACCATTTTCAAGTTGCTCAAAAAATTGAAAATAACGCTTAGGTTTGGGTATCGTACTATAACTAGGTACACTGAAGTCTCTAGTGTTGAGGACAAGAAAAGAACTGGCCGGCCTCGCTCCGCCAGAACACCAGCAGTGATCAAAGCGATCAAGGAGCGCATACGAAGAAATCCTGTCCGAAAACAGAAACTTATGGCTTTGCAGATGAAGGTTAGTAGAAAAACAGTCAAAAAGGTTTTAAACGAAGACCTTAAGCTGCGAGCATACAAAAAAAAGAGTGGGCACTTACTTAATGCCCGTCTAAAAGAAATTAGACTCAAAAGATCTCGGGTGTTGTTAAAACGGTACGCGAAAAACCGGCACCGCGATATACTTTTTACAGACGAATAAATTTTTGATATAGAAGAAAAGTATAATAAACAAAACGATAGAGTGTACGCTACCAGCTCTGAAGAAGCAGGAAACAAAGTTCCGCGGGTGCAACATGGGCATCATCCCTCTTCAGTCATGGTCTGGTTAGGTTAGGCTACTATGGGCCAACTGAGGTTAATTTTTGCGAAAAGGGGGTCAAAACCAGCGCAAAAGTGTACCAAGAGACGGTTTTGGATCGGTACGTCAAAGACCTGCCCAACACACTATTTTCAGGACATCACTTTGTATTCCAGCAGGATTCTGCGCCCGCTCACAAAGCCAGGACCACTCAAGCCTGGTTTGAACGTCAAAACATTGAGTTTATAAGACACGAAGATTGGCCTTCCTCCAGTCCGGACCTTAATCCTCTGGACTATAAAATTTGGCAGGTCTTAGAGAGCAAGGTCTGTGCTAAGCCCCATAAAAATTTGGAGAGTCTGAAGTCAGCCATAGTTAAAGCAGTCGCTGAAATCGACATGGATATGGTGCGTGCTGCGATAGACGACTGGCCGCCGCGGTTGAAGGCCGTTGTTAAAAGCAAGGGAGGTCATTTCGAATAGTTTTATGTTATTTTGATTCTTCGATGATTGTATTTTTAATTGATATATAAATTTTTAAAAACGGATTGGTACTTTTTATTTTATCAGTATTTTCATATATGACAGAACTTTGGGACCGACTACGTATAACTACTGATGAGAATGTGATTAACACGTTTTTGTAAGGTGGTAATGGATATGGATAAAATAATAGCCGTATCTGATTAGTAATCTGTCTAATCTTTAGCTAGGCGGCGTATATTTTTCCAAACGGTTGTAAAATGAGTATTTTTTTTAAATACTGTAATGAGTTCCCAACAAACTAGAGTGTTAAAACTAAAGTTGGAAATAGCTCACATAGCATGCTCTGCTGAAACTAACAGCGAAGTTACAGCTTAGTCTAATTCGTATACAGGTGGTACAAGCCGCTATGCAACCCTAATGCAAAAAAGGCGAAGTTAAGTTACCTATCCTTGGTCACAAATAGGGTGCATTCGATGTCGGTGGATATTAATGTACAGGAGGTAAGGGCCGCTGTAACAAATACTTTGCGTTTACATCGTCCCTTACACCCTGTATATAGCCTATGAATGAATGAGTGAATGAATCCATCGTTCGGTTCATTCATTAGGTAACTTACTCGTAGGAGTTGTCCTATCGTTACAAATTCCTGTCTGTGATTCTTCGTCTTCTACTTGCCCGTCGTTTCCTCATTTGATTGTGAGGATTGTGACCACCGTAAGTCTCAGACACCGAGAGAATCATTAGCTCTTGCAGAAAATGCCCAACATCTTCCGCCAACGCGTCTTTTCTTGACTTTAGGCGAGCTTTCCAAACCAGATTTTAGACGTGTATTTATAGGAAAAATAAAGACCAAGGTTTGCATAAGCCGTGCTTTCGTGCTAAGTTTGATGTTACGGTTCCTCCAGATTTTTTCCAGACGCTTAACAGCAGATTTGAAAAAAGTTTCTATTCGATTAAATTTTAAAAAATTTGGAGCTGTTAAAGCGCGTAAGTAATATTAACTTTTAACTATTTGTGCTCGTCGTACTACTTCCTTTTTACAATCCCTATTGTTGCAGATAAGTATACAAATTCCTGTACCGTGTTTAGGTCACGCAACTCCAAGGAACTCGGCGATAGACCTGCACGATCAACGAACAATCGCTTAGTCTTGCTGCGATTGATGAGAAGCCTGTATTCCACCCTCATGCGTTCAATTATATGCAGCAACTTGGCTAGCTCAGTCTCATTTGTGCCAACTATGGCGGTTTCATTAGCAAAACGGAGATTGTTTATTAGGTGACCGCCTATTCTAACACCTCGTTCCCAATCCTCCAGTACACGAAGCAAGATGTGTTCTCCTACAAAGGGTTGCAATGCGGCATCTTCTAATTTCCTTCGGCAGCTGATGTAGTCGAAAGCCTTTGCGTAGTCGATGAAACAGATTGCCATCGGTACGTTAAATTCTCTGCTGTTTTCTAGGATTTGCCTTAACTTGAGTTGAGTATTTGTCACTACATAGTATAAAGCTTACATAGAAAAGCATACATAAGCTACATAGAAAAGTGGAAGAAGGAGAGGGAGGCCTTTGCCCTGCAGTGGGACATGTCCGGCTGATAATAATAATAATAGTAATAAAAGTATAAAGCAAGTCGCTTTTCGCGTCTGTCTGTATGTATGTTTGCTTAAATCTTAAAAACAACGGATTTTGATACAGGTCTTTAATAGATAGAGTGATTCAAGTGGAAGTTTTTTATGTGTAATACTTGCCGGGAAAACATCTTGTTTTACAGGAAAATGAGTTGCAGTATAAGTTGAGAAATAAAGCAGATACAATAAGCCACTATAAATCATCAAAAGAACTTCTAAGCAACTTTGATACTCATTAGCCACTATAATCCTTATCATTTACTGTTATGCGCCTGAATAATGAATGAAAGTTATAAAATAAGCTGTAATTTTTACCTAAGTGTTCGTTGTGTTAATCAAATAAATTAAAGCTAAAATATTGGCTACCTACGTTAGCTAGAGTTATGTTTCCTGATATTAAAAATGTTTCCTATCAAAAACTTATGACTACAAAGGATACACATCTTTAATTAATATAGATCGGTAGGTAGTAAAAAAGTAGAAAAACATTGATTTATTGCTAGAGCCACGAATATATTTTTTCGGGAGTGCATTAATAACATCGAGCAGTAGTTCTCCACTGGGTGCACTTCCTACCCGCACTGCGCATGTAAATTATCCACTCGACGACCAGTGCCCCACTAGCTCCCTATTAATTTGTTTATATTAGAGACGCTCACTTGCGCAGTCAATCACGATTGTCGTCAACCACCCGATATACGATTTGTTTTCGAAAGATCTTAACCGTGTTTTGGTTATTTTCGTACAATTGAAGCTTTTAAATTTAGTGTCACCGCAGCTCTCCAGAGACGCTCCAAACATTTGTCCCAGAATATTTATCGTCAGGCTGGCGGAGTATATCATCCGGCCGCTATTGTGGCAATCGATCAGAAGCCGCGCGAGCTCCACTAAATTGATTATTTATACAAGCTTAGTTAAATCTTTTAGAGCAGTCATGTTATTTGTAGAATAAAACGGCAGGAAGCTGTTAAGCGTTCATTTCAAATAAAAGTGTGGAGTGCTATGTCAATACCTAATATTTTATTGCGTATCTTTTGGAAAAATCCGTGTACATATTGGAATTATTTTATGTTTTACAGGGTGCCAATTTATATTGACATATCCGAATTAGTCAGTTTTCATTTTGGTTTCAGAAAGTCTTGTCTGTCTGTGTCTTTGTTAATTTTATTTCAGCCAAATAGGTACAGTCTTTATGGTATTTGTTCCGTGCTGTTATCTACAGGATGTCCCGTTTATAATGGATCAACCATTAAAGTTTCTTGAAATATGAAAGATTTTTTGGATATCAGTCCTAACATACTGCCCTTCATCATACTCGTGGCTTGCTGACAGTTCTTGAGGCTGAACTGTTGAGCTTCTGTCGTAGACCAAGTCTGAGCACCGTAGGTGAGGAAGACCAAGTCTGAGCACCTTAGGTGAGGAAGACCAAGCCTGAGCACCTTTGGTGCGGATTGGGAGAAGTCACAGGAACGTCCATGAGTTTTAATTTGTGAGAGATCGGCAAGTCGGCTTTCATGTGCTCTTTCGTGGATAAATAGTACTTCTAGGCAGTTTCGGTGCATCTATCTACTTCTTTATCTTGTCGTGCCTGGTAAGAGACTATTTGGCCCAGATATTGACGTATTCCATTCTCCCACCATCCACTACGTCCTGGGTCTTCAACATTATTAATCATTAGTCCCGTCCCAAGACTCGCAGTGTTCAGGTTTTGCAGCATAAGTTGTAGTTCCGATAAAATAAACTGATGTCATCGAAAAACGAAGGTTCTCCTTCCACCAATGTCAATACCTCGCCCATTTAGCTATCAGCAAGCCCTCTTAAGCGCGCTAGTGGACTGTTTCGAAGACAGAGAGTCGCTTGCTTGACAGCCTTGCTAATTTTGAAAAAGGACCACTTATTTCTAGTTTGATGGCAGCGCACTATTTCAATGTATAAGTTTGATAATATCAATATTGTTTTGATCTATTTCGTTACCTATGTTAGACATTAAGTTAAGCTATTAAATGCCTTAGAAAAATCTTTAAAACCAAGTAATTGATGTATAATAAGGTGTCTTAATACACTTTTCATCAAACAATCCGAGTTACCTGGCAAGTTTATGTTTTGTACGAATCAGATTATTTAAAAAGTGTGTTTATTTTGGAATAAATCTCTGATATCGTGTAATCGTGAGTAAAATGAGGTTTATAAATTTTAATGAAAGCTATGACCGTCAACACTGTCCGTCTTCACTTGTCCATTTCGCCGGCATTAGTCTATGGCCCATAGCCCTTTGACTTGCCAAGAAGGTTGCCTTCAGTACTCAACTCATAACTCTACATGAAAAAACACAATGAGATTCTGTTGAGCGGATACAAAGCAGTGGACTAACAAGCGGTGGCAACTTCAAAGCTGCAACAACAATGTAGAAATCATTTCACTCACAAAGAGGCACAAAGCTATTTGTTCCAAAAATTCAAACATGTCCCTTTATAATTAGATTATTTTGTCTTCTTGGAGATATTCCCGTGTAAAACAGAACATAATAGGGCAGGGCATAGCCGCATGACCTCCCGGGGCAACCGGGGCAAGTACATGCCGCACTCGGGTGGAAATATAAAACATGTTCATTATTTTAAGGCTAATTGGGAAAGGCCGCTCGCAGCGAAGTAGGTGCGAGCTCGTCGCCCGCCCACGGCACTGTACCTACCAAATTCAAGTGAGGTATAACGGCCTCATTACGCTATGAAAGCGAATATATGTCTACCTATAGACACTGTTTCTGCATTAAGCTCAAGTATAATACGGGTTTTATTATGTGGTTTGTCACGTATATCCCACGCGTCTAAATGCGTTACCCCTTGTTTGGATTTAAACCTCACAAATTAACCCTCTTATTTAGGTAGCTATACACATTCGCTGTATTGTTTGAGACAATACCTACTACACTTCAAAAGTATTCTTTGATAAATTAGAATTTCTGTTGTTACTTAATAACCCTTCTTTTCTACTTCCTTTAAAATTTTACTTTTTGCATTATATGGGGTTTGAAAAAGGATTCATTTTCTTCGTTGATTATCTCCTGCCTTGAGGCGTATACCTTATTGTAAAACTTTTATATTTTGTAGCAGGTAGAGCGTTGTTTCACTGAAAACTTTTTGTATAAAAAGTTTAATAAGTAAAAGTACATTTGCGTTGAGACCGCTCATCCCCACAACAAACTTTTAATTAATTAGGGTTAAGAAGGGTCTCACTCAGTTCAAAGAAAGTATTCTTCGTAAGTACTAGCTATTATTATATTGCATTGAAAAACAGATTTTTGTGAATTTGAGTAATTCAAAAACACATAACTTTATTTAGGTGAAAGTAGGTATTTATTTATCTACTCTACTTTTATCATGTTAAACTGGGGTTTATTTAAATGCACTAATGGTAGTTTATATATTTGACATCTATTTGTTTAGCTTATGCGGAGTTTTTGAGTGCAAATTACGCTTCCAAATTTTGCTTCTAAATCAAACCGCTGCTAAGAGATATTCTGATCTTGCTTGATACAAGAGCGCGGAACCAAAGCAGGTGATAGTTAATCACAATTCGCGTTTGTGATATAGTGTGCCTTGATTGTAATTACTTCGTGTGTTGATTCAAGCTTTATCACGGCGCGAGCGCGCGGCGCGTCGGCGGAGGCATCCGCGCCGGCTGCCTCCTTGCGTATTGAATTTATTTCTCCAGAGATACTTTATACAATTACTGACCGGCGCGAAGGTGCCGCCACAGGAACCTATTAAAATATGGCAGATAAGATCACATTTTTGTGGGGACGAGGTGGGCAGGGCGCTTCATAGATATAAGTACCAATAAACAAGAGTCGGATGCGCCGGCGACTTCCACTACTCGATCTCTCCTTTATAATTATTTTCATATTTACAATTGTTTCTAATTTATTATGAATTGATCAAATATTCAATCGATATTGTATGTAATTAACTTCGAACTCGTCGAACGTGTTGTTTATTTCTTATTCATGTTTAATTTGCTTCCGATAATGAAGTATTTGTTTTAATATACTTACAAGCTTGTAGTATTTTTTATACTTAGATATTCGTTTGTTCCGTTCGGATCTTGTCACAGTGAACTAAAAACTATAATTATATTATAACAGATTAAATTATAATTTACATTATAACAACAAGATAAACATAAGTTTTGTATCAGTTAGGTATTGACATTTAAGGTTTTAGAATAGGTAATTGAAATTGGATTGGCTAAATCTTGACATTCCAAATAATGTAAGAACTTTACCTAATATGGCGAATTCACCTGTAAGCATTTTTATATAAAATTCGACCCATAGTAAGCGCTATGATCTAGATTTTTGTACGTTTAGCGAGTCATTATCATCAAAAATAGTTTTGTTTGCAACCAAAACGTTTTTTCAGGAAAGCTCTTTAATTTTGAGATGGTAACTTAATAAATGTTTTATAGACATTAAAAACAGAATCAGTTGTTTCGTTTACCCTAACTGGGAGGTGGCCAGACAGAGTGACTAACTGCCTTCGGCCTCCATCTGCCTCTGCTGTAATATACGACAGCGACTGAATATAGTTTTTAATTAGGATCTGCCTACCGACCCAACATGGCGTATATTTGTTTAAGCAAACGCAACGAGGAGCAAGATGAGGACGGATCGATAACCGCCGCTATCACATTGTGCGGCTCGCGCGGCTTGCACTGCTCGTGTTTTGTGTAAATCAGCGTTTACAAAGATTTACGCACGGCTGTCAGGAAAAGGATTAAATTCCACAATCAGTTGACTTATTTCAGTTAAATCCCTATTGGGCGTGTTGCTTAAGCTGTCCTGTCTATTTCTTTGCTTAATATTAGGTTGAATCAATGGGTAGGTAAGTCTTAGCGGTTGGGTAGGTACTTTTTTGCATATGCACGCATGGGTGTTCCATAGAAAAATTCTTATGTATTCGGCAAAAATGTATCTATGGAACGCAAAATGTTTTTTTTGCGATTTCGCAGGTGGCTCCATACGAAAAGTTGTTCAGATTAATGAGTTGAAACACCCTACAAAGTGTATTGTACTGACTAAAAAATAACCCTGTATACAGTTTAAATTAATTGAGCAGGTACAAATATTTTCAGGGTGTGATCTACACATAACACTAAAACATATTCCGAAGTATGAAAATAAACGGACCTCCAATACAAAACACACCAGCCGACCAAGTCACTTTGTATAGGAGGTCCAACTTTGCTCATATTTAAATAATTGTTCCATGCGAATGTTGTTCTGACTTATAAGTACCTAGACCACAGCCTGAAAATATTTGTTCAAAATTAAATAGAACCTTTACTATCTTTTAATGGTAAAAGGTTCACAAAACAGAAATTTTAAACTATCGCAGTTGTTTACATTATTCATAGTCGGTAAGATCCCATCAGATGAACAAAAATGTTTAAATTTGCTGGCTATCTAGACATGACATTATATGCAATATGGAACTCTCGTGAAATGCCATGCGGTTTTCACGCGATGTCGAACCTTAATAGTGTACCTAACTATCATACTGTTACACAGAAATGCAAATCATGTAAAAGATATAAAAATACAACGATTCATACAAAAATGTCTAAAATAAACTAAAACAACATAAAAAGGTAAATTCCTCCAGGTTTCTTGCTTCTGGCCACGCCTCGTTACCTAAAAAAATCTCTTTTTCCTCTTCGGAATCGTCTTTCTTTTCGCTGCCGAGACCGATGTCATCCACGTCTCGTCCACCTCATCTTACAGCGCATCGTAGCACTCCGGAGTTGAACCATCTTTAGGATTCCAGTTAAACGCCATCTAAAAAGGCAAAAATACTAAAATGAGGTTTCTAAATCATAATTAAAATGTCCCAAAATAGAAATAGTTTTTATAGGTTTCGTGTTTTATCAAATCATGAAAACTAAACTGTCTCTATTTCTCTGATGACAAGTGCATTTTGGATTCCATCGTAGATTCTTTAATTCACTTGATATTTCTTAACTCTCAGGTGGGTCATTGTCCCTACATTATTGTAGTAGCTTCTGAGTATAAATTTGGGTATGGCGTAAAAAGCTAAAACTGCTCGAAAAGACATCCAGCGATCGAGTGAACATCTGTTCAACGTACGTGAACGTATACCTACCTATGTCTAGAATAGCAAAGAGATAGGATGCGGCATCCTAACATGGCGCTGAGAGTTGTAGAAGAGTCTGAAGGTGTCCATTCTATGTTTTTAATTCTAAGACATAAGCCTCTTTAAATCAGATAAACGGGATGTAAATTTGGAGTGGTGTTGTTGGCCGAACAAAGGATGTTTAGGGCAGCGGGATTAGTTCGCGACCCGCCGGGCACGGGCCGCCGCCGCCGCCGCCGCCGCCGCCGCCGTGGCGCGCACGGGGCCACGGGCGGCTCGTGGCCGGCTTGCAACTTTCAATTAAACACCCCCTATCTTCGCTACCGCTGTTGAATTGGCCCAATGAACAGCTCGTTTTGCATAAATGCCCGCCAGCTATTTACAGTAATCGATGATATGTTTTTACGAGTTACAATTTATTGATATTCTTTCATGGCCGGACAATTTATTTGTATCGATAATGATTCAAAGACTTCTGTTTATTTTTATCGCGATGTTGAAGGGTTTACGATGGTTCAACTGGTTTAATGATATACTGTTGTTTTGTTAATTACCGCTAATGAACTGTTCTCCGAGGCGCTAAATCGGCTTATTTAAAGACGACTCACTATCAATGAATGCATCTAAACAGACGTTTTAGTTTGGTGTGGAAAAAATACAATACGCCAGAATAAAATATGAGTAGGAAGTATGAGTTATTCGTCGTGTTGTTTTTTTACCTTTGTGGGTCTCATTTTAATTCTAAACTCTTTTTATTGGACCCAAAACCTTTTTGAATGTATCCACCACGGCGCTGTCTCGAAGCTTAGTAGGTGCATTGTGTTGGCGCAACTAACCGACGATAGGCAGTTAAGGACACTTTTTCACATCCCGGTAAGATAAGTGCATTTTCTTGTAGTGACAAGGGCACACGGCGCGCGACGCGAGCGAGCGCGCTGGCCTCGCTGCAATCCCACCGAGCCAGCGGCGCCCTACGCTGCGACAGCTTCGTTGGCTTGGACGAAAAATGTTATTTAATCATACCTACCTACGTATTTCACTGCACATGCGGTGTGCACCTCAAAAGTAATAATCAATGAATGAGTTATTTGTAATCTAAGAATTTTGTTTACTCCTTCTCGTTTATAAATTAAGGAAAAAACCGCTGTGCCATAACATTTTTATTTCAGCTAGATCTAAACAATATGCGGCAGTTTATATAGAAACAGACCCCTATTTTATTTTCTTTATTTATTAAAATAATTGTTTAAAAATATAATTGTTAGAACACATAATCTACCTACCGTAAAACAGATTACTGCTAAACTAAGAAATTACCATTTATAAACTCAATATCGACTTGTGGTGGGAGCGGAATCAGAACTTAGTTTATTCTTTTAGCAATATGTCAGCTCAACTTGCGGCCAAATAATTCAAGTGAAAAGGATTAGCACGACCAAAGGGATAACGCTAAATGAACACAAACAAATAGAATTGCAAGAGAACGAAACGAAAATTGAACGGAGCGTTGATAAAATAAGACAATTTAGGAGTAGAGCGTGAGGAATGAGACATCGACGCAAGAGTGCAGAGGCGGCGGACCAGCTGGCACCTGTCATCACGCAATTTATTAGCTGCTCCAAAATAACAAGAGTCAGTGAACGTTCAAACAAAGAGAAAGCGCTCTATTAAGGTGCAGCATTGGCGAAACTTGCGCCACTTACTAAAAATGTTCTGCTATTCCACCTAGTTGGTTGAAGTGCCGTGTGATGCCGGCTTAGAATAGCATCACCCCACATCCCTCTCGCGGGTGTCGTAAGGGGCGACTAAGGGACTCGAGAGTATTGGTGTATTACAATTTTTAGGTCACTATAGTAATACATATGTTGCCGTGTGATGCCGGCTTAGAATAGTATCACCCCACATCCTTCCCGCGGGTGTGGTAAGAGGCGACTAAGGGACTCGAGAGTATTGGTGTATTAATTTTTAGGTGACAGGCTGACAACCTGGCACTATAGTAATACACATGTTTTCTGAAACAACCTTGGAAAACAATCCTCAAAAATGTCAGACGTGGCGATAGCGACAGTAACCTGCGGCCGTTAACGCTCTGCCTACCCCGCAACGGATAAAGGCGTGATATATGTATGTATGTATGTTGTTTGAAGTAAGTTTAATAGCCCCGGGATCGCAACTGTAGTGGCAATCTCTAAAAAAAGAAGGTATATTATTAATATTAGAATGCAAACGTAACTTTAATACGCAAAACATTCGAAAACCAAAATTATGATGAATAACTTACCAGATACCATTATTTAGAAGCAATCAAACCTTGTAAATTTTTATTTATAGTACGGAATCTGACTTTTGTCAAAGTATGGAGTGGTGATATTTTTTGATTAGGTTTGTGAAATCCCGATATAGGGGCGTGTACGGGGAACAAAGGTATTTGAGCCCGGTTACCAGTTGGAAAATTCTGCTCCTTCGGTTCAATGGATCGTTAGACCTTAAGTCGTGAACACAGCTTTTTTTGTTGTAATAAAAACTACTACATAAATCGAAGAAATTAAATAAAACTGCAAAAATTTTCCTTGCACTTTTTTTTCTTGACATGCGGTCACTTTTGAAACAATGTATAAATGTGTCATACAAAAGCGATATTAAATAATCTCAAAAAAAAAGAACCCTTGCTGCAATGTTTACAACATGGCACTTTCTATCCTCCTTAAAAAAATAATAATATTGATATAAAAACATTAACTGCAAATATTTTGAGGGGTAAATCAACCCATATTTTTTTTGGACCTGCCATACAAATTGACTATCGTCGGTTGATAATTTTGTATGGGAGGTCTAAAATATTGGTATTTTACTATTTTACTCAATAAAAATTTTGCCGTTCCAACCATTGGCAAAACTCACATTCCCTACTATTAAAGCTTAAACATCTGTGTGGTCTGCGTTTCTCGACAGGCTCTTTTTTTACTTTTTAGGGCACCGCTAGTCTAATTCTAAACGCAACAACGTAATCCATGGATTGCACCCTAGACACGTTCTCAATTACATTCACTAAGTTAAGCCAAAAACTATACACAAATTATATGCACTGCTTATCAATTGTGCTTTGTAATTGTAAGCTTTTAGTGCACCATTAAACCTGCTATTAATTTACGACGATGGATGAACGGTCCTTAATAAAAAGTTTATGTTTGTAATTGGTGTATCACAATTCAGTTCCGATCGATATTAATTTTGTGTCCAACCGACTTGAAAGTAGGAGGTTTTAAAGTTGAGCAGTGTGTATCTTTAAAATACTCTCAGTATTAAAATTATTTCATATTCGAGGTATTATGCATTTCAGAAGCGTAGGTTACGCACTTGCATCCTTACCTACTGCGGGTTTGATTACAAAGATTTTAGAGTTTTATTTAGTATCTTCTCTATTTAGGTGGTATTTGTATGTTAAACACTTGTACTGTTTCACAATTTCAATTTATTTATTTAGTGGTAGTAGTAGTGTTTAACATATAAATACCTACTAATAATGGAGTTTCACCAAGCGGTCACCAATATAAATTCTTCTCTATTTGTTTAGGAATTTCCAATTCGTCAAAATCGGTGGTTGTGTGATTTTGAAGTATTGTATAATAATTGTTCCTGAACTTACTGTGAAGACGTTTTTTTAGTTTTGGTCAAATTACGACTTGTTTGTATTATCAAATTAAGAATGAAGCCCTTAATTGTTTTCGGTTATATTCAATCGCGGTGCGGTCGTATAAATTCTTGGAACTTGGAAAAGAATAATGACTTCTTATTTGTCTTGTCGGTGATTAATGTTGTAGTTTCGTGTGAAGCAGTGCCACACGCAAAAGAGATGATAATTATATTTGTAGGATCTCATGTTCCGTGTCTCGCGGCGCATGCGCACGGAGTTTGCCGGTCGCGCGGCCGTGCGCATGCTCTAGCGCTTAATAACTGTCGCCGAGTGTTTGCATCACTGCGCCTGCTATGCTTTCCTATAATAAATTACTTCTTATTTTAGAAATTCTTATACAACTTCTTATTATCTGTTCCTATTGAACACATAGGTATCAGCATCCCAAGTGATAATCGTGGTTCTAAATGAGATGTATAGTCAGTCGTTCACTTGTACTCTACAACCTGTGTAAGTGCTGCATAAGAGCACAAATTATACAGCTTTAAGTTCACTATGGCTGTAAATTAGCACTATAAGGAACGCAATGTGAACCATACAACCTACATAAGTGGAATAAAGAGTGATAAGTAGCTTAATATACAGCCTTCACGGTCATAAAATCGAACAAAACGTCTCCAGTGCTACCTAAAATTCACATGCGTCCTAAATTATTTATTTATTTTATTGATTAATGGTTCCTTATTTGTTTAGTTTTGTGTGTGCCATCAGAAATATCGTTCTCCCGATAAAGGTCTTTTGGCGGATATAGTCTCAATACGGACTCATTACCGAAGGAGGTCCCCAGCAATAGACCTTTCCATAGCTCTCTGAGTGACATATAGCCGGTGGGCAAGTTTTACTGTCAGGTTCCACATCTCGGCTCCGTATGTCTTGACTGCTATGACGCACTGATCGGACACGGTCTTGAGCCACTGCATTCTGGAAAGGGTGACTCCAGAGTATGACACAACTTTCCTAACGCTGCCCAGCCCAGCTGCACTCTTCTGGTTAATTCAGCCTCGAAGTTGTCTCTTCCCAACTGAGATGTTTGCCTAAGGTATATATATACATATACATACATACTTCTGGACAACTTCAAGGTTTACACCTTCGACGGAAACCGGCTCAAGGATGTCTTGTTGATCTTTTGAGTATCTAAATTCATCCCGAGTCCAACACGTCTCAAGCCAGTGTTTAGACCAGAGTTTAGATATTTCCGTAAAATGTACCTAACGAAAGTTGTTCAGTTTTATGAATAGAACACACACCCTAAAAATATTAGTAGGTACTTTATTAAATGTAACCTTTTATATGTAATATGTCGTTGAATGTCTATGTCGTTGAATGTCTATGTCGTGATTTAATTTTTACTCTCAATAGCTAGGGTTGCCAGGCGTTCGGATTTAGCCGGACAGGGTCAGGCTTTTGATTGCCTGTCCGGCTTTTTTTAGGCTTTTAATATTTCGAAATATGCGCGGATCGAACCCAAATTGTAAAGGAACAAGCATGGCCTGGACGTGAGTGCTGTCGTCCCCAAAGCTCGTGGCCAGGCTTGGTTTTACACTGTTTAACATTAACCCTGAAAATCCTCAAAACTGTAAGTTGTCCGGCTTTTCTACCCAAAATGTCCAGTCCAACAAAGCTTGGCCTTACAGTTTTATTTATATGAAAACTGAAATTGGAGAAAATATGCAAGATGTCCGACTTTTTTACTAAAATGTTCGGCCAAACTCGCAGGTCTGTCCGGCCTTCAGGTTTGAGGACCTGGCAACCCTATTAATAGCTACGTTTTCAATAGTTATATTCAATAGGTATGCTTTCCGTGCGCCTTATTTTTATAGGTCACGTAGGTTTTATTTCCCGTTTATTGCATAGTCGTAATAATTTTTTTGTTAAATCGGCTACGATGTTCAAAATTTACACATTATTAAGTCATTCTTCGATAAGATGCGATTAAATTGTTTGCTGAAAGCCATCAAGAGATTGCCATTGATGAATTGGAACCGCAATCCTTTGAGTTCCAAGTTCATCAGGAGGTGGTAAATTGGTTGATATAATATGGTTGGAATTAGCAAATTCTAACCTACTTGCTTGCTACTGAAGAAGGGACTAGAAAGGTCTTGAGAAATCGAGCTATCATGTTTATCAGAAGTACTCTCAAAGTCTCTTAGATTTTCTGTGCAAAGCTGATCGAGTCATTTAGCGTGGGACACCCAATTTCTTTGCAGCAATTTTCATACCTATCCATCCGATAAAAGTATCTACGCGAATTCCCGAAGGGGGCGGAAGAGGCTTCGGTCGCACAGTCATTACTCAGCATCATCTTTGTACACGCATGGGCCAGAGCTCTAATGGGATATTAAGGCTATTACCAACGGCGAAATTGACCAAGCGACCGCTGAGGAAGCTACTCGGGACTATTAGCGGTATTACATATTTCATATGATCCACCGTCCATCGACGATTATGGGTGTATTAAAACGCCGTCGAACCGTCTCCCGATCATGGGAATATGCACAAGCCTTTACTTTTATCTACGTTTTTTACAATGGAGTTGGTAATTCCGGTGCTCACAAGCGTCTGAGGCGAACATTATGGGGATCCACTCCAAATCTTGAGAGTTTAATCTACTTTTTTTGACCGTGAGAGCGGAAAATCTTCAATACATCGTCAATACGGGAGAGCGTGGCATGTATTACCAGGGAAAAGTAATTAGTATTAGCAATATAATAACCGCTAATCTAAGTGAACGAATGAACTCCGAACGACAGTTTTTTAAAGCTTTGTGATGTGATCGATCATTTATTTTTCATCTTCTCTATTGCTCTAGTGTGTTGCTCGATTCAAAGTTCGAGTCGGGCTAATCGTAATCTAGGATTTGCAATGCGCACATGTCAACCCTTCAGGCAACTCTTGAGTCTTATAGTAGTATACTTTGCCTGCTATGTCCATGTATGATGTATTTTGGAATACGCGAGCTCAATTCGGTCTCAGTGTTATTCACAATAAACGTATATAATGAATGCAAAAAAAGTTCCAAAATACATGACTTGATACGTTTCCAATTGTCGTACACGATCGTGTTGATGGTCTCGACCTCCTCTCTCTCTGGCTTATCGTTTAGCGCGCCGAGGCGCCGAACTAGACAATAGACATGTTCACTTTTTTAAACAGCCTTTCCGTAGGGTCCGGATTCGTAGTTCCAATTACATAGAAAGGATTTAGTGCGAATCATATTAAGTTTAAAATTCTCGGAGAAATATTATTTTTAAATACCAGTATTTCTACATATTATGAAATCATTATATTGTATGAAGTGAATATGTCTAACGGATCCAAGCGAAACTGAGCCTTTGTTGGTGGAACACTTGCATCCACCGTGCGCACAAGACTTAAAAAATGCTCTAAAAAAGCTGATAATACATTGGCAACTCCAGTCCAGATCATACCTCTACGAGCATGCACCCAAGATGTAAATGCTGCTCCATACATATCTAGTGACTGTACACTGAAGGCGTTAATAAACAAACGCGGTCAAAAAACTTTTCGAAAGTCCTAGTAGAAATGTGAGATTTGTTATTTCTAGCCAAATTTTTAATCGTCACCATATTTGAAAGATAAGATGCACATATTGCATTACATTATAAGACAGTTTTAGTTTCTATTATCTTTTATCCTTTTCAAAATCCATTTGCTGAAAAATTACAGCGCCAATTAAGTTTACCAAATCCACAATTAATGCAATAATAAACTTTGGTTTTGGACAACTAAGGCACCCCTTGCACAACCAAGCTTTGACCGGATAGTTTCTGTCTGTAATCGATAAACATTACCTTTTCTTTGTTTCAGGATCCTTTTACGGTAAGTGGATAACCAGATGGTAACAATCATTTATGTCGTGTCTCATGAAAAATAAAATCAAGCTTCGGTGAAGCAGGTATTAGTTAGCTTACAAGCCAGAGAACTTTTCACTACCAATTTCGTACGAACGAAAACTTACAGGATAGTAGGGTCCGTAATTATAAATCGCACTCAACTGTGAGATCGATCTCAAGAGCGATTTTGACAAATGTCAGTCAATACTAACGAAATCTCAAAGTTGCACCCAAGATCGATCTCAGAGTTAAGTGCGGTTTATTAATACCGGCCTAAGAAACGTACAGAATTTTCATATTTTCTGTTGGCTTTTTCTTTTGGAGCTAGCTTTTATTTTCCAAAAGTCACTCTTAGGTAAGGGCAGAAAAATCCCAGCAGTGCTCGGTCAACCAGGTACTAATAATTAAACCTTGTATATATATTTTTTCATGTTTGAACGACCGTTGACTGCATCTCGACGATGGATTAACAGGGTGTGAGTATTTATTATTTATTTTATTATTTTCAAACCTGCTACTTTCGTTTTCGCTCCGCACTGTTCACCGAAATAGGTTTGAACGATAAAAAAATCTAGTAATAATCTTTCACCACAGATCAATAGATTGACAAAATCTATTACTATTATTATCTGAAAAATTCAGACACAAGGGTACATTTGGTCGTTAGACGACCCGGTGTTCCACACGAAAAGAGAGATATTACCTGATAGCACGATTGGTCACGGTGCATCCAAATAACCACGCAGGAAATTACGGTCTAGTGGCCAGAGAAGCATTGGTTACGTACCCAATACTGCCATCTGATATGGTCCATTTGAACTTCTTAAGATCCCCTAGGATACTTAGGAATCCTATAACTGAATAAACCTTCACACTCGTTTTGATGGACGTTTCATTGCCATTGAGTTTCAATATACAATAAACTATAACTACCGAAATAGGAAAATAATGACTTGTAGTCAAATAAATTGCCTACATTAAGTCTCAAAGTGTATGATCACTTAGACGGTAGTCGTGACACAACCATGTCAGAAGCCTTGTAGAAGGCGATTGAAAAATTCTGACACTAGGGTTCATCGGGTCGTTAGACGACTCGGTGTCCCACAGGAAAAGATGAATAGAGTCTCAAATTAGAACGTAATTGAAATGCAAATAATCCTATGGCCCATTTTGTCCTAGGAATATAAGTAAATATCATTTTCTCCGACATAGTGTTTGAAGTCTAAGTAATATTTTCGTAAAATAGGAAGGCTAACTTAGAGTGGAAATGGCAGGCTAACTAACAAACTATATGAGCAAGTAGCTATATATTATATACTTTTCTTTGCTATCAAATATCTCGGCGTATACATTACCTAATCGTAATTAGGTACTCAACTAATCATTACCTATATAGGTAACTTGACAATTTGATAATTACTTAGTTGTATTGAAGACGCATCGTTCGTGGATCCTAATTGACGAACAAGCAAATGCAATCAATTGACGATGTAACTACCTATCTCACTTATGTAGAGTCGCAATGTAGGTTAGGCGTTAAATGTAGGTAACTATGCAACATTTATCAGGCTATCTTGAATTCGTATTTATTCGAACTCTGAGATCGAACTCAAGAACGATTTTGACTAATGTCAGTCAATACTAACAGCATCTCAAAGTCGCACTCAAGATCGGTTTCGGAGTTTAGTGTGGTTTATGAATAATACAATATTTTCCAAAAGCTTTTAACGAGCAATTCTTGTATGCACTGGTGATGCACTGTAAAGAGTGTAGGAGACGGTGTAACGAAAACTTTGCAGGCGTGATCAGACCATGAAACTGAACAACTTTTTGTATGGGGGCTGTGCTGGTAAACGAAAAATTTTTTCGACCTTCCATACAAAGTTTCCGATCAGCTGACTGACTTTGTATGGGAACTCAAAATTTTTTTTTCCTTTCCCAACATAGCCCCCATTGAAAAAGTTTCATGGTCTGATCACGCCTGCAAAGTTTTCGTTACACCGTCTCATACAGGCTGTTAGGATAAATCTGCCCTGTTACGCGTATCTACTGTATCTCTCAGGCTACCTTAATAGATTTAATAGATCTAGATTTAAGTTTGAAAAATGTTATAGCTCATAACTAAGAAAATATTTATTCTATAAAGATTTTTTTAGGGACTAGAAGTAGAAAAGCTACATAGTTTGCTTGTCATTAACCATGTGCCCGGCATTAACCATTGATATGGACAAACTTCATCATTGCAAACATCACAGAAAAATAAGTAACAGCAACTGAGTGAAGTGGACTTACCACTTCACATATAACAAATCGGCAGTAGTTCGTAGTTTCTGTAGCTTTATAGGTATATAAGTTTCCAACCCAATCCGTAGGTAAGTACATGAAAGACCACAAACACAAAGTGTAGAGGGTATGGCTGAGTTGTTATTATGTTCCCTACAGCATTCTCTTTTGTCGTGTAGGACACCGCACTGAGTCGTCCAATGACCCGATGAACCGTTATAAATGTAACTTACCTTAAATCGAATTTCCACCAAGCGAACAAAGTCGCGGGCACCAGCTAGTCTGTTAATAAAATTTATTTCACCAGTTTTTTTATGAATACCGCTATATATTGTGGCGAATAAAAAACATAACAACGAGCGAGTTCGGTCCGAGCAGGTACAAAAAGTTAAGGTTAAAGTAAATGAGTAGCTTCTTCAGAAACATTAAAAATCTTCGATTGGAGAATTATTCCTTAGTAACTTAGATCCACCAGACTCATTTTCATCACTATGCTTCGTTAGGTATAAGAGAATTAAATCCAACTGTGTTAAAGAATGATGCCGTGTGATGCCGGCATAGAATAGCATCACCCCAATTCTTCCCGCGGGTGTTGTAAGAGGCAGCTAAGGGACTCGGGGGTTTCATGTGTGTTACCACGTATTACAACTTTAGGCGACAGGCTGACAACCTGTCACTACAGTGATACACGAATCATCTGAAGGGGCCCTCAATACTTGTCAGACGTGGCGATAACGACCGTAATTTTACGATCGTTAACGCTCTGCATACCCTGCAAGGGATAACGGCGTGATTTGTGTATGTGTATGTATGTATGTTTACGAAGAAGGTACCTAACTTCAAGTTTCGACTACATACCTGCCTAATATATCTTCACGGTCGTTCTCGTATCCTGCCACATTTCAAGTTAAGTGTAAGGTAAGTTAATACACTAGAACCACCTCTCGTCCGGTTTTCAAACACAACATTGCTTTTTAAACTCTCAAAATAAAATAGCCCGTAACAATTTACACGTTTGTGTTGACGGAAGTTGAATAATTTTACTGACCTTTTCGATGTTTCTTACTTAAAGGACATAAAGAATAGATCGTGTGCTGCTAGGGTGATATAAATTGGCCAACGTAACGTATTTATTGAAATTATTACAGACACTTGGTATTCCAAGTAAGTATTTAGTTACTGCCAAAAGTTTCATTATCTATGTGAACATACATACATACATACACTAATCACGCCTTTATCCCTTGCGGGGTAGGCAGAGCGATAACACTCGCAAAATTACGATCGTCATCGCCACATCTGACAATATTTGAGGGTCGTTGTAGGTAAGTCGTGTATCACTATAGTGACAGGTTGTCAGCCTGTCGCCTAAAATAGCAATACACTTAAAACCGTCGAGTCCCTCAGTCGCCTCTTACGACACCTACGGGAAAGAAATGGGGTGATGCTATTCTAAGCCAGCGTCACACGGCGTTCATCATCTGTGCGAAGTTACATCCTAATTAAATCTGTTAATGGACCTAAGTAGGTAGGTATTTGTCCGGGGGGCTGCTGCAAGAAAACATAACCTACAACGTAATTCATTAGACGAACTCCGAGTAGGTATAATAAACAATAGATTTGCCCATGTCTTAATGTAATGGATCTAATTTAGATCGACCATGTTCTAATAAGGAAAGAGATGGTGTTCAGTTATAAACTTCGTCTTTGATAAACTCACTCGTTCAGAAGAGGCAAGAGATTTATATCAGGCAAATTATCAAGCTTTGCTTTGTGTAGGGTCCTCGTAATCCTGTTTAAAATTTATTAGCTAAGTCGACAATAAATTAGTAAATTAGCTTGCTTCCTGACCTGGATTATTTTTTAAAAGATTTAGTTTTAAGAGTAAATGTGTTTATTTTTTTTTTCATGTCGTGCCGGTTTTTCTGCCTCCTCAAACTTCAGTATGTAAGTATATCAGTTTATTTAGATTGTAATACTCGACCTTACATAGAGGGTGTAAGAGACGGTGTAACGAAAACATTGCAGGCGTGATCAGACCATGAAACTGAACAACTTTTTTGTTTTTGCATGGAACTTGGAATTTTGCATGGAAGGTCTAATTATTTTATGCTTACCAGCATGTACCTCATAAAAGAAGTTGTTCAGTTTTATGGTCGCCTGCAAAGTTTTCGTTACACCACCGTCTCTTACACCCTGTATAGTTGTTATCGACTCGAAGAAGAAGTCGGAACTTTCATATGTTTTAAACTAGTCAGTGTATTTTCATTGGCTGGTTTATCATTTAAGTCACCAAAACAGTCACAGTGGCAAGTAAAGTCAACATAAAGTAATCAAAACACGGTGCACAATCAACGGATGTGTATGAAATTACGACGTATCTCATCAGAAGTAAAAAGTTCAGACGATGTATATTTTGTTAAGCATTAAGCTGTTTTGGTACTAACCCCTAAAATGCCTACACAAATTGGAATAGCTTCCCGCGCCAACGTGTAAGGTAGATAGTACCTACGTGGTAAATCCTGCTCGAACCCAATGTGCGCTGCAAATTAAGCGCTCCCCCTGAAGCCAATATTTCTCAGTGCGACGTCGAACCTGGGACCGCCCGCCACTAACTACCCCACTGAATCAGCGACGATCACGCCTACATCTTGTACATACGCCGATTGCTACGTACCTTACCTAGTCGTACCCTATCGAATGAAGTTACTGCTGACTGAAATCTTGCTTCATCTAATATTGTTAGAACATCGCCCTCCATCACAGATTTGAAAATCGAACACTAAAATGCGGAATTTGGTATTGCGGTCTTTTATTTTACTAGGAGTTGGCAACTTTAGTATATGTGAGCAATAGCTGTAGGTACCGATTAATTAACATTTTGATAGAAAAATAAACGCGCTGAAATATATTTTTTCAAATGCAACTACTTAAACTTTAATTAATAACTTTTTTGCAATTACTTAAAGTGTGTCCCACTAATCCCAATTTAAGAGGCCAGGTAGCCTTCTCATTCTATGAGTACTTAAAATTACACAGGCTTCTTAGTGGTCAGATTGTACGCCCTCAGACGTAGCAAGCCTAAGCTCCCGGCCTAATCATATTATTATTTTATTTACCATAAAGATTACCGTGAATGAGAGCAATCTAATTCCTATAACTATGCTAATAACACCTATTGGTAGGTAAAGATCCCGTGGTTAGCAAATGTTTGACGGACCTGCATACTCGATAGAGCTGTAATTTGGTGTGTTTAAGTGTCAAATTTGGGTGCGTTAGCAGAGAATAATGATTCAAACGTATTACAATTGTACCTACACAGACACACATCGAGTGTAGGGAAAAAAATCTATAAACTTAAAAATAAAAGGTAGCAATGCTCTGAGAAAGAAGGTTTTTCTAAGCTGATTTGAAGATTTTAATTTAAATATAACTGCTCGTAAGAATTTTAAAACATTTTTAAAATGCAGCATGTTAGATGAACCTTTTATAATAATTGTGATTTTATTTAATTATTTATTATTATTCATTAATGTTTTGTTCTCACAATTATTATAAAAGTTAATTGGTGAATTAATGTAGGTATTATGAAAAAAACTACTTAGTAATTAGTGTAGTACTTAGTAGTTAGTGAAAAAGTGGTTTTACTAATAAATTAGTAGGTACTTTTGTCACTACATAGTATAAAGCAAAGTCGCTTTTCGCGTCTGTCTATATGTATGTTTGCTTAAATCTTTACAACTACTCAACGGATTTGGATGCAGGTTTTTTTAATCGATAGAGTGATTCCAGAGAAAGATTTTTATGTATAACACTTGCCAGGAAAACGAGTTGCAGTGCAGCGGGCGCAGCCGCTAGGCGGGCCGCTAGTTATTTATAAAAGTATTGTATTTTATTCTTACTTAGGTATTTGTTTCAAAACAAATACATGTTTTCTTAAAGGAATCTTTACTACCTAAGTATGTAATACTATTACAATGTATGTATTCAATATGTAATACTAATCCTGTAGTATACTTACTATCACTCTTGCTCTTCGAGGACTTGCATCCCAAATTGCAGCTTTATCGAAATGGCATACGTCGACCGCTATAATAGTGGGCTCCTGGCTAACCGTGTTCTCTTCAAAATATAATCTTTAATCTCGATGCAAATCATCCTAATACGTTCCGATTATAAAAAGCTATAATTTCGGCATTATAATGTCCATCAAAGTGTTTTACATATATAAAAATAAAAGACCGGCAATCAAGTAATTTGTTTCTCGACCTACTAAACTCTTTTCGTGGTAGAATCGTGCTCTGACTTAGGTTTAGAATATTTTAATTCATAATTTGTTGTCGATATTAAATTTGATAATATATTCAAAAGCGTGCAGAAAAGAATTTCTTAAACAAGTTTAGGTGACTTTGTAGTAAGATTCAATATAATACCTCTGTACTTAATTAATTTCGGGACCAGCTAATTCTTAGATTAAATATTGGTCTGGCTTGCGAGACCTATCTATCATTCATCTAAGATTTAATTATTGTAAGGAATGAATGTGCTTTAGTGGAAGTAGTCTTAATATTTTTGGATGTGACAGCGTCCCGAATACTGATAGGGCAAGCAGACCATGAAACTGAACAACTTTCCCGTAGGAACATATGTCAGGAATCGTCAAAAAATTTTTGGTTTCCCATAGTAAAATATGCAGTCAGCTGATCGCGAGTTTGTAGGTATGGGATGTCGAAATTTTTTTGTCGTTTCCTGTCATATGTTCCCAGGGGAAAGTTGTTCAGTTTCATGGTCTGCTTGCACCCTAAAAGTATTCGGGACGCTGTCCCTAAGTACTTGATTGTGTGATTTTCAGACGGCGATGCACTGGGCTTGCAAGCGCGGTGATGAAAACTTGGTGAAACTACTGGCAGGGGTGGCTCGGCACGTTGTCAACGAACGTTCCGTGAGTATGATAAAACATGCCTCATAGTGGCTTCATATACCACTATTATATTTTATATTGGGTCTCATATTCATCATTGGCATCATACATCTGTGTGTGACAGACGATTTAATCAGTGTCTAAGGCAAGGCTCATTGCTATATAAACGGATGCGGGAGCGGCACAACTTTCAGCACAGTGAATTAAAGGAGCGTCTACATCCCAGGTGGCAAATTTGTTCCGTACCAGTTTCGCAAAACTTTCAGACCAACTCATCGTCTCTGGTTTTGGGAAGATCAGGATTCTTCTTAACGGGCAATTTGGATGAGTTCACGTCTCATAATATTATGCTGCTGCATATAATGTTAGTAGACGTGCCGCGTGATGTCGGCTTCGAAAGGCATCACAATTTACCCGCGAGTGTCGTAAGAGGCGACTAAGGGACTCGAGGTTTCATGTGTATTACAACTTTAGGCGACAGCCTAACGCTCTGGCTACCCCGCAAGGCATATAGGTGTGATATATGTATGTATCAGCAGCTACATATCAATAGAAATACAGATTTCCCGACAACTTACGAGTACTCGTAAGTATGTTTTATCGAAGAATCTAATTACAATAGTATAAATTCGCTTTTTGCGTTTCTGTTTGTCTGTCATTCATGCTCTTAAATCACACAACCCAGTTTGATGCGGTTTTTTGAATAATAGATAAAGTGATCGAAGAGGAAGGTTTCATTTTATGGGCAAGCGATTAGAACCGGGTGCAAAGCTCTGAGCGGGCCGCTACTCAGCTGAGGTAGGTTAGTATAGGTATTATGCTCGATTAGATTTGGCGGTAAGTGCGTTGAAATTAAATTAGAACTTCTACATATTTTAGGCCGTAAGTCGACCAAAATTATCCTTTGACCAACTTAATCTATTCAAGATTGTTTTGCTCCGGGACAGATGGCACTAAAAATGGAAGATATGTTATTAATGAATACTTTTCCTTAGTTTGAACAACTAACTGTCTGTGACAAAATATACCCAAGTAAGTGCTTAGAAAATTGAATAGTTTAAGAAGCACCGGTAAAATGAGATTTTTTGATGAAAGAACTCCAGGTGTACCTATCGCCCGTGACAGTTGGTAGGTAGGTAAGGTATACAATAATGTGAATAGGTAGGTAATTTAAGCAAATAATTTAATGCGTGTTGTCTGACGAGACAAAATAACGAAACTTAACGATCTCTATCGAGAATTGCAATCGTCATAAAATGGCAGGCGAGAGTTTATGTTGTGTTTACATCTACGACTTCGTTATCGTATACTTACTTTACTGTTACCTAGAAGCTTTGATGCTCAATCAAATTTACTTACTCTGGGTAATTTTGCCTGTTTTTACTGTCTCGTTAAAGTGTCATTAAATTCTTTTTCATGTGGTGTGTTGGGTGAACGACCGAAGCAGAATGGGGTAAGTTAGGCAATTTTATTGCAGAACTACTTGTGGATTCCAGTGAAGCGCTACTAAATGTATCTGCGTACCACTTAATGCTTTAATGACTCCTTTTACTAACAATTTTATACGACGCTTTAAAAGCCATCCCTTTGTGCATTGACTTGAATTTTGTTTAGACTATTTTAAATTTATGTAAAGCCATATATCTAACGTCTCTTGACTCTTGAACATCTTTAATTTTAATTTCTTAAGAGTACAGTAATAATAAAACATGTCTTCCTTTAGTCCTTTCAGGTAGCATTTACGAGGACGCCTAATTGGCATTGCTAGAAAGTTTTACGATTAACAGTTAGTGTGCCCACACAAACCCTTTAATTTCTGAAAATTTGTCATAAGAGCACACTAGCTTTACTTTTATCATCTTCTTGTTTAAACCTTGCTCAAACCTTGCTCTCTTTTCGTGTGGGACACCAAGCTCTCCAACGACCTTGTGAACCCTGGTGTCACAGGTTTTCAAGTGCCTACGACTATAGCGACTCCTAGTAGCAGGACAGGACCGTGACGTTGTTATGCTTGTAGCAAGTCTCTGACATAGCTAAGTTATCATATCATAATTGTCACCGGGACCGACAGTCTTACGGACAATCAGTTGGTACCTTCTTGCAATTCCACCGGGAATCAAACCAGGAATCTTTGCATCACTGCGCCACATCGATCGTCAACCTTTGCTAACTAAAACCTCAACATCCAAAGATCGCAGATGGTGTGTACTCAAAAACCCTCCGGACGACTTTGACACTTTCTTAAGCTTGGCCCTTTTTAAACTTGGTACTTTCCTAACTCGTCTCTTTTTTAACTCGCCATTAATACACACATAGTAACTGTTTTAATTTTTTAGTCGGCTCAACCTCCATGGATAGAAATTGCGTGCTATTTGACGACCGATGTGGTGCGTCGTCTGCTGCCTATTATGAAAAGTTCTAAATCCAAATTCTGTTTGTGTAGAAGATTTACGGGGTGTAAGGGACAGCGTCCTGAATACTGATAGGGTGCAAGCAGACCATGAAACTGAACAACTTTCCCCTAAAAAATATGTCAGGAATAGTCAAAAAGTTTTTGGTTTCCCATAGTAAATGCAGTCAGCTGATCGCAATTTTTGTATGGCAGGTCGATTTTTTTTTGTTGGTCCCTGACATATGTTCCTAGGAGAAAGTTGTTCAGTTTCATGGTCTGCATGCACCCTATCAGTGTTCGGGACGCTGTCCCTAACACCCTGTATATGTGATCATAGAACGCCGATACAGGAGTCGTAAAGGGAATAATTTTATTTTTATTTTGACAAGATAACTCACAGCCAACTTATTTTACAATAGCACGAAAAATAGACAAAACTGGGCCATTAACAATATTTCACCTTTAATATTTATGATATAGAATGTCAATTACAAGAAAAACGTTTAAATCGAAACGCACTTTAAATACAAAGAAAGAAGAACGGATATAATTATACATGTGATCTTGTGTTTATTATTACACACAAAACTTAAATACTCTAATCAAAATCAGTTTAAAGGCGTAATTTCTAAACATAAAATGTCAATTGCTGAAAAACTGTAGCTAACAATGACTCTCCAGGTTTTGACGCGTCACCCTCTGTAATATATTACCGATCGTATAGTGCAGGTGTCCCACTATTCTGCGCCTCTATTGGATTATTGAGCAGGAAAATTCTTATCGTTTTAATATCTATCGGAAAGATGTTCAATATTCTTAAACTTAGTGAATAAGGCAACAGATGCGCAAAGTTAGTTTGACAAGAATATTCTTTTGGTAGAAATGTCGCAGTAAGAAGGCAGAATTAGTAACTCGTTAAAAATCCTAGGATTTTAGCCAAAAGCTGGCGGATGGCAAAATCGTATATTTTATTCCACCATCGTTCTGAGCAGATTCAGTAAATCAGCCAAAATCCTATGATTATGGCGGAAACCCTAGGTCTGTTTAGTACTTAGGGCAACGAGGTGTGGATACAAAATGATATTATGTCATCCAAAACTAATTTCATAAAGGTAGGATATGTTAGTTAATCGATTACTTCAAAAAGGTTTTTTTTTGTAAGAGACTGTTCAATGAAGTTTGACTGATAGTGATAAAACTTTATTTTAGGTTTATGAAAAGCTACTTTTCATGTTAAACCATTATGATTTCGTACTTGATGACCATTACTTGCATTAATAGCGCCAAAACAATAATAATAATTGACACACTTCTTTTTATTTTCAAATTTTGGTATGAAATGAGGTATAGGTGGTAAATACTCAATAAAATAGCAGATACTAAACTATAATTTTTATCCAGATAGACTAAACTGACAGCCAAGAATGGCCTTATTTTTTTAAAATATTGCAAGCATTATTCTGGTGTTGTGGTTTGACTCATGAATTTTATTCATTGAACTGTTGGGAGATGATTCTTCGATGTAGTTATTTTTGTAAATAAATATGCATAATAAGTACATTCTCTTCTCTGCCAGATTTTTGAAAATGGGTTGTAGGTCAAATAGAAGACTGTAACATTAACCGATATGGGTAAACAAACTTTACAACTTACTTCGCTGCTGTGGTGAACCTGGTAAATAAATTGTAATCCTCTGACGATAACAACAAAAACGTATTGTTGTCAGGTCAGACATGAAGTAAATGTGAAGTTAGGTTGTTACAAACAAAGTAGTGTGTTTGTCTTTTAGGCCAAATTATTAACGCAAATTGAAATTAACTAAATTATTGGCAAAAATATTCAATGACTATCTTTGAATCATATAGCTTGATCATTCGGGGTACAACACATTTTTTTTTTAATACAATTACGTTGCAACCCCCCAAATGTCAATTTAGTCTATCTAAAAATTATAGTTTAAATTGTATTACAGAAAAACCTTTCCCATCCCTAGTAAAATTGCGTTTCATTGGGTGCAAACATTCATGTTCCAAATTCAATTCTCATTTTGCAAATTTCCTATTTTATTCGCACTTAGTAGTTTTTTTAATAGAGGGGATGAAAAGTTATTTTAGTTGATAATTACTAAGTCAAATTTCAAATTTCAAAATTTCAATCGTTTATTTTCCAAGTAGATTCACAACGAACGCTTTCAGAAAGTCAAAAATTTACAATACAATACTGTCGCTAAAAATAAATTAGTCATTGTAAAAAAGAGAAAATTGTCAGACACAATTTTCTCTTTTTTAAGACTAAGTAAGAAAGACTTCATCAATATTTTTTTATATTTTCAGGGCTATACTCCACTACACATTGCAATGCAGTTTCGTCATGAAAACGTTTTCCGGCTGTTAGTAGAAGTCTATGGTAGGTGTTTATGATTTCCTGGAATTGTTCTTTTGTCTGAACACCGAGGCGTCCAACGACGGGATGAACCCTGTTGCAGGCAAATCATTATATTACTAAAGAGACAATGATATTTCAGCTTGTCTAGACCACGAAGTAATAGTATATTGGACAAGCGGTAAGAAAATAATCGATTGCTAAAGAGGGTGTAGTTCGAGGCCCGAAGCCCAGCTGAGGGCATCAAAACACACGAGTTTGCAATCGGATTTTCTTCCGAGTGCTACACAGTGCTTTGTATTACACCTGCACGAAGAGAAAAATAATAATACTAATAGATCAATAGATAATCCTAAAAAAATACATGAAAAATCCAATGCGAATTCGCGCAGTATTGTTTTTTAAATATCGTTAAAAGCAACAAGTTAAAAAAGGAGCGTGTAACCGCTTCGAAATATCGAGGAAAAAAAAACACAATGGTGGTGATAATCCCGTTAATACTATTAATTCAAGTGCAATGACTCACATTCCTCTCTACGTTTCATAAAGGCATTTTCTATGTACCTAGGTGTAGTATACATTATATATTAAACTGTTTAATTGTACATCATTAATATTACAGACGCTGATCCGAACGTTCGAGACTGGTCGGGAAGGAAGCCTCGTCAGTATTACCACATGGACACTATGCTGTCACCTGGATCGTATCGGAGTGAGTTACTGTCACCTACTGCTCGACGACAATGAAATTGAAATGGAAAACATTTGAACTGGTACAGCTATACACACACGTATCATGCCTTTATGGGGTAGGCAAAGAACGTTAACGGCCGTATAAAATACGGTCGCTATTGCCACGTCTGACAAATATTGAAGCCCTTTTTCAGATGATTCGTGTATCACTATGGTAAACTAGCCGGTGCCCGCGGCTCCGCCCGCGTGGTAGTCGGTTTTAGAAATCATCCCATAAACTATCTTATGTGTTAAGTTACCGTCCATGAGTGTGCCAGATTTCATGAAAATCGGTTCAGCAGTCTTTGAGTGAAAGATTAAGAAGCATACAAACTTTCGCATTTTATAATCTATCTAATACCTTTAAACGAGCAAGAATTGTATATATATATATATATATATATGTATATGTATATATATATATATATATATATATATATATATATATATATATATATATACCTATATATATAATCGGGATCTCGAAAACGGCTCCAACGATTTTCTTGCAAACTCGTATATAGGGGGATTTGGGGGAGAAAAATCGATCTAGCTAGGTTTAATTTTCCAGAAATCACTCTGAGCGGCAAAAGAAGCGGAATTTTGTGAACGTTGCATTTTGTGTGGAGACAGTACCGCTATTTCGTCGGCCGACCGTCCACAGAGTTAGCTCAGTTGGTTAAGGTGATCCGTTTTCCATACAAAAGTCAATGGACTTACATGCTTACACAAACCAAAAATTTTGGTTGAAGTACTGATCTACAGTCCTATTTTAATGTAAAGTTTTCGCAAAATGATAGAAATATACGATTTAGTTATCTGAAATACCTTTTTTGATCAGTAATTTTCTTCCCAATAATACATTTGTAGGCGTGCTATCTATAGTGTAGGATAGTCATTTGTGTGCGTAACATTAACCTGTGTGCGTGAATGTTCGAGTCATGGGCTGAAGGTCACTGGAGCCAGAGTGCATTCCGAAACTCGATATCGTTTTACGCATTTGTTGTGGAAACAGTTAAGGGGTAATATAAAATTAAATAATAAAATTAAAATATTTATATTTTTATGCTCAAACAAGATAAAGAAGTGCACACTTTATTTTTAATGCGTGCAAACCATTCAAACTCGCAATAAAATAAAATTCAATGCTCGTATAAACAATACCGAAAATTTTTGAACGCAAGCGTCAAAACTGTCAAAATCAAAGAACACGTGTACGTCTTGTGTGATTGTGCGATTGTTTACTATTTCAGAGATAGTTTTCCGGTAAGAAATTGATTTCTATATCATATTGAATGTGCAAGTAAATAGTTGGTGCAGCCTGTGTTGTTTACGTCCACGTCAATAACAAAAAAATTATCAATTCTTGTTTTATTCGAAAATAATTTTATTATACAATAAAAAAGGCAAAAAACAATACATAAACAAAAAATAAAATTTTCGTACCGAGGATAGAACCTGGTACGACCTTATCAAAAGCCACAATAAGGCTGTCACCTCTGTGGATCACGATGCATTAGGCGTCAAAATAAGCGAATGCTTTCGTATAAATGACTTGCACATGTGTGAGTAGAGGAGATGTGTATAGACACGGAACATATTTTCAATTGACTTATACTCCATAATTTGAGCAAATTTTTTTACGGAGATTTTTGTGACTTGTCGAAGATACATTATATTGTCGCAAATAACGTTTTAGTAATTTTATAGATTGTATTTATTGCGTAAAAAAAATAACTGTGTTATATGCAGCAGTAGCTCCATCTATTGGCGTTGTGTAGCTTAGCAAGACGTAACGGATCACCTTAAGCCGCTTGCCTATAAATCCCATGAGCTTGAGTTCAATTTTTGCTCTTTTATTTTTACAAATATATTAATATTTTCTTTTTTTTTACAATTTTTTTAAATTATATATTTTTTATTTGTTGTATTCTACACAAAGCTCACACCACATTATTGTAAAACTAACGCCATCTGTTGATTTGACGTGGTAGTTGATGTTACGCGGGTCCGTGTGCAACCGTGCACTATGCCGTTCATCGTCGACTAAACGTTTTTTTATCGTAACAAAACAACGTTTAAAAAACCTATTAACGTATTTCGTTTCTTACCTGTGCCACAGATAATATAATACTACTAAAGTAGTACAGATACATAACGTCATACAAGGGAGTGCGACTGCCCTAAGACGGCTATTTGAGTCGGCTATTTTGAGATGTCGACTCAGCGCGTGCGCTGTGAGCGACATCTAGGTTTATTGTTGGATAATTCGTCGCCGACGACGTGGGCGACGTGCCTCACAGCTTTACTCGCTGTCACGATTGATGGCAGCACGGTCGCTGCACTGGTATTATCATCTGTGGTTGTAGGTAGCGCATGCGTCCGTGTGTGTAAGCACAATAATGCCAAAATAGAGATTTTTTGGCGCGAGCCAATATTTTATTTTGCGGCAATACCTAGTATCAATTGGATAAATTTGAAAATGTTTTCAATGATGCGCTCGCGTGAAATAAGTTTTGTTTCGATGGTCAAAAATGTGTCGGTGAACTTACTATGCGTTGTGCTATATAAATATCTGCCTATGCCACGTATCTAATCTGGGGGAACGGCAGTGCCCTCGCCAAGTCGAGCAAAAAACCAGCATAGCCGCCGTACCATCCTTTTTTCGAAGCGGTTCAGGCCATTTTCAAAGCAAAAGTTGTTCAAATGATGGGCCGCTTCTTTTTACATGGACATTAAGGAACCGGTGTAGCCAATGTAGACCATCAGATTTACCACAGAAGCCCGGCTAAATTATAAGAGATACAGTAAAGGTCCTAAAGCAAAAGTTGCTCAGTATGATAGGTCGCTTCTTTTCACATGGAAACTTGGGGATCCTGATGTACATACACACAAATCACGCCTACATCCCTGGTGGGGTAGGCAGAGCGTTAACGTCCGTAAAATTACGGCCGTTATCGCCATGTCTGACAAAATGTTTGAGGGTCGCTACAGACAAGTCGTGTATCACTGTAGTGACAGGATGTCAGTCTGTCGCCTAAATATGTAATACACGAAACCCTCGAGTCCCTTAGTCGCCTCATACGACACCCACAGGAAAGAAATGGGATGATGCTATTCTAAGCCGGCATCACACGGCAATCCTCCTGATCCTGATGTAAGTTAACTAATTAGAGATACTTACATAAAAATGGTTTCAAAGAAATAGATGTTCAGTTACTCGGTACTGAGCTGTTCTACCATAAAAGGTGTGAAATCCATGTGAAACCAAGTCGGCTTTTGATTTGATTATATTCTAATTTTGATTTTTTTACAAATTAATGTTTTTGTAGGGATAAATACTTACGTACAAGGTAGTTCAGAACAGTCAATGCTTGTAGTCAACGTTTTGCATCGATCTGTGGCCTATGCAATGAAAGTAGGTACAAGTTATAAGTCCACAGGTAAAATTCGATGCACATTACGTAGCCAGTGGGTCATCAAAAGAGTAGGATTTTACTTCGCTACGCAATGTACTGAGAATTTCACTTGTAGAAATTGTAGCCTGTAGTTTCATAACATGGGGCACTGCCTGTAAATCAGTAATCAGAAAATTGTAGTCTAAAAACTATTTATAGGTAGGTAGGCAGCTGCATACTCCTACCAGATGCTTAATTTTAATAAGTACCTGAGTAGTAATTTGTCGATTTTAAATATTTTTATTCACTATCCAGCATCTAGGTACTCCACTTGTTGACATATATATGAAATACCCACATATATATGTGGCCCACAAAACTGACCAAGTTTCTTCAAACATTGGTCGAAAAGGTACCTACTACCTACGTACTATTGATGGTGTAACAGTGATAATGATAAATGATAATGTTCTCATCAACACGATATGTTAATGAAACTAGAAAATAAATGCATAAACCTTTATTTTTATTCCATTTTCGAAAAGAAATACTTAAAAAAATGTTCACTTTTACGAAAATTTATCCTTAATGTTCTAGTAGTTTATTTTTAAACGAGAATTACATTTTTTTTTTTAAATTGAGAATCTTACATAATAAGTAACATACACTTATATTGCGTATTACTTATTATGTAAGATTCTCAATTTCGATGCAGCTTGTAAAGATTTTTTTCTTGATTTACAGTAATCATGAATTTTCACTTCTAATAATTTCTTTATGATGTAATCAAAATGATTCAAATCATGGTAATCACCAGGGACGTTAAGTTCATTCTTGAGATTTTTGGATAAATTCGCAATTAAATCATTCTTGTATAATTCATTAACGTTTCTATTGTAAAAATCAAGCGATTTGTTTACCAAATTGTACAAATAATCACTAGGGGATTTGAGTGTAGGTGCGATTATATTAGAATAAGTTTTGTTAATCAACAATAATTGTTTTTTATCTGCCAAATCAACTTCACCTTTAATCAAAATGTCTTTGCACTCTTCACAATCAAATTTTTCAATACATGATTTTCCGATCCACCCAGCAAAATACACAACAGAGCATGTCTCTAATGTAACTTCACCTTCGGAAGAATAATGCAATTCTCCCGAAGGTGCAGTTACACCAGGATCCAATCCCTCACTAAACGGGGCCTCAAAAACTTCGTTAAGATCATCGTCTGTGACACATTCTTCGTGTGTAAGTGTAACAGACGATGATCTTGGAACATCATCGACTGCTGCAACATTTTGCGCTGCAGACGATGACGTTCCGGGCTGGCAACGTGTGCGTGTATTTTGTTGGGTGTTCGGTAAAAATGTTGATTCATCTGATTCACAATTCATTTTATCAAATTTCATCAAATTGTTAAGCAAATTTGATCTAAACATTGATCTCAATGATTTTGATGAGGGGTTTTTATTGCATCCACCTTTTATTCTATAAATACCAAATAAATTTTCAATCACATCTTGATTTAATCGATAAGTGATTATAAATTTGACGTTAGTATCGGTGAATTCTTCAGCGGAGAATTGTAGTACTGCATTGATTGTCTGAATCATTCCATCAAAACAAGGAGGGCGGGTAAATTGTTTTTGATTTTTTTTGTTAAATGTTATTTTTTTTAATTTTCCGAATATTTCTTTGCTATTGGTTAAAGTTTGATTAACGATCGTATCTTTGTTTTTTGTGATTGCACACCTGTATGGGTTAGAATCAAATTTATTTTTTGAATTGAGGCAATCAAACAAATCATTACATAATTTTACAAAATCAGCTGTGTGTTTTGCAGTACTACTTTTTAATTCTCCGCTGTCAATTGCTGTTTTGATTGCTCCTGATACTGAACTGCTAAGGACTTGTGTGGCTAGTTTTACTTTCATTTTTTGAAAATTATTCGGGTTTATGTGAACTGGCGTCAATTTTTTTAATGATTTACTTTTGTTTTGTTTGTCAATTTCATATACCTTAATAATGTCCTTGAAAGAAATTTCATTGTTGTCCAACGAGAAGTCATTACTAATCAAATTATTCCTTATATTTTTAATCAAATGAGGAGTGTCAAAAATTGCATATATTTTATGACCATTGATGAAATAAAATGGACAATCAACCGAAGCACCAAATTTTTTAATCATTTTGACATTTGTGGAGGCTTGGTCACAAACAGTTAATTTCGGTATGAGTCCGCAATCAAATAGTTTATTAATCACAGATTCGACAATTGATTGTAATTTCTCTGAATCAACTGGTTTAGAAGAAAGATAATATGCCAGAGGAATTTTCCAATTTTCATAAATTCCTCTGGCAATAAATACTAATGCATATTTAGCTTCTGATTGACTTCTATTTCCGCCACCAAAATCTTCAAACCCTTCTATTAAATCATATTTATTAGTATATTCTAAATCAACCATTATACTCATTTCATCAAAACATACAGCACATGATCTGTTTTGAATCGATTTACCGGAAAATTTATTTTTAATATTATCAAATACATCATCATTTAATCCGGGTAGACAATTAGTTTCTTGAAGCCAACGTTGGATTGTTGATGGAGCGGCCAACACAAGTCCTGAATCATACATAAATTTATATGCCCTTGGTGAATTATAACATAATGACATGCAAAATTTTCTTTCCGTTTCTGTCCACTGTTTTTTTGATTTCGATTTCTTAAGCTGCATTTTAGTAACTAATTTACTTAATTTGCTTTTAAATTGATGTGTTTGTAAATTAACTAATTTTTTATTGGCCAATTTCATTCTTAATATTTTATTTTTGATTCTCTCACGTTTGAGTTTTTTATTAGAATCAGCTAAAAGCGTTTTTAGTTTTTTACATTTTGGAGTGTCTTCATTCTTAGTTCGCCTCCTTTTTCTAGGCGTTGTCCATGCTTCTGCATCTTCCATTTTGCAGTCTTGATCTTCTTCATCCTTATGGTCAATTATTTTCTTATTCGTGTATACTTTCTTTGGCGTTAGCACTTTCAACTCTGGTGAAGGTAAAAGAGAAAATAAATTTAAATTTACATTTTACAAGTAAAATTATTTAAAAAAACCTGACTTTAGTATTTTACAATTCATATTTTGCGTTTAATATTCGCCATTCTGATTAAATGAAATTTTAATGTAGCCAGTGTCACCCGCGCAGCTGATACAAACTAGCTTGTATGCCAAAATTGTTCAGCTGTTTGGACTGTAGCCCGTGAAAAAGAATTTCTTGTCCACATACATAGCTCTCCTTTTGAGGCAGTCGGGTAAAACAAAAACCCGACAGCGTTAATTTGAAAGTTATACTTTGCGTCTAAAATCCGCCATTTTTATATTAAGCCATTTTGTTTTATTTGGAGCAAGTGAAGTAGAACGCAACCAGCGTTTAGGAGTAATAATTCGGTAAAGTTGCTTATACGTGTATAGAAAGTAATGTTGCAACTTTATCGCAGTCAGTTAAATACCTACCTGGTGAGTGAGGTTCAGCCATAATCTCTGGAGATGGTTCGTGTGCAGGAGCTGGGTTCTCAGGTTGCTGGTATGGTACTGGTATAGCAGTTTTTCGCAGTCTTTTTCTCTGCCCAGCTAAATTTCTTAAATACTTTTCATCAAAATGGTCAATGCATATGTACCGGCATCGTAATTTTTCTGGGGGCAGGTGAACAATAGTTGCATTCCCTAAAACATAAAATATATATACATATATAGGTTGCAAAGAATATTGTGAATGTAGGTACCTACCTACACCTGCGGTTGCTGACACTCTACCTTCCCCAAAAGGGATAAAGGCATGATATAGGTATATGTATGTATATCAATATCTCCTATTAACCAATTTGCAAAAAAATATTTTATTCCTGCTGAAAAATGTCTAATTAAATTTCTATAGAATTACCTATAATTATTAAAAAACAATAACCCGAATAATATAGCTAGTATCACTCGCACAGCTGAGATGAATCTAATAACACCGCGCATGCGAAAATCCGTCAAGCTGTTCGGGAAAAAGATTTTTTTGTCTGCATACATACATAATTACATACATACATACTCTCGAAAATCGTAACCCTCCTTCTGAGGCAGTCGGCAAAAATTTGCAAAACAGTAGTTTAAAGTATTGACTTCAACCAAGTATCCAGCACAAATATAGAAAGAGTGTGTATTGAAATTTTAATTAATACCTACACAGTATAGGTAGTAATTAAATTTTATAGGTAAAGGTTATACCTCAAAATTTTATACGCTGCTGGTGATAGTCTAGGAATATTTTTTAAAAGGCCTGCATAAACTCAAATTCTATTGCCGGCTGGTGTATTCTATTACCTTAATATAATAATATTTTTATTTTCTGTTGTCAAGGTCAAGGATTACTTAGAAAGAAGATATCCTAAGAAATTTTTAAATACATAAACAACTTTTAATAGCTGGACTAATTAATAAGTTATCTAGTCATTTATCTTTGGCAACCAATGTGGCGCAGTGTTAGTGCGAATGCCTACAATTCAGAAGGTTCCGGGTTCAATCCCAGTCGGTCAGTTACAAAGTTGATATTTATCACTTTGTGAATTTGTTCCCAGTCTGGTTAGGACATTGCTGGCTAAGCTATCCGATTCTCCGTAAGAAAGATGGTTCCGTGTTTTGGATAGCACGTTAGGCCGTAGGTCCAGGTTGCTGTCTATAGATGGCGGTTGTTACACAACCATATCAGAAGCCTGCTACTTGTAGAAGGCAGTTGGAAAATTCTGACACTAGGGTCCTTCGGGTCGCTGACCGACTTGCAGAGAGACAGATTTATCTTTAATATCACTGTGTACTTTAGTTAATAGGAGAAATGTTATATAATGTGAGCACAGTTCAAAAGAAATATTTTAAGGGCATTGCACATTTCATTTTTTATTATAATAATATGATTGGTACAGTCAAATAGAAACAGTCAATTAAAACTTATTTTTTTAAATTAAATCTCAAAGCTAAGATAAAAGTGAATAGGCCAAATTCCAAATTCTATAAAAGCACCTAACCCCCAACTGCTGCTTTGAAAATTAAGTGTCAAGTCTTTAGTATCCTACCATGGTAACTGGAACAATCTGAGGGTGGAGGGAACCTAGAAATAGGCTGGCCATTCAGAACTAATTAGTTATATGGAGATACATCGACAGACCAAAAATGATGTAGGTCTTGGAAAACTGATTAATAATAATAATATTCTTTACTAGCTGGTGCCCGCGAACTTCGTTTCGCCATAATATATCTTCCATCATTTATCAGCTATATATAGGAAGACCACTGCTAAACATAGGCTTCTAAGAACCATAAAATAATATTAGCTGATATTAAATTGCTGGTAGGTAGGTACCAGAAAATTTGATTTCTCAGACTATATGTAAGTAATTTAAAAAACTGTTAAATCGTAAAATTTCAATTTCCACATGCAAGAAAGGGTAAGAAAACGGTGGTTGGTTTATAGTGTTTAGTCTTTTAGAATCCCTGAAGGTTCAGTTTCTTGAAGTCGTCTTTCCCTGCTACGATTTTTTAGCTTCCCAGTTCTCTTCCCTATATCTTCAACTTTCCGCCTCTTATGCCATTTAAAACCGTGCAATATTTACTTCCAAGAGTATTAATTCCGTGAAGTAGACTGATGCCACATTTCTTGACATTGTGATGGAAGACTGAAGACCGAGTTCATGAGTGTGAATAAATAAAAACAAAAGCAAGTATACTTCCTACTAATAATATAAATACAAAAGTTTATATGTTTGTTTGTTACTCCTTCACGCAAAAACTGTTTAACTGATATTCATGAAATTGAACACAGACATAAAGGAGGTAACTTGGATTAACGCATAGGAAAGTTTTCTTCGCGAAAAAATGTCCCTGTGTGATGGAATGACCGATTTCCACACGGGCGGAGCCGCGGCTAGGGTTACGTTTAATTAAGTACCTAAGGCTATTTAATTAAGGTCGTGTGCTGCCGGCAAAGTAGAATAGCACCTCTCTTCCCGTGGGAGTCGTAAGAATCAGTCGAGGGAGAAACCTGACCAAGACCGGCGGCCCTGGAGAAAGACAACAGAATCTACATTTAAACCCGGAACGGAGTCTTTGTCAGACGCGTGTGACAGAGGTCTATCCTGCAGTCAATTTGGCTCCGCACGTATCGACTCGCAGTTCCTGTGGTGTCAGTCAGGGTGCCCGAGAGAGTGGCGCAGGTCTTGAGCAACCCTGCGTTTTCCAAAGTTACACTCCATACAAAGCAGTGTGTGTGGAAAATCGGCTTATACCTATAGCCACGAAAAGTCTTATCTCAGATACCGATTTGATCGTCTGGCACAAACGTATAAAATAACACTTTCGTCAGGAAAATTTTACAGAAATATGGAATAAAATGTATCTTCTATATAAAATGTACCAGCCGATTGAGTCACTTTGTGTGGGAAGTCAAATTTTTATTAGTATTTCCAAAGAATATTTCAGAAAAAGTAACTGTATTGTCGGCAAAACCTATAACAGCAGTATGTACCAGACAAACATTGGCTAAATAGCCTCAACCAAATTAGCGAGAAAATTTAAAAACAAAAAAGTGCTTTTGCTTTTAAGTTATTGCAATTTTCCCGCGTAGATTACGCACAAAGAAAACGATTCATAAATGAAGTTTGTATCGTCTGGCCACACAACCTGCACGTCTTGCACCACGGAACTTTTGTTTTCGAGGGTAAAAATTATTGAATTATTAAAAGTGAAAATTATACCAATATTAAAGAGATATTTTTGTAGTCGTCGACATATTCATAGATTTTAGTTTCCTTGTCGTAATCATGAGCAATCATTCGCCAAACTCATTTGTTGAGGTTATAAAAATACAGATTAAAAATATAAATACGGCCTCATGTTTTTTTTTCTTCCTGTGCGCTTATTCAAAGCGACACAATACGTGCTGGCCAGTTCGAAATTTGAAATCAATCTCAGGTCCAATTAGCCCATACACATCCTTTTACTTCGCGTCACTATGAAATTCACATGACCTACAAACTTATTTTATGTGTAGCAGCCAACTCCCCTTTTAAGGGTATGTTTTTTTTAGCCTATAACCTGGTCGGTGAATTACTTGACATTTTGGTACAATTTGATTCAAAATCCGTTCGGTCGTTTTCGCGTGATGCTTCCGCATATACACAAACAAACACACAAACATCATACAGAACTCATTCATAGATGTCGCCACACGTCTTTTAAAACGCGCTATCGTTGTGTTTTCTCAAAACTATATAGGGTCACTGAACACCGACTTGTTACTGTCTTATTATATGTATAGATTGCACACAAAGTAACAACAACAAAGATTAGTATACTCTAGACTACCTATTCACTGATTTAATTATTCTATGGCTAAACTAAGCATAAAGGAACTGATTTTTTACTTTGTTGGTTTAGTTCTAACTTAGAACTCGGGCACAATTTATTTTTATCCTTTGTTTTTTTTGAAAACTAGGTACTCCACATTATTATGAAGAAGCATGTGATAGTTTTCTTTGTTGTACTTACCTAGTAGTGAATTAAATTATATTAATTTCAATTTCAATCGTTTATTGCAAAAGTAGTACATATTAGATTTGCAAGGCTAGACTACAGGTATATTGTAATTTATGGTACTTATTTACTCCTGTGTGTAAATATATTAATATATTATAAATATATTATATTTAAGACTTTTAGAAAAGTAAAAAAAATATTGACTACATGTACTTACCACAATTATTGATCCACACATTTAATCTGTCTGTGTCCCTCCACGGAAACCGGAACATAGATTTACTGGCACAGGTGTTTTCACACATAAAGAAGGAACATTTTTGTGGTGCCATTTTCTTGGAACAAATCGCCGAAAGCGAAATCGGAAAGTCCGTGTTTAGCGCTAGGGTCAATCGTCGTGCAAACAAAACAAGTCCAAAAAATCAAGGTGCCAAGGTCAGTCGTGAGGGGAATCAGTAATCGAAGTCCAAAAAGCAAGCGAGGGTCAAAAGTAAAATTAATAAACAAACAACAACGCGCATCCAACTTGAGACTCAAACGAACAAAAGTCGGCGAACGGCAAAAACAAACCAAACTTCACGATGTTTCTACAGGTTCAGAAATGCGTTTTGCTTTCATGTGTATAGTGTCCTCCTAAATGTCATTCCTCATCATAATATTATTGGTATAAATAAATAGAATGTTTTTATAGATAGGTAACGAAAAAAACATTAACATTCATTTTTATATTAATTTTGCCACAGTTTTATTTTCCTTAAAATTTATAGTGACGTATTTTATTAATAAAACATAAAAGTGTTTAACAAAGTCCGAGATGCATAATTAAAACGCAAAAGCAGTCTATGATTAGCAAGGACTCGAACTTTGAAACGATGAATTCTGAAATCATGCACGGAAATACATAACGTCTGGTCTATCCACTCGTATAACACTTTCTACTTGCTGATTTTTTAAATGACAAATGTATGTGTCTGTTTATTAGGGAATGTGTGAATGGATAAAATTAGTAAAACGTGTGATTGAATCAAACATCGCCAATAGTTGCGGAATTCCGTGCACGATTTTATTATACACCAATTCAGAAATTAGGCTTTACTCTTTTGCTATCTGTGTGCGCACCGCTGCGGCTGCGCGCGCGTGTTATTTATCAAAATTGCTTATTTGCAATACAGCGACATCTATCAATTTGAGCTAGTAACTTTAAGTCAGGTCACATCCCTCGTTCACGTTAAAAATTGTGAACCTACAAAATGCGATGGTGACGTCATTTGTATTGAAAAATTTTGCAAAAATGAGAATGATTTCGGGTTTTTTTCATCTCAAAACATCTTAATTAATGTATTTGTAATTTTACAATACTTTGTTTTTGTAAATTTGCCTTTATGTCCGACTCATAAGTTACATTCGCTACCCGTGTCGCCATCTATTGTTTTTTTTTTGGACTAATTTCCTTTAGTAGGGAATGAGACCCCATTTACACTATGATCCGTAAGTCGCGATAATTATGTCATCTATCGGAGAAAGAGAAGACTAATACTACATATGGACCGTGTTGGATATATTGACCTCCCATACGATGTGATGACGCCGAATCGACTGGTACATTTTGTATGGGGGGTCCAAATTTTTTTCTTTTAATAAAGAAGACTTCCGAACCTGAAAAGATTTGAAAAATAAAAGAGAAATAATGTTATAGAGTTCCGAATCTCAATAAATTTTAACTCGCGTTTCAACGTTACCAAGGCTGGCCGCTTAACCTCCACCGCCACCGTTGACTGATAGTTGGCTGACGAATAGGGGTTCTCTATCTACAACAAAATGCACCGTGTTTTTATTCGTCTTTTTGTGCCGTTCAGAGTGATTTTAGGAAAACAAAACCTAGATGGAAAGATTTATCACCCCCGAATCCCTCTATATACGAATTTTAAAAAAAAAATGCGTATTTATGACCGTTTACGCTCTGCCTGCCCAGCAAGGGATATGGGAAGTCGTCGGTTTCAATCCCGTAGCATACCACAGGATATTTTTTTCGGGCTAGCAACTGTCCTGTGTCAATCCAAGATACTTTCTGTGTGGCAATTTCATAAAAATTGGTTTAGTAGTGTTATCGTGAAGGAGTAACAAACAAACATATCAAACTTTTGAAGCATTTATAATACTAGGTAGTAGGATGGACTCACACATACACAAATCACGCCTATATCCCTAACGGGGTAGGAAGAGTGTAAGCGACGGTAAAATTACGGTCGTTATCGCCACGTCTGACGAATGTTTGAGGGAGGGTCGTTTCAGATAGGTCGTGTCGCCACGTCTGACATTTTTGAGGATTGCTTTCCAAGGTTGTTTCAGAAAACATGTGTATCACTGTTGTGACAGGTTGTCAGCCTGTCGCCTAAAGTTGTAATATAATTCACATTAAACCCTCGAGTCCCTTACTCGCCTCTTACGACACTAGCGGAAAAAAACGCGGGATGATGCTATTCGAAGCCGGCAAAACAGGGCATTATGGGGAAATCTTAACAAAATAAGTTTTGGGAGCGATAGATCCGAGCTAGGCTCGGTCAGCCAGGTACTATTATTAATGCGCTAAATATGCCGTGTAATGCCGGCTTAGAATAGCATCACCCCACATCCTTCCCTCCGGTGTCGTAAGAGACGACTAAGGGACTCGAGAGTATTGGTGTATTACAATTTTTAGGCGACAGGCAACCTATCACTATAGTGATTATTAGTGATACACATGTTTTCTGAAACAACCTTGGAAAACAATCCTCAAAAATGTTGCGACAGCGACCGTATTATTCTTGCGGCCGTTAACGCTCTGCCTACCTAAGGGATAAATGCGTGATATATTTATGTAAGTACGATAAATTTTCAGAAAAGGAGAGTTTTCTGCGCATAGGTTCCCTCAACGTGCGAGTGAAGAAAACCACTGAAGCGTTCAGCAACTTCTTGGGCGTGGGAGCGACCCGGTCGTCCGCGTACATGCCCAAGATCAGAGATCGCGACATGGACCGACGATCAGCCGACGGTGACCACTTACACAAGACATGGGGATCTGCAGATAACATACAGGTATCGGTCGCTTATCCTACATACACATACACAAATCACGCCTGTATCCCTGGCGGGGTAGGCAGAGAGTTAACGACCGTAAAATTACCGTCGTTATCGCCACGTCTGACAAATGTTTGAGGGTCGTTTCAGATAAGTCCTATATCACCATAGTGACAGGTTCTGAGCCTGTCGTCTATAATTGCAATACACATGAAACCCTCGAGTCCCTTAGTCGGCTGCTACGACACCCACGGAAAACGGGGTGATGCTATTCTTTGCCGGCATCACACGGCAAAGACACTTTCAATTCAGTCGTTATGTTTTCACTATAACCAGAGGCTATGTTAAACAGGGATAGTCGTATTTGAAAGTAAGTTTAAAATCAGAGCATTGCTTACAAAAAATGTGATCGATTACACGAGTTTAAACCTTCATGTTAATTTATTTAGTACGCCGTATGAGGATCGCTCTTGAATAATCGTGGGACACGAGTTCGATCCCCGCCATGTACCAATGTGTTACTCACGTACATTTACCGACTGCTCTTACGGTGAAGGAAAAACATCGTGATGAAACGTTTCCCAACATAGCCCCCGTAGAAAAAGTTGTTCAGTTTCATGGTCTGATCATGCCTGCAAAGTTTTCGTTACACCGTCACCCTATGTATGTATGTATGTATGTATTTATTTGGACATTTTACACTAAGTGCTGTATTATCATTTCAGAAAGAAGAAAAGTTGATGCCCCCGCCGATGAGCGGCAAGGTGAAGAGACGCGGTGCGAGCGCCCGCAAAGGTTTAGCATCGCACAGCCGGAGCACGCCCTCCACGCCCGACCAGGTATGAAGGGAACTGCCAGGCCAGGTCCTCTCACCTGGGCCCTAAGTCTGCTAAATGAAAATTGTTTCAGTTGGATGTCAAATGGATCTCAGTTGGTTGATTTCGGTCATTTCGTAGTCTGCTAACAGTTTGAAGTATAGAAAATCACAACGGCAATGGAATGACAGTTGAGTTTCGCTGGCGTTACAATGGCAAAAAAATAGCAGACTTGGGGCCCTGAAGGCCGGACAGACCAGCGAGTTTGGCCGAACATTTTGGCAAAAAAGCCGGACACGGACATCTTGCATTTTTTACGAATTTCAGTTTTTATATTTTATAAAACTGTAAGGCCAAGCTTTGTTTGGCCGGACATTTGGGTAGAAAAGCCGGAGGACATTTCACATTTTTGAGGATTTTCGGGGTAAATGTTAAATAGTGAAATAGCCAACCCTGGCGACGAGCTTTGGGAGCGACAGCGCTCGAGTCCAGCACGTGCTTGTTCCTTCACAATTTGATCTCGATCCGCGCGAATTTCGAAATACGGTCAAATGAGGAAAAATTGAGACTAGCGGGTAACTTGGGAAATGGTCGACACCAGCATCTATTGCTTCTTCTTTTTATAAAAAGTCTAACAAAAGCGCCTGGCAACCCTAAAGGAAACTAATCCTTTAAATTCAAATTTAAAACTCCACAACCTTCACTCTACAATGGACAGGTTCTATTTTACACATCACAGTCTACTTTGGACAGATTCTATTTTTGATTAAACCATAATTTTTATACAGATAGACTAAACTGACAGCTAAGAATGCCCTTTTTGTTTTAAAATGTTGTCATCATAAGTCTAGTGTTGTGGTTTGACTCTTTTTTTTTATTCATTGAACTGTTGTGAGATGAATTCTGGATGTAGTTATTTTTTAATAAATATGCATAATAAATACTTGACTTTCGGTCACGTAAAATAGTATACGTTACTTTACGTTTATACGCAACAAGTTTAGTTTAAAGAAATCAACAATGAATAATATTGTAAGTAATTTAAAATGTAATGTTGAATAAATTGGCATTGGTGGTTGTACGAATATTCCTTGCGCTTATAAATCCAATTTCTGTTATATTTTCTTGTTGCGTTGTGTTGCACTCTTTTCTGCGACTTCTTTCTACTGGCCGGTTGGTGTGAACCTTGACAGACAGACGAGACAGACATTGGCTTGACTTGACCAAGAGGACGATCGACGGACGGAAACTGACCAATTTATTAATGGAAATTTAAATTAACCTAATTTATTTTCAAAAAGATTCAATCATAATCTTTGAATCATATAACTTGATCATTCAGGGCACAACACTATTTTTTTATTACTTTTAAATACAATAACGTGGCAACCCACCAAATGTCAATTTAGTCTATCTGGATAAAAATCATGGTATAGTATTCGATAGCCGCCATCTCAGTGCCACTGTTGTGTAGTGGTACGTATAATTTAGGAAGTACAATTTGAGCAGATTCGCCTTGACGTTTCATAGTCGAATCGGCTCAAATTATATTTCCTAAACTACTATAAAGTAGGACATCATCTCTACCCATGGGAACCGTGAAAACGACTTAGACCGCATTTTAAAAAAACGACTTAATAACAGTTGAAACACCGAGGACGGAAGGTACAGCTTTTTTTTCCTCAATTCGAATTTACCTCACTACATAGTATAAAGCAACGTCGCTTTTCGCGTCTGTCTGTATGTATGTTTGCTTAAATCTTCAAAAATACACAACGGATTTTGATGCTGGGTTTTTATAATAGATAGTGTGATTCAAGAGGAAGGTTTTGATGTATAATACTTGGGAAAACATCTTATTCCCACGGGAAACTAAGGCCCGTATTAATAAACCGCTCTTAAGATCTCTCTCAAGAGCGATCTCAGCTGAGACGGGACTTAAGATGTGATCACGCTCTTAAGATCTTCCTTAATTAATAAACCATACTTGAGTACGTATCACCTGATACTGATCTTGAGTACACGAACTTAAGATGCTGTTTTTTTTTATGTATATTTTTTGGTTTGGATACAAGACCATAGACAAAATAACTGTTATATACCGTTCTCAGCAGGTTTCAAACTTGCGTTTCGTGTATGCTTTCTTACTCTATTAAAACATTTGCGACATCTATCAAATCGTAATAATAAATATGTTAGGTTTAAAGATCATTTATTCTCATTACTTACAAGAGAACATAAGTATGTACTTACAATTTACATATTTTGTCGTTAGCTTAGCAGTATTATTAAGTTGCACGATTAACACCTCTTCACAATAACAAGCTAATAACCGATAGAAAATATAATAGAAAATTAGATAGAAACACCGAGTATATGCTGGGATAGTTTGCGTTTGAACACATTCAATGAACTTGATTTTTTAATATTAGAGGGTAACAAGTTAAACAGTTGAGCTCCTTCGTAGGTAAACATTTGTTTACCATAGTTCGTTCTTATTTTTGGTAAGATGAGGTAGTAGTACGGTCAGTTTTGAGCAAAAGTGCTCTAGAAACAGGTTTTTATTTGTAATTTCTGTAAATACCTACGATTGGTACCGTTGGATTCCTTGTCATGTCCACAATACGGAACTGTCGGTCGTAGAGTGCAAAGGTGGGGATAGAGGGTGGGGGGGGAATCAAAGATGGCGGAAGGGCAGTTTGGTTTTTACGCTCTAACTCGACATATACTGTACCGATTTAAAAAATTATAATTGCGTTTTAAAGCTAATAAACTGTTGTATGTTTCGTCCATAGACATATAATACTTATTTATTATAGTTTATGAGCTATCTTCTAAATTAAAGTCTTGCAGTATAAATTCTAGTTTTTAAGTACGGATTGTTCGAAAACCAGTAGCTTTTCGAAAAAAATAGTTCAGTAATAAATTATAGAGCGGACATTCAGCTGTTCAAAAATGTAAGTATAATTGAACTGGACCTTGAAATCACTAAGATATACCTATTCGCGTGAACAGAGTGGTGTAGTCGCGTACAGATGCGCTTGCTATTGACGCTGCTGTCAATGTACTTTCTACGTATATATTTATAAAATTTTTGTTTGTATGACAGGAACTTGCAAGGAACGTATGAATCCATATATCTTATGAATCCAAATCTCACCAAAAACATTCTGTAAAAAACATGCCAAGTCTCGCTGGAACTGCTTATTTATTTTTAAAAAGTCGTGCCAAGTATAACGTTCCAACTGGCTTTAAAAGGGATCTAGTGAATTGAAACTGGACTGAAATTATAATTTAAGTTAAATTGGTTTATTATTTACGTTAAAAAGTATTGAACTATGATTTTGATAATAAGTTTAATCACAATCTTGATTGAAAGACTCTTCAGAAATATATTGATTGAAACATGAAACAGAATCGATATGGCAGACGCCCTTCATACAATTGAGCCGCTTCATAACACAAATGCACTTCGTTGTTCGGCAACCTGTCGCGCATTGGCATTATATTAATTGTATGTCTTTAATGGAAAATGGAGGACGCAAACAAGTCACTGTCCGTTGTCTTCTTCTCGGCGGCTGCTCAGCAGCCGGCGGGGAGACGCCTCCGAGGCTACGGCCTCACTGACGTGGGTGCTAAACGCCGCCTGCTAATACAGGCGGGGCGATGGGGGCACTAGGGTAAGTGCGGTGGTGGTCCGGGTGCCAGGAGGACTTCACGCCGCGGCGAGGTCGTACCAGCCGGGTGATTCCCCATTGGGGGAGGTCCAGCTAGTGCCCGTCAGCCAGCGGCCGCTCGTCCCCTGGTGGCTGCCTTGCGAGGAGGTCCCGAGGCAGCAGTCATATCCGGGTAAGCGGCGGATGCCGAACTTTCCTGGGCTCGTTGTGCTTGCCCACGATCCTGACTACTCGACACGGAGTAGTGGATGTGGACAGGCGACGGCCACGTCAGGCTGTGCTTAGACAGCACCACCCTGAGCAGATTATCTGAGCGCTTTAGCCTCCAGGCCGCCCATGGCGGTCGTGACGTCGCCGAAGGACGACATCAGGCGCTGGAGGCTAGAGCTGATGATCCTTCATCCCCCCCCGGCCCTCTGGCCGCGTCTTCGCCTTCACGGAGTTCGGCCAGAACATCAGTGAGGGTCCTGATCGCCAGGATCAGGACCTGTCTGTCCTCTTGTAAGACGGCTGCTCTTTTCGTCTTTACTCTTAGGGCCGGTTGGGGCTTCGGCTTCTCATTCTGAGGTTCAGCCAAAGAGGTGCCGACCACTCCCAGCGAACCCGCGGGGGGCTCTTGACGTGGCTGGCCCGGCTATTCCACGTCCTGAGGGGGCGGGGGCGATGGTCGCCTCCTCCGCCTCCTCGGCTTCCGTTTCTTCGTCGATGTTCTGTTGGGGGCGTTGGCGGCCGCCACGAGAGAAGCTGCCGGTTGGTTTCTCCTTGCGGTGCCGCTTCCGTCCTCTTCGGCTCGACGGGCTTCGTTGTCAGAGGCGCTGTACTCGCTCTCTTGTTCCGTACTTCACGGCGCAGTACGAGGCAGCCAGTGTGGTTGGCAGGGTGTGCCCCGCCACAGTTTGCGCAGTCAGCTTCTTCGCGATGTCTTCCGGTTCCGTGTTCACCGGGAGGCCTCTGATAGCGACCTTCGGCGGACGTTCTTTCGGGGGTGCATAGGCGAACCGGGAAATTCCGGGGCCGGCGCCCTCCAGCGCGGCGGTTAGGTAGCGCTGGTACCCACGGAATTCCTCTTCGGTTTATTTTTCCTCTGTCGTGTCGCGTGAGATAAGATTCAAGTGCAACAAAACTTTTATTTTCGCGCGCTTAAGCATCCACGCCGCCTCGCGCTTCCAGCATCCTGGAATTTATGATAACGTCGAAAAGTCTTTCTTCTTCTTAATCGTATAGGTGATCAATTTGCACAAATGTTGTTATTCAACATAAACAGGCTGCCTTGAATAATTGATCATTGAGATTTATTGCGAAAAAAACCTCAATTAAGAACACATGATGATATAGATCATCTTAGAGCAGCTATGTTCCAAAGTGTTAATAAATCTGGACAAACTACGTCCCACCAAAGGAGCATTAGAGCAACATCTTCGTAGGGCTACTTACCAAACATTTATTTGGAGGACAGCACACAAGCCTATACACAATTTAACCCAATAAACCAATTTAACTTAAATTGTAATTTCAGTCTAGTTTCAATTCACTAGATCCTTTTTAAAGCCAGTTGGAACGATATACTTGGTACGACTTTTTAAAAATAAATAAACAGTTCCAGCGAGACTTGGCATGTTTTTTACAGAATGTTTTTGGTGAGATTTGGATTCATAAGATATATGGATTCATACGTTCCTTGCAAGTTCCTGTCATACAAACAAAAATTTTATAAATATATACGTAGAAAGTACATTGACAGCAGCGTCAATAGCAAGCGCATCTGTACGCGACTACACCACTCTGTTCACGCGAATAGATATATCTTAGTGATTTCAAGGTCCAGTTCAATTATACTTACATTTTTGAACAGCTGAATGTCCGCTCTATAATTTATTACTGAACTATTTTTTTCGAAAAGCTACTGGTTTTCGAACAATCCGTACTTAAAAACTAGAATTTATACTGCAAGACTTTAATTTAGAAGATAGCTCATAAACTATAATAAATAAGTATTATATGTCTATGGACGAAACATACAACAGTTTATTAGCTTTAAAACGCAATTATAATTTTTTAAATCGGTACAGTATATGTCGAGTTAGAGCGTAAAAACCAAACTGCCCTTCCGCCATCTTTGATTCCCCCCCCCACCCTCTATCCCCACCTTTGCACTCTACGACCGACAGTTCCGTATTGTGGACATGACAAGGAATCCAACGGTACCAATCGTAGGTATTTACAGAAATTACAAATAAAAATCTTCATAGTAGCTTGAAGGCAAACCGTACTATAGCTACTACGCCGCGTGGATCTTTTAGTTATATGCCTCGTTTGGACGAATGAAATTGAAGTATGTATTTTTTTATTTAGCACTTTCCAAATGAGGATACATGTGTGATAAGTATGTAATTGTTTGAGTTTCATTAAATTTGTTTGTTCGTATATTAGTGTGGTTGGTGTTAGATGAGGATAGTGGAAGAGTATTTTAATTAATTTGTTTTGTATAGTTTGCAAGTCCGAAAGAGTAGTTTTGTTCGAGCTGCCCCATAACTCAATCTGGTAAATTAGGTGAGATTTTATCAAAGAATTATATATTTGGAATCGGAGTTTTCGTGGTATACATCGTGCTATCCTTCGTACAGAACCCATTAGAGATGACAGTTTCTTTTTTATTGTTTCAATGTGTGGTTTCCATGACAGTTTTTCATCTAGGATTAATCCTAAATACCTTTCAGAGCTTTTTTTATCTAAGGGTATATTGTTTAGTGTTAATGCTTTGTAAGGTGGTATAGGCTTATTTTTCGCTTTGAAGATAATATAAGAAGTCTTGGAAATATTTATAGTTAAAAGGTTAGACTGCAGCCAGGAGAAGAGCAAGTTAAGATCTTTTTGGGCGGAGTCAATGATTTCGTCTATGGATGACCCGAAATAGAACAGACACGTGTCATCTGCGTACAAGGTTATATGTCCCTGGAGACCTATATTCACTATGTTGTTAATATATACTGAAAACAGCAAGGGGCCCAAAATAGAACCTTGCGGAACACCAAAGGTCACTGGTAGTGGAGTGCTTTGATGTTCATTAATTTTTACGATTTGTTCGCGATCACTCAGATATGATTGGAACATTTTGAGTGCTGTTCCATTCACACCGGCCATTTGAAGCTTACCCAGCAGTATTTCGTGGCTAACCGTGTCGAACGCTTTTTTTAAGTCCACAAATATACCCAAAGCAATTTTTTTCATGTCAATATTTTGCCTTATTTTGGTGACCAGATCGACAGTGGCAGCCACGGTGTTACTCATTGTCCTAAAACCAAACTGACGTTCAGTAATGAAGTTAATTGACTCTAAGTGACCTTCCAGACGCTTGTGTATTACTTTTTCGAGTATCTTGGATATTACAGGTAAAACCGAAATGGGCCTATAGTTTCCGGGGTCAGTTTTATCGCCAGACTTATAAATAGGGGTAACTTTAGCAATTTTTAGTGATTGAGGGAAAATTCCAGTTTGTAATAATTGATTTATGCATTCGGTTAAGTTAGGGGCAATTAAGTTTTTGATGCATTTCAAGGCTTTGGTACTAATACCATCTATACCATTGCTCGAATTAGGGTCAAGGTTGTTAATTAATTTCGTTATCTCGTCTAAGGTGGCTGGTTGTAGAACAGTTAGTGTATTTGTATTTGTTTGAGTAAAACTTATAGGTTGAGTGTTCTGATGTTGAGGAGGTATTTGATTGGCCAGTATAGAACCAATTGAAGCAAAGTACTGATTAAATGCACTACATACTTCGGTGGGATCAGTGATTGTTTTCAAACTCACTTTAAGTTTAGGAATACTGCAGTTAGATTTTAACTTGTTATTGGAAAGGTAGTTAAAGATGTTCCATAACTTTTTTGGATCGCTCAAACACTTAGTAAATTCTTTTTAATAATAAGAGTCTTTTGTTGTTTTTATAAGGTTTGACACAATGTTCTTCTCTTTAGTGAAACTCTCTTCAAGCTTGTCATTTTCAGGATCCTTTTGGAGTTCTGCCCATAATATGTTTCTTTCATTTATAGCCTTGATTACATTTTTATCAATCCAGTCCTCCTGTGGCAGATTTAGGATTTTAGACTTCTCAACTTTAGTTTTCTCAATAAGATCACCAAGTGATAGGGTTAATTTTTCCAAATCCTTTAATTCAAAATTTGATTTTTCGGCTGCCTGATATAAGTTGTCATAGTTAATTGCTCTATAAGTGATTCGCTGCTTTGGTGGAGGTCGGTACTTTTTAAGTGTTAGGTGAATCTGTCGGTGGTCAGATAAGGAAGACTCAATTAAGGCGAAGTTGAACGTATCATTGCGTAAATTTGTGGCTACGTGGTCTAAGATTGATGTTTTTATAGGGGTTTTTCTAGTGTAATATGTCTTTGAAGTTTTGTTTAATATTTGATAACCAGCTACGTTCATCACGTTGATATATTTTTGCTTCTTTTTGATTATCTGTTTATCTGTCTTCTCTATTAAATTTATATTGAAGTCACCAAAGAGAAGCGCTCTTTTTCGTTGTTGAATCTGTGTATCTAATGTTTCTACAAAGTCATCGAAATTGGTGTCACCCGGATTGTAAACGACTCCAACATCCAGCGCATATTTTTCCAGCTTGACCCACAGAAAATTGTTCCCTCCAGAGTAAACAGATTCTATTAAGGTGTGTTTCAGATCGTTATGAACATACGCTGAAACACCGCCTCCTGTTCTGTCTGTTCGGAAGTTAAAGTAGTGCGTGTAGTTTGGTAAATTACATTTTTGGGCTTGATCTTCCGATGTTATCCATGTTTCCGATATAAGAACCAGATGTGTCGTTTTTGGGATTGCATGTAGTATGCACAGTAGTTCATCAATTTTCTTACTGATACTGCGTGCATTGAGGTACAAGAAGTTCATGCAGGATTTTGTGTTTTGTATATTCGCGTAGTTACTAGTAATTTGATAAGTCACAGGTTCGGTGGTTCTGGGTTTATTTGGTTGCTCTAGTTTTTTGACTCCGCACTCACAATCCTGGGAACATTTCTAATGTATTTAATAACAAGGTTGCACTCTCCGTTTTCGGTGCGGCGCTTCAGTTTGTCCTTAAGATCATTCATATGTTTTTGTTGGGCTGGTGTTGAATCAGCGTAAGTTTTGATACCTTTAGGCAAGTCTTTATTGTGTCGTAACATATTTTTAGCGTGCTCCTGTTCAGCAAAACAGATTTTTATTCCACGAGCTTTGTTCAGGCTGTATTTACCGATACGGAACATTTTGATCGGTTCGGGTATGTTTTTAAGGGGGTTAATGATGTTCATAACTTCCTTGGTGTCGTTCACCAGCCGTTCTTCAGCATTAGTTGATAACGATTCTGGGATTCCAACTAATATAACATTTTTCTGCCTCTTGGTGCGTTCTTGAAGTTCCTTCAATATTTTTTCAGGTTCAGTTTGAGAGTTACCGGTGGCGGAAGGTTGGGTTTCACGAATTTTCACCAAGTCAGATTCTATGGATTTCAGCTTTACCTCGCCAGATGCCACTTTCTTCTCGAGTTGGTTTAGATCACAATTGATTTGTTTCTGCTCGGCAGATAGGGCAGTGATTGCTGAATTTACTTGCGCGATTTGAGACTTGACTTCAATCATATTATTGTTTATAGCGTTCATTGATTGTGTATTAAAGTTTTCCATTGTAGATATTTGGCCTTTCAGTTCTAAGATTGCCGTAGACATGTTGGTCGTATTGATGTTGGAGGCACCAATAAAATCATGAAGTAGCTTGGAGATATTCTGCACCTCCTCTTTCACAGTTTTCAGTTCATCGGAGCACTCACATGCCCAATCGTCCGGTGTTTTTCTCTTACTTTGCCTTTGAGTTACATTTTCATATAATGGCGTATCATTTGTAACTTTAGATAGATCTGGGGTAGATTGGGAACCCATTACTGAGCTTGTAGGAGATCGAAGTACATTCATTTCCTAGTTAGTAGTTGTGCTAGTAGCGAATGCAGTCTAAACGCTCCTTCAAGTAGACTTGATTGTGACTTACTCTTGCAGGTACTTTGCTGCTGACGCTGTGACGTGTGCGATGAGTAGTGTAGTTTAAGTAGTGGGAGCGGGAACAAAATAGCACTTGTTTCTTTCTAGCGTAGAAACGCGTAGCGACCTCCTGCGGCCAGATCCGTTTTTAGCGATTTGATTTTCTTTATTCCATTAAAATTTTACTACATTGAACTCGAACAAAACTAGAATTTATGCACTGTACACACAAAGCGTATTTTCATCTAAAAACTATGTGAATTATTTTGGTGCAACTTAACGATACGTCTGCTCGCAATGGTCGCAAACGACGAAAAAAAAGTAGTATGTTAGTACTCACATTCGGACAAAAAATGGGAAATAAATTTGATTAATTATATTATAGTATGGTTTGTGGTATTATTTATAATAATAAATGTCAAAACTGAAAACCTCTTTGTGAGCTGTTGCGATGGAAACAAAACGCAACTTCATTTGTCTATCGGTCATTTCATTAGTGTGACCATTTGGGGCAGATTTCTCCTATTTTGGCAGATTTTTACCTGTGGCATATTATGCTGACGATTTACAAAACTGGCAGATTTGAAGGATCCCCAAGATAAATGGTACTAATTTGCAAATGAGGTTACCTTTTCAAAAGATTTTTTACAAACATAACTCGGCCATCATAACCGCAAAACAGGGGACAATCTCTGAAAACGGGGAATGTTTCCTTCAAACCAAGTAAAGAAATGATGAAAAAAATGGCGGCATAATCCATGTACGCAGAAAATGAATAAAACGAAATCAATTTTGATACATAAAGACGAGTTAATGATAATCTGTTTGAAGGCATATTCTTGGCAGTTTTTGACGTCAATTTGGGCATATTTTGGCAAATCTGGGCGGGAGTTTACCGTGCGGGGCGCTAGGGGCAGGACTTAAGAAAAAAAACAACTTTTACGTATTGGGGGCCTAATACACACACTTTTTGTCTTTGGCAATTTTGGGCAAGCCCACATCTAGACCGAGATACGCGCGTTACTCACTTGTGATGACGTACTCAAGTTTGTACTCAAGTTTGGTCTATTAATCAAAGCAGCATCTCAAGAGCGCTCTTGAGATCGCTCTCAGAGTTGAGATCGGTTTATTAATACGGGCCTAAGTTAGTCCGCCACTAGTCCAATATAACATCATCCAGAGCATAATCACGCAGCGCCCTCTAGTTCTACCAATGACAAGAGTAGGCTCACTGGTTATTCGCTAGCAATGCGACTCCGAAGTTCTCAGTATATTCTCGAGATGGCGTTAATGCCTGGTTTACACGGTGCGATCTGCTGACTAGCGAGTAGACAGTAGCTCGGCTCGTTCAACCGCCTTCTACAAGTTACAGACTTCTGACATTGTTGTGTAATGACCACCGTCTAAGTAATCATAGACAGCATCCGGGACGTACGGCTTAACATACCATTCGAAACATGAAACCATCTTTCTTACGGACAATCGGGTGGCTCAGCCCGCAATGTCTTAACCATACTGGGAACAAATTCACAAAGTGATAAATATCAATTTTGTGAGTGACCCACCGAGAATGATACCCGGAACCTACTGCCTCAAAGGCAGTCGCACTACCACTGCGCCACATCGGTAGAAAAGAGTAAAATATCATACGAGTGGTTTGTTTGGTTCCAGCCTCGCGCCAGCATCGGTGGAAGTGAGGATGGGGACTCTGACTCCGACTCGGCCGCCGGCTTCCATTCGGCGTGGAGACAACAACGCGCTTCCTGCTCTTAGATATTTAATGCCGTATACCTTAATATCGACGCCGGTTTACACGGCCACCAAAACAAAAATATGGTACATAGTTATACAAAAGAAATTAATGCATATTACCCCGCAAGGGATCAAGGCGTGATATACGTATGTATGTATTTTAAGTGATGAACCGGTCCATGAAACTAAACAACTTTCCCCAAGAAACATAGGTCGGAATATGAAAAAAAATGTTGGTCCTCCCATACAAAATGTGCTGATCGGGTCAGTTTCTAGGGAGGGCCAAAATTTTTTTCATATTTCGATCTATGTTCTTTGAGGAAAGTTGTTCAGTTTTATGGGCTGGTTCACCACTCAAAATATTTGCAGCTAATACTTTTACACCTTACAGAAGCTGTTTAAAAAATTAAAAGTAGCTTCTATTTCTTATCTTTGTTATAGGAGCTATTTTAAGTTAAAATCTCGGTTACCATACTTAAAAAATTTAAGAATGATAACCGAGATTTTACATAAAAATAAGGTTATCAAACTAATGGCACCCCCCAGACAGGAAAAAATCCTGGGTAAACATCTGAAAACCCGGATATCACACAATGACAATAACCAACGACAAAGATTCTTCAAAACTAACGTATACAACATTCTTTTAAATTTGTATACGACAGTAATGTTGAAGTTATGTAAGCCGATATTGCTACAAGTAGCCACTTTTAGCAATCTTGAAATATATAACAAAAGCGCAAAGTTTTAACGAGGTTTACAAAGAATCAATAATTCCAAAAAACCTTTTTTCCTAGTGACTGTCGTGGGTCGCCAATTCATAATTTTTTATACATACATACATACCGTAGGCTAGGTATAAAATAATGCTTTCTAGAATAAAACAGAACCTAACCTAACCAGATTTAACCTAACTTAACCAAACCTAACTTAACCAACAGCGGGGGTTTTAATTGTTACTGGAATGTCTCAATGAAAGGTTAGGTTAGGTGAGATTGGACAAGGTTTGGATAGGTTAGGTTGTGTTTAATTTATTACAGAAAGCGTTATTTCATTTATTTTCTAGGAAATGTGGCAATTTTTTTTTATTTGACACAATTCCTAGTGGTTTTAGGAATTGTATACATTCCCTAAAAATTGTAAGTATACTTTGACGGACTTATACATTCCTGTTACATATAAATTGTATAAAATAAAATCGTGGGGCACGTACAATAAGTGCATTTTTTTACATTTCCGAATTTACGCTCGCTTGTGGTATGACGCCACAACCCCTTTCAGCCGGAGACAGCTACACTGCGCGGAATCCGGTTCGGTGAATTTGGTTTCGTTTATTCGTCAAAACTTTGTTTCATCAATAGTGTACTTGTATTTCAAAAAATTCATATAAACAATGTGGCAAATCTATAATAATGGATGCTGGATTTCTTAATGGATAGTTTGATGGTGGCCCAAGTGTTCTATGTACAAGCATCCTACTATCGGTTAGGTACAGTCAAATGGGGGAAAATGAGGCTAGCGTGTAACTTGGGACATGGTCGACACCAGCATCTATGAACCAGCTATAAGCCTATAACGTTATAACTAGTTGATAATATCATTGTATTATGTATAGTCAAAAGTTTTCAACCCGTTAAACGTTATAGCTGGTTCATAGATGCTGGTGTCGACCATGTCCCAAGTTACCCGCTAGGCTCATTTCCCCCCATTTCGCTTCTCTTTTCGTGTGGAACACCGAGTCGTTCAATGACCCGATAATCCCGGTGTAAGTTTTTCGACCACATACTACTAGTAGCGGGCCTCTGACGTGGTTAAGTAACATTAATTAATGACCACAGTCTAAGTTATCATAGACAGCACCCGGGACGCGTTAGTACAAACCGGATTAACATATAGCATGTAGCATGTTTTGCTGTTCCAACCCGACTAAACACTAGACAGTCCCCTGTTTGTGCTGTAGTTGACTTGGAGCAGTAAGCATGCTTTAAAGGCGACTCAAAGACAGACAACTTGCCTGTATGTGTATAAGGCAGACTTCTCGAGTCGCAATGTGTCCTAAAACGCAAAATGCTTTAAGTGCAGAATGTCCTAAGTCGCTAAATGCCCAAAGACAAAATGTCCCAAGTTGCAAAGTTTTCTATGTCACATAATGTCCTGAGTCCTACCTAAGTCGCAAAATGCTCTAAACTACAAACTAAGTCGCAAAATGTTCTGAATCGTAAAAGTTCAATGTCGCAAAATGTACTTGGTCGCAAAAAGTCCTACTTCGCAGAATGTCCTGAGTCGCAAAATATAAAAGTCGCAAAATGTCCTACATCGATAAATGTCTTACTTCGCAGTGTCCTGAGTCGCAAAAGTTAAAAGTCGCAAAATGCCCTGCTTTGCAAAATGTCCTGCTTCGCAAAATGTCTTAGTTCGCAGTGTCCTGAGTCGCAAAAGTCCTAAGTCACAAAATGTGCGAAGACGCAAAATGTTTCAAGTCACAACATGCCCAAAGTCGCATAATTTTCTAAGTCGCATAATGATCTAAGCCGCAAAATTTACGCTTCACCGGCCGGACCTGAACCGAGCCGTGATCTGGCTGTATTACGGCGGATATCCACTTTTTAAATTTTTGTGTCTTCAGTTCAGGCACATTAAAAATAAATTTCCTCAATTTGCTCGTAAATGGCGAAATTTTTTCAAAATAAAGAATATGAATATCGACTCATTATAGTCGTCAGGTTGGCAGACATATGGGTGTAAAAAAATTAGCTGCAAATATCTTAAGGCATGAACCAGCCTATAAAAATAAACAACTTTATCCAAGGAACATGGGTCGAGATATGAAAAAAAAAATTGGGAAAACCAATTCTACCGACCATGTCAATTTGTATGGGAGGCCCAAAAAATTTTCTTATATTTCGACCTGTTCTTTGGAGAAACTTGTTCAGTTTCATAGTCTGATACACCCTTAAAATATTTGCAGCTAAGTTCTTTACACCCTGTATAAAAAACCTACACTTCGAACTCTTCTGCCACAGATCTGCGTCTAAATCTATATCTAATCTACGAAAATGTGTCAAATACTTGATAAAGAATTTATTATGATTTAAGTATATAAAAAAAATTATAATAAAAGCTTACATTTCAGACCGGGATATAGCTATACCCATATTGTCATCTCTGGACTATTCAGCCACAGAACTGCGTCTAGGTCTGTTAATAAGAAAATTGTGATAAATGATACGAGAATAATATTTGTGTATAACGAAATTATTATATTATTAAAACTTTCACTTCAAGCTGGATATACAGGGTGAAAAAAGTTTGCAGCTAATATTTTTACACCTTATAGTTATTCCCACATTGTCATTTCTGGACTCTTCTGCCACAGAACTGCGTTTAGGTCTGTAAATAAGAAAATTGTGTATAATAATTGATAAGAGAATGATATTTTATATAAAAATAAATAATACAATAGGCATATAATAATTTTTTTATAAAATTTTATAAATTTAATTTAATTTCGCTTGGCAGGCGTGGCGATAGTTCGCTCGTTTACAGTTTCGGGCAAACTTCTGAAAAAAAATCATGAAAGATATATTAATATTGTATAAGGTTTACAAAAAATATAAAATTAATATATTTAAACTTCCAGGCGATGTGGAGAAAGTATTCAGTCAAATGGGGGAAAATGAGACTAGCGGGTGACTTCGGACATGGTCGACACCAGCATCTATGAACCAGCTATAACGTTGTAACTGGTTGAAAACTTTGGACTCTACATTTATCAACCAGTTATAGCGTTATAGGCTTATAGCTGGTTCATAGATGCTGATGTCGACCATTTCCCAAGTTACACGCTAGTCTCATTTCCCCCGTAAAATTGCACCGTCTAGGAAAGCCATCCAATATAGGGAACCTTGATTTAAGATACTGTAACACAGAAATGCAAATTACATAATGATATAAAACTACAATAATTCATTCAAAAATATCCAAGATAATCTAAATAAAACAACATACTTACAACGGTAAGTTCTCCAGGGCCCAAGCCTGCTATTTTTTTTTCATTGTAATGCCATTGAAACTCAACTGTCATTCCATTGGCGTTGTGATGTGATTGTCTATACTTCAAACTGTTAGCAGATTACGAAACTACAAAAATCTGTGGAAATGCCACATAAAATTAAAACTATTTCTGTCATTCTCTGTGAACTACGTGCAAAACGTGTCTGTCTTGATTGTTATAAAATAAATTAATTTATCAGCTACAAGAGCTAGTTTTTATCCTTTGCAGTCCACTACACAATCTTATATGGTCCTTAGATCCGAAAGAAGTGAAGAAGCTTGATCGTCGTTCGAAAACCATAATCTTTCGCCGAGTCGAAAAATCATTGATTTTGCAGCTTTTGCAGCCATATTGGTTTGGTTTGTTGATTGCATAATATTCAACACAAATTCAACACCTTTGGCGCATGCGCGGAGTGCATAACGTCACCGGCGCGGCGAGGATACTCGAAGAACTTTCAGCCACGTGTTCCTTCTTGACGTACCTACTCAAGACATTCAACGTCACGTCAAACAGTTCACAGCAACAAGATTTGCAACGTAATTTTATTTGCAAAATTTTATACGAATATTTTGTTTTGTACATTTTTTATATTTTGCATCGAATGTTCTAGCTTTTTATATAAGTGCATTATTTATACAAAACGATAGTTATACCTACGTAATAATGGAGAAGCCTGATCTCGTTGCGGCGCGAGGATATGCCAAAGGCACAATCACCCGGCTTCTAACGTTTGTTTCCAATCCAGGGGAACTAAAAAAGGAGAAAACCGAGGGCCTTATCACAAGAAAGAATCGGTTGGTGGAGATTTTTTCTCAATACGAAGCTCTGAATATTAAGCTCCTCGCCTTAGACTCGGGTGACAAAGAGGATGTCGGTGAAGTCGAAAGCAAATATTTCGCGATCCTTACTGCTCTGAATGAGGAAATTAAAAGTCGTAATAACACATCGCTGCAACCAGGTCATGCTCCACAGCTTTCCAACGTTAGGCTACCTCCAATCGACGTACCAGTGTTCAGTGGTAAGTTTTCTGAATACACGCCATTCATAAACCTTTTCAAGTCGGTCATTGATGATAATAAAGGCATGGATTTGGTGCAAAAATTGTATTATCTCAGGTCGTATGTCAAAGAGCAGCCCTATGATTTGATAAAAAACTTACCGCTCACTGCTGAAAACTATCATGAGGCACTAAGATTGTTAGACGAAAGATACAACAATAAGTACAAAATTGTAAATGAGCATATAGGTGTAATTCTTGATATGAAACCTCTACTCAAGTCTTTGGCAAGTAATTTAAGAGACTTTGTTTCAAAAATAAAACAAGAAATTGCCGCTTTAGGCAACTTAGATCCTAATGTTAAGTCGTGGGATGCTATAATGTTATGTATTCTTTCCCGAAAACTAGACATTTATACCGCACGTGCGTACCAGCTAGAAAGGGACACAAAGCACGAGCCAAAGTTGGACGAGTTCCTAGCTTTCCTCGAGAAGCGGGCGTTGGCTCTCGAAAACGCTGAAGCAGGCCATGAACAGCCTGAACCACGCCGCCAGCCTTACAAAGAGATGAAGGACTACCGACCAGGTTCCGTTGGCAAAGTTGTCAATGCTACAGCTGCACAGAGTACATCACCATCATGCATATACTGTAAGTGTTCCCACAAATTATATCAATGCAAAAGCTTTCTATTACTGCCTGTGGCAAAAAGGCTAGAGTTTGTCATTGAAAGGGGGCTATGTAAAGTCTGTCTTGTATCCCACCCCTATAAATGCAAATTTCACTTCCGTTGCGTTGAGTGCCGGAAGTCATCACATAACTCAGTCCTCCACGATGAGAGCATTCACCAAGGCAAAGTAGGTAAGCACTCTTCAGCAGCAGCAAATGAGGCTCAAGAATCCCAGCCATCTCCTGTTTTAGGAGCAAAGGATGCCCAACAATTTGCGGCACTCCCTGCCACTATGGCAGCAAACCAAACTCAGCATTCCGCTGCATTACCTGCTTCATCAGCAGCAAATTATTCAAATGACACTCTTCTTCCCACAGCTAAGGTGAAGCTATATGCCAATGATGGCACAGAGTTGCATTTCAAGGCCCTACTTGACGGTTGTTCTCAGCTTAATTTTATTTCAGAGAAGGCAGTACAATTGCTAGGTTACAAACCTCTTCCGGACAATATTAACATTGTAGGCATTACTAATACTTCAACGAATGTGAGGCGTTGCTTGCCTGTTGAAATTAGGGATTGCAATCCAGCGGCGTTTTCAATCCAGCTGGATTCTTGCTGGATTGACCTGAATCCAGCTGGATCCAGCGCGGATACAGCAAAATTTGGAATTTAAATAAAAATACGACATTTTTAAGACGTTTTTTTTATGTATACTTTTTACGACTAACTATGAAATCTTTCACTCATTTGGTGTTATCTTATATCAATTCGCTTTGGTTTCTTAATCATTTGAGATCAAAAGAATCAACTTAACATTAAATAACATATTATAGCCTCATAAATAACATTTAAGATAATGCTTCTAAGTAAGCAATATCTTATTACGTTTATATTTAATGATAGGACGGCTAATCAGTAACAATCAGTCTTACCAATTCTTTTTAAATTAACTACAAAAAAGGATCGTAATAATAATAATACTATTTTAATCTGCAATCTATTGTTTGTATCAAAAGAAGTTCCGAAATAATCTTCCCCGCAGTCATAAATATACCTATGTTATGAAAATTTAAAGCTGGATAATTAGGCATTCTAAAATCTGACGACAAGAATAAAGACTATTTCTTTTTTTGAATCCTCTGGAAGTAAGACCTTAGAAAACAAATTTTATCTATAGTCTTATCTCCCAACCTGCTTCGCACGGAACTGCATATGTAGCCGGCTGCTGAGAATGCTCTTTCGGCCTCTACACTGGTCGGTTTTAGCGTCATTAAATAGTCATAAACCATAGATAAATGTTCACCTCGCACTCCTTCGGTCTCATAAACGGACATTTCTTTTTTCAGGACCTTTTCGTAATCTATTTCACCACTTTTCTTTTGTTTATTAAAGTTCTCTTTCTCTCTTTTAAGTTCCATCTCAAGCTCATGCTCTAAAGTCATTTTCACTGGTTCTGGATCATCATCTGGACCGTCCTCTTCTAACTCCATGATATCGTCTTGCACCGGCCCTGCAATATTTTGTTTATTTACACGTTTTAACAAAGTTTTCATCTCCTGACGCATCGCATTCTTTTTTGGCATAGGTCAATAGGAAATTAATACGTCTGCAGATCCGCATCGCTGGATCCAGCACTGTATGCTGGATCCAGCATGTTTAAAAAGGCGCTGGATCCAGCTGGATTGCTGTATGCTGGATCCAGCAATTGCAATCCCTAGTTGAAATACATTCTATGGTTAGACCATACACAATACCGGCTACGTGTCATGTCGTAAAACACATTACATGTCATTTGCCGCAAGAGAAAATAGATCGCAACTCATTAAAGATCCCAGATAACATTGCCCTTGCAGATCCTGATTTCCACAAGCCGAGTGAGATTGATTTATTAATCGGTGCTGGTATATTTTTCCAGACAATCTTGCCGAGGACGGAGTTTTCGAACATGCAGACGCCAATACCGACTGAGGTAGATCAGCCGAACATCATAAACACACAATTTGGTCACGTGGTAGGGGGTTTTCTGCCAGTTAAGTCAGCTTCAACTAAGGTCTGCAACAAGGTATCTTTAAAATGTACTTGCGAGTCTGATATTAACGACAACATATCCAAATTATGGAAAACCGAGAGCGTTCCGCAAGTTTATAACGAACAATCATCTGAGCAGGATCTTGCTGAATATATTTTCAAAAACGCTGTGCAATTAAAAGACAAGCGCTTTGAGGTCGCGTTGCCTCTCAAAGTGCCGCTCGGTGAGGTAAATTCAGTTTTAGGAGATTCCTTTCATTTTGCTCTCAAGAGATTTCTTAATTTAGAAAAGAAGTTGTATCGAAATCCTGAGCTTTTTGAGGAGTACAAAAAGTATATTCACGGCTATTTAGATTCCGACCAAGGGCACTATGAAGATATTGAAGTATATCTCCGAAATAATTCTCCTGTGTATTTCATGGCTCACCATGCTGTTATTAGGCAGGATAGTAAGACTACAAAAGTACGTCCAGTCCAAGACGGTTCTATGAAAACAAACAAAAAGGTTTCTTTGAATGATCTACTCCTCAATGGGCCTATAGTTCAAAGAGATCTGTTTGACATTTTATTATTATTCCGTTTTGGAAAATACACTTTTACAAGCGATATAAAACAAATGTTTCGAAATGTGCGCGTTTTACCGGAATTTACTTCTCTACAAAACATTCTATGGCGCGACAAACCCGATGAGAATATTAGGTGCCTTAGACTAGAAACAGTTACATTCGGGTTAAAGAGTTCGAGCTATTTAGCTACGCGTTGCCTTAAGGAGCTCTCAATGCGCAATAAAGATACTCTTCCTCTTGCGTCGTTTATTATAGATAACTGTACGTATGTCGATGACGTAATCTATTCAAATAATGATTTAGATACAATTATTAACGCTAAATCAGAGCTCAGACAACTTTTGGATCAAGGCAGTTTCCATCCTCACAAATGGTCGTCAAACTCGAGAGAGGTACTTGCTGATATTCCCTCTTCAGAGCAACACTTTGACGATCTAGAGCTCGAACAAGATAATTGCAGTTTAAAAACCTTAGGTTTGCGTTTGATAGTAAAAGAGGACAAATTCAGGATTGCATGTCCAGAACCCTTTAATCAAAATAACATTACAAAAAGGGACATTCTAGCATACATAGGAAAATTTTATGACCCCATGGGTTTCGTTAGTCCTATAATTGTACAAGCAAAAGCTATAATGCAAAAACTTTGGTCTTCCAATACGGATTGGAATTCCACGCCTGATGATGATATTAAGAAAGAATGGCTTGAATTTTCCGTAGGTCTTGGGGCTATGGAACCAATTCTTATCAATAGAAATATTAATGTAACAGACTCAGACTCCGTGGAGCTTATAGGTTTCTCTGACGCTGCGAGTTCCCGGGGGTATGGCTGCTGCGTGTATCTCCGAGTCACACACCCATCAGGTAAAATTGATATGCATTTGCTCTGTTCTAAATCACGCATAAATCCTCTAAAGGATAAAAACATGACCGTGCCTCGCTTGGAATTGAATGCGGCTCTACTACTTTCTATATTAGTAACCAAAGTAAGAGATACGCTTAAGCTAAAGCTTTATGTGAATAAAGTCTACTTATTTACTGACTCTAAGATAGTGCTTGCATGGTTGCATACTGAACCCATAAGGTTAATGGCTTACGTTGCGAACAGAGTGAAAGCTATATCCAATAATACTGCTGACTGTCATTGGCTGTATGTCAATACCAAGGACAACCCTGCGGATTATATTAGCAGAGGAGTAAGTCCACAGGAGCTTAGCACCTGCAATATGTGGTGGCATGGGCCTGAGTTTTTACATGACGGTGGGTACAAGTTTGATATACCTACAGATCTACCTTCTGATTTACCCGAGACTAAGGTCGTGAGCACGGCATACTCTAGCAACCAGGTGGCTACAGGCACGCGGGAAAATAACGTGTTTAAAAGCTTACATAAACATTCTAGCATCCACAAAATGGTTCGTGTCCTAGCTTACATTTTAAGATTTGTTAATAACCTGAAAGGAAACAAAGTCTCCCAAAAGTTCTTGTCAACTTCAGAGTTAAATTTTGCTTTGATGTTGCTTATTAAGCAGGAACAGGAGTCATTTTTCAAGGAGGAAATGGAATGTCTAAGGAAAGATAAGCCTATGAAGGGTCCTTTACTAAGTTTGCATCCATTTATCGATAACATAGGCAATCTTCGCGTAGGTGGGAGATTGCATCACGCGAACATTCCGTTCTCTCAAAAACATCAGGCTATATTGCCAAGAGAATCACATGTTACTAAATGTATAGTTTTAAGTGAACATGAAAGGCTCCTACATGCAGGACCTAAGCTTTTATTGTCTAACTTAAATCAGAGATTTTGGATAGTAAATGGTTTGATGTATGTAAGAAAAGTAATACATAAATGCATTACATGTTTTAAACAAAAAGCTACTGCTTCAAAAAATTTGATGGGTTCGCTCCCTGAGGCAAGAGTAACAGCTATGACTAAAGCTTTTGAACGTGTAGGCGTTGATTACGCTGGACCTATTAATGTGAAGCTTTCACGTGTAAGACGTTCTGTTGTGGGTAAAGGCTATATTTGTGTTTTTGTGTGCTTTGCCACAAAAGCGGTTCATTTAGAATTAGCGTCGGATTTAACCTCTGATTCTTACCTAGGGTGTTTGAGGAGGTTCGCTTCTAGACGAGGTTTGCCTAAAGAGATTTACTCTGATAATGCTGCTACCTTTAAAGGAGCACAAAATCAATTACATGAACTGTATCTGTTACAGTCTTCCAAAAGCCATCAAGAAAAGGTGTATCAATATGCAACGCAAAAACAAATTGAATTTCATTATATTCTGAGTTATTCACCTACATTCGGTGGCCTTTGGGAGGCTGCGGTTAAAAGTACTAAGTACCACCTTAAGAGGGTATTAGGTACCTTTATTTTGACGTATGAGCAAATTTATACTGTTTTAGCTGAGATAGAATGTGTACTTAATTCTAGACCCCTTATACCTCTGTCGTCGGCTGATGTAAATGATTATACTTACCTGACACCAGGACATTTTTTGACTGGAGGTCCTTTGGCTATGTACCCCGAGAATGAGGTATCAGACGTACCTCAAAATAGGCTAAAATTCTGGGAAGTGTGTACCCAGTTAAAGCAAAGGTTTTGGAAAATGTGGTATAAACATTATCTCAATGTTTTACAGAATAGGCCTAAGTGGCTCAATATTTGTCCGGATGTTAAGGTTGGCACGCTTGTGATATTGAGAGAAGATAATGTTCCTACCATGTTTTGGCCAATGGCTAGAGTTGTAAATGTTTTTCCTGGTCACGACGGTCATGTAAGAGTTGTTGAGGTTAAGACACCTAATGGTAAAACTCATCGTCGCTCTATTTTAAAAATATGTGTTCTACCTATTGATGTATAGTGTTATAGTTTAAGTAGGTTTTGATTTAAATAATATGTAAGTCATAATTTAGTTTGATGAGCTTTAAAGTTTTAAGTTCCCTATTGTTAACTTTGTGAGGCCGCAGCATGTGGAAATGCCACATAAAATTAAAACTATTTCTGTCATTCTCTGTGAACTACGTGCAAAACGTGTCTGTCTTGATTGTTATAAAATAAATTAATTTATCAGCTACAAGAGCTAGTTTTTATCCTTTGCAGTCCACTACACAATCTTATAAAATCATCAAACTGAGATCCAATCGACATCCAACTGAAACGGTTTTCATTTAGCAGACTTGGGGCCCTGGTCTTCGTCCGGCCACACCTCATGATTTAGAAAATCTTTCTCGTCGTCGACATCCTCATCTTCACTGTCCTTGCTCCCGAGGCGAATGTCTTCATCGTCGTCCACCTGTGTAGGTTTATAATACAGAGTGTAAAAAAATTACCTGCAAATATTGTAAAATATTGTGATTCACGCCCATGAAACTGAACAATTTTCCCCAAGGTACATAAGACGAAATATAAAAAAAAAATTTGACCTCCCATCCAAAATTACCAACCGACCAAGTAAACTTGTATGGAGGGTCAAAGAATAATTCTCATATTTCGACCTTGGTTTCTTTGTAAAAGTTGTCCATAGGCTGATTCACGCCTTAAAATATTTGCAGCTAATATTTTTACACCTTACGCTCTGCCTACCCCGCAAGGGATAAAGGCGTGATTTGTGTGTATGTATGTATGTATTTGGTCTAAAGTGAGGGCTTATATCTTGCCTTAGATATAAGCCCACAGATCTGTGTCCTAGCCCTTAAATTGCTAAGGACAAAAAGTGTTGTATTAGGCCCCTCTACACGACAAAAGATTTAAAAATGTTGGAAAAAAAAACTGTTGAAATTTTTCTAAGTCTTTTCTCCATAGCGACCCGAACGCAGAATCCCAACACAATATTTCTTAGAATAAAAAGTGTTATTATTTAGCCCCCCTTCTACATTATAATTTTAATTTTATTCTATTGATTTGTCTTTTTACGATTGCGCCTCGAATGGTGAACACCTACTTACATGTTGAAATAAAAAAAAAAAACATAGGTACTTAGTTATAAATGTTCTATTGGAATCAGAACAGTCCATACATTTTTATTTTTATTATACAGGGTGTAAGAGACGGTGTAACGAAAACTTTGCGGGTATGCTGAGACCATGAAACTGAACAACTTTTTGTATGGTCTATGCTGAGAAACGAAAAAAGTTTTTCGACCTTCCATACAAAATTCCTGATCAGATGACTGACTTTCTATGGAAACTCGAATTTTTTTGTTGGTTTTTCAACATAGCCCCTATATAAAAAGTTGTTCAGTTTCATGGTCTGATCACGCCTGCAAAGTTTTCGTCACACCGTCTCTTACACCCTGTATTTATTTTATTACATGCTAAAAACATACGGTTTTTATTTTTCGTCGAAATGAATTATAAATATCGATAAGCAATGTCGATAGTCGGAACTCCTTAGGCAAATTTGCAATATAAGTCATTTGCGTTTCAGTTGTGGCGCCACTGTCATACAAATTGGTCAAATCGTAAAGCAAAAAAATAGTTCCTCATTTCACCACCCGCAAATTGAACTTACATACAGAATGTAAGAGACGGTGTAACGAAAACTTTGCAAACGTGATGAGACCATGAAACTGAACAACTTTCTATGGCGACTATGTTGGGAAACGAAAAAAAATTTTAAGAGTTCCCATACAAAGTCACTCAGCTGATCGGGAATTTTATAATGGAAGTTCGAAAAAATTTTCACGTTTACCAACACAGCACCATAGAAAAAGTTGTTCAGTTTCATAGTCTAAGCACGCCTGCAAAGTTTTCGCTACACCGTCTCTTACACCCTGTCAATACTTTGACAAATTGGCGTAATTTTAAGCCGAAATTCAGCGAATGTATGAAAATGGTTCATCTGATATAAATAAAATATTCATATAAATAGTGAAATATAAAAAAAATATGGATTACTTTACAATGAAAAATAGTTTTACTAAGAGTACAGCTCATTTTTTTGTTCAATTTACTTCTCTTTCAGCGGGAAATGGGCCGGAAATATGACCCGTTCACTGGGGCGTCCTAAACGAAAGTTATCAACTTCAAAATAAAAACTGAATAAAGTAAACACATGCTAAAACCATAATATTAGGATATCACACTTACTTTTTAGTAGATTTTATCCCAAGTTCTCTCAAAATTCACGAAACACACTGAAAAATACAAAGTTTTCGCGCAGCACACACAACGCATCCGCCATGAAAGAAATTTTTACTGAATTTTGAATGGCGGATTGCCGAGAATAAAAATGCTACACCCCCATTGGTTCATACCTCATTCAAAAGCTAATTTAAAGAAGACCTAAATCAATTAGCGTGGCCCGTGTGTAAAAAGAGGTCGGTAGCGACAGACCAGCCAGCCGACTTAGGTACCTACCTACTAGACATGGGAAAAATCACTCACTTAGATGAACAGAGCGATTTGAATCTTTTGCGTCTGCGGAGTTGAATCACTCACTTAGTTCAGTAGTTCACTTAGTTCACCTCTTCATTACGGCTCCTACGAGTCCTACGGCTCATGAGTGAGCGATGAAGCGAGCGAGCGGTTACGGAGTTTAGTTCAAATGAACTAAAGTGTTATTGAATTGTTTACGTTGTGTTGTAGTTCGCGTCTTTATAGCCTTTTTATTGGAAATATAGTTCGTGCATCAATTTAATGTACTTAAATGTAAGGAAGGATTTAACGAAGTAATATGTGAATTCTTAATTTGACGTTATATTTTATTTTCTATCTTTAATAAATGTGTTTCTGTCTTTAATTTGCCGTGTGATGCCGACTTAGAATAGCATCACCCCACATCCTTCCCGCGGGTGTCGTAAGATGCGACTAAGGGACTCGAGAGTTTTGGTGTATTACAATTTTTAGGCGTCAGGCTGACAACCTGTCACTATAGTGATACATATGTTTTCTGAAATAACCTTGGAAAACAATCCTCAAAAATGTCAGACGTGGCCATAGTGACCGTATTCTTATAGCCATTAACGCTCTGCCTGCCCCGCGAGGGATAAAGGCGTGATATATGTATGTATGTAATAGGTAAATGTGCTTGATTGTAAAACAAAATGATGCAACACTTGATTTTAAGGTTCCGTGGTTATTATCACTAAAACTATAAAACATTATAACGGGTTTTAACTCACGGTAGGGATATATCGAGCACCCCCTGGTGCCCTATATAGGCGAGTTAAAACCAGTTATAATGTCTTATAGTTTTAAAATGATGCAAAACTATCCCGATTTATCAAACAAAAATGTACCCTATTGTCTTACATTTTACGCTACTTTTTGCTTCACGTATCCATACCCGATGGACGCGTGATTTAGATAACCTAGATTTCGAAAAACATAGCGTCCCCACTCTTTTCTACGGAATTCGATTTCTTTGTCTCTATCTTACGCGAGTGTGTGTTGTGCGGCTGTGTGCGTCGTGCGGCGTGAGCCGAGAGCCGAGCGGGCGTCCGCGAACGCGCGCGCCGCCGCCGCGCCGGCCGTTCGCGCCGAGGTCACGGCTCGCGAGAGCCGCTTGCGTGAAGTGAGCCGGTGAGTTGTGAACTAAAGCTATGTCAGATGAACTACGGAACGACTGAGTTGTGAGAGCGGACTTAGTTCTTTTAAGCCAATCGTTCATGAGTTACCCACGACTACTACCTACCTACTTTGTATGAAACTTCCTTTTTTTCATATTTCGAAATAAGTTTCAGTAGGTATAGTTGTTTAGATAAATGAGTAGAACACACTCTTATTAGTAGGGTTCCGAAGCCATTTCCGTTCAACCGGTTTTCGACACAGCTAGTAGGTACTAGTGATGTAACGAATATTCGCATTCGTATTCGCAAAATTCTTACGAATATTTTGCGGAAGTGAATATCCATAAAATCAGGTTCGTAGATTTTTGTTTACCACCTGTACGTAAATAATCGATGTTTCTATTTGCTAAAACGGGTTCGTAAGTGTTCTTTCGTATCATCTCGGAAATTTCCGGAATTAAATGCGATTGCAAATAACTGGCGCGGAATATCAGCAACCATTTTATTGCTACACTTAGACGGCGGTTAATTTTAAAAACTAATCCGCCATGACAAATCCGCCATATTGAATTAACAAAGTTTTGATAAACTTAGGTATGTCACTTGCGCTGCTGAGACAAATCTAACGACACCTCAAGTGCCAACATCCGTTAACTTATTTGAGCTGTGAAATAGAATTCATGCGTACCCTCGAAAAACATAACTCCATTTCCGAGCCAATAAAAACCAATAAAAAATAGAAAGGGAAATAAAAATATTAGTCGTAGAGCAAAAACAGCTGAATTTTCGTACTGCTTTAGAAGACATTTGATTGGTTTAGGCCTGTATTCGGTCCAGAATCATCCCAAAACTTTTCCCTCTTTCACATGAGCCCATCCCACCTTCATCTTAACACAAATTGCAAAACAAAAATGATGTCATGCTCATGATAGCAGTGAAAAATAGAAGCAACTTCATAAATTAATTTCTTAGTAATTTTTTATGTACTTAGATTTTTGGGCCTAGGTATTTAAATATCTTGTATCTTGTAGATTAAAACGCATTTTTTTTTTCAGTAATAATGTGTTCAGATTATACAGGGTGTAAGAGACGGTGTAACGATAACTTTGCAGGCGTGATCAGACCATGAAACTGAACATCTTTTGCTATGGGAGCTATGTTGGGCAATGAAAAATTTTTTTCGAGTTCCCATACAAAGTCAGTCAGCTAGGGAATTTGTATGGAAGGTCGAAAAAATGTGGTCATGGTCTGATAACGTCTGCAAAGTTTTCGTCGGACCGTCTCTTACACCCTGTATAAAAACTTAGAAAAACGGAGATCGTTTTCACCGATTCGGATAGACCAATCTGAAAAAAAGAAATGGCAACCCAAAATGGTAATTTAGTATATCACAATAAAATGCAGAGTTTACGTAGCCGTCTGCCGTAGAGTAGCGCGGTGCGCGGCGCGGTATATCGTAGCCGGCGGCCGGCGCCAGACGCGTTCAGAAGCCTCGTGTCTGCCTGCAGGAAGAGCCGTCTGCTAGCCGCCGTGCCCGCCGCAGGCCACTGTTCGCTCGCGCAATGTGCCTCCAGTCACACATCTGCTTGGGATTATAATGTGATTCAATTGTGCTAAGATTTATGGATATTATTCTTCATTTCTAAGGTAAGTGGTCGAACTCGTAGCCGAACGTTTATGTATCGTTTATAAAACCACCCGCCAATTGGCAAAAACATTCCGATTTCATTTAAAAGCGGAAAAGTACCGTTGTGTTTGTCTGTCCGCTATGAATCCGCTCCACCGATTTTGATGAAACTTGTTGAGTCAGATTAGGTACCTACACATACATATCTAAGAAAGCCAAAAAAATATTTAGTTTTGTAGTTAAGTACTACTTAAGATATGCGAAGACGAACATTAATAGATATATACGTAATAAAATAAGGAAGTGTTTCTTGTCTATTATGCTATGAGACCATAGACACGTACCTATCAACACGCGCTGCGACGGGTCGAATTGTTACCTCCTTTCAGAGTCGGTTGAAAAGCAGTAAATGTTTTAAAGGATGTCTGTTTACGATAAGTACCTACTAAGGTACTTATTACGTTATAGAAAACCATACCTATCATCTAGGAAACTCATGTTACTTGTTATATACAGGGTGTAAAGGACGGTGTAACGAAAACTTTACAGGCGTGCTCAGACTATGAAACTGAACAACTTTTTATATTGGGGCTATGTTGGGAAACGTGAAAATTTTTCCGACCTTCCATTCAAAATTTCCGATCAGCTGACTGACTTTGTATCGGAACTGACCGGAACTAGATTTTTTTTTTTCAATTTTTAGCATAGCCCCCATAGAAAAAGTTGTTCAGTTTCATGGTCTGATCACGCCTGCAAAGTTTTCGTTACACCGTCTCTTACACCCTGTGTAAATCTGTCTTATTCCTATACATGGTTATTTTTTAGTCACTAGGTACACATACTTTGCAGGGTGTTTCTACTCATGATTCTGAAAAAAATTTACTATGAGCCCCCCTGCGAAATCGCTAAAATAATTGGATGTTCCATAAAAAATTATACGGTTACTCGATAAAAATGTATGGAACACCCAAAATATTTGTTGCGGTTTCGCAGGTGGCCCCATACCACAGTAAAAGTTGTTCAGAATCATGACAGAAACACCCTACAAAGTTCATTTACTGACTAAAATATTACCCTATACCAAGTGTACGTACACGTGAAAAAGGTGTAAAAATAACATACATACCTACCGTCAAATATGAGAATCTTTTTTTAACCTCTCACACAAATTTACTTGGTTTCGATTTCTTTGCCTCGCCGCGTTTCGATTTCTTTAAGGGGCTGTAGGCAATGGAGCAAGGGCTTTTTAGTGCCAGTGTAGACAACACCAAAGTATCCCACACCAGCGCACGATTGAATGCTTTCACAAAGTTCGGTCCAGTATGCATTTGCGAAGTACCGTGATGTGCGTTGTAAATCTGATGTTGCCTTTGCGCAGCTTCTCATTTGGACTCGAGCAAGGGTGTAATGAGCTTGAGATTTTCAAGGAACGAATCCTGGTTTTTGACTTTCTTATTACCCAAGCCGTACCAGCTACTTCTCTTAGTAAGATTTTGACTTTGCCCCATTCTTCCTTTATAGGAGTGTCTTCATCCCAGGTGGCAACTTTGTTCTGTATCAGCTCCTCAAACTTTCGGCCAACTCATCGACTCTGGTTTTGGAAAGATCGAGCTTCTTCTTACCGGGCAATTTGGATGAGTGGATATTTTAGGCAGGTGTGGCAACATGTGAAGCCATCTAGGAATTATCTGTGTCACAATCAGGCTGATAATAATAATAATAACATTGTTTTGTCGCCATCCTAAATAGTATAATGTGACGCAATAATAATTATAAAATTTTCATACAATATGTCGTCGTTTTCGATCATCAAGTAGCTCATTTTGACAGGTATCTCAGTTTCTTGGCATGCTAAACATTTGCTACTAAAACAGCTTCAATGTAAAAGCCCTGGGTGCCAATTTCCAAAACATCGCCGCACCTAATTAGGTTTATGCTAAAGTCTGCAGCTAATTATGCTTGCATAGAGTTATGCGACTAATGTCTAAAATGAATAATACCCACGTACATATAATAACGTCCACTTGAATACTTATGTTATGTCCCATACGTTCTTCTTTATTTCTTGATTTATAGGTACATACCCTAATAAATACACACTCAGGCCCTTGAGTAGGTTAAAGACATCGAGTATTCGAAATCTAAATACGTGTTGTTAGCCGAGTCGTTGCGGATTCAGTGCGCGGAACCGAATATGACGTTTCAGAAACTGAGTTCCATAATTTGTCACAGCACTTTACTACACTAAATTGGGAGATACCTATTTGTTTATCAAGTTGGTTTCCAAAGCGCTGGGCACCTATTTGGAACTGGCTGCGCGAATAAACAACATTTTTCATTGATTAATTTACTCTAAGTAGGTTCCTAACTACTCGAATGAAACCCAAATTAAGATCGCCTTCTTTTAATTACATAATAAGTACTCGAGACAAAGTGTTTCTGTAGCTCTCGGTTTGGATTAAATTCACGATAAATGGTAATTAACTCAGAGCTAGGAGATTCACCTGTTGGTATTCAATGGTTTTCCAATTTATTCTTTTCCCCATGTTCAACCAGTTACTACCTACAATAAAAAGGCTAATTTTATGTTTGAGGAAATGCCATAAAACTATAAAACAGAAAAATAGAGGCATTCGGATATGGTACTACGAGGCTATTGCATTCTTTTATGCTTTTATTTCTAGTCTGTTGTTCAAGTGAACATACAAAACCATGATTATAATATTGAATAAGTCCTATTTCATGTCATTTACATATGACGTCGGATTTTTTTTACGGCACAGATGGGAAAGTAGCTCAGACTTGTCTGTCGAAAAGCCCTATATTGACATAGAGCTAGACTTGTAAAAAACTCGAGCTTTGTAGTCCTATTTATCATAGGAAAATAAATACCCACATTAACCACAAAATGAATCTTCATGTAACGCAGGTAAACATTTTTCAACGTTATACGTTCGACTATACTTAAAAACTTTTGTTACAAATTATCATATTGACAATACTCGGAAGGCCTTTGGATACACAATGACAACTCCATTTGCTCATATGCTATATATTCGTACAGGTAAAAATTTCGCGTGGCGAATTGAAGACGAGCATGACGAAGTGACAGAAATAACAACATAGGAAGAATTGTTCATAAATGTAGGTATTTTCATACTTACCTACATGTTACCTGCTTGAGATAAGTGTTATGTACAGTTGGTTATCTTTATTTCACATAAATTATTCTTTGTCACTCTAATCGGGTCCATGTCGCTTAGTTTAGTATCACCCAGCAGTGTAGGCAGATACTCGTTCAGTGCGCTCTACATGAATATATTAAAAATTGACGCTCTATTTCAAAAAGACGGACTACAGTTATGTGTTCTGCTTTTAAAATCCATTTCGCTCGAACTGTAGACTTTCCAGACTTGGGCGCAACGGTCTCAGTAAGCTGGGAAACGGAAAAGCTGCTCTCTACTCCTCCAGCTGTCAGTTTGATCAAGTAGGTAAGTGAAGCTGCCTTAACCAAATGCGATATCTAGCTATAGGTACGATCATTCAGGCCTGAATTAAATATGTATATCCATTTGCAGTTGGTAGGTAGGTAACTACATATAGGTACCTATAGTTTTGCAAATTAGGTAACTACGTCTTTATATGCATGAAGGGATACTGAACAACTCTTTCATTCAACTTTTATCGAATTTGAAGTTTGAACACGTGCACGTTGTCTGGTTGGTACAGCCTTCGGACGTACAAACCCGACTACAACACAAACACCCACACTCTGTGTTGTAGTCTGGTTGGTACAGCGTTCGGACGTACCTACTTACAAACCCGACTACAACACAGAGCACTCATACTCTGTGGTGTACTCGTAGTCTGGTTGGTACAGCGTTCGGACGTACAAACCCGACTACAACACAGAGCACGGATACTAACTTCCTCGCAATTACGTTTGTTTTGAAATGCCGCGTGTCGGTTCTGGCCCCGTTGTGGACGCCAGGTTAGGATAGGTTGTGCTTAACATATGTTTGAACTAAATTGGCTTTTGTATTTAACATTAAAATGACATTATTCATTCATCATTAAAATGACATAAATCATTAACCATTAAAATGTCATTAATCATAAAAATAATCATTCATCATCAAGAATATCATTAAAATTTAAAAATATCATTCATCATTAAAAATATAATTATTCATTCAAATATCATTTATCATTAAATATCATCAAAACTGTCATTAATCATTAAAACACCAATAATAACGTCGTCTGAGTGCTTGTTTGTCCAATTGACCATTCACCAAAATTTACACTAGAACGTTTTTTCGTTTTACGCGACAATGCATGTAAAGTGTGGTGATTTTTACACTTAGGTATAATAAACATACCTTATTTCAAATGAATACTACTACATTTATAATTAAATATGGTAACATTTAGTATATTTTTACGTTTGAAGCGGGAGATTGAACAAAATGTCACAAAATTTCGACGATTATGGAGTTAGAACATTAGTGCATAGGAGATAGAACGAGATATCAGTAAAAAGGTTTCGTGCTTTTTTGTTCAACCTGCCATTTACAGATACAGGCTGTTCAATTTGAAAAATCAATATAAACTTCATAGTACTGAAATAAGTTGTTTATTTATTTTAAAGATGATGTGTGTGTGTTGTTTATTTAATTTAAAGAAGGTTTGTTTGTGTGTGTGTCCCAATGCTGTTAAAAATGAAATTATTGCTTTATTTTTTACATTTTTCCCTATCTCTTTTCCTTTTCTTGAACTGTTGATATTTGTGACAGTAGGTATTGTCTTTGTGCCTGTTTTGTTCTGTTTTTGTTGGTGTTTTTCTTTTCCACTATCTTTTGCAGATTTACTTGTACCAGCAACAGCATCATCCGGTAGTATTTTCTTGTTCGTTGATATTGGTGCTTTTCCTTTTGGTTTCACTGAACTAGCTATTGTCTTATCTTGTTTATGTTTTTCTGATTTTTTTATTAGAGCTTCCATGAAAGCTTTGCCTTCTTTTGACATAATGCTTGTAAGTGCTTCTAATGTCATCAATCTTTTTTTTTGTTAACATTGTTTTGGGTTCTTTGACAACCGTCTCATGGACAACCGTCTCACATTATTCGTACCTTCATTTTACATACCCAAATTATCATGTTTGCGCGTAACTATCTGCGATCCAGAATTGTGAAAAGAAATTGTTACACTTTAGTTCGATAAAGTAATACAGTGCCCTCGAATCTGGCAAACACAATTTCTTAGCTGAAAGACTAAGATACTCCTACTCCTACACTTTCCTGAATTAGAAAAGATGAGAGACGGGAAACCCAAAACTATAATTTATTATAACGTTAAGCATAGACAGATTTCCCTAGTTTTGCATGATATAAGAAATTCGGTGTCTTCATTTTATAATTTAAAAAGTGAAATTGGGAGTAACTATGAATAAAATAAGAAAAATGTATATGTCAGAATCGGGGATATTTAAATTTGATCATCAAAACCTACTGCAGTCCAGTGCTGGACGTAGGCCTTCTTCACCGCCATCGCCGACCCATTTGACGACCGATGTGGCGCAGTGGCAGTCGCCTTTGACGCAGAAGGTTCCGGGTTCGATTCTCGGTGGGTTTCTCACAAAATTGATATTTATCACTTTGTGAATTTGTTCCCAGTCTGGTTAGGACATTGCGGGCTGAACCACCCGATTGTCCGTAAGTAAGATGGTTCCGTGTTTCGGAGGGCACGTTAAGCCGCAGGTCCCGCTTGCTGTATATGATCACTTAGACGGCGGTCGTTACACAACCATGTTAGAAGCCTGCTACTTGTAGAAGGCGGTTGAAAAATTCTGACACTAGGGTTCATTGGGTCGTTGGACGATTCGGTGTCCTACACGAAGAGAGAGACCGCCATCGCCATAAATTCATATTTATATTTAGCAGGCGGTTTAGCAAGCGCAGTGAAAGATGTTGCATACATAGGGAATGTTTTTGCCCATTCCACGGATGGATTTATCCCTTAATCACTTTTCACGGCACCCACGGTTCGAAATTGGGTGGTGAGGCTCTAATACACACGATACTTTTACTTGTTTCTGTACAAAAGAAAACACCCTCTGTAGTAACTTTCAATCTTACAAACGAATCTTTGAAAATAGCTTACCGTTCTATTTCGAGATTAACCATGGCTTCTTGATGCACTTCCTACTTTGATAAGTATTTTTAAATAGGTTTTTAGTAATTTTGGCTATATTTATCATCAAAAGACGAAAGAAAACTTAATTTTAAGCGCTCGGCAACGTGCACTGTCTCGCGTGCGACTCCAAAAAAGAAAACAAAATGGCGTAATATTCCTACGTCATCGCTTTGGCGAGATGTGATTGTCTGCCTTGGTGGAGATTAAACACACAAGCACGCAATCGGGAGATTAGTCAAACAAGCATGGATTTAAAATTTTGCTTCATGAACACTGCTACATTTAAATGCAAGAATATGCCATTATTTTAACGAAAAACGGACTTTTTGTGTAGCTTTATACATATCTTTTTATTTTCTCTACAAACCTGCATTCAAAGTTATTTTTTGATCATTTTGGTCGATTGGACAAACAAGCACTCAGGCGACGATTTGTGAAAAAACGATAATTATTAAACAACAGCAAGGTATTTGTTATTTTATCATAGAGGGGGATGAAAAGTATTAAGCTTATAGATTTATTTATTTGTTATATATAATCATTTGAAAGGTACATAAATAAGGTTACCTTATGATGAAGAAACCTAAATTATGGCTTCAACTGCAAGAAAATTTAACTTATATCAAAATGTTAATCTGCCCAGTAACTAGGAATGTTCCTGGGCACGTGGGAATATTACCGGGAATAATTCCATTGGGAAGTTTCTGGGAACGGGAATGTTCCCGCGACCCATCACTAGTCACATGACATCTAAATGAGACCCGTGGCAGCAGGTCAGAGAAGTTGTGCTAACCAAGAGTTGTAAGAACCACAACCCAGGAATTTAGTCAGCAGTTGGATAATTTTTGATTTCCGGTTTTTTAATACTGAGGTACTTTTTACATTATGTGGCATCGTAACGAAACTGGCGGCAAAATTTTACGCTTTAATAGTAAAGAAAATAAAAATAAGTTTGCCTGTTTGATAGCTGCCATTTCAAAGTCAATTTTGAAATGTATTGGTTAAAATTGTGGAACCTCTTTTTTATCAATTTGAACAACCTTTTGTAGGTTTTTTCGGTTTTGTTCGGCAAAAGAGCGTATATGATTGGTACAATACAACCATTTTTTTTTTGGTTCCATTGCTTAAATCGCCATCAATAGTGTATATTTGTTTACAAGCTCCAGCTTTAAGATACTTATAAATTTTATTGTACTTGGCCTGCAAAGTTAGCGAATAAATTACATTTTTAGTTCGACTGGTGTCTGTCACCAATATTGAAAATCAAGACAAAGTTGGAAATTGGAAAGAATCATTTTATGAAAACAAAATTTGGCGGTTTCGGCGTGGAGAAATAAAAGCGTCACTCTGTGTCAAGCGACTCGACGTGGAGGGATTCGGCATGGTGAGATTAGAATCGAGAGAATAGGTATTAGTCGCAATTTTTTTTTCAGTCGACCTTTGTCGTTTCGCTATCTAAATAATCTGTCATCGTAACACAGTAGTAAAACGGCTGCTGCAGTGCAGGTGTAGGGGATTCGAGTTCGAAATTAAACTTCTATATCTATATTTTTTTTAGCTGGTCTTTTTTACAAATATATATATGTATAATATTTTATTCATGTTTAAGTATATGATTATACTTGATAATAGAATAATTTTTATATACTTGTGTGACCAGATTTTTTTTTAGGAACATTTTACCGAAATATGAAAAATTTTGGACCTCCCGTACAAAGTGTACCAGTCGACCGAGTCACTTCGTATGGGACCATTTATCCAAATACCTAGACGTGATCCGTGTGTAGGTAAGTACCTAATGTTTCCATTTGTCAACAGATGGCGATGGCTTTATCGGGTTAACGCGACATGCGGATATCTTAACAAAATACATTTTGGGGGCGATAAGGCTAGGTATAATGTAAAAAGCACGGTAAAAATGACGTTCTGAACGCTTTGATAGGCCGGCCAAAACTTTGCAAATTTACTTATGCTTGTACCTTAAGACCAACATCCCATTCAAGTAAAATTACAAGCCCATATAAATTACCTAGCTAGATTCTCACCTTTGATTCTATTATTGACGCCTGGTACTTGGAAAATTAAAATTTTGTTTTTTCCCTTCACGAAAGGAATTCTGAAATTTGAAACGACTGAAACCGTACTTAAAAGGCAATTATTATTCCTTCTGGACAACAACAGACGACAAGCATTAAACGACTCTGGAATAGCTTATAGGAAATTGATCAAGGTCCTTAACGTCTCGTAAGCAGGTAGGAGGTACCTGTGATCGATCTTGCATCGAATTTTCATGATTCTCATTGATTATTCTGTAAAATGTATGAAAAAATATTCTATAATATGTTGGACTTTAGTTCTTTTCAAACTAGACAAGCTGTTTTATAGAATATCACACCGACTTTAGAGAAAAACGAACATTACTCAAAAAGGGTACCAAAAAGGTTGCTCTTCTTGGAGGCTACAGATTAGCAGAAGGGCTTTCCACGTTCCTACCAGCCTCCCCAGCACGTCTCGTATTAAAATCAAGGTTGATATACCTACTCCAGACTCAAAAACGAGTGCTTATAACAGCTTGCAATGCATTTACTTGCGTTCTGACATTTCTCTGTGTTATGTCATTATATGGATCCAGTTTATGCAGACTGCCAAATTCTTTAGTGAAGACCTTTTGCTCCTCGTAGCTTCTGTTAACTTCACAACAGCGGCTCTAATCGAAGGACGCAACATGTCATCCATATAGGCGTTCTTATTTTCATTCGGTTTTGTGTATACAGAAGTCAGGCTTACTAATCTTGGACCTTCTTCTCAGGTCTACCATCATCCATCGTTATGTAATCCCCTGTATGCAGCTGCAGCTGACATTTCAGACTACGGCTGATTTGGAGCTTTCAATTATATATTTACAAGCTGGAGTCTTTACTAGCTGCGATGTACCTGGTACGTCTTTGGGTATGGTTGGTTTAGTTTTCCTCTCGTCATCTTTACTTTTGATGCTATACTTCTTTTCTAACGGATGGCATCTTCCGCAAATTAACGTGGAGGTCGTTTTAGACTTGACAGCATTCTTGAACAGTGACAGTTTCCTTGTACGTACCTACTGCTAGACCAGTAGGCATACAAAGTTGATCAACGCCCTTTGTACTTTTCTTCGAAATGGATTCCTTGAATCGGCTTTTGCCATTTCCTCCAATATATTCTTGTTCGTCATAGTTGACGTTATATAAAAAAAATCGGAGATTTTGTCTACTGTAAACAGAGCCTCTACTCTCTCTTAGACTAGCTTGAACGACACAATCAAAGAAAATTTAATCACGTGTGGGGTAGGTTATAGCCTATAGAGTGCGCGGTTGGGCTGTAAGCAACCTTTAAGCCTTTGGCTCTATCCTTCCCTCTCCCTCGCACACACATCGACTCGGAAGCAATCGTCGTCGTTCGGAAATATTTTCTTGTCTCTCTGATAATGAATTAAATCATACAGTCCACAATAACATTTTCTTATAGCCAGCGCTTTCAGCAGCTATCGAACTTTCATTTACTTCATACTTTATTTCTAGTTTAGTACCTATTTTCACATCCAAATAATCGCAAAAAAGAAATCCTTGCAGCCAAAACTTGAACAAACACAGTAAGATAAGAACTGTCACTCTGTAACTTTTTAAATTTAAAACTTTTATGTTTCGTTTCATTGTCTGAGATTACCGATTTTTGAATTAGTGAACTTGGTGAGGAACTTCGGTAGTGTGGTGCCCTACAATTCTGCGTAAAACGTTTACGATATTTTAATAAAATGGCAATGCAGCTTTCTACTATCACAAAAATGCGCAAAAATGGGTGAATGCGACAGTGAAATAGTAGACTTCAGATTTTCGTCAACGGAAAAACTCGCTGAATTACTCAGTAATAGGCCTCCAGCGCGTTTTGCTACACTAACACAAACTTCTTTAATTTTCTGTTATTAATTAGATAAAATAATATTTTCCAGAAAGAATCAAGGAATGGTTCAGAAGCAGTCCCTGAATAGTCGAAATGAATGCCAATAATGCGATTTTTATCAATACGCGCTAAAGCCCACTAAATTGAAGTGGACGTTATCAGCCTCATACGGTTGTTGAAATTAATCACGAGTAAATAGTAAGCGCTGCAACACCGTGAGCTTTACTAGCGTTGACTATAGGCAGTTTCTGCATAAAAACTGTAGTACGAGTATAACGTATCCTTCTTCCTTTAAAAATTTAAAACAAAGTGTTAAATGCTGTTGTTTATACGCTATACCTACCAAAACGATATTAAAATAAATAGCTTGAAATACGTTGCGACCATGATGTGATTTGTGTTGTTGATATTGCTACTATGTAGGTATGTGCACATCAACTTACTACATTCGATTTTTGTTATAGTTAAATGAAATTATTGAATTGAATTGACTTATTTATTATTGTATTCAATATATATGAATAGACATATTTATTTTTGTTGACGTTCATCACTATGAGAACTATGGGTTTTTACCTGAAAATTTATAATGTAATGTGATGTAAGTAAATAAGCTAGTTACAGGCCAAAAAAATCATCTCGCGCATGAAGCAGTCGAAACGCAGGTATAGTGAATAGTAGGTACACGCGATTAAAAAGAAACCGCTTACTAACGAGTGTATAGTGTGCGAAGCGCAGCTGAGGGCCTCTATATATAAAAAGAGAAAGAAATGGGTTTGTTGCTTGTTTTTGTAATATGAGTAAGGCAATAAGTAAACCAAATAGTATGCTTTCATTTATTGTAATTAAAACCACTACAACTTAATCACCACTTTACAAACAGTCCCGTGCGGGACGAGTACGATTTTTAAGAGTTTTTTTTTTCTCTAGATGAAGAAAATAATAGTAGTTCTGGTATGACTTGTATTTAAATACACTGGTGGTGTCAGCCATAGCGTGGTTTTTTGCAAGAACATCGTTCGTGTTGGTACATGTTATAATATGGAATGAAGACACTCCTGGTATGGCCATTACTTGTTCCCACGGGCGTCTTAAAGCGATTTCGGCATCTATATCTGTCTGAGGAATGTAAATAACCTTTGTAGCTTTCATGACATCAGAAGCTACCATGGAAAAATCTGATGCAGACTGTACCACTGCGCTATCACGTTGACTTAACATCTTTTGCGTGACCAATCTCTTGACATTGCCCCCCACTCCATCCACCACACCTTTACCATGAGATGTTGCGGTATAAATCCATGTAAAAGGTCGTTCGTAAGTTAAACTTAAAAAGTTTAATAGTTTTACCATGTATTTGTTTTTAAATTCGGACGAAGGCCCATCACTCCATATTGTGTTTTCAACTGTTCTACAGTCATTCGCGGCAAAAATTAATTTGAATAGGTGGTTTTACTTTTACCATTTTTAAATGGTAACTACCTTTCAAATTTTTTTATTGTCAACGAATGCAACCTTGTTAAATGTGTAAAGTTCTACAATATTAATAATATTTCGTATGACAGATCATGATCATTATGTTACTGGCTGTAAAGTAAAGTTATGTTGGTTCATACATGTGTTTGAATATGGTGTCAGCCAAGATTTTGTAGACTGCGCTGTATGCACACTGTTTCTTTTACATGCTCACCATAGTAGCTTCTCGCCCGTTGAAGCTGATCAGCTTATTTTTTGTATGGACACGTGACAATACGTGTCCATACAAAAAATAATAATGTGTCAAGTGTAAGCAGTGAAAGTGTATCAAGAGCGTTATTTTCACTTGTTATAGAAACAAACATGGCTCTTCGAGAGTTAAGGTTCTGAGCTATGACATAGTTACCAAAATGGTTGTCGTGAACTGCGGTCCTCTCTGATATATTGTGCAGGATCTCGTTCCCAAACCTGTGATCCGCTAGTGGTTTCCCAAAAGCATTTATGAGGGCGGCAGCTATGGAGAAATGAATGCTTGAAAGCCCTGTTATTGGTCACATGACGAATTAATTTGAATTGTAACATCATCACACATCATCGTAACATTTCTCGATTCTTTGGCCTGTTGGGTAGTCAATTGTATTTGACGGGAACCGAGAGTGGTAATAGGCAGTCCGTCTGTCTGTCTGGTAATAGTCAGTACCCAAAACAGGTCAGCACATCTACAGAGTCATGAAAACTACTATCTAACATAAAAACGTCATTTCTTAAAAATAATCTACTAAATGCTTGGTCAGCATTTATCATAATTATTTAATATAGTCGCATCGGAAGAAGGCATAGTAAGGGCCACCAAATTCAATTATATGTCCATCAGGATCAGTCAGGCGCGATGTTTCAAAGTTTCCAAGTTGTTATTGATATTGTCAGCTGTTGGTGCATCTCGTTCCTCGTCGTCGTCGTCGTCGTCACTTAAGATTCAATTTCTTTTAATTTTGTTATAAATCTTACTATGGACGCATTTACTTCATTGAGATATTTCTGTAACTTTAAATATTCGTTCTGTGACGCTCACCAGATACGCACAAAATGTCATTAAATTTTTCAGTCATCCGAAATCGGTCTATATAACGAAAAAATAATTTGAATTTTTCTTTCCCCCTACTCTCGCTTTTAAAATAATGTAAGCTTTCTTGAATGTGCTCAGCAGGCAGCAAAGGTAAAGATGCGTGTAACGCCCACTTTAATTTTCTGACGCTTTGGATTTATTTTCAACTTTTTTGATCTTTTCCAGACGGCCTTACACCAATGATAGTAGCATCCCTTTTAGTCCATTAACGGATATTATTTTTTTAATGCATTGATTTCTGTTATCCCGAAGTCACAGTGAAATAATTGAGGTTTGAGCGGCGGAAGCAGTGATTTAATTAACCTGTAATGCTGTAATGTATGTTTATTCTTTTCTTTCGGGCATTAAACGTATATCAAAGGAACCGTTGTTGTTCGTGTAAAACAACTGCCTGCTTCGCGGTGTAGCTATTATAAATAATTGATAAAAATGATATGGGCAGCAGGCAAAAGTTGCGTCACCAAAATAGTCATCAATGAGGCTTATTTTATCCTTAAGTAACTACTCTCTTTGGAACAACATATCATTACACCTGAATGATATGTGTGTGTGATTAGAGATTAAAAAATAAACCTGTATGTGTGTGTGATTAGAGCAGTCGTTGCGGGTTTCCGTGCACGGAACCCAATTACGACGTTTCTACGCTGTCAGCGGGAACTGACTTTGTACACATTACGCAGTATATTGCAATAACACAAAAACATATATATGAGTTCGAGAGCTTCCACAAACTAGAAACTTTCAACAAGTAGAAAATTACGCATTTTTGTCACTCTCGAACGGGCTGAAAGGGAACGTTCCGAACGCGCCCCTGCAATGAATCGGGTTCTGTTTGGTTTAGGGTTCTGCCCTTTCAGGGCGGCTTGATGTAATACATCTTGTAACCACGAGAGGTCACCCTCAAAACTCAAGATGTTATGGTAGATGTCGTTAGTAGTTTTTTAAAACGCGGTATCGGAGTGTTTTCGGACTATCCCCATAAAGTCCCTATCCCTACTTGCACGCACATAATATTTTCTTCTTTTACTTATGATAATTTTTGAAATCGCTTACCTTTTAGTAAGCGGTTATAAATTAAAATAAGATGAATTTTAATAAGAAACTGGACAACTTTCCCCAAGGAACATAGGTCGAAATATGAGATAAAATTTTGGACCACCCATACAAAACGTAGCAGCCGAGCGATTGAACTGTATGGGAGGTACATCTTTTTTTTCATATAAGGTGTAAATATACAGCTAACATTTCTACACCTTATATTATAAGGTGTAAAAATACTAGCTGCAGTTATTTTAAGGGGTGAATCAGCCCATGAAACTGAACAACTTTCCCAAGAAACATAGGTCGAAATATGAGATTTTTTTTGGATCTCCCATACAAAATGACTTGTAATTTTGTATGGAAGGTCCAATTTTTTTTCATGTTTCGATCTATGTTTCTTGGGGAAAGTTGTTCAGTTTCACGGGCTGATTGACCCCTTAAAATATTTGCAGCTAGTATTTTTACACCCTGTATGTGTGAGCTTTTGAGGGTATTTGGGAATCGATAGGTATTAAGTAGCAGATTTATGCATGAAACAAAAACGAACGTTTCATAAAATGGATCTTGGTAGGCACATAGGTACTTATATCAAAAAAGGTTGACTGGAAGAGATCCTTCAATGGGATAAGTCCGCCTTTGTGCCTCTTATGTTTTATTTCTTTTAATATTTTTGTAAATTTGTGCTACAATATTTTTTTTTTCATATTTCGACCTATGTTCCTTGGGGAAAGTTGTTCAGTTTCATGGGCTGATTCACCCCTCAAAATACAAGGTGTAAAAAAGTTGCTGCAAATATTTTAAGGGGTGAACCAGCCTTAAGAAACTGAACAAATTTCCCCAAGAAACATAGGTCGAAATATGAGAAGTTTTTTTGGACCTCCCATACAAATTGATTTTGTCGGTCGGTAATTTTGTATGGATGGTCCAAATATTTCATATATCGACCTATGCTCCTTGGGGAAAGTTGTTCAGTTTCAGGGGCTGATTCACCACTTGAGATATTTGCAGCTAATATTTTTACACCTTATATGTATAACGTCCCATTTTATTAAGTACAAATATTTTAAAGGCATGTTCAGAAATATTATTAAAGATTTTTTTTTTTATTCAAAACCCTTATAAACGGAGATTATCATATCTATTATAAGACCTACATTTTTATTCTTATTTTTATCGTTATTTAGTAATATTATCATTGTCGCTTTACGTAATTAAGTGATTGTCCTTGTCTCTATTTACAAATATTAAGTCTACATACATAAATCACGCCTTTATCCTTCGCGGGGTAGGCAGAGCGATAACGATACCAAATAACGGTCATTATCGCCACGTCTGACAAAATTTGAGGGTCGTTGCAGATAAGTCGTGTATCAGTATTAGTGACAGGTTGTCAGCCTGTCGCCTAAAATTGCAATACACTTAAAACCCTCGAGTCCCTCAGTCGCCTCTTACGACACCCACGGGAAAGAAATGGGGTGATGCTATTCTAAGCCGGTATCACACGGCAAACTATTAAATTAAATATTAAGTCTAGCATGTTTATACTACTTATCATTATCGGGAGTAAGAGAAATACATGTTACACGTCCTTATTATCTTCGGTTTCTCTATATTCAGCCGTCTCATGCCGTGTGATGCCGGCTTAAAATTGCATCACCCCACATCCTTCCCGTGGGTGTCGTAAGAGGCGACTAAGGGACTCGAGAGTATTGGTGTATTACAATTTTTAGGCGACAGGCTGACAACCTGTCGCTATAGTGATACACATGTTTTCCGAAACAACCTTAGAAATCAATACTCAAAAATGTCAGACGTGGCGATAGCGACCGTATTCTTACGGCTGTTAACGCTCTGCCTACCCCGCAAGGGATAAAGGCGTGATATATGTGTATGTGTGTGTCATGTTGTTGATACAGAGCTTGCAACTCAGATGTATTTTGTCTCTCTCCAACCATAGCAATAAACGTCAATCCTACATTGTAGCCCTTGATCCAGTGTGTATTATGATCATCTATTAAAGCTTGATGAAAATGGCATGCGGGTTCAACACTGTATTGATCTCGGCATTGGAGAACATCGTAATAGGCAAAGTAACGAGTTTTAATGTCGTACTGAGTTTGTACAAGACCCGAGTTAGATTTGTAAAACTCCAAACAGCTCAGAACCCGTTTTATCTTCATGCACTGTTGTACTATGTATATTCTATGAGCTCGTGTATTCAGATCGTATGGCTTAATACGAAATACTAATGTTGACCCTCCCTGAAGATGGTTTTCGTAGTTTTTGAGATATGATCCAATGCATGAGGAGTCAAGCAAGGCTCGACATAATGAACTTATGTACGTCAAGTCTTCATCTGTTGCATAAGGCAGATTTGTTATAATGTCTCTGTCTATATAAATTCCTATCTGATGTGTCAGTAGCGACAAGAACAAGAAAGGTGCCTCGTTTCTAATTCGTAAAGGAACTGAGAGAATAGGATTTCATTGCGGGAGATCGTGTAGTTGTTCATTGATTCTATCATTATGGGTCTTTAAGCGTGCATCTCTGAATCTCTTGTACAATGCAATCAAAATGACGCTGACGTTTACAAGTGGGTAAGGCGGGAGTTGGCCATGATAATTAGACTTTAATCCCCATGCAACAATGTAAGATATTCTATGACATCTTATGGTGGGTGGATGAATGATAGAACATGTATTAGCCTACTTATCTCCTCTGGGTAAGAATGATTGATCTTCAAGATCAATAATCCCCTAGGGTCACGAACTGTCAGGTATAGATCACATACATTTCTGTATATATCCAGGACTTTTATACTCCATTCTCGAATTTCAACTTCGCATGTTAATATATTTATTCCTGACATAAAAGTCCTGTAGTATTCGATAACATGTTTTTGAGATAAGTCTGTCATTCCTGTTCTAATGGTCTCTATATTCAAAGTACATCCTTTTTCTTCAGCGACTGCCATTAGATCAACAGGCCTGAATGTTATTCCAACTTCAGTGTGTAATGTTGAGTAGAAGATTGTTGAGCCTGGGGCGATTAATGCTAAGGTTGTCGCCATTCCACCGATCCCGTTTCCAACGCAGACACAATTAATAGGTTGTAGTGTTCTTCCGTTAACTAAATCGACCAGTTTAAGTATGTAAAGTAGTGTGGTCATGGAACAATTCGAGTTACCATACGGTCTTGACATGTATTCTACATGCCTTAATGGTTCATTACAGATCTTATATTCTTCCCATAATTCATGTCTAGCTGGATTGATCCAGCCTTCCACTGGTACATCTGGAGCTTTTTAGACTCCAGAAAATCGTGGTGCTTTAGGATTATAATCAATAGCAGTATTTATTTATTTATGTAAAAACAAAAAGAGAATACACGCTAGTTTTCAAAATAAACGCCAAAAACATTTTCACATGACGAACGACCTGTACACAGCTTGCGTAGTCCACGTGGACTATTTTACTACGATTTTACTGTCATATATTTGACATCACATTTTATGAATGGAATGGATGGTAGGAGGTGGGGCGATGTACCGCCGCCATGATGAAAATTTTATCAATGGGATCATACATAGGATCCTACTTATGAATTCGATTATATTTGTTTGAAAAATGGAAAAAGAACTAGCGTATACATTTTATTGTTGTTTACATAAAACATATTTAATTATATTTCTGAACTTACCTACCCTTAAAATATTTGTACTTATTAAAATAAGACCCTAAATATAAAAAAAATGTCTCTTTTTATGAGACGGTTTTCGATTGAGGGTGGAAAGGTAATCAACTTAGGTACAAAAGGAAGGAAGGTTCTCAATTCGACCCGAGTTCGCGTTTTTTATTTCTTGACACTATATAAATCTATGTTAGTTAGGCGCGTATTCCGTAAGTTGGATAGTTTTTGATTGTTATTATTTACCTAATTTGAACGGCCATTTTAAAAGTATAATTTAATTTGTCCATAGTTCATCCTGATGAGGGTCAGTTCACCAATTCTCCACTACCATGTGGACATACATTATAGCAGCGACTCGCGGCACCGCCCGCGGTTCCGTACATAAACGCAACGTTAAAAAAACTAAAGGCGACGATGGCCGTGCCCTTGCGTAAGTAGAACTCAATTTTAAATTTTTTTTTCAGGCCACATACAGGATGTAAAAAAAAATGTTGCTAATATTTTAAGGAGTGAATCAGCCCGAAACTAAACAACTTTCCCCAAGGAGCATAGGTCAAATAATGAGAAAAATTTTCGGACCTCCCATATGAAGACACTAGGGTCGGTAATTTTGTATGGAAGTTCCAAATTGTTATTTCATATTACGACCTATGTTCCTGGGCGAAAGTTGTTCAGTTTCATGGGCTGGTTCACTCCTTAAAATATTTGCAGCTAGTTTTTTTACACCCTGTATGTCACGGAACGAAATATCTTTTTGTTATCTTCTTCGAGCAACACGGTCTTCCCGTTCCAGCCCTGAAGTTGTCTTAAGTTTGCACAAAACAGTTTGTTTTTATTATTTATCATTATAACAATAATACTAGTGACTTTAACGGATTGAAATTGTGTTTGATTCACATTATTATTTAATGCCGGCTTAAATTAGCATCACCCCATTGGTTTCTCGGGGGTGTCGTAAGAAAAGAGGTGACTGGGAGACTCGAGGGTTTCAACTGTATTGCAATTTTTCACTATCACTATAGAGTGATAGACGACTTATCTGAGACAACGCTCAAATGTTAGTCAAACAGACGTGGGAATAACGACCGTACATTTTATGGTAGTCAACTATTGTCTACCCCGCGAAATGAAGGTCTCGTCAAAGCATACAACATTTCCAAAGAAAGTAGTAGTCTAGCATGCATAGTTTTGGAGATAAACAAGTTTTTAGTTTGACAGCTGTCACCCGAAATCAAGGTCTCTTCAAGGCGTACAACTTTCCCTAAGAATGTAGTAGTCTAGCATGCATAATTTCAGAGCTAAATTAGATTTTAGTTTGACATTTCACGTTCACGGCCATGCACATTTTCATGTCATTGCTAATTTTAATGCTTATATGCTCATACACATTTTTCTGCTCATATTTATTTTCTTGTTCATGCTACTTTCAACACGCATAATCCTTTTTATGCGTATTTTCATTTTAAATGCCGAACAAAATTGACAACGTCCATGTTTTGGAATTATAAAACGCGCAATTACATTTATTAGACATAAGCAACGCAATCGACACAATTGCGATGATTATGATTAAACAAATGAATAAATCTATCTATTTAATACCTTTAAACAAGCAAAAATTGTATACAAATATATTTGGGATCTCGGAAACTGCTCCAAGGATTTTCTTGAAAATTCTTAAATCGATCTAGCTAGGTTTTATTATCCAGAAATCACTCTGAACGGCTTATTTTGCCGGATCTTCTTTTCGTGTGGGACACCGAGTCGTCCAACGACCCGATGAACCCTAGTGTCAGAATTTTTCAACCGCCCTCTACATGTAACCTTCTGACATGGTTGTGTAACGACCGCCGTCTAAGTGATCATAGACAGTAACCGTCGACGACAGCAACGAACTATTTCGTCGCTCAGGCTGTCAGCGAACATAGCTCAGTTGGTTAGACTGCTTATTAATAAAACAGTGGAGCTCGCTCGAGTTTAAATCCAAACCTCAACATATACTTCACACTTTTTTACTTTTATTTTTGCTCGTTGATTTTTATAATAACATTTTATTTCATAAAGCTGTATAATTTTTTTGAAAATATTTAAATTTTTTGTGTTCTACTCGTCTTACTAAAAAAATAGGGTCAAACCACGTTATCCAACATATTATGGCCCGGTAGTAGTTTTTGCATTTTCTGACAGAAAGGATTCTGAAAGAAAACTGTTTGGAAGATTTATTATATCAATGAGGCCTCTTCCACCTTCTGCTCTGGTCACAGTTAGTCTCTGTCTGTATCACAGACTCTACATACACGATTAAGGATGGTGTTTTCGGTTTTTAGTCATAGGTACACTAATTTTACATTAAATATTTTAGAGTTCAGATATTGTCCATGGGATTACCGCAAAGGATTACGTATGTCTCGGTATTGTCTAAAGTATCGACAGCTTTTGATGATGATGATGATGATGATCTCTCCGACCGATTTCGGCCATGGCGACCACTTTGACTCCTAATCAGATCGGCGCTGATGCGCCCGGAGATGGCTATTGTAGCCAATTTTGGCAGTAAACTCCCGTGCACAGAGTGGACACGTGAGTTTGCCATTAACATAATTATAGTTAATGGCGACGGGTGGACGGGCCTTCAGCTCATCGCGCTTAGCGTCGAGGTCTGCTTTACGCTGTTCCTCAAACTCGCGGACTTGCCTCTTAACCATCCCGCGCCATTCGGGACGCTGGCTGCCAGACCCTCCCATTGAGTGGGCTCAATGTTGCATCTTTTCATGTGTCGTTTCTGAACATCTTTATATCTGAGGAGTTGTCCGCCATGCTTTCGCTTGCCCTCCTCTAGCTCAGAATAAAAGATGCGCTTCGCCACTCTCTCCTCCGACATCCGGGATACATGACCGCACCACCGTAGCTGACGACGCATTAGATAGGCCTCAATGCCACCAACATTGGCTCGTCTCAGGACTTCGGTATTGCGCACTCGGTCGGACCATCTGATCTTCATGATGGTGCGAAGGCATTTTAGGTGGAAGCGATCCAGAGTGCGTATGTGGTGACGATACACACACCAAGTCTCGGAGGAGTATAGAAGGTTTGGCAGCACAATCGCCATATATACAGAGATTTTTGTGGCTAGCTTTAGGTCGTGCGAGCAGAAAACCTTGGAACACAACTTCCCAAATGCTGCAGCTGCAGCACTGATTCTGCTGTTGATCTCAGCATCAAGGTTACATTTAGATGTTATAGTGTTCCCCAGATAACGAAACTTATCAACCTGTTTCAGCATATCCTCACCAAGCATAATCGCCAGTGTCTCGCGACCATGCGAGTCTAAGGACATCACTTCCGTCTTTTTGACACTGATCTTCAGGCCGAATTTACAGCATGCTTGGTGAAAAACGGACATTAGCTGTTGCAGGCCGTCTGGGGATTCTGCAAGAAAGCACAAGTCATCAGCATACATGATCTCAGTAATCAATGCATACGAGACTTTAGTGCGCGCCTTAAGTCTAGCCAGGTTAAAAAGACTGCCATCTGTGCGGAAACGGATGCGGACTCCTTGGGAAACAGTATTTAGGACTTCTTCGACCACAACTGCAAAGTACAAGGCGAACAGTGTGGGCGCTAGAACACACCCTTGTTTCACCCCACAGGTGACGGGGAAGAAATCAGACTGTTCACCGTCTACAGAGACGCAGCACTGCATGTCGTCATGCAGGAGTCTTAGGAGTCGCACATACTTTTCTGTGCACCCTAACTTTCCTAGCACCATCCAGAGAGCTTCGCGAGGCACACTGTCGAATGCTTTCTCTAAATCAACAAAGCAGAGGTACAACTGGCGACCTTGTTCTCTACTTTTTTCTTGTAGTTGACGCACCGAGAAAATAGCTTCACATGTACCTCGGTCAGGTCGGAAGCCGAACTGGGTTTCGGGCAGAATTTTTTCCGACAAATCTTTGAGGCGGTTCAGTAAAACTCTGGCAAAGACTTTTCCAGGGACTGACAGCAATGAAATACCGCGATAAGAGTTACAGTCAGAACGGTCACCCTTGTTCTTGTAGAGGGCACAAATGCGAGACACTTTGAAGTCCTCAGGGACCCTCTCCTCCTCCCACATTCGAACGAAAAGTTTCCATACCGACGTGTGCAACTCCGTACCACCATATTTAAGTAGTTCACCCGGTATAAGGTCAATGCCAACCGCCCGGTTATTATGCTGCTGTCTGATGGCAGTAACAACCTCGTCGCATGACAGGGGCTCGTCCAGCTCCGTGGCTAACGGGAGTTGAGGCATTAAACTGATATGATGCAGATCAGCTGATCGATCTACGTTGAGCAAGTTGTGAAAATGCTCAGCCCAACGTTTACGTACATCCTCCTTGCTGGTCAGGAGGTGCATACCGTCTAAAGACCTTAAAGGTACTTTTGCACGGTAGGAAGCACCAATCAGCTTACGCACTTCACAGTAAAACTCACCAAGCTGGTTTGTATCGGCGAGCCACTGCATTTGACAAGCCTTGTCCTGCCACCACTTGTCTTTTATTTGTCGAAACAGCCTGCGTAACTCTTGGTCACTTTCTTTGACCACCGCAACACTTCCACCTCTTCGATTATGCTGTCGCAGGAGCTGTCGATGTTTGTCGAATGCTGCTTTAAGAGCCTCGCTATTGTCATCGAACCAGTCTTCACTACGTCGGTCTTTCGTACCCAAAGTAGCAGAAGCGGCTTCTATGAGATGACATGACAAAGCTCCCCAAGCAGCACTGACATCACCGCTCTCAGTTATTGGCGATGGCTTTTCAGATAAGGCTTCAGCATATTTCACCCTAACCTCGCGATCTTTCAGCCTATCCACGTTTAAACACGCAGGCTTCTTCACTGTGGATCTGCGAGGTCGACGGAGGCGGAGTCCGTAGAGAGAGAGATACCGTACTCCGACATTCCTACCGGTAGCAAAGCTCGCCCATGGTTCAATGCAGACTGTAACCGCGCAGAAGCGTCTAAACAGACTGCTTTCCTAGCCTGGGCTGATGCTCGACTGCGCAAAGCTCCGAATACTCGAGACCTGAAAAAAGCCTATAACAAGGCCTCTAAATTAAGCAAGAAGGAGTTACGCAGAACACGCTTCAGGCATATCAGTAGAGTAGGCGCTAAACTTGCCTCATATCCAGCTGGAAGTAAGGCATTCTGGTCTCTTACAAAGGCAGTTGAGACCAATTTCTGTCAGCCTACTTTACCGCCGCTGCAGAAACCTGACGGTTCACTTGCCCACACTGCAGAGGAAAAAGCGAATCTCCTTGCCTACCTCTTTGCAGAAAACTCGCGTCTTGACGCCGCAGGTACTATTCCACCAACTTTACCTCGAGTAGACTGCTCTATGCCGGCCGTCAGTATTCACCAAAAAGAGGTACTTAAAGTCCTGCGGAATCTAGATGTTAACAAAGCAAGCGGCCCTGACGGTATCCCTGCAATTGTTCTGCGAAACTGTGCGCCTGAGTTGTCTCCGATATTAACACGTCTGTTCCGACTGTCACTAGAGACTGGCGTGGTTCCCGAATCGTGGAAGCTTGCAAACGTGCAACCTGTGCCCAAAAACCCTGCGAATTATAGGCCCATATCGGTCACCTCCATACTCTGCAAGACTTTAATAACAGACTCCTGGGCTACCTCGAGGACAACGATCTTCTGAGCGATCACCAATACGGATTTCGTCCTGGGCGATCCACAGGTGATCTCCTCGTGCATGCCACCCACCTATGGAGCGAGGCTATCGAGAGACATGGCGAAGCCCTCGCTGTGTCTCTAGATATCTCAAAAGCATTTGACAGGGTCTGGCACGCAAGCCTTATTAGCAAGCTGCCCGCCTACGGACTACCTGCTGATCTTTGCAACTGGATCTCTGACTTCCTGAGGGGACGGTCGATACGAGTGGTCCTAGAGGGCCGCTCCTCGGACCAACAGGCCATAGATGCTGGAGTCCCTCAAGGATCAGTTCTGTCTGCAACACTATTTCTGCTGCATATCAACGACATGCTGACGCCCGACACCTTTGGGTACGCAGATGATAGCACGGTTGTTGACAGATACCTGTCCAGTGCAAAGGCCAGCAGTGAAACCACCCAGTCTTGTCGAGAGTCCATTGTCCAACATCTGAACTCTTCACTCAAGGCAATATCCGAGTGGGGTGATGCCAATTTAGTGAAGTTTAATGCATCAAAGACACAGGCTTGTCTATTCTCGGCTAAACGGAGTCCCTTCACACTTACTCCGACTTTCCGAGATGTATCCATACCGATTTCTGACCACCTTGATCTTCTTGGCATGACTCTTACGTCAGACCTGAACTTTGGACGCTACATAGAATCTTTGGCCACGACTGCAGCAAAAAAGCTTGGTATCCTCTCAAAGGTTAGGCGCTACTTTGCACCAGAACAGCTTCTACAACTCTATCAAGCTCAAGTTCGATCTTGCATGGAGTATTGCTGCCACCTTTGGGATGGATCTGCCAAATACCAACTGGCCGCCTTAGACTCCATTGAAAAACGCGCCAAGAAGCTCATAGCAGACGAAGCACTGGTTGAGACTAAGTTGCAGAGCCTTGAACACCGTCGCAAAGTAGCATGCATGTCGGTATTCTATAGGATACATTTCGGAGAGTGTGCTCAATCACTCCACGACCTGATACCCCCTTCCCCATTCCATCTCCGGGGATCGAGGCGCCGACTGGGGTTCCACCCTTATGTTGTAGATATACCTCTAATCCGCACTAAGCGTTTCGCTTCAACTTTTATCATGCGTACGGCTAAAGAGTGGAATTCCCTACCGGCGGATCTTTTTCCGGAACAATATAACTTGGGCCTTTTTAAGGCAAGAGTGAATAGGCATTATCTAGGCAAGCATGTACCATCTTCGTCTGCATCTCCACTTACCACCAGGTGAGATGGCAGACAAATGCGGGCCTATTACATATATAAAAAAAAAAAAAAAAAAAAAAGAGTCGTAGCTTAGTGACAATTAGTCGATGGTCAGTCCAACAGTGAGCACCACGCATGACGCGGGTGACTTGAACTTGACCGATGTCTCGTTGCCGAATAATAGCAAAGTCGATCAAATGCCAGTGTTTGGAACGCGGGTGCATCCACGTTGTCTTGTGCTTAGCGGCAAGTCTGAACATAGTGTTCGATATCGCTAGATCGTACTGAGCACAAAGACCGAGCAGCAACAGACCATTGCTGTTCATGTTGCCAACTCCATGTCGTCCCAGAACTCCAGGCCAAGCTTCGTAGTCCCGTCCAACCCTGGCATTGAAATCGCCTAGCAACAAGATCTGCTCTCTGGCGTTTATGCTATCAAGGCATTGAGTTAGCTCCTCGTAAAACTTGTCCTTAATGTCATCAGACTTGTCTAACGTTGGAGCATAGACACTGATGACATTAAGGTAATTGTCTGTATCCAGGTGAAGGCGCAGTGTGGTAACGCGGTCCGAGATGTGAACAGGACACTCTTGAAGTCGCTTTACTAGATGATTTTTGATGGCAAATCCTACCCCTGAACGTCGAGGCTCGGATGCAGAGGTACCCTTCCAGAAGAAAGTGTAACCACCTCCATCTTCCACCAGTTCTCCTTCATCAGCAAGGTGTGTTTCGCTGAGCGCAACCACATCCACGTTATAGCGATGAAGTTCTCGAGCTACGATGGCGGTTTTGCGTTCAGGACAGGAGTTGCCATCTCGATCAATTAGAGTTCTCACGTTCCACGCGTCAAATGTCATGATAGATGGTTTCAAGCTGTTTTTATTTTTTCTGTTTCGTCGACCACGAGTTAAGTGATGCGGTGGCAGCCGTGGTTACTACCACCTTCCGGGTAGGGACGAGCACTTTTTTAGGGCACATTTTCTAGCCCCCTCCTCGGCTGGGCGAGGAAAGCAGTGCCTCCCTTAAAAGGGCTGCTTTGTCATCCCAGGTGCTGCCGAATTCGCATTGTCGTCCCGATTTGCAATGCAAAAGCGACCACGGCTGTACTCACGCCCCTAGAACCGCCTATGTGCAGGAATCAGACAAAGCCCAGCTTGCACCACGCCAGACCTCTCTACCTCAACCCATCGCCACAGGACTTTGCGTCATCGGAGTCCATTATTCGGAAGCGGTCAGTTGCGCAGGATATATTTCGGTGCGCAAACGTTCGCGCAAACGCAGGCGCACGCACTTAGTCCTCACCCTCCTTGATTCAGTGGAACGGAAAACCGCTACGACTGAAGGAGAGGTCAGACGCAGTGTCTGGCCGACAGTAACTACCCGCGCCCTCTACCGTCGCCCTAGGCCATCCACATTGCCTTGCTGAGTCGCCGAGTCCGCCAAGCCCTTGCGCATATCTGCATTGGGTTGCCATTCTCGCCGAAACAGACTTTTTATTTGTTAAGCAGGAGGGAACTGCTTGCTCGGGAAGCCGGGGTCGCATACCCGTATACCACATCACAGTCCTCGATCAAAGGCTGAGATGAGTACCCCTGACTATATCGACAGCTTTTATTATTATTCTAGAATGCAAAGGCAATGTAATTTCGACTAAGTTGTTAAGTTTGATTGATCGTCCATGTATAAGAGATGATTGAGATGATGGTTAGTTTTCAGTCGGTGAGTCAGTGTCAGTATATTCTGGTGGATATACTATTTCAGTAGAGTTTAATGCGTTGGAAAGTGAAATCAGAACCAGGCAGAACTAAAGCAGACTAAGGACCCTGAAAAAATTGTCGTTCCGTTTTAATTTAATCTGTTATTTGAGGTTCAGTTGGTGTATTAATTTTAAGTTGAGTCATCATTTCGTCATTGTGTTATTATTATTCATATTATCAGCCCACGGTGTCCCACTGCTGGGCAAAATTTATTTAGTAACAAAAAAATAATTTAAAAAATGTAAATAAACATTTGTTGCGGCGCGGGCATGACATCTCTTATCTGTGGATAAAACTCTTTAGAATTTAACAATACACTAGATTTGTTAACCGGTTATATCCATTTTAGAGTTAGACAAACAGGACATTTTTCTCAACAAAGGGTCGTTATTTTTATGCTATTTATAATAGGTTTTCATGAGGTTTTAATACGAGGTCGTATTAAGCCGTCAGGATGGTCGAGTGAAAGATAAAAAAACAACTAGCGCCCTCTTACTACAAAGGAAGATAAGAACTAATGAGAATTCATGGCGCTAGTGTAGCAGAAGAGTCATACCATAGAGTCTAGAAGTTTAAAGTGGCTACAGCTGGCCAATCACAGGCGGCCGTAGCCTTGTCCACGGCTTTTGACACTTCTGTCAAAGCTCGTCAGCGTCGTTTTACCGCGCTTTCCAGTTGTCGTGTAAAAAATTGTATTTTATGTGGAAAACTTAGGGAAAAAATTGTTATTTTACTGTAGTACATAATTATACTTTTGCAACATATAATATGTTTTACTTTAAATGGTACTTTTTTTCTCTTTTACTCCCGTAACATTCCTCGTCTTTTTTACTTACGCTAGGTTGACTGGAAGAAATCTTTCGTAGAAATAAGCTCGCCTTTGTATTTAAGTTTCTATGTAACTTTATGTATTAATGCTGTACAATTAAGAGTTTAATAAAGAAACTTCAATTTTAGGGTGCGATCGTACCCGACGACCGTGGCGAAACGGGCTATTAGATACTTATTCGCTCGCTAGCGGTCTTTCCCCCTATTACCAGGCCATGTATATCTCTTAGACCGTTATAGTTAGCCGCTAACAAATACTACAAACTCCAATAAAATGAAGGTGCTCCCATAATACGTACTTTTTGCTTAGTTTTAGCCAATTTTAGCCCTGGCTTATCCAATAGGCAGAAGCCTGAAGCCTAGACTTGCCGCCCAAAGTTTATCTAAAAAAATAATACGGTTTAACCCTTTAACAAAAAGAAGACATAATTAATATAATTTAGGTTTCATTTTCTATGGCACGTATACCAGGCTGCCGTAATATCTTACTATATTAAAAAATAAAACATTACCTACGCGTTTGGGTATTTTGCAATTGAGACATCCAAGCCTTATCTATGTAGTTATCATTATTTACTTTTTTTTTAATGTATATACTGTTTCTTTTTAATTAGACATGCTTGATAATTATGTCACGGGTTCACGTTATTATTATGTATTATATAAAAAATCATAGTTAAAATTTGAAAACTCTGTTGTATTCTCTTTCTTCCATCGGACATCCAGACGCACGGCCGGCTACCATCCGTTCTTAGTTGAAATACCCACATTACGCACTAAGCGCTTCAAATCATCTTTCATTATGCGCACGGCTAAAGAATGGAATTCCCTGCCTGCGTCTGTATTTCCGAGTGCATATAACCTGAATCTCTTTAGCTAGAGTGAGTGAGTAGGCATCTTCTGGGCAAGCTCGCTCCACCGTAGATCCCATCTCTGCTCTAGGGTAAGATTGGGGTCAAGAGTAAGCCCATCACAGATAAAAAAGAAAAAAAATATATTTCAGACTTGCAATTAAAATGCTCTCGGAATTGTGGTGACATAATTGACAATCCTTTTTGACTAGCTCTCATATTTTCTTCGATATTTTCATATTTAAGAAGTATTTTTAATTTATTTAAAGTATTTTTTTATATTATCTTTATTCTACTTTTCTCTTCTTTAATCTTTATTATTTATTATCTTTAATGTTTTTTTAAATAATCAAGAATATCATGCTTTAAAAAACTGTGCTCAATTCTGGCCATACACAACATTTTGTGAAAACGCTCGTAGGTACATAATAAATAAATAGTAGAGTAGTTATCTAAGCAAGTATACAGGGTGTAAAAATAATAACTGCAAATATTTTAAGGCGTGAACCAGCCCATGAAACTGAACAACTTTCCCCTAGGAACATAGGTCGAAATATGAAAAAATGTTTTGGACCTCCCATACAAATTACCAACCGACCAAATCAATTTGTATTTGTTTTTTTTAAAAAATTTTTTGTCTACATTTAAAAAAGTTCTATAATACAAAAAAAATTGTATGGGAGGTCAAAAACATTTTTTTATTTCGACATTTGATTCTTGGGGATAGTTGTTCAGTTTCATCGACATGGAAATGGACTGATACATCACTTACAGCTTATATTTTTTATTTCTAGAGATGGCGATGGAAGAGTTTTTACACTATCGACTAGAGGTGAGCCGATACCAGGACCATCGGGAATTTCTTCAGAAAGCGGAAGACCCAAAAAATGTTCTTCACGTGTACATTCGTCTGAGAACATCGATCACGTCGAAGATGGAATTGGATCAAGTGAAGAGGTAAGTTTGGATTGTTTTTTAAAACTTATAAAACAGTACAGGGTGCTAGGGACAGCGTCCCGAATACTGAAAGGGTGCAAGCAGACCATGAAACTGAACAACCTTCCCCTGTGAACGTATGTCAGGAAACGACAAAATATTTTCGAACTCCCATACAAAATCGCGATCAGCTAACTTGATTTACTATGAGAAACCAAAATTTTTTTGACGTTTCCTGACATATGTTCCTAGGGGAAAATTGTTCAGTTTCATGGTCAGCTTGCTCCCTATCAGTATTCGGGACGCTGTCCCTTACACCCCGTATAATAATTAAGTTTCTTGGGGGTTTCATACAAAGTATTGGGATGAATTTCAGCAAAAAAAGGTAAATTCATAGTGTCATGTAATTCATAGCTCACCTACACGGTATAATCATTAGTGGAATAATTTTCATATTACTTAAAAGATAAGTAAGTCTTCTTGTTTTTTTTTCGCTGTTTTAAACAATTTAGACAACTTTGTGCAAAATTTCTAGTTTCAATGTAATCTAGCCGCTGCTTTCGCTTGTTGTTATCCGTCCCGTCTATCGTCTATTCTCTTTACCCTAGCCACATACTATTGCTTTTTGTCTTTCGATCCGAGCGAAAATGGCGCGAAGTGGCCAAACCACTACGTAAACATAAAAACTGGTCTATGAAACCCCTTCCCCCACTTGCAGCAAAAATCCAAGTATATAAGGTGTAAAAATATTAGCTGCAAATATTTTAAGGGGTGATTCAGCCCATGAAACTGAACAACTTTGCCCAAGAACCAGCACCAAAATTGAGAAATATCCCGTACAAATTGACTTGGTCGGCTGGTAAATTTGTATGGGGGGTCCAAATTTTTTTATTTTTCGACCTATGCTTCTTAGGGAAAATTGTTCAGTTACATGGAGTTGTTCAGCCCTTTAAATATTCGCAGCTATTTTTACACCCTGTATAAGGTGTTAAAATATTTGCTGCAAATATTTTAAGGGGTGAATCAGCCCATGAACCTGAACCACTTTCCTCAAAGAACATAGATCGAAGTATGAAAAAAAATTTGAACCTCCACTACAATAGGTACTTATTAGAGACAGACCCAAGTCAATTTGTATTGGAAGTCCAAAATTTTTTTCATATTTTGACCTATGTTTCTTGAGGAAAGTTGTTCAGTTTCATGGGCTGATTCACTCTACAAATTTTTTCCAGCTAATATTTTTACGACTTATATAAATACCTACTTCTAAACTCCATCGAAGTAACCCAACTAAATACTACAAAATACAAAAGGAGCCCGCATTTTCACCAAACTTATTGTGAAAATATCCAGCGCGCGACGCACGTAACTGTCGGGTTGGAGCGCCCTTATCCCATTCATTTCACAATTAAATGTTGAGCTTGATTCGCTAGCAATACGTTATACGTCGCGTTGGATTACTGTACGTGCCCCTCTAGCCTTTATCTTGGCCCTTACTTCGCTTGGGGCCCAAATTGTAGAGTCCAGAACTAAAAAAAAAACTGTTCGCGTCCCACTGCAGGGCAAAGCCTGTTATGTTATATTTATTAAATTTCCGTTGTCTCCAGTCACTGGGGTTACGCTACTGGGGACACCGGGAACACACATTCCCGACTCGTTAAGGTGAACGCACACCTAGCAAAGGCGAAAGAATCGAACGAGCCTAATGAATCGAATTTCTAAAAGTCTGTACGACACCCGCTGGAAATAAATGGGATGATACTTCCTTTCTATTCTAAGCTGGCATCACAAGACAAATTCTGAAATAATAATTATTAATAGGGAATTTTATTTTATTTTTTTAATTATTATTATTCCAATCGCTGGGTAGATGGCGCTGTGCTTGGTAGGTATGTTAATGCAAAAGACGGAACGTAATATTTATTCATTGTTTTTTTGTAACTTGAACTCGGAATCATTTGGAACTAAAGTGTCAGTGCATGCCAGACTGTCAGTCAGTGTCGCAATATTTTTTTCTTATCTTTTGGCTTTGCAACCTACAGTGGAATCTAGAACTCGATAGATGGCGTTGAACATAGTCAGTTCTTAGAATACTAGTAATTTATAATTCTCAAAAAAAAAAACCTCATTTTACAACTGGTATTATAAGTAGGTAACTTACCATTGAAAGCATGCAGAACAGAAGTGCAGGGGGAAGTCTGTGTAGTCCACCGGCGGGCAATCAGTATTTACAACGGAAACTACGGTGATGGACCGCCATAAAAGTGATATCGGGAAGTCTGATGTCGCGCTGTCCATGGCCCATTGTTTCATACCAAGCTACTGCCTTGACTTGAACACGCACGGACTATCTATTAATTTCGGGCACGCCGCTCGCCGCATTCCCTCTTCGGCCGCGGAAACGAACAGAGGAAAACCTATTTAGTACTTCACTTAGTTTAAAAATAGGTTAAAAAATTACATTCAAACAAGCGCAATTCGTTTATAATTCTTCGAAGAATCGTTCTCGTAGCTATCACTCGTACTAACTAAATTCTATTTAATTAAAGTCCGTTCGTGTTAACACGTCGTGACCCAACCTTCTAACAATTACTTTGATACAGATCTTTACTATTTGTCGACGAGTCTTAATGACTCTATTTATTTGAAGACTTCTGTGTATGTGAGTAACGATATTAGAGACAAAATAAAAGTGGTGTTGTAAGTGAATAAAAAATGAGTCCAGTTTTCACAATTCATAAGATTCATCTCAGGAACACAGTGCATCCAGTGAGTATTATTTTAGTTAATTAAACGCTTAAGTTATTTCCTACGAGTACCTCTATCAGCAATTTACAAATCTAGAGTAGTCGATTGGTCGAATCAAACTACCTACATCTAAGAGTAAGCTATGTACTATGATGGACATTATAGAGCCCTTAAGTTATTAAGTAATTGTTATGTAAATAAAGTACAGCGTTCCTTTTAAACCAAGGCTTCTGTTAATATAACAAAGTGTGTTAAACGTGTTTTCTTATGAAACAAATTGTACATGTTTTTTTTAAATACGGGATAAAAGAGACAGTATCCCGAATAATGATAGGGTGCAAGCAGACTATGAAACTGAAAAACTTTCCCCTAAGAGCATATGTCAGGAAATGTCAAAAAATTTTTGGCTTACCATAGTAAATGTAGTCAGCTCAACGTGATTTTGTATGGGAGATCGATTTTTTTGTCGTTTCTTGACATATGTTCCTAGGGGAAAGTTGTTCAGTTTCATGGTCTGCTTGCATCCTATCTTAATAAACCCTATTGCCGAGCGCGAGCGCGACGTAGCGCTTCGCTACATTTACGTTCAGCTGCGGCGCCACCTGTTGTAGGCCTGATTGCACGCGGCGAAGTTACCGGCCAAAGTTTGGCGACCAGTATTGACTACTCCGAAGACTTTCTTTAGTATTGTAGAGTTAAACAAGTGAATAAAAAAAATAAAATTTATAAAAAATCTTTTATACAGGGTGTCCCAGAACTCGACTAATTAATCTAACTATCCAACTAATTCAATGCTATATCACTACTTAGGTAATATAAATAAACGAAGTCGCCTCCTGCGTCTTCCCGCGTCTGTATGCATGCTTAAATCTTCGAAACTTCCCGACGGTTCTTGATGGGGTAATTTTCAAAAGATAGAGCAATTCAAAAATAAGGTTAATACTTATGGGTACCTAATGACATGCTTATTCTAAGGAAACCACTGATAATTTTAAGTTTTATGCTAGTCGTAAACACATTTTTTGGGCTTGCATTGCAAAAGGTTCACTATAAAGTCCTTGATGATATATATTTATTCCTTAGAGATAACCCACAATAACCAATTATTATTTTTACAAAAAATAAGGGCTGATATAAGGTGTAAAATATTAGCTGCAAATAGTTTAAAGGGTGAATCAGCTCATGAAACTAAACCACTTTCCCCAAGAAACATAGGTCGAAATATGAGAAATCTTTTTGGACCTCCCATACAAATTGAAATTGTTCTTGTTGGGTCGGTAATTTTATATGGAAGGTTCAAATTTTTTTTCATATTGTAACCTGTTTTTGGCAAAGTTGTTCAGTTTCATGGGCTGATTCACCCCTTTAAATATTTGCAGAAATTTTTTTTACACCCTGTATACGAACGAAGCGACTTTAAGCTACACTACATAAATCCTTACCTTATCAAATTAAAAGCATTTTTTTTAAGTAACAGTATTGTTAGTTTTTCATACAGAAGCCATTAAAAAAGCGAGATATTTAGCGAAAATTCCGATATCAAAACATAACTAAAACTGTATTTTTAAAAGAAATTGAAAAATGTACCTACTAAATACACTTTTTTCTAATAGATATTCTATATTTATGTGTAAAATCAAAATATGTTTTTACAATGTACCAAAACCTCAAAACAGACGGTCTATCTGAATTTTGATTGTTTATACTTCGCTTTTTTATTGCAAATTATAAATTGAAATGACAATATTATCATAATGCACTTTTCAGATAAATATATGTTTGATTAGATGTTAAAGAAATTATTATTTTTTACGCACTAGGTTTCGAGAAAAACGCAATTAAAGACAATTTTCGAAAATTTTATTGCAATAGTTGAATGGGCCTCTTAACTTAAAAGTATTTTTTTACTTTTTAGTTATATAACTATAGGAATATTCCTTCGATATGTATGGTTAAATAATAACCCGAAAAAAAATCTCATATTTTGACCTATGTTACCAAGTCAATTTTTTCCCTATTTCGAAATATGTTTCTTTGGGAAAGTTGTTTAGTTTCATAGGCTGAGTCACCCCTTAAATTATTTGCAGCAATTTTTAAAGGTTATGCCAGGTTTTCTTCACCCAGGTTGGCTCAGATTATTATGATTGTTGTTGTGATTTTTATAAATAAAGAGTAGCTAAATCCTCTAGAGTCCAAACTACGTAAAAACCAAAATATCGTAAGAATCGTTGGAGCAGAACGAGAATTGTTCGGAATATATTTACATTAAATTAAGTATCCAAAGAAATTGTACAAACCGACTGCGTCGCGTCGATATTAAAAACGTTCCGCTTGGTACGCGGATTGGCGAGCGCGGTGCAAGATGTTGTATTCAAGGAGAACGCTGCTGCCCATTCCCTGGACGCAATCTATTAGGTACTTACTTTCAAATATTCTAAGAATGTATGTGTGTTCTATCTAATGTAGCAAATACAATGACATAAGGTGCATTTTTGTTTACAAGGAAAATGGACCTTATGACATAAATTTGTTCCAAGGTCACAAAAGTCACAGGCTAAATTTTACGAACTTAACTTTAAAAAACTGTGACACTCTTTTTATCGGAATACGAAGAAAAGTGTTTGACCTCCCATGCAAAATGTACCTACCTACTAGCTGACAGAGTTACATTGAACTCGACCAAGCTAACTTGAGTCATTAAATGACCTTTGTAAATCATTCTGTTTGCAGCTTTCGCGGGGTTTAGTCGGGCATTTCTACGGCAGGAGTAAATTTTTATCACCTCCGTGTGCAATTTTATTTTTAACATTTTATTGACTTTATAATACTGGAAAATTAGGAAAAAAGAATAGAAACATATTGATGCTTATTTGCCATCATTTGCTTCAGTAGATCCTGAAATAATTAAATTTTAATTTCGAGCGTTTATCCACGTTTATTTTATCCCTTGCGGGGTAGGCAGAGCGTTAACGGCCGTAAGAATACGGTCGCCATCGCCACGTCTGACATTTTTGAGGATTGTTTTCGAAGGTTGTTTTAGAAAACATGTGTATCACTATAGTGACAGGTTGTCAGCCTGTCGCCTAAAAATTGTAATACACCAACACTCTCGAGTCCCATAGTCGCCTCTTACGACACCCGCGGGAAGGATGTGGGGCGATTCTATTCTAAGCCGGCATCACACGTCACAATTTTTGGTCATTTTAGATCTGAGTCTTTGGCTAATGGACGATTTAAGCGTACCCTGTTAATTTGAATGAAATAGGACTTGACCATCCGGAGGAGTCTGGTGCTGAGGAACAATGAGGAGTACGAGAAATATCCGAACAAGTGGATCATGCTGTTAAAAAGAAAAATTTTCGAAATTTCAGAAAATCGAAAATAAAATGTTAATTTAGCTGGCATCACTCGGCAAATCTAAATGTCATAAAATATTGTCAAAACCAGTGGCATAGTTTATACTACGACTGCTTTGCTTCAACACACTAGCAGTAAGTAGGTGTTACGTTATTTTCCAAAAATACACCTTTACAGCCACAACAGTTCACAGCTGGACATGAGCTTCCCTTATTGGGGAGGTATTGCCATGTTTTCCACGCATGGTAGGTAGATTGGCGAGCATCAAATACGATGTTGCATTCACAGGGAACGCTGCCAGCTATTTTCTTGATGATTAACTTTTAGCCGCCTCTTACGACACCTACAGGTAGAATTGGAGTGATGCTATTCTACGCCGGTACCACACGACATCATTCTAATCACAGTTTTATAAAAAACTTCAACTCCGTGAACAAAATTCTCAACTCCATGAACAAATGCACACGGAGTTCAGATTGTCGGAGTTGAGAAAAAGCTGGTTTCTTTGAAAGTTCTCTCTCACAGTAAAACTTTGTGCAAATCCAATTTTACCTACGTATTGGTATACTATCGAGGCACAAATTACATAAAGTAACAACCTTTTAGCTCTTATAGTTTCAAAAATATTCATGATCCGGAGTTGAGAAATTACCCTGCACCAAAGACGAAGCAAAATTTCTTACCTTTGAAAATGGTAAATTCCGGCAGCATTTCTCAGATTCACTGCACTCGCCTACTCGGACGCAACTGGCAGTTTATGTGAATCGAATAATGGTGTGCATATCGCGCGTGTTTACAGATGTGCGTAAGAGTTTGTGAGTGATACCGAATTTAGTCATAAGCTCGGGACAAATATTTAAAGTAACATAAGTGGTACAAAATAAAACATTATAGACATCTTGGTAATAAATAAGCCTTTGTCATATATCTATATACATGTGAACATAGGAACATTATTATAAATTCCGGAAATTATCGAATTATGGACCAATTTAGTTTCAATTCCGCCAAAGGGACAGGCCTAAATCAGGTAAATTTGGTGTTTTTTTTTCAATTCGGTATATTTTTCAGAAGAAAGTAATATTAAATTAGTCATAATAATTATGCTCTCCAAATAGAACATACATTAAGGATTATGCGTTATTTTTTTGAGATTTTAGTTTATATGTTTAACACGATTTCTGGACCAGGACAAAAAAAACGGCGTCTCTGTAGAAATGCCCAGTCGCTCTACGACGACTTTTTGCAATTTCACGACACCCAAAAAGTTTTATGCATTTTATCTCATCAAGTCGACTTTTTAGCTAATTCAATAATAGCACTTCCGATATGGACAGATCTACCGATCATGACGAAAATTCTTTATGTTAAAACAAAAAAAATTAAAGTACATTCTAGGTATACAAATTGCATTATCTATGTCTATAGACTTATTACTACGTAAGAAACATATATAAATATTTTTGCGTTGTACTCGTATTTATGAACCTACGGTGTTTTAAAGTGCTAATACGATAAAATATTTTATTAGTTACTAGGATGCGAACATATTTGTTGATATAAATACGAATGTAACAAATCTACCCATTTATTGACTCAATAGGTAGGAGAGATGGGCCCACCCATCCACCATTTTCGTATGTTCTATATTCTCCCGAACACCCTGTATAGTATATTATAATCACCTACATTCATTATTATTATAAGGTAAAAATATTTTTGTACCTACCACGTGTGACGTGCTTGACATTTCAAGAAGATATAGACATGGTGTATAGTCTGTAAGTTTAGGTACTTAACTTTTTGTAAACAAACTTTGTATGAAACTGACTGTTCAGAAGTGTCACTTTCATACAAAGTTTGTTTACAAAAAGATAAGTACCTAAACTTACAGACTATAGTAAAGTATGTATGTTTGTGAAGATGTAGACAAGTAAACAAACGTTATTAAATCAAAAAATTCATTATTACAATACAACTCTGACGCACGTGTTCCTTAATATAAAACTTAATATGAACGTCCATTAAACCGCCATTGAAATGCAAACGGTCACAATTATGACATCAGTAGGGACTACCATACAGATGCTTTGTATGAGATATAATATGTACTTGGCTATTGCAAACACGCCGTTTGTTTATAGAGTGGCTCATTAATGTATCATGTGTTATTATTGGGCCACTCGTTGCCCGCTTAGTGGACTTTTAATCAATTGCATCAGAGATGACCACGGATTAAGTATTCAAGAACAGGATTGTATGAAAAACCCTGCTTCCAAAGGTTTGATGGTCTACTAAAAATCCTCTTCACATTTCGTCCACTTCAACATTACTTCTATTTGTCTGACCTCTGACCTTAACGACCAGGAATGCTGCAATATGTATTTATACAGGGTTTAAAAAAAATTGCTGTAAATATTTTAAGGCGTGAATCAGTCCATGAAACTGAACAACTTTTCCCAAGGAACATAGGTCGAAATATGAAAGCTTTTAGACCTCCCATACAAATCGACTTGGTCAATTGGTAATTTTGTACGGGAGGGAGGTCCAAGATTTTTTTTCATTTTTTGACCTATTTCTTGGGGAAACTTGTTCAGTTTCATGAGCCATCATTTAAAATATTAGCAGCTAACATTTTTAAATCTTCTATACACATATGTATCTTCAGTGTGTGTGTTTACGATGGTGTAGATATCAATAGGGTGGTAGTCCGCTCCGGCGTAATCGAAGTTGTTCTGACACAATCTTGCGGCTGTCAAAGAATACTAACTATCCGCTGTTTAGCATTACTCTGTGGAACTAATGCATGTGTGTGTGCGTCTCTGCATGCTCACTTTATCTGTCATACTCATCGTTAGTGATTCCAGAGCCTCGTTTTTTGAAACTACAGGTTACAATTATATAGGTGAAATTCGATGTACATTGCGTAGCGGGTCAAAAATCCTGTTTATATAATGTCCCACCGGCTACGCAATGTACATCGAATTCAACTTTTAGTTTCGTTGCGTAGGCTACAGGCAGTCAAGTACAAAGCGATGTATTAAATAAAATTGTTCAGTTGCTCGTTTAGAACAGCATCACCTCAGTCCAAACCGTGTGTGCCGCCGTGAAAGGCAACTAATATTTAAATTCAGGTAATTGGAAGCAACGTTCCCTGCAATACAAGAACTTTACCTACAATGCGCTCGTCAGTCCGTTTGCCATGCGTGGCAAGTATTAAAAGCAAGCAGTGTAGCAGAGTAGAACCTCTGCGTCCACATCCTTCATAAACCACCTGTCCTTTCACGAATCATTTCAAATTGGAAATTGGTATGTCGTCACACATTTTTCTGACTTTTTGACCCAGTCGCCATAAAATCAGCGAGCGACGAGGATCAAAAGATATAACATCCAAGTGTTATAAGAATCCAGTGATTTGTACGTGTATTAGTTAGTAATTAATTATTTTAATGTAGTGCTCAGTACAGCACATGTGAAGTTACAGCGGACTTACGAAAGTTAGCAGAAAACCCTATAAGGTATTTATAAGCCTATGTTTTCCTTGTTATGTTTCCCTCGCTCATCCACCATCCCCTAATCATATAATAATATTGTTTTAGGGTTTCTTTTCCTGTAATAAAATATTTCAAGTCGCAAGATTATCTTTTATTGGCTTGTGGTGGCATGCAAGTGCCACAGCAGTGTACGGCGGTTAAATTGTTTAATTAAATATAAGGTGTAAAAATATTAGCTGCAAATATTTTAAGGGGTGAATCAGCCCATGAAACTGAACAACTTTCCCAAAGAAACATATGTCGAAATAGAAAAAAAAATTGACTTGGTCAGTCAATAATTCTGTATGGGAGGGCCAATTTTTTTTTAATATTTTGACCTATGTTCCTTGGAAAAATAATTGCAGATATGTTTTTCACATCCTGTATACAGGGTGAAACTGAAATGTGAATAACTTTCCCCAAGGAACATAGGTCGAAAGATGAAAAAGAATTTGGACCTCCCTTACAGTAGTAACAGTTCGTCCCCTACAAAACGTATGGACGTAACTTGATTTTTTGCGAAAATGAGTTATATACACTAAATGATTTAGAAATTTTTAAACTTTTTTTATATCTAATGGATGTATCTCTATGTACCTTAGTTTCCGTTATAAGGTAAGTTGTATCTTATATCACAAAATATTGGTTTGTCACGTAGGGACGTAAGTTAAATTTACCTCTTTAAGTCACAGATTTATTTTTTATTTTTTGGGGGTATCTTAAGTTACGTCTAAATATTACAAATCACATTAATAAATATCCACGCACGGAATCTCATTATTGCCACGCTAAAACTTCTAAAAAATATCTTTACGAAGACTTGAGTTTGACAAAAATGTATTCACTATATTTCAAAACGAATTGACGTAACATAGATTCAAATAGACGTAACTTAAAATTGCATACATTTTTTATTTTGCATAAAGACGTAAGTCGAATATATATAAATATTTTTTAAAAACCTGTAGCGTTTTACAAATATCATACACATATTTACAATTGAAGCAAGTTAACACCCTTGTATAAAAAAAATTGTGGACGTAAGTCTAATCACAAATATGTGACGCAATTTTAAACTTTTCGCCAACCTTCAATCGCTTCTCCTGTAAAATTCAGTTTTTGTAGTTACGTCCATACGTTTTGTAGGGGACGAGTTGACTCGCTCGGGTGCTACATTTTGTAAGGCAGGTCCAAAAATTTCTTTCATATTTCGACCTATGTTTCTTGGAGAAAGTTGTTAAGTTTCAAGGATCGGTGCACCCCTTAAAATATTGGCAGATAATATTTTTACACCTTACCTAGGGTGTGTGGAAAAATACAAACTTCCATTCGAAGGGTGGAACATAGGTCGAAATATGAAGACAATTTTGTACCTCACATGCAACCTTCAGTCGGCTAGTACATTTTGTATGGGGGGTGCAATTTTTTTTATATCTACTTATGTTCCTTGGGAAAGTTTTTTAGTTTCATGGGCTAGTTCACTTCACCCCTTGGAAGGAAATAAGTACTTTTCCTAACATCCTGTATAAAGTAGCCCTTTTTCAATTCACTGTGACGTAAGAAACTGGGCTGGGCAAAAGACCCTTTTGATGGATTGAATTTTGCGATTGTTTTATGATTCTTTTACTGCTTTCTCCAGTAGGGCGGTGTGGTGTAGATTACAAGGTTGTGTTTTCAGGAATACATCCAATATTTGTTTTATTGTGCTTTCATTTACAGCAGCGTGAAGTCGACTAATTCGTTCTATCAGATGTGTATAAGGTGTAAAAATATTACCTGCAAATACTTTAAGGGGTGAACCGGCCCATGAAACTGATCAACTTTTCCCAAGGAACAAGGTCGAAATATGAAAAAAAAAATCGGACCTCCCATACAAAATAACTGACCGACCAAGTCAATTTGTATGGGAGGTAAAAAAAAATTTTTCTTTTCAAGTTTCGACATATGTTTCTTGGGGAAACTTGTTCAGTTTCATAGGCTGATTCACCCCTTAAAATATTTACAGATATTTTTTTACACTCTATATATGGGTCTCTCCGAGACAGATGCCCAAATTTTAAATACTTACTCTATTATCATCAATGACAAAAGTTCCCTGCTGTATTCTTCTTATTCTTCGTCGAGACGATAGAACCAGTTAATTCCGTTGACAATAATTGTCAAATGAAATGCCCGTGGGTATCGGGGCGCTAGTAACTGGAGCGTAGTTTTACGGCTAGTGGAATATATACGATGGCGTAGCGGATTGTACTCCTGCCTTCTATGCCGAGGGTCGTGGGTTCGATCCCCACAGGACACAAATATTTGTTAAGTCTTTTCAAATATTTGCGTTTAGTCTTGGTGTTTTCTATGTATAATATGTATTTATTTACAAAAGAAAGTATATAAGTATTAGTAACAGCTATCTAGTTCCCAAAGTACAAGATATGCTTAGTTTGGGCCTGATGATAGATAGATAGTGCGGATATTTATTTATATGAGATTGAAATAGTTTCTTCTATTGCTTTAGCTGTTGTAGCTCTAGCCGCAATACCGGGTTAAGTTAAAAATAATAAGCTTAAACGACGTTGAGGACTAGGCAGTGGAATTAGTTGGTAATGGGAGAGGGTTTAGTCTTTTTCGCATCGACACAGAACTTCGTATTGAACAGGCAGCGTATCGGCGCGGATCGCACACGAAAAACGACTGAGCGCAAATATATAAATATATATACAGCGGTCTGTCAGATCCATACTAGAAGCGTCACTCCCCATTCTAAAACCGCACTCGATGGATGACACTGCCATAGCGCTGCGTCGGTTTTATTATGGGGATTGACATTTCTACTATGGATCTGACAGACCGCTGCAATATTTTTGCGCTCCGTCGCGCGTCAAGTGTGTTCCCCGCCTTAGGCGAAAAGGAGAGCAAGACAATTTAAAAAATGAAGACAATTTAAAGGTTTGTATGGGAGGTCGAAAAAAATATCACGTTTACCAAGATAGTTCCCATAGAAAAAGTTGTTCATTTTCATGGTCTGCGCACGCCTTCAAAGTTTTCGTTATCCTTTACATCCTGTATAAAAACTGAAATTATTTGTTTGTTAAATAGGGTGGCAGTGAAGCAAGCCCCGGGACGAGCTGGCTGCGTCACCAGGTGTCCCGGGTGACCCGCGGGCTCGGGCTGCGCTGCCGGCTCAGCGGCGGCGCGCGCAGCAAACAACCGGACTTGTTCCTCAATAAGTTCTCAGGCCAAACGTTCAGCGACCCAGAGGAGCCCCTGTACCAGGCGAAACGGTCTACCTTCTTCTGCGGCTTGAAACTCGCTTTCGATCCAACACTACCCACTCACTACCATGTAAGTATCTTTACTGTATAGATTGTCCGCCAACTCGTCGCCGCCGGGAGCAACCGAGTAACGGACTTTACCGATAAGGCGGATCGCACACTTTACGCTTAAACATCGCAGCCGTCGATCCATACTAGAAATGTTAATCCGCACACTAAGACCGCTCAACCGCTGTCGACGCAGCGCTATCGCAGTGTCGTCCGTCGAGTGTGGTTTTTGGTATGGGGAGTGACGTTTCTAGTATGGATCTGACAGACTGGTGCGATATTTAAGCGCTCCGTCGTGTGACAAGTGTGCGACCTGCCTAACGCTAAGCTCAATCCTTTATGCTGAATAAATTCCCTTTAAAACCAAAGAAGCAGAAAATAGATTTCCTAAACTAACAATATCAGCTGACCGAGTAATTAGCGTAAGAAGAGCGTCAAAACAGTGACTTACAGTAAAAAATAAATAAGCAAGTGTTTTGATTGGACCATATATCTCGCTATCCAAAATAATGAAACATGACGTAGTTTTTTACAATAATTTAAAGGCAGTGCCTTTCTTTTTTATTTTTTTATCCCACTCCCGGTCCAAAATCCGTATTGAGATTAATATTTACTTACTATTTCTTATTTCGAGAACCGTCTGAACTTTTCATACCTACATCGTCAAACAAAAACAGTTTATACAGGGTGTAAAAAAATTAGCTGCAAGTATTTTGTGGGGTGAATCAGTCCATGAAACTGAACAACTTTCCCCAAGGAACATAGGTCGAAATATGAAAAAAAAAATATGGGCCTCCTATAGAGTTGACTCGCTCGGCTGCTACATTTTGTATGGGAGGTACAAAAATTTATTTCATATTTCGACCTATGTTTCTTGAGGAAAGTCGTTCGGTTTCATGGACTGGTTCACCCCTTAAAATATTTGCAGCTTATATTTTTACACCTTATACAAATACCTACATGTTTTTTGAAGGATATTTTTTTTTGTTCTTTCAACAGTGGCTGGCAGTTGTTTCCCTGGCAATATTATACAATGTGGTCTTCGTTTTTGGACGCGCTGTATTTTGGGAATTGGACAAAATGACAAACACCTGGTTCATACTGGACTACATTTGTGACGCCATCTACCTCACTGACACAGTTGTACATATTCACGAAGGTAAGAGCGTAGGTTCAGCTGTTTACGATGTTTGTCTGGCCGATTGATGTTGTTTGCAAATTACTTACTGCTGGACGAGACGATGGCGCAAGGACAAAGAAACAGTGTACCTACTTACTTCAAACCGCCGATCAATAGAGGGAGGGGACAGTTTGTAGATGGAGATCTCAGGGCCGTCAGAAGTAGGTACGCTACCTACCTTATACCTGCTCATGCCCAGTGTGCAAACCTGTGCTAATTGTAGTAAGTAGATATTTTTAATAGGTAGGTACTTACGATTGCAATCGCGAAAAGAGCTAATCATATCGCAATTGATTAAGCATAAAACACAAACCAAAAGTGTCACTAGATAAAAGTGGTAAAGCGTACTGTTTCGTTGATACACGCACGTGCCTACACAAGCTAAAAATTATTATAAAATTTAATACAGTATAGATTTTATTAGGCTTCAGTAGTTTAGTCTATTCGTGTGTATTGCAACTATTTTCGTTATAGTTATGTCACCAAGGAACAGATTAAAAAATATATGTTATATTCCGCTTTAATGCCCCTTACATTTTTCATTCTTTGTCATTTGCAAAACAAAAAATGCTTCTGTAGCCCAATTTTATACTAAAACTACCTATCACATTGTTGACGAATGGCTGGAGTATTCAAGGTTAATGGAAGCAAGTAGGTATTTTTGTTACCAATTTAGGTACCTAGATAGAAAAAATTCTGCAAAGACGAAGTGGACCTGGGCAGGACATGTCTGTCGCATGCACCCCGACAGGTGTCTGAGATAGCAACAGACTGGGTACCAACAGACTGGGTACCGGCGGTCGCCGACGACGAGGCCGGCCTCGAAGATGGCGAGACGATTTATTCGCATTTCGTAATGACTTCCAGTCGGAAACCGGAGACCGGAGTGGTGCAAAAGAGGGCTTCTGCCCAGCAGTGGGACACAGCACAGGCTACAGTCGGTTAAATATTCGGTTATAACTTTGGTATGTATGGGATTTTGGGGGGCGTGGCGATAAGTCAATCTAGTTTTCATTGATATTTTCACCCGCTTTCGTGAACTATGTTTCATGCATTTGAATTTATGGTTTTATATGCTGAGCGATTTGATGAGCGATGCGATTTTACTTTAGTAATTTTAAGATCGATCTTTACACAAGCGAAAAATCTTCATTAAAATGTTTGTACCTACTACATAATCGAATTGCTTATACCTAACTTAATTCGAGAGATTATTAAATATACTTTAAACTTTATGCTTTGAAACTGAATAATTTTTCCCTAAGGAACAAGCCAAAAATTGGAAAAATAATTGGAGCTCTCATTCGAAATGTACTATAAGGGGGGTAATTTTTTTATCATATTCCGACTTATGTTCCACGAGGAAAGTTGTTCAGTATCATAGTCTGACTCTCGCTTGCAAAGTTTTCGTTACACTGTCTGTTACATCCTGTATATCTTGTGCGGGACACCTAGTCGTCCAACGACCCAAATTGAATAGTGTCAGAATTTTTCACCTTTTAGAAGTAGCTTCTGAGATGGTTGTGTAACAACCGCCATGTAAGTTATCATAGATAGGACCTCCGCCTTATTGTGCCATCCAAAACGCGGAACTGTCTTTTATACGGACAATCGGGTGGTTTAACCCGCAATATTCTAACCAGACTGGGAACAAATTCACAAAGAGATAAATATCAAGCTGAACCCAATTAATAGTATTCGCTCCTTGGGTGCCGGCTTAGAATAGCATCACCCCATATCCTTCCCGCAGGTGTCGTAAGTGGCGACTGAAGGAAGGATTTGAGAGTATTGTGGTGTTTTACACATTTTAGGCGACAGGCTGACGACCTGTCACTATAGCCTTTAATATAGCGATACACGTGTTTTCTGAAACAAACTTGGAAAACAATCCTCAAAAACGTCAGATGTGGCAATAGCGGCCGTTTTATTTTGCGGCCTTTAAAGCTATGCCTACCCCGCAAGAGAGAAGGGCGTTACACAGGGTGGCTAGAAAATGAATGCATTCCTTTCAAGGGATGAACCAGCTCATGAAACTGAACAACTTTCCCCATGGAACATAGGTCGAAATATGAAAAAAAGTTTGGTCCTCCCATGCAAATTGGCTTAGTCGGTCGGTAATTTTGTATGGGTGGGCCAAATTTTTTTTTCATTTTGCGATCCATGTTCCATGGGGAAAGTTGTTCAGTTTCATGAGCTGGTTCATCCCTTGAAAGGAATGCATCAATTTTCCAGTCACCGTGTATATGTATGTATGTATATATGTTGCTTGGATTAGTTATTCGGGCATTGGTTGCAAAGTGAGCGCGCGAATCAACATTCGACACCCACACAGCGAGCCGCGCCTTGCGTCATCAAATTTAGCTAACGTGTGTACAAACACACGTACGACCCTGCCTTGTCGCTATTTCCCGTACAAATATTGCACTGCGGCTTTCATGTGCTACACACACCACTGCTTACCTACTTAAGCGATCAACATTCTGATCTTGATACAGCCACTAGTCACTAGCACCTCGAATATCCCATTAATGGAATCTGTAATGGATATTCTGAGTGATTTTATAATGGAAAACAAGATGTGGTGTGAATTGTAAGCGGATCTGCATCTAAGTGGATAGGGGTCAAAGGAGCTATTGTCTAGACATTATTTCTATGCGTGCGATAATAGTATCGTATCGGGTTAAGGATAATGGACCATCTTTCTCTGGTCTAGGATTCCTAGTATTTTTACAGAACAATGGAGTATGTAACATTTTCTTAACACTTTACCAAGCTTCTACGTCTAATGGATTCGCCTTTATGAAAATAATTTATTTTCAATGACGGCATACCTAGGACCTTAAATAAAATATGATAGGTCTCGTTACGCTCGACTAAATTCTAAAAGGTATAACCTAGAAACACCCACAAAAAAATCGCAATCATGTGTATAACCTGATTATTTTACCTGGGCATTGTGCACCTCAAGTTATCATATCAGTAGGTTATTTGCATGAAATCACCCACGCCAATTCGCTAGTTTCCTGGGTCATTAAAAAAATATAACAGTTGTACGCTTAAAACTATTGTCCAAAGGTACAGTCTCAAGCAGAGAAAACGGACCCCTCTCTTTATAAATGGAGCCAGACAACATCTCTGTTGCCTGGCGCCATCTGGCGGTAAGTTACAGCACCGCCGCCATCGTATCGTTTGTTTGTCACAAACTTGTTTTTCGAATTCATCCAAGCCTTGGGTATTGCTAGGATAAATAGATAGAATTCAAGAAACTTGGTGAAAAAACAATAAAATACGAAAAACACATTTTGGTCACAAGATTTGAACCTAGACTCTTTCGTTCTCGAGCCTTACCGCTAAACCGCTGCGCCACCGAGCTCTTGCCAAGAGTGGCGAAAATTCCCTTCTACTTCATATTGTGCATGACGTCACAGTAATCTTTCTTGATGTGTCGAACTCTTAGTAATTATATGAGGGTAGGCAAAATTTATAAAATGTTAAACTTAATTTCTGGTGTTTCGCTTTGTTCACAAGCTAGCTTCGCTACCGCTTACGTATGCATTCTGTTTCGGATAGTTTTTGGATTATAAACTAACAACTATGGCTCGATTATCGGTTTTTTTGAAAGCTAAGATTATTGTGCTTTTTGAACAAAATCGAGGCATTAAGAGTATTGCTCGAGAACTGGGAGTAGCGGTAAGTTTTGCTACTATTTTTATAAGCGATACTTATATTTTAATTCGTTTGATAATAGGGTTGGGATTAGTTCACGGAATAAATTGCTTTTATTTTTACAGAGAAACACAGTTCGTCGATGGATAAAAAGATACCAGGAAACTGGTGATGTAAAATGTGAAAGACAGGGTCCGCGACCAGTGGCTTATACTGATGAAACGTATCGTCACCGTGAAATTGTAAGACTCCATACCAATGAGTCCTTCAAGACCACGAGATCAACTGCACAGTTGTTTGGGATTTCGTTGGATACAGTGCGGAGACATTTACATGCTGCGGGGATCCATAATTACAGACCAGCTAAAAAAATTAAACTTACCGAGGCTCACCGTCAAGCTAGAGTAAGATTCGCCAGGGAGTATTTTAATTTCAATTGGAAGAATAATATAGTAATATTTACCGACGAAAAATGTTTTAAATCGGACAAAGATGGACGAAAAATACTGTGGAGAAGACGAGGACAGCGTTATAATCCACAAAATGTTTTACCGCTAAGAACCAGTGGCAGAATATCCTTAGGTGAACATATTTATCATAATTTATTCATTTTTGTTTTAATAATTCATTATTTCAGTAGTAGCAGAATTTATTTAAGTAATTAAGGTATTTTAGTTACATAATATTTAAAAATAAACTTTTTTTAGTTATCTTACACAAGTATAGGTTTGAACTTGTTATTTTGGCAAGTTATTATATTTAATTATTTTTATTTCCAGGTTATTGGGGTTGGATGTCCATTATACCTGGAGAGTTGACTGAAGTTGGCGGCCGCATGACAGCTCAACTGTATTTACAAATATTAAGGGACGTCATGTTGCCATCAGTTCGTGCAATATATCCAGAAGGGCAAATTTATTTTGTGCAAGATAATTGCTCGATACATCGCTCGGGAATTGTTATGGAGTGGCTGTCATCACAAAATGATATAACTACCATAAATTGGCCTGCTAAAAGTCCGGATCTAAATCCTATAGAAAATCTATGGGGCCAAATGGTTTTGAACTGGGATACCAGTGAAATAAGAAACGTTGAAAGTTTGCAACAAGAAGTTAAAAGGACATGGGAGTTAATGCGGCGTAGCAATATCTGTTCTAATTTATTAGATAGTATGCCTAGCCGATTACAGGACGTCATTGAAATGGACGGTTACCCCCTCCGTAACTAAATGCGGTGCTTTAAAAAATCATTTGGCTCCACGGATTTTTGTGTTTTTTTAATTTTTACTTGAGACGTAAAATTGTTATCTTGGATAACATGTTTGTTCTCTCGTAAAAAGTCATAGACAAGTGATTGGAAATATTACAATCTGTATAATAAATAACGATGTATTTTAATTTAGAATTATCGTAAATATGTAAACTGAAACTTGTTTTTGAATAAAGTTACTAATCAGTCTTTTTTGTTTTTCTACCATTTTCTATCAATGTTATTTAATGTGACCTTGATATTCAAAATAATTTTATTAAAACGCAAACAAAATTAAAATCAAAAATATGTGACATAAAAAAAAAGGCACAGAAGTAGGGATTCGAACCAGTAACATCATTCACGAGCACCCATTTCTTAACCACTAGGCTATCTGTCTGTCACATGATTTGTGTGAAATACTCAAAGTGTTTTCGCAATATGAAGATAAAAATATGAAGGAAACTGACGCAGATGGCGCTGCTAGTCACGACTTTGACTAAGAGCACCAATAGAATGTCGCTGAACTTAGACATTGTGACATTATCGACCAATCACCACTCACTGCTCGTGTTGTGATGTTTCCTACATGTTGCCATAGATGTCGTCACTGGGGGGGGTCCGTTTTCTCTGCATGCGACCGTACTACGGACTTCATTCATCATTTTTCGAAATATTCAAAGTTTGAATTAATAAACAGAAAAATAATAGAAAAGCAAGTGTTTTGACGCCATCCAAATATTTACGGCGTAACGTCATACTTCTCATTCTTCAAACAAAATATCGTTTTAGATCGTTTTAAAAAGTAGCTCATTTGATCTGTCAGGAAACAAGCCTATTTTGAAGTACTTTCATTTGCCCCATTGACAAGTATGCCGGCGGAATCTAGTCGAGCGCAGCTAGACCAATTTTTAATCTAAGCCTAGAACGTTATGGGGGATGGTCGGTCCTGCCCTACTAGCCTGGCGAGGAACACACTTGACGCACGACAGAGCGCTAAAATATCGCAGCGGTCTGTCAGATCCATACTAGAAACGTTACTCCCCGCACTAAAACCGCACTCGACGGATGACACTGCGATAACGCTACGTCAACAGCGGTTGAGCGGTTTTTGTATGGGGAGTAACGTTTCTAGTATGGATCTGACAGAACAGACCGCTGCGATATTTTAGCGGTCTGTCGTGCGTCAAGTGTGTTCCTCGCCTAAGCCTAGGACGTTATGGGCGATGGTCGATCCTGCAGTGCTGGACTTTCTGTGCGATATTCTACTCAAGCCGAAATAGCGTGCAGGCTTGGTAGGTAGCGACATCTACCTGCCAGAGTGGTTACGCTCTGACAGTAAATCGGCACGGGCTGGGTTCATAGTCGCAAATGGTACACGCCGCCATGTACACCAAACTTAAACATAGATGAATCTCATCTGACGAATCACTGCGTATACCTATTATAATAACAGAGGGCAGGTCAGATCAGATTTACAGGTTTTTATTGGGTCGTTGTCGGCGTACCTACTCTCTTTTTAGGCTTCGTGGTAGACCAGCGCTACGCAGTAGTAAATACTACTGTTGTAGCATATGCTGAACGAAGTGCCTTTTCAGTGCCCTCATTAACAAACGAACTACCTATAAGTCTTGTATTTTCTTAGTGTACTATTTATCTACTACTGTACTGCTATAGACTTGATTCTAAAATATCAATACAAACTGTTTGTTTCTACACTTAAATTGTGATGTCACTGAATATTATTTTTCTTATTCTTATTCTTTATAAATAAAATGGTTTTATACTGTGAATTTATGGGAAGTCAAACAATATTCATAAATAATGACTTATTTATCGCTAATGTGAAATGACCGTCTAAGATTTGTCAGACGGTATAAAAAAAACGTTTATGCGGCTGCAAATTAAGAAATGTATCTTATAATCTTAAATTATTTTTAACAGGTTACCTGGAACAAGGTCTCATGGTTAAAGACTCAAAAATGCTTAGACGCCACTACCTTAAATCAGACTCTTGGAGATATGACTTAATATCTTTACTTCCGACTGATATTGCTTACTTCTGGTGGAGACCCGGATCTTGTGATGTGAGTATGTTAACTTTGTATTCAGTTTCCTATTCAAAACTGGCAAGGTTCAAATGTCAGTTTAGGATACTTGGAAAGGAGGCTAACACAAACGAAACAATCGGACGAAATTCACGCCACCGATGGGACTCGAACCCACATCTTCTGACTAGCCGGGTCAGATGTGTTAACTACCACGGTCGGCTCTAACACAGGTGGCGAAATTGTGACCCACTTGTTTCGTTCATATATTTTTTCTTGACTACTTTTGAGTAGCATTAGCGCCAGCTATGGCTTTGTAGTATAAATATCTAGTATTCGAAATTACTATCTTGTTGATATTTCTACAAAATAGTAAACATTAATTTTACATAATGTTTAAAGGGAAACTTAATTGTTGACATCCCACTCATATGTCATATATTTTGATAGAGAGACAAACAATAATGTTTCCAATTCCGGATCGTTTCTTTATCTGTACGAGATATACTTACTAAGAATTGTTTGCATTGCGATAAATTGTATAAACAAAAATAAAATCTATTATAAAGAAATCGCAATTCGTTGCAAATATTTCCTTGTAAACTCACGACAAATGGCTGGGCGGCTGTCTATAATTTGAGTTGTAAGCGCCCTTAAAATACTGTAAATATAAGTTGTTTTCATTAGCAAGATTTCCCAGATTATACAGAATGTAACTCGGGTTCCACTAATACCTATCGAGCTGCAAAATAAATGCTATTTTGTCGAGTTTACAATGAAGTGGTCGATTGTATACAACTGTAAAACATATGCAGTGTAATTCGTTACTTATTTCTTACATATTGGTCGTTTTCCAGCAACGTTTACCGTGTCCCGTCATTGTGCGGTTCAATCGGCTGTTTCGGTTGCCTCGGATGTGGGAATGGTTCGACCGAACCGAGACCGCTACTAGTTATCCTAACGCTTTTAGGATATGTAAGGTAATTTTATAATATTTCCTCATAGGTGATTCGCTAGTTGACTGGGTCATTAATAAAATACATAACTTGTCCAAAACTACTACGGACTTCATTTATCGTTTTCTGAAATATTTAAAGATTGAATTATTAAATAGAAAAATAATATAAAGATAAGTGTTTTGACGCCATCCAAACTAGAGAGACATGACGTAGTTCGTATTTTCATATAAAATGTCGTTTTAACCCTTCGCATACCAGGTAGGTTCTCACAGACCCCCGGAATAACTTTCTTGAGTATTTTGCAAATCATTGTTTCTTTTTCGCCAGTTTTCTCAGTACCTGCCTGTTTCATTCTGTTTCATTGGTATTTACAAATATTTCTGGTTTTTAAAAAAATCGACTCCCATATAAAATCACTATTAGCAGCTCCAATTGCGGTTCGCGTTTATTTTTGCTTTGGAAAGTCAAAACGTTTCTTACTTTTCTCGGAGTAGATATCAGGAGGACTGTCCCGTATTATACTATGTATAAAATAAGTAGTCTGCTGATTTTATAAACCGTTATCTGTGGGCTTTTATTCGGCGTCGTCGTTTTCTGTTAACTATTTTAGTGAAAAAAAAATCCGGGACACCTTGTTTTTTTTATATTTCGTAAGAATTGTTTTTTAGGTGCCAGCTAGTTTTATTGAATAAATTAACATGTACCTCACAATTATGTATTTCATATTTTATTTTGCAGGTTGTATTGGCGATATTAGTACTTATTCATTGGAATGCGTGTTTATATTTTGCTATAAGTTATGCAATAGGATTTGGAACCGATAATTGGGTGTACAATTTGACTGGCTCTCGAAATGAGTCACTGGCTCATCAATATATCTATAGCTTTTATTGGTCTACATTAACACTGACAACTATCGGAGAAACACCACAACCAGAAATCGACGCTGAGTATTTATTTGTCGTAGCGGATTTCTTGGCAGGTGTTTTAATTTTTGCCACTATCGTTGGAAATATTGGATCGATGATATCAAACATGAACGTAGCTAGAGTAGAATTTCAAAATAAAATGGACGGCGTTAAACAGTACATGGCTTTTAGAAAGGTTAGTGGAGAACTGGAAGCAAGAGTAATCAGGTGGTTTGCTTACACGTGGGCACAAAGTGGTGCATTGGATGAAGAGAACGTTTTATCTTCTCTCCCGGATAAGTTAAAAGCAGAAATAGCCATACGAGTTCATTTGGAAACCTTACGACAGGTTAGGATATTTCAAGATTGTGAACCTGGACTTCTAGAAGCTTTAGTATTGAAATTGAAACTGCAAGTTTTTAGCCCCGGAGATTACATTTGCAGAAAGGGAGACGTTGGTAAAGAAATGTACATTGTGAAAAGGGGTAGATTGCAAGTCGTAGCAGATGATGGCACAACAGTACTAGCTACTCTTAGTGCTGGGTCGGTGTTTGGTGAAGTGAGCGTGTTAGAAATAGCCGGCAATCGCACTGGAAACCGGAGGACAGCTAATGTGCGTGCTTTAGGATACTCGGACCTGTTTTGTTTGGCCAAACGAGATCTGTGGGAAGCGCTCGACGATTATCCGGATGCTAGAGCAACACTTACTGAACGAGGATGTCAATTATTAAGAAAGGTATGTCACTGGAAATAGATCTAAAATTTTAAACACTACCAATTTAGATGCCTTCCTCGTCCCTTGTGTTGGAAGCGTGCGCTTGACGATTGGAGCACTTCACATCACAGTTTGAAAACAAGTAAAGTTTTAATATTCAAGGCAATAGGTAATTTAGAAATATAGCCCGTGTGATACCGGCTTAAAATAGCATCACCCCACATCCCTCCCGCGGGTGTCGTAAGAGACGACTAAGGGACTCGAGAGTATTGGTGTATTACAATTTTTAGGCGACAGGTTGAAAACCTGTCACTATAGTGGTACACATATGTTTTCTGAAACAACCTTGGAAATCAATCCCCAAAAATGACAGACGTGGCGATAGCGACCATATTCTTACGGCCGTTAACGCTCTGCCTACCCCGCAATGGATAAAGGCGTGATATATGTATGTATGTAAGTATAATTTAGAAACTCCTCCAGTCTAGATACCTCAAGGCGGGAGTTTGGAAGTAGGTAGGTACTATTCCGACAAAATTGGTTAACAGTTAGTACTTAGCTTAATATCTATAATGAGCTTAATATCTACTCTTCTTTCAGGATGGCTTATTGGATGAAACAGTTTTTCAAAGTACAAAAATCACGAATCAAAATTTAGAAGAGACAGTAACTAAGTTGGAAAACACTGTTGATATGTTAAATAATCGTCTAGAAGGATTGCTAACTCGCATAGGAGAAGAGCAAGAGAAACTTAAGCAAAGAATAACTAACATTGAATCAAGGTAAGTACGTAAGTAAGAAATTATGTCTTGCCAATGCGACTTGGTTCTATTTTATAAATCTTGTAGTTGTTTTATGATCATGACTACTTTTAATACTTTGTAAATGTTATGTGTTGCTTTATTTAAGGTGTAAAAATATTAGCTTCAAATATTTTAATGGACGAATTAGCCCTGAAAACTGTACAACTGTCCAAAAGGAACATAGGTCGAAATATGAAGAAACAATTTGCCCCCCCGTACAAATTGACTTGGTCGGCCGATACATTTTGTAAGGAAGGTCCAAATGTTTTTATCATATTTCGACCTATGTTGCTTGGGGAAAAATGTTCAGTTTCATAAGCTGGCTCACCCCTTAAAATATTTGCAGCTATTTTTTTACACCCTGTATTTATGTTTTCAGCGCGATGGAAAATGGAAATGAAACCATCCGTACGAATCATATGCATTCAGACGAGGTGACGTCTCTACAAGCCTCCGAGCTGAGGAGTGAAATAATGAAGGAATGTGAGGACTACTGCGATTCGGTGTCGTTAGCACAAGACGACAACACGTCGACTTACTTCACCGACGCCATGCCCGCCCGCGTGCGCGGACACTCGCTCTGCGTCGAGAAAATTCCCGGACATTTCCATTTAACGCCGCGCAGTAAATCTTTACGTATTAAACGAAAAGAAATTTCAAATTCAATATTAAACGCTATATAATACGCGATTTGAAATCTGTCCAAAATATCTGTGGCCTGTGCAACGAAACTACAGGCTACAATTCTACAGGTGGAATTCGATGTACATTGCGTAGCCGGTGGGACATTATAAAACCAGGATTTTTGACCCGCTACGTAATGTACATAGAATTTCACCTGTAGAATTGTAGCCTGTAGTTTCGAAAGACGAGGCACAGGTGGCGTGGGAATGTCGTCATCGCTGCCACTATCTTTATATTCCATCGTTAAATATGGGATAAAACTAACTTCAGCAAATAAAATAAGAAAAACAAACGGTAATTTACATAGAAGATACGACATAGCACGAATGATAAGTGTGCAGGGCCCCAAGTCTGCTATTTTTTGTCACAGTAACGCCATCGAAACTCAACTGTCATTCAATTGCGATTGTGATTTTTCTATACTTTAAACTGTTAGCAGACTACGAAATGACTGAAATCATCCAACCGAGATCCAATCGACATTCAACTGAAACGATTTTCATTTAGCAGACTTAGAGCCCTGGAAAATGGCAGCATAGTATTTGAGTTTTGGCAAAGATTATAGTATTACGCGACAAATCGTTTCATCGGTCCTTTTCATCGAAGTCTCAACTTCAATCAGTTAAGTAACCAGTTTTACTAAAGTACATTTTAATCTGTAATGGTTTCAATCTGTAATTCGAACATTAAGGAACGAGTGTTGATAAAAATCAAATTTACTGACACCTGCAAACTTGTTTCCTTAATACACATATCAAAATAAAAATACGCCTCTTGCAAAATTGACAAACAGGTAGGGCTAGGCTATTTGCTTACTACGTATGGGGATGAGAAAAAGAAGGCTATTCGATTTCTACGTATATATAAATATGAGAACACCAATATTTCTTTAAATATTTCTAGCTCGGTTTTTTTTTAAAAACTATCCACGTAAAATGTAATTCCCTGGTTTTCTTATTAAATATATATATATATATAGCATGCCTCGGCGTCGTCGGCGTATTGTTAAGTAAAAGTAAAGTTTATACTTACCTAGTTCTGTCAGGTTTTGTTGGCATAATCGTTAGTTCTCTATTATGATGTTGTTTCCATTGAGTTGCATCTTTACTTATACAAACTTCAAACATCAGAAAAAGTCGGGAATAAGAAAACATACCCGATTGACTGTCCCGATGGCGTAGCGGATAGTATGCCTGCCTTCTACGCCGACGGTCGTGGGTTCGATCCCCACCGGACACAAATACTTGTTAAGTTAATTTTCAAATATTTGTGTTGAGTGTGGGTGTTTTCTATGTATGTATCATATGTATTTATTTACAAAAAAAAAAGTATATATGTATTAGTATCAGCTATTAGTTCCCATAGTACAAGCTTTGCTTAGTTTGGGGCTAGATGGCGCTGTGTGAATTGTCCAGGATATTTATTATTTATTTATTTATTTATACCACGACGATCATAGACGCTCTCATAGGAACGAATCCATCAACATAAATCAAAAGAAATTATAATTAATTTTCTTTTACTCCGATGGGATAAAAAAATTGAGTCCGTACCGTAAATGTCAACAATCATAAAAAATGACAATTTCAAAACACCAACGGATTGAAAGAGGAAGATGTACCTAATGAATGATGCTTGCTGGGAGACCGGGTGCAGCTGCTGCTGGGAGGGTTGCTACATTTACATAAAATAGTGTCACTAGCTAGAAAAATAAATGTCAATTCGTTCTAAACTTGATGTATAATCAAATTTACAATATAAAATGCGTTGTTGTTCTGGATTTTGTTTGAAAAGTTAGCGTTATTACTTTGCACATCCGCCTATATTTTCAAAACTAACACATTGGAAATTTTTGACTGAACTGAGGCACAAATACATATAATAGTGTAGGGCCGGGCAACGGTATGCCTCGGCGTCGTCGGCGTATTTTTAAGTAAAATTAAAGTTCATACTTACCTAGTTCTGTCAGGTTTTGTTGTCATAATCGTCAGTTCTCTATTATGATGTTGTTTCCATAGGTGAAAATGGGTAAAAAGTCATAACAAGTTTTTGAAAAATATAGGTGAGTGATTTGCGCATATTAACTTTAGGTTCAAAGAGAATCCTAGTGTCAGAGTGCGAGACAGTCGCACATAATAAGGAAGTATGAAAATACAAATTAAGTTTACATTTTATCGGTAAATTTTGTTGTGAAAATGTAATTAATACTATTTTGTAATAAATGTACAGTATTATCAGAAAATTTAGGAAGATTATATTTACTTACAATTGTACCTGCGTTTTTTTGTTTCATTATTTTTCTTATTAATAATACTACTTAACTACCTACCTAACTGTAAAATTATTGCTAAACATTGCTACTATTTGCAACACATTTTAAGTTATAATAATAAGTGACCTTAGATAAAGTGATGTAATTTGTTTTTGTCTAATTGTGTATGAGGGGGTTTATGAAACCGTCAATTCACAGAATAGTTACTTTTACATAATAGGTACATACTGTGTTATGTTATTCACACCCTAATGCCATCTATCACTATTAAATTGTTTTGTTTGTTGTACAGAAATCGCGAGAACAAATAATTCATCTGCTGAGTGAGCTAGACTGCAATTTCTTGCATTTTCTTTTTATAAATGCCCAACGATACTTTAAACTCTTTAACATGGTCAACATATACAACAAAACTGGAAAGCCATGCTCGAGTTTATTTTCATTCTTCTATGGTGTGAGACACCGAGTTTAAGAAAGTCCCGTTAAACCTTGGTGTCAGAGATTTCCTACCGCCTTTACAAGTGGTCCTCTGTCATGGTTGTGGAACGTCCTTAAATTTCATTAAAAAGAAAAACATTTTTAACGACATTTAATAGATTATTAAGCCCCTTTCAGTTTACCTACCTACAAACAATTTTTATTTCCGTACTTTCTCTAGTCTAGCTTAAATTTTAAACACAAAATGAACAAAATTGTAAGACATTAAATTTAGTGATATAACCAAAGAAAGGCAAGTAATTATACGATTCTTTAAAATAAGTACTGATTTGGCATTCAAACTAAAAATAAAAATGCTTTGGAATAATATTTACTGATTGAACCTTTTTATGAATCTCCTTATTAAATAAAAGTGACTTATATTATAAAACAATCTGTTTCAGTTTAAGTAAATAACAGTTGAAATATTTCAGATCTAGGTCATAAAGTAAACTTTTTAGAAGGCACTCCAACTAGGAATTTTGTAATAAGTTGAGCTTTAAGTATATCTTTCAACAACGCTTTCATATACTTATTTAACTATGTCTGGGATCCACTTGGACGCATGACTAAGGCCTCACTTAAAAGATTATTATTAAAAGACAGACTAGAAACATTAAGCTATATAAATATTTAAAAAAGCCCAATCAGTAGGTATTACGAACACCGTTAAGAACATCTTTGATTCTTCATGTCATGTTGGACGCCGAATCCACTAACGACTACGAGAGTTATGCTCAAGATAACTTACAATAAGTACACAATAATATATTCATACTAATAAAAGCTGATTATGAAATATAAAGTTCATTTTGTTGGGATATTGAAATTATCCCATTCTATAAATTTAAAATGCAAGAATGTTAAGAGGCTCATTTAACTATTTCCCTAAACTAAATTCAAAATCTTTGATACAATTTTATTTCAACACGTAACGGTGGGATCCTAATTGAAAACATTTGGCCAACTCATCCTACTATCATCTTATAAACTAAAGAAAATACAAAACATAATTATGATAACATAGGTAGTATTTAAATGATTTAACTTAAATATTACCCTTGGCATGAGAAACCTACAGAGAAATCCCTACGATAGACCAAAATTAAACCATGATAAACTTGTGTCCTGTAGCAACTACATTAAGCGCGAGTTAACACACATTGTAAGGAACAAACACGCCTTATTCATCAAAAAGTTCAGAACGCACCATTCATAAGAAAATTTAATATGAATTTCACTTTTGAAAAAGTTTTCCCTGATATGTCCTTCCTTGCTTTGAGAAATACTAATATTATTTTTTATACACAATGGAATAAAAAGGGCACAACAAGCTGCAAGCGATCACTCTGCTCATAAAATGGACACCACATAACAGGGAGTTAGGTAAGACTTTTAAAGAAATTGTACCTCGCATGATAATTATCCCAGCTAATAATTTCGTATGAACGAGAATTTCCATCTTGATGATCTTTGTTGCAATCCAACAATCATTGTTGTTTGTTACCCTTTTCGTTACATGTTGTAGTATGCCGTTCAAATACTTATTCTAGCCTAGAAGTTACCTTCACATATCACTATTTTTTACTCTACCTACTCTACTGCTATCACTATAACAAACGTAGCTTCTGGCTGCACGTGAAGTCGTATGACGGGTGCAATTATATACTCGAGTAAGATTAGGCGAGGAACACACTTGACGCACGACGGAGCGCAAAAATATCGCAGCGGTTTGTCAGTTCCATACTAGAAATGTCAATCCCCATACTAAAACCGCTCAACCGCTGTTGACGCAGCGCATCCGTCATCGCAGTGTCATCTGTCGAGTGCGGTTTTAGTATGGGGAGTGACGTTTCTAGTATGGATCTGACAGACCGCTGCGATATTTTTGCGCTCCGTCGTGCGTCAAGATGTTTCTCGTCTTATGATTACAAACCGGACGATAGTCAGATCTGTTCTAGTCTTAACCCCACGTGTAGCCATAGCTTGCAAATCGTACATCAGCCAGGTACAGCACAGATTAGTCTTGTACATTGGCCGGTCCATGATTAACCTACGTCCCATGCATCATAATGAAACCCATGGCGGCGAAGTTGTGCCAAGCAAGAGATACAAGAACCACCTCCCTGGACTTTAGCCGGAACTTGGAAAATATTGGTGATTTCCGGCTTTCCAATACTAAGGTACTTTTTACGTCACGTGGTATTTAGTAAATAATCATAGGTCTGCCTGTCCTAAAATGACCAGAAGGAGCTATAGGTGCACTTGGACTGCGATGGTCATCTTAAACACCGGCCATCAAGTACTTCCGGCTATGTAGGACCGGCAGACTTATTTTGATTGTAGTTAAAAATGAAGCGCTAAATTTATGCTATCAGTTTCGTTACGATACCTCGTGACGTAAAAAGTACCTCAGTATTGGAAAACCGGAAATCACCAATATTTTCCAAGTTCCGGCTAAAGTCCAGGGAGGTGGTTCTTGTAACTCTTGCTTAGCACAGCTTCTCCGGCCTGCTTCCATGGGTCTCATTTAGATGTCATTTGACGTAGGCTAATCATGGATCGGCCCATGCTCTAGTCGTCCAAGATAGCAGATGTGACGCGTTACATAAAATATATGTAGTGTAAGTATCTTTATGTGTTTGGTGTATATTACGGGAAAAGTAAAGATAAACATAAGATTGCTGCCTGGATAAAAAAAAAATGAAACATGTTTCATTTCGACATCAGGATTTTTCCTGCCAACAGTAGCTGGATAATTTTGGTCGTCGTGTCGTTTTCTGTCATTTGCTGGAATTTTATGTCATTGTTTCAAAAGAAGAGTACATTCTTTGGGCTCTTTTAGGTTTGCAGAGGCCAATGCAAAGGCGCGCAGACTACTGGACATGGCCTCCCCCAAATTAAGGGTATGCCATACTCATTACGCTTGGGAGGCGGACTGGCGAGCGCAGTGCAATAAAGTGTAATGTCTTTAATGACAAATGAGATTTTTTATTCCTATTTATTTGTTACTAGTGACAGAGCCGCTTTTACGCTAGGTTCATAAAATTGTTGTAAAAAATATAAAAATGTAATCATCGTACATTTTTCTCTCTTTTACAATGCCTAATATCTGACCATCAATAAGTTTAATGTAAAATTTACTACTTTGAATAAATGATTTGAGTTTGAGTTTGAGATTTTGTGGGGACAAAGGATAAAATGTAGCGACGATCAACATTACTCAACTACTTAGCTATGAAACTCCAAAAAAAAAGGTATTTTTTTAAAATAAATCCTTGAGTACACTGACAATATTATGTTTATTTCCACTGAGGTTTTCTCGTAACGTAGGTACCTACCTACCCGCACAAATACAGGTAATAAAGGTACCTATTGTATATATAATTTCTAGTCTTTTATCCCTCCAGTTATGTGTATTTACATGAAACATTTCGAGACCCATGCGCCGTTAGTTACTAGTGTCGGTGAGGCTTCTTCCTTCACGCCAACTGTTGGAAAAGAACAAATCCTTTTGTTGCACAGCGTCAAACACGCAAACTATCTATAGCCAAAACGTAACGGAAACCGTCTGTGGGTACAGCTACATCAGCTAGCTCTTAAATACTTCGTTCCAAGAAGCAAACCGCCATTCAGCACTCGTCCAACATGCAAACGTTGCGTTTTGGAGTTTGTATTTCTGACACTATGCGACTAAAGAATTTTTTTTTCGCCTATGTTGATAAAGCGGCCATGCAACAAAGCAATAGAGTATGATAGAGTCGTCTATTCACCGTCGGGCCAGAAAGAGAATCGCGATCCGGCGGCGTCGGAGGAGGTGACAGCGTCGTGACGGCGCGTGGGGGAGTAACTCGCTGTGTACCCGGGGTTGGGACTAGGCGCGCCACCTGCCGACCGCAACAAAAAAACTTTGACCAAAGATGTTGTCTTAGACCTTGATTAGGCGCGGGCATTACCGCTTTCCTGAGTGATTCTTGGGTCCATTAAGAATAATGGCAAATTTTCTATAAGGTGTAAAAATATTAGCAGCAAATATTTTAAGAGGTGAACCAGTCCTTGAAACTGAACAACTTTCCCCAAGAAACATACGTCGAAATATGAAAGAAATTTTTGGACCTCCCATACAAAATGTAGCAGCCGAGCGAGTCAACTGACTATGGGAGGCACATTTTTCTTTTTTCATATTTCGACCTATGTTTCTTGGGAAAAGTTGATCAGTTTCACCCATTAAAAAATATGCGGCAATTTTTTTATACCCTGTATATTTTTGAGTTAGTTTTCCGGTTTATTAAATATTATTTATTTAGTAATATTATTTAGAGCATTCGTTAATTGTGTTTTGATGCGCGATGCATTTTGGACCCAGGAATAGGCATTTTTTGCCGTGCTTAGTTACCTCCAAACGTACTACTTACACTGTTCTCATTTTTGAGCAGATTAACCATCAATACCATTATTATTAGGTCTATAAAATAAGTTACGTAGGAATCGTTAAGGGACTTATATTGAGATCAATATGTAGGTCTAACTTTACATACATATATCACGCCTCTATCCCTAACGGGGTAGGCAGAGCGTTAACGGCCGTAAGAATACGGTCGCTATCGCCACTTTTGACATTTTTGATGATTGCTTTCAAAGGTTGTTTCAGAAAACAGTGTATCACTATAGTAACAGGTTGTTAGCCTGTCGCCTGAAAATTGTGATACACCAATACTCGCGAGTCCCTTAGTCGCCTCTTACGACACCAGCGGGAAGGATGTGGGGTGATGCTATTCCAGTGGCATCACACGGTAATATAACTAGTATAACTTTACCTTCAGGCCAAAAAGTGAATCTAGAGACAGCTGTATCCGAGGAGGTGACGATGTCGTGGTGTCGACTCGGCGAGAACCCGCTCGAGGAAGGCGCATAGCCAGGTCCTGGACTAGAAGACCCGTCTGGAATACAGCAGAACAACCTACATTAATGTTCAGTTGGGTGAACCAGCCCAAGAAACTAATCAACTTTTCCCAAGGAACATAGGTCGAAATATTTAAAAAAATTGGCCCTCTCATACAAAATTACCTACCGACCAAGTCAATTTGTATGTGAGGTCCAAAAAATTGTCTCATATGTTCCTTGGGGAAAGTTATTCAGTTTCACAGGCTGAGTCACCCCTTAAAATATTTGCAGCTAATATTTCTACACCCTGTATACTTACTTACATGATTTTCTATAGGAAAATGGGTAAGTGAAGTACTTAGTTTTGTAGAACTAAAATTTTAATAAGCAGATTGATACAAAAGGAAAATTTACTATGATTATTCGTACGTATTTTTTTTTACTGGAAAACGGTTAGCAGCGGGTGCAGCCACATTACTTAGTTATTTATTTAAGCACTAGCGGCCCGCCCAGCGGCGCGCCCGCTGCAACTTATTTCCCGTGGGAAACAGATGTTTTCCAGGCAAGTATTGTACATAAAAACCTTCCACTTGAATCACTCTATATATTTCAAAAAAACCTGCATCAAAATCCGTTGTGTAGTTTGAAGATTTAAGCAAACATACATACAGACAGAGGCGAAAAACCACTTAGCTATATACTATGTAGTGACAGTGATAAGCAGGTAGATTTACATTTATATATGACTAGCTGGTACCCGCGACTTCGTTTCGTTGACTTAGTATTTTAGATGATAAAATAACCTTGTTTCCTTCACTAACGTCCTAAATTATACATGCTAATCTGGGCCCCTATTAGTGCTCCTTGTGGACTACGTCAAGAACACCAAACCTTCGAAGTCTATATGCCAGCAGAAACTACCCATCAAGCAGAACAACTTTTGCTTTCGTGCCATATCTTTATCTCGTATAGTTTAGGTGGGCTCCTGGTTGTGCACCTGGTGGTCTACATCAGGTACTCCAAACCTTCAAATTATATATGCCACCAGAAGCTACCCATCAAGTTAAACATTTTTTGCTTGGTGCCATGTCTGTATCTCCTACAGTTTAGGCGGGCTCCTGGTGGTGTACCTGGTGGTCTACTGAAGGTACTTCAGACCCTCGAGTGGTGAAAAAAAGTAGCCTATGTCCGTTCTCGGTATCTTACTAATCTCTGTGTGAAATTTCATGATGACCGGTTTAGTGGTTTGGCCGTGAAAGCGTAGCAGACAGACAGAGTTACTTTCGAATTTATAATATTAGTATGGATTTTAAAAGCATAATGACTCACCTAGAGCTGTCACTCCTATGGGATTGTAGGTGTTCATTGACATGGACTGCATCGGCTGCAATGGATTTTGGAGCTGAAATTAAAAAAAAACATACATATTATTGTAAGTCTCTATAACCTAATAAAGCGTATGACTTGGATAAAACTGGGTATTCCTAGGAACGTAACTAAAACGTATTACGCGTATTCCTAGTATGTATATACTAGTTACTTAGGTTTTCGAGTTTTACCTGGTTAGTCGTATACTACATATAGGAACAAGTGCATTCTTGTATAAGGTGTAAAAATATTAGTTGCATGTAGGTACTTTAAGGGGTGAATAAATCAGCACATGAACTAAACAAATTTCTACAAGAAACATATTTATGAGAATATTTTTTGGACCTCTCATACATTACTTGTTCGGTTGGTAAGTATCATATTTCAAACTACAGGGTGTAAAAATATAGCTTCAAATATTTTAAGGGGTGAACCAGCCCATGAAACTGAACAACTTTCCCCAAGGAACTAAGGTCGAAACATGAAAAAATAATTTTGACCACCGATACAAAATTACCAACCGACCAAGTCAATTTCTATGGGAGGTCCAAAATTGATTTTCGTATTTCGATCTATGTTCCTTGGGGAAAAATGTTCAGTTTCATGGGCTGATTCACCCCTTAAAATATTTGCAGCTAATTTTTTTACACTCTGTATATCACGCCTTTAATCCTTGCGGGGTAAGCAGAGCGTTAACGGCCATAAGAATACGGTCGCTATCGCCACGTGTAACATTTTTGAGGGTTGTCTTCCAAGGTTGTTTAAGAAAACATGTGTATCACTATAGTGACAGGTTGTCAGCCTGTCGCCTAAAAATGTAATACACAAATATTCTGTAGTCCCTTAGTCCACTCTTACGACACCCACGGGAAGGATGTGGGGTGATGCTATTCTAAGTCGGCATCACACGGCAATCAATAATATTCATATTTATTTATTAATCTTAATAATCACGCGGTAATGTAAGCCTGGACTCGGTTGATATAAAAGGCTAATTTCATTTCCGTAATTAAATTGAAATGAAAATTTAGTAGCGTATCACAAAACAATAAAACTGCTTGCAAGCAAATTAGTGCTTTGAATACATAATGAATTTAGTATCGACAAACTTATTATTTACTTATTGTGTTATGAAATGAAATGACTAGTTTAATTCGTGGTTCAAGGTAAGAAACCAATATGCCTTGCATGACTTTATTTAGAATCCGTCTTGTATCTACGTGTGTCGAGGGATTTTTATAATTTCACCTTTTTTTATTACACATATCGCGCCTTTAGCCCTTGTGGGGCAGGCAGAGCGTTAACGATCGTAAAATTACGGTCGTTATCGCTACGTCTGACAAGTATTGAGGGCCCCTTCAGATGATTCGTGTATCACTGTAATCACAGGTTGTCAGCCTGTCGCCTAAAGTTGTAATACGTGGTAGGTAATACACATGAAACCCTTGAGTCCCTTAGTTGCCTTTTACAACACCCGTGGGCAGAATTGGGGTGATGCTGTTATACGCCGGCATCACACGGCAACTTTTTTATTAATAAGTACATAAAAGATTTTTAGGGTAATCTTGCATGATTTTAACCCTAACTTATAGGCTAAAATGATGTGATGGATGAGATAAATAATTTAAAACCATACCTAGGTATCTATAACTTCTTTCCGTAGTACCTATTTAACTGATCGGATCTGATGAGGAGATACTAGATTAAACTGGACTTTCAGCGTTTTATCGAGTTTCATTTTATCTGAATCTGGCATCAAAAGTATGCATGTAGTTCTTTCAAAGAGTCTTTTAACTATCAAAATCGCAGAAACACAAGGGAGCAGCAATAAGGTGGTCCATGTGTGTGGTGGGGTATAGATAGAGTCAAAAGAAGGCCGGTAAAATGAAGCCCTGCAGGAGCCAAGCAAATGAAGGCAAAATTAATTTAGCGGTGCCGATGCCGTGTGATGTAGGAATAGCATTACCCCACATCCTTCCCGTGGGTCTCATAAGAGGCGACTAAGGGACTCGAGAGAATGGGTGTATTACAATTTTTAGGCGAGAGGCTGACAACCTGTCACTATAGTGATACACATGTTTACTGAAAAAACCTTGGAAAACAATCCTTAAAAATGTCAGACGTGGCGATAGTAACCGTATTCTTACGGCCGTTAACGCTCTGCCTACCTCGCAAGGGACAAAGGCGTGATATATGTATGTATGTAATTTAGCGGATTTTGCCAAAAAATCTAAACGTAGTAAGTGCTCGTAGGTACTATAGGTATTTATTATATAATATCCATATCTTTGTCACAACTTAGGCGGTCATTCGTATTATATAAACGTGGCCAAGTTCTAGGTATTGGTGGTTCAGCTCTTTTATAAAGGCGGATCGCACACTTGACGCACGACGGAGCGCAAAAATATCGCAGCGATCTGTCAGATCCATACGAGAAACGTTACTCCCCATACTGAAGACATTGGTCCATGCTAAAGACGATACTGCGATGACAGCGGTTGAGCGGTTTTTTTAGTATGGCAAGTGACGTTTCTACTATGGATCTGACAGACCGCTGCGATATTTTTGCGCTCCTTCGTGCGTCAAGTGTGCGTTCCGCACATGGACTTTGTGAAAAAACGCACGTCAGCTCACACAAGTAGGCCAGGCCAATCTTGATTGCATTAATAATTTTATTCCGTAGCAAATAACGAAGCGACATACTTATCTATTAAAGAATTATTTCATCGCTTTAAGTTAAATCCAGTTCATCGACAAATATATTAGTATCTATATAAGGTGTAAAAATATTAGCTGCAAATATTTTACGGGGTGAATCTGCCCATGTAACTGTAAACTTTACCCAAGGAGCATAGGTCGAAATATATATTTTGGAACCTCTCATACAATTTTACTTGGTGGGTTGATTTTGTATGGGAAGTCCAAATATTTTGTTCATAATTCGACTGAACTATGTTCCTTGGGAAAAGTTATATTACTGTGTATTTACTAAACTAAGCCAGGGAGGACGAACTCACCCAATTACTACATTAATATACAGGGTGTAAGAGATGGTGTAACGAAAACTTTGCAGGCGTGATTAGTTCTTCTTCTTTCCGTGTGGGACAAGTAGTTCATTAGTTCACTGATCAGCTTTTCCTATGTTGGTAAACATTTTTAAAAAAAATTCGACCTTCCATACAAAATTCCCGATCAGCTGACTGACTTTGTATGGAAAATTCAAAAAAAATTTTTGATTCCCAACATAGCCATAGAAAAAGTTGTTCAGTTTCATGGTTTGATCACGCCTGCAAAGTTTTCGTTACAACGTCTCTTACACCCTGTACATACGTACGAGATCGAAGTCATAATAAAGCTGAACTAGGTACCTAATCAGCGGAATTCTTAAAATTTCGGGCAAAATCCGTGATATGGCAAAATTTACCAAGAAGCCCGTTGATGCAGTTCATCTATAGTTATATTTAAGGAGGGTCTGCTGGTCACCTGTCCTTGCAGCTGGTGGGGGGTGAAGGGGTTGACGGGCACGGGGGAGGACTGGTGGGGCAGCGCGCTGTGGGGCGAGCAGCCGGGGGGGCTGCGCGCCATCCCACCGCACGCGCTCGCGTACCCGAGACCACTCGTCGATTGGGACAACCACGACCTGCAAAATTAACAATTACCGCTATTGTAGCTGGCATCCTTATAATATATCCTTCTTCTGCTTCTTCTTTTCGTGTGGGACACGCAAGTCGTCCAACGACCCGATGGACCCTAGGGTCAGAACACGATCGTAAGATCTCTGTCCTAACCACTTAGCCGTCGACTCTCCGCTCAACTGTCATTCCATTGTCACTGTCATTTTGCATACTTTGGTTTAAAGTTAAAGATTTGGTTTAGTCTTTTAACTGTTAGCAGACTACGATACTACCAAAACCATTAGTGCAGTTCGTTTGACGACTCCGGATCCTCATTCAGGGCATCACGACGAGTCCAACGATACTAAACATGTGTATACGTTGTTTATTTTTTAATCAGTACACAAACTTTATAGGATGTTTCTACTCAAGATTCTGAACAACTTTTACCATGGGGCCATCTGCGAATCACAAAAAAAAGTGCTTGTTCCATACATTTTGCTGAGTAGGTATGAATTTTTCTATGGAACACCCACAATTTTCTTTGCGATTTCGCAGGCTTCGCAAGTAAAAGTTGTTTAGAATCATGAGTAGGAACACCCTACAAAGTTTGTGTACAGACTAAAAAATAACCCTGTCGACACATGTTTGGTATCGTTGGATTCGTCATGATGCCTTGAACGAGGATCCGGAGTCGCCAAGAAATCTTGTGGTGGACGGAGCAGAGTGTGGGTTAAACATGCCGGTTTTTTTGTTATAAACTATCGTATGGGATATCAAATGAAAATTTGTCTTATCATTCTTGTTTTTTCTTAAACGGCAGAGTTGAGGATATAGTGGACCATTTGGCATATTTTTTGAAAAGTGTATTGATATATCATTATTGAAATAGTCTCGTAAAGCTCTTTCATTTGATAACTTGGATTTCATTTGAATTCCCACATGATAGGATTCATAAAAAACTGCCGGCATCTTTGATTTCACCTTACGAATTTCTCCTCACTGCGCTCGAGGGTTAAAAACCCTCGGTTGCAATTAGGTAATAGTTTACACTCCTATGTGCGTAATCTACTACAGCAGTCTTCTCCCCAGATGAGATTTGGGCGTGTAATATTACCTTCTTGTTACTTTAGGTATTAGGCAGGTACAGCTTTATTCAAAACAAAATCTATATAGACTTGCGCTAGTGATGCACATTTGAAATCTTTTGGACGACTAGCGCAAGTCTATATGGACTATTTGTTATGGCTGTAGTTATCAAACTATTAAAAATTTATCGAGCTAGCGTTTTACGTTGCTTACTTTCTAGGCACTTACGTGTCGTATCTAGGATATGAGGGCGGGTATGAATTTGATCCGAAATAGTTTCTAGCGCCCAGAGGGAGCGGTTGCATGTGCGGCGGCACGTGCTGCGCCACGTGCGCCACGTGGTAGCCGTCCCCGAACAGCGCCTTCGAGTACGGCGTGTTGCGGAAAGGCCGCTTCATCCTGCGGCGACGTCTGAAGTTCCCGTTCTCGAACATGTCCCCACATTGCGGATCTAAAACAACACTCAACTCACCCAACACTCTAAGGAGATCTTCTTAACGCTTCGCAAAACAATTCGCTTTTAGACATTCATGAGATGAAAGGTGAAATACATACAATGTTCGCGCACAGCTAGTATGGTTCGCAGAGCATTTTAATTCGTACAAGTGATTAGATAGATAGCAACAAATAATTTAAATAACTCGTTTGACATAAACTTACCAAGAGTCCAATAGTTTCCTTTCCTCTCGCCCCCTCCTTCCCTTGGTACTTTTATAAAACATTCGTTCAGACTTAGATTATGGCGAATTGAGTTTTGCCAACCTTTCTTATTTTTTTCGAAAAATGGAAATTCCTTGGTTATATAAGAGTAGATTTCACTGAGTGTTGCTCTTTTTGTTTCACTATTCTGTATTGCCATCGTGATGAGAGCTACGTAGGAGTACGGCGGTTTGGTGAGTGCTTGTGACGTCGGCGTAGTCGATTGAGGTTTTGTTTCTGAAGAACTAACTGGGCTGTTCGGTGTTGCTGATTTCGATTTACATTTTGTATCATTGCTGCAATCAAGATCATCAAATAAATCATCAAACTCAAAGTTATACTGACTGAGTAATCCGAAAAGTTCTTTAATTTTTTTACCTGGCGGAAAGGCGGATCGCACACTTGACGCACGGCGGAGCGCAAAATATCGCAGCGGTCTGTCAGATCCATACTAGAAACGCCACTCCCCATACTAAAACCGCACTCGACGGACAACACTGCGATAGCGCTGTGGTGACAGCGGTTGAGTGGTTTTAGTATGGGGCTTGTCATTTCTAGTGTGGATCTGACATACCCGGTAACATAAATAATGTGTTTTTACATTATTTATGTTACCGGTTACACCAAACTTACGATTCCAATAATTATCTACAAATTTGCAAAAAGCATCATTTACTACCTTTGGAAAAGAGACGCGAAATAGCTGATTTAATATTTCTTTTAAAAATTGCCACTAGTACCATAGATAGCCCCGAATTATTAGCACAAATTTCACTTAAGCCTCCTGGTAAGTCCCTGCGTTCCAACTGTCTCATCTCTCTTCCGTATGCTTCAACTAACTATAGGCAAAATACTTTTATTTGGCGAGCTTCTAACAACTTTAATCATCTTTCTAATCAGTTCGATCTTGATTTATTTAACACGAGTTGCGAGTCTGCGAGACGAGCTATTAGTAGGTCTTTCTTTGGCGGAGACCGTCAGTAAGTGTATTGACTGATTTACTTTTGCTTTTGTAAAAATTAACCAAGCATGTTTTTATTGTTCTCCCGTTTCCATCAGCGCACTGTGCTGTTCCCTAACACTCACTAAACTGTATAATTTACTCACTTAAGTTTAATTTCTTATGGTGTTTTGTGCTTTATGGTGTCTGTGTTTGTTATGAATGCTTTTTTCAATTAACTCTATTTTCTAACAGTGAAAACCTATAATTGGCTTTTTGTTTCTAGAATTATTATGTATTATGTTATGATAGCTGTTGGTTTTCCTAAATAAATAAAATAAAATAAAAATAAAATAAAATACCGCTGCGATATTTTGTGTGCAATCCGCCTAAAACATCTAGAGGCCAGTTGAAGATATAAATGATTTCCTTTATAAGCCTTAAACCTAAAGATATTGTCCCACCAATTATCCAGGCATCGTTGTAAAAAATATTCGGAAGCCTCCCCAATTTATCGTCGGTGGTGGTGGTGGCGCGGCAACGGCCGGAAAAGTGTTACGAGATTTGAAAGAGTAAAAACATTTCTTTTGAACATTTTAATACCTAAAAATTTAGGGTGCAATTAAATATTTCATACTGTTGAAAAGATATTAACAGGTGTCGATTAAATGCATGCCAAAACAAAACATATTGACGGGTATTGGGCTATTTGTATTAACTGCCATTTTCTAGTTTAAAGTTTCAACAGGAAAAAAATAAAATCTATGTATTGCAAATCGTATATTTTTTCAAAGCAAACGAAATTTCTGTTTCTGTTATTCATTGTCTATAATCCGATTAATGATTTTTTCTGATATATTCCTACGTTTAACGAAAATAAATGTCGCTTAATACAAAATGACCCAAATTTTTCTATTTTATTGGTTAAGGCTAAGTAACTGAACCGCCTGAGTTTATGGTTGTTTGTTCCAGGCTTAATGACTCAACCGCCTAGGTTTATTAATAAATTAATACATGTTCCAAGCTAGTGCTTATAAGTGAAAATAATATCCCTAAGCACTTTCTTTTAACAAAAAGTTGGTCATATTTGAAACCTAAGCTATTTAATTGATTTAAATACCATATCTTAAACTTATAAATATGGCTAATTAGGTTATGGGACGTATTGTATTAAGCGACATTTGACATGAATTGACAACAATGAACGAGAATTTAACTAAGAGGCTAATTGTATGCAGAGACATTTCCATATATATTTTTAAGGTCAGGCTAAATGCTTGAACGAACGCACCCTGTACATTTTTGTATATAGCAGGCAAAAAGGTTTAAACGGCTGTGTGGTATTTTGGTAGAAATATTTAGTACACAAGTCTTATTTGACAATATTTTGCGTCGGTTCATGCATTGCACTTCAAATTGGGCTAAAAATGCGGTTATATAAATGACAATTTTTCTCCGATCGTTACCAACCTGAGCTCAATCGACGCAAAAAGATCGCTGAATCCAAATATGTATAAAAGTCTATATCGCAAAATATGGCGGTTAATACAAATAGCCCGGAACCCCTCGATATACAAGTACAGGTTGTAAGGAACCTCTGTGTTCTGTTGCGAAAATACAAGCATGACATGGCAAGATCATAAAATGAACCCTAAGTCTTCTATGGAGGATATGTTAGTTAGTACCTAATCGAGGAAAAAAATTCGACATCCCACACAAAATCCTGATCAGCCGACGTTCTATGAAAATTTAAAACATTTCTGTTTTCTATTCCAACTAAGGCTCCATAATAAAAGCTGTTCAGTTTCATAATCTGATCGTGCCTACTGCAAAGTTTTTGTTACACCGTCCCTTACACCCTGAATACCTAACTACTAAGGCGTTAGCACACTTGACGCACGACGGAGCGCAAAAATATCGCAGCTGTCAGTCAGATTCGTACTAGAAATGTCAATCCCCATACTAAAACCGCTCAACCGCTGTTGACGCAGCGCTATCAGAGTGCCTTCCGTCGAGTGCGGTTTTAGTATAGGGAGAGACGTTTCTAGTATGAATCTGACAGACCGCTGCGATATTTTTGCGCTCCGTCGTGCGTCAAGTGTGCGATCCACCTTACTGTAGGCAAAGAAAATATTGATTACAGATGTCATTCGTGATTGAGTAACCATTCGGTTACTACAGGGTGTAAAAAAATTTGCTGCAAATATTTTAACTTTCCCCAATATGTTTATTGGGGAAAGTTGTTCGGTTTTATGTGCAGATTCACCCCTTAAAATATTTGCAGCTAATTTTTACACCTTATATAAGTTTAGCAACTTATTCCCACCTGTTGGAGGTGGCGTCCTCCCGCGCGTGCGAGATGTTGAGGGTCTGGTACACGCGGGACATGTCCTCCTCGCCCTTGACGCTGTGCGAGTTGGGACTATCGTCATCATTGTTCTCCGACAGGCATATTCTTCCATCGTAAGCTGAACCTAAAAAATATGCACGGTGTTAAGATTATATTATTATATTTTCTCATAAATAAAATCATTTCCATCAAAAATAATTTCAATTATTTTCTTTTTGCCGTTTGATGCCGGCTTAGAATAGCATCACCCCATTTCCTACCCGTGGGTGTCGTAAGAGGCGACTGAGGGACTTCAGGGTTTCATGTGCATTACAACTTTTAGGCGACAGGCTGACAAATTGTCATTATAGTGGGTGATACACAAATTATCTCAAACGGCTCTCTATATTTGTCAGACTTGGCGATTCCGACCATATTTTTACGGCCGTTAAAGGCGTGATAACGTATGTAAATAAAATATTTTTTTCGTTTCCTCGGTCGCTGCTAAATATTCGCTTCGAGAGGAGCATCAAGAGATTGTAAATTTGGCAAGGATTGGACGAAAGGAGCTTAGCTGGCAGAGCTGTGAGACGGTAGGTAGGTACCACATGGGTCCCGGGTCCGCGACAGACGCTCACATTTTTTCAATTAGGTACATTTTATTTTATTGAGCGGTACTATTACTTAGTCCTAGACCTGTCTGAAAAAAAGGCATTCATTGAATAACCTTTTAGGTAATTCCATTCCAGTATGTCTTTGTGCAATCAAAAGAACATAACCTAACATTAACATTGTGATATTTGACTGAACAATGTATGTAATTCGTCGTAATATTAAAAATAATCCTAGGATTAAGCGTACGATACGCGTACGTGCCTCCCGATACGATTTTCTTGGAACTCGTGTCTTAACTGTATAGGTAGGTACTAGGTATAGGTACCATGGCTACAAAAGCAACTAGCATACTCAGCTATGAGTGTAAACAAGTAGGTAATGCATACGGCAATAAATAACCTTTCGTTATATGTAATACCTACGTGCTTAACTAATTATAAAAACGAACACGATTATGGAATGTTAAACATGAGTTTCGAAATGCCCGCTGCACCAGGAAAATCCTAAAAGATTGTATTGTTGAATCCAACTTTGTAAAGAGGCTGTTTAAGGGTATTAGAGACGAACCAACACATGAAAAAACTTAAAACAAGGCTTGGCTTTAAAGCAAGGCAAGGCAAGGCAAAAGTGCTATTAAAAAGTGATAATGCAAAAAAAAAGAGGAATAACCACTGCATCCTTAGTTATGAATTTCAGTTTGATACTTCAAAGTTTTCCATTAAAATTTCAGCGATCGAAAAAATCCGCGTCACTGTTATCTACCTGACCCTAGTGGCCATCTTGAATTTCGGCTTTGTTATAGATACTTAAATTCTACATATCAAGCCTCATTTTTTTGGATAATTCATTCGATAATCACATTGAAGAGATTGAAAATAACTCCGCCATATTTATAGCGGCGGCCATCATGGATTTTGATTTTGTATAGTGAATTATATTCTGCATAACAAAACCTTAAGCTACATTTTAAAATATGATTTTCAGAGGGACAACGTAATCCGTATTCCGTACCTACGTTAAAACAACGTGCTTTTCAGCGCGACATGTTTTTTTCAATAAATAACAACCAGCATACAGCAAAGTCGCTTTTTGCGTCTGTCCTTTGTCTGTATGTACGAGTAGGTTTGCTTAAATCTTTAAAACTACACAACTGATTTTGATGCAGTTTTCAGAAAAGTATTTGTCAGAGTTAGGAGAAGGTTCATGGGGTCGTTGGACGACTCGATGTCCCACACGAAAAGAGAGAGAGAGGTTTTAAACATAATAACTGAAAAATAGATGTTCGCACTTTTAAACGTTCTTAGGAGGCCGTTCCATTTTTAAAAAGTTATTTAATAGATAGAGTGATGCAAGAGGAAGGTGTATAATCTATTACTAGCGGAAAGTCGGTTTTAATCCCATGAGGTACCTACTAAATTTAATGAAAATCGGTTCAGCAGTTTTTGGCGTGAAGGAGTAATAAAGAAACATACAAACTTTCGCATTAATAATATTAGTACGATGTTTGCCAGGAAAATATACGGGAAAATGAGTTACAGCGGGCATAGCTAAATTATATTTAGAGTTTAAACCATGTTAAAACTATATATCTACTAATAATATTTCTTTAAACTAGATATGCTACGTATTTCTTTGACAAAAAAATGTGTGATGTCTTCCACGATTTCATATACAAGTACCTAACCTAGCTATATATTGAAGTTTCTCTATCTGTCAGTGACATATTGTTGCGGTTATCTTAATGAAATGGATGATGAATGATTCTAATTATACATGGAATAATAGGTGCTTTTTCTTCAGCAAGATATTTCTGTTACCGCTATAGCAACGAACACCTGCTAACCCGAAATCCCTGATCTGGTGATCGAACCCTAGTCAGGTGATACTCGTAGAAACCTTAAACAGCCGGGTACTATGCTACCGCTGAAAGGGATGTGTAAGTAACTGCCCAAAACTTAAATTATAGACGATAAATGACTTAAAAAACACGCAGGTTTTCAGCGTGGCAGAAATTGTCAGTCAGGTGGCCCAGTCAGCGTGGAACCAAAACCGACAACAAAAAGGACAACAATGTCCCATATTTGCAATAGGCTTGTTTCCTGACAGGTCAATTGAGCTACTTTTTAAATCGACCTAAAACGGTATTTAGTTTGAAGAACTAGAAGTATGACGTCACGCCGTAAGTATTTGGATGGCGTCAAAACACTTACTTTTATATTATTTTTCTGATTTTTAATTCAAATTTTGAATATTTAAAAAAACGTAGAATGAAGTCCGAAGTATTTTTGGACACAAGTTTTAAGTGTACAACTGTTATATTTTTGAATGACCCAGGAAACTAGCGAATTATCACAGACAAGAGATATCATCATGCGCGTGCCGAGCGAGCGACGCAAGTGTCATTTTCGCTCTGCTTTAATAGTTTTTCGTTTGGTCATGGGCTACCAAAAAATAAAATAGGGACTAAGTAAAGTGATGCAAGTATCTCATACTCGACATACCTACATAATATGTGAGACGAAGAATGCTTGTGACAGGCGGCGCGCGCATGTGCGAGTGAGTACCTACTGTGCCGGTATATCGGATCTGAGCCGGAGCGGGGCTGCGAACGCGCAAGGTATTGTGTCGCTTATAGAACAATGCGTCGTATTTATAAAACATTAAAAGCCGGCGTATCGTTCGTGAAATTAATAACAAATAACAATTGTGAAATGTTAGTTCGGCAGCAGTGCGAATTACCCATGCCGTTGACTAATCGGACTCTACGTTTTCAGTCCCACGGTGGTATAAGACTAGTTCTTACATCTTAGTATTTAGGTCATCCCCCATTAGGTGTCATATGTGTTAATTTTGGACGGAATTTTCCCAAAAGAATGAATAAATACCTATGTATCTCTTTTTTGTCAAAGGCGCTCGGAAAGGCAGGCACGTGGGTCGGCAGTAAGGCAGACGCCCTCCGACCCCCACGGCTCGGAGGCTGAAATGCAATCCTCACGATCAATTAGCGAAGTAGGTATATGACGCCTTGGGGCGATGTTATCAGGCACCTGCTTTACTGATTTCGTTTTTAATTAAGTAGGTACTCGTAAGTCCCTATCATTATACTGAGCGATCTCGTAGCGATATTTTATTCCCTTTCCATTGGAAGTCATTTGATAATTTATATTTGCTGTTAGGATTTGCTTTTCTTATAGATCTGACATGTGATGTTAGGTTGTTGTGATGATATTGTGTAGTCGTCACCAAATATCATAAATTAAATCGTGTATATGGTAAATATCGTTAAATAAAAACTAGGTAATATAATTACCTACTTTCCTTATAAGATTTGACATAGTGTTGGTGACATATATATTGAAAGAGAATCAACATCAAATTCAATTGTAAAAAGTACCTACTTCTCCTGTATAATATAAAACTTTAATTGATGATTACACAGTTTTTTGCGATTAGTGAAATTTGTATATCACGGTTACTTTCGGTTGACCTTAAAATATCGCTAAACACTAGAAAAATTGTACCTACTGTCGCAAATGTTAATGATTCTTTCTTTTTACTCTTCACCCTCTTCCTCCTTCAATTGTCTCTTGCCCTTGGCCCAAATATTCACCTCTTTAAAGAAACGCTGTACTTTTCCTTTCCTTCAACTATGAACCATGCTAAATTATTGCTATATTTGCCGTGTGATGCCGGCTTAGAATAGTATCACCCCACATCCTTCCCGCGGGTGTCGTATGAGGCGACTAAGGGATTTGAGAGTATTGGTGTATTACAATTTTTAGGCGACAGGCTGACAACCTGTCACTATAGTGATACACATGTTTTCTGAAACAACTTCGGAAAACAATCCTCAAAAATGTCAGACGTGGCGACAGCGACTGTATTCTTACGGCCGTTAACGCTCTGCCTACCCCGCAAGGGATAAAGGCGTGATATATGCATGCATTCATGCTAAATTATTGCGAATATATATAAGACTAGCGGCCCCCCAGCCGCTGCAACTTATTTTCCCGTGGGAATAAGATGTTTCCCGGCAAGTATTATACATAAAAACCTTCCTCTTGAATCACTCTATCTGCAAAAAAACCTGCATCAAAATCCGCTGTGTATTTTTAAAGATTTATGCAAACATACAGACAGACGCGAAAAGCAACTTTGCTTAATGCTATGTAGTGATTAAGAGTTTGCCTTCGGTACGTAATTTCCTAAGTAACAAACAAAGACATAACTAAAAGCGAAAAATAAGTACTATAATGATGGCGTCCTACCGCTAAAGAGAATTTGAAACCTGGACATGGACATTACCTAACGCGTCTACCTATTCATAATGGCCGATACCGACGTACAAAGGTATTGTTCTAACTAACAATAAAGTCTAATAATGTAAGGTTCTAAGTAAGGTGGCTGCATTGTGAGCCAAAGTAATACCTACGCCATGTGTTATGGTTAGATAACACCATCATAACGCTTAAGTAATTTTGCCGGAGTTCGGTGGTTTTCTATTTTTCCATTTTGTATCCAAATGAAACAACTTCGTCAGTTTTGCATCTTATTGACTTAAAATTGTATTATGAATATAAATAATATCCTTCTCTAACAGGAAATACTTTGATACTTTTTTTACGTAGCCTGTTCGATAAGTGCGCAAATAGGTAATTGTTAACCTCCGGGTGGAAATGAGATTTGAATTTGGAACATGAATGTTTGCACCCCATTATTGGGCGCAATAAGCGCAATTTTTTTCTGTAGACTCCCTAGTATCTGCTATTTTATTGAGTATTTAACACCTTGTATTTACCTCTTTCCTAACAAAAATTTAAAATAATAAGAAATATGCCAATTTTTATTTTTATTTTGCCGCTATATAAAGTAAGCAATTGTAATTTTTCATCATTCTTGCAATTATACGAAAAGGAACGTATGATGGTGTTTTTTGTAAGTATTTTGTCTATAACGTTATTCATTAGGTGAAATGTAGCATTATCTGTGCTGCAACGATTATTAACGGACAACAGCGAGGTATTTGTTGTTTTTCTCATAGAGGGGGATGAAAAGTAGTATGCATAACTCGGGCATAAAGTTACTTATTCTTGGGCGATGGCATTGAATCCCTCGCTTTTGACGGGATTCTTCTCTAAAATCCGTCGCTACGATCGGTATTTAACTCTAGCATCCTTCGTTACGCTCGTGATTTAAAATAACGCCTTCGCTTCAAATACATATATAATTTCAGTCACTTGTCATAAAAACTACTATTCTTACACAATTTTATTTCTTTCTTCTTATTTCATTCACTTTCATTTCATTCTTACACAATTTCTACCAGTCAGTCTCTGTTGTCTGATACTAAATATATTGCATGATGTGATTGTACTTTTATATTGTATCCAAAAATAAATGCGCTGAGGGCCACATAATAATTAAAAGCAAATTTAAAATGTATGTAACCGTCGTCTAGATTTTATATAATTTCACTAGGCTGCTTTAGGTACTTTATTATATGTAGTGCCACAAGTACGTAATTAGGCTGGTTGTTTTGATCAACGACGAAAGGGGCATTCCACGAAAACATCTCTCTTTGTCGCTTACGTGATGGTATGTAGTGTTTGGTCGCACCTGCTTACGCTGACGATACAAATCCACAGATTGTGTGAACCTAAAGCCTCTGCCTCCAATTGAGCGGGGAGCGGAGCGGGCAACGCTGACCCCCCGCGGGCAGCCAAGCGGCAATAGAGCGGTGTAGTGTTGTATTGTGTGATGCCGGCTTAAAATAGCATCACCCCACATCCTTCCCGCGGGTGTCGAAAGAGGCGACTAAGGGACTCGAGAGTATTGGTGTATTACAATTTTTAGGCGACAGCCTGACAACCTGTCACGATAGTGTTTTCTGAAACAACCTTTGAAGACAATCCTCAAAAATGCCACACGTGGCGATAGTGGCTGTATTCTTACGGCCACTATCGCTCTGCCTATCCCGCAAGGGATAAAGGCGTGATATATAATTATGTATGTATGTATGCAGTGTTGTATTCGTGGTTACGTTTTATTCCCACATCTGTGATGACTGCGATTAGGGGTTAATTATTTCGACCTTCCATACGAAATTCCCTATGAAAATGGCTAGGCAAACACAAAAAAAAATTTTCGTTTCCCAACATAGCTCTCATAGAAAAAGTTGTACAGTTTCATGGTCTGATCACGCCTGCAATATTTTCGTTACACCGTCTCACGCCCTGTCTACCTACAAAGCTACAGAAACTACAAACTACTGCCGATTTGTTATATGTGAAGTAGTAAGTCAACTTCACTCTGTTGCTGTCACTTATTTTTCTGTGATGTTTGCAACGAAGAAGTTTGTCCATATCAATGGTTAATGCCGGGCGCATTGTGAGATGAGAACTGATGTTTTACTCTAATTTCTGTGATTTCTGCCAGCCCTCCTAAACCCTTGCAGTTGGTTGTGGCGGTTACTTTGCAAAAAATGCAGCCATAATAATCCACTGCTGGAAATGAGCCATGGACATTCACAGGGCCCCCGCTGCTGCCCGTCCCGTTTCCTAGTTATCTTTTTAAAACACGCACAGGAAGAAATTGAGTCATGATATGCTAGTATAAAATATAATATCATTGAATGCTATTGTTAGCCGGCACCACACGCCAAACAGATGTTGTTATTATGTTTACCTCCTCAAAACAGTTCAAAACTTCTTCAGCACTGTCGATGCTGGTATCAATTCCGGAGTAGTATTACAAAAGATGAGGTACAGACATCGAAGCTTATATTTAGATAATATTGTATATTAGCTCTTTTCTATTAATTTTTCATCGAGTTAACGCATTTCCATATCCCTTATAGCTAAAAGGTTTCTGTTGGTCAAAATACACACTTTTCCCGTAGGAAAAACCAATTTTTCTACAAAAAAGTATCTTATATGTTAAGTTGGCTTATTGGCTATACACTACAAGAGGTTTTATTCAAATCCATCCTGTAGTTTCGGAGATTAGCGTGGAAAAACCCACAGACAGAAAGACATCAGTTCTGGTGACATACCGCTGGTTTGATCGTATTCTCCCGTAGGAATGAGTGATTTTCTTCGGATAAAAAGTAACCTAAATGTTGATCAGTGCTAGTAGCTATACACCCCAAAAAGTTTCATTCAAATCCATCCAGTTGTTTGGAAGATAAGCGTGTATAAAAAACAGGAAACAGTTGTTGATCGATAATAATAGATGTCGCTGTTAGTTTTCTAAAACACGCTATTGGTTGGTTTTCTTGAAACTATAAAGGGTTACTGGACACCTACTTTTTACAGTCCTATTATAAATAATAAATTAAAAATAAAATTATTTATAATAGGAAGGACTGTAAAAAGTAGGTGTCCAGTAACCCTTTTCTTGAAACTATAAAGGGTTACTGGACACCTACTTTTTACAGTCCTATTATATGTATAGATAGAAGATATAGATATAGATGTTGCTTCGAAATGGAAGAAAAACATTATACTAGCTTTAGCCAAAATAGAAATTTCTGCTCTGGTTCATTTAGGAAGGCCTCGACCAAAAATTTGCCTATTTTGGCGACTGCTATAATGTACTATTATTGCATGTCCTAGATTAAAAATCCGTCAAACTTCTTAGACGCAAATGACTGCAAATAAATCCATCCTTTTGTATTAAAAATGTCAGGAATACCCGAGGATATACTCTGCAAGTAAGCTTAGAAAACAAATTGTTACAAAAAATTTAAAAACGCATGAGATAACACAAATTTTATGTGATAATTAGAACGAAAAGATTTGATAATCAAGTCTGTAACAGATATTAAATTTCTCATGATTTTTTAAAGTTATATCCTTCTAAATATCGGATGTAGTGTTTACGAGCGTTTCTAAAACGATAACTAGCGTTTCTTACGACCGTTTACGCTCTACCTACCACCCCCGAGCATGTATGTAAACACACTGAAACAATGACTTATGCACCTGTTGAACAAATTGCATAAGTTTTTACTTAGGTAATCTGTGGATAACATTTGTAGTAATCAGATGAGGTGATTACAGCTGCTACAGCTAGGGTTCCCAACCACAACACACCAACCATTACTAAACCTATCGTTTTAAGCCCGTTATAGCGCTAAATAAGGATTTTTTGGGCGGATAGCAAAACATGTTTTTGAAACTAGGTGACGCTGTTGACATTTTTGTACATCGAGGGATTATCAGTCAAGTTCAGTGACTTATTTCTAGGAAATCGCTTTAAAAAAAATTGTCATTTGGAGCTAGCGTTCAGGATCATCATCATCATTTCAGCCGGAAGACGTCCACTGTGGCCGCCATTCGAGAATCTTTCTTCCCTATCGGTTATCGGTTCGTCGAGCTATGTGGCCTGTCCATTGCCATTTCAACTTGCTTATCCTGAGAGCTACGTCGGTTACATTCGTTCTTATACGGATTTCCTCATTTCTGATTCGATCGCGCTGAGAAATTCCGAGCATAGCTCTCTCCATTGCTCGTTGAGTGATCTTGTATATGTCGCCAGAAGAACCTGATAATTGTCAGTATGCACCTTGTTCCAATATTATTTTAGTTGGCAACCCTGACAACAGCGCAGGCGCAGGGGTTAAGGGGACGTGACCGGAGGCAGTGTGACGTCGGCCGCTGGTCTGTCCGCTAGATATCGCCGATGTCAACACCACAGATAAGCTAATTTTACAATACCTAATTCCAAATATTTCTTACGCACTTTATTATTATTGCATATCGTAGCTACGACACTGTTTCTGGCCTTTTTTTGCGTGCCACGGACCAAAGCATCGAAACAGTTTGTATAATTATATTACTAGCCCGTCAATGATGTCCAGTTGCTGAGTTAGCAGCTTACCTCAAGTATTTTCCTAGCGCGCCATTATTTACAAACTAATATGCACAAAATATTAAATAAAGTTTCTTTTACTTTCAATTATCAAAAAGGGTAGTAATAAAAGTCATTATTGTCTTATCGAAAATAACCTAGTAGGTACATATCAAAATGATAGAAAAAATCGAACTCATCCGTTGGTTGTCTAGGTAACAGCGCCCTGCATCTCGTTAGGGCGTATCGTACACTTCGCATGACAGAGCGCAAAAATATCGCAGCGGTCTGTCAGAGCCATACTAGAAATGTCAAACCCCATACTAAAACCGCTCAACCGCTGCTGTTGACGCAGCGTTATCGCAGTGTCATCCGTCGAGTGTGGTTTTAATATGGGGAGTGACGTTTCTTGTACGGATCGGACAGACCGCTGCGGTATTTTTGCGCTCCGTCGTGCGTCAAATGTGTTCCTCGCCAGGTATTATTATTATGAGTCTGACGTGTCCCACTGCAGGGCAAGAGTCTCCGTCTTCTTCAGTGGTAATGATAACAGTACCTTTCGTTCTATATTCAAATATTTTTGTGCCACTGACGACAGTGACTGACATACGAATTTTCAATTTCCCTATGATCTTTTTTTTTCTATACATAAAGTACGCAAATTACAGCTGCAAGAATCTTTTTTTTTAAACAATGGTACGTATGGTACAGAATAAAAAATAAATAGCGCTACCGAGCTTCGTTTTGTCGTCTCTGCTCGCAGTGGTAGTGCGACTGCCTATGACGCAGAAGGTTTCGGGTTCGATTCTCGGTGGGTCACTCACAAAGTTGGTATATTATCACTTTGTGAATTTGCTCCCAGTCTGGTTAGGACATCCGTAACTAAGATGGTCCCATGTTTCGGATGGAACGTTAAGCCTTAGGTCCCGGTTGCTGTCTATGATCACTTCGACGGCGCTCGTTACACAAGCATGTCAGAAGCCTGCTACTTGTAGAAGGCGGTTGAAAAATTCTGACACTAGGGTTCATCAGGTCGTTGGACGACTCGGTGTCCCACACGAAAAGAGAGTGCCCGGTGTTGGTGAGTACCTACGTTAAAGAATGATAAAGAAATGTTAAATAAATTATCCCTGCACAAAATTCATCCGATGTTTAATCGATTTAGGTGTAAACTGTTAAAATTGCGTTGATGCGGTCTGCGCACATTAAGCCGGAGCCAGTACTTACCTGCATGTTCCTATTTGTACTAAATTCGTTACGGGCTGCTTTACGATCACAATCACAGCTAAAGGGTATTGTTTTACAGCATTCGACCAATCCGACATAGCTATTCGGATTCTATGCGTTTTCCTTCAAAACCACGTTTGGTAATTTTTTACTAAGCACGCAGCGATTTAGGTATTTTGTTCTGCAGAACAATGAGGGAGTCCGCAAAGCTTTAGTGATGTAGCTTCTGCATACATACATACATACACATATCATCGCCTCTATCCCTTGAGGGGTAGGCAGAGCGTTAACGGTTATAAAAATATGGTCACTATCGCCACGTCTGACAAATATTGAGGGCTCTTTCAGATGATTTGTGCATCACTGTAATGAAAGGTTGTCAGCCTGTCCCCTAAAGTTGTAATACATATGAAACCCTCGAGTCCCTTAGTCGCCTCTTACGACACCCACGGGAAAAAATGGGGTGACGCAATTTCTTAGCCGGCATCGCACATAAATAATAATTACGTAGGTTATGTTAATAAAATATGTAGTAGGTTCTAGGTATTATTTTTGATATGGTTAATAATTACAAATTTAGATGCAAACCTACTTTTATTACGTTGAATGAATGATTAATAACATAGGTATGTAATTCATTTTAGATATTTAAAGAAATAAGTACGTACAGTCTTAGTTTGTTTTTTCGTAAAAAATATTATGCGGTAAATTATTTTCCGCCATTATTTGGGAACTACAGAACGTTCATTAGGTACTGTACCTATTTCCCACCTCAAATACGCAGGTGGGCAATAAAGCAAGTCAGCCTAGTGACGTAAATCAGTATTTATTACGATATCCAAGGACTTGTGTGAACTCCCTGAAAATAGCTCTAGTTTTTAGTGCGAGCGGCCGGACGGCATTAATGACTAAGCAATCTACTCCTCAAACCAAAACCTATTTCGTCGTACGATATTTCAGTGCACACGATTAAATCTATCAATGAATTTCCGGCAGAAACGGCTTGACACTTTTAATATCGACAATCAACCCGAGACCGTTTTGAATGAACAATACTGGTGAGGTCGTAAATAAATCCTTATGTTCGTGCCAGCGACTGAGGCGTATGAAGTGGTCGCCTAAGTTCTGGCAGTAATGTTACCTTAGCAAAATATAAGGTGTAAAAGTATTAGCTGCAAATATTTTAAGGGGTTAACCAGCCCATGAAACTGAACAACTTTCCCTAAGGAACATAGGTCGAAATATGAGAAATTTGGACCTCCCATACAAATTGACTTGGTCGATAACTTTTTATGGGAGGTCTAAAAATTTTTTTTATATTTCGACATATGGTTTTGAGGAAAGCTGTTCAGTTTCATGGGCTGATTCACCCCTTAAAATATTTGCAACTACTACCTATTTTTACACCTTTTATTATGTTTTATGTAAAAAAGTGCAAATATGATTATTACGCAATTACGTGCAGTACTGATAAAGATAGTGTCGTGATCACACCTCTTTTTGCTCATTTGCAACTGTATGTATACTTATGTCCTGATTCATTCACTGACTCACCGGTTCATCAACGCAGAGCCTAAACTACTACAGCTAGAAACATGAAATTTGGGAAGTCGGCTCATTTTACTACAAAAATATATAATTTTTAGAATGTTAAACCCTAACCCTAAGTTAGCGTTAAAGTTAGAATGTTAAAGTTAACCCTAAGGTGGACCCTACAAGGACAATGCTCCTCCTACATGGGCTAACAATGCGTGTATAATGAGTGCACAAAACAAATGAGTGTATAATATCGTCCACTTAAATGAAGAATATCAACGTTAGTTTCTGCACAAAACTGGTAAATTATATATAAAAAAAACTTCTGTAATCTATTTTAACCGAAGATAACGAATTAAGAACGGAATATGTACACTAAAGAGAGCTAAACTCCAGCACTTTAGTCTCTTTGGACGCCCATATTTAACATTCAATAACTCCAAATCTTCTATCCTGATTAAAATATCATCTGTTCTTAAATATTAAGCAATAATTAAACTTTATAATTATATTAGTTTAGTTTTGATGCGACGCCTGCAAGTGATGACGCAAGAGCAAGACTGATGAATAACAGGACGAGCATCCAGATACGACTGGGCATAATCTTTTGTGACATGATTGAAAAGTAAAAATAATTGAATACGTGTTTCAGCATTTTATGAAAAGTCTGCAAAGTTTGTATGGAAGATCAATTAACTGTTATCCTTTCTTTCTTCGTAATGCATATTATCCTGTCATCCATAGCTTAGATATGTATTAGTTTTTAATAATGTATTTATTAGTATATTATATTTTGTAAACAGAATTATTTGTGTATTGATATGTAAAATTGTATATGTATTTTATTATTATTTATTTATGTAGTAGGTAATATTTGCACTAAGCGGGTTCCATAGTCGCACTCTTTCACCCTAAGGTTGCCTGGTAGAGAATGCTACCTAGCATTAAGGCCGCCTGCTGTACTGTTTCCTTTGTTTGTGTTTTCTTCATGTTGTTAAATTTTGTGCAATAAATAATTTTGTTATGTTATGTTAATATCGCGTAAATTGCGGGCTAAAAGTTTGTATTAAACTCGGTGTTATTTGGTGATAAGACCATAAAGCTAAAATCGTCAAACACGTATCAGGGGTTTTTGATTTTTACCCCCTAAAGGGCGTGTTAAACGTTGGTATGATATCGCGATTTTTGCAGCAAAATGTTTTAAATTTTGGAACTAGATACTTAAAATAACTAAAATCATCAAAAACATGTTTCAGGCGTTTTTTAATTTAAAGCCCTAAAGGGGTAATAAGGGGTTAAATGTTTGCATGAAAGATCGTGGTCTTTGAAGCGATCTGTTTTAAATTTTATTTAATATACGAACAAAAATAGAAAACTAATTTTTCAGTGAATACTGATTTTTAACCCCAAGGGGTCGAAAAAGGGGTTAAACGTTTGAATGAAAGTTAGTGTTTCAGGGGTTTATGATTTTTAATGGGGGTAAAGAGGGGTTAAACATTTGTATGAACGGTCATTTAAAGAAGTGTTTCAGCTTGTTCAAAATCTTTGTCCCGGGGTAAAATGAAGTAAAAATTAGTATGAAGATAATTTGTGCAAATGCGGTCTAATAAATAAAATTGTGGACTAAAGATTGAAGAAAGTGTAGCATCTTCAGAAGTCGAAGGTTTGTCATGATATAAAATGAACCTATAGGTTCTTTGCATCGTGTGAAATGTGCGAATAAAATCGCGGGAGGACAGCCAGTAAGTTATGTTTTGAGTTTTAAATTTTTACTCGGTTCATTCTGGAAAACGAACAAGCGTATGCGCAGAGGGCGAGCGCGCTTTCTGTCTGAAAAAAGCCATTGTAGTAGTAACACCTGCAGAGATATGCATACCAGCAAATATTTAGCAAATAGCATTTTTTTTTCAAATAGCATGTAAGTTTGCACCTATCTACACAGTAGTAAGTAGGTTCCTACATTATCCAAATGGCGAAAATCAAGTAGTTAGGTACACTCAGGCTCGCGTCCGTTAGGTTGGACATTCAAACTGCCAATAAGGTAAGTCTTATGCGCGCGTAATAAAAACAAAGAACGGTCCAAAGTCTAAAGTGAGTCAGCCTGAGTTTGACTGTACCTCATTTCACCATTCTCCTTGCCTTATCCCGTTTTCTGTCGGGGTCAGCTACCTGACCTAGGGGATTTGACGTGGAATCAAGGTTTAAGATGCAGTATTAATAAATAGCTTACAAATAACAGACTTGATAAAATCAACCACGCAAACCTCCATGACAGAATGCTCTCGCAACGCAGCAAATCGCCGGAAATGGAGAGATATTGCCAGGAGAGCAGTTCAGGATCAGAAGACTGATGACAACGAAACATGCGTATCTTCTACCTCGTGCGCGGTTGGAGCAACCACGAGCACACTGCCAAGAGTGTACGACTGAGAAGAAGATTAATATATCGTGGGGCGTGGGGTCCTCCACCATATTATCTTCGTCGTCAGGATGGACTGGTTCTTGGCCGCTCATGGTGGCGGTCTTCTTAAATAAAATAAACTTACCTGCAAGAGACAAGCTGACGGAGCAGAGGTTCGTCGTGGGCGCCAGGGAATACGAAGGCTCGTCTTTAGGCTTCAACAGCTCATGCGTAGGTATGGTTTGTATTGAAAGTTCCTAAAGAAAAGAAAAATACATCTTAGTAAACTTTAGTAATACTCGTAGGTACTCCTAAAATAAAGGTGTTAAAATATTAGCTGCAAATATTTTAAGGGGTGAATCAGTCCATGAAACTGAACTACTTTCTCCAAGAAACATAGGTGGAAATTAGAAAAAAGAATCTGGACCTCCTCCATATGAATTGATTTGGTCAGTCGGTAAATTTGTATGGGCCAAATTTCTTTTTTCATATTTCTACCTATGTTTCTTGGGGAAAGTTGCCCCTTTAAATATTTGCAGCTAATATTTTAAGGGGTGAACCAGCCCATGAAACTGAACAACTTTTCCCAAGAAACATAGGTCGAAATATGTGAATTTTTTTTGGACCTCTCATACAAATAGACTTGGTCTGTTGGTAATTCTGTATGGAAGGTCTAAAGATTTTTTCCATATTTTGACCTATGTTCCTTGGGGAAAGTTGTTCAGTTTCATGGACTGGTTCACCCCTTAAGATATTTGCAGCTAATATTTTTACACCTTAATATTTTACTCGAAAATTATACCTTTTACCTATGAAGCATACAATGCTACATCGGTACTCGTGCGGACCTTTGCCTATACCTATCTGCCTCCTACATACTAGACATTTTTGGAGAAACGAAACTGCAAGATGGCGTTGTTAGGTTGACTGCAAGGTGTTGATGGCACATGGACTAAGTTGGAATAACTGTCAAAATTTGACAGCTAATCCAGCAGAGTCTTTGGCGGCATACAACGCAAGGATTATTTTTTCAAAAATCGTCCGTTTCATATACTAACCAGAAAACAAAAAAAGGAAACAGGCTTAATCCATACACTGAAGAGCAATGAATTAGAGTCATGTGAAACATTGCAACTACTTATCTCAGAATCCAAGACTGCTAGCTTAATCAAATAAATAGCGTTAAGTAGACAATTTAATGTTCTTTAAATGCCGGTATTAAAATTTCTTTTTTAATGTAAGGCATATCCTTGTAAGGATATCATTTACACCTTGATATTGCACCAGAATACAACAAACAGCTTAAATAGGAAATATTCAACACTATTTCAACATGGTTTGCATACTCACTTGGACAACAGATTAAAAATAAAAGCATAAACGAATGCAGTAGTCACGTAGTACCATCTTCAAATGTCTCCCTTTTTCAGCTTTATTGTTTTATGGCATACCCATATATATTTCAACATATATATATTTATTTATTTTATTTTATTTTATTTTATATTTATATTACCAAAAAACTTAATATCGCCATTTGAGGAACATTAAATTGTCTACTAAACGAAATTTATTTCAATAAGCTAGGACGCTTAGTTTTCAAGATATTTGCAATTTTTTACTTGATCTTAATTCGTTGCTCTCCATTGTATATCAAAAACTCGATCACAACGAAATGTATAATATTACCTACTGCTTAATTTAAACGAGCAAGATCTCGGAAACAGCTCCAATGATTTTCATGATAATTGGTGCTAAGCGGGATTCGGGGGCGATAAATCGATCTAACTAGGTTTTATTTTCCAAAAATCACTATGATCGGCAGAAAAAGCTGAGCAAGTGAGCACCTATCAATGTCAACATTATCATCCAGTGAATTGTTTCTATTCATGTCTTTTGAGTGTTTCTATGAAGTGTTCTCGAAGTGTTTTCGTAAAAAAAAAGATGTGATTCAAAGAACCCTTTCGACAATTTTTTTCGCCGTAGATTAAAAATAGACCTATCATTAGTTTAAGTTATTAGCTATGTTATAAAAACATGTCATACCTGCATTATTTGTAAAGGAGAATGCCCATACAAGGTCTTAGCACGTGTCTTGCGTAACAAAACAAATGAATGTAATATAGAGTATCGCCAATTTCAATGAAAAATAGCAACGTTAATTGTTGCACAAATGCCGGAAAATTAATAAAAATAAAATTGAAAATCTGCCTTTACCTAGTCACGCCGCCTTAGAATAGCAACACCCTAGTTCTTGCCGTATAAGGCATCACCCCTCCAATAGGGGAAGCTATGAGGGCCATGTCAATCAGCATCAGCATACCGCAAGCACCCAGCATACCGTCGTGCTTGCGGTATGCTAAGCATGCATAAATATCACAGCGGTCTGTCAGATCCATATTAGAAACCTCACTCGACGGACGCGCTGCGATAGCGCTGCGTTAACAGCGGTTGAGCAGTTTTAGTAAGAGGATTGACATTTCTAGTATGAATCTGACAGAATGCTGCGATATTTTAGCGGTCCGTCGTGCGCCAAGTGTGCGATCCACTTTCCATTTTACAAGTAGTACCTAGGCACTCTAGCTAGTACGAGTCCTAAAATTGCCAGCCATGTCATAGTGGTTCTTTCGTTTTCGTGTGGGACACCGAGTCGTCCAACGACCCGATGAACATGATGTCATAGCGGTGATATCTGAGCAGATACGGTGGTCTAGTGTTAAAAAATCACAGCTTAACAAAGTCGGCAAATGACGAAACAAAATTAATGTAACACACACACAAATCACGCCCATATCCTTGGCTGGGTAGGCAGAGCTTTAACGACCGTTGAATAAGGGTATTTATCGCCACGTCTGACAATATTTGAGGGTCGTTTCAGATAAGTCATGTATCACTATAGTGACAGTTTGTCAGTCTGTCGCCTAAAATTGCAATACACATTAATCCCTTAGTCGGCTTCTACGAGCCCACGGTAAAGAAATGGTATTGTAAGCCGGCATCACACGGCACAATAACACCTACTCGTAATATCCATACTAAATTACCAAATGTAGTCTAGCGTTTTAGTTTTTGCGGTGATATGTCAGTCAGGAGGTCAGTTACCTTTTATTTTTATAAATACAGGACAAATATTTCAATTTCAAATAAAATTTAGAAAGATAAAAAATAAGAATAAGAATAAGAATAACTCGGGAACTATTTATTCTCGATGCAATAATTCGGGTGGCATTCTGAAATTATTTACGACCATTTCGAAATTAGCGTCGATCGTGAATACACGCGCGTGGAGCAGCTACTATATTTTGCTATTAAATTAAATCTCGCGGAGAGGGCCAATTAATATTGTACAATATCTATTTTTAAATACGTTGGGATGCTTTCTCCGATCTTGAATGAACAGCGCGCGACCCTCGTCGCAACGCGCGGCGCTTGTGCGCGTCAGTGCCAGCGGCCAGCCGCAAGGGACGAGAGCTCGCGGCTTGATAACTCGATAATAGGGAATTTAGAAAATTCAATTTTCTCTTATTTTGTTTATTATTATTCTAATCGCAGGCTAGATGGTGCTGTGCTTGGTTACCGCAAAGAACGGAATGTATATTTAGTTTTTGTTTTTTTGAAACCTTGACTCGGACTCATTGGGAACGAAAGTGTCAGTGTATGCCAGACTGTGCCGGAATGTTGTTATTGTCTTTTGGTTTTGAAATCTACACAAAAATCAATCAACATAGTCGGTTCAACGCCATCTATCCATTTCCTGAAATACTAGATTTTTCATAATTCTCGAAAAGAAACCTCCTATTCCTTTGATCGTTCTCTTTTTTTATGCAGATTGTAGCGTAGTGTTTATGTTGATTACCACCTGTTTGTATTTATTGAAATATTTATAAAACAAAACACTGTATAAAGAACTTTTTACATCTCTTTTTTTTTAAATGAGTAACGTAGCTCAGTGGACAATATTCGCACTATAATTGATCGAATTTTCCTATATTAACACCTATTGTTTCATACTTAAAGTTACATTCTAATACTGTAAACCCTGTGGCATACGCTTCTCGCTTTCACCATTATATACTGATTGGTGCGTTAGCTTTTTGACAGTGTCAGCTATATCCGAGCTGATTTGTTCGCAACAGCTGCGCGCGCGCACCTATTAACCGCTGATACATGTTTGTCAGCCGGCTATTAGGGGGAAAGAGATAAAATTTCCAAATCATCTATATAAGAGCGAGATCGATTCGTTTCACCGACTCACCGCCACCAACATATATTTGCTGCATCGTGAATTCGTGACGCTTGAAAAAATCTTGTTACCAAAAAATGGGTGTTGGCGTATACGACGTGCGTGCGCCGCTGGCAGGCGATTAATTTCTCTTCTTTTAGATAAATATTGGTCAAGGAAATAACGGATTTCGTTGATGACGTGGGTTGCAATTTATAAGGGACAAACGACAAATTGCACTGTGTCAGCACGTGTGCTATGGGTAGGTAATAAAATCTCAACGATTACAAAAATTCTACCGCTTTTACTCATTGATAGGTAGTTCCTATCTACGAAGTAAACAAGCGTAATAGTATTTTATTGAAATATAATAATTTTTACTCATAATCAGAAACCGTGCGTTTACTAAGTGCCTGTGCTATCCTAGCGTTTACTGGCGTTACTATTTATTTCAACTTCTTTGTACGTTTTTTAAGTTTTTATTTTATTCGGCGTGATATGTGCTGCCAGACCCTCCCATTGAGTGGGCCCAATGTTGCATCTTTTAATTTTGTGTCGTTTCTGAACATCTTTATATCTGAGGAGTTGTCCGCCATGCTTTCGTAGTATTAGTATTGGACTAAAGCACGAGCCGCGCACTTTAGTTTCGCCTTGTAAAGTTAAGTTATTATATAAAGGTAACCTAACCTAACCCAAATTCACAACTACGATGGTCGAGCTAGGGCGTGATGCTTAACTCATAAGATTTGACATATTTTTCACAGGGCAAGGCCAATTCGACGTTTTGGCGAAATTTAACATAAAAATGATTTTGGTGGGATATTTAAAAAAAAAAGGACTGATTGATTGGATTTGACACACAATAGAAACAGTTCAGGTTGGTAATTTTTAATGATGGCAGTTTCAATGATCTCTAGCAGCGCCTAAGTAGTTACACATTTTTCAAGGTTAAATATTTATCAACCACTGTTGGAACAACATCGCGGACGTGGGTTCCGATCGGGATACCGCTATTTGAATACGCCTTGTTTAGTAATTTAGTTGGAGTAATATCTACCTATACATACAATATACATATCTAATACCAAAGTGACGCGGTAGGCATAAAATAATCGTCCAAAAACAAAATTGCCCCGGTGTCATAATTTTTCAACCGTCTACTACAGGCTTCTGACCTGGATGTGTAACAACTTGGTAACAACCGCCGTCTTAGCAATGATAGGCTGCAACACCTACGGCTTAACGCGCTCTCCGAAGCACGAAACCATTTTTTTTTGCGGACAATCAAGTGGTTCAGCCTGCATTGAGTTAAATTAAATCGTGAATCTAACGATATTTTGCGCCCTAATCGATAGGTACAGTTCGTTGTATTAGTTTAATAACTATGCGAAAGGCAAACTAATAACATGAGCAATACACAACAACGCATGAGTTGTAAATCATAAATCATCCGATAAAATTTTAAAAAGAGGGTATTTTCGACATAGTGATATGACAAGTCAGCAGTGAATCTCAGGGAGGATTACTCCAAAATAGCGCCGTAATTAATGGGCGACTCCAAGCCCAACAGTCTTAAAACGCGACACATTCGGTAAATTCCAATTATAGATAGGTAGATACGAAGGTGGAGTGATAAATGAGATCATAGATATTGTAAATGAAGATATTGCAAAATAATTAAAATAAAATAAAATACCAAACGCTAATTTTGGTATCTTCATACATGCAGAGTGTAAAAATATAAGCTGCAAATATTTTGAGGGGCGAATCAGCCCAGAAACTGAACAACTTTCCCCAAGGAACATAGGTCGAAATACGAAAAAATAAGTTGGTCCTCCTATACAAAATTACCAACCAACATAGTCAATTTGTTTGGGACGTCAAAAAAATGTTTTCAGTTTCATGGGCTGATTCACCCCTTAAAATATTATTAGCATCTAATATTTTTACACCTTATATACTAAAGCTAAAGAAGATGGAAAGTCTGTTTATACAAGATATTCAAAAAAAATTTTTCACACACCGTCCCTTACATCCTGTATATAGCTGATATGATGGATGATATTAGTAAAAAGTTCAAATATAATTAATATTTTCAAAATAATATATGGTAATTTGATTTAATTATTTTACTATTATTATGATTTACTTAATTGCTTACTATTATGAATTTTTGCGTGATTAATTTTATATTTTTAATTAAAATTTTGCATGCCCAGTGTGGGTTAAATGTGTGATACCGACTGATTGTATTGTTATATTATAAAACTTATTGTAAAAACATTATCTACCACATTTAATGCAAATAAATTACTTACTTATATGTAACTTACTTATACACCCGCTAATTCAGACATGAAATGCTATGTGTGTTAGATTCAGGCGATGGAGGAAGGATATCTAGAACATGTCGACTATGACTACAGCGATAGTTTTTGTCTTTTGACCAAGCCAGCAACACAGGTGCGTGCTGAAACGATACGTTGAAGGCAAAACGTCAAGCAATACCGCTATGAACATGCAGTGCGTGAGAATTGAGCTCTTACGACTCACAAGACAATACCGCGAGTTCATAACAACGGCCACACGAAACCAATAAGGCGCCTCACAACAAGAATGTACAAGAGTTACATGAAACTTTTTCATGCAAGAACTCCGAGCAAACCGACACTTGCGCTGCTATAAAGAACTAGCGGCCCGCCCAGCGGTGCGCCCGCTGCAACTGATTTTCCTGTGGGAATCAGATGTTTCCCGGCAAGTATTATACATAAAAAAGTTCCTCTTGAATCACTCTATCTACTAAAAAAACGTGCATCAAAATCATTTGTCTAGTTTTGAAGATTTAAGCAAACATACAAACATAATGATAGAGAACTCACAAAAGTTAAATCTAGGTAAAATGACCAGTCACTATTTCTTAAAGGCAACTAGGTTTAGGCCTTTCAAATAACGCACCCGTAACGAAGCGGTCTGTCAGATCCACACTAAAAACGTCAATCCCCATACTAAAACTGTTTAACGGCTGTCGATGCAGACGCGTTATTTTGACTTATCTGCGTTATTTTGACGCAGCTGCGTCGACAGCGGTTTTAGTATATGGAAATTGACATTTGTAGTATATTTGTAGTACTCACCGCGTTGTGCGTTAAGTGTGGAAACGGCTTTACTGGATAGGCCCTGATAGATTTCCCACCCACGCAACTGAAAAACAATCTTAAAGGCGTGAAGAAATATGCGTAAATTAATTTACGAATACACTTTTCAATTGCTAAGCAAACTTTACTTATTTTTTTAAGGGGCACGGATTTTTTGAATTATAATTTAATTTAATCACCTATCTGTTTCCATATACCTACCTACCTATCCCATTTTGTATAAATTGCCGTTGAATCATCATTACTTTATAAGCCCATTTCTTATTTTCAATGAAACGGAAACGAATACAACCTTGGAAAACAATCCTCAAAAATGTCAGACGTGGCGATAGCGACCGTATTCTCACGGCCGTGAACGCCCTGCCTACCCTGCAAGGGATAAAGGCGTGATATATGTATGTATGTGTTCCTTTACCCGACAAACTGCATTTAAGAAATCTCCTGTAATAAGTATAAATTAAGGTACTGTATCTCCAATCTTTTTTCTATCAAAAATTCCATTCCTAATAATACCGTTACTACTACACTATTTTTTCAGCACCTAAGCTGTAGGTATTGTATGTGGGTACTCTTTAAGATATAAACATATTAGCTGCAAATATTTTAAGGGGTACATCAGTCCATGAAACTGCAAAACTTTCCCCAAGAAACATGTCGAAATGTAAAAAAAAATGTTGGACCTCCTATACAAATTGACTTGGTCGGTCGGTCGGTAATTTTCTATGGGAGGGCCAAAGTTTTATTATTTCGACCTATGTTCCTTGGGGAAAGTTGTTCAGTTTCATGGGCTGGTTCACCCCCTAAAGTATTTGCAGCGAATTTTTTTACACCCTATATTTGCGGACTTAAATAGCCGCAATCTCATTACTAACGTCATTCCCATGATTTACACCCTTCTCCCTGACAAATCGTACACTGTTTACGACGTGATATTGGAAATAGAAATACGAACATGCAAATGTGATTTGGAGTTAACTCGGATCATTGCGCTTAGACGACGGATGTGGCGCAGCGGTAGTGCGACTGCCTTTGATGCAGAAGGTCCCGGGTTCGATTCCGGTGGGTCACTAACAAAGTTGATATTTATCACTTTGTGAATTTGTTCTCAGTCTGGTTAGAACATTGCGGGCTGAACCACCCGATTGTCCGTAAGTAAGATGGTTCCGTGTTTCAGATGGCACGTTACGCCGTTATGTCCCTGTTGCTGTCTATGATCACTTAGACGGCGGTCGTTACATATCCATGTCAGAAGCCTGCTACATGTAGAAGTCGGTTGACAAATTCTGACACTAGGGTTCATCGGGTCGTTGGACGACTCGGTGTCCCACTCGAAAAGAGAGATTGCGCTTAGATTTTTTTTAAAGTTTAATTTTCTGGCTAAAATATTCATCACAATCACGCGAAGTGGAGAAAAGAAAGAATAGTTAAGGAGAAATAGATTTCTTGCGAAAACGTAAGGTTGTGTTTGAAGTTTTTAGACCATTTCTTAATCTCTATAAAATGAAACATAATAATTTTTAGTATTGCTAATAGTTTAGAACAAGTATACAAAACGATGGGGCCAAAAACACATTTTGATACTTCATCGATAAAAAAATTGTAAAGCTAACTAAAATTTTGAGTTTTTGGCCTGTTTTTATACTAATAACACCTAACGGGTTGATTGTCATCCAATAGGTATTTCATATTTATTTTATTTTGAACCAAGGGGCTTATTTATTTAAATATTTCAATATCCGGGACGGGTTTTGCCTTAATTCTGGTTAAGTGACGCAATTAACGTACAACGCAGCGCAGCACTAGCGCAGCGTCGTGCGTTATGTTTGAGAACGGCAGAGGGAATAAACTATGCACTGACTGGCGGTCCTGCGTGTGCTATTTATTATCTACCCACAGCACATACAGTACATACACACATACATATATCACGTCTTTATATCCTGCGAGGTAGGCTGAGCGTTAACAGCCGTAAGAATACGGTCGCTATCGCCACGTCTGTAATTTTTTGAGGATTTTTTTCTAAGGTTGTGTCAGAAAACATGTTTATCACTATAGTGACAGGTTTTCAGCCTGTCGCCTAAAAATTGTAATACACCAAAACTCTCGAGTCCCCTAGTCGCCTCTTACGACACCCACATGAAGGATGTGGGGTGATGCTTTACTAATTCGGCATCACACGGCATACCGTTGATCCATTATTTACCTACGAAAAGCTGTGTATCAATGTGCAATAGTTCCTATCAATTCATCTGTCAAGAAAGCTGAATACCTAATAAAAATCAAAGAATAAGTACATAAAATGTAACAAAGACCGTCGGCTCGTGAAATAAGCCTATTGTGTGGTTGTACACCACTGAATTAGCTGCATAACTTAGCAATATTTCCGATAATGTTTCTTACTGGTTTTTTAGCCCTTGCCTTCATTGCTTTTAAGACCTAATTTTGATTGGAACGTCTTGATGGTAGTTGACGCTCAAGTAAAGTATACATGTACATGTAAAAAACTGCCTGGGCCACCCACGACCAGTATTAAGTATAAGTTTTGCAGAACCGCTGGGATACCTATTTTTGCTGAGCGTGCGCATGTATACTTACAAATATAATCTGTATGTAACACTCGTTGAGCAGCTTGGTACCAGTATTATTTACGAGAGAAGTACAATTTCTTTAAGTATCTGTTAATTACCTGCTATGCTTTGATTTTACAAAAAATAAATAAAGAAACATCTTCTTTTATCTTCTTCTTCCTCAACCTACTTATTGCTATTGGTTCATTGCGACTTCCAAAGCGGTTAGGAGCTCTCTATTTTTGAGTTTTCGCATACATGGAAAGTGTTTTACGAGTAGTTAGACTAGTCGTTACTGACTTTTGGAAGTCTGAAGTGACATATGGATGCGTAATCGAATTACACCGTCGTTCCAGAAATTGATCTCCTGATCCAGCGAAACTGCGAACACTAGGTGGCGTCCAAGCCATGCGCGCTACCAACAGTAGTCTAATATCATTCTCCTAGCCTTATCCCCCGTTCTCTGTCAGTGTCGGCTACCTAACCTAGGGGATTTGACGTGGAACCAAATTTTTACACAGAGCGACTGCCATCTGACCTCTGCAACCCGAAGGCTAACCTGGCACGAATCCTACGTTAAGTCACATTCAAATATCATTTGAATCCAAATTACGTAATTTATTTAAATGTCCGATTCTTCACGATGTTTTTCTTTCACCGTAAAAGCAGTCTGTAATCAATAAAAAATGGTAGGTAAATGTCGAACTTCACAAAATTTCATAATCTTGATTAAGAGATAAGGACGTCCACAATATCTATTTAACTTTTGATAAAATAATACATGCTTATTGCTTAAACATTATTAACTCCCGAACAAATCTCAAAAGTAGAAAGTAAAGTTTCATGGGTTTTATTTTGCGACAAGGAAATACATAGTTTTGAAGAAAAAACTTTTTGTCAGCGTGCAGATTTTTCCTGTAAATAATTAAATAATATGATGATTATGTATTACTCGTATCTTAATTATTTTCTTTTTGAGTGGATAAACAAAGGCTCAATTGAACGATCTGCTCTCGCATTTATTTCCAAGACGAGTTTCCTACTTTCTACAACGACCTGCCTTCCTCGATCTTCTTTTTCTTATGAGAGCTATTCGTATCAGCACTTATGTTATCCGCGTAGCGTCTTCATGTTCTCTTCTTCATCACATTGCCTGATGATTAGAGTAGCACCCATTTCTTCGAGAGGATGTCGTAAGAGGCTACTAAGGGTATCAAGAGTTTTATGTTTAGCTGCAACTTTGGGCGACAGACAACTTTCGCCCAAATACACGAATCATCTGAAAGGGCCGTCGAATATTAGTCAGTCGTGGCGACAGCGCCCATATTTTGACGGCCGTTAACGCTCTGCCTACCCCGCAAGGGATAAAGGTGAAATATATGTAGGTATGTATTATATTATACCTAATAATAATATCTACACATTATCATAATTTTTAATATGTTATGCTGTGCAATGGCGGTACGCCCACGCAGTGCACACAAACGGCTGTACGCGCGCATTTAAAAATCGCAATACTTTTTATACTTTTCACATTTGTCACAGGGGCGGTCGGATTACTGCGGCAGTCATTCGAGCCGAGCGCCGCGCCGCGTGCCGGCCGCGGCAGCCGGGCCTACGTCACCGCCGACCGACGACGCATACTGCCGGCCATTATGCAACCCAAGCAGGAATTGTGAAAAGTATTTTATACCTATTCATCATCCACCTACAAGCACTTCGAGACTGAGTGATGACTGAACAAAGAGTTTTATTCAGGGTGAGCGTATCCGACTCCATTTTTTGGTCGTTATCGGCGACGCGTTGATTGATTTACAAGACGACATTCTTGAACTTGAGTTAAACATAATTTTTAGGGTTCGTTATTGACTAAAGACTCTTATAATACAGGGTGTAAGAGACGGTGTATCGAAAACTTTGCAGGCGTGATCAGACTATGAAACTGAACAACTTTTACTATGGTAGGAATCGAAAAAGATTTTTCGAGTTCCCAAAGCTGATCGGAAATTTTGTATGGGAGGTCGAAAAAAATGTTCACGTTCCCACCATAGCCCCCGTAAAAAAATTGTTCAGTTTCATGGTCTGAGCACGCCTGCAAAGTTTTCGTTACACCGTCTCTTAAACCCTGTATATCGATTGGTCTTTTATTATTCAATATTTATGAAATCGTACGTAGCGGTGCAAATATTTTCATAAATAAAATAAACAATCCTATTTACTATACCAAAGATATTTTGAAGACAGCGGAAGAAAATCAGCCGTGTCTTAACAACATGCATCCTCTAAATTTTGTACAATAAAAAACTGTTTGTCTGCCGATCTCATATGTATTTCGCATTTAAGGTATTTTCGCCAGTATATATCTCATCTTCTATCTAGACCGATGTAGGTTAGCTTAAATTTTTTGATCAATCGGATCGGAAGTCCATAATATCTGGCGTTATGCTTCCAAGATTTGACCCGGACAAACTAACAAAGTAACTTATAAACCAACTAACAAACGAATACGGCAAGTCAAATAAAAGCTTGTAATAATAATAAAAAAATAAGTTCCTGCCGAAATAATGATGGCCTCTACGACGATTCCGGATAAAATATAAGGCATAACATCCATATCCAAACTAATCCATCCATACTAATATTTTAAATGCAAAAGTAACTCTGTTACACTTTTACGGCCAAACCACTAAACTGATCTTCATGAAATTTAGCACAGCGGTCAGTGAGATACCGAGAATGGACATAGGCTACTTTTTGTCACCACTCGAGGATCTGGAGTACCTGAAGTAGACCACCAGGTGCATTTGTAAGATACATATATGGAATATAATTAACCCAAGGCCTGAGCATACAGGGTGTTAGGGACAGCGTCCCGAATACTGATAGGGTGCAAGCAGACCATGAAACTGAACAACTTTCCCCAAGGAACATAAGTCTAAATATGTTGTTGTTGGTCGAAATATGAGAATTTTTTTTGGACCTCCCATACAAATTAGCTTGGTCGGTTGGTAATTTTGTATTGGAGGTCCAAATTTTTTTTTTCATATTTCGACCTATATTACTTGGGGAAAGTGGTTCAGTTTTATTGGCTGGTTCACCCCTTAAAATATTTGTAGCAAATTTTTTACACCCTGCATTTGCACCAAATTTTTTTTATTCCCTGTATTTAATACATTTCTTTAAAAATTTAGATTTGCATAGCACCAGTCTTTTTGTTCCTTCTTGACGGTACATTTTGACTGAGACGTAGAGATGGTTAATAGAATTGGTAGATCTAGGGCGTGGCGTGCGGATTCAGAAGCTTGTCACTACTGATACATAAAGCTTTCTAAAGGTAAGGCGCATCGCACACTTAAGGCACGACGGACCGCTAAAATATAGCAGCGGTCTGTCAGATCCAAACTAGAAACGTCACTCCCCATACTAAAACCGCACGCGACGGACGACACTGCGATAGCGCTGTATCGACAGCGGTTGAGCAGTTTTAGTATGAGGATTGACATTTCTAGTATGGATCTGACAGACCACTGCGATATTTTTGCGCTCCGTCGTGCGTCAAGTGTGCGATTCGCCTTAGCAATAGGTACATAAGTTCACGTCTTGGCCAACTTTTACGTAAAAATGTTTAACGTGGTGTTATTATACTCTACGATCCAACAGCTTGGTGTACTTGAAGGTAAATATAATGCCACTTCGAATGAATTAGCTTGGTACAGTAGCGTAGTTAGGGTTTCGCCACTAAAAGTTAAATCTTGAAAAAATTTTTGAAATCCGCTTGTGCGAAGTTTTTTAGTTTCAATATTATTTTCTCGTATCATTTCATCATTATTTTTACTCTGCCTAGTAAATAAGTTATATATCTTATTTACAATCTGTTGTTCGGTTCGCGATGAACCCATGTCATGGCCGTTTGATAATTCTCTCGATTCTGAGATTAATAGCCCACTTTAATTTCCATGTCAAGAATTATGTGCCGCCGACACAATTGCTAACTTCACGAATATTACAAAAATATGAACCGATAATATAAATAAACTTGTAAGCAATTGCATGATATGTGTTGCTTTATTATGCAAGGCTACGCAGCGTACATCGGACTATCTGACACGTGGTGCAGCGCTGATTTAGCAGCTGACTTGAGTAAACGAGCTCCAAAAGAACTCAGGGCAGATAAATTAAAGACAATAAAAAAAATATTTCTTCGTTTTTTATCTCGTTGTGATTGGCAAGGAGTCAAGGAGTCAATCCATCAAGGTCGGTGATGTAACTCGTCACCAGTGACGCGGGTGCCTGATAAGGACGCTCCGGCATATTGCCCCGAGGGCCGCCGGGTAGAAGGCATGTAGGCAGCTCCATAACAAACTGATTCTAATCAGAGGCGTAATTTCATTAACAACTCCATAATATTTTGAATGATAATGTTTTAAATCGCGTGTTATCATCACCCGACAAGATGAGAGAGATTGTGATGCGCGAGCACAAATAGGCTTGTTTTCTGAGACAGGTCAAATGAGCTACTTTTTAAAACGATCTAAAACGGTATTTTGTTTGAAGAACTAAAAGTATGACGACACGCCGTAAGTGTTTGGATGGCGTCAAAACATTTACATTTATATTATTTTTCTGTTTATTAATTCAAACTTGGAACATTTCGAAAATTATTAATGAAGTCCGTTATATTTTTGGACAATAGTTTTAAGCTTACAACTGTTATATTTTTTAATGACCCAGGAAACTAGCGTACCGTCTTCACATACGAGTAGGTAGATCAACTGATCCTGGACGTACAATTTCAATTACGAATTAGCTGTAAAGGTACCTATAAAGTTTTAAAAGTATTTTGTTCGTGTGAACAGGCGCCCCAGGCTTGGCGAATCGAAATACCACTTGCGAGTGGCCCATAGAAACCCAACGCCCCTGCAACTTCAAATTATTCTTATTTTTGCGTCTTGCACCACATTTCAACCTTTACCGCCACAATTTTATTGTTTACGATTTTATTGTTTTAACACGCATATTTGTTTCCAATGTTTTATAGGACCTTTATTAGTAACACTTTCGCTTTTCAAATTTAGAATTGGTTCTTTTTTTCTACAAATGCCTTTGCTATTGCCCATTACCACTGACGACGTAGTAATTAAAAGTAGGTAAGTGTTATAAATCTATCAGCACTCGAACAAAAATGTATCATCGTCAGCGCATTACAAACTCATGATCTATCATTAATCACGCAGTACTACACAACAGTTTTAAAACGAGTAGGTATTTTCTGTCTCCGCTTAGCAATTAGATCTTAGCTATTCCTGTACAAATACAGAAAATCTAAATCTTTACGCAAAACGAACCTAAAAGAATGATTAAGCGTTTGTAAGCCTCTGTAGTCAAGTCCTTATTAAATGTGTCTTTGTAAGTCCGGCGGATCGCACACTTGACGCACGACGGGGCGCGTAAAACATATCAGCGGTCTGTCAGATCCATACTAGAAACGTCACTCCCCATACTAAAACCGCTCAACCGCTGTTGACGCAGCGCTGTCGCAATGTCGTCGGACGAGTGCGGTTTTAGTATGGGGAGTGACGTTTCTAGTATGGATCTGACAGACCGCTGCGATATTTGAGCGCTCCGTCGTCCACGATCCGCCTCTGTGCTAAAACTGCTAAAGGAGGAATAAATTAAAAGGCATTTTAGCAGGAAAATCGTAAGTGCTATAGACTAAAGGTAAGGTGGACGTGCAATTTATACAGTTTTATTGATTGACTTTACTTATGTTAAATATGCCATTTTTTTACGTCTTTACGTACATTAATTGTAAAACTGTAAATTAGAAAACCTGTAACATACAGGGTGTAAGAGACGGTGTAACGAAAACTTTACTTAAACTACGGGGGCTATGGCGGGAAACGAAAAATTTGTTTCAATTTCCCATACAAGGTCAGTCAGCTGATCGAAAATTTTGTGTGGGACGACGAAAAAATTTCACGTTTCCCAACATAGCCCCCATAGAAAAAGTTGTTCAGTTTCATGATCTGATCACGCCTGCAAAGTTATTGCTACTCCCTTACACCCTGTATTTTTGTTCTTGTTAAGCAGTGACAGTGATGAGAAAGACACGGGCGAGAGGGTCCCGGGGTCTATTCCTCACAAAACAAGAAACTGGATTGATTTGTATCTATTACCGATCAGGAGCAATTTCTAAAACGTCATCATTTGATTCCGGGCACGGAAGTCCGCCAATTTCTAACTATTTTATAATATGCTATAAACTTTTACTTGATGTTTTTATAGTCAAGGAAATGTGGGAATTTACTTGGGTATATGAGAATCGATAAGTAAAGTAGGGCTATTTCTGAAACGTTTGTTTTTGGTTGATGCGAAAATACTTAATAAGCATGTTTTACCTTACTTATCGATTCCCACATACCCTAGCAAAATCACACATACATATTTGACACGAGAAACATCGTGTAATAGAAACTTAAATACCTGTGGTTAGACCAGTCGTCACGGAGTTCCGTGTACGGAATTGAATTAAGACGTTTAAAAAATATTTGATTTTAAAATATCTCTCTGTACCTCCCTACTTATCTAATATTTTAGTCCGGATATTTGAATAAGATGTGCGTTTTACTGTGTATGTCCATTAATTATCCATGCCAGCCCGACATAGGATGCAGGTTTCTACCAATCCCAGTGGAATATAAGTGGCCAACTAATACAATTAATCCGCAGGTTAAGGTATCTCTGTTTTGCTGCCGTGTGATGCCGACATAGAAAAGCATCACCCCAATTCTTCCCGCGGGTGTTGTAAGAGGCAACTAAGGGACTCGAGGGTTTCATGTTTATTACACCTTTAGGCGACAGGCTGAGAACCTGTCACTACAGTGATGCACGAATCATCTGAAAGGGCCCTAAACACTTGTTAGACGTGGCGATAACGAGCATAATGTTGCCTACCCCGCAAGGGATAAAGGCGTGATTTGTGTACGTATGTAAGGTATCTCTACATTGAAAACAAAGCGTGACTCACGGTTGGATGGACGTGTGCTTGCGAGTACAGTTGCATTCTTCGAGCGTCGACTGTGTAAGCATTGGGAGGCAGGTCGTTCATATCGAAGTTGCTTTGCGCCAGGTCCGGAGGCAGGCGGGTGACAGCGTCGTCGCAGACTCCGTCCACGCCGGCCACATCGCCGCCCTCGGCCACTGCAGACAACAGCCATAGTAAACATTGATGGACTATTAATGAAAAATACTAATTACTACACCGCACACTTGACGCACGACGGAGCGCAAAAATATCGCAGCAGTCTATCAGCTCCATGCTAGAAATGGCAATCCCCATACTAAAACCGCTCAACCGCTGTCGACACAGCGCTATCGCAGTGTCGTTCGTCGAGTGTGGTTTTAGTATAGGGAGTGACGTTTCTAGTATGGATCTGACAGATCGCTGCGTTATTTTTGCGATCCGCCGAAGAGTTAATGTAAAAGTCACCCATAATAACGCTATTAACATTATACGATTGTTGTAAAGTTTTTTTTCTGTGCAGTCTCACGAGGTCTCTTTCTTTCATCACATCACGTACGTACCTACTCTATATTATAATGTATTATAATGTATAAAACAAAGCCGCTTCCCTTGATTCTACGCAACGCATTCTCATATCTAGGTAGATTGCCAATGGGGATTCTTATTGCCGGTAAAATCCATGTGTTAATTAATTGTGACACCAGGGCCCAGGTCTGCTATTTTCTTGTGCCATCAAAACTCAACTATCATTCCATTGCCATTGTGATTTTCTATACTTCAAACTGTTAGCAGAATACGAAATGACCGGCATCCAACTGAAACGATTTTCATTTAGTAGACTGAGGGCCCTGGGTTCGTCGCGTTGTTGGACGACTCGGTGTCGTGTCCCACACGAAAAGAAAAAGATTAGGAAAAGTTGTACAGTTTCAATCGCGTTTTGTTTACGACGCATGTTTATGATTTTTTTATAGTTCAGTATCAGTATCATTCAGAAGATGCACAAAAGTTTCCCATAGTACCTAAACAAACAATAGTCGGAATATGAAAATAAATTGAAGTTCTCCCGCAAAAATGAATCCAAATGATGAGGTCATCGAGCATTCTCCACCGCTTGATGAATTGTCAGACCATAAACTTGAATCCTTATTCAGTTTTAAATGAAATACCTACTTATGCAGGCACTTATTTAGGCGGGTTGCACACTTAACTTATCCTGGCGGGAGCCAGACTACACTGCAGACTACACTGACACTGATTAGACTGGGAAGTCTATAAGCATTTTCGGGAAAATCGGTCGTTCGGTATCTCTCTGTAGATATAACATTATTACATATAGATACCAAACAGTCCCGTGTATGTAGTGTAATACAAATATACGTACTTTTTTAAATTATTTAGACAGGAAGGTACAACTGTACTTAAAACTAAATAAGTGCCTGCCTAAGGTGGATCACACACTTAAAGCACGACGGACCGCTAAAATATCACAGCGTTCTGTCAGTTGAGCGGTTTTTGTATGGGGATTGACATTTCTAGTATGGATCTGACAGACCGCTGCGATATTTTAGCGGTCCGTCGTGCGCTAAGTGTGCGATGCGCCTAGTTGTTCGGTACGTCCCTCTCGATCGGCACAGCCACAGAGAACCAGATTCAAACATGTTAATATTTGACGTAAGATTAGTTAAATTAACAAAACATTACTTCTGATAATGATGAAAACCACTCACCATACTGAAAACATCCATTATCCGACGTTTAAAAATAGTAAATTGGAATTTCGTCGTAAGCGTTCCTTGTCAATATCCTTAACTAGCATTTACAGAATCGTTTTCACCGTGCACTCGACCTACGCATACGCTACGGCCTAGGCGGATCGCACACTTGGCGCACGACGGAGCGGAAAATATCGTAGCGGTCTGTCAGGTCCATACAAGAAACGTCACTCCCCATTCTAATACAGCACTCGAAGGATGACACTGCGATAGCGCTGCGTCGACAGCGGTTGAGCGGTTTTAGTATGGGGATTGACATTTCTAGTATGGATTTGACAGGCTGCTGCGATATTTTTGCGCTCCGTCGTGCGTCAAGTGTATGATCCGCCTACATAACATGACACATATGCCACTACCACCACATGGACAATAGTCCGCTGCTGGACGTAGGCCTCCATCCATCCTTTATTGATCGATTTCAGTAATTTTCCCCTATATGACTTAAACCAACTACTTATACTTATTATTTCCGTAGTTTGGCCAATAATCTTTTAGGTAAGCTATACTTCACTACTACTACAACTGCTACAGCCACAACAGTCCACTGCTGGACAGGGGCCTCCCCCGATTGGGATGTATAGCCATACTCACCACGCTTGGCAGGCGGATTGGCGAGCGCACTGCAAGATATTGTAAATATTCACAGGAAACGCCGCTGCCTGTTCCCTGGATTCATCCCTTAATCGCCTCCTACGACACCCACGGGCAGAAATGGGGTGATGCTATTCTAAGCCGGCATCACACGGCTTCCTTTACTGTACCTCACTATTTAAACCTTATTCCACATAGTATGACATGTACCTAGGTAGATCAAATCAATAATATTTTAGCATATTTTTTTTTTAAATATCAACGACGCATTAACGAATCCCTAAGAATTCACCACGTAGGTATTTACATACCTATACGTAGGTATCAATAAGTGTTTTGCACTCTTTGTTTGGCATTATAAATTATAACTCAATGTATAGTTTCCTGTGAGATTAACTATTTCTATTATTATTTGTGCCGTGTGATGCCGGCTTAGAATAGCACCACCCTACATTCTTCCCGCGGCTCTCTTACGACAAAGGAACGACTAAGGAACTAAAGGGTTAAATGTGTACGAGTATTAAGACGTTAGGCGACAAGCTGACAACCTGTCGCTACAGGGATACACGAATCATCTGAAACGGCTCCCAATATCTGTCTGACGTGGCGATGGCGATCGTATTTGTACGGCCGTTAATGCTCTGCCTACCCCGTAAGGGATAAAGGCGTGATATATATATGTATGTATGTATGTAAAAAAAATATATATATTTACCATGGTATCTGCCGGCGCCGTAGCTACTTTTCTTTCCAGAGGTTTCCATTCCATTGCTGCGCGCGTTTCCCGGCAGATGTCGACCCACTGCCATCACGACAACAAACTGTTAGACAGAAGGCACCTAAAGTAACATCTAGCAGGATTCGGTAATGATAACACATGAGCCTTGGTCACCGACAAACTTCGAATAAATGGAAACACGAATGGACTTAAACTTTGAACCGATTATTTTGACCAATGTGGGTTGGCCCAAGCTACGTAAAAAAAATATAACGTTAGTTAACGTAGCGGAATTGGTACATACTTAGTTGCAAAGATAGAATTCTTGACACGTATGCAGTAAGTACCAGGACAGTTGGGCACTATAGCGACCACCCGCGATTTTATTGGGGTGTGGAGTGGAGGCATTCGCCAAAGAAGATGATCGTTATTAAAGTAATTAATAAGGAAAATGTTGTCTTATTTACAATTAAAATATAAATATGTACATTTAAAAAGCAACGTACCCCGACATTTTAAAACAGTGTCATTCCAAAAAATAATTGTTTTAAATATCGATAAGTTATCATTATAAATCATTCATAACTAGCAAACAGTTTGGTCTACAAAGAGTAGGTACCCAATTTATTTGTACCTACATCTCGCCTGGCGTCGTAACTAAAATTGAGTGTTTATTAACCACTCAATCTTTGCTAAATGCCACATAAATTTGAAAAAGGTCTCGTTCACTCGTAATCGCAATTTTAGTACCAGCAGTTAAACCCTGTAATAAGTAGCTGCTTACCCGTGATATTTCGAAAATCCAGAGCTTCCAATTTATCCGTCTTCCAAGATTACCTTCCGAAACTACGTTTTGAACATCCTTTAAACCGTCACTTAGATCGACACTCGGTAGTTTAGATTAAAGTCAAGTTTAAGGTTGTTGTAACTAAAGTCCCCACTTCGTGTTTTTTATACAAAGCGTGTAAATGTTTTGTTTCTAAAAGTTTATGTTAATTAGTGTTGCGCGTGCGGCGTGCGGCGTGCGTCGCGGCGGCTAGGGCGGGCGGGACGCGGGCGAGGTGTCGCGCGGCGGTGGACGACGCACGACGCTTGCAGCGGCGCGGACGGCGGAGCGAGTGACGCGAGCGCGAGGCGTGCCGGCACCCGGGCCAACCACTGACTAATCATTGACTCGAGCATTCGACAGCGCCTCGACGCGAGCGCTCGCTCTTCACACCACGTCGCTCGACCACCGGAGCCATACTTATACTAACACTCAATTCATAAAGCAAAAATCGAACGAGAATCGAACTGCTCTCAATAAAAACCTGAGCAGGCCAACTTGCGGTAAATACGCTGCAATTAAATCGTAGCAAAGTGAAACGATTTTCCTCACCAGGAAAACTTGATGTTGGTTACGTGGTGGCGGCGAGTGGGGCGCGTCGCGGCTCTATTGGCGGGCACGACCTGCTCGCCACCAATGGCGCGGGAAGGAGGAGCCTTGCCTAATCGAAATTTTGCGAGGCAAGCTCACCTCCCACAAATTTTCCAAAATTAAGCAAAAAACTGCACCTATGCATTTTTAGAAATGATTCCTCAAGATCAGATTTGCTTCGCAAACACGAACTTTGAAATAGCCGGCATCTATAGAAGTTGTTAGTAGGTAATTAGTTAGAGTACTCCCACGGATTTTTTTAAGTCGCTGTAATGAAGCAAGAATTAATCCGTGTTCACTGTCTTATAAATTACTAAGCTATCTACTGAAATTATCAAAAAATATTATTTTACTGAAACCTAAGTACTTACTTATATTTAAATGTTTAAAAATTGTACGCAAGTAAATTTGCTAGACATAAAAAACATGCCTTGTGATCATGTGCATAGAATGACATCACCCCATTTCGGGTGTCGGGAGACGAATGGCAGAAATCTGAAAGGCTATGATTATTCTGAAACGCCCCTCAAATGTTTATTAGACGTGGCGATAGCGCCTGACTTTTTACTTCAGTTAACGCTTTGACTACCCCCCAGGGGACAAAGACGTGGTGTGAGCATGTGTGTGCCAGAGTTTATTACTAGAATTTTTATTTGGGATTGCACAATTAAAAGGAACCAATTGCCTGTTTTCAATGAATGCAATCAAAATGGAAAGCACCTAAGTATATCACTATATTTAACATCTGAATAATAAAGCTTACACAAATACATGTTAATTCATAATTTATTTATTTGCTTATCACATGGTGACAATCATAACTTAACCGCGGCTATAAAAGATTATACAATAACAATTTCAACTATATTAACTCCATAAATTGATTGTCGTCATATCATCAATATTTAGTTTTTCTTACATTTGCTCGTAAATGGCGGCATTATTTCAAAAACGAATACATCAAAGGAATTATTTAAGTCGTCAGGTTTGTAGAGGCAAGTAAACATCGTAATGGGAAGTGGAAATGCGAATTTTTGGAGCTTACCTTCTGAATTGAGAGAAATTTAAGTCGATATCGTGAACGAAAATCCGTCGTCCACAATTTCAATTTCGCTTGCACCCATTTTCGCGCATTTTTGAAAAAGTACGAATCTGTATTACCATTTTATGAAATTGTCGTATACTTTTCCGTTTTACGCAGAAATATTGGCACCTGACTACCCGACATCCCTAACAAAGTTTATTGATTTAAAAACCGGTAATCTCAGACAATGAAACGAAACGTGATTTTAAAAGCAAATGTAGTCTATGGTCCAGTGTTTATTTGCCGTTTTCAATAGTAGTAATGCTGGCCGCGTTGCCGCGTTGTACGGCTAAGGAAATGCTTTGCGCCAGGAACGAACCTGAGCGAGGGTCGACACCCCTCTCCCTAAGACGGCGGCCAATCTCCCGCACGAAGTTCTTGGCTTGAGAACACCAGGGGCCCAGCGTCTCTACCGCCACGGGGATGAAGGTGTATGCGGTGAGTTCTTTATATTTATCCAGTTTCCTCTTTGCTGCGGTTTCGGCCGCTGCACCAGCCACACGCGATGTGCGACTCAGGTGACAAGCTGCAGTCGTGCTGACACACGTAGCGTCCCAGACTAAGTTCTTGCCTTTCTGCCAAGGGACTAACGTTAAACCGTCGGGTCTCTTGCCAATGGGAACTATAGTCTGTAAGTTTAGTTACTTATCTTTTTGTAAACAAACTTTGTATGAAAGTGACACTTCTGAACTGTCAGTTTCATACAGAATTTGTTTACAAAAAGATAAGTACCTAAACTTACAGACTATAGTGATCAGACCACTCATTTTTTCATTTCCGTGGACGTCTTCAGTTCAAAAATGCGGATTTTAGAATTTCGCTTTCACAAAAACGCTTTCGTAGCACGCAATTGAAAACGAACTATTCAGAAATTCCGTGAACGAAAATCTGTCGTCTACGATTTCATTACGCTTACACCTATTTTTGCACATTTTTGAAATAGTAGAAAGCTGTATTGCCATTTTATTAAAATATCGTGAACGTTTCCGTTTTACGCAAAAATATAAGGCACCTACCCACCGACATTCCTAACAAAGTTGATTGATTTAAAAACCGGTAATCTGCGACATTGAAACGAAACGTGATTTAAAAAGTTGATGTTGTCTATGGTCTTATACTTATTTGTCACTTTGAGTTTGACAATCAGCTGTTTGAAAAAGAGTGGTTTTGACCACTCTATTTCTGAAACGTTCGTTTCCGTTTCATGCGAAAAACTGCTACTTATTGAGCTTGTATTGTATCACACGTTCTACTTTACTTATTGATTCCCACATAGCCTCAAAAATTCAGCCATATTTTTGACTATGAAAACATCAAGTAAAATAAATTTAAAATCGTGTGGTAACACCAGTCGGTATAGACTTTCGTGCACGGAACCGCATGAAATAAAAACGAAAGTTCCAGAAATTGTGCTCCGGAGCTCTATTTCTGAAGCCTTAGTTTTTATTTCATGCGAAAATCTGCTGCTTATTATGCTTGTATTACACAATCTACTTTACTTATCGACTCCCACATACCCTAGAAAATTCACACATACCCTTGACTATAAAGACATCGAGCAGTAGACATTTAAAAACGTGTGGTAAGACCACTCGTTGCGGACTTCTTGTGCGGTAGGTTGTTTTGTTACTTATGAACTGCAGCTCGTTTTCCCGTGGAAATGAGATGTTTTCCCGGCAAGTATTATTCATAGAAACCTTCCTCTTCAATCACTCTATCAATTGCTCTATCTTCAATCACTCTATCACTCTAAAAAAAAACCTGCATCAAATCCGCAGTGTAGTTTTCAAGATTTAAGCAGACATACATACAGGCAGACGCTAAAAACGACTTTGCTTTATACTATGTAGTGATGCCGTGCAATGCAGGCTTGGAATAGGCATCACACCGTTTCGTTCCCGCGGTTGTCATAAAATGCGGTTAAGGGATTCGAGGCTCTCATCTACAGAGTGTACAAAAATTTGCTGCAAAGATCTGTAGTTCCGTTACTGGTACCGCGATGATGCAGCAGGAGTACCGGAGATTCTGTGACTACAGTTGCTGCTGATGATGATGTCTGGGCTTCGGCCGGTGATGAAGGCTTGCGTTATCCGTCACGTCGTACTTGTAGATCACTTCGGGGTCACCAATCAAAGAGGAGTGATGGTTGATGAGGTCAGTTGGCTGGATGGCGACGGAGAAGGGAAAAGGGTAGCTACCCTTTTCTTATAGTCTTATCATTGTTAGTTTACCAATTGTGATCTTGTAGGCACTACCTATCTGTTGGAAGTAACAGGGTACGGGATAAGTAAGAGGGTAAAGTGGCAATCAACCGCCCTAGGCAGGTCGTTAACGTATGCTTGGAATATGATACATCCGAGCACACTGTTCAATATCGTTGGAGACTTGATTGAGGAACTCAACCCCATAGAATAAATGAGGGGTATAAAAGCAAAGTCGAATAAGTCCATGAAGTTGAAATGTTGGGAAACGGCAAAAGTTTATTAGCATTCTCTCGGAGCTGTTTTTATTCCAGAAAAAATACTAGCCAGCTTGTCTATAATAGCCAATTTATATCTAATCAAGCAAAATAATGTTTCAATGTGTATTTAATTTAATTTTTAATTTTGTAATATGGACTTGGGTGAGTTTGCTTCTAACCGATGGACTAATTCGCTTTTGCTACCAAATTACCTGGACTTGTTCACTTTTGGAATTTACAAGTCGGCCATTAGACATAACTGACATTAGGGTATTAGTGCCTAATAAACACAACTAATGATATCTACTGAAGTAGGTACAAAAATAAACATTGTTATACGGTATTAATTGTTTAATTAACTTTTTTAACATGAAGTTTTATTACTTCAGTAAAATAAAATGACTGCACTTATATTTTTATGATACAAAAGTTATTCATTGTAATATAATACTAATTTAACAGTACTTTTTCTTGTTGGCCAATATTGGGGATTTCACCCCAATAAAGTTAGGAAAACACATACACTTTGACTCATCTTTCTGCCTTTTTTGACTCTTTGCCAGTTTTCCGGATGTCTCCCGCGCTTCCTAGAATCTTTTGAAGTGGTTAGTTGGATGTTTTTTTCCATTATCTACAAGTAAGTATTTAAAATCACTGGTAAACCCGACCACGATTTGCTTCGAATTTAACGAAATCGCCATATTGATTCACTGAAACGCAGGGCTGTGATTGGCTAATATGGACTAATTTGGCTTTGCTTCTAAACAGTCGTGGACCTGTTCGATTTTGCTTCGAAGCCCAATTTTGAATCACGATTTTCAGGAAAAGTAAAAGTTTTAACTTCTGAAACTCATTGAAAATGGGTTCCTTAGACTTATCTGAGTACATTTCCATACCTAACTCGAAAAGGGTAATGAGTGGACTAATTCGCCTTTGCTTTTATACCCCTCAAATAGTCTGTACAATTGTACATTCTGTAGGTACCCATTGCTTTCGCCAATTAGTTAATTATGAAGCTCCAAAAACGAAACCCAAACTTTCCGATATAAATATATAACCGTAACCGTATCCGAAACCGATATAAAAGTTTCGGATAAAGGCGCTGCACCCTGACCCCGTTATGATCGGTTATATTTGAAACACGCTTGTTCATTGTTTGGTTCATTCTTGTGTGTAAAATCATAACACATATCAATTTTACGGACACTTAGTGCAATAGATTTTAAGAAAATTGGTGTTTCGGGGAAGTATCCGTAATCGAAACTATCCGAAACTTACGAATAATCCGAAATAATTTTATATCCGTATTCGTATCCGAATCCAGATTATATTTTTTTTATTTTTCGTATTCGTAACCGAAATTACATTTCAGTAAAATCCCTGGTAATTAGGATTGTTTGTAGCCAGTTATTTATAAGCGTTTCCTCTGATACCTAGATAAGATAGTAGCATTGAGCATAAATCTCGAGTAAAATAGGGTGTAAAACTCTAATACGCCTTCGTCATAATATCTAATAGTATCATAGTATTGCTACAGCAGCGTAATAGTTGTGATGCGTTTTTTTTTCTGAAACCATATTGATTTCTATCCAATAATGCGTATTTATCAATGCGGTTATTTCATTATGAGCGCCATCTGTCAAGCATATCTTAAATCTGCTGTATTGTGTGGTTGGTGGTAGTGCCTATCACACAGCGGCGGCGCGGCGATAGAAATATTATCTACCTGAAAAAACACGTAAGGTCGTATAGATGGCGTCGTAAATATTGCACGTGTCGTGTAGGGCATCGAAATGAACAATTATTCGTACCTGTATACAAGTACCTACCTATAGATGTAGTTGTATATAATCAAGAGAGTAGGTACTTTATTTAGATAAACCCTTCCTTTGGCTATGTCAGTTCAACAAATACCGCGTGGGATCAGGGTACCCAAGCCACTATCCACATACCTACCTACAAATACATTTGAACAAACCTAAAATATGTATATTATTACATAATAAACCGATGATGACAAAATTTCACTCAGCTTTAAAATCAGCTGATAAGTTCCTAAAACGCTCAGCGAGAATCACACCCACGCAAGAAATTTACGCAATAAAAATATATTATCGCTACCCTCTATAAATTTGGAAATGTTCAGAAGTAGCACTTATATCATGGCCATAAAAATTTATAACAAAATTCCCAAAGAAATTACATCACTAGAAGATGATGAAAAATTTATAAACAAAGTTAAAAAATATCTCATAGAAAATTGTTTTTATAACTTACAAGAATTTTTCGAAAAATAATTGTTAATTTATAGGCAAAATATAAAAATGCTGTTAGTATATTTTATTATCTACCTACTACTTAGCAGTGCCCTAACTAACAGGGTTTCATATGTGTTCTATTTATAAGTTACACCTGTATTTCACCACATGAACGCTAATAAAGATTAATGATTTATAATTTATGGATATCCCTATATCAGTGCTTGTCGTAGATCACCTATTTATTAGTTTTTAGAAACAGCGGGTAGATAGATTTATACCTACATTTCTTTCTTTAGTCCTTTTCATGTTAATATCCTGTCTGGCTACTTCCTGTTAGAAGATGACTCACTTGTAATTACCAGAGAAAGTTTAATATCGTTTAGGCGGATCGCACACTTGACGCACGACGGAGCGCAAAAATATCACACCGGTCTGTCAGATCCAAACGTTACTCCCCATACTACAACAGCACTCGACGCACTACAATGCGATAGCGCTGCGTCAACAGCGGTTGAGCGGTTTTATTATGGGGTTTGACGTTTCTAGTATGGACCTGATCTGACAGACCGCTGCTATATTTTTGCGCTCCGTCGTGCGTCAAATGTGCGATCCGCCTTGGTAGTAATTGCCGCATTGCATAACCATATAGAAATCGTTTTAGAGTACCTGATGTAGACCACCAGGCAGCCGCATCAGCTCGCCTGCGTCATTTGTATTCACGACGACGAAGGTTGAGTCACACCCGGGCCCCAAGTCTGCTATTTGTTGTCATTGTAACGCCATCGAAACTCAACTGTCATTCAGTTGCCATTATGATTGGTAAGAATCATCAATATTTGATATAAACGCTTTATTTCTCAACTAGTTGTTGAAAACATGCTAAAATAAAAATGATCGAACTGTTAGCAGACTGAACTGTTCTTTTGTTTCATCCGTCAATGATAAACGTCTCTCCAAATTGTATTTTTAATTAGAATTTTATTTCAACATACTGAATGTTGAAATTTTTTGCTTGTTTGTTTGTTGATTATTTTCAATAGTTTTTTAATCAGTGAAGTGCCCTTATTGCAAATATTAAATCAAGAATTGAATTTCGAGAATTCTCTGCACATTTCCGGATGGCATCAAGAGGAGGCCCTCGGATCCCTTCGTTCGCATTAGTTCCATTCCACTGAACTGACATCCTGATGCATTGCATGATCCATGCATGACACTATCATCCTCTACAGGTTCCACCACCCGGCGCAGCTGCGCTGGATTCCCTACCTGGCAGAACTACCCTTAATGAGTAGAAGTCCATATTATTAAATAATAAATAAAGAGCAGACTGAGATCGAAATCATCCAACTGATATCCAATCGACATCCAACTGAAACTATTTTCATTTAGCAGACTTAGGGCCCTGAGGGAACACATTTGATAGCGGACTTGACCTTATTTAGGCTTCGTGGCAGACCAGCGCTACGCAGTGTAAATACTACTGTTGTAGCATGGGCCGTGCTGCAGAGAGGCTCTCTCCAGCATGCCACTTTGTTTTCGTTATATCTTTTAAACGGCTCACCGGATCTTTCTGATTTTTTGCATGTGGAGTCGACAAATTCACGACATTTTTTTCTTATATTCAGCTCTCCGCAAAGTGGTGCGGTTCTCGAGATTCACGATGGGCCGTGCTGCAGAGAGCCTCTCTCCAGCACGCCACCTTCTTTTCGTTATATCTTTTAAACGGTGTCCCGACAAATTCTGGTTTTTGTGCGACAAATTTCGACAAATTATCGACAATTATTCTGCATACTCAAGGTCATGGAATTCCACATGGGCCGTGCTGGGGAGAACCACACTGCCTTTTCAGGGTCCAAATGGACAACCTATAAGTCTCGTATCTTCTAAGTATCCTATTTACCTACTAGTTACTGTACTTACCTTTAAATGCCTTAAAATGAAAAAAGACAAATGGAAAAGCAATATAATCTATAGTTTTTAGGTAAAATTATAATACACCATCCGCCATACAAAATTATAAATGCGTAAGTAATTAACTATCCCTTCGGACGCCAAGCCTCATCATCACCACGTATGCAGTTATGCTAAACAAGCTTTTTTGAGGAAGTTGTAGAAGATGAGGGCGTTTCTGCCTAATCAAGTTCCTGCCTTATCCCGAATCTGCCGAACGCCGCGTGAAGGTTGTCAAACTTTAAACTCATCTCGCAAACTATGCATGCTATAGTCTGTAAGTTTAGGTACTTATCTTTTTGTAAAAAAAAACTTTGTATGAAAGTGACACTTCTAAACTGTCAGTTTCATACAGAATTTGTTTACAAAAAGGTAAGTACCTAAACTTACAGACTATATAACATCAGTTTTTAAGAGTGAGTTGTAGGTCTTAACAAGATCTACATTTTAGGATCTGTTACGCCATCACGCCAATGCCGCCGTGTTGTGTGGTTCTCCCCAGCACGGCCCATGTGGAATTCCATGACCTTGAGTATGCAGAATAATTGTCGATAATTTGTCGAAATTTGTCGCACAAAAACCAGAATTTGTCGGGACACCGTTTAAAAGATATAACGAAAAGAAGGTGGCGTGCTGGAGAGAGGCTCTCTGCAGCACGGCCCATCGTGAATCTCGAGAACCGCACCACTTTGCGGAGAGCTGAATATAAGAAAAAAATGTCGTGAATTTGTCGACCCCACATGCAAAAAATCAGAAAGATCCGGTGAGCCGTTTAAAAGATATAACGAAAACAAAGTGGCGTGCTGGAGAGAGCCTCTCTGCAGCACGGCCCATCGATGGATCTCGAGAACCACGGCACGTAGCGAGGAACTGATTTCTGGAAAAAATTGTCGGGAATTGGTCGAACACGTATGCAAAAGCACAGAATTTGTCGACCTTTAGTTTAGAAGATAGGCACAAATACTTATTGTGTGACTACAGTATAGGAGCTGACCAACAATAATATCTGCTTCAAAGAGTAAAGTGATGTATAGAATAGGGGGATCTGCTTATACTTATATTTTTTTTTGTTTTTTTTTTTTTGTTAAATATCAAATATATTGACTTCGTGATCCCAGTTTCACTCGTAGTGATTGCGGTGCAATTTCCCATAAAAAGTGGTAATAAATTAACTTGTGAAATGTATGTATAAAATCATATTTTTATATTTGAGAATAATAAAGCACTGAACTTATAACAATCCCACTAAATAGAGGTAATAGTTTTTATTTTATTTTATTTATTGGGCACTGAACTTAACTTGATAATAATTTGTCAATTTGAAATAGCGTCACCAAGTCTGGACAAGTGTTGCTATAAGCCAAAAAAATCCTCATTAAAGTGGTTTCAAAATTACATTAATCTGAAAACAGAGCCGGATTTGACATACATTTCTGGTAATTATTTAAGGACATTTTAAATTCAGTGCAATTGTTTCAATCTACTTGTGAAACTAAACAACCTTTATTGTACCATTTTCAAATCAAGTAACCTACTACCTAACTATGTCAAATCGGTATCGGGATGTGTAATCGCTTGTTAAAAGTAAGGGATTTTATTGCATGCGACTAACCAAAAGTCTCATTCATATTCGGTGAAAATGGAGAGATCCATTCGAATAGGGAATATGCATAAAATTTGAAATGGCCTAAAACATTTTTTTCTCGAATACTTATTATCGTAATATTATAATGAAAAGGATTTTTTTTATTTACTTATTATTTAAACCTCTAATTCAAAAAGTGCAAAATAAGGGAGCGAAATTCAAACTTCCAAAACGCGCCGCTATTAGTCGAACGAAATGTGACGTCATCTGACACGACACTGTATTCAAAACCACAGTAAACACTAAGTAAACACTGGTTTGTCGCTGGTAAGCTACAGGCAGCCGTACTTGTAAATTGTAAAATTGTAGACTGGTTGCTTCATAAAACGCCTGTAGTTGTAATTTTCATCAGTGTTGCTATTGAATTAATAATTTTGGCGCGATGTTACCACTTTTTTGCCTGTAGGATTGCACTTGTAGTTTCGTTGCATAGGCCACTGGTTAAAGAATGTTTATGGTAAAGCTGTCTTTGCAAATATATCAGATTTTTAATCTGATAGAATGTCACAGCGACATAATTTTGTAGCCATATTGAGAAGCTACGAACAATAAGGACTTCTTCTGTTTCATCCATCAATGAAAGACGTAATTTTCAATTGCAAATTTAATTTTATATTTACTCGAGTCTTCAATGCTTAATGTCGATAGTAATCTAATCAATAGAGAGCCCGTATTGCAATAATTTAATGAAAAATTGAAGTTGGAGATTTTTCACCACATTTCCGAATGGTATCAAGAGGAGCCCTTCAGATCCTGTAGATGACACTATCACCCTACAGAGGCCTATGAAACGAAACTACAGGCTACAATTCTACAGGTGAAATTCGATGTACATTGCGTAGCCAGTAGGACTTTATAAAACCAGAATTTTTTACCCGCTACGCAATGTACTTCGAATTTCACCTGTAGAATTGTAGCCTGTAGTTTCGAAAAACGAGGCACAGGAGTCACCGTCCGGCGCAGCTGCTGTACTGGAATCTTTTCTCTCTGACACTGGCGGAATTACCCTAGACAGGGTAGAAGTCCATATAATTAAATATTAAAAAAATATATAAGCTACGAACAATAAACAGATTTATTGAAAGTAAGCTCCTGTACTATATAGGCCCTTGAAAATAAGTATATGCGATTATCTTCTAAACTAAAGGTCGACAAATTCTGTGCTTTTGCATACGTGTTCGACAAATTCCCGACAATTTTTTCCAGAAATCAGTTCCTCGCTACGTGCCGTGGTTCTCGAGATCCATCGATGGGCCGTGCTGCAGAGAGGCTCTCTCCAGCACGCCACTTTGTTTTCGTTATATCTTTTAAACGGCTCACCGGATCTTTCTGATTTTTTGCATGTGGGGTCGACAAATTCACGACATTTTTTTCTTATATTCAGCTCTCCGCAAAGTGGTGCGGTTCTCGAGATTCACGATGGGCCGTGCTGCAGAGAACCTCTCTCCAGCACGCCACCTTCTTTTCGTTATATCTTTTAAACGGTGTCCCGACAAATTCTGGTTTTTGTGCGACAAATTTCGACAAATTATCGACAATTATTCTGCATACTCAAGGTCATGGAATTCCACATGGGCCGTGCTGGGGAGAACCACACTCGTTTATGATAAAATTTAGCATAGTAGCAGTGGGATAAGGGCAGGCAGGCAGTGATGATAGCAGCAAAAGGAGTCGGTGTGACTAAAGCTTGATTTCATTTGCTCATTTTGCGTTTTGCACATTTTGCTTCTAGTGCACATTTTGCGTTTAGCACATTTCGATTGCTGTGCTTATTTTACTTTTTGCTCATTATGCTCTGAAGGGAAGATCATGAGCTGTCAATGAGAAAGGCCACAGCAAGACCCTATGATAAAATGATAGTTTGCCTCTCTATCCGCTGCACAGATTTTAATAAAACTACATTACAACAGTTGTACAATGTTTATTGCTTAATTTATTGTGTTATTTCTGACAATTGCATAGACAGACAATTTACTTCACCAAACAGATACACAGATTATATTTTTAAACATACTTTCCGAGCAAAAGTCCAAATTTGTATTGTAACCGATGAACGTAGACTTCACCAGGGTTAAGCACTGCATTCGGGAAGTTTCTCTGTAAATAAGTAATCATAAGTTATTTTAGGTAAACAAGTATCGTTGGTAAGCAATTTATTTGCCTAAGGAAACAACGTGTTTTTCGAAAAAGTAGAGAACTAGGTAACACAAGGTACCCCACCTTATACCAAACCTTGCGGCCCGCTCTAACTCATTTCCCGGTAGGAATAAGATGTTTTTCTGACAAGTTTAATAATATACATATAGACCTCAATCATGAATCACTTTCAATTAAACAACTTTTTTCAAAGGGGATTTCAAACAGTTTTCAAAAGTGCGAACCTCATTTTTTTGTCGGTTTATATGCCAAAAACCTTTTCCTAACTCTGACAAACCGTACTAAAAACCGCATAAAAATTGGTTCAGCCAAAAACTGCATAATAATCGGTTCGGAAAAGCCAAACGCGAGATAATCGCGGACAAACATACGTACATACATTCAAGTTCAACTGAGAACCATCTTTTTTCTCGGTAAAAAACTGCATCAAAATCCGCTGTCTAGTTTTAAAGCTTTTATCACACATACAGACATAGAGACAGACGCGGAAAGCGACTCTGCATTATCTGGGGCCACGATGATAGCAACGCGAACAGCGCCCGTTACTTTTTCTTGATGTGCTTTGTCGTTTTTTTAGCCCCCTCGTTCATAACTACTAACGGCCTGACCCAGCGGCTGCGCCCGTTGCAACTCATTTTCCCGAAGGGATAAGGGTTTTTCCCAGCAAGTATTATGCATAGAAACCTTCCTCTTGAATCACTCTATCTATTAAAATAACCTGCATCAAAATCAGTTGTGTAGTTTTCGAGATTTAAGCAAACATACATACAGATAGACGCGAAGAGCGACTTTGCTTTATACTATGTAGTAAAGTGAAGATTTAGAGTTTATGAAAGTGTTTGTGAACTAAGGGTGTGTACGAGTAGAGAAGAAGAAGAAGCTTGGCTCTATTTAAGTGGTTATAATAATCTCCGATAAAACGCGTTTCATCGCTGCAAATCACAAAAGCCTTAGGTCCCTATATTTTAAATCTGTCATATCTTCGTAAATATTCATTCATGCATATAAAAGGTACATGACGTGATTATACTGTCCGTCTTTTACCGGGTAGGTGGAAAAGCTTCATCCGGCATTCGAATACTGTCGGGAGGCTCCTTCCGACATCCGGCAGCCGGACCGGATAAGTGGAGAAACACTGTAACTAAGTATGTCTAACACTGTCCATTGGGGGACGGATGTCGAAGAGGTGTGATGCTTACGTGGTTAATGGCGTCAGGGTAATTTTGAGGCATGAAGCAGAAGAGCCCGTGTCTCTTGTAGATGGCTCCACCTTTTCCCGAAAGCGGTACATAACCACTGCCCTTTACACCCTGGAAGTAAAGGTAAAGCAAAATTAGGGAAAAACTTGCATGTTTATTTCTCAAAAAAGACATGTACATACAATATACATATATCACGCCTTTATCCCTTGCGGGGTAGGGAGAGCGGTAACGGCCGTAAGAATACGGTCGCTATCGCCACGTTCGACATTTTATGAGGATTGTTTGCCAAGGTTGTTTCACAAAACATGTGTATCACTATATAGAGACAAGTTGTCAGCCTGTCGCCTAAAAATTGTAATACACCAATACTCTCGAGCCCCTTAGTCGCCTCTTACGACACCCGCGGGAAGGATGTGGGGTGATGCTAATCTAAGCCGGCATCACACGGCATATTGTAAAGATACTAAATGGAAATCGTATCACCTCCTCGCTTCCTTCTTCTAGCGCTTCTTCAACAATTGAGCTCTTACTGGATACGACCTCCTCGTCACCACCACCCGCGGCATTCTCCACATCCCCCTCCGGAATCTACAGGAAGTCGCTTTTCTTAACAAATTTTCTTTTTTTATAAACAGGTGAGCATACCTGTACTTGCCGCCAACAAGGCACTAATAAATAATTTAGCTTGAATCTTTGAATATAACGTTTGCCCGAATATTTACGTTCCTTTACGACGCTGCGTTTTGATGAAAAGTTTATTCTCTGACAAAGACTCGTTATCTCTTTATCGTGGGAATTGGGAAACACTAAGATTTTAACTCTACGTTTACCGTTACAGTTAGGGTTGCCAGGCGTCTGGCTTTAGCCGGACAGGATCAGGCTTTTTGGTTGCCTGTCCGGCCAAAACAAGCGGCGTCCGGCCTGCCCGGCTTGTTAGGCTTTTAGTATTTCGAAATTCGCGCGGATAGAGACCGAATTATGAAGGAACAAGCACCGTGCTGGACGCGTGCGCTGTCGCCGCCAAAGCTCGTCGCCAGGGTTGGTTCTTTAACATTAACCCCGAATATCCTCAAAAATTCAAGGCGTCCGGCACCAAAATGTTCGGCCAAACTCGCAGGTCTGTCTGGCCTTCAGGTGAGAGGACCTGGCAACCCTAGTTACGATCAATGCTGGGTATGAACTGGGTGTGTGAGAAACATTGTCTGACACGTACCTCCACAATCTTGTCGGGATCTGGAAGTAGATTGCCGGTGTAGAATTGAACGCCCGGCTGGTTGCTGTACACTTCGAGCACTCTTCCTGTGCCCGGGTGGAGTGCCCTGCAACGTAATTTTAGTAATTTAACGGAATATTCCGAAAGCGGAAAAATCTACAACAAAAATATTCTAGAGCGTATTGAATTATTTTATTAGTAGCAAAATATGAATTTTCCACCATATTAACATATTTTGCAGTAACTGAAACGGCTATGTAACAATTCGCTAGTTTCCTGGGTCATTAAAAAATATAACAGTTGTACGCTTAAAACTATTGTCCAAAAAAATACTTAGGACTTCATTCATAATTTTTCGAAATAAAGTTTGAATTAATAAACAGAAACATAATATAAAAGTAAGTGTTTTGACGCCATCCAAATACTTACGGCGTGACGTCATACTTCTAAATTCTTCAAACAAAATACCGTTTTAGATCGTTTAAAAAGTAGCTCATTTGACCTGTCAGGAAACGAGCCTATTGAAAGAGCAAAGGCGGGAAGTGTATTTTTATCTAGGTACGTAGTTTTATTCTTTATCGTTGACCGTACATAATATAATAACAAAATGTGTGTTAGTAATTAAAAGATTTTTACCTTACTTGGAACGTCAAGTCTTGAGAAGTTCCCTGTGTGACACAGTAGTTTATGTCGTAGCCCCCCATTGGAATTTTGGGAAGCATACATTTCAATACTCTCGGCACTCGGAAATCGTAGGGAGTGCCACCTACCACTTTTTTTTCACCTACAAAAGAAGCAAATATCTCTAAAAATTTCAGAAGACAGAATTCAACTAAAACCGTTTAAATCGGAAGGTTTGTATCTACAAAATTGTTGTTGTTTTTACTGCAAAACCTAAAATGTAGGTAACTAAATATAATTAGCAATGTTCTAACAGTAAGCTAATACCTGTCACAATGCCATTTTCGTCAACTTCTGTGTATTTATCTGCATTTATGGTAAACAAGTGGTCCAACATTGTTATGGGGCCCGAGTGCTAAAACAGAAATCGAATTTCGCTCAATATAATAATTAATTAGCCTCATACGTCTGAGACACATTAATCAGTGCCTGAGGGAGGAAAGACTTTTCGTGATATAAGGTGTAAAAATACTAGCTGCAAATATTTTAAGGGGTGAATCAGCCCATATAGCTGAACAACTTTCCCCAAAGAACATAGGCCGAAATATGAGAAAGTTTTTTAGACCTCCCATACAAATTGACTGGGTTGGTCGGTAATTTTGTATGGGAGGTCCAAAATTTTTTTTCACATTTCGACCTATGTTTCTGGGGGAAAGTTGTTCAGTTTCATGGGCTATTTCACCCTACTTACATGTCCCGCAAGATTAAAGTAAGGCGCATGGCTCAAGTTGACGATGGTTGGTTCGCTGGTGGTGCATTTCATTTCAATTTTGATAGTATTGTCGCAGGTGACTTCGAAGGTGATCTGCGCCATCACGGCCCCAGGGTACCCTTCTGTGAACCTCTCCGACACGTGGCTCATTATCACTTTATTCTCCACTACATACGACCTCCAGTTCACCTGCGTGATAAAAAAAAGCTATAATAATTACCGTCAAGGTGTAGACGATGATGGTTGTACTGTTCTTGCATATTTCGTTCCATGGCCTTTAATTAAGGGTGAATTTAACCTTTGACTACCTAGCTAGTTATTAGCAAAATAGAATTTATAGCGGTGTTTTTTCCAGCGACCGGTACAAAATGTGAATCTATATACATATAATAAAGCTAAAGAAGACCGAAAGTCTGTACATACAAGATATCCAAAAAAAAATTGTTTCGTGATACTTAATATTGATAACAAAACACGTTTCTGCAATTTTTTTAATTTTTGTCTGTTTGGATGTTTAGATGTTTGAATGTTTGTTTGTGGATATGCGGAAGCATCACGCGAAAACGACCGAACGGATTTTGATGCAATTTGTACCAAAATGTCAAGTAAATCCCCGACCAGGTTATAGGCTAAAAAAAACATATCCCTAAAAGGGGGGTTGGCTGCTACACATAAAATAAGTTTGTAAATCACGTAAATTTCATAGTGCCGCGTAGTAAAAAGATGTGTATGGGCTTATTCGACCCGAGATTGATTTCAAATTTCGAACTGGCCAGCACGAATTGTGTCACTTTGAATAAGCGCGCAGAAAGAAAAATAACATGAGGCCGTATTTATATTTTTAATCTATATTTTTATAACCTCAATAAATGAGTTTGTCGAATTATTACTCAATGTTACGACAAGAAAAGTAAAATCTACGAATATGTCTACGACTACAAAAATATCTCTTTAATATTGAAATAATTTTAACTTTTAATAATTCAATATTTTTTACACTCGAAAACAAAAGTTCCGTGGTACAAGACGTGTAAGTTGCGTACCAGACGATACTATCTTTATTTATGGATCATTTTCTTGGTGCGTAATCTACTATTTACCGCGGGAGAATTGCAATAGCTTCAAAGCAAAAGTTTGTGTGAAGGGATATCCTTATTTTTGCCGCTCCAACCATGGTTAAAATGGCTCAGCGGGAGTGGATCTGCTTATGATGTAAGTCGAACAGCGAAGTTCCACAATTTTTTGTTTTTTACGAAAGTTGTTCAGTTTAATGAGTCATTATCATCGGTTTCAAAGCCTCATACGTCTGTGCCAGACGATCCAATCAGTGTCTCAGATAAGACTTTTCGTGGCTATAGGTATAAATCGATTTGGAAAACGCCGGATTGCCCAAAACAAGGCCACTCTCTCGGTCTCCTTGGCTGACTCCACAGGAACGACGAGTCGATACATGCGGAGCCAAGTTGGCTGCAGGATAGACCTCTGTCACACGCGCCTGACAGAGACCCCGTTCCGGGTCTGAATGTAGACTCTGTTGTCCTTCTCCAGGGCCGGTCTTGGGTCGGGTTTCTCCCTCGGTTGATTCTTACGACGCGACCCCCACGGGAAAATAGGAGTTATTCTACTCTGCCGGCAGCATACGGTCTTAATTAAATAGCCTTAGGTACTAAATTAAATGTAACCCTAGCCGCGGCTCCGCCCGTATGGAAATCGGTCATCCCGTGGTATCGCACAGGAACCTTTTTTTACGATAAAAACTTTCCTATGTGTTAGTACAAGTTACCCCTTTTATGTCTGTGCCCATACATGCATACATACATATATCACGCCTTTATCCCTTGCGGGGTAGGCAGAGCGTTAACGGCCGTAAGAACACGGTTGCTATCGCCACGTCTGACATTTTTGAGGATTGTTTTCCAAGGTTGTTCAAGAAAACGTGTGTATCACTATAGTGACAGGTTGTCAGCCTGTCGCCTAAAAATTGTAATACACCAATACCCTCGAGACCCTTAGTCGCCTCTTACGACACCCGCGGGAAGGATGTGGGGTGATGCTATTCTAAGCCGGCATCACACATCATCTGTGCCCAATTTCATGAAAATCAGTTCAGCAATTTTTTCGTGAAGGAGTAACAAACAAATCTTTTGTATTAATATATTAGTAGGAAGTAGGATAGGATAGGATTTGTAGTAGGATTACTTGGTTTTTAATAAGCTTATGTTTTATTTATTCACACTCATGAACTCGGTCTTTATTCATCCATCACAGTGTTAAGAAATGTGGCATCAGTCTACTTCACGGAATTGATTCCTTTGGAAGTAAACGCACGGTTTAAAAAAATCTGCTAAAATGAACTGGAAAGCGAGGATTTGGAACAGGGAGTGACTAATCTGTAACCTGATTCAGCAAATTCAACCTACAGGATTCAAAAAGACCAAACATATATAAAAGAACCACCGTTTTCTTACTCTTTTTTGCATGTGTAAATTGTAAATTTAGGATTTAACAGTTTTTTTAATTACATGTAAAGTGTAAAAAAATTAGCTGCAAATATTTTAAGGGGTGAATCAGCCCATGAATCTGAACAACTTTCCCCAAGGAATACATAGGTCGAAATATGAAAAAAACATTTGGGCCTCCCATACAGTTGACTTGCTCGGCCTATGGGAGGTCCAAAAATTTTTTCCATATTTCGACCTATGTTGCTTGGGGAAAGTTGTTCAGTTTCATGGACTGATTCACCCATTTAAATATTTGCAGCTAATATTTTTACACACTGTATAGTCGGCGAAACCAAGTTTTTGGGTACCTATCTACCAACAATTTAATATGCTTATATTATTTTATGGTTCTTAGAGTCTATAGGGGAGGCCTATGTTTATCAGTGAGCTTCCTTTATAAAGCTGATATGATGGATGATATATGGCGAAACGAAGTTCGCGGGCACCAGCTAGTTGAATAAATAAAACTGTTATTTTTAATGATATGAGTTATCGTTAGTAAAGACTGCGGAACTCACCCTATTGACAATTTAACTCACCCTATTGACAATTTAACTACTATACCTCGCGCAGATAAAGAAAGGGTTGTTGCCTCAGTGTGGGGCGTACGTAAGAGGCTCAGGGCTAGCGTGAAAGACCTCCGGCCTGCTTTTACAGATCCCTTTATTAACGTGTGATGCCGGCTTAGAATAGCATCACCCCGCATCCTTCCCGCGGGTGTCGTAAGAGGCGATTAAGGCACTCGAGGGTATTGGTGTATAACAATATTTAGACGACAGGCTGACAACCTGTTACTATAGTGATACACATGTTTTCTGAAACAACCTTGGAAAACAATCCTCAAAAATGTCAGATGTGGCGATAGCGACCGTATTCTTACGGACGTTAATGCTCTGCCTACCCCGCAAGGGATAAAGGCGTGATGTATGTATGTTTACCTATTAACTGCACTTCATAATGTTACCTTATCAAATCCGATGTAGCCGCCGTTGTAGTGGTGGTAGCCTTTGTTCGTAGAGAGCATGTAGACCCGACCGGACGGACGAATTACCATGGTACCGTCGACAACCACATTCGCACACCGACCAATAGTTGCGCCGAAATAAGGATTATGGCTTTGGAAATATTCTGTAGAAATTAATAATTGGTATTTGATGATAATGATAAACTGTGCGAGCGAAAATTTAAAACAAATCAACGGGTCGATTATGAATGGTTTTATGATTCCATTATGCGAAATGTTAGGTAAGGAATTCATAAATCGTATCGACAATACAAAAATGAATATTTTTAACTATGCAAACGATCACCTAATCCACGCCTTGTAAAACTCAAAAGCTTTACCAATAAAGACTGTCTTTCGAGCTACTTTATTAAGCAGCAACTTACCTTCAAGTGTGTCAAAACCCGCTAAGACGTCATCAGGCACACCCTTCCTGTCAGGCACTTGAATAGAGGTTATTGTAGCTCCATAAGTTATAACCTGTAAACCATCAGAATTACCAACTTATATTTTCATGATCACTGCCATCGTCAGCCGATGATGTGGCGCAGTGGTAGTGCGTGAGCCTGGCCAGCGGTGCAAAGGTTTCGGTTCCATCCGGTCACCAGAGATAAGCCAGAGATGGATGATTTAATATCACTTTATAAACAAACTTGGATAGGATATGCGAGCTGTAATAACTGATTCTTCATAAGAAAGATGGCTCAGTGCTTTCAGGGCACAGTAAATAGACCCTCTTAACTTACTAAGTATCTACAAAAACTAAAGGCAGCGGTCGTTCCCACGTTACATACCTAATCATGGCAGGATTTAAAAACTATAACATCGTGATATGGATATGTGAGCCAGGTCGTTCGTCGACTTAGTGATCCACACGATAGAAAATTAAAAATATTATTAGATGGGATCTCTTCTGTTCGTTTTGTTATCTCAAGTACCTGATAAATAACGTCCGTTCAAAATTGCATTGTTTACCTGAACTATCATCCTGTTCTTAGTTTTCCATGTATACCGTCTCACTATATCTGTATTTGTGCTCGAAGCGCAATAACTCTTCGATTCCTCGGGGTCTAGCATGACATCTGTCATTTGCTTCGAAGAACTGGTGTTAGATTGTCGTCTCGTTTCAGATTGCATTGACTTCGGCATGAAGCCAAACCCGTCGATGATCAGCTCGACATCCGGCGGCTTCGGCGGCTCCTCCGGCGGCTCCGGCTCAGAGGGCACTTTTGTCTTAGACTCAGTTTTATCACCATCAGCATTTTCATTATCTTCGGTATCAGCCATTTTCACAAAGAATTTAGGTAAAGTTTCAAAAAGCTATTTAATATTTTTACATAATATAAAATATTTATAAATAGGTACACTGAAAATTTTATGGTGGCCCAAAAAGTGATTTAAAAAATGACACGAAATTTCAATATAAAACGAGGGTTGTCATTCTGTCATATTCTTTTTTATTTTTTGTTTAAAATCTAAGAGGCCGAGACGTAATTTATTGGTAATAGGTTTTATTCGAAGCAAACCAGCCACTGCGCTGGTGGCTGGGTGGCGGGTGCAAGGAGTTTTTGACATTTTCGAAACTCGATTTTGATATTTTTGATACTCGAAAAAATATACACTTAATAAACTAAACGCCATGAGTGCTATAACCACCAATCAGCGCACCAAAAGTACTAAACTTTCTTAGTGAGATAGATAGGTATAAGATCTCAGAGTCAAAAAGTCTTAGTTATAATAATATCTAGCAATATGTAGTCCTACCGCATTACTGCCGTCATTATTATTAGTCATGTATGAGTACCCACAACGATGCGGGCTTATGTCATACTGCACATCACAACAAAAAATAAAATTAAATACCTACAATGGATATCTCAAAATACTACTGAAGGAGAAATCCAGAAAATAGGCAGCAGAGTTTCTTGCGAATACAGAAAATTTCACTGCGCTCACTAATCCACCTGCCAAGCTCGGCATCAGGTCCCGCACGGAAGAAGAAGCGTGGAGAGTTCGTCTCCAAGAGAGGTGAACTGACTGATGTTGTTAATCTTGATCTCTTCTCTTTTCGTGTGGGACACCGAGTCGTCCAACGGCCCAATGAACCCTAGTGTCAGAACTTTTTAACCGCCTTCTACAAGTAGCAGGCTTCTGACATGGTTGTGATCCTTTGAGCCGGGTACACCTAAAGCGTACTGTGACTATCAGTCTATCAAATAATAGTATCCATATAGGATTTTGTTCCCATAGTTTAAACAAACAATATAACTGAAAGAGATTTCTTTTTAGAAATAAGCCGACCTGTTGTGTATTGTTCTCAATGTTATGTCTTTTGTGTTCTATAGTGTACAATAAACGGTTAAATAAATAAATAAAAAAAATACTTTTCATCAGAGAAATCGAGACACCTTCGTTTAATATGTTTCGTTTATGTTTGTGACATTTTCATTAAGATTTATAAACCTCACTTTACTCACTATCACACGATATCAGAAATTTCTTCCAAATTAACACACATTTCAATTAATGCGATTCGTACAAAACATAAACTTGCAAGGTGTTTTTAATGACAAGTATAGTAGTATTACTTATATCCTCCTAAGACCCACGGTCCTACTGGTAGTACCAATTAAGAGTTAGTATTACAGACCCAACTTCTTCATGAGCTCAGTAGTAATATCATACCACGGTCCTACCCGTAGGACTTATTAGAAAACGTGACATTGTGATCTTAAATTTGCGCCAACTTAAAATAGTGTATCTGAACTTATAAAACAGACTACGTCGGTCATGTCTACATCGGTTACGGTCGCCCGTAAATCGACGGCTCAAAAAAAAGGAAATCACTCTGGCAGAAATTGTATACGCTTGGGTCTGAACTACTATAGAATATTAAGTCCTACTGGTAGGACCGTGGGCCATTAAGACTACTTAGCTTATATCGCTCTGGGCCTTAGGAGGCTAATAGTAGAATACCAACGCAACGTCAGTTTAGAATATAATGCAGGATTTCGTGAATAATAAAATTGTAATAATCGATTCGATTGTATTAATTCATTTAAAAATTACAATGCATTTTTATTTATGTTTCAGACACACACACACATAATACATAATAATAACTTCGCAGCAAAGAATCAACTTTTTATACCCAAAACACTTTCATGGTTTGTTTTTCTAGTTCGATTGTGTCAGTCTTCCATTTTTGTAAGTCATCTAATACAACAGGAATCTCATCTAAAAATCCAATATCTTTGCTTGGTGACGGTGGAATGACGCTTATGATGGGAATACCTATCTCCTGAAAAGAACTCATCGATGAAAATCCACTTTCGTCTTCTATGAAAGATGAATTTATGTCATTCCTCTTTTCTGTCGATGACATAGTGCTCCTAGTATCTAGATCGACAGATGCACCGTCATCAAATATATTACTCTGCTTTTGATCAGGGTACTTGGACCCCAGTAAACTTTCTTCCATCTCAAAGCCTCTCAAAGATGGCAGTGACAACCCAAAGTTATTACTCGGTTCTTTTATGGTCAAACAATTTTCGTTTTCTTGAGAAACATTTACTGTATCCTCTTTGATTTGGCTCAAAACGGCTTCATTTTGATTTGATATTAAACAATTGTTGTCGGTGTTTTGTTCCATTGATACGGCAAAATGTGTCTGTTTGTCGTGACCAGCGCACTCTAAATCGGGTAGTTTAGTACTCAAAACAGTATTGGCAAGAGTAATGAGTCGTGAAATTTCTTCAGAAATTTTCTGATTTGTTTCTTCTTCGGGCTTTGTATGAGTCCTAAAATAAAACGTTCGGTTGAATCGCATTATACGTTGTTAAACTCATCATAACAAAATTACAATCTCGATCGTACATATTCTACTTACCACATGTAGTTTATGTCTTTGAAACCGTTCACATTGCTGATAGACTTGCAGATTTTTCTTGTGCTTATCTTTTTAGTGGTAGAAAGTGTGTACTCGTAGCCTTTATTAACGTGAACGACTGAACGAGTGCGAGGCAAGTCGGCCACGTTGAAAGATCTAGGCAGCAGTCTGCCGGGCGGGACATCGCGCCGGTTACTTGTGTCCGCATTTTGTTGTTTAATATGATCTTTTACTCTATTCAAAAACGTTACAATTTGCTTGAGTAACGCTATATGCATCTGCCTATTTGCTTCTGTCTGGAAATAATTAAATACTTTATAATTTATTATCATTAGGTACTCCCGCGTTTTCATAATTTGTTAACGGATTTTTTTTATAATAGGTATTCGTTTAAAATTAACACTCGTGTTGGTCAGGTTAAGTCAAACTAAACAATTATATAATAAAGCCTTATCCCATAACTATTTATTGTTTCACTCAACATGCGTGCAAAATGGCTTTACATTTTTAAAAGGTTGTGATAAGTTTTAAAGATGTAATGATAGACATCATAGGCCAGTAACATAAATATGAGTTATGAATGTAGATACTACGTCAAGGTACTACGCCATCACGCTCAGTAGGTAAGTTACGAGTAAGTAAGGTTAAATTCGCTTGGCTTCATACATACATAATTTCGCATAAGTAGCACACAAGACAAGTAAATATTCACCAATGCATCAATTTTTAAACACAAAAGCATTACCTGTGCAAGTTGCCACCTCAGTGTTTCCACCTCCATGTTCAAAACTGTCACTTCCGTACGTTTGACGTCCAAGTTCAAAATAGGAGCTTTGTCGGGCGGCTTCGCTGCTTCTCCATTCTGCTCCACAAATGCGACGGTAGAAAGTTGAGGATTCTGCTCAATTCTTTCTGGAGCCTGTAAATAAAAACAAATTAGGTGGAGGAAGTGAAAAGAAAATGGTGCATATACGAATCTGACCAATTCCCAAGAAAACCACAGGTACATTAATGCAACAAACATTGACCTCCCATAGATTAATTTCACCATTCACCGTGTTTCAGAGGAAAATATGTTATGTAGAGCATCATTCATTCTGAACAATTTTCATTATGGGGCCAAGTTAGAATTCTTTAAATAAATTGCCTATATTATTTCTTACAACCATTATGCATTACTCCTTAACCAAGATTGGAACCTTGCACTTTTAACTTTTGATGACGGATTATGTATGGCGAATCTAGAAAAAGTTCGAAACATAAAACATCAACAAGGAGTTTCACACTGTCATATGAATAAATAAAATGCTTCTTTTCCGTTGTTAGTGCGAAATCTAATCTAAACGTTTTTGCAATTCTGGCGGTAAATCAAAAAGTTTTTCCAAGACGTCAATATGACATAAATATAGCACTTCTTATCTGCTTTGGTTTCAAATGTCTTGGGACATTCGGCTATTTTTCAGTACAGCAATAAAACCATTTTAGACTTTTGAATCCCTATAACTTTTTCAATTCTCAACCGTTTTCTACGGTGTAAAGACAGAAAAAAAGAGAGAGCTATGATGTCCCTTTAGGAAAGTTGCTCAGTTTCATGGACCTTTAAAAATATTTGCTGTACAGTCACGTTAGAAAGTGCGTATAGAGTGCCACCTCAAATGGTTTGGAGAACTCTGAAACGTATTCTCTGAAAAATATTCTTATAGTTTTAAATTAGTGTGTTGTGTAGATCACACACACCTAGATGTTATTAACGTTACAGTTAGTTAACTTTGTTCACAGAGGGCAAAAAGTAGACGTAGGGGTTTCTGATTGGCGGCCGTGTCACATCCATCCCACGCTTTTGCTTCGAACCTTGTTTTTGACCTCTTTGCAAGCGAACAATGAAAGATGCACTGATACCGTTAGCTGTATTTATCACATTCATTCATTATCTATCACATTCAACGGTTAATGGCACTAAATAATACTTATTTATCGCTTTAAGGCTAACTAAAAAGATTCAGAGTCCTTGATTCAGCGTAAACAGCATCGTCAATATTGAATAATTGAAACATTTGGCGAATCTCACACCAGATTTTGCTTAAACTTTAACAAATATAATATGTATAACAGAAGGAGAGGCCAACGAAAGTTTATGCGTTGCTCCTGCGTCAATATCAGTTTTTAGCATGGGTTTAGCTTTAGTAAATATTCGAAACCTTTTGATACAAATGCGCTAAATACAACTACCAACGACGTCTAGTGACAGATTAATGAAACGTCGCAATTCAATTCCGTGCACGGATGTCTCTAGCGACTGGTCTAACCACACGTTATTAAATTTCTCTTACGCCATGATTTTATGGTCAAGGATATGTATGTGTAAATTTATCCTAGTAAATTCTATCGATATACAGCTCCAAAGATTTTCATGAAAATTCGTATAAGTACAGATAGGGAAATTCTAAGCCACAAATCGATCGATTTTAGCTACGGTTTTCTGAACGTTCCACGCCAAATCCCCTAGGTTAGGTAGCCGACCCCGACAGAGAACGGGATAAGGCAAGGAGAATCATTTCTGAGCGGCAGAAAAGGCCATGCAATGCTCTGTTAACCAGGTACTAAAAGTAATCAATTTTCTGATCCCGAAGGCATCTGATATTGGCAGTTCCAGTAGGGTAGAGCTATACCTAGATCAAATTGCTAAGGCCGTGTTTTTCTCAGTGACTCAGGTGTCGGGGCAACAGACCAGAACGTGTAGTGTATGCTCAGGTGTATGCGAGTAACGACTTTTTAGCCGACTTCAAAAAGAAGGTTATCACTTTATGTTGGCCCACATTTAACTGTTGGTCGCTTCAAATTGTATACATCCGACACCTTCTCTCTGTTTAAAGCCGCACGCTACAAGTCAAGCCTTAAATCGCTTCTTATCTCCTCACTCTGTTTTGATTCGAAGTATCACACACGCACACACAAATAACGCCTATATCCCTAGCGGGGTAGGCAGAGCGTTAACGATCGTAAAATTACGGTCTTTATCGCCACGTCTGACAATATTTCAAGGTCGTTTCAAATAAGGCATGTATCACTATAAAGACAGGTTGTCAGCCTGTTTAGTTAGCCTGCGAACAACAGGCTGACAACCTATCACTACAGTGATACACGAATTATCTCAAACAGCTCTCAATATTTGTCAGGCGTGGCGATAACGACCGTAATTTTACGGTCGTTGACGCTCTGCCTACCCCACCAGGGATATAGGCGTGATATGTGTATGTATGTGTCAGCCTGTCGCCTAAAATTGCAATACACATGAAATCCTTGAGTCCCTTAGTCGGCTTTTACGACACCCACGGGAAAGAAATGGGGTGATGCTATTCTAAGCCGGCATCACATGGTCTCCGGGATTCGAAATATCCACTTTAGTAAAATTGCCAATTTCGTTTTTCGCAGGCAGTACCGCCGCGGTGGCCTGGTGATTATTCACGTTTCTGGTACTAGTAGCATAGGTTCCATACCAAGAATTTGGCAAGCTCTACAGCTAGTTCAAAGTTTTATTTATAGCTAAAGGATTTATTCACGCAACAAAGGTAAGCGGATGAATTGAAATGGCCGCAATTTTGTCGTAGCGTGCGTGGTGTGGTGTGGTTGCGTCTTTACTAGCGTGGCTGGACGCGGGCGTGTTGCACATCAAGTTACCAATCAAACGACCAACATTTACTGGTTCTACATAACTGCTGATATGAATAGCCAGTCTTCTACTTTTCGTGTGGGACACCGAGTCGTCCAACGATCCGATGAACCCTAGTGTCAGAATTTTTCAACCGCCTTCTACAAGTAGCAGGCTTCTGACATGGTTGTGTAACGACCGCCGTCTAAGTGATCATAAGCAGCAACCAGGACCTACGAAACACGGAACCATCTTACTTACGGACAATCGGGTGATTCAGCCCGCAATGTCCTAACCAGACTGGGAACAAATTCACAAAGTAATAAATATCAACTTTGTGAGTGACCCACCGAGATTTGATCCCGGAACATTCTGCGTCAAAAGCAGTCGCACTACCACATCGGTCGTCTATAGCCAGTATAAGTTGGTGTGTTAGTACTTAACTAGAGGTGTTGTGGATAGTAGTAGTGTGTTGTGGGTGCCGGCGCGATGTGGCAAGCGCGTCACGCGCTGCCGGCGGTGCGTGGCGGCGGCATCCGGCCCGAGCCCTCGGAAGCGATTAATGGCCGCCCTACCCCTGGCTCCCGTCACGACTACAAGTGCACAGCGAACACTCCTTTTGTTCCGTGCTGTGCCTGTTTGTAAACACCTTTATTCAGATCCATTTCCATTCTATACACGTCCATCGATAAAGCTCTACAACCCATCGTAGTATTACCTACGTTCAAAAGTTCTACTGTACTTTACTAGGAATGAAACTATTATTAATTTTGTTCGGCTTGTCCAGAAATGCTTGAATTTTTGAATGATAAATACTTGCATGACATTAATTAATTTTATTATTTTTTAATTTTTTATCTATTTTTGACATGAACATGAATAATTATAGCCCACTGTTGACTGCGTTTAGAGTGTATTGTAAACGAAAGTAGTTCGGATAGGTAATGATGCATAAACTTACGGAAGGAACAACATGTTTGATTCCGGACTGAGTCAGGAACTAATGAATGATGATCTAAAACACATTTTTGTGGTCCTGCCACGATAATTACCATAATTAAATAGTAAGTGAGTACCTACAATGGTGGTCCAGCTAGCTCGGGAGTAGCGTGCAAAGTTTTGCACTGAAAATCTTTCTTTCATAAATAGAAGAGGAGAGTCATGTAGGTACATCATAACGCCGCTCCAAAATTGTAAATTGTGACAGCTGTCAAACTCATACTAGAATAAAACTATCAATGAAAACTTCGATGAAAACTCAAAACTTGATTTTGACATGTCAAATATGGTTTCGTTAAGCGACGACGATAGGTAGGTACTGCGTGGATGTTTTATCGATACTGTTATGAAATAGGGGATTTTCTCTATTTTATTTTAATTATTATTCTAGTCACTGGATAGATGGCATTGTGCTTAGTGTGTTACCGCAAAGAACGGAACGTACCTAATATTTACATATTGTTTTTTTAAAACTTGGTCTCGGACTCATTTGGAACAAAAGTGTCGGTGCATGCCAGACTGTCAGTCAGTGTTGCAATGTTTTTGTAGTCTTTTGGCTCTGCCATAAAACAAGAATTGTTGAATTCAATTGAATCTACACTGAAATCTAGTAACATAGTCAGTTCAACGCCATCTATCGAGTTCTCACATTCGGCGCCAGCGCAGCAGATGAAGTGATAGGAGGTCTCATAAACAATGGCTGCCGCTATCTTAACGCAGTTGTACGACGCACAATAGCTCTCATAGCTGTACCATTTCCGCTGACGGGAATTTACGTTCACCGTATTATTTTCACTCAGAATTCGCTAGTTTCCTGGGTCATTAAAAAATGTTACAGTTGTACGCTTAGAACTATTGTCCAAAATACTACGGACTTCATACATCATTTTTCGAAATATTCAAAGTTTGAATTAATAAACAGAAAAATAATATAAAACTAAGTGTTTTAACGCCATCGAAATACTTACGGCGTGACGTCATACTTCTAGTTCTTCAGACGAAATACCGTTTTAGATCGTTTTAAAAAGTATATAATTTCACCTGTCAGGAAACAAGCCTATTGTTACGGTCAATGCACGTTATTATGTACCTAATCATACCACTAAACATCAACGTCCACTCCACATCCTGTCCTACAAAGTAATAAACTAACAGGATCTGTTCTTCCCTACTCATCATTCTCCTTGCTTTGATCTCTGTCGGGGTCGGCTACCTAACCTAGGGGATTTGACGTGGAACCAAGTTTTTACACAGAGCTACTGACAGAGCCTCTGCAACTCGAAGGCTACCCTGACACAATTCCTAGGTTAAGTTACATTCAAATATTATCTGGATTCAAATTTTATTTGAATGTGGGTTTCATCACGATGTTTTTCGTTCACCGTCAGAGCAGTCGGTAAATGTAGCTACGTGAGTAAAAAAAAAGACATGACGGGGATCGAATCGAACTCGGGTCACGATTGTAAGACCGGTGTTCTAACCACTTGGCCGCCGACGCTCTTTCCAACTATACTTGATTATTGTGTTCGTAACTTCAAATTTCAGCGACGTAAATTCGGCATAGTATGTCGTTCGACACTGGGATATTTTTTGTGGTTGAAAATAGTCAGTGTACATTTTAGTCTTATTAATATACGAGTATTTTGCATGGGTTGCCTAAAAATTTCAGTCCAGAGTATAATTAAAAAAGAAAATCTTTTTTTTGTGTAAGGTGTAAAAATATTAGCTGCAAATATTTTAACGAGTGTATAAGCCTATTAAACTGAACAACTTTTCCCTAGGAACGTCGGTTACAATATGAAAAAAAAAATTGAGCCCCTCTACAAATTGTGGGAACATTTTGTATGGGAGGTCCAAAACTTTTTTCATATGTCGACATTGTTTCTAGAAAGTAAAATTGATAGGGGAAAAATGTCATTCGCGTCACCCTCTACTGCGCGCGCATGACATGTCTGTGTAAAGGGTATCCCCCTTTTTATATCTTCGTTGCACATTTTTAGCGAAACCGTTAGGGGCCGTCCATTAACAACGTGATTTTCAAAAGAAGGGTCTACATAAAATCACGAAATATCACTGGGGGTAGGGGGGGTTGTAGTAAGTAATGCATCACGTGTATTAATTTTTTCCTCTTTTTCATGTTACAAAACATACACATATCACGCCTTATTCCCTTTCTCGATAGCGAATCAAAGGCACACCATATCGCGACAACTATAAATTAGCGTGTCGCAACAAAACAAAAAAAAATTGTTATCGTTACGAATCGTTTTCGTCTGCCGTGTGATGCCGGCTTAGAATAGCATCACCCGATTTCTTCCCGCGGGTGTCATACGAGGCGACTAAGGGACTCAAGTATTGGTGTATTACAATTTTTAGGCGACTGGCTGACAACCTGTCACTATAGTGATACACATGTTTTCTTGAACAACCTCGGAAAACAATCCTCAAAAATGTCAGACGTGGCGATAACTACCGTAATTTTATAACCGTTAACGCTCAGCCCACCCCGCAAGTGATAAAGGCGTGATTTGTGTATGTATGTATGTGTATGTATAATATTTGGCCCATATTAGGGCCTACTAGGATTTCTTGTATCAAGATTCAACTGTCACATACACAAAACACGTATGTACAATTGTACAATGACTGAAACAAAATGGGACCAAAAAATGGCGAAAATCATATCATTCTGGTCAGTAAATAAAACCAAAACACGAAATATTTTGTAGGCTTAGAAACTGATTACTAAGCTACATATTAGCTGATTATACAAAATAAATGGCTATTACAAATTTCGCAATAAACAGGTTAGTAGGTAAGTAGCATGTTTCGCGATCACAGTACCAAATTTCGTGAATATTGGTTTAGCGATTTGGTCGCGAATTACCTATTTTCCTGTGGTAACATTAAATGCATGGTGTAAAAAAAATTGCTGCAAATATTTTAAGGGATGAACCAGCTCATGAAACTGAAAAACTTTCCCCAAGGAATGTTCCGTCCCTACCTTCCGTCGGATTATGGGAAAAAAATTGGATCTCCTATACAAAATTACCAACCTACAAAGTTAACTATTGTTCAAAAAAAAATCTCATATTTCGACCTATGTTTCTTTGGGAAAGTTGTTCAGTTTCATTGACTGATTCACCCCTTAACATATTTGCAACTAATGTTTTTACACCTTATATGTTAGTTAGGTACTCAAGGATGTTATGGTGAAAGAATTGTTTAACGACATCCAATAGACTTTTGAGTTTATTGCTTTCATACAAGCAAACAAAGAGGTACACAAATTAAACAAATCTTTCCGCTTTGGCATTATTACAGCTGTAAATGTAGGGTTTATTTTGTACTCACGTTTTGAGAAAAATTTCCAGCGGTGCTGTTGTCCAAAGCCTGCAACTTCAGACTTGTATCCGAATTTGGCTGAGAAATGGACGATCTTGTTGTGTAGCGGTTAGAAAGCCTCCTTGCGAAATTGCTCTTAAAGTCTTCGCATCTCATAATAGATTCTATGGGTTTGTAGAATACGTCTTCGAATTTTGCAGGCGTCGTCTTTGAAATGGAATGCATATTACTTTCTTTAGTTATGTCATCGATTGATAGTAAGTTTTATGAATAGTTTGTTTTTTCACAAGTTCGATAACGGAAGTAGGTTTTGAATGGAACGTGAATGAACTCGCGCCGGCGGCGCGGGCGCTTGCACCTGCAGTGAAGGTACGACTGACTGAATGAACTAATCTATCTGTACCGTGCCTTCGCCACCTGACTATAATAGTAATTCCCTTGGTCGTGCATTCGTATTTATTTGTAGTATTTTTTTTTAAATCACGTATGTATTTAATACTTAAAAATAAATTATAAATATCAATTATAATTTATTTTGTATCTTTTCATGTGTATGTTAGGTACCTTTTTTAGCTTCTACACGGGTTACACAGATAGGAGTACCATAATCTGGTAAAACGCATAGACTACGTATTACCTGGGGAAACATGCCAATACCATGGGAAAACTAATAAAAGTGGCGGCAGAAACCGCTGGAAATACAGAGTCATCTGATGAGCAAGCAACAGACTAACTCACAGGTACGTGTTACTTGAAGACTTGTAACGATACCTAGTGGTCAGTGGCCTCTATAAACGGAGCGGCGTACGAGAACGTCAGAGTAGAAGGTAGGCGTGCAAAATATTCGATTAAGTGCACGTAGATGGCGCTTTGAGAGCAGTGCCTCATGCAACGAAACTACAGGCTACAAGTCTACAGGTGAAATTAGATCTACATTGCGTAGTCGATGAGACATTATAAAACCAGGATATATGACCCGCTACGCAATGTACATCGAATTTCACCTGTAGAATTGTAGCCTGTAGTTTCAAAAAACGGGGCACAGGTCACAAGGTGGATCGCACGACGGAGCTCTAAAACATCGCAGCGGTCTGTCAGATCCATACTAGAAATGTCAATCCTTGTAACCATATTTTGTAACTATAATATGTTCCTTGTTCGTGGGGAAAGGAAAGAACTAAAGTATACTTGACATACTTTAATACTTAAAATATACTCTTGACAAAATGGGAAACGTTCTTTCCCACTTTCAAGTGTACATAGGTAGATAGAGCTGTGCTAAACTGAAAAAGATATTTCTAAGTAAAAGTAGTTAATCTAGCTAGAGAATAATTAAAAAAACCCATATTTCGACCTATGTTTCTTAGGGAAAGTTGTTCAGTGTCATGGTCTGATTCACCCTTTAAAATATTTGCAGCTAATATTTTTACGCCCTGTATAATATAACTTCAATTTATTTGAAACTGCATGCAGGTTTGAAAATTTTAACACCGATGTGCGGGCGTTATTTATAAGAAAAATATTTATTATTTCTATAAAAATAATCACATGTATACGTAGTATAAAAGCGAAAAAATTTAATCTGTAGAAAGTCTATGTGGTGTACTTATATTGTTCTGCCCCTGTGATTTTTATGCAACCAATCATCGCAACAGTCATTTAGGAGAATTGGTGTTTGTGCACACGGGCTATAATAAAATTTAAGCTTGGTTGTTACCTCATTTTTACGTTTTACAAATATGTACCACCAGTAAAAGGAGAATATCATCTGCCTGCCCTTATCCCAATTTATTTGGGGTCGGCGCAACATGTCTTCCTCTTCCATTCATCTCTATACTCATATCATCTTTTATACAATCCATCCAAACTTTTTTCAAACCTTTTAACCAGTAAAAAGAGAAGTAAGTTATTATTATTTTAGCACAACAATTTTAAATTTCATTAAGTCCACGGTATAGGAAACATTAGGAGAAATGTTTTTATGTAGTAAGTGCCAGATACGGGATAGAGCGGGTGAGATGAGACTGTTTTGATTTTTCAGCGTAAAATGACGTAACACAACTACCGCCATTTTACTTCGGAAGATGTGTTGTCACATGGGCTTCTAAATACCACTGGCGTCATTTCACGTTTCTGATAAACCGAAGCGACCATAAACGCGATGGTATGTAGGAACTATAGTAGAATACCTATGGTAGGGACCATGGGCGATCGCGGCCGTAGGGACCGTCGATTTATTTATTTATTATTTGATAATATGGACTTCTACCATAGAGAGATTATCGAGGTTAGTGGTCTCCAAAAAGTGGTTATTTTTTGTTGGCAGGTAGGTATACGGATCTCCAAGCTCAAATTGATATACGATATTATTAAATTGCGTGGCATTTCACTATTCTTTCTGGTGCAGAATGATCAGAGACATCAACTTCTAGGGTCTGAGGTACGGTGGCTGCAAAAAAAACGAAGAATAGTTCTTTTTGGTACGATCTGGCAACTTTGCAAATAACTCTCTCAACTTCATGAAGTTGCTATACTTTACCGATCAATTCCCACAGAAAATTGTGATTAGACTAGTCGTTTAGAGCTTTCGTGCATGGAACCGAAAACGAACGTTTCAGAAATTGAGGTCCTGGATTTTATCTATCAAGCCTATTCTAAGTCTATGATCAAGCCAACTTGGCACAAGTGCCATAAATACAAAAAAAGATCCGTATTGGAAGACACAAAGACTTCATCAGCACCATAAACTTTGTAGACCTAACAAAATTGACAATACTGTTGCACTCTGGATTTGTCAGGTTATTGTAAATTGCTCTATGTAAATGTTGTTAAAAACATAATAAAACTCATAACCACCCGTTATCTTTAACAACTTATACAGTATTTGTAATGAAAATGAATCTAACTACATAGTAAAATGTATCAAAAACAAAAAACTTAAATACCTGCATTCCAACAGAGAGGTAAAAAAGTAATCTTTATGCGTTTACGATACGTTCATAATAATAACCATGAACTCTTGACCTTCAGACCTTTTGGCATAGTTTGTGGCCGCCTTAGGTGTCCACTTACTTACAGTGTAGGCGTAGAAGTCGGTAAATTATCCAAAGAACACATACCTTCCTATGCCTATTGTTATGTTAGTCTTACAAAGAAGCAGGTCAATGCCAGAGATAGTCCACCAATGACGCCTAGCCTACACTTACTGTACAGAAACCTGCCATCCTAAAGTGCACTTTTCTATTCTAAGAGCTTTACTTCTCTTCGGATCGCCAGTAAGAGCGGGTACCTACATATGAAGGCCATTGACCAAATTGGATCAAATGCCGACCCGAATTGAGTTTTAGGGCATAATTTTTCTAAGAGTAACACCAGTCTGAAATCCAGACCTCAGCAAAATCCATTTCCGGAGTATTGAGAAAAATAACATTGTTTTTTAGGTTTTTTCATAGACAAAAATCATAACGCGCAGCTTATTTTTAAAATAAAAGATGTGGTCGCTCAATCAATCAACCATTTCAATGAATCTATTGCTGCCTGAAGTGCCATCAACACACCGGTGTTACCCGGGGTGATGTTTTATCCCCACTTTCTTTTTATGGACCTTAAACCAAGTTCAGACCCTAACTGAGCCATAATGCTAAATGTTTCTAACTAAGACTGTTACTAGTCTCAAGCCCAAACTTCAGCCAAATCCATAGCCGGAGTATAAAGAAAAATAATATTGTTTTTCAGATTTTCCATTGGTGAAAAGTCATAGCCCACAGCTTATTTCTAAAATAAACGATGGTGGTCACTCAATCAGTCAACCATTTTAATTAATCTACAGGCTTTTGGCGTGCCATCACCAATGGCGTTACCCAGGGTGAGGCCTTATCCCCACTTCTTTATAGTATATGGACCTATTGGTCTGAGGAACATTATGCATACAATAACTTACGAAAGTAAGAACGTTCGGGCCTGTATTTTGGTACAAGGTCCTAAGAAAACCGGCCATCTCTTTTCTACGGTGGCCTGGCTATTCCCTATTTATAAATTATTGCAACCAATAGACACATCATTAAAGGTACAGTGTACAGTGTAGTTCTTGATAAAGTACGTGCTACCTAAGGGCGGATACAGACTTACAGCGCATCAGAACACGCGTGTAGGACGCCTTTGGCGTAAATGTCAACAAAATTTTCGTTTTTATACATTTTTAACAAATACAGCAATGCTTTGCAATTACTAGGCGAATACCTACTGTATTGAAGACAGGTTTATACTTCTGTAATGAACTAAACAGATCTATATTTTGGTATCTCAAGACTTTTTTTCGTAATGGACACAATATTTACGGCCCTGGGGCCAACAATTACAAAACTACGCCGTTCGGCTTGGTGGAGAGCGAGGGCTCACCTGGAAATATGGATTTGTATATCCGTCACGCCCTTCAGGGAGACAGATCAGCCAGTTAATACTGTCGCTTCTTTAGGTATTCGGACGACTCTATGCCCCACACGGAAAGAAGAATCAGAATAGGACCGGTTTCCAACCCGATGGAATAGAAAACTATTATTTTAGGTCGTGCCGAGGCTTGACCTTTCGGAGATTACCTTTTCTTACCTATCAGTCACAAAGCATTAGAGTTCCTTTAGCTGTGTTCATAAGGAACAGTTGTGAACTTGTGACTGACAGGTGAGAGAAGGTAATCTCCGAAAGTCCACAAGTCAAGCCTAAGGCACCGAACTAAAACACCTACCTTTATCTAGTATACATACAGGGTGTAAAAAAAATTGCTGCAGATATTTTAAGGGGTGAATCAGCTCATGAAAATGAACAACTTTTCCCAAGGAACATAGGTCGAATTACAGGGTGTCAAAAAAAATTGTTGCAAATATTGTAAGGTGTGAAACAGCCCATGAAACTGAACAACTTCCCAAGGAACATAGGTCGACATGTGAAAAAAAAATTTGGACCTCCCATAAAGTTGATTCGCTCGGCTGCTACATTTTGTATGGGAGGTCAAAAATTTTTTTTCATATTTTGGCCTATGTTTCTTGGGGAAAGTTGTTCAGTTTCATTCATGGGCTGATGATGCACCCCTTAAAATATTTGCTGCTAATATTTTTACTCCTTATATGTCTCTAGTATATCTACTGTCTAGTGGCTGTGTATGTTGATGAATTGATGACTAAAACGATCGACACGTAACCACATTGGCATTTGATATCAGTTCAACGAAGATTGTTCTATTGCTTTCAGATTCATGATCATGCATGTTACCGCATAACTATAACGCCTTAAACATAAATCAAGAAGGTACTCTGTCATCAAGAGTAAGATAATGCCGAAGAAGTACGTAAGTATTTTTTTTTCTTTTAAAGCCTACAATGTGTCCCACCGCAGGGCAAAGGCCTCCCCTCTATTTCGTGTGTAAATAAGGTGTAAAATAAGAAACTGCAAATATAATTTTACGGGTGCACTAGCCCATGAAACTGAACAACTTTTCCCAAGAAATATAGGTCGAAATGCAAGAAAAATGTTTTGAATACAAAATTGACTTGGTTGAATGGTAATTTTGTATGGGAGGACTAATAATTTCTTTCACTTTTCGACCTATGGTCCTATGGTCCTAAGGGAAAGTTTTTCAGTTTCATAGGCTGGTACACCCCTTAAAATATTTGCAGCTAATTTGTTTACACCCTGTATATATTTTTTCACTATCGAAAATATGCCGATAGGGATTGGAGTATAGATACTGAAGCTTATTTACAGAATTCAGTTAAGCATATAGGCTTCCTGATCCTTTGCAGTATATAAAGTGCAAAAATATTCGTTGCAAATATTTTAGGGTGCATTAGCCCATGAAACTGAACAACTTTCCCCAAGGGACATAGGTCGAAATATGAAAAACATTTTGGCCCTCCCATACAAAATTACTGACCGACCAAGTCAGTTTGTATGGGAGGTCCAAAACGTTTTTTCATATTTCGACATATGTTTTTGGGGAAAGTTGTTCAGTTTCATAGGCTAGTGCATCCTAAAATATTTGAAGCTAATATTTTTACACTTTATATACTGCAACGGATTGGGAAGCCTATATGCTTAACTGAACAGCATTCCCTATTTACCTAGCACTGGTTGAATTATAGAAGATTTTGGACCTCCCCTTCCGCACAAAACAAAGCCTGAGCTTGGCTGTACACCCGCGCCTTCCACGCTCCGTGAACTCCGCGATTTCAGCGGGTCTATTTTAGAGGTACCTATTAAAATTATAAAAGGTATTTATGAAACTCTCGATGAGCGAGTCCGACTCGCACCTGTCCGGTTCTTGCGTGTTTTTTACAAATATTATGACATTTTTTCCCCTCCCGACGCATAATGTTCTAAATTCTAAAATTGTCCTAAACTTCATGGGCAACAAACTTTTTGCTAATTGTTTCTTGATGGTGAACTGAAACTTCTAGGACTAGAAGACGGGATTCGTATTAATCAGAATTTGTAATAGTAGGTAGTTTCATAATACTCATATACAGGGTGGTACCGAACGACAGACTTTTCCGAAAACGCGAAACCTTTGTCCAAGGAATTTCGGTCGATACATTTTTTTTTCTAATGGTTTCTCATAGCAAATGCTCGATTAGCTGATTGCCTTGTTTGTATGGAAGGTGTTTATTAAAATACTTTGTCATTTGTTTCTTGAGGAGTTGTCAAGTTTGAACTTCAAACTTAAGTTTTTTCTGGAAAGTTGGATAGCAACCTGCAAGACTAATGATTGTAGGAATAATGGAACAACTTTCAATGTGGAGCCTTCTGCATTGCAAAAGTGACAGCTGTTCCATAGAATATTTTTTCGTGATTTTACAGATGGCCTCGTAGTAAAATTTGTTCAGAATAATGCCTGGCTAGGTAGGATGCTGGCTTAGAATAGCATCACCCCACATCTTTCCCGCGGGTGTCGTAAGAGGCGAGTAAGGGACTCGAGGGTTTTGGTGTTTTACAATTTTTAGGCGACAGGCTGACAACCTGTCACTATAGTGATACACATATTTTCAGAAACAACCTTGAAAAACAAACCTCAAAAATGTCAGACGTGGCAATAGCGACCGTATTCTTACAGCCGTTAACGCTCTGCCTACCCCGCAAGAGATAAAGGCGTGATATATTATGTATGTATGTGTGTAGGATCACAGTTTGAATAAATAAAAATGTTCCTTTTCTGTCTGCAGAGGATCGGGATCTCCATTTCCAACGTGCCTTCAGTTTGAGCTTACCCAAGTAGTGTTTGTTTGCTTGGGCTTCAGATTGCTGCTGATCTTTGTGTCACAATCATGTCATTTGCTTGGAAAGACTGATTAAGGTTTTAACTCCGAGAAACAGAACATAAGGTTTGTTGTTCACTTTACAAATACATATATTTTTAAAAGGATGTATTTAATTACTAGCGGCCCGCCCAGCGGTTGCACCCGCTGCTATTCGTGTTCTCGTGGGGATAACATATTTTCCCGATAACATGTTTTATGGTAGGTACATTATAAGTTTTCCTCTTGGATCACTCTTATCTATTATAAGAACTACATCAAAATCCGTTAGGTGGTATTTAGATCTAAGCACATACACACATATACACAGACGCGGGAAGGGATTTTGCTTTATAGTATGTAGTGGATAATATTATTAGCGTTAACGTTTATTACTAAAATTATCGTTAGGTATTATAAAAAAAATCGAACATAAGCACACGCGAAAAAAAATCTATGTTGTTGTATAGGTTAAAACTCATTTTCGTGTATTCGTAATAATTGTTAATTTTGTGTTGTTGCATTAACCATGTCGAGAATAGTTTGCAGTATTTTGTATATCGAATCTTTTCACATGAAATGCTTTAAAAGCACTATACCGAGTCCTGCAACAGGTTCAGGTTTTTTTATTGATATCCTTAGAAAACGTTATTTCAGTGGAATACAAACACCACTTAGGCAATCACTTGGCAACGGCTGAAGAAGGGTTAAAACATAGCTATGTCTGTAGGTTTAGGTACTTATCTTTTTGTAAATAAACTTTGTATGAAAGTGACAGTTCTGAACTGTCAGTTTCATAAAAAGTTTGTTTACAAAAAGATAAGTACCTAAACTTACAGACTATAATAGTAGTCGAAGAGTCGAATATATCTAATAGCTAACGGATACGCTGTGAAAACAGTAGGTAGAGTTCGCGCCGCGAAGGTCCCGCGAAAAACGTTTCGATGAACCATAATCTGACGTCCTAAGGGTCATTTATACTTGTTCTCGCGGGACTTCTTTTGCGGCGCGGACTCTACGAAGCAGAGTACCTCCGCTCATAAGGCACGGTTTAACTTGAGCCGCGCCTTATGAGCGGTGGTACTTCCAGTTGTTCAGTTGGCAAGTTGAACCGTTCAAGGGAGTAATGCGGAGCGGTGAACCAGCGGGCTTGTGACCATTCAGCACAGTTCTTTATATCAGCATTTACTCAACTGATCAAATTTTAATAGAACTGTGAACGATATATTCAATTTTAATATGGCAATGGCCATTTGATTAAAAGCTCAAATGACCTAAAACTGAACTATCAACATTGAATTCGTCTAGTACAGGTACTTAGGGCCAAATAGTTATAATCCCAAAAAGATCATAGGAAAAATTATGAACTATCAAATAGTATAAGCACAAAATAGCTTTCGTATGAAATAGTATTTAATTTTATTAGACCACATCGCCTGTCAATTTTTACCCCACTTTCTAAATTTTTTAGTCGATTGCTAATAATAAAGTGATAAGCGTTTGACTGGATGTGTTGCAATGGTAATACTATGGTACAGTCAGGAATTCGGGCGAATTACAATTTTGACCAAAAACCCTAATACGGTAAAAAACGTAGATCATTTTACCATGGTTCTAGACAAATACTGGAAATCGACCATATTACTAGGACTTTGGCCTATCAAGTATATGGCAAAACGAAGTTGAATGGATATTTTATACGCAATAATAAAAATTAAAATTAAATAAAAAGTGTCATTATTACTATTTGTATTTATATAGGATGTAAACAAATGAACTGATTTTTTTAAAGGGATGAACCAGTTTATGAAACTGAACAACTTTCCTCATGGAACATAGGTAGAAATATGGAAAAATAATTACATACTATTTACCAAACATACCAGCATTTTGTATCGGGGCCAAATTTTTTTTATGTCGACCAATGTTCCTTGCGGAAAGTTGTTCGGTTTTCGTTTAAAACAACTGTTGCTGTTGATGGCTACCATCGATCTTTCATTGGAACAGTATTTGTGAATTTTACGTTTTATTAATATAAATCAAGAATATTAATCAAAAACTTAGGACTAATTTCCTTTGTTTGTCTGCAGGAGTCTATCGAGTTGGTGCAACAGTATTCAATTCGACCTCATCGAAATTGTGTTCTTGTGTGTGGCATTTTGTTTCCTGCTGATCATACTCTCAGAACTCTCAGAACTCTTCTGTTGTATGCGCTGCATATCAATGCCCTAAACAGGCTTATTGAGATTTACACTTCGGAAAACAAATAAGGTTTGTAGTTCATTTAGATTTCAAAGGCGAAACCACACTATGCACAGCACCGTCTGCCCTTTCTAGAATTTTCATGCTAGAGGTTAGGTAGATATTTGGCATACGGACGTATTTATTAGAAATAATAATAAAAGTAGGTACGTATATCAGGATTTTTACAAAATCACGCTCTACCCTTTAAAAAGGGGGCGGAAATTTGTATAGGATTCTCCTACCCCCTACAAACCGAGTGTAACAGAGGTCTTTCATGCGGTAGACTCCTGTCAGCAGACCTCGCCCTGCACGTATTATAAGTCGTCGTTCCTGAGGAGTCAGCCAGGGAGGTCTTACCTGGCTGACTCCTCAGGAACGTATATGATATGGTAGTATATGATATGATATGCCCAGCTTCTGCTTTATACTATTCGTTATATCTATAAGTAGGTATACTTAAATATTAAGCTGTACTCGTGATTTTCAGTCAGAGTCTCAAAGCTTGTATTTTTCTAGATGATACATGATAATTGCTGCAATGCGGCAGTATGTTGTTCATCAAGACTTCATGACGTACTTCTCGTGGGAGTGCTAGTGACTTCTTTGCTTTTACTATGGTTGCTCGTAAGACAATTGAGAGACCTGCTTTGTAATTGACGACACTGCTGACTTCTTGGAAGTAGGTACGTACCTACTACAAAAAAATATTATTTTTTATATGTAGTTACGGGTAGATTACATACATACATACATATATCACGCCTTTATCCCTTGCAGGGTAGGCAGAGCGTTAACGGCCGTAAGAATACGGCCACTATCGCTACGTCTGACATTTTTGAGAATTGTTTTCTAAGGTCGTTTCAGAAAACATGTGTATTACTATAGTGATAGGTTGTCAGCCTGTCGCCTAAAAATTGTAATACACCTTTACTCTCGAGTCCCTTATTCGCCTCTTACGATACCCGCGGGAAGGATATGGGGTGATACTATTCTAAGCCGGCATCACACGGCACGGTACGGGTAGATTAACGTTTACATATTCTTTTTTTGAAATAATACGCCTTACACGAGCAAATGGAAGGAAAATACATTGAACGTATTCTATAAGTAACTTTAGTTATGTTATATTATAAGGTGTAAAAATATTAGCTGCAAATATTTTAATGTGTGGTTTTTTTTCATATTTCGACCCATGATTCTTTGGGAAAGTTGTTCAGTTTCATGGACTGATTCACCCCTTAAAATATTTGCAGCTTTTTTTTAGACCCTGCATTCTTCTCCCTCACATAATAATTTTGCTGCAGGAACAGCTAAAGGAATGAAAAGAAGAAGTATTCATGTTACTAAAAGTATTGCAACGCCCGCCAGCAAGTGTTTTCTTATTATACTGCTAGGTGTTACTTTGTACATATTGTTGTTCAACGACCCACCCAGAATAAATCGCTACTAAACAACTACTGTAAGTACAAGAATCATTAAATAAACTTCGATTAGTTAATGTCATTTTATTTGTGAGGCCCGAAATATCTCCAATGTTCGCCGGCTATTGGTAAACTTACCTGTCACATCAGAATCCCGTCAAGTCAAAGGGTTCACAAGGTCTCATTAATCTCGACCAGCCAACACATTTTGGAAGTATTTGGTATGGACCTGGTATTTATTTATTAGTTTCATGTTGTTTTTTTTTATTCCCGTGGGTGTCGTAGAAGCCCACTAAGGGACTCGAAGGTTTCATGTGTATTGCAATTTTAGGCGACAGGCTGACAACCTGTCTCTATAGTGATACATGACATATCTGAAACGACCTTCAAATATTGTCAGACGTGGCGATAAAGACCGTAATTTTACGGTCGTTAACGCTCTGCCTACCCCGCCAGGGATATAGGCGTGATTTGTGTGTGTGTGCGTGTGTGTGTGTGTGTGTGTGTGTGTGTGTGTGTATGTGTTTTTTTAAGTTGGGTCTTTTACCATCACCATTGTCAAAATTCGCATAAAATAATGATCTATTAATAACAGTTGCCTTGAAGAAACTTCATTCACTTAACTTGTTGATATACCTACCTACCTAGAGGTAGATAGATAGATAGTTAAACTCTTTATGCCGTGTGATGCCGGCTTAGAATAGCATCACCCCTTTTCTTCCCGCGGGTGTTGTAAAAGGCAACTATGGGACTCGAGGGTTTCATGTGTGTTACAATTTTAGGCGACAGGCTGACAACCTGTCACTACAGTGATACATGAATCATCTAAAAGGGCCCTCAATATTTGTCAGACGTGGCGATAAAGACCGTAATTTTACGGTCGTTAACGCTCTGCCTACCCCGTAAGGGACAAAGGCGTGATTTATGTATGTATAAACTCTTTATTGCTTACAAGAAACAATATTAAAACACAAAACGGCACAAAAAACTATAACTAAAGTAAGCAAAGGCGGCCTTATTGCTTGTAGCGATCTCATCCAGGTAACCTCTACCATTACAGAGACAGCTTAACAATTTTGCAAGTATCTGCGGAAGAAAAAGAAAGTTAAATTTTTCATTTTTAGGTAGGTAGGTTAGGTATAGCAGCAAGAGTAAAATTTTAAAGGTCTAATAATAGCCGTTCATGGTAAGAGATAAAAAAAGGTCTAATAATGCCGTGTGATGCCGGCTTAGAATAGCATCACCCCACATCCTTCCCGCGGGTGTCGTAAGAGGCGACTAAGGGACTCGAGGGTATTGGCGTATTACAGTTTTTAGGCGACAGGCTGACAACCTGTCACTATAGTAATGTCGGACGTGGCAATAGCGACCGTATTCTTACGGCCGTTATAGCTCTGCCTACCCCGCAAGGGATAAAGGTGTGATATATGTATGTATGTATGTATGTCATGTTAAGAGATACTGCCTTCGAAACATCACAGATTACATCGACAAAAAAGCACATTTGAAAAATAGTTTAAGTGAACGTAAAAGGCGAAAGCCCATTATTGTAGTAATTTCGCTAGATGCCACTTAACTACTTAACTTCATACTGCACATTCGCAGTTCCTAGTTTTTCGAGATTAGGGCACCTCTGACGTGCTAATTTACTTTAATATTCTATTTACATACTTGAATAATCATATATTATTTACTTAACACGAAACAAATTACCTTGACCTAGTGCCTTTCGGGTTAAAAGGAGAAGAAAGATTTCGCCGCGCGCCGCAAGTAAGTTGATTTGAGTACCTATTAGCCCTCGTTAATGTACTAAGCGCAAGTTTGCCAACTGCCAAACGACGAAATTCTATTACGAATCCGATGCCATTTAAGTGGAGTTTAGCAGAAAACTGAATTTCGACATAATGGCAAAATATCGGAGTTGAGTGATGCTTGTGTTACAATGACCGAAGAATAAAAGAATCGGGTTGTTAATGATGTCATCATGTAGGTATTTACGTATTGTTACCTATTATAATTATTTTTATGCAACCAATACACTTCATAGACGAGTGTTGCCGCAGAAATAGCGACGAAAAAAACATTTTCCTTTATGTACAGTAAATAGTAGGTACCTAGACACCACAATTTAATATTACCGGGTTCGGCGTAATCTTGCATACCTAGTCCTAATTTATTTTAAGTTTTTTATCACATAATATTAGATTAAACGCACATTAATGATGGGATCGAAAATATCAATTTTATTGCAACCTCTGAAAGTTACCGCCCTTACGAGTTCAATCATACAGGCTAGGGATTCGAAAAAATATTTGCAATAACTTTAACAAATTAGTAGCCATTTAACTTTAATTACATAACAACAAAACTTAAGAAAATAACACTCTGATGTTCCTACTGTTTTGTTACACAAAGAACTTATTATTTCATGAAGTGGCGCAACTTTTGCGGTACCATTCAAACTCAAATTATTTATTCAAAGTAGTAAATTTTACATTTATCTTCTTGGTGGTCAAGTATTAGTCATTGTAAAAAAAGAGAAAATGTAGAATAAGTACATTTTTCTATTTCTTACTACAATTTTATGAACCTTGTTACGATGAATTTTGTAAACGCGGATCGGGTGGACTAAATCTTAAAACAAGCCCCTAACGCACTCCACTTGGCTTTAGGACCGCTTCGCGTGCCATGCGAGATATCTCTTTTTTTTAACATGGAGCCCTACAATATATAATGTCCTAATCAAACGGGACAAATTCACAAATTAAAAACTTTACATGATTTCTGCCACCAGGCGTCAAATCTGGAACCTTTGCGCCGCATGCAGTCGCACAACAACTGCGCCATATCGGCCGTCAACGGACTCATTATATCTCGCGACTTTACTCGTTCCTTACGTGTGATCGTCAACCGTAAGTACTGCAAGAGAGATGACGACTGGGACCTATGACGACACGACGGCGCCGCTCGCCTTGCGTATTTCAACATTATCCCAACAATGGCCGTCAATTAAAGTTATCGGTTGGCTAAGAATGCTACACACTTATACCTATTATTCTTTCGCGCTAACTAGACAACTGCCAAACATGATCACTATCTTGCGGGGGCATGTAACTGCACCTACAGAAAACTTGAGGCGTTTTTGCAATGATGATTTCCAGATTTGGACAAATTAGGTCCGTCTAACTTGTATAATTATGACCAATGGAAATGTCTTCTGGTATTATGTTCAATATGTATGAATTTTTCTATGGCTATGGATTACTTGCAAAATTGCAAAATTAAAAATTGGGTATTCCATATACAGGGTGTAAGAGACGGTGTAACGAAAACTTTGCAGGCGTACTCAGACCAAGAAACTGAAGAACTTTTTCTATGGGGGCTATGTTGGTAAACGTGAAAATGTTTTAGACGTTCCATACAAAATTCCCAATTAGCCGAGTGACTTTCTATGGAAAGTTGAAAAAATTTTTTGTTTCCCAACATAGCCCCCATAGAAAAAGTTGTTCGGTTTCATGGTCTGATCACGCCAGCAAAGATTTCGTTAAACCGTCCCTTACACCCTGTATTTTTGGCAAGTTGGTTGGTTGGTGTATTTCTAGGGAACACTCAAACATTTTTACTCCTAAAACCGGCCATATCTTTGCGTACGAATCAACAAGTTAGACGCTTTGTACGTATTAGCACCTAAGTGTAGTGCTTTCTTTCCGTCCTTAAGGCCGATCAACTCGCAAGTTTCATTCACAAATGGCTTATTGCAGTCAGTGGGTCAGTGGCTGCGCTTGCGTCACTGTTCGGCGGTAATGCAACTTGCGGCCAGTTGCTTTTGAAACACTATCTCTTTTCACCATCGACCAAACTATCTTGTCGTCCTTATCGCGCGCTTATGTAAGATGACTTGCTCTGAAAATTGCGTTATTTATATTATTATAATACTTAATAGGTATGACTTCATATTAATAACAGACACTAAGTGCGTGTTGTGTGTGTTACATTTTAATGTTGCGTTGTTAGGAGACTTTACAGTTGCTGTCATTAATTTAGGTACTGGTTAGCATCAGATATGAAAGAAAAAAATATTGCGAAAAATCTTTAGCATGAACCCAATCTTTGAGCTTTAATTAAAATTAGTTGCATTTAATTGAAATAATCTTTATTTGTTGTAACTGTCAACTAAAATTACTTACATTTTTTTATTGATCTTTATAGCAATCTGAGATAGCAAGTAAAAATAACTGTCAACACAATGTAAATTGATATCAAAGTGCGCATATGATTGTATTGCGTTTCATTTGATTGTAAGTACTCGTACTGCGCAGGGTTTGGAATTATTCAAATACTTTCTATCCAGATTTTATTCGTTAATAAAACTATTTTACATATCTCATGCTCTGAAAGTAGGTCATTACTGACAAAAAACACGACCTGTAAGTTCAACTTACAGGCGAGGTTTTAAAACTAAGCCTGTAAGTAATTTTAAATATGGAACTAGAAAAAGAACCAATAGAATCGCGACAATTAAAAAGTTAAAATCAATTTCTTCTTTTTTTTAATAGGAGCTGCATCAAAATTTTTAAATTTCGAACTGGCCGCTATGAATTGTGTTGCTTGAACGCAGGAATTATATTTTAATCTGTATTTTTATAACCTCAACAAATGAGTTTGTCGAATTATTACTCAATATTACAATAACAAAAGTAAAAATGACTAATATCCCTACGATCAGAAATATTTCTACTTTATGTTAGGATACTTTTCTTTCATATTAATTCAATATTTTTCAATCATAGAAAAAAAAGTTTAGTAGTGCAATTTGAATACCAGTCGATACAATCATCTTTTATGGATCGTTTTCTTGTATTTATCGCTTTATTTTACTCACTTTTCATTCGATATGTAAAGCAGTATACGTACCACGGATGTAACATCAATAACAACCTCGGAAAGGTACCGCCCTCGCTCCGCTCGGGCGTTAAAAAACCTCGGTTGTTATTGATTGGTTACATGCCTAAGTACGTAATCTACTATTATTACAAATTGGTAGAATCTGATCATTTGGTCCTTATCACGAAAAAGTTACACACGCATGTTGGTAGCGTGTAAATAAAGATAAAGATTTTTCCCGGCAAGTATTATGCATAATAACCTACCTCTTCAATCACTCTATCTATTAAAAAACGTGCATCAAAATCAGTTCTGTAGTTTTAAAGATTTAAGAAAACATACTTATAGACAGACGCGAAAAGCGACTTTGCTTTATACCATGTAGTGATTTATCGGGTTGATTTGGTTTATCGGATGAACCCTGGCGACCGATGACCCCTAATGTCCCAACGAACCCTAACAACCCGATGAACCTTAACGACCCGATGAACCCGAATATCATCTTGTACCCTAACGACCCGGTGATACCATAAAAGTCATTTATACTTCTATGTATATTTTTTTAAACTATTTAGTACCTATTAAGTATTTCTCATTTTTATAAAAGTACAAATAAAAAAACAAACAAATTGGGTGCATCGGTACTATTATAATTATCAGCCTATGGCGTCCCACTGCTGGACAAAGGTCTCCCCTGACATACCTACTTACATACAAACAATCAAATGGGGGAATATGAGACTAGCGGGTAACTTGGGACATGGTCGACACCAGCATCTATGAACCAACTATAACGTTTCTAGCATGGATCTGACAGCCGCTGCGATATTTTTGGGCTCCGTCGAGAGTCAAGCGTGTTCCTCGCCACGTTGCGTAGGTCACGCGAGCGGTGTGTATTCGATTCGATGCGTGCGAAAGAAGTTTAAACAGCATACAGCAGGCTATTTGTATAATACCTCACATATGTTTTAGATGTGCGATCATCTTAAGCTTATCATAGCACAGACAATAAATCTGCGCTAACCTTCACTCTTTGCTCATCATTTACGTCCTAACCAGTTTTTTAGTTGGTAAATAATATTTGAAGAATTATCGCCTATCGACAGCAACAGTGTTTAGATATACATACATATATCACGCCTTTATCCCTTGCGGGGTAGGCAGAGCGTTAACAGCCGTAAGAATACGGTCGCTATCGCCACGTCTGACTTTTTTGAGGATTGTTTTCCAAGGTTGTTTGAGAAAACATGTGTATGACTATAGTGACAGGTTGTCTGCCTGTCGCCTAAAAATTTTAATACTCTCGAGAGAGTTAGTCGCTCTTACGACACCTACGGGAAGGATGTGGGATGATGCTATTCTAAGCCGGCATCACACGGAATACAGTGTTTTATGAAAAATATACAAACCAGTAGCATTCTTCCGATTTTTCCAGAAACCGTGATTTCTGAAATCGCGCATTAAAGTTCGCAAAAACTGGTCTAACCATTCGTATTACACTTCTACTACTCGTATTTGTACGAGTACGGTATGAGCAAGCCTTTCGTATGTGAGAATCTGACAAACACTGTGCTCAGATCTCTCGTTCTACAGTTATACTAAACAAATCTACATACCTACCCTTACATTAATTCTAATAGCAGAAAGTGTAATACAAATGATTAGACCAGTCGTTGCTAATTTCCGTGCCTACACAGAATCGGATTACACTGTTTTAAAAATGTTCCTCCACTCGGTATATATTTACACTCCGTGCTTTAAAGGGCACGTAAGGGCTCTGTCTCGGTCGCTGTCCATGACCTTACACTGTAGATGTTACACAATCATCGCGGAATACCATGCGTGGTTTACGAGTATTACTCGCAAGTTCTGACACCAAGGCCCATTATGTTTTACAAAACTTAGCAGGGCTATAAGGGCCGAAATCAAGTGGCTTGTGATCCCCAAGTCTGCTCTATTTTCTTGTCATTCTAACGCCATATAATCTCAACTATCATTCCATTGCCATTGTGACTTTCTGTAGGGTGTAAGAATATTAGTTGCAAATATTTTAAGGGGTGAATCAGTCCATGAAACTGAACAATTTTCCCCAAGAAATATATGTCAAAATATGAGAAAAATTTTTTGGACCTCCCATACAAATTGACTTGGTCAGCTGGTAATTTTGTATGGGAGGTCCAAATTTTTTTTCATATGTTCCTATTGACTATGTTCCTTAGGGAAAGTTGTTCATTCACCCCTTAAAGTATCTGCAGCAATTTTTTTTACGCCCTGTATACTTCAAACTGTTAGCAGACTACGAATGACCGAAACCATCCAACTGTGATCCAATTGAATTGACATCTAACTGAAACGATTTACTTTTACCAGAGTTAGGGCCTGAAAGACATCTTTCATTCTAAGTGCCTAGCACTTCGATAAAACGCTTTCAAGGAGCTTGCTCGTTCTAAAAGTTCGTTCTTCAAATGTCATGATGACAACATTTATAAATCGTGCATAGGTGGCAAAATTATATGGACCTTTGTGTAGTTGATTTCAATAAAAGTAAAAGAATATGTTGGTAAACAGTGCGGTTAGACTGCAAGTTCTGTGGGCCAAATACAGTGAGCCGCCAAGTCTCGGCGCAGTGCGTTGTGGGCCAGTGTCGAAGGCGCGCGCTCCTTGTGTACCACTACGGATTTTTGCACCAATATTCATACATACTGGACGTCATTGTGACTCTACACAGCTTACTCGTTAAACCTTAAAGGTAAGATATTAATCGAGGAGACTGCTCCAGCGCCCTTAAGTCTGCTATTTTTTAGTCATTGTAATGCCATCGAAACTCAACTGTCATTCTATTGACATTGTGATTTTTCTGTACTTCAAATGACCGAAATCATCTAACTGAGATCCAATCGACATCCAACTGAAACGATTTTCATTTAGCAGACTTAGGGCCCTGGAACACACGGCGCCTCTTTTCGCCGGTAATGTGGCTATCGGTCTATCTATGCGATAAACAAAGATGATTAATTTTTATTAGGATTGCTTTTTATAGTGTGTAGTATTAATATACTTATTTGCAACTGCGAAATTCTGGTGATGGTGGCACCAGAGTTAAACATACTAGCTGAGCGAGTAGGTAACTACTTCTATCTACATTAATCTACTGAAAGAATTCATAAGAACCTAATCAGCTTACGGCATATATAAAATAAAAAAAATTTGTTAATATAGCACTTGACAAATTATGATCATTCAGGGCAATAATTTTCATACTTAACATATCTAATGTATGAGAATAATAAATGGGATTTTAATTCATGATTTTTCTCGAGTGTGTGATTATTGCGAACGTTTTAGTTTCAGGATACCGGGTGTTAGCTATAGTTAGCAGACGTATTCTTTGTTCGTACATTCGTAAAAAATATCTTTTCTTCAATTTTTATTATTCAATCGTTTCTTCATCAACGGTAGAGATTACCGTCTATCTTTCTTTTATGTACCTATGTTCGTCGGGAAACTACTGGATCATACACACATACACACATACACAAATCACGCCTTCATCCCTTACGGGGTTGGCAGAGCGTTAACGATCGAAAAATTACAGTTGTTATCGCCACGTCTGACAAGTATTGAGGGCCCTTTCAGATGATTCGTGTATCACTGTAGTGACAGGGTGCCAGCCTGTCGCTTAAAGTTGTAATACACATGAAACTCTCGAGTCCCTTAGTTGCCTTCTACAACACCCGCGGGAAGAAATGGGGTGATGCTATTCTAAGCCGGCATCACACGGCTGGATCGATTTCAATAAATATTTTATCATTAGAAGTCTACACCCTTATGGATAGGAGCAATATGGGGTACTTTTTATTAAGGAAAATATTATCAACTGGAAGACGGTCAGTAGTGGGCGCAACCCCTGACCCGGTCTTTAGCTCAAAATAATTCCGATTATTCTGACACTATACTTGATTATTACTGATCACAGGGTCACAGGTTGTCAGCCCGTCGCCTAAAGTTGTAATGTAATACACATTAAACCCTCGAGTCCCCTAGTCGTCGCCTCTTACGACACCCGTGGAAAAAAAGGGGTGATGCTATTCTATGCCAGTATCACACGGCAATGCCGGCATCACATTCCAATACAGTTCACAGTTCTGTGATGTTTTTCGAAGCCGGCAAAACAAGGCATTATGCGGATATCTCAACAAAATACGTTTTGGGGGCGATAAATCCGAGCTAGGCTCGGTCAACCAAGTACTGATATATTATTTCCAGTACATTGTATTCTAGCATATTAAATATGATTTTTTTGGCAGCGTACACTAACTTTCAACTATCTAACTTACCTACATTCTTTTAAGCTACTCGTACCTGCAAAGACTCAGTTAAATGACTGAAATAGCAAAAGTGCATGTTGGTAAATGGATAATGTTACCTACTATTAGGTACAATCATACTCAGGGTTGCCAGGTCCTCTCACCTGAAGGCCGGCCAGACCTGCGAGTTTGGCCGAACATTTTGGTAAAAAAGCCGGACATCCTGCATTTAGAGGATTTTGAGGATTTTCGGGGTACCTAATTGTTAAAAAATAAAAAAACCGACCCTGGCGACGAGCTTTGTGGGCGACAGCGTCTGCGTCCAGCACGGTGCTTGTTCCTTCACAATTCGGTCTCGATCCGCGCGAATTACGAAATAGCCGGGCTGGCCGGACGCCGCTTATTTTGTCCGGACCAACCAATTTTGGCAACCAAAAAATCTGAGCCTGAGAGTCAGCCTGGCAACCCTAAACATACTTATGTTTGTTTGGTTTGACAATACATAATAAAGATAAGGCTAGCCAGCTAGCAACATAGTACCTAGGTACTATGAACAGATCTAGACGTAACATTATAGTAAGTGAGGTAAGTTTGCGAGGTGCCGGTCACCGCACACCACGCTAGATTAACATCTGAGAGATTTTGTGTTTCGCAAATCTTTACGTACCTACTCCATCCATTATGTCGTAGGTATACCTCCGTGTGCTGCTGATCTCTCTCTTTTCGTGTGGGACACCGAGTCGTCCAACGACCCGATGGACCCTATTTTTCAACCGCCTTCTACATGTAGCAGGCTTCTGACATGGTTGTGTAACGACCGCCTTCTAAGTGATCATAGACAGCAACCGGGACCTACGGCTTAACGTGCCATTCGAAACACGCTACCATCCTACCATATTACTTACGGACAATCGGGTGGTTCAGCCTGCAATGCCCTAAACAGCGCGAGTGTGATGAATATTTTAGCCAGAAAATTAAACATAAAAAAAAACTAGCGCAATCCCTCTTTTCGAGTGGGACACCGAGTCGTCCAACGACCCGATGAACCCTAGTGTCAGAATTGGTCAACCGACTTCTACATGTAGCAGGCTTCTGACATGGATATGTAACGACCGCCGTCTAAGTGATCATAGACAGCAACAGGGATATAACGGCGTAACGTGCCATCCGAAACACGGAACCATCTTACTTACGGACAATCGGGTGGTTCAGCCTGCAATGCCCTAAACAGACTGGGAACAAATTCACAAAGTGAAAAATATCAACTTTGTGAGTGACCCACCGAGAATCGAACCCGGGACCTTTTGCGTCAAAGGCAGTCGCACTACCACAGCGCCACCATCGGTCGGTGGTGCTAGTGCCGGCATAGGATAGCATTAATCCACATCTATCTGTTGTAAAACTTGATATGATAAACTTGGATGAACTCGGGAATGGGCGTGCAGTCAGCTTTCGCTATAAATAAAGTCAGAGGTCCTATATTTTTGTCATATGGCGGCCTAGCTGCTTGGAAAAAGTTCATCAGATTCATGATATAACACTCACTCTAAAAATATTTGCACTAATATTAAAAGGTACTACACACTGTTTAGTAGGTACCTCTATCAGTGCGAGATTCGTGCCCGACAGTGGACTGTTGTGAATGTTCATGTAGATGACTTCATCCACACACTCTAATGATTTATTATCAAGTTTTTACTTGAATTAACTTTATGTATTTCTGCTGTTATTGACTAAACTAACTCAAATAAACGTGGATTTTATGGTCTTCTATGTTTTTCGGAATGGACCAGTGATTTGGACATACACGGTGTAAACAAATAGCTGCAAATACTTTAAGGGGTGAACCAGCCCATGAAACTGAACAACTTTCCTCAAGAAACATATGTCGAAATCTAAAAAGAAATTTTGGACCTCCCATACAAAATTACCGACCGACCAAGTCAATTTCTATGGGAGGTCTGGTTTTTCATATGTCGACCTATGTTCCTTGGGGAAAGTTGTCCAATTTCATAGGCTGGTTCACCTCTTAAAATATTTTCAGCTAATATTTTTACACTTTATATAAATAAATACCTAATTTTACTTATTTCGCGGACGACAAGGCCTTGTACCTTGACCTGAAAGCTTGAGTTTGACGGATGTTGTCTCATACGAGATAAGTAAGAGGTGTCGCAAAAGATGTCACGAAACTACTCGAGTGCCTATCATACATACAAATAATAAGCACAGGGTATAAAAAACTAGCTCGAAAGGAAGGAACATAGGTCGAAAGAAAAAAAATATTTGGACCTCCCATAGAAAATCGCTAACCGACCAAGTCAATAATTGTATGGAATTTTATTGTCCTAAGTATTTCGACCTATGTTTCTTGGGGAAAGTTGTTCAATTTCATGGGCTAATTCACCCCTTATAGAATTTGCAGCTAATTTTTTTACACCTTAAATTTACTTACGTACCTAGGTATATTAGCATTAGTCCTAAGTATATTATCGTCTCATCTACAGTAGATAGGAACTACCTAATTACCATTTTTTACGCACATAAATGACTGTATCCGAATTCACAACTTACACTTTATAAAAATGGTCGTCGCTAATTAATTTGAAAAATTTACCTATGTACTTATCATTAGAAAAATCATAATGAAAAGTTTTGTAGTTAGTAGATATTCATAGGAAATAATGCTCATTCTCTGGCTTCATCCCATTGGCACCTTTTACGACACCCACGGCATACCATAATCGGTTGCTAGTATTGCTACTATAACAACAGTGGCAGTGTTGGTCCACTGATTCCATACATCCTAAGTTAGACGAATTCTGTCATAAGAATCATTGAAATTATTTCAATAATTTTCATATAATAGCTGTAGATACGCGAGTCTGAACCATCGTCATCGTCATCACAAAAAAAAATCAACGCAAAATTTTTGAAAGCTTTTATAAAAACAGCACGTACGGACCCCTACAAATTAATAATCTAATTATTAATATGAGCAAAATATTTTGTAACCAACATTGAACTTCTAAGGAAGATTAATTTGTCGTTTCATTGAAGGTCACGTCTTCATGCGATTCTTACGGGTCCTAGGAAACTAGAAGGCAAAATTAATTTAATAACATTAGCAAAACTGTAAACACTTCATTTCGGACGGATTCTTCGATTTATTTATTGAAGGTTAAATCTAAATCTTAGGCGGATCGCACATTTGGCGCTCGATGAAGCGCTAAAATATCGCAGCGGTCTGTCAGATTCTTACTAGAAACGTCACTTCCCATACTAAAACCCCACTCGACGGACGACTCTGCGATAGCGCTGCGTCGACAGCGTTTGAGCGATTTTAGTATGGGGATTGACATTTCTAGTATGGACCTGTCAAACCGCTGCGATATTTTAGAACTCCGTCGTCAAGTTTGCGTTCCGCCTTAGTTCAGTATCAACTATTAGCAGCCTAAGGTAGTAAGTAAGTAAGTACTTTTGAAAACAAACGTTGATTTTTATTGGGACTTTTTCGGGTCCCGTGCAACTAGCAGTGGACTGGTTGTTGTAACTACTTAGTAGTTTTTTTGACTTACGGTTTTTCTGACTGGTTTGTTGAATGCAATACTAATTTTATTACCGTGTCTACGATCGTAAAGTATCGTTCACGCCGCCCGAAACTAGAATTTAAATGTGAGAAATTGTTGACATTCTGCTACCTATGTCCTGTGCTTACAATGTATGTATTGCATATTCATTTGGCGACTACAAAGGTTTAGCGACTCAGCATTACTTTACCACAACCTCAGTTTAGCCTCTTTACGTACATACATAAACAAATCATGCCTATATCCCTAGCGGGGTAGGCAGAGCGTTAACGAGCGTATCGCCACGTCTGACAAAAATGTTTCAGGGTTGTTTCAGATAAGTCGTGTATCACTATAGTGACAGGTTGTCAGCCATGCTAAATTGCAATACACATGAAACCCTGGCGTCCCTTAGTCGGCTTCTACGACACCCACGTGAAAGAAATGGGGTGATGCTAATCTAAGCCAGCATCACACGGCAGGCGTGTCCTCTTTAGGACAAGTTTCCATCTGCAATTTATATCTAAACATGTTAAATTTTTCGACAGCACTAAGTAATAAAATAATAAAAACCAGGAGCCCTATTTCTAAACTTTCGCTTGCGAGAACTGCTACCAATTGTGCAAGTAAGTATCAAACCATAATATCGACGAATTAAGCTTTCGTAAGTGATATCGTTGAAAGGTTTTTCTGCGAACCGTTCTAAGTTCATCACACTCACTACTACGAAGTCCATTTACACGTAGCATAATCAATTCACACATAAGTGGCCTTGACATAAACTTTAGGTATTATAGTAGTAGTATAAAATGAAATACGAATGGTTTGTCACATCGTTGCGGACTTTCGTATGCGGCATCGGAATACACTGTTTCAAAAATACGCCTCCGATCTCGTATTCTCGTTCTAATAGTCATACTGTGTAATTCTCAATATGCTCAATACCGAAAGTGTAGTATTGGTTACATAACATTAAAATTATTACGTTGCTCAAGGCAAAACAGGCGATGGTGAATTTATTGCCCAACAATCGACACGCGCGCAACGTTGCGTTGCAGGCACAGCGGGCACGAGCCGGGCTATCGCTACGTATCTCCTTTGCAGCCTTTTTGAGAGCGTCGGTGGCCACTTGGTTAGGACACCGGCCTTATAATCGTGAGAATCGAGCCCCGCCATGTACCAATGTGCTTTTACTAACTATTTTGGATACAAAACGTACAGAAATTGTTGGACTCATATTTTTTTACAATATAACACACGCTAGCTGAAGAAAATGTGTACTCGTATTGGTATATGTTTTTTGCACTACGCTAAAATTACTTTTTATATTTTTTTCCTACTTTGGTGTATTTTTTAAATAATCAGATAGATATATTATTATATATATCTAACGAAGAAGAAAACTTGCTGTTATAGTATTTTTGCATTTTCACCGTAGAAACCTATTTAATAGGCTAACACAAGAATTTCGTCTCAACATTGATTACTTTTTTATTGAGTAAGTACCACCTATATTTATTAATCGTACTGATACTTACACACTAATCACGCCTGTATTCCTGGCGGGGTAGGCAGAGCATCAACGACCGTAAAATTACGGCCGTTATCGCCACGTCTGACAAATTTTTTAAGGGCCGTTTCAGATAAGTAGTGTATCACTATAGTGACAGGTTGTCAGCCTGTCGCCTAAAATTGCAATACGCATAAAACCCTCGAGTCCCTTAGTCGGCTTCTACGACACCCACGGGAAAGACATGGGGTGATGCTATTCTAAGCCGGCATCACACGGCAATACTTGGAGTAGGTTGGTGCGGCCTAGTTAGCAGAGGATACAGACGCATATAACTAATAAGCCGATATAGGCACGTCTTTTGCAAGAAAGTTGTGAAATACTTGCTTGAAGTTTTTTATTGTTGCGGATGCTTTCAAGGACTTTGTCATTTTTGTAATTTCACCTTTAGGCACAGATACTCAATACACAGTAACCGAAGATTAACTAACCATAGCCGGGCGCCGGGCAAGGCCGAATGTAGCAATGCCACTTGTATGAAGCCGTAGCCATAATGATAGGCTTCTGTTCAATATGTCTTTCCAATTTACGAACTTATGCTGTGCGGTGCCTAATGATGGCGAATCGCACACCTCACGTCCGTTTGTGCAAAAGATTCAGTATGCAGGGTAGCTTTTCTGTCAGTATACACTTTGTTGGATGTTTCTACTCATGGTTCTGGACAACTTTTACTATGGGGCCACATGCGAAAATAGTACTTAGTTTTTATGACAAGGGACCAAAGATATATAAAAGCAAGAGCGTTATTTTGAATCACGAGAGGAACGAAGGATTCTAGAGTAAAATCCTGACTTGATATATTTGTTGTTTACCGCTTGATATATTTTATGTACGTAGATATTTAGGTAGGTATAGCTGTAGGTGCGCGTATATAGCATTGAGGTCACGTTAGGCTGGTTGCGTCACTAACAAGGCGAATGAGCTTTACGCAGTAAGGATCACCGAAGCCGCCACAGCAGCCATTGCGAGTAGATCACACTCGACAAGCTCTTCAAGCAACCGACGTCCACGCCGGCGGGGTCGTGGAGGTCCCTCATTTGCGCCTCATTTTGGCAATCACCGGCATATCAGTCCGATCCGTTCTTCCCAGAACAACTCCTAAGCCCAGTCTCGCCCCAAGGGCGTTATTGGGCTGGTTGTTTGAACAACCAATCAATTATTTCCGGGTGAGCCCTTTCTCCCCACCAAGCCGTGACTTGAAGGCCTCGGGGCCAAAAACTATTAGACCATCACTAATAATAGGGTATTTTTTTTTCAGGAACCAAGCCATGACGTCTTTGAGGAAGGGCGTCCGTCGGCTGACGGAAGCGGACGAGTACCAATGCCCGCTGCCGACGGAGACGCAGCTGGTGGCGGAGGAGGAGCTGCGGGAGACGGAGAGCGCCAGGTCCCAGGCCCTCGCCGCGCTCAGGGGCTGGCTCGACCAGAACCCCAAGTTCATGGCCGTCAGAATGGGTCAGTTCGTTGTTAGCATAGTTAGTTTTAACCAGTATTTGAAACATATAAGGTGTAAAAATATTAGCTGCAAATAGTTTTAGGGGTGAATCAGTCCATGAAACTAAACAACTTTCCCTAAAATACATAGGTCGAAATATGAAATAAATTTTCCGACCTCCCATACAAATTATCGCAGCCGAGCGAGCCAACCTGTATAGGAGTTCAAATTTTTTATCATATTTCAATCTATGTTCTTTGGGGAAAGTTGTTCAGTTTCATGGGCTGATTCACCCCTTAAAATATTTTTCTACGCCCTGATCTAATTGTTTTTGGGTCTATTTATCATAGTTGGCCTGTCTATTTCTTAATTTCAGATGCAAGTTTCCTGCTACGCTTCCTACGCACAAAAAAGTTCAGCGTGCCCATGGTTCAGGAGGCTATTGAGCGATACATCCTGCTGAGACAGTCCTGGGGCATCGCCTTTAACCAGCTAGACTACAAACTTCCTGTCATGATGGAACTTATCGATCTGGGGTAAGGAAATAAAGAGAATATAATAATATTCTCGGAGAAATTCTTCACGAAAAAAACCATTCCATTTTCCCATTTCTTCCCGCGGGTGTTGTAAAAGGCAACTACGGGACTCGAGAGTTTCATGTGTATTACAATTTTAGGCGACATGACAGGCTGACGGTCACTATTTTAGGTACAGTGATACACGAATCATCTGAATGGGCCCTCAATACTTGTCAGACGTGGCGATAAAGACCGTAATTTAGCGATCGTTAACGCTCTGCTTACCCCGCAAGGGTCAAAGGCGTGATTTATGTATGTATGTAAATTCTTCACCTAATTTATACCGTTTTCTCTTCTCTAAGTACTGTAGCTTCATCTTTAAGTTAGCTTTATATTCGCCCAAGTCGCACGTATATCTTATACAGGGTGTGAATATTTTAAGGGGAGATCCAGCCCATGAAACTGAGCAACTTTCCCCAAGGGTTCCGAAAAATTAAAAAAAATATTGGACACACATAATTACCGACCGACCAAGTCAATTTGTATGGAAGGTCCCAAAAATTTTCTCATATTTCGACCTATGTTTCTTGGGAAAAGTTGTTCAGTTTCATGGACTCATTCACCCCTTAAAATATTTGCAGCTAATATTTTTCTCCTTATATTATTTCTGTTTGCAGGTACATTTTCGTAAGCCCGTTCAAAGATAAGCGAGGACGTCGCGTGGTCATTTACAGGCCTGGTAGATATAAATGAACTCCTAACAGATCACCGTATTTATTTTTGCCGTTGCCCTATAAGTATATACTACCTATATATTATGCCATTTATTTTTACACGCATCACGCACTATATATACCTAATTGATTTCACAAATAAATAACAATAGGGGGTAAAAAACTGTTGAGTTATATTTTGGAGTTATATTTTCTTTGGCTTATTTTATGATAATACATTTAAATATAGGTAAGTACCTACTATTGGTTATTCTGTGCCCCTAGAGATTCGGCCAGACAACACATTTTTGTATGGGACAAACATTTCGTTCTCACTTATTTCCACATTGACAATCGTATACCTTGGAGAAACTTAAACAGTTTCATGGGCTGGACTGGTTCACCCTTTAAAATATTTACAGCATATTTTTTACCCCCGTATCATTTACGCAATTATTTTTCATGGTAGTTTTTTCCGGTGGCAATTTTATGTTTTGAGAACGTAATACCTACTCTTATTATACCTCTACTAAGAAGATAATTAAATGTAAATCCTATTATGGTATCCTGGCGCTTCTGCAATATTTCCAAAAATACTTAAAAAGACCACGGTCTATTACAATCCCCTAAAAACATCTCGCGCAAAATCATTGCAGGTGTTTTCGATCCGTACAAGTACACGAACCAGGACATGTGCCGCGTGATGGGCATCTGCTACGAGACGCTGATGGAGGACGAGGAGACGCAGGTCCGTGGGCTGGTGCACTTCGCAGACGGCGGGGGGGTCAGCTTCCCGCACCTCACACTCTTCACGCCCAAGGAAGCAGTGCGGATCGTCAAAAACGGAGAGGTATTTCTCAGGAACATCTTATCTTCTTATCTTAATTTGCCGACATTATTCCACTGCTGGGCAAAGGCATCCAGTTCGGTCCAGGAGGTTCTGAAATGTTCTTTTTCGGTTCCGTGCACGAAAGCCCAAAACGACGGGCCTAACCACACGTTTTTAAATTTCTTTTACCTATTTTATGTTTTTATAGCCAAATATGTGTGAATTTTTTAGGGTATGTGGGAATCGATAAATAAAGTAGAACGTGAGATACAAGGATAAATAAGTAGCAGATTTTTGCATGCACCGAAAACGAACGTTTCAGAAATTGAACTTCCGCTTGTTCATAAAAAACTAAAATCTTAATATTGCATTTTTGACCGTCTGGTTTTTTATGTACAACGCGTAGCAATATTAACTGAATCGTACAGTATAAAGTCCGGCCAACGAATTATCCAGGCGGGCCACATTTTTAAGTTTTTTTGGACACAGGGCCATATTTTCCAGTTCTTTTTTTGGGCTTATAACTCAAATCAATGCTAATCGACAAATTTCATAGTTCTAGGTTCACGGAAGGTATCCTGTGTCTTTTTATTCACTTTTGAAGGATCGAAACCCGTATTTTTTATTATGTCTGACTAAACAAACTACAATATGACCAAAGGCTGCGACTTGCGGGCCAATTCAAATGTCTTGGCGAGCCACTCTGTGGCCCTCGGGCCTGGGGTTGGCCAGCCTTGGTGTACGGCTTATATTTGCATGAGTTACTAAATTACGTTACGTGAAATCCTTCGAAATCACAAAAAAAGAATATTTTTTGCTGATTCATGTTTTTCGATTGAGTCATTAATTATCTTATTTTAGATGAAACAGGCTGGCAACATGGTGATTTCTTTTACGAGATCTTAGTAATGGCCCCTCAATAAAACTTATGCATTAGCATTAGTAGAAATTATATGCGCTGCGAACTTGCCTTACTGTTAGTCTGAAACCATCAGTAAATTTATTTTGAGATAGCAATCAAATTCTGGACTGTAAAATACTAGGTCAAATAGGGGAAAATGAGATGAGACTAGCGGGTCTTGGGACATGGTCGACACCAGCATCTATGAACCAGATTGAAAACTTTGAACTTTTTGAAGTTATAACGTTATAGGCTTAATAAAGCTGGTTCATAGATGCCGGTGTCGACCATGTCCCAAGTTACTCGCTGGTCTCCTTTTCCCCCATTTGACTGTCCCTAACCTAGCTACTATAAACCCATAGCATTAGCCTGTAAACATATGAAAATGTTGTGAACAGAGAACAATCCCGATGCGACACAAAGAGATATACGGAGTGAACGTACACCCGACAATCAAATTCGCGTTGGACTTCGGTATGCAGTTAATATCAGAGAAGATACGAAAGCGAGTGCGACTGTACACCTCCGTCGAAGATGTGGAGATCGACAAGAAACTGCTGCCACGAGAGTACGGCGGAGAAGTACCCATGAAGGAAATGATTGGTAAGGCAAACGTATCTAAAAAACTTTAAAAATTACATTACACTTTATCACGCACAAATCTTGAAAAGTAACAATATAAGGTGTAAAAATATTAGCTGCAAATATTTTAAGGGGTGAACCAGTCCGTGAAACTAAAGAACTTCCCCTAAGAAAAGGTCGAAATATGAAATGAATTTTTGGACCTCCCATACAAAGCGAGTCAAAGGAGTTGGGGGGTCCAAACCATTTTCTCATATTTGGACCTATGTTCCTTGGGGACAGTTGTTCAGTTTCATGGGCTGATTTAAAATATTTGCAGCTAATATTGTTAGACCCTGTATAGCAATTGCAATTTTCAAAGGGGATTGGCGTTTTCACTGGCATTTGCTTGATCAGTGATGATGATGATCACGCAAGTTCAACAAAACAATTTACTGTGAATTTACTATTGCAGTAACTGCAGTAATGTTATAGTACCTATGTAAATTGATGATTGATCCAAACTCTTATCTTATCTCTGACGAAAGGTCTAATGGAATTTTCTTTTATTTTTTTAATTACTATTGTAGTCGCTGGATAGATGGCCCTGTGCTTGGCAAAGAACGGAACGTAATATTTAGTTTTCGACTCATTTGGAACGAAAGTTTGGCTTTGGTATCTACACAAAAATCTAGTAACATAGTCGGTTCAACGCCATCTATCGAGTTCTTAGAATACTGTTTTCTGCTTTTTGTCTTCTCTTTCAAAAAGAAAACTTCCTATTAGAGTTCGCGCCGCGGAGGAAGTCCCGCGAAAAACTGAATGACCCTTAATCTGATGTCCTTCCTCTGACTCTGACTTCTTTCGCGGCGCGGACTCTACTAGACTCTAGTAGATAGAATTATAGAATGATGGAAAATATTTGTTTTATATGCAGTCTAAGCAATGCTATGCCTGTATCCAAAGTGGTCACGCACATTGACAATGTAAATGTTGGCAATTTTTCCTTTTAGATCTTTGGAAGATTGAACTCGCTAAGAGACGGGACATTCTACTTTTGAACGACAAGATGGCGGTCAGACTGGAAATGTACAGTGAAGCGGCGCGAGAGGGCGCTATTTCGGCACTCCGAGCGGGCGCCAACACGTGCGCGGGCGCAGACGCGGTCGGCGACGCCATGCGCGGGATCACTGGCAACTTCAGAAAACTTGAGGTTGACTAGGCGCGGGATAATCAAACTTATTCATTAGACTGAAAGCTAAAAGCTGTTTTAGAAACTACGTAATACTAGGTAATAGTTGTTTTAGGTAGGATAGGCTTACCCAAAATTTTATTGGTGATTGTGTATATTACATAAAATCCTTTTTTATATATAAGTATAATAATACTACGTTATTGTTGTTTTAGGTAGGACAGGCTTATCCAAATTTTTATTGGTGATTGTAAATATAAAATAAAATCCTTTTTTTATTTAGGTAGAATAGAGTCGAGATTGCAAACCTGACGCCAGTCACGGGCGGACTAATTTTAAATTAAAATCTTTGAATATCAAAGTTCGAGAATTAGCATAGCAATTATATTATAGGTTTAATTAATCTCAGACTGTTGTCCTGTTTTGTTGCGTATAAGAAATAAACCAGTCCGTCCATACTAGTACAGGTTATTTTTTTATAACGACATAACCATGGAAAACCACGAACCCTTCGAAGTACACTCATCACAATAGCAAGCTTGTCAGAATGGTTGGAAATAAACGCAAAGTAGTATTCAGTTATTTATTTTATAAAATTAATCCTATTTTAGAAATCAATACACGATACCGATTTCAAGTAGCAACTTGTTAACTAAACCATACAATATCAAAATATGTTTGATACCTACATCAGAAATGGCACATGTGATGGTACACCCTGAATCCTGTCATTTGGCGCCAAAGAAACGAAGATACAGGGGCCCAAGTCTTCCATTTTTTGTCATTGTAACGCCATCGAAACTGTCATTTCATTGCCATTATGATTCCCTATACTTCAAACTTTTAGCAGACTACGAATTGACCGAAATCGTCCAACTGTGATCTTATCGACATCAAACTGAAACGATTTTTATTTAGCAGACTTAGGACCCTGCTCAATAACTTCTTCGAGTTACATAGGTGAAGTCTGTAACGGCCGAGACGCGGATATAACCTTTAAGATAAGGAGAACTGGTTTAGCCTCTGGGCGTTTGAACCTTCAAACCTTACTTTTCAGTGACGCCAAATGTAATGCCCACTAGAACGATAGCCTTCATTAGGTACAGTCATCCTCAGCTCATGTATAACACTGGAAGCCGGGTACAATCGAGCCGAGTTTAGCTGTACCTACAAACATTTAACGCTGTTATGAACAAACCACACTGCTGAAGTATATTTTCCGTTACATATTTACCTTTTCTTGTCCGTTTCATCTTTACTTGTCGTATCACAAAATTTTACCTAAATAGTTTGATTACAAGAAACAACTAAGAGATAAGTTCTTTAAAGTTTATAAGTAACACAATGTAATCTATCTTAAAATCTATGAAATTTTGTTCAGACCTTAAACCACCCCTGTCTAAGCTAGGCACTTAACTGTTGAAAGTTGCAAAAGAGCTGTTATGGAGAAATAACTGTTGGTAGATTTGTGTACAATAAAACATCTTAAAACATTTCAAGAGTAATAGTTCAACAAAAGTATAACTTGGCACGATTGAATCCAATAAGATGAATTTCCACTGTGGTGGGTGAAATGGTATCGATATCTCGAAAAGAGGTAGAGTCACAATCACAATCAAGATGATCTCTTACTCCACCCCAGGGGAAAAGCACCCAACTAAGTTTAATTCACACTGAATGCGAAGCGAATCGAAGCGCCACATAGTGCACTGAAAAAAGAAGATGATGGCGAGACGCGCCTGAAGTGTTCATATAATGTGGACAAAGAATGTAACGTAACTAAAAATAGAAAAAAAGGGGGACAATATAACCATAATTCCCATTTGTCCCTATATAATCTGTCACTAGTGACAAATGGGAAAAAATATGCCCTCAGTTTGTCTCCGATCGCATTTAATGTACATTGCACAAATGATTTACATACAAACACTGTATTTGTGTAGGTCTTTGAGTAGTATTAATAATGCAACATATATCGCACCGACGATAGCACGAGCAAAGTACATAAAATGCGGGTGGGTGGAGACAAATTGTTCACATATATTTCTAGTGACAATTGGGATTATTTATTCCCATTTGTCATTAGTGACGGATTTTGTGAGGACAAATCAGAAAAACGCTATTTCTTTCCCGCGGGTGTCGTAGAAGCCGACTAAAGAATTTAATGGTTTCATGTGCATTGCTATTTTAGGTGACAGGCTGGCAACCTGTCACTATAGTGATACACTACTTATCTGAAACGACCCTCAAACATTTGTCAAACGCGGCGATAAAGACCGTAATTTTATTGTCGTTAACGCTCTGCTTACCTCGCCAGGGATATAGGCGCGATTTGTGTATGTATGTAATGGGAATAAAGGAAACATAAAGCCTTGCGTCAAAGGACAAGAGATAATAGCAGTTACTCAGCCATCGCAACACTGTTTAAATATTCTACTAGGACAATGTTTATATTTTATTTACATACATATATCACGCCTTTATCCCTTGCGGGGCAGGGAGAGCGTTAACGGCCCGTAAGAATATGGTCGCTATCGCCACGTCTGACATTTTTGAGGATTGTTTTCCAAGGAAGTTTCAGAAATCATGTGTATCACTATAGTGATAGGTTGTCAGCTTGTCGCCTAAAAATTGTAATACACCAATACTCTCGAGTCCCTTAGTCGCCTCTTACGACACCCGCGGTTAGGATGTGGGGTGATGCTATTCTAAGCCGGCATCACACGGCATTTATATTCTATATACCTTGCTATAGAGGATTGTTCTATCCGCTTTCAGTGTGAATTTAATAACTTAGTAGATAATTTAAAAACAGTAGTATCGCTATAAGACTAAATTATAAACCAACAATACTCCTGAAAAATGGATTTGTATTTTCCAAGGAAGCACCATTTAATATATAATTCTGTTCATCTGAAACTTGGTGTGAATTTCACAATCCTATTTTATTATAAATATATGAGTTTGTCCTAATACTAAGTTATATAAACTACACATAATTGATCGATCAATGTAACAATACAATCATTAAAAAGTACTTTGGCACGAAAGTTTATCCTATAGCCTGCAAAAAAAAATACTCAATCGATAAGGCTGACATTCAAAGCATTCATTTAGGTCATTCTCGAAATATGAGGCTCCGTTATCAAACGTCATTATAAAATGAAGGTCCTTCAGACATTGGTCGTGTTGTTTGTTATATGTGTTGAGATTTTCCTAAATATTCATTACTAGCGGCCTGCCCCAGTGGCTGCGCCCGCTGCAACTCATTTTCCCGTGGGAATGAGCATTTTTGCCGGCAAGTATTATACATAAAAACCTTCCTTCCTTTTGAATCACTCTATCTATTTAAAAAAACCTGCATCAAAATCCGTTTTGTACTTTTAAAGATTTAAGCATACATACAGACGGACGCGAAAAGCGACTTTGCTTTATACTATGTAGTGATGTGAAACAACAACAAATGTGCGGCACAAGGCAGTAACGTAGCATATACATTCGCCAAAGATAAGAAACGTACAAAACCGTAGAAAAGCGTAGTAAATAGTGCTTGTAATTCTAGGCCTTAGATGCTCGCCTACCCTATGCGTAATTAACAGAAGCTGTATCTCGTACGAAAATCATTACATAGTATAAAGCAAAGTCGCTTTGCGCGTCTGTCTGTCTGTCTGTTTGCATCTTTGAAACTACACAACGGAATTTGATGCATGTTTTTTTAATAGATAAAGTGATTCAAGAGGAAGGTTTTTCTGTATAATACTCGCTTGGACAAATCCTTATTCCCACGGGAAAATGAGTTGCAGCGGGCGCAGCCGTTGGAGCAGGCCGCTAGTATTAACATAGATGAAAAAAATGGTCTCGTTCTAGCGTCAGTGATACCTATAACTCATCTAAGAAAATTATGCAATAAAGATTTCGTTGAATGCTCCCTTTGTCTTTGCATGTCAACCTAACCGCTAAACTTACATGCAAACTTAATTTCACTTGTAATAATAACAATTTAGGCTGAAGATACATTAAGTGCGTTGTAGCAGGTTCATAGAGGTACAGGCGTCAGGCGTCAAAAAATTCAACAGAAAAACATATTTGGTGTCAAAACAAAGGATTGTGCTTGACAATATATCTATCTCTATTCTTGTCACATTTAGGAGAATTTCATATTTACATCCCGCTTGCTGACGACGTCAGAGCTCTACACGTCAATTGACGCCAAATATTTGCTTTATTCCTGTTGAACTTTTTCGGTTGAATTTTTTTTGACGCGTAATGCCTGCAACCGACTGTAGTATAGGGTGAAAGACACGGTGTGATAAAAAACATATTATCAGACATGAAACTGAATGATCCTCCTAAAGGCAAAGAGGAACAGAAAGTCGAAATAACGCAAAGAATTCGGCCTTTCATACTTTGGGAATCTTTAAATTTTATGGAGAGGTTCACCACTTTCTATGATTCTCTATATCTTTCTAAATAACGTAACTTTTATTATTGCATCTCGACCTGAATAAAGCTTCAGTTTTGTATATATATATATATAACACACATCCAATAAAAGACAACCCATTAATTAAATTAAAATTCATATACATCTAAATTAGTCAATATTAAGTAAATATAATAATACTAATCTACTCATACAAATTGCTAACGAAGATTAGACTTACAAAAAAGTCGTGATACGTAATATGTTTAGCATAGCGTGGTGGGTGGACTGGACATGTTCGATTAGGAATACAGATTTTTGAACAAAAGGACTTCGCTACCCAAGTACCCATAGGGATACCACTCACATTTCAATGGCGCCTTCGACAGATCTCTCTTTCTTTCATCATCATCATATCAGCCCACATCTACCCACTGCTGAGTACAGGACTCTTCTTTTTTTCGCCATCTGCGTAGGTCCTGTCCTCCCGCATCTACTGTCCATCCACCTAGCGGGTGGTTTGCCAACTGGAATAAGAATAGAAAAAAAGACGCTTTTTTGTTCTTGGCCTCTCTCTTTCTCTGGCTCAAGCAAAATAGAGATCTGCTTGACTCTCTAATCTACTTGTCAACGCATTCTTTGCGATGCGATATGGATGTTTTTTTTGGCGGGCAATATTTTTCACGACCAATACCTAAGTTACACGCTATGCAAAACACTATGAATAAATGGCACTGTTTCATTTTTGGCTTTTGTATTGTGCGCTGTTTAGTACCACTTTATATATTCATATAATGACGTAACCAAATAGATTAATGATTTATGCAAGTAAATAATGAGCGTTTTCACAAAAAGTTGTACCCCCTATATTTGGCGTGTCCCCAGAGTTTATTCATTAATTTAAACAAATTATTTTAAATTTTTCGCGATTTTGTAGTTTTCTGGGAAATTATATGATATTAATGATTAAATCAGAATAAAAATATATCGTAAATTATTGAATTTATACTGAATTTACAACAAAATACTTCTGCGGAACTTCATTATTTTAGCTGTCCCCACCCCGAAATCCTGAAGACATGCGTAATTTAAACGTAATTGGCTTTATATATCCCCCTACATGTTATATTTTTTAGAATGGCAATAATTTGCTTTTTAGGAATATGTAAATAAGTTCAAAATTCGATTTGAATTCTGTCCCCAGATTCTTAACATCCTGACAAGTCAATTATGTTACCACAAAAGCTAAGAAAATATAAACAAATAGGGATATTTTATTTGTGAAATGACAACAATTTTAATAGATTGAACTGTCCGCCACCAAACAATTATTCGGCCAATTGCACCGGGATCGTGGCGCGAGTTGGAAGTGTCCATACAATGACTCAATAAAAACAAAGTCAAGTCAGTTACCACAATTTCAATCACTTTTTCTTTAACACCACATTAAATGTGTTGTAATGACTAATAAAGTGTTTTATTAGGATAGCGATACTGGAAAAATTAAAGATTTAATTATAGAAATTAATTAACAGTGAATTTATAAAACTGAGCGAGGATGCTAGTGTTACCTCCATTATGTTACCAATTTGGATGGTAACTATATGTTGACTCGCAAAGTAACACAATTGACACATAAAGATGAGTTCACATGATGGTCATTATTAAATTGAGTTGAATAATATTTACAGAATATGCTTTTTTCCTTTTTGAGCTAGACTTTCTTTAATAATAGGCATAAAATTTTTGATTATTCTAGAGCATTTTTTTTCAACTGTAGATACTTTATTCTGATATTTTTTATGACAATCGTGTCAAGTGGTTTTAGGATCGATTCCAAAAATGCTGAATTGAATAATGGAAATTCATTAAAATTGATGCTACTTTTTATTGAATTTAAAAAAGCCTTTTTATTAGCCACCACAGCCCATCACCCATTCAACACCTAAAACTCCACCTGTGTAACCTAACCTTTATAATTATGTTACTGTCAGTTTTGTTACCTTTTTCTCAATTATTTAAACATTTCTGTTATTTGTAGAGAAATATTGAGGTTTTGAGGCATTTAAATTGTAATAAAATATATTATTTTTCAAAATAAATTAATTTCAAGTCAATTCTTAAAGAAGTGCACAAAGGAAATAGAAAAATATTACGACTCCGAATCTTTGGTATCAAAACTGACATACAATCAGTGTTATTGAGAAAAATAACAGCTTGGGAAGTTTGTTATTATGTATTTTATAAAAAACATATTAAAATTTGAAAACTCAGTTGTATTTTTTCAAACTTGCAATTAAAATACTCTTGGAATTGTGGTAACATAATTGACAAGCCTTTTTTGACTAGCTCTCATATTTCCTTCGATATTTTCATATTTAAGAAGTATTTTTAATTTATTTTTATAGAAAATAATAGCTAATTGTACTCAGAACATTATAACCACACTTAATGTAAAGAAAATCATACTTTGAAAAACTGTGCTCAATTCTGGCCAGGTACAACATTTTGTGAAAACGCTCTAATACGTCTTTCGCTCACTTTTCAGTAATAATGATAAGTACTTTCTACTTAGTGCCAAATGAGACAAGGCGCTTTTCTATCTGAAACACCGAAATTACAATCAAGGACTCTTAATTTTATTATTACTTTCAAATGCAGTCGTCACAAATGCGCGATTATTCTAACCAATAGCGTTTTAAAACCAGTCTATATTAACATGGTTGAGGTAATATGATTTCGGACATCGCACACATCTACCTACCTACTCAATACATTACTTATTAAAATTCTAGATAAAAACCTAACATCACCTTTAAGGCAAAGCCTTACGATTTTGTGACATGAGAATGATACAAAATCGATTATCGAAGCTTAATAGTGAATTTAGTTTGTTTTTATTGCTAATTAGAGGAATACTAATAAAAAATAATGGTTAGTAGGATCAAAACCTATCAACCTTGTATGTTTTCCTTTCATAGGTACGTCTTTATAACAGTTTTCACGGAAAATGGGACGTAATTGTGAAAATGAATAAAGATGACTGCCGGGATTTACGCAAGGTTTATAAAAACGGTTTTTTCATTCATTATCAATATTTTAAGTGCGTAATTATACCCGGTTAAATTTTACTGGTGATAGATAATAAAAATTCGGTACGGGCTGGTGATAAGAAGTTATATTGCTTTGCTAATCGCTCCGATAGATAACGATAATGTATGAATTTTAATAAGTTGTAACTAACGTGGTAGACATTCGGGGAGTACACCTGGGGCCCTGGTGAACCTGAAGCACAGACTCACGTCTATCTCAGGCACCAGTCTCCACTCGTGCAAACCATTGTCCAAATAAATTGTATTTATAAGTGGAGCCATGTAATTTGCCTTGGAGAGATAAATAAATGATATTTATTATTATTATTTTATTATATTTTATGTTCTAGTGATGTAATGAATGTTCTATTTTAAGCATTCGCGAATGCGAATATCTGAGGCCCGTATTCGCGAATGCGAATATTTGTTACATCACTAGTATGTTCCTTGGGGAAAATAGTTCCATAACACCAGCCGTCGTAGGTTTTCTGATCACTAGTAAAATTTCACACTATACAAAACACCGCTTTAAAAAAAAACCATCACGTTGTCATTATTGCTAGAGTCTACAATGTGACTTCGCAACTGGCATACTTGGTGACCCTGTAGTTGCTGAGTAGAAACGGTGTAGGAACTAGGTCGACGCCGCGCCGCTGGTGCAGCCGCCGGCTCAGCGTCACGCGCTCCGACGGAACTACCACTGGAATCAATCGTTTGCTCATCAGAATCAATAATCAAAATAATAACCCAGCGCAGAACTCAAAAATTTACAATTAGTTATTACATTTTTCTCTTTTTCTCCTTCGGGCGAGATTGGGCTTAGGAGTTGTTCTGGGAAGAACTAATCGGACTGAGTGTGATGTTGGACGTTTGAGCATGTTGTTGGTACCTGGTCGCGCGGGCTTGGTGGCGGGGTGCGCGGGTCAGACCCAGTACTGGTTGCGGCGCAGCAGCGGGTTGGGCGCGGCGCCCGCGCGCACCGGGTATGCCGACTCGCTCGCCTCGTAGCTACTCCACTCGTCTGCCTGCATACGAGCAACATTTATATAGGGTGACCGGTAAATTGATGCATTCCTTTCGAGGGATGAACCAGCTCATGAAACTGAACAACTTTCCCCATGGAACATAGGTCGAAATATGAAAAAAAATTTTGGTCCTCTCATACAAATTGACTTAGTCGGTCGGTAATTTTGTATGGGTGGGCCAAATTTTTTTTTCATTTTTCGACCTATGTTTCATGGGGAAAGTTGTTCAGTTTCATGAGCTGGTTCATCCCTTGAAAGGAATGCATCAATTTACCGGTCACCCTGTATGTACAGCAATCATACGTTTTATTATTGTATCTTTGAATTTTTTGTTTGAATTTTTTATTCTACTATTGTCGAACTTTGATATTGTTATACGGGGTTTAAGGGACAGCGCCTCGCCATACTGATAGGGTGTAAGCATGAAACTGAACAACTTTCCCCTTAGAACATATGTCAGGAAACGTCAAAATTTTTTTGGTTTCCCATTGTAAATGCAGTCAGCTGATCGCGATTTTGTATGGGAGGTCGAATTTTTTTTGTCGTTTTGCTGACATATGTTCCTAAGGGAAAGCTGTTCAGTTTCATGGTCTGCTTGAACCCTATCAGTATTCGGGACGCTGTCTCTAACACCCTGTATACTTTAAATTTTTATAAATAAAATAAATTATAAATAAAAAAGTATCGGGGTCGGGGTGGGTGGTTGCGAACTCACGTCGGTGTGGTCCTCGGTGCCGTAGGGGTACCTCGCGTTAAGGTCGGGCAGGCCGGCGTCGGCCAGCGGCGTCACCTTGCACGCCACGCTGCCGCCCGACGGCACCGGCGTGCTCGCGCCCGTCGCCACCGACTGCTCCGACGACACGTACCTGCAAGTTTAATACAATACAATACAAATGCTTTATTTGTACAAAACACATAACACAGAAAAGTACAATAAAATAAAATTCGGTACAATATGGGCGGCCTTATTGTGCGACCGATGTGGCGCAGTGGTAGTGCGACCGCCTCTGACGCAGAAGGTTCCAGGTTAAATTCTTGGTTATTCTTACAAAGTTGATATTTATCACTTTGTGATTTCCTAGTCTGGTTAGGACATTGCGGGCCGAACCACACGATTGCCCGTAAGTAAGATGGTTCCGTGTTTCGAGTGACACGTTAAGCCGTAGGTCCCGGTTGCTGTCTATGATAACTTAGACGGCGGTCGTTACACAATCATGTCAGAAGCCTGCTACATGTAAAAGGAGGTTGAAAAATTCTGACACTAGGGTTCTTCAGGTCGTTGGGCGACTCGGTGTCCCACACGGAAAAAAAGCATGTGAGTAGTAGGTATTCATTCATCAATTGCAACAAACGAAACCATGGACATAACATGGGCTTCCCCTAATAGGGGGTTTTGTTTTGCTATATTCACCACGCTTAGCTGACGGATTGGTGAGCGCAAGAGATGAGAGAGATGGCTATTGTAGCCTATTTTGGCAGTAATAGAGATACATTCCTGTGAGATAAAAAAAGTTTGAAAAATTCTGAATAGTTTATTTTCGGTGTCGAAAAGAAAGGAAGAATACATAAGGTGTAAAAATATTACCGTGAAACTGAACAACTTTCCCCAAGAAACATAGGTCGAAATATGAAAAAAATTTTTGGACGTCACATACAAATTGACTTGGTCGGTTAGTAATTTTGTATGAGAGGTCCAATTTTTTCCATATTTCGACCTATGTTTCTTGGGGAAAGTTGTTCAGTTTTATGGGCTGGTTCACCCCTTAAAATATTTGCAGCTAATATATTGCGACATTAGACTTGGTCATTATATCAGCTTGGTCATTTTAGCACTTTGGTCATTTTAGCACTATGGTTATTTTAACATCTTGGTCATTACACCTGACCGTGAAGGCTTGTATGTAACTCATTTTCGCAAAAGCCAAGTGACGTCCATACGTTTTGTAGCGCAATACATACCGTTTGATAGGCGGCGTGCCCTGCGCAGGCGAGGGCATGAGGTGGTCCGGGGGGCGCGGCAGCGGGATCGGCGCGACGCCCTGCGTCTGCCCGTGGATCTTGGCCAGCGCGTTCTGCTCGCGCAGCAGGTAGCGCCGGCACTTGAGCAGCGCGAACACCACCACCACCGCCAGCGCCGTGCCCGCCAGCGCCACCAGGATCATCAGGTAGTACGACGCCGTCTCGCCGTTCGCCACCTGCACCGCCCATCATAACAAAGTTGAAAATTGACTAGGAGAGGATTGACATCTTCCAATGGTTCATAACAATGTTCTTTTTTCTCTGAGAGGATACAGAAGGTAAATACGGTTAAGATTATTTGAACATAATTTTAGCTAATTGCGAATCAGAACCACCGAAAGGTATTATTTAATTGAACGCAAAAAGGAGCCGTGCTGAGAACTAAATAGAACTAGCTTTAAAATACTACAAACTCTGATACCAATATCTGATAACAATATATATACAGGGTGTAAGGGATGGTGTAACGATAACTTTGCAGGCGTGTTCAGATCATGAAACTGAACAACTTTTTCTACCGGGGCTATGTTGGTAAACATAAAAAAAATTCAACCTTCTATAAAAAAATCCCGATCTTGACTGACTTTGTATGGAAACACAAAAAAATATGTTTCGTTTTCCAGCATAGCCCCCATAGAAAGTTGTTTTGTGTTATGGTCTGATCACGCCTGTTCGTTACACCGTCTCTTACTCCCTGTATGAATGTATGAACTAAGACATAAATCAAGATCAACTCACCGGAATAGCCTCATGACTCTCGGGGTCACTCGGACCTGGGATGTTATTCTTAGGTCTATTTCCTATAATAATTCTAACATCTCCAACAGCTGGTTGAAATATGGCTGCTGCTAGTAAAAATTTAAAGTTATCTTCTAAACCATTCAATTCCATCAACTTCTTTTTAGTTACAAAATATATGACACCAGCTTTCAAGTCCTCATGGCTGAAGTATGATACTTCACGTTCTCTAGCGCTGGTCTTTTCTCCCGAACTTCTTATTATCTTCTTCAATACCCCGTACGAGGGTTTTCGTATTATCGTATAGATGGGATCGCTTGCGGTGAGCGTTGCCAAACTCGTAGCATCCATGTTGGCAAGAGTGATTTTCGTCTTGTCAGATTCAACTCGCAAATGCCCTAAATGCATTAGCGGCTGAACAAATACTTCTACAGTAAACGGACGGGTTGTATTGCTATTATGGACATACGCTATAAGCTCGAAGCTGTCATTAGCAGTGGTCATATCATTCTGCATATATATGACAACTCTATCCATTAAGTTTCTGTGTGAGAAATAATTGACAGGGTTTCTTCCAACATAAATCATACCGTATTGTGGCTCTCGCGTTATGTTGTACCAAACTTTGGCAACTTTGGCGTTTGTTTTGAGGTATATTTGGTCAGTAGTGATTGTAGCTACGTTGTGACCCTGTTGTAAGTGGATTGGGTGCAACGAAGTAGCGTTCAGGACCACTGGCACCACGTCGATTGTGAACACCGTGTAAGTCGGCTTGAACTGTCCATCCCAAACCCTAAAGTAAAAAGTTGCCGTTTGTAAAATGCCAGAATGTTCGTAGATTATTTTACCATTATTTATGTCTTCTTGCGTGAACTTATTTATGGATTGAGCGTCGTCTATAGTCTGGTTTTTGTCGAGCATGACGACTCGGCCCTGCGTGGGCCCGCTGATTATGTCGTACAGGATGCCGGAGGGGCCTGTGTCCGCATCCTCAGTCAGTAAGTCGTTTCTGGTGAGAGTATACTTCTCCCCTTGCACTACTTGTATCTGAGGCGTCTCTGTTAGCAATCTGAACGGCTGGTCATTTACAGGTATGATGTAAATAGGTATACTGACATTGCATAGAAGCACATAATCTGGTAACAGATAAAGGGCCATATCTATTTTATCTTGAAGAGTATCAGAGCCGTCGTGTTCATAGTTGACAACACCACTTTCAAGTTGTGTTTGGGTCAGAGAGCTCATGTAAGGTTTCAGCTCACCATATCTGGGTTGAGACCACTGGGCTTCGATTTTGGGTTGCCTCAAGCCAGCTTGCATTTCTAAATAAGAAATTACATTCGTAACATTTACTTTAATGGGTACTTTGTCTCCTTCTGGTACTTTAATGTCTGGAATGTGAACAAACTTGGCAAGGCCGCCAGCAGATACAGATATATCTATGTTAAATATCTGATCTGTGACTGGTTTTGCCAGCGCCGCTTCCACAGTAAATATAAACGAATCGTTTGTGTAAAGGTCAGAGAATGGATGGGTGTGCTCGTAGAATACTAAAGACTCGTTGACGTCTTGCTGTGTGAACTGTTTCACAGATCTGTGGTGGCTGTCCCCGGTCGTCATGATGAGCCTGCCCAGCGTTGGGGCGCGCTCCACTTTGTACACGATAGTTCTCGTTGCGTCAGAACATTTCGACATCAACAAGTAGTTATTCAGTGGCTCCCGCATCAATGGGAACACTCGTAAGTTTTGTTTCCGTATCAGTTTTAGCGATACAGACTTGGTCGATATTAGGAACGTAATTTTAGGCAGTTCATGTAAGCCGTCGGTCACATTGAAGATCATTTTGCCTTTTGTTCCATCTGCAAATAAAATCAAGCAAGATATGTATTAGGGATTATTTTTATTATTATTATAGTCGCTGGACAGATGGCGCTGTGCTTTGTAAGTTACACGCAAAAGACGGAACGTAATATATATTTTTTTTTTTTTTTTTAAACTTGGACTCGGACTCATTTAGAACGAAAGTGTCAGTGCGTGTCAGACTCTCAATCAATGTTGACTTTGCAATGTACACAGGAATCTAGTAGCATAGTCAGTTCAACGCCATCTATCGAGGTCTTGGAATACTAGTTTCTTTTTTATTCTCAAAAAGAAAACAGTGATCAGAGAGTTTTTAATACAAACTGTACGTACTTTTATGGACGAATACGACTCGCCGGTGGTCGATATCGGCCTGTGTGAAGTGGTCCACTGGGTTGTTCAACTCGCCCTCCATAGCGATGTAGCCTGAGTGGATGTCCACCACTTTTATCGTCACATTCTCTAGCGGCGTGTCGATATCGTTCACATCTGATGAATAAACAGATTATTGAAAACTGCACAGAAATGCACGTTAAATTATGATACAACTAAATTATTAGGCTGTATGCTACCCACCCTCGTTAACTCACTATTCACCCTAAATTAGTAGTAAACTAGCGGCCTGCCCAGCGGGCGCAGCACATAGCTAGATGTAGGTAGGTATATTTAGGTCCCTGCTTAACGCAAGACAGTAGGTAAGTGAAGAAAGAGTCGTTTTAATTAAACACAAAATATTATAATATTGTAATTTCAATCTTGCGTGAATTATAGATGATACATTTTCTATAGGTGAGCGTACGTACGCTCTGCCTACCCTTCAAAGGATAAAGTATGTATGTAAGTATATAAAGTGTAAAAATATGCAAATATTTTAAGGGGTTAACTAGTCCATGAAACTTAACAACTTTCCCCAAGGAACAAAGGTCGAAATATAAAAAAAAATTGGACTTTCCATACAAAATTACCCACTGACCATGTCAATTCGCATGGGAGGGCGAATTTCTTTTTTCATATTTAAGACCTATGTTCCTTGGGGAAAGTTGTTAAGTTTCATTGGCTAGTTTACCCCTCAAAATATTTGCAGCTAATATTTTTACACCTTATATAAGTATACACTTACACAGCTCGTTGCGCGTGAAGGTGAAGCTGCCGCCCTCCCACACGCAGAGGCCGGTGTTGGCGGCGACGATGGGCGGCTCGTCGTTGACGGGCGCGACGGTCACCGCCACCGTCGCCGGCTCGCTCTCCTTGCCGCTCTCGGTCACCGCCACCACTCTGAACGAGTCGTACAGCTCCTCAGAACCGTCGTTCACGTACTGGAAACAAACATTGATCACGTGGTGGGAAAGGAACTAGGCCCTATGAATGAAAATCGTTTCAGTTGGATGTCGATTGGATCTCAGTTGGATGATTTCAGTCATTTCATGATGATACACTTACTTTTATTTTATTTATCTTCTTATTAATTCAAACTTTGAATATTACGAAAAATTATGAATGAAGTCCGTAGTATTTTTGGATAGTAATTTTAAATGTACAAATTTTATATTTTATTATTGACCCAGGAAACTCTCTAGCGAATTGTGTATGCACAATTTCCTTTTGGGGCACGTCGTGGGCCAACAGAATGTCAAAAGAACCCCACAAGACTCCTTTAGTACATAATATAGTCAAATAAATGCCGTGTGATGCCGGCTTAGAATAGCAACATCCCATTTCGTTCCCGCGGGTGCCGTAAGAGGCGACTAAGGGACTCGAGGATTTCATGTGTTGGTACTAAAATTTTGTGTACTAAAAACGATGCGTCATTATAGTGATGCACGAAGTATCTGAAACGGCCCTCAACATTTGTCAGACGTGGCGATAGCGACCGTATTTTTTGCGGTCGTTGGCGCTTTGCCTTCCCCGCAAGGTATATATAAGGGATATATATATGTACAGTCAAATAACTTACCTGTATGTTACCAGAGTTTAACTTTAGTACCGGCAGCACATTCAACTCCTGATCAGCCATCATTATTTTACCAAACTTTGGTTTTTCGATTACTTTGTACATTAGAACTTTTCCTCTGTAGTATTCAGTGACGGTTCTGAACAGATTTGGTTTTATACTGACCGCTTCACCTTCAACGACGGTCAGATTTGAAGCCGCTACGTAATAATGTTCCGGAATTATAATTATAGTCAACTCTACATCTCTCAGCCAAACGATTCCGTTTGTGACGTCCATTTTGATTCTGTCCCGAGTACGGTTGACGCCAGACTGGACATACACTAGGCGATGCACGTTGATTATGGACTGATCGAAGACTTTGGTATGGACTGGCTCTTCGTTGTAGTTTTCAAGTTCAATGGTTCCCGGTGTTGAAGTGATTTCCAGCCAGCCGTGATATGGCCCTTCTGTTACTTGGTAGATAATGTTGGACGGCTCTATCTGAGGGTGCATTATCTGAAACGTTCACTCAGTATTTTACTTTAATATAGGGTGTAAAAAATAGCTTTAATTTAAGGGGTGAATCAGCCCATGAAACTGAACAACTTTCCCCAAGAAACATAGGTAGAAATATGAAAAAAAAATTTGGCCTCCCCATACAGTAATCGACTCGCTCGGCTGCTACATTTTGTATGGGAGGTCCAAAAATTTTTTTCATATTACGACCTATGTTCCTTGGGGAAAATTGTTTAGTTTCATGGGGTGATTCACCCCTGAAAATAATTGCAGCTATTTTTTACGCCCTGTATAAAATATTAAACAAACCATAAACTTACATTTCCGATTGTAAATGTTCGTAAATATTACAAATGTAATACAACTTACCTCTAAAACATCCTTAGTTACATTAACGCTGGTAGATTCTTCTACAATCAGTGGTTTATTCGTGCTGATTCGAAGGGGCTCCCAATAACTGGCGGGGAATATCTTGATAGGGTACACTCCTTCGCCCCAAGTATCCAGGCACATCACTTTGAACCTAAGTAAAATAATCGGTATTTTTGTTTTATCTAGTTTATTTCTATTTTTATAAGGTTACATTGAGAATGCCGTGTGATGCCGGTTTAGAATAGCGTCAACCCTAATTCTTCCCGCGTGTTGTAAGAGGCAACTAAGGGACTCGAGGGCTTTATGTGTATTACCACGTATTAGGTACAACTTTAGGCGACAAGCTGACAACCTGTCACTACAGTGATACACGAATCATCTGAAGGGGCTCTCAATACTTGTCAGACGATAACGACCGTAATTTTGCGATCGTTAACTCTCTGCCTACCAAGGGATAAAGGCGTGATTTATGTATGTGTGTGTATGTCTATTTATAAGGTAACATTGAGTATTGATCATATGAGATTTGGTGCATTTTCTTACCTAAATTGATCAGTAGGTGTTTTCGGTTCTCTATGCCTGTAGGCCACCCTGCCGGCCGCCACGTCAAGCTGCGTGAACGTGTACACCCCCGTCCCGTCGCCCACTTCGATAGCGCCGTGCTTCGGCTCCTGAGTTATTTCGTACCGAACGTCTTCTTCCAAACAATTCATGTTCGTATCAACCTACGAATTTACAATTTTGATTAACAATGAGCCAACAAATACATGCGATATTATATACAGGGTGTAAGAGACGGTGTAACGAAAACTTTGCAGGCGTGATCAGACCATGAAACAGAACAACTTTTTCTACGTGGGCTATGTTGGGAAACGAAATGTTTTTTTCGAGTTTCCATACAAAATCAGTCAGCTGATGGGTAATTTTGCATGGAAGATCAATTTTTTTGTTTACCAACATAGCCCTCATAGAAAAACTTGTTCGGTTTCATGGTCTGATCACGCCTGCAAAGTTTTCGTTACACCGTCTCTTACACCCTGTATAAATTTGAAATGAAGGATACCTGCATGTCCCTCGTTGTAATAACAACAGCTTTCCCATTCTCAACAGTAGAACCATTCGTCGGATACATCCTGATAAACGGTGGTGATGCTTGGATTTCAAGGTTCCCGTTCACGTCGAACATTCCATCAGAAATCCAAAAGGCCATTTTCCCGTACTCTTTGCCTTGGTGTTTAAATAGAACTAAATTCTTATTTATATCGTCTTGAGAAAATTGTGCTATTTGTTCGGTAGGATTGTCCGCTCTAAAAATCCCGCCGTTCGGGGGATCCTTAGTATATCGCTGGACTGTGTATATAATGTCAGACGGTTTTGTATCTAAGTCTGCGTCTGTATAGCTGAGGTCCCGCGCAGTGATCAGTCTTGCGCCTCCGTGCACTATGTGGAAGACGTTATCGTTTGCCCGAACCGGACTATTATCGTTCTTTAAAATAATATCAATATGGAACACACCAACGTATTGGAAATCTTCAGGTTCAGGGCTCAACGCCATAAAGTGGAACGTGTCATGGCGGCTCTCCGAGTCATCGTGAGCATAGTACACTCTGTCTGAGTTCAGTTCTTGTAACGTGAAGTAAGTGGTGTTGTCTCTTACAATTTTAGAAATGTCATTGATGACTTCGATTTTGCCATGTTTTGGTAGGTGTGTAATATTGAAGACGAGATTGGTGACAGTATCAGTTCTGAAGTTGAGATGCGTGGCTGGTATCGCCATTCGCGAGCCCTCCATAACGTGCAGTCTCTCCAAGGTGGTGTGCACTCTGCCCGCGGCGTGGTCGGAGCTGATCGCGCCGGGAGTGTGTCTGATTGTCATCACACCTGTGATGTTTTCACATTCATTCGCTTCGACTACGAATGAGAACTCGTCCTGTATGTGGGAGTACGCCCGCCTGTGGAGGCGGTACCACAGTTGGTTCGTATCGATATGACTCTGAGTGAACGTACTGTGACTCTGCAGGTGATGTTTCCCGGTGGACAGATGCAGTATACCATATTTCGGTGGTCTGATCACCGTGTACTGGATTCTGTCGCTGGATATCGGTAACGGTTTGGTTTTGAATTGTAAATGCTGTGACGATATGAATGCTTCTCGTGTATTATTCAACACTAGCTCCTCGTTCACTGACTGGTACAAGTCGAGTTTTATAAATGTCAGTCGAAAGTCGTAAAGTGTGTTCGTCCGTACCGTGCCTACAGATGCTTTGAACTGTGGACAAAGCACACGAGTTAAAATACAACGACACACTTTAGGGGGTGAGTAGACCTAAAAGCGACCTTTATACGGGATTTCTACCCCAGAAAAAACTCGAAAAACCTGCCCATAAAAATAGGTAGGTAATCTTCAGGATAATTCCTATAATCTTATTATTTCCAAAACATGATACTAATCAGTTGCGCGCGCGCCCCCCCCGAGCGAGGTCGTGTCATTACGACTAACGATATGCATTTCGAGCATCTACCGCATACCTCGAAAAAATAATTTCGGTGATTTTTCTCGCGTGTGTTTGTGGATTTTATACGCTAATCATGACGGATCATCAAAATTTGATAATTAACGAGCTATTATGCTTCTTACAATGTAAATCCGAGGTTATGAACGAAGACAGTTTGCTTCAAATTTGTGATTCAAACTTTACTGACAAGGAAGTGAACGACGCCAGGGATATTCTTACCCAACTTTCTCTCTTACGTAATACTAGAAAGGGAGAAGGAAAGAAGAAACGAGTGCTGCAAGATATCCTTAATATTATTAAGCAAGCTGAACTGGGTCAACTGCCCACTTTCGTCGCGAAAGACTTACATCGTTTACCGCCTGTAACCTTTGACCACATTGACGCCACGGTGTTATTGAAGGACATACTTATCCTTAAGCAGGACGTACATAGGATTAAGTGCGACTACGCAAAATCCTCGGACATCTTGAACATTCGAGAGCAGTTAGAAAACATCCATCAAAGTGACACAGAAAGACACGACCTACAAAAGACACAACGTGACACGAAAGGACAGGACCAAGAAAGGACAAAGAACAAAAAGAAAAATAGAAAGACAAAGAATAAATCCTCAAATAATTCATCATTAAACGAGAGGGTAGTGCATAAATTGACTCAACGGCCGTCTGCTGAGCCGTCCGCGCTCGCAACCGTCGGTGTACCGGCGGCCGCGGCGGTCCCAATACCCGCCCATCTAGCCGCTCGAAAATCATACTCGTCGGCTGCCGATACGAATGCGAGTCAAGTACACAAAGCCGCAGCGCCAGCAACTACAAGTAGCCCGAACAGACAATCATCTTCTATTAGGCTGTATAATTTTGACGATACAATTATTGACGTCCCTAACGACAGTTTTACCACTGTGGTACACAAAAAGAGTAGGTACAGAAAAATTAGAAAAAACGTAAACAAAGTTGGGAAGGCCCAACTTTCTTCGAATAAAATCAAGGTTGTACCTAAACTAACCATATCTACGTATCGAGGTTTCAAAGTGAAACGACAGAAACTGATATAAAAGATTTTCTTCTTGACTGCGGGAAAACTGCATGTAAAATTGAAAAACTTGATCAATATAAACAGACGGACTTTTCTTCGTTCAAGCTTTCAGTGCTGCAAGAACAGGTGAACTCTTTTTTAAGCGAGGAACTGTGGCCTTCTGGAGTAGTATACAGGCGCTTTAAAAACAAGCGCCAATTCCTACCATCAACCGGTAAAACGGAAAATAATAATGAAAAGTAGATTTGTCACATTCAACTGTAAAGGTATAAAACGAACTTATCAGCACGTCAGAGATCTCTGTAAGGATTACGACTGTATAGCTCTCCAGGAACTTTGGCTGATCCCGGAGGAGATCGATTTTCTGCAAAGCATACACCCAGACTTCAGCTACCATGGTATTTCGGCGGTTGATACATCGACGGGACCACTGGTGGGACGTCCGTACGGAGGAGTAGCTATTCTATGGCGAACATCTATGTTTACGTGCGTGACGCCGCTCGAAACCGGTTCGACGCGTGTGGTCGCCGTCCGTGTCGGGCTAGGATCGGCTGATCGAAGTTTCATTATCATGTCGGTATACATGCCTACGCAACACATAGATAACCTACCGTTGTTTACGCAGTGTCTAGCGGTGTTAAATGCAGTGATCGAAAACAATAGTGAAGAAAATGTAATGTGTTTTGGTGACTTTAATGCGGACTTATCGCGACCTAATAGTGTGTTTGGCCGGGAACTGGACAGGTATTGCGAGGACCAGGACTGGGTATGTGTTGACACTTCTATCTTGGGTTTATCATCGGGTACCTATACGTTTCGTAGTGATTCGCATCACACTACTAGCTGGATCGATCATTGTCTTACAACTCAATCCGCGCGGCGTATGTTTACCAACGCTTATGCGATAAACGATGTATTTGATTCCGATCATTTTCCTGTAATTTTTGAATGTAATATCGATTTAGTAGTACCTAAAATAGATATACAGAGTAATGGACTGGTGAACAAAGTAATTTGGGGCACTAGAACTGTAGATCAAATTAAGAATTACACTTCTTTATGTAATAAATACCTTAGTGAATGTACATGGCCCAGTCTAACGAGTACAGAAGACATAGATTTGTTTTATAATCAAACGATTAATTGTATTAAACGTGCTGCTGTGCAATCGTATAAAGGTAAAACTAAAAAGTCATTTAAAAAACATGTAACCGGCTGGAACTACCATGTGAGTGAGAGCCACGGCAGGGCCCGTCTGGCGTATCAGATATGGCTCTGCTATGGCTGTCCCTTGCAGGGTAGGATCTATGACGACATGTATAATACGCGTAAACAATTTAAAAACAAGTTAAAATGGTGCCAGCGTAACGAAACTAAAATAAGGGCAGATATCATAGCTATGTATAGGTCCAAAAAAGACTTCGCAAATTTTTGGAAAGAAACTAATAAACTTAAATATAAATCGAAACTCCCCGTGTCAGTTAACGGTACCTGCAACCAAACCGAGATTGCGAATTCTTTTTTGAAAAATTTCAGAGTCGCTAGCTCGTTAGGTGTATCACAGCAGGGCCGCACTCAGGGACCGTCGTCGCCGGGGGGTATGCCCGTTAAAGAGACGTGTATTGATATCAGTGCGGCACAATTGTTTACATGCGTTAAAAATATGAAACGAGGCAAATCTCCGGGCCACGACGGCCTAAGTGTGGAGCACATATTTTATGGGGGTCAGATTTTACCTGAAAAATTGAGCCTGCTTTATAATACATGTATAAAAAAGAGTTATCTTCCTAATGAATTAATGAAAACTATTGTAGTGCCCATAGTGAAGAACAGAACTGGGGACGTTTCCAGCTTGTCTAATTACCGGCCCATCTCATTGGCTACAATTGTGTCAAAAGTATTTGAGCGGCTTCTAAACATGCATTTAAATGAACGCAATATCCCACTAAATGGAGCTCAATTCGGATTTCGTAAGGGGCTGTCCACAGATATGGCTATATTCGCATTAAAGAACACAGTAAAGTACTACGTCAGTAAAAACACATCGATTTATGCGTGCTTTTTAGATCTCAGCCGCGCTTTTGACACAATTGACTATAGCATACTGTGGGACAAGCTAGGAGCAACAAAAGTTCCTGACAAAGTGACAGACTTACTAACATATTGGTATTCCCATCAAGAAAATCAAGTGCGATGGGGTGATGCTCTTTCTGACTCATACAAGCTTGAATGTGGGGTTAGGCAGGGTGGACTTACGTCACCAGTGCTGTTCAACCTTTACGTAAACCAGCTGATAGAGGAGCTCAGCAGCGCCAGGGTCGGCTGTCATGTCGGAAACGTATGCGTCAATAACTTGAGCTACGCTGATGACATGGCGCTGCTGAGCCCGTCTCCCGTTGGTCTTCACAAACTGTTAAATATATGTGAAAAATATGCACTTGCTCACGGCCTCACTTATAATGTTAAAAAGACTGAAATTATGATATTCACAGCTGGCCGAGGACCAGAAAAGATACCTACTCTTTCTCTCTGCGGTAGTCCATTGAATGTTGTTCAAAAATTTAAATATTTAGGCCACATTCTTAACTCTCGACTTAGTGACGAAGATGACATGGAGCGACAGCGGCGCGCTCTGGCCGCGCGCAGCAACATGCTGGCGAGGCGGTTCGCTCGCTGCTCGTGCCAGGTCAAAGTGACCTTATTCAAGGCGTACTGCCAGGCGTTCTACACCAGCCAGCTATGGAGCAACCACACGAAGGGTGTATACCACACTCTTCGTGTGCAATATAACAATGCTCTCAGGGTAATGCTTGGCCTGCCCTGGCGGTGTAGTGCGTCCGGTATGTTCGCTGAGAATAGGGTCAAAAGTATGTGCGAACTATTGAAAGGTATCAAAACATCATTCCATAGAAGGCTATGTTCCTCCTCAAATGAGATCACCAAAGTAGTATTTGAAAATATCTACACACTAGACAAGTTCTATACTCTGAAATAAAGTAGTTCCTACCCAAACTATTATTGCCTACAATATAAAGAATGATGTACCTACGGATATACTGTTGTACCTAGATACCACAGTGAATGTAACTTGAATTTAATGTATCGGATTGTTTTACCTGACTGTTAATTTAGTTTAACACAGCGTTAATTTATAATTTATATCAATTAATATTGATATGATATGTTATTTATGTTATGTTATTTATTTATTAATTTAATTTGACAATTGACAATTTACAATGTAATGTTAATATGGGTATCTTGCCTGAAATAAACGAATTTTAATTTAATTTAATTTAATTTAATAATTTGGCTCGATAGGAAAACTTCGTAAAGCTACCTCTTTAAAAACATTATATTGCATGTTGTATGAATAATACCCATTAAGTGTTTATTATCAAAATGAGCGCCTTACAATACTTTATGGACATATTATTTTCGATTTTCAATTAACTTATTTCCCTCCCAAGTTATCATCAATAATACGAAAAAAATCTTCGAATCCGCAAGATTCCGTCCTGTTCGCACGCGCGCAACTTGCCGTTTGTCAGAAAGGGACCGGTTGTTAGCTCGTGTCAGCCTCTTAAGGACCTATGATAGAACGATGACCTTCTATTACCTTGAATTCATCATGAGAGGGGTTGCCCAGTAGATGCATGTATCTGACGTGTCCGAAGTTGATCATTTCGCTGGTGAACGCGTCCACGGTCTGCCAGGTGCCGTCGAGCGAGCGCAGACGTTCCACAACTCCAAACTGCGGCGGTTTTACTATGTCGTACCTGAAAAAAATAACACATAATTCGCTAGATGACTGGGTCATTCTCTTTTCTCTTTTCGTGTGGGACACCTAGTCGTCCAACGACCCAGTGAACCCTAGTGTCAGAAATTTTTCAACCGCCTTCTACAAGTAGAAGGCTTTTGACATGGTTGTGTAACGAACGCCGCCTAAGTAATTATAGACAGCAACCGGGACCTACGGCTTAACGTGCCATCAGAAACACGGAATCATCTTTCTTACGGACAATGGGGTGGTTCAGCCCGCAATGTCCAGGCTGGCAACAAATTCACAATGTGATAAATATCGACTTTGTGAGTGATCCACCGAGAATCGAACCCGGACCTATCTGCGTCAAAGGCAGTCGCACTACCACTGCGCCACATCGGTCGTCAAATCAAGCATCAGGCATTAGTAAGCTAGCATCACGCTATTTGTCTACACACAAAATGACCATTAAGTCAATTTGTATGGGAAGCCCAAAATTTTTGTTCGGTAGGATTGTCCGCTCTGAAAATCCCGCCGTTCGGGGGATCCTTATCATATTTCGACCTATGTTTCTTGGGGAAAGTTGTTCAGTTTCATGGGCCAGTTCACCCCTTAAAAAATTTGCATCTTCATTTTTTACACCCTGTAGATAGTGCAATATGAATAAAGGTATAGCAGCACACACGTGATACACATGTTTTCTGAAACAACCTTGGAAAACAATCCTCAAAAATGTCGGACGTGGCGATAGCGACAGTATTCTTACGGCCGTTAACGCTCTGCCCACAAGGGATAAAGGCGTGATATATGTATGTATAGCGGCACTTACTTGACCTGCATGGAGGTGTCGTCAGCGTTGGTGGCGAAGGTGAGGTTGTCGGCGGTGATGAGCGCGAACGAGTTGTGCACGAGTTGCAGCCCCGTGTTGTTCACGAGCCGCACCTGCAGCGGCACCACCGACACGCGCAGCACGCCGGGACCGCTCGTCTCTATGCCGTCTGATACCTAGCATAGATAAACACATGATACAGACACATTTTATTCGTACAAGTGTAATAATATAATAAAAGTAGTATAAAATAAGGTGTAAAAATATTAGCTGCAAATATTTTAAGGTGTGAATCAGCCCATGAAACTGAACAACTTCCCTAAGAAACACAGATCGAAATATGAGATTTTTTTTGAACCTCCCATACAAATTGACTTGATCGGTTGGTAGTTTTGTATGAGAGGTCCAAAATTGATTGTGTTTCTTGGGGAAAGTTGTTGAGTTTCTCGAAATATTTGCAGTAATTTTATTTACAACCTGTATTTACTTGCCACTGGCAAAGTATTCATCAATCCTCATTTACTCATCATAGGCAGACTAGATTGTACACTGTTTACACTGTTGCCGCCACTATGGTCCCTGGAGTTTAGGTGTGTCTTTGTGGTACCAAAAGTCAGCCTTACCTGCAACGCCAACCGGATAGAAGTTTTGTTCAATTGCTTATCGCTCGTAGATCCGTGGACATACGAAATTATACCAGCATCAATATCTTGCTGTGTGAAAGAATCCACCGGCTGGCCAGACATTTCTATGTGTCCGCTGAAAAAATAAAACCGCGCGTTAAATCTGGGCCCTAAGTCTGCTAAATGAAAATAGTTTCAGTTGGATGTCGATTGGATCTCAGTTGAATGATTTCGGTTATTTCGTAGTCTGCTAACAGTTTGAAGTATAGAAAAATCACAATGGCAATTGAATGACAGTTGAGTTTAGATGGCGTTACAAAAAATAGCAGACTTGGGGCTTGTGCTTGGGGCCCTGTAAGAAATCATTTAAACCGTATAAAAACGTAAAAAGAAACAGTAGATTAAGGTTGCCTGGAGAGAATGCTACCTAGCATTAAGGCCGCCTTGTTGTACTGTTTCCTTTGTTTGTGTTTTCTACATGTTGTTATAATTTTGTGCAATAAAGGAGTTCTTTATGTTGTTATGTTATGTAGATTAATTCATCGCTTACCTATTCGCTTCATTATTCCCGTGTAGCACGGTGTACAGCAAATCCTCAGGCGGCGTGTCTGGATCTTCTGCTTTTAAAATGTCTGATGTTATCACTTTCCTGGTACCCTAAAATTTTAGCACAGTAGGTATTATATCATGTTATTCACTTTTGGCTGTCATTTTGTTGCCTATTTTTAGGTAATCCTGTAATTTTCTTAAACAAGTTAAGGGATAGGATATCTCATGTAGTCTTTTATTTGGTCATTTCAATAGTTGACTTCCCCTCCTTTGAAGAGCCCTTCCTGTATCGACTACATTCAGTAAGCTGAATAGTTATTTCTCCCATTTGAAAGAAAACAGCATCATTATGTAAAAAAGGATGTCAAGTTTGCAGACGCACGCAGAGGTCGATGACTGAAATAGCGCCCTTATCCAGTAATAATACTAACGTCCACACTAACGTCACACGTGTGCGTGAATGTCATTTTTCTGTCCGTTTTTTTATTGGAATAGTATAAGCCGAAAGGCGCTGGTTTTGCGGTTTCGTCTAAGTTAGCAAAATGTACGTTCCGTCACAAATACATCGCGAATACGAGTATATGTTTTCTTCCAAATGAGAGAAAAGTACTTTACCAGCCACGGCTAATATCACAACAGTATGCCTCTTCCACTTGGGAAATATTTCTTGACCATATTATTCGTAAATATTTAGTCTGTGTCTTATGTACTTGTTAATAAACGTAAGTATTTGCAAAAATCATGCTATTGGCATTAAATATTTATAAAAATATCTACTGTTTCAGTTTATTATACTCACATGTTAAATAAAAACGTTAAACTGGTGCTTTCGGCGGGTTGTGTCATAAAACATGCAACTACTTAATAGCGAATAATAAAAAATAAGTAAAGCACTGTCAACACTCTGAAAAAGAAATAAAATTATAAAAACAACTGTAAGTAATCAAACATTATTGGGTTAAACAAACTAACTAAACAATCTAATAATAACGTGCATAATCAAAAAACGTGCGATTATCGCAATAAATTATATTCAATTGAACTGAACAGAGCTAAACTGGATTGCTTCAGCTTCAATCACTGTTCATGAAAAACTGATATAAAAATAAACAATTGGGGTAAAAAATCTGAATGATACTGAAAGAGAGAAAGACCAAATAACTTCAAAAGAATTGTTTAAAAGAAGAATCAAAACACGAATCAATCAAAAAGGTGTAACCAATTATTTGGCCGCTGATAGAAATAATTGAAATAAAAACTCGTGTTGCACCGGCCCAAATTAATGGGGTAAGAGCAGGCACACAATTCAGCAGATTTAAGGTCCGTATTTTAAATCGCACTCAACTCTGACATCGATCTTAAGACCGACTTTTAATACTAACAGCATCGGCGCCGTGTGATGCCGGTTTAGAATAGCATCACCCCATTTCTTTCCCGCGGGTGTCGTAAGAGGCGACTAAGGGATTTGAGGGTTTCATGTGTATTGCAATTTTTTCATTTTCAATCATTTTCATAGTAACTATAGTAATACATGTCTGAAACAGCCCTCAATTTGTCAGACGTGGAGTTGGCAATCGTATTTTAACGGCAGTTAGCGCACTGCCTGCCCTGCAAGGGATAAAGGCATGTTTTATATATGTAACAGTATCAGTCGCACTCAAGGTCGATCCCAGAGTTGAGTGTTGGTTATAAACACGGGACTTCATGTAGGGTCCGTACTTGAGTGAGCCTCAGCACTTTTCCGGGCAGAAGGTTCAGGACCGGCGGGTCATTGGCCGGCGTGACGTTCACGTGAAGCACGAAGGTGTTCCGCCCTTGCAGGTAGCTGGGCAGGGTGAACTTGGTCTCCGGAACTAGCTCCATGTCGAGCACTATAGCGTCCTGGTGGTTTTCAGAGCCGTCGTGAACGTACCGGACCTAAAAAATTACAGAAACAAAATAGTGAGAGAGCGTTATTTCTCATAATAGTAACAGAGCGTTATTTCTCGACATTGCTTTAATCACATAGTATAAAGCAAAGTCGCTTTTCGCGTCTGTCTGTATGTATGTTAAGCTTAGATCTTTAGAACTACACAACGGATTTTGATGCAGTTTTCTATATTAGATAGAGTGATTTAAGAGGAAGGTTAATGTGTATAATACTTGCCGGGAAAACAACAAGTTCACACGGGAAATTAGGGTCACAGCGGGCGGAGCCGCTGGGCCGGGCGCTAGTTAAATTATAAAATAAAATTTAATTATGACGTGTGATACCGGCTTAGAATGGCATCATCCCATTCTTTCACGTGGGTATCATAGAAACCGATTAAAGAACTCGAGAGTTTTATGTGTATTGCAATTTTTGGCGAGAGGCTGGCAACCCGTCACTAAAGTGATACCTTACTTATCCGAAACAACCCTCAAACATTTGTCAGACGTGGCGATAACGACCGTCACTTTGCGGCCGTTGGCGCTCTGCCTTCCCCGTCAGGGATATAGTCGTGATTTGTGTATGTATGTATTATTTTAATACGACGATCGATGTGGCGCAGTGGTAGTGCCACTGCCTTTGACGCAGAAATTCCGGGTTCGATTCTCGGTGAGTCACTCACAAAGTTGATATTTATCACTTTGTCAATTTGTTCCCAGTCTGGTTACGACATTGCGGGCTGAACTACCCGATTGTCTGTAAGTAAGATGGTTCCGTGTTTCGGATGGCACGTTAAACCGTAGGTCCCGGCTGCTGTCTATGATCACTTAGACGGCGGTCGTTACACAACCATGTCAGAAGCCTGCTACTTATAGACGGCGGATGAAAAATTCTGACTCATCGGGTCGTTTGACGAGTCGGTTTCCCTCACGAAAAAGAAGGATTTTAATTCAATTTTCATTTACCTTATCTCTAGACAAATCCATTAGCGTGAAAACTTGTTTCGATTTTGCCTCGCCCTCAGCATAACTTGTGTATTGAGGCGTGTTTCTTTGCAACGACAGGTCGACAGCTATCCTCCCGTGTTGAGGGGACTGCACCACGTGCAACAGCACTCCTGAAGGCCTCACACCGTACTTGTGATGGTCCAACACCACGTCGATGTTCTGAGTGGTGATCACTGCCACGCCACCCTCTTGGACCATCAAAGGATACAACGCCACCAGCTCCAAGTCGCTACTCGATTTGGAGAACACCTAAAATGAATAGTTGATTAAGTTAATAAGGAATATGGTAGAATGGAAGAGATTACAGGAGGCCTTTGTCGACAGATGACAAACTGATAGATGATAATTAAGTAATAATATAGAGATGTATTATTTATTGCGATGGTAATATCAGTAATAAAAGGCTTTATTTTTATTATAAAACATCCACAACTGGCAATCGGAGGCCCAAGATCAAGACGAGTGGCGCGAGAGAGGGGAGGCCTTTGCCCTGCAGTGGGACGCTGAACAGGCTTATAAAAAAAAGTTTATGCACACAAAAGGTTTAAAAAAATATTTGATAGAATTCACAATAATTATCTCTTAACTAAAAATAACGCTGTCACTTTTCGGTGAATAGGTTTAGAAAAGGATAGCAGATTAGATATAATAGACTATTTTAATTCTTCGCTATTTTGGACATTCTAGTTGTCAAACGTGTAATCATCGGCTAATTTTGACAGATAACGGGTAAAATACGTGACAGCAAAGCTATTTTTTGTGTTAAGATTATATATCGAATCGACACCTATGTATGTACGGGGTGTAAGGGACGGTGTAACGACAACTTTGCAGGCGCGATTAGACCATGAAACATGAACAACTTTTTCTATGGGGTATCCCAATGGGGTGTTGGGAAACGAAAAATATTTTTTGGAGATCCCATACAAAATCACTCAGTTGATCGGGAATTTTGTAGGGAGGTAGAAAAACGAGGGTACCCATAGAAAAAGTTGTTCAGTTTTATGGTCTGAGCACGCCTGCAAAGTTTTCATTATACCGTCCCTTACACCCCGTATATTGCACAAAATAAAACTTAACCTAACCAACCTAAGGCTGCGTCTCCACTGAAGCGGGGCTGCGGTAAGCTGAACTGAGAGGGGCATGAATTGACCAATCAGGGTGCGTCTCCACTGAAGCGGGGCAGGGATTCGGGGATTTTGAGGCTCATGATTGGTCAATTCATGCCGCGGTTAGCTTAGCTTAGCACAGCCCCGCTTCAATGGAGACGCACCCAACTTTAACAGTAAAAATGCGAAACAAATAATTTAAAAAAAATCCTAACCAACCTTATATTTCTCAGCATAATCCGGATTGATGCACAGTTCGGAGTCGCACTTGCAGGTGAAGTGGTCGAGGCCGCGCTGCTCGCAGACGGCGCGGCGCGTGCACGGCGGGTGCGCGGGCGTCGCGTGGCACGGGTACCACCACGCGCACTTTGGGCCCACGCCGTACGTCACCACCGCGTTCGGCAGACCGTACAGCTTCTCGTCCACCTCGATAGGTTTGATGCAGCCCTAGAATGATCCACAGTCTTTATACAGAGAAATAAGTTTGTAGATAATTATACTATGTAGATTTTTAGGAAATACGTATAGCAATTTTGTTAAAAGATGCCGTTCATGCTCCGCTCAGCTCAGCTTAGCGCAGCCCCGATTCAGTGGAGACGCACCCTTATGCTGGATCTTGAATAATGTAAATACTCTTTAAACTACACCTACGTAGAAAATGCCCTATAGCTTTATGAAACGTAGAGAGGAACATGAGTAATTTTTCACGTTTCAAATTAGCGAGAGACAAAAATCAAAACAAATTACTTTTCTCCCTAAAGAGAAAAGATGCAACTGTCAAAACTTACGTAAAACGAAAAGTAAATCTATAAATTTTGCAGGCAAAATGAAAGACTTGGCCGAATGAACTTATTGCTTTTGCTTCGTACGATATTATATTTAAAAAAAAAACAATATCGCGCGAATTCGCTTTGGATTTTGTAATTTTTAGATTAATTAAACTGTTTAACTATTAGTATTCGTTTTTTTTATTCTTGCAGGTGTAGTGTAAAGCACTATGAATCACTCGGAAAAAAATCAATTGCAAACTCGTGTGTATTCACGCCTCAGCTGCGCTGCGGGGCTCAAACTACACCCTCGTTAGCAATCGGTACCTTTCTCACCGCGTGATCTATGGACTGTTCTACATGTGACACGGATTAATAAAGGTACCGCCATACTGGAATCATGTACCACCATGCTGGAGTCATGTACCACCATGCTAGAATCATGTATCATTAGACTAGAATCATGTACCATTATGCTAGAATCATGTACCATTATGCTAGAATCATGTACCACCATGCTAGAATCATGTACCATTATGCTATAATCATGTACCATTATGCTAGAATCATGTGCCATTATGTTAGAATCATGTACCATTATGCTATAATCATGTACCATTATGCTAGAATCATGTGCCATTATGTTAGAATCATGTACCATTATGCTATAATCATGTACCATTATGCTAGAATCATGTGCCATTATGCTATAATCATGTACCATTATGCTAGAATCATGTGCCATTATGTTAGAATCATGTACCATTATGCTACAATCATGTACCATTATGCTAGAATCATGTACCATTATGCTATAATCATGTACCATTATGCTAGAATCATGTGCCATTATGTTAGAATCATGTACCATTATGCTAGAGTCCGCTGCTTTGATTCCTCTGGCGAAGGCTCTCTGTCGTTTGTCGGTCTCGATGCCGCCGAGATAGTACGAGTCGGCGAGGTCGAGGTACCGCGTACCGCCATTCTCGATGCGAGTACTCATCGCTATGTCGTCCACGGACAGCTGCAACAATATTCACAATTTTCGCTTTGTTTCATTTGCAAAGGATCATGACAACTTTTGTTTGGATGCTCGTCCTGGATTTCATCGGTCTTGCGTCATACTTGCAGGAATCGCATCAAAGCCAAAGTTATATAATAATAGAGATTAAATAATGCTTATCATTTTAGCATAGGGAATTTTTATGCAACATACTAGTTCTGGAGTTATTGAGTGTCAAAGTCGGGCATCGAATGAGACAAAAGTGCTGATGTTTGGCGCTCTTTAGTGTATTTAGTTCTAAATACGTTATTTTCGGTAAGCAGTGTAGAAAAGGTTTACGCCTCAGTATTTTTTTTTTTGTTAAAATAGGTAAACGTAGATTTTCAATTTTATTTTTATTAATTTTCCGGGTTTTGTGCAACAATTAACGTTGCTATTTTTCATTGAAGTTGGCGATATTATATATTGCATTCATTTTTTTTGTTACGCAAGACACATGGTTAGCCCTTGTATAGGCATTCTTCTTTCTTCGTATATAAGATGTAAAAAATATTCGCTGCAAATATTTTAAGGAGTGAACCAGCCCATCTTTTTTTACACCCTGTATAGTACATTTCCGTGTGATGCCGGCTTAGAATAGCATCACCGCATTTTTTACCTATGGGTGTCGTAAGAGGCGACTGAGGGATTTGAGGATTTTAAGTGTATTGCAATTTTAGGCGGCATGCTGACAAAATGTCACTATAGTGATACACGCCTAACCTAAAACGACTCTCAAATATTGTCAGACGTGGCGATTACAACCGTAATTTTACGGTCGTCAACGCTCTGACTACCCCGCCAGGCACAAAGGCGTGATTTATGCATGTATGTACGACTACGGTAGAGGCGGCTCACAATCAGATTCTTAAATATTTTAATCCAATAACTTGACTTGATTAATAACGTACTAAAAAACTGTATTAAGATAAACATACTTCAAAAGGTACGATCCTCCCTAACTGGGGGTACACGCTAGTGATGAAACGAATATTCGCATTCGCGAATATTCGTTTCATCACTAGCATGTTTTTGAACATTTGCATTCGTATTCGCAAAATGCTTGCGAATGTAAATATCCATAAAACCTGGTTCGTAGATTTTAGTGTACCACCTGTAAGCGTGAATAACCGATCGTTCTTTTTCCTAAAACGGGTTTGTAAGTGTTCGTTCGTCTCATCTCGGCAATTTCCAGATTAAAATGCGATTGCATAGTAACAAACAACTGTCGCGGCAAATCAGCAACCATTTTATTGCCGCAAATATATGCCGCAAAATTTAAAAACCAAACATTCGTATTCGCATTCGCGAATATAGGCCTCAGATATTCGCATTCGCATTCGCACATTCGTTACATCACAAGTACACGCCACACTCGCAATGCAAAGTTATAAGATTTAGATAATAGCTTTAGATAATTTTGAGAACTTTGTTCTAACAGGTACCAACTAATTTAAGCATATTCCTCTTATTTATTTAACTAGCGGCCTGCCCCAGCGGCTGCGCTCGCTGCAACTCATTATCCCGTGGGAATAAGGATTTTTCCCGGCAAAGTATTATACGTAAAAACCTTCCTCTTTGAATCACTCTGTCTATTAAAAAAACCTGCATCAAAATCCTTATCGTGTCGTTTTAAAGATTTAAGCAAACATACAGACAGACGCAAAAAGCGACTTAGCTTTATACTATGTAGTGCTTTAAAGCAAACAATATCCCTGTGACTGTGCTTATGTGTCTGCACTATGGGCCCAACCCGCCAGTATTTTTAATGTACAAAAATCACACTCTATTTTTTTTTTTTTGCGACGAAGTGCAACATGTAGCATTTACCAACAAATGAGCATAAACTTTCGCTGTTAAACAAATAACACCAAATAATGTTCTAAACATAGTTCTAAAATATCGACCGATGTGGCGCAATGGTAGTGCGCCTGCCTTTGACACAGAAGGTTTCGGGTTCGATTCTCGGTGGGTCACTCACAAAGTTGATATTTATCATTTTGTGAATTTAGTCAGTCTAGCTAGGACATTGCGGGCTGAACCACCCGATTGTCCGTAAATAAGATGGTTCCGTGTTCCGAATGGCACGTTAAGCCGTAGGTCCCGGTTGCTGTCTATGATAACTTAGACGGCGATCGCTACACAACCATGTCAGAAGCCTGGTACTTGTAGAAGGCGGTTGAATAATTCTGACACTAGCGTTCATCGGGTCGTTGGACGACTCGGTATCCCACACGAAAAGAGAGAGATACTTCTAAAATACTATAGCTAAGTTGATTGGACTAGTCACTAGAAGCAACCTCACTTTATTATGCATGCAGGCTGGCATGCAGGTCGTGTCGCGAGATTTGCCAATAAATTTCTTATTAACATATCAAAGTCAAAAATCCTATTATTAGGCATGGAATAATGACATATTTTCTTAAATCCTATGGCAATTTTAATACGAATTTTAGTGCGGATAAAGCAAAATACCAGGCCGGTTCTATCCGCTGTTGCTATTATCTATATAACATGGTTCATTAAATGTATTACATCTTTTAGGCGACAGGCTGAAAACCTGTCACTATAGTGATACACAAACTATCTCAAACGGCCCTCTGTATTTGATAGACGTGGCGTTGTTAGCGACCACATTTTTACGGCCGTTAACGCTCTGCCTACCCCGTAAGGGATAAAGGCGTGATATATTATAATAATGGCTTAGCGGTTCTTCAGTTATTGGGGGAGGCCCATGTCCAGAAGTAGGCTGCTGTTTATGACAGTATTGAATTACTATTATATTTAACCCAAACAAATATTACCGCTATTTTTACTTTTAATATAATAGTATGTAAGTATAATAATAATAATAATAAGTATAATAGTAATAAGTACTTTCGCATAGCCAATCGCACTGCAACATATTGGTAGTAGCAAGTACTTAATTTCGCAATGCACTAAACTAACTGAAGGGCTAACTAAACTAAATGAAACTAAATATAATTATATAAAAATTTATGTCAGGAACACAAGGTTTTCCAGATTCTTGACATTACTCTCTTAATTTCACTCAAAGATCTGTCATTGTATTTACGTCAAGAAATCAACAGAACTTGAAATCTTACCTCAATCAAAGAGGGGTTGAACAACAAGTTCATCTTGTGCCACTGTCCGTCATTGACCCGGAGCGTGTGGTCAATCTGTCCGCGCGCCATCTTCACGCGGACCACCCCGTCGAGGATCTCGGCGGCGAGGTAGTCAGAGCCGCGGCCTCCGCCAGGGTTGTACAGGATCATCGCGTTAGGAGTTATCGTCTTGAACTCTATCTGCCATCTGAAAGACAAATACACTTTTTAGCAATATCGTGACGCCCGATGTGGCGCAGTGGTAGTGCGACTGCCTTTGACGCTGAAGGTTCCGGGTTCAATTCTCGGTGGGCCACAAAGTTGATATTTATCACTTTGAGCACTTTGTTCCCAGTCTGGTTAGGTTAGGTTAGGTGAACCACCCGATTGTCCGTAAGTAAGATGGTTCCGTATTTCGGATGGCACGTTAAGCCGTAGGTCCCGGTTGTTGTCTATGATCACTTAGACGGCGTTCGTTACTCAACCATGTCAAAAGCCTGTAGAAGGCGGTTGAAAAATTCTGACACTAGGGTTCATCGGGTCGTTGGATGACTCGGTGTCCCACATGAAAAGAGAGCTATATCGTCCAAATATCACAAATAGTTGCAAGTCCTAGTAATAAAACACATACCTGCCACCAGCTCTGGAGTTTATCTTGGGCAATATCAAGTATGCATTCTCATCTATGAAGCTGATGTCTGAGGAGAGGTCTGCATCGAACTCCGGCGCACAGTTCCAAGTCACACCCTCCACGTGGACAGAACCACTGCGACTGCGAGCTTTCTCTATAATCTTTACGCCGTTGTAGTACACCTTGTTTAAATAAAACATTATCATTTAGAAATCCACTGATTTGACTTTGGAGAATATTATGTAAAGAATTATTTAAAAAAATGAAATATCTCAATATACGTACATCCTCTATACAGCCCCTAAAGTTCTCCATATGTCCTAAAAAAAGTTCTGAGAAGTCTCCTTGTCCTCCAAGAAATATGCCATAATGAATGTTTAACTCAAAAAATCTTCCTGGCAGCTTTTTTCGGACTGTATTCTCATCAACCTGTGTAAAGAAATTAGGAAGCAATGACATACAATATCTCTAAGTTTTATGCAATTTAATCTGGAAAAAGAGTATATGCAGACACAACCTACAGTGAAAAGGAAGAGGTGCAACATATCTTACTATAAAAAATGTATAAAAAAAATTACATCTCCTGATCTGTAAATATCGAAGAAGGAGGATTTATATTTGTTATCTGTATTTTTTATAAACTCAATAAATTAGTTTGTCGAATTAATACTCAATATTACGATAACAAAAGCAAAAACAACTACATAATATCCTAATGATTAAAAAAATATCTACTTTATGTTAGAATTATTTCTTTCTTAATTAATTCAATATTTAATCATAGAAAAAAACTTTTTGTGGTAAAATTTGAATACCAGACAATACGATCATCATAGTTTATAGATAGTTTTGTTGTATTGAGCGCTTTATTTTACTCACTTTTCATTCGATACGTAAAGCAGTATACGCACGGCGGATGTAACATCAATTGCAACCTCAGAAAGTTACCATTAAAAAACCTCTGTTGCAATTGATAGGTTACGTACCTCGGTGCGTAATCTACTAATAAAAGATGCTTACTTTCATAGTAAGGTTTGCTTCCCTCCGCACAATGCTGACATGATGCCACTGTGTGTCGTTCAGGTAGATCCCTTTTGGTGAAGAAAGCTCACTCTCTCCAGCTCCAAGATTGATGTGTAACTTCAATCTGCCACTTTCTAAACGAATCTGTAAAACAATATTGTTCACAATCACAAGTAATGAAACCCTAATATTAATATCATAAAGTTATATAAACAAAATATTTGAAATTAATGCTGAATAAAATGAGAACAGAATCATATTTTATGACTTCCTGTTCTCATGCTAATGCGCTCATCAAAATTGGGTGTTTTTCACATATTCATGAAAAAAAAAATACTTCTAGACAAAGGCATAGTAATTAATGGTATATTATGATTAAAAATAACAAAATAAGTTAACCACAGGAGCACATCACCTTAACAATTTAAACAAAAGTTTTTTTTTGTAAGTGTAAAAATAATAGTAATACAAAAAATATGCTGAACAAACAAAAAGAAGGATTCCCTTTCAACTAATTTATGAATTTGGAAATAAATTACATCAATACAATTACTCAGTAATAAGGTTTTAGTAAACTTCCTATTATATTGCAGGCAGCTATTTATTTTAAACTAGCGGCCCACCCAGTGGTTCCACCTGCTGCAAATTGTTTACCAGTGCAAATAACACATTTTCCTGGCATGCATTAACATAGAAACCTCCCTCTTGTATCACTGTGTATTAAAAAAAACTGCAACAAAATCCATTGTGATCTAGGCATACATAAAGATACAGGCACAGACACGGGAAGTAACTTTGGGTCTACTTGCTTTTTACAATGTTGTGATGATGAGGATGAATTTGGTCTGTAATTTCATTTTGTTACTCACCATACAGTAGTCAGTCTTTCCAGCTGCCAGCAATAGAAGGGCATCTGATAGTCGAGTACGAAACTTGAAGCTGATATCAGTCACTCCCTTGGCTTCTTGAAGTGGATAAGCCACATGACTTGCTCCATAGAATGATGCTAAAATTGACAGTATGTTGTTATTATTATTACTTTTACTTGGAACTTTGTAGATACTTGCATATGAATAAAAGCAGAAATGAATGTACTTTTGAATGACTTTGTCAGCTTAATAACAACATAACTATGCAAGTGAAAACTGTGGGGTGGAGACAATCCAAAGCGTATCTAAGTACCTACTTACCTTTATCGTAAGCGACTCCGAAAGAAACTAACGATAGAATTATCAGAACCAGCATTGTCATGGTAAACCGAGACGAAAATATAATTAATCAAGACAACTTATGCTAAAACTCTAGTCAGAATATTATTAACATAGATCATGTTTGGATTGTGAGCTTAAAATTAGACCTATAGTTCAGAGAATCTAAATACTGAGACAGAGACATTTCCATTGCTTTTTTTTGTGTTTGTCCATTGAACAGGCAAAGGTCTTAAGACCATACAGCTTAGTCTTTAGTAAATATTTCATTTTTGAAAAGAAAACTTATCACGCACTATTTACAACAATTATGTACATTATTTACAGTCTTTTTTCCAAAATAACACTTTAAACCTATTTTTATTCAGTTTCACAGATATTTTTTCTTGTTCCCGCCTTTTTTTCTTAAGCCGTTTTCTTTATATAGGTACACTTGAACTTGAAATCAACACGGCAGGCGTGGCGTGGCGACACAATCAGTGTTACCAGATTTTTTTGTAGAAATATATCTAAATTTCTCTCAGACAAGGGTTGCTTAAAATCTGGTACGTTGTGAAAAAAGTCTCGTACATTATTTAAAGAAAATCTATCATAATTATAATATTTTGATTATTTTTCATAACACGTGTGGTAGTGGTAGTAAAGACAAACAGCGAACGCGCGTTTAGCCCCCGCGGACGCGCAAAATGCGTACCCGCGCGTGGTTGTTATTATTACAACTCTGAACCACTTAAATTGAAGTGATCCGCGCGCACAAAACCTGCGATCTAGCATTTGCCCTTACTATTGTGCGCTTGAATTGGCCAAGTCGATCGATTTCTGTAACAAAAGTTAATAAATTTCTTGAGGGATTTCTCGTTTGTCTGGCAGCCCTGACCATAAACAACAACAGATTGTTCTCTACGTCCTTTGAGGTCGAGGCAATTGATAATACCTCTAAACCTCTGTCGAACGCTTAGCGCTGCATCTTTATTATATTAAAGAGATCTCTTCTAAAGATATGTTTTTTTTTTTTTGCAATATTTAACAGAAAACCACGTTACAGAACCGGTCTGGCTGGAGCACATAGCAGATAATGGCTGGAAGGGCTGGAGTGTTTAATTGACTCTGAAGGTTCAAAAGACAAGTTTCCACACCAGGAACATAAAATAGCGTCCAGCATTGCCAGCCATACGATAATTATCGTATTTGTATGATAACTTGAGGTTCAGTACAGCAAAAAATATCGTACGATATTTCTTGAATTTGTACGATATTTTTGAAAATGTGATCTTTTCATGTATCAGAATTTAAAATTTTTATTCCTCCACAGAAGATCGCGCTCGGCCTTGCATACCAACTATAATTAGGGATTTTCTAAGGCCATAAATCACTTATACATATTTGTTCTGAAGAATACGTCAAGTGTCACGTTATTTTAAGAAAATGTAGATGGCACGCATCGGGATACTGGGTATTACTAAGATGTTGTATCTTTGATCGGAGCGTCAGTATAAACAAAAAAGTTTATAACTAGTTCCTAATCCACGCCATCTATATTCTCTTTTATACTACTCCTAGGTACATAAAAAGTGCCGTATTGCACATGAATTGCACAAACTAGACTAACGTGAATTCCGCCAAGCGAGATAAATTTAATGTAATTTCAAATTTTAATCATCTTTCTCTCTCTTTGCTTCTCCTTAAAAAAAAGCATTTAGTCAACTAAATATATCAAAACGTTATATTCTGTTTCGTACTCTATCTGCTTACCCACTATTTTCCTCTCTGTTTCGCTCACGCTATCTCATTTAGGTTTCTGGCAGAATCATCAGCGTCACAGCTTGCTGTGGCAATAAGCTGAGCCAGCGCCTTTTCACTGTCACACACACAGTGTAGTGTAGTACAGTGGCTCCCAGCGACATGGTTGCACCCTCCTATATATCAACTGTCATATTATCGCTAATTACCTTGTTGTTGCTTTTTTGTACTTGTTGTGTATTGTGTATGTTTACAGTGAATAAACGTATTTTTTATTCTATTCTATAATATATTATTTGTTGACTAAATGCATTTTTTTCATACCATAACTTACGACTTTTTATTAAGTAAACGAACTTAAAATAAATATGAATACGATAATAAAATTTGTACAATAATTTTGATAGCAAGCAAAATTCCAAATCAACAGTTGGCAGCACTGGCTCTGTCAAAAAACAGAAACAGACGGACGTCTGGGTCTGGAGTCTGGACTGGATTTGTCTGCTTGCCTGCCACTCGCTTGCTTTCTCCGTCGGTCGGTTGAATATTTTCTTGGGTTTCATACTGAATTTGAAAAATCAGGTATTCGGTTCGCTAGACTCCCATCCGTGTCTATCTATCTGTCCAGTAATAACATAAAGAAGAGACCAGTACTAGACTCGAGAAGATAATCAATAAAAATCAACATGAACAACTCCGCTGCCAAAGTAAGTAGCGATTGCCGCCAATAGACAGACGATAGGTTATTCCAGAAGATTGGATGCTAAGTGTACACTTTTTCAGGTAGGCGAAATCTTCCGGGAAGCCGGCACAGCGTTCAACAAGCTGTCGGAGATGACCATGCTATTACATCCAATGGGCGACTCTCAACCTGGGTAAGTTAGCGCCCTTACCACTGTTTAGAGTCATTTAGTTTGGTATCTCTTTGAGCGGAAAAGTTTGCAATGTAGTGAAGATTTAATCTGCATGTATTAGGCATGCCCCTTCTGCATGTTTATTCCAAACAAAAGCAACAACATGTATTTGTTTTTTGAACCCCCATAACTTTGGTTCCCAATGTACTAGAGCAATCAATATCTTGGGATTTGGAGAGAAAAAGACATCAGATTTCAAATAGAGGCAAGCTTTTAAATTTACACACCCTAAGTCCACCCACCGACTCAAATTTCATAAACTCTACATCTTAGTAATGTATGGCTTGGTTGTTTCGCCTACTGGTCAGAGTATACCTACTTGTACTTCAGAAACAATTTTATATAACACATAAGATAGCAGATATTTATATCAGACAAAAAGTGTTCATTCATATTGTGGATGACAGTGAAATGGCCAAGCCATATATTTTTATATTTTATAAGCTGCGCAGTGAGTCACGGGTGCCGGGTGAGATAGTATCGATGTTTAGGTATTGGTACGGCCACCAAAGGAACAGTGTAAGGTGGGCAGGGGTGCATTCAGACGTGTACGGGTTGGAGTGCGGGGTGAGGCAGGGGGGGTTGACCTCGCCACGCCTCATCAACCTGTACATGAATCAGCTGATCGGCGAGCTCAGCAGCGCTAATGTAGGTTGCTCTATAGGCGGGGTGCCTATAAACAATATTAGCTACGCGGACGACATGGTACTGCTGAGCCCGTCGGTTGGTGGACTGCGGAAGCTCCTGCGCATCTGTGAGACATATGCTGAGGCTCATGGGCTCAGATATAACCCTAAAAAGAGTGAGTACATGATATTTAAATCTGGTACCAAGTGCTACTCATCCTCATTACCTATCAGTCTTTGTGGTGCGACCTTAAACAGGGTAAATAAATTTAAATATCTGGGTCACTGGGTCACGGATGATTTGCGTGATAATGAGGATATCGAGAGGGAGCGCAGGGCGCTTTCTGTCCGGTGTAATATGCTGGCTCACAGGTTTGCTCGTTGTACAGAAGCAGTAAAAGTGACATTATTTAAAGCTTACTGTCAGTCCTTCTATACGTGCAGCCTGTGGACCAGCTTTACGCAGCGGGCATACAGCGCCCTGCGCGTCCAGTATAATAATGCGTTCAGGGTGCTGTTGGGACTGCCAATTTTTTGCAGCGCATCCACAATGTTCGCGCAGGCGCAAACTGATGACTTCTATGGAATCATTAGGAAGCGGAGTGCCTCGCTGATGCAGCGATTCCGAGGCAGCACTAACAGCATTCTGTGCGCATTGGCCGAGAGGTGGGACTCACCAATACTTTAAAGGTGGATGCAATTACATGTTAGCTCATCGCCTTTTATAAAGTAATTTCATATCTCTAAAATTTATATGATTTTGACATTTTTGGTTTTTAATTTATAATTTTAATGACATCTTCTAATTCAATTTAATTCAATTCAATTTAATGTATTCGATTTTGACATTTTCGGCTTTTAAGTTTATTTTATTTTTAATGTTATCATGAATTGTTATGGACATTGTCTGAAATAAATGATTTTTAAGTTAATTTTAATTTAATTTAACTAAATTGTAGAGTTTATGAAATAGGAGTTTGTTGACTTGAGAGTGTTTGAAAAGCTTGGCTCTATTTTGAGATCTGAAGTCTTGTTCTCTCGTGTTGGTAATTTTTACTAGAAAATGTTTTGGTGGGATAAACATTTCTGTATGATTATGTTTCCTGAGACTGATGGAAAGTAATAAAATAATTTTTCTATTGTTTGGATAAACAGGCGCAGAAGATGTGTCTTTATAAAACTTGATGAATATGAATAGGTATTTATTGCTGGCTTTCCTATTGTTGTTTCCGTCTGACTGAACCCGTCAGTCAGATTATACTTTTCGATCAACTATCCTTTTCAATGTAGGTAGGCACTGTAAGTTTGCTACATTACTACATTAGTAGCATTGATCTTGAGATCCGGGTTTAAAAGATTCTTTTTACCAATACTTAATCTTTTTACTTTGATGGGCTTAATGGTTAGCAGATATAATATATTAACTGATAGATATAAGGGGTGAAGTTTTCCCAAGTAACATAGAAACATTTTTTTTAATATACTTCTCATCCAAAAAACTAGGACACCTTACAAGTTTATCTTTCATACAAATCACATTATTTTAAAGGTGTATTTATTTTGGAATAATTGTCTGATATTGTGTAAAAGTGAGTAAAATACGGTTTATAAATATGAATGAGAATGTCCTGAAATCTAAATAGTTTTTGATAGGTTTCATGTTTTACCAAATCCTAAAAACGAAAGTCTCTATTTGTGTGATGAGAAGTGTATTTGTTTTTTTTATCTTGTAGAATTTTTAATAATATATTATTTAACAGTGGCAAGTGGACTGATGAAGAAATAGAAATGCTGCGTGCCTGCGTGCATCGGTTTGCTGTGGACTTGAACAAACTTAGCCAGCATATCAAGAATAGGACAGTGTATGTTTTTAAAATATTACATCAAATTGCTTTTGTATGTTTTACATATTTTAAAATTTTTCCTTCCTAATACCCTGTAATTATTTAATGTAGCTGCAAGTCAAATTCTCTTTCATTTTTGTTTGAGAATGGGTGAATCATTTTTTGCCATGTGATGCCGGCTTAGAATAACATCATTCCACATCCTTCCCGCGGGTGTCGTATGAGGCGACTAAGGGACTCGAGACTATTGGTGTATTACAATTTTTAGGCGACAGGCTGACAACCTGTCACTATAGTGATACACATGTTTTCTGAAACAACCTTGGAAAACAATCCTCAAAAATGTCAGACGTGGCGATAGCGACAGTATTCTTACGGCCGTTAACGCTCTGCCTACCCCGCAAGGGATAAAGGGGTGATATATGTATGTATGTATGTACTAGTAATAAAAGCAGAAATTCTTGTGTATTACAGATCACAAATCCGCACCACGTTGAAGAAGAACGCATTTGAGGACGCAGGTATACCAGTGCGGCAGGTAAGCAGCACCGTGACGAGCGCGCCCGCGCCGCAGACGCCCCAGGTAGCATCTCCACTGAGCCTGCTCACCCAACCATCCGTTATAGGAAAAAACGCCGAGGTTCAAGTCTTTCAATAATGCAAAATTCACTCTTTATTAGTTTTGTGATGTCTTTAAGTTTGCCGGGGATTTTTTTAGAAATACAGGGCGTAAAAAAATTTGCTGCAGATATTTTAAGGGGGGCATCAGCCCATGAAACTGAACAACTTTCTCCAAGTAACATAGGTCGAAATATGAAAAATAATTTGGACCTCCCATACAGTTGACTCGCTCGACTTTTACATTTTGTATGGGAGGTCCAAAAATTTCTTTTATATTTTAACCTATATTACTTGGGAAAAGTTGTTCAGTTTCATGGACAGGTTCACCCCTTAAAATATTTGCAACTAATATTTTTACACCTTATATATAAAGTTTACAAATTACATGTACAATGAAATCATGGGCGTGCCCGCATGGGAAGCATTTATAGGAAAAATGGACCCTGCTAACCACACTGTTGTTGGCGTAAGTTCTTACTTCTTTCATGTATTTTTTTTTGTTAACTAATTCTTGTCTCGTTAATTCTATTTTGAAGTTGGTTGACCACTTTTGTATGGCTACGCACGCCTACTTCCTGGCTGTGGCTATTTCAACTTGTAAGAGCTGCAAGTAAATACAAGCGAGCCTCTTCGTTTCTGGCCAACTCTCCGCCCCTAGCTACAGAATTGGATAGGCTTGCCAGGTCCTCTCATCTGAAGGCCGGACAGACCTTCAAGTTTGGCCGAACGTTACGGTAAAAAAGCCGGGCAGTTTTAATATAAAAAAAACTGTTTGGGTAGGAAAGCCCGACACCTTACATTTTTGAAGATTTTCGGGGTTAATGTTAAAAAGTGGAAAAAACCAACCGTGGCGACGAGCTGTTGGGGCGACAGCGCTCGCTTCCAGCACGTGCTTGTTCCTTCACAATTCGGGATCCGCGCGAATTTCGAAGTATAAAAAGCCTAACAAAAGCCGGGCAGGCCGTACGCCGCTTATTTTGGCCGGACATTCAACCAAAAAGCCTGACCCTGCCTAAAGCCGGACGCCTGGCAACCCTAGTGCTGGATTACGTCTGTAGGTAAGCACTTCGGGTCACCTTGCTACAATGCTGGTCCTTATCTCTGAGGTCATTTCAGCTTATTGAGCTATATTTGTAACCAATGCCGGCCATGCCCACGATGCTCAGACAGACACAGGCTGACTAGGTCGGAATCGGTTTAGGTCTCAACAGAGTGGTTTTCATCACCAAGAGCATAGCCGGAGTCGGATTGCCGTGCGCCTATTAAGGGATTTCATAATTTTTATAGTCCCCAATACAAAGGCATTTTTGTAACGAATCTGAGGTGTGTGCTCTTTTTACATACCACATCCACTTGCGTCTCTGTGTACACTAGCACATATTTTGTTTTTCTTACGTCATGTGATTGATATCAAATGACTAAACACAGAGTATACTATAGAAAATCTGTGTTTGCCTCCCTCCTGGTCCAAAACCTAGGCACGCCCATGAATGAAAATATTCATTACTGTAGTCCGATACCATTTTCAGACTGCAAATCGAATTGTACTTGTTAATTGTAGTTTGGTAAAACGATCCTCAGTTCGTGGAGTTTGAGTTTATTTTTTATTTTATTTTGCCACTTGCACCCGGCTACTTTCGCATGCATTAAGATAAATCTAGGAGGACATGCATTCATTATATAAGCTATTTCGCATGAAGTAGATTTTCCATAATGCACTTTCAGATTTGACTAAATAAGTTTTATATGATATAGTAGTAAATACGGTTATAATCTGGGGTTTCAGAGATAAGGTTGGGAAAATGGTTTGTATCGTCTGTAAAACCCTAATAATGTAGTGGGCCACGTTTGTGTGTAGTTAAGTTGTTATTTTCATCGTCAGTGTACCTAGTGCCATCTATATTGTGAAGTAGCAACAGAGATTTTCTTGGGGCTCATGCCCTGTGGCCTATGCAACGAAAATACAAGTACAATCCTACAGACAAAAAAGACTTGTATTTAAAGGTCCTTAGACGTAAGTAATTTCGTTACAAGTTAAGGATTTCCTATTAATCTCTGCGATAAAAACTAACAGATTACTCAGAAGGCTTCAAATATGGTACGAAATTGGAAGTCTGACTCAGAACACAAAGAAATAAAACAAAGACAAAGAAAAATAAATCATAATAGTAAAAAAACATTGAGCAGAAATTATTCTACTTCTTATTTATATATCATCCCTATCTATGGAAAATTGCTGCTGAGCTTTTCCATCATTCGCACCTAGCGCCACCTACTAGGAACTAAACAAAAATTTAGAACAATGACATTGACATTCAAATTTTGAGTAAATGAAATGAAAGAATCGATAGTGTTGTATTTCGACTTGTGAAGTTAACTTGTAATCGAGATTTTGAAGTGGAACTGGCGAAGGTAACATTGCAAGTGTCTTCATAAAACGCCTGTAACCTGTAAATTGTAACTGCAAGTGCGCTACAGGCAGATTTTCGCCTGTAATTGTAGGATTGTACTTGTACTTTTGTTGCACGGGCCACTGCTAGTCTTATCAACATACCTACTCTTAGGCCGTGCGCTGCGTCGCGTGAAATGTCCGCGCGGAAGGACATGCCCGTATTTCACCATTTTATAAGGGATTTCTACCCAAGATAAATGCAGAAAACCTACTGTAAAACATAGGTAATAAATCTTGAGGATATTTGTTATCGTGTTTTGTTTCCATGGTTTGATGGATTACATCGCATACCTACTGTATAAAATAATACCCACGCAATAATAAAGTGTTTATGATTAGAATGAGCGCCTAACAATTCTCTATCAATCCATTGTTTTTGATTTTCAAATTACTTTTTTTTGACCGAGTTATCATCCAAAATACGAAAAATCATAAATCGGCAACACAGCGCACGCCCTTACAGAATAGGGAATTTTCTTTTATTATTTTATATTATTGTTCTAGTCGCTGGATAGATGGCGCTGTGCTTGGTATGTTACCGCAAAAGACGGAAAGTAATATTTATTTTTTGTTTTTGGGAAACGGACTCGGTCTCATTTGGAACGAAAGTGTCAGTGCAGCCGTCAGCCAGTGTTGCAATGTGTTTTTTTATTCCTTTGGCATTGGAATTTTAACTGGAATATATTAACATAGTCAGTTCAACGCCATCTATCGAGTTCTTGGAAAACTAGTTCTTTTATAATTTTCAAAAAGAAAACTTCCTATTACGGACATTGCCGAAAATACGTCGTGTAATAGCGTCCTACAGTCGAACTTCAGTCGGGCGAAGTAGGCAAACAAGCAAAAGCTACACAGGTTTCTTTCTGCGAAGAAGTGCGGCTTATACCCCTAAAGCTTGAACCCCTTTATTTTTGGAAAACATGGGACATATATTTATGTGTTTTTATTAGGTTGTTTTTAGCACTACCATTGTCATTTACAATTATCTAAATAATTTAAAATTGACCTAACAACTTAGATAGAAAAATTAAACTAGGAAAAAGTCATCCAGTGCGCCTCCATGAGACATGGTACCCAAAACGCTGGCAGCGTTTCCTCTATGTATGGCCAAACTTAAGCGTTGGCCGAGGAAGCTGCCAGCTCTCCGGTCACCGTTGGTCTCATTGAGGCGCGCTGAGATCTCGCTGATTAATTTTTAATAGTTAGGGCCCCAAGAGCCCATCGTCTCAAAGCCCTTTATTTGATTTGAACGTTTTCAATTTATGATCAGGTGACGCTAAACATGCTGAATGCTTCGGAGAACGAGGTGGACGTGGAGGGTCTCGGCGGCGACGTCAAGCTGGAGTTCGAAGCGTCCAACGAAGAGGTGGCCACCTGAAACTTGTTAAGCTTTTCTTTTTTCTAAGTATTACAACCTCCTTTAGTTCCTTAATCCATGTCCAATTGTGCTAGATTATTTGATGTTAATAAACAAGATACCTTAGGCCCGTATTTATGAACCGCACTCAATTTTTGAGATCGATCTTGAGTGCGAATTTTGAGATGCTGTTAGTATTGACTGACATTTGCCATAATCGCTCTTGAGATCGATCTCAGAGTTGAGAGCGATTTATAAATACGGACCATAGTGACTGTTCGTGTGATAAAACTAGGCACCGCATCACTGATCGCTGTAACTTGATTTTTTAAAGAAACGATCCCGAAAGGGCAGCATTATTGTTGACATCCCGCACATTCTACCAATACCTATGTCATATACAGGCTGTAAAAAAAAATTGCTGCAAATATTTTAAGGGGTGAACCAGCACATAGAATCGTACAAAATGTACCCGCCGACCAAGTCAATTTGTATGGGGGGCCCAAATACTTTTCATATTACGACCTATGTTCATTGGGGAAACTGTTGTTCAGTTTCATGGGCTGACTCACCCCTTAAAATATTTGCAGCTAATATTTTTACACGTTATATTTTGGAGAGAGACAAACAATAATGTTGCCATTTCGGGATCGTTTCTTTATCTGTACGAGATATACTAGGAATATTATAGTAATTTTAAATTCCGTAAATATATTTTTAAGTGAGTGAGTTTTAAGAGTGAGCTTTCACCAATGGCATTACATACATACATAGCGAAATTACGCCTATATCCCAGGCGGGGTAGGCAGAGCGCTAACGCCCGACAAATATTTAACGGTCGTTTCAGATAAGTTGTGTATTACTATAGTGATTGGTTGTCAACCTGTCGCCTAAAATTGCTGCCAACCTGTCACTATAGTGATACACATGTTTTCTGAAACAACCTTGGAAAACAATCCTGAAAAATGTCAGACGTGGCGATAGCGACCGTATTCTTACGGCAGTTAACGCTCTGCCTACCCCATAAGGGATAAAGGCGTGATATATGTATGTAGGTATGTACTTGTGACTTTCTGTATATTATGTGACGGGCATATGCCTGACTGAAGATTTTACGACTGCCTGGGGAAAACTAGGTTTGCATATAAAGCCGCTCTTTCGCTCCCCTTCAATAAGTCTCCCTTTTCTCCCCTACTGCGAAATTAATATTAGTAATGTCCTCGCTCGATCTTCCATGAATTGCCAAGGCAACCTTACCCAAACCCACGCTTGCCAAGATCGTGGTACTTACTTACTTACTTTCATTTTGGGGTTCGCAATAAATCTATATACATTCATACACAAACCATAATTGTATGTTTCTCTGATTGCTTTATTCTTTGAGCCACCGCAATACTTACTGTATTTATGAAGTCACAGTTTGGTACACATAAATCAAAAATTAACTTGTTTTCACTGTGTTCGAGTGTATTTTGAACTTGAGTTTTCACTTTGACGCATCTCAGATTACACCCTGTGTATGTTTTTTTATTCGGAACCTTATGGTTTCATCCATCGATATGTAACCGCTTTCTCCACCCGAGGCCAGCTGATGCGATCCTATTGTTTTAAAGTTTGAACCTCAGGTTATTAGGTATTTCCAAAAGTTCATTGAAACTAAAAAAAGAAGTAAATGAACTAGGTAAGCTCAAATCGCCGAGGACAGCATGTAAATAAATAAATAGGCTTGTTTCCTGACAGGTCAAATGAGCTACTTTTTAAAACGATCTAAAACGGTATTTTGTTTGAAGAACTAAAAGTATGACGTCACGCCGTCAGCCGTAAGTATTTGGATGGCGTCAAAACACTTACTTCTATATGATTTTTCTGTTTATTAATTCACACTTTGAATATTTCGAAAAATGATAAATGAAGTCCGTAGTATTTTTGGACAATAGTTTTAGGCGTACAACTGTTATATTTTTTTTTGAAACTAGCGAATTATATTTATATAATATTAATTATACTCACATGTTTTAAACTGTAGGATTAATGTTTTCTGGGAAATCGTAAAGTTGCCTTTATTTACCAGTCTCTACTCCAACATCAATACTTAACTGACATTGTACAGAAAGGTAACATTAATTTAAAAAAAAAACCCTGTAATTCAGTCATTGTAAGATTGCTTACTTGCTTAGCTACTGTATGTATCGCATTTCGCTGGTCTTTCTTTAGTCCCCTATATATATGGAGAGTAAGAAAATTGTAAATAAGTAGTTAAAATAAATAAACCGATCAATATAATTAATTAGGTAATTTAGGTATGTATTTTAGAATATTTTCAACTGAATAAAATAAGGCGTGGGAAATAAAACTATATGGTTTCAATAGTCATAATTGTCATAATTTAATTTACATTCATTAATACAATTGCGACATGTGTGGTCTAAGTGCTATATAAAACGCATACTCCTCTGAACATAATATATGTAATACCATTATTGGTAAAATTATACTTATATAATTATACATAGCTAAGTATATACACTATTATCTGACTAGATTTTTATTGGTAGACACTCATCGTTTACGCAGGTAGGTAGACACACTGACTGCACATATTGTAACGCTGTAATATTTGTTTTTAGCTAAACGTCTATGTTCTTTCTTAGTAGAAAGTTCAGTATTTTATTTAGTGGTCTTATTTTTCGGTGGGACGCTGGTTTCATAAAATCTTTCATGGTGCGGGGACCTAACTGATTTAGAGGTTGGCGTTCCGCAGGTACCACAATAAATCCAGTGTTCGAATCAAACGCACTATATAAAATCTCAAAAAAATTTAACACACGAACATGTTTTTTTCTTATAATAGGTGTGTACTTTGCAATAAATATACGCTCTTTTGTGCAGTATAGCCACTATAGCTGTTTCTTGGAATCGTCTCCCATCCCGCTTCTTTTTTTCTTGTGAGACACGGAATCGTCCAACGACGGGATTATTTTTATTGTATTTCTGGATTCAGACATCAAGCTAAATAGTCTACTCCTTTATACTTGTAGTATTCACATAAGACAATGAATGCGAATTAGGTTTCTAATTTTTTACACGTACCTATATACATAGCGTATATACAGACATAAAAAAGTGTATGTGATAAATTCTATACACCAAAATGAATTCTCCAATAATAATGTCCATGTTGAAAAATGTCACAAACTGACTACTAAATCCAAGGCATATCCTAAGGTCCTAGGGCGTGCTATGTAAAACTGTTTGTTTGAATGATTTGTTTAATGGTGTTAAATTGGCGATAGTGTAAATGGGGATTCATCATAGAAGTTTGGTACCATTCGAGTGTGCGTGGTGTGTGAACTGACGACGGTGGAGTTACCCAGCGCGCTCGTGTCGGCATGGGGCAGCGTGTACGTGGAGGCTGTGGCGGCAGAGCGCATGCTCAGATCCACAGCGGCGGAGGCGGGTCGCTTCGCCCTCCTCCCACCACCACGCTTTATGGTAAATCAATGATCAGTGCTAAAGTACGAATTCTGCATCAGGTACAACTTGTCTATGGGATTGACGACTGCTCCTGTTCCTAAGTTTAGGGGCTCGTGCGCTGCATGCGGTCCGTGCTGATGCGAATGATGCTGCACTTCCAAGTTCTGCAAGCTCATTGTGTCCGAGGTGCCTTCGTCGAGCTGGTCAAAGTTGCTCCCATCCAGCGATATGTCGGAACTGCAGAAACTGTCACCTGAATGAGTGGGGTAGTCTGAAAGAAAAATTAAGTGTCAATATCTACGTCAATATTATGCTTTCTGGGCTAGGGGATCTCCACTATCATTGGGTATTAGAGAGGTAAGATTAGTGCTATGTCAACGTGCTGAATATTGGGAATGAACAATTGGGGATTTAATAATCTAACTTGATTTGTTGGGAAACTAAACTTACCATCTGGTGAATATGGTAAGTTAGGGTTCAGAGGTTGACTCGACGTTGAATAAGATCCGTCTAAACCAAGATAGTTTCCATGTTCGCTTGATGGCGACTCTTGTTTAATACTTTTTTCGTCTTTCTCCTTGTCTTTGTCGGTAGTCTTGTCTCCTTCTTGCTTAGCTTTTCTTTGAATCTTTTTCATTTTTGCTCTCTGATTTTGGAACCAGACCTGCACGACTCGGACGCTTAACCCGGTGTCTTTAGCGAGGGCCTCGCGTACTTTCCTGCAAGGTTTCGGACTAACTTCGAACGAAGCTTTAAACTGTCTACGTTGGGCTGACGTGAGAATCGTTCGCGGCCTCTTCGGTCCCCTTCTCCCGTCTCGTGGCCTTTCCGAATCGTCTATTATCATGTCGTCTTCTGCGTGTTGCATCAAGTACATTTCTTTTTCGAAGTCTTGCCGGCAGAAGATCTGGCCAGCTCTGATCACGTATTGTTCCCCTTTCTGTAAGGGCTGGCAGCACATGACACAAACGAAACATTGTATATGAAACACGTATTGCTGCGCCCGCATAACCATCTCTTGCGGTAGAAGTCGATCTCCGCACCTCGTGCACTTGACTCCGAACAATCTAAGGACAAGAAGATAGAAGAAGATATGTTTACATAAGATCGATAGGATACAATTTTGTTGTCTACGCGTAGCATTTCGCTGAGCCGTTCGCTAGCATTTTTTCGCTCGAATTCGCATTCCCAATTACGGTAATACAGGTTATCCCTCTTCAAGTTGTCCAAAGAAAAAACCTAGATTCTGGACACGCTTAGCTACCAATCTGGAATATTGTTTCTTTAATATAAGAAGAAAAAAAATTGAATCTCCCATGCTAACAATGTTGACTGATAGAGCATTTTGTATGGCGTGTGAAATTCCAGGAGTTCCAGATTGGTGGCTAAGGGTGTCCAGAATGTAGATTTTTGTTTGGAGCACGTAAAGAGGGGCACCCTGTACAAATGGAGGTTTGTTTACCTGTCGTAGTCCGGTTTGCAGTAGAGTTTTGCGTTGCGCGTGTAGCATGTGTGCGCGAGCGGCGCGCCGCACACGCAGCAGCTGAGGCAGTGCTCGTGCCACGACAGCTCGCCCACCCGCATCAGGTATCGATCCTGGATCTTCTGCCCGCAACCCTCGCATATCTCCACTATCTTCTCTCGCTTTATATTCGCGCTGAGATCTGTAATCAACACACCTATTATTTAGTAGCATGTGGATACCTACCTACATACGGTCAAATGGGGAAATGAGACTAGCGGGTAATTTAAGACATGGTCGACACTAGCATCTATGAACCAGCTATAACGTTGTAACTGGTTGAAAACTTTGGACGCTACATTTATCAACCAGTTATAAAACTATAGGATTATAGCTGGCTCATAGATGCTGGTGTCGACAATGTCCCAAGTTACCCGCTAGTCTCCTTTTCCCCCATTTGACACAAAAAAAAACGCTTCAGCATTGAATCTTTTCTTCGAACTTGTTTGACTCGTGTGATCTCAGGCTAAAGATGACATTACCATATTTTTAACTGACTATATCAAAGGTAAAACCACAGAAAACTCACTAAAACAGAGCACTATACCTACTTAGTCATTATTAGACATCGGATTATATGCACTATCAAAATGCAGAAATATGCACAATAAAGTGGCAAAAAATATGCACTAATAAAAGGCAAAATATGCACAATCAAAAAACAGTTATTACAAGAAATTTTCAACTTAAATTTTAATGATAATTTTATGTACATTATTTATACCACTATATAATATTTTAATAGATTTACTTATCAAAATGTACTCAAATTATTTAATAATAATTTTGTGACAGTAAAAACAAAGCTTGGCATCGTTAATCAAAAACTTAACTTCGTTAATCGTTAAAGCGTTGCATCTCTAAATATTTAACGGAAGTTAACGTTAATCGTTAATCCGTTAACAGACGATAAAAATAGCATTTTTTATCATGACGTCATGATATTGTTTTCGCAGTTTTCTTTATTCCTCACACGCACTTCAAGAAATATGTACCTAACAACTAGTTTCTATTCACTCGCACACATTGCGCTGGCAAACGACGCGCCGACACCGTACTTGTCAAACGGCCCGAATCTATCCGAACGTGTTTTTATCGAAGACGGCGGTGCAACCGGCAAGGCAAATAGTAAGTACTAGATTAACGATTAACGGGCTTAACAAGGAGTCCGTTAACAGTTTTCAAAGTTATATTAACTTCGTTATTTAACGATTTTTTGCCCGAAAATGGCCACTCGGCTGCCGATTGACCTACCGAAAAATAAGCGCTTTCAATGAAAAAAAATATCGAAATATGCAGAAACGCTATAGAAATAGCATTTGGATATAATCCGATGTCCAGTCGTTATCGTTAAAATGAGTGCTACGAGCACAGGCTACGACGGCTACGCGGCTACAACCGCTACGTTTTTAACGTAGCATTGTTTCGCCTACACGCTCAGAAAAATCTAGTTACTATTGTTATTAACCTAACCTAACCTAACCTACACTTGTTGCTAATATAAAATAATAAAAAGTATAAAATCACAGAGCAAAAATTACACTTACGTCGCACAAAAATGACATTTATGTCGCGCGCATCTCTTGTTTCTTAATTTTATACATATAATTTTCTTAATTTCATACAAATCCATGGTTAGCCTACGTCACATGACATCTAAGGCGGATCGCACACTTGACGCACGACGGAGCGCTAAAATATCGCAGCGGTCTGTCAAGTTCATACTAGAAACGTCACTCCCCATACTAAAACCGCTCTCGACGGACGACACTGCGATAGCGCTGCGTCAACAACGGTTGAGCGGTTTTAGTATGGTGATTGACATTTCTAGTAAGTGCGTCAAGTGTGCGACCCGCATATGCCTACGTCCCATGGCAGCAGGTGGGGGAAGTTGTACTGAGCAAGAGTTATAAGAGGCACCACCCAGGTATTTTTACTAGTAAAGCGCTAAGTTTTGCCATCAGTTGCGTTACGATACCAAATGTCGTAAAAAGTACCTCAGTATTGAAAATCCTGAAATTACCATTTTTTTTCCAACTGGCAGCCAAATTCCTGGGTGGCGGTTCTTATAACTCTTGCTCAGCACAACTTCCCCCACCTGTTGCCATGGCTCTCATTTAGATGTCATGTGACGCAGGCTAACCGTGGATCGGCTCACGTACCTTCTATACGTAATTCTATCACCTATACTGGTACATAGTTTTTGGATGCCATATTCCTACTAATGAAATGAGAAATGTGGTTATGAGACGTCATATTGCGCTATTTTCTTGGGGTCAAAAGAAAACACTTACTTTAATCTGTTACTTTTTCTGTTTTTAATTCAACCTTTGAAATTTATTATAAAACAAAATCAATAGTTGCATAGAATCTTTGTTATGACAATAGTTTTAAGCGTACGACTTTTATATATCCATTATTATTCCTGACCCAGTCATTCGCCAATTAAATGCAATTGCACGAACTTATTATGTAAAACACTCTACGTTAATTAAACAAACAAGTCTGAATTCAATTTCACACAACAATTGCCATAATTTTTATCGTGTTTTGTTCTATATGTTGTGTTTAACTGACTAAGACCCGTATTTATATAACGCACTCAACTCTGAGATCAATCTTGAGTGCGATTTTAAGATGCTGTTAGTATTGGCTGACATTTGTCAAAATCCCTCTTGAGATCTATCTCAGAATTAAGTGCTATTTATAAATACGAACCTAGGATCTTGAAACCATAATTTCGTCTTAGTTACGACTAAGTGCCGTATTTATAAATCGCACTCAGCTCTGAGATCGATCTCAAGAGCGTTTTTGACAAATGATAGGTAATGCTGACAGCATCTCGTCGCACTCAAGATCGATCTCAGTTGAGTGCGGTTTATGAATACGGGCCTAAGACTTAGTAAGTAGGTAGGGTTCAAAGATGGCAGCCAACCAAACATGTAAAAAAAATCTGTTGTTCTTGTGGTTACTAGGACAAATTTGGTATAATTTTCGTATAAACCAGAGCCAAAATTTCTATTTTATTATATTAATTTTATCCAATTTGATAGTCATTTACTGAGAAAAACGTAAAAATGTGAAAATATAGGTTACACAGCAGTTAATATAGTTTGCTTTGTGAGCTTATAATTTTTTACAGTGACCAAATATAACTGCAAGTTATAACTCCTTGCCTTATACCGTTCTCTGTCGGGGTCGGGTACCTAACCTAGGCGATTTGACGGATAACAATTTTTTTACACAGAGCGACTGCAATTTGACCTCTGCAACCCGAAGGCTAACCTGGCCCGAATCTTAGAGTACCTAAGTCACATTCAAATATCATCTGAATTCAAATTTTAATTGTAACTGTGGGTTTTCATCACGATATCTTTCATTCACCGTAAGAGCAGTCGGTAGGTAAATGTGCGTGAGTCAAAACACATTGGCGGGGATCGAACTCGGGTCTCACGGTTGTAAGACCGGTATCCTACGCATTTGGCCACCGACGCTCTAACTACTAGTAGGTAAATAGAGGTGAGGGTCAATATTTTGTGTTTGATAATATAGTCTTTAGTTACATGATACCGTTTGCTCTATATTTGTGAGTATTCTTAGGTGGACTTTTAAGTGTGCGATGCGCCTTACGCATTTTTTCTGTAGGATAAATACTCCATCTACCTCATAGCAATTTCCCCAAATGATAATCCTGTAAGAAAGTTTTGAGTGCGCGTGTCGGTAGTAAGCTAAGTAGGCAGAATTAAAGTCAGTACTTACCTAGCTCGTTTTAAATGTTGTAGAAAATAGGTAAAGGACGAAAATATTTTTGGTAAATTTTCAATTTGCTGTTTCCATGTCATGTGTGTGTCGAGAATTCATAATAATTTGGATGTAAAATAAGTCGGCTCGTTATAGTTAAGTTGTTAATATAAAATTAAAATATTCAGGTACAAAGATTCTAACCAAGAATGTTTTCATAACTAAAAAAGACTATTCTGAAGTTTGTTTATCAGTTTAGATAGGTAAGTTACACAGGACTGAGTATGATTTACGGAAAACGTTATTTAAAAGCTGCAGATAGGTTATTTGAAATGATACTGCGCGTTAAATGGGTAATATCTGGCGTCTCGGCGCGCTCCTCAGACGACAGTGGGGGCGCACGGAGTAGGGTGCCCACACGCTACACGCCCAGCGCGAGGGGCGGGGCGCAGGGTGACCGAGGTCGCCATCACGCGCCAACAAAATGTCGGCGTCGAAACAGCCTTGCCGACGGTTAATCGATGTAGGCTCGACTTACTGCCTCAGCGTTGGAGATCAATCTTTTTCGTATTGAAGTCCCTCTTTTATTTAAACAGCCCCCAAGTCTGCTATTTTTTGTCATTGTAACGCCATCGAAACTCAACTGTCATTCAATTGTCATTGTGATTTTTCTATACTTTAAACTGTTAGCAGTAAATGAACGAAATCATCCAACTGAAATCCAATCGACATCCAAATGAAACGATTTTCATTTAGCAGACTTAGGGCCCAGGTGCTCCCAACTCTCGCAACTAACTGACTGACGGTGTCAAAGGAAATGTAATAGAAGAAGTTTCCAAAAAGCAAACATGCAAAATCAGCGACACAAACTGCGCTGCCTTTCACCCCTCTTTCGAGTGTAGGGTAAGTACAAGCACCTGAACTTTGTAGTCTGAAACGTTCCAAATAAAGTAAAGGGTTGTCCTCGTTTCCGAGAATGATTCAGAAGTTTTCTACAAGTAGGTACCTGGGTACTATCACACAAAATAAATATTAGACTACCCATAGCCCCCGAGGTAGCATTTATAGGAGCAACTGGTTTTTGATAGAGTCTACATAAGTACATATATACGACTGCTTTAATTTCAAATGTCGTAATGGACATATTGTCGTAAGGCTCAGAAAATGCTGGTTTATATCTCTCGGTCTGTCTTATTCGTGCAGTGCTTTACTAAAAATTAAGGAATTATAAGCAAAAAACACTTTGTACGAATAGTAAAGCGCAATCTCGTATAGAAAAATGCTAATTTTGTTGTAAGTCTCTACAAACTAATTACTGCGTATAGTAGGTAGAGTGTGAGGTTCTTTTTTGTATATGAACCACTTATACGACGTATACGAAACAAAACCTAATAAAATTCTGGTTGTTAATTCAATTAGGTACCGACACATGTAAGTTCAACTTACAGACGAGGTTTTGAAACCAAGCCTGTAAGTAATTTCAAAGATAGAACTAGAAAAAAAGACAATTGAATCGCGACAATTAAAATGTTAAAATCAATTTTGTTTTATTTTTAATAGGAGTTGCATCCAATTAGTTGTTTTATATGATTTTAAATTTCGAACTGGCCACTACGAATTGCGTTGCTTGAACGCAGGATTTATATTTTAAATTCGTATTTTTATTACCTCAACAAATGAGTTTGTCGAATTATTACTTAATATTACAATAACGAAAGTTTACTAAACTAGTAGGTGGCGAACCACTGCAGTAAGCTAAACGCGCGAGTAGGCACAGAGCGAGTTGACGAATCGCGCCGGTCGGAGAAAAGCGCAAGTTGGCATGGCACACCGCGCATACTCCGTGAAAATAACTAATATCCTTACGATAAAAAAAAATACTTTATATTAGGATACTTTTCTTTCATATTAATTCAATATTGGTCAATCATAGAAAAAAAGTTTAGCGGTGCAATTAGAATACCAGACGATACAATCATCATTTATGGATTGTTTTTTGTATTTATCGCTTTATTTTAGTCACTTTCATTCGATATAATACAATACAATACAATACTTTTATTAATAACAACAAAGTTACATGTCAAAAGTAAATTAATTCATTATTCTCACAACGCACTAATGAATAATAATACTTAAGGAATCATTAAAAATAACATGAAAATATAACTGCACGTACCTAGGTACGTACCGTTAGGAAAGGTAACGAACTATCTTACTATACACTTAACTAAATAAATAACTCTTTAACACAGTAGTACTGTGATTCACGAAGCTATTTTTTCATTTTGGTTTTAAATACACCCATGGTAGCTGCATTTTGGACATCTTATGGTATCTTATTAAATACAGAGGGTCCAAATATATAGACGGACTGCTCAGATCGATGGAGTTTATGAAAAGGCGTCTTGAGCTGATGCTCGTTGGCATTACTGCGAAGGTTGTGGTTGGGGTTGACACCCTTGCGTTGAAATTTGTTTATGTTATTGTAAACAAATAGGCCCATTTGGTATATGTATTCGCAGGGCATTGGTAGGATGTCAAACTCCACAAAATATGGCCTACACGATTCGTCCGAGGGTATACCCGCCATACTGCGTATCGCACGTTTCTGAAGCACAAACGCGCGCTGGACTTCAGCTGCCCCGCCCCACAGCTCCAGACCGTAAGTCAAACTTGAGTGAATGGTGGCGAAGTAGCACGTCCTTCCTTACTGATTGCCTGTGCGCAGTGCTAGCCAAACGCTTTAGGGCGTAGCAGGTGCGTCCGAGTTTAAGTGCACAGCTGGTCAATGTGGGTTTCCCACGTAAGTGCGCTATCTAGATGAAAGCCCAACAGCTTAGTCGAGCGCACTTGCTGAAGTTAGGTACCATCCGCACTAACCGATAATGGCTTCGGTGCTTTGCCGTTCAAATTGAACGACATATATAAAGCAGTATACGTACCGCGGACGTAACATCAATAGCAACCTCGGAAAGTTACCGCCCTCGCTCCGCTCGGGCGTTAAAAAAAACCTCGGTTGCTGTTGATGTGTTACGTACCTAGGTACGTAATTTACTACTATTAATTGCAGTGGATTTAAACTACACTACGTAAATCTCCTGTGGTCACAAAGTTATTCAGGTCACGTTTTTTAATTTTATCGAATTAAATCGAACAATAAAAACTTTTCGTTTTAAAATGTTACTTAATCTTAATAGAGCAACATCTTAACTGATTCTTAAGCAAAACTCCACTTATTAATGGATAAAAACGCTAGAAACAGTTTTTTTTTGACAATTTAAAATGTCAGGACATAATCATCCAAAATAACTTTATGTCGTGAGCGAAAAAATCTTCTAAACCACTGAAATATTTAGTTCTGATTTTATAAGTTTAATCAGTAATGTTACGGATATAATATATCGGATACGGATACAGATGTTAAAATATTTCGAATGATCTGTATTTTTGGGATAGTTTCGGTTACGGATATAATATTTTTTTAAGGAATTACTTTAATAAAATATTAAAAGGGATCCCAGGCGCCTTTATTATATTTTAAAGATGATGTTATTGGCAACTGTATCACTACACAGTATAAAGCAAAGTCGCTTTTCGCGTCTGTCTGTATGTACGTTTGCTTAAATCTTTAAAACTACAGAACAGATTTTGATGCAGGTTTTTTTAATAGATAGAGTGATTCAAGAGAAAGGTTTCTTGCATAACACTTGCAGGGAAAACATCTTCTTTCCACGGGAAAACGAGTTGCAGCGGGCGCAACTGCTGGGCGGCCTACTAATTTTACAATAAAGGTGTCAGCTACGTCGATGCTTGAGATTTTAAGTTGTCACATTCCAACAGCAAAAGTTCTTCGTATTTATAACTGTGTTCAGAGATGTAGTGCCACCACATTTACGTGATTTTTTTACCATAAGATTTACATTTTACGCAGTCTTCATTTATTTGGTCAAAAAGTCTCCAATGACCGACGTATTTTAATTCAGCGAAACAATACGCGCGTTCGGTTTATTGAATTAAATTGTAGCTGAGTAGGGTCCTATAGACTATAGGACTTGCGCTATACTATTGCAAACGATTTCAAGTGTGCATCGCTAGTGCAAGTCTATATGGACTTTAAATGATGACAGTAGATACATAAATATTATAGACCGGAAGTCGATAAGTAGCGCAAAATTTGCTTCCAAGATTTGACCCGTACAGACTAACCAACCAACTAACGAATAAACACGGCAAGTCAAATAAAAGTTGTCCCTATTGATATGTAGCGGGTAGGTATACATATATATTGTCGTGTCAGAGAGAAAAGTCCTATTATGATAGGTAGAATATGTTCCTGCTACTGATAGAATACCTACTGTTTGGTTGTAAATACGAAAGTACCTACAGCGTGGACAAAAAGGTTGGGTGCACTTTGTAAAGACATGTAGGTACTAGGAAACAATAGGTACCTATATAACTCAATAATATAATTTATTGCTTCTAGATGAAATAGAAAATCATTCAGCGCAAAGACATCGTCATCACGAACAATCTCAATCCCATCAACAATCAATGTGTCGCCTGATGTTTAGACGCTTTCCACAATAGCGCAATACTGTCAGTATTTTTTTTATACACAACATTAATTTGACCTGTCAATCATATAGCGATAATATAAGGTGTAAAAATATTAGCTGCAAATATTTTAAGGGGCGAATCAGCCCATGAAAATGTACAACTTTTCCCAAGAAACATAGGTAGAAATATAAAAAAAATTTTGGACCATAGAAATTCACTTGGTAGGATGGAAATTTTGTAAGTTTTTTTTTTCATATTTCGACCTATGTTCCGTGGAGAAAGTAATTCGGTGTTATGGCTGGTTCACTCCTTAAAATACTTGCAGTTATTTTATTTTTTTACATCCTGTATACTGTACGGAAATAGCTTCATAGCAAAAGTTAGTATGAGGGCAGATCCTTATTTTCGCCTCTTTAGCGCCGTAAAGTTGCGCTTGCTTTCCAAGGAGGTCGACTCGAGTTGTAATCCAATCGCTGCCATCTCTTTTTTTTCATTTTATTTTTGCTCGCTTATTTTGTTTTACATAGAAGCCAATCTTGGTCTGGAGCTAGAAAGGATACCATTATATATGTTTTTCCGAAAATGCCTACAGGATGTAAAAAAGTCAACTACTTACAAATATTTTACGGGGTGAACCAGTTTACGAAACTGAACAGCTTTCTCCTAGGAGCAGAGGTCAAAACATGGAAAAATGTTTTAAACCTCCCATAAAAATATACCATCCAACCAAGTCAATTTGAATGGAGTTCCAGAATTTTTTCCATTCAACCATTGTTCCTTGAGGAAAGATGTTCGTTCAGTTTCAGATTCACCCCTTAAAATATTTGCTGCTAATATATTTACACTTTATAGGTAGTTATATGGATGTATACAATTAATTCAGTACAAATATTTTCAGTGTCCATTCTACTAATAAAACTAAATAACTTTTGTCTGATTTTTTTTTTCAAAATATGCATAAAAGTTGGACTTCCCACACAGAGTGACTCGATCGGCTGGCACATTTTGTATGGCATGGCAATACATTTTTTTCATAGTTCAGCAAAATCTTCCTAACGAATTTTGTTCAGTTTTTTGAGTAGAACACACCTTTAAAATATTCATCAAATGTAACCTTGATATCCTTAGATGTAAACATTGCACGCTTTAAGAAATTCAGCTACAAATGGCATAAGAGGAGGTAAGTTGAAGAAATACAGAATGAAACTGGAAATTGAGGAATCGGAGCAGGGAATGACTTATCTGGAACCTGATTCAAGAAACTGAACCTACAGGGATCCTAAAAACACCAATAATAAAGAACCACCGTTGTCTTACTCCTAGAGAGGATGTAAATTGAAGGATGACGATGTGAAAATTGAAATTTTACTATTAAACAGTTTTTTAAATTACGTTATAGTCAGCCAATCGAAATTGTCAGGTACCTGAGGATTAGCTAACATTTTAAGTTTTTGATTCTTGGAGTCGGCGAAACAAAAACTAATTTATAAAACTTTGTAACGGGTTTTTTTTAATATGCTTTCAATTATTCAATTTTATTTTTAATAATTCGCATTGCATAATATTAATTGATCCTATTTTAGTCTTAGATCCACCCAGAGAACATTAGGTTTCTTATCATACCTACATGCGAGAGGAGGGATATAGAGATACATGTAGTTATTCGCCATTGCGTTATTTAAATAGACTAATACACATACCATGCCTTTATCCCTTCTATCCTTTGCGGGGTAGGCAGAGCGTAACGACTGTAAAAATACGGTCGCTATCGCGATGTCTGACAAGTACTGAGAGCCCTTTCAGATGATTCGTGTATCACTGTAGTGACAGGTTGTTAGCCTGTCGTTTAAAATTGTAATACACAAGAAACCGAGGAGGGACTCAAGCCCTTAGTCGCCTCTTACCACACCCGCGGGAAAGAAATGTGGGTGATGCTTCTCTAAGCCGGCATCCCACGGCATGAAATAATGATGTGAACTGACTGACCTGTTCGTCCGGCGCAAGTGAGCGGAGGCTGCATGGCGTCCTGCATCAATCCGGGGTTAATATTCGTGTAAAACTCCAACATTTTTTTCATATAGTCCGTCACACCACGTCGCGACACGAGACGCTTCCGCGGCGCCGCTCGATCGCACAATGAGGAGCAGTTGGAGACTGGGCCCCGCTCGGCCCCGGCGCCCGCTCCCACCAATCCCGAAGGCCTGGGACACGAGGGGCTCCGCCCTCTTTCACCCGTCACCCCACCTACCAATTATACCCACCGACCGAGGCTATGATATTTTGCCGCTCCACTGAAACGGCTCCTAACAAATTGTGTTTTTTCATTCGGAAAAAATTGTTCATATGCCGACCAGACTAGACAGGCGGTCGTAGGGATAACGTTTAACGCCTAGCTACCTTAGCTGGCTATGGCAGCCGCAAATACTGAGGTGTTAGTTTATATATGTAATTTGTAGGTTAGGCAATATTAGGCAATACTTAGATACTTGCAGTAGACGGGAAACATAAAAAACTTTTCGAACAGCGCAGTCGCGGAAACAATTTGAAAAACAAGTAAACACGTTAAAATCGCGTAGGTAGGCAGACAAGCAGCACACTTAACGCACGACGGACCGCTAAAATATCGCAGCGGTCTGTCAGATCCATACTAGAAACGTCACTCACTATTCTAAAACCGCACTCGACGGACAACACTGCGATAGCGCTGCGTCGACAGCGGTTGAGCGGTTTTAGTATGGGGTTTTACATTTCTAGTATGAATATGACAGAACGCTGCGCTATTTTAGTGGTCCGTCGTGCGTTAAGTGTGCGATCCACCGTAGGTAGGCATGCATTAGGTCACATAGTAGGTAACTGTAATACTTCTTAGTGAAGTGGTTTGAAAAAATTTGCTATGCAGGTGTACCTACAAATCCACCTTCCCTTAACAGCCAAAACAGGCCACTGCTGGACAGGGGTCTCCCCCTATGCCCTTACACCCCTGTATTGCCCACCTTCTTTACCAAATAGCTTAGTAAATTGAATATTTTTTCTGTACCTACGCGAACGAAACAATATTTGTTTGCAATTTTGTATCTACCATCTAGATAAAAGGCGCCCGGGATTTCCGAGCTTCCAGGAGATTGGAACCGCTTTCCAATTAATTAAAAAATGTACTTTCAGGTATCTCATAGGGAACCCTATTAATTAACCTGGTTACGATTTTGTAACAAGGTAGAGAGCTAAGTTCGAATGGGTGAAATTGAACTGAATATTTACGAAATATTTACAAAGTTAAAATACATACATACCTATATCACGCCTTTATCCCTTGCGGGATAGGCAGAGCTTAAACGGCCGTAATAATACGGCCGCTAGCTATCGTCACGTCTGACATTTTTAAGGATTGTCTTCCAAGGTTGTTTCAGAAAACATGTGTATCACTATAGTGACAGCCTGTCGCCTAAAAATTGTAATACACCAATACTCTCTAGTTCTTTAGTCGCCTCTTACGACCCCCGCGGGAAGGATGTGGGGTGATGCTATTCTAAACCGGCATCACACGGCAAAAAAACGTCCTATTATAGGAACAAGGATGCAAACATTTTTATGTGCAATTCTAAAGCTTATATAAAAAACAAACCGCTATCTTTTTTGTCGCTCCAGTCATTCCGCGAACGTTACCATGGTTGAATTTGTACTTTAATACAGAACTCATGCGCCGGAGCATAAAACATGTTATTGATGGGTCGAGCCGAGGGAGCTGAGAGGTATCTCGACCCGACATGGGCACCAACGGGCTTTGTCTGCGTGGAGTGGGCCAATTCTCCTATTGAACCCATACTTGCTCCATACACCACGTAAACATACCTGATGTATGAGCGTAGCGAGCACACTCCGAAGTGGATACGGCGTATGGTCACAGAATCACTACAATAAAGCAAAGACGCGTTTCGCGTCTGTCTGTATGTAGGTATGTTTGCATCTTCAAAACAACGGATTTGATGCAGGTTTTTAAAATAGATATAGTGATTCAAGAGAAAAGATGTTATGTATAATACTTGCCGGGAAAACATCTTATTTCCACAGGAAAATGAGTTGCAGCGGGCACAGCCGTTGGGGAAGGCCGCTAGTAAATAAACGCTAGTTTTATTATATTCTCTTTGGTAGTATGGTTCGGGTTTCGTTCCAATCGTGCTGTTGACAGATCAATTTATTTAGGTCTACATCTAGAATCTGACAGTACATTTATTAGTTTTTTAATTAGGATAAAATAATAATTCTGTTTATTTTTTTTGTTAACGGCGTGATTTTCTTTCGAAAATATGTATAGAGAAATAAAATATTTGTGTCGCCTGAAAGTACAGAAATCTGTTTGTACATTGCTAGTTACAAAAAGTTCAATGTAATGACACCCATGTACTAAACGGCAATGTACAGCGAATCCGTATTAAGGTGTAACCGCGGTCGTAATAAAACGCTAGCCATGTTCCCAAGGCTAGCCACGCTATGCCGCATCCACACTGGCTGGAAGGAAGCGCTCATTTTACTCGATACCCTTTGAGTTTCGGATTGACATGGAATTGTGTTTTCATTGCCCAAAAGCATTGCATTGAATGCCTCGGCGTGAGTTTTTTGCGCTATTGTAGTGTGTAGGGCCTGTGTGTAGGGCTCGGCCACTTCAAGCATAACGCTGCGATAATCACGAAAGCACGACAGTTGACGTGTTGTGGTGGGTTTTTGTTGCGCTAGGAAATATGCTTGAGTTCCAAGTACGATTAAAGAAGTAAATGTGGTGGCAACACAAAGGTAATTTGTATTGATGGTTACAAGTAGCTGTCAAATAATGGTATAAATTTTAGGGGAATTTAAAATATTCGAGTGTATTAGATACAATTTGGTGTGTAAAAGAAGACGAAGGTATTTTTTTATAAAATGGAATACGAAAAGGTTACGAATACCTATTCAAATAAATTAGAAATGTTTATACTGTTAGTGGACACCTAGTGGTAAGTAGAGCTTTGTTTGCTTCTATTGATTTTTTCATTGAAATTTTTAATGAAATACCTTGCCTATGTCCATACCTTACAGTGATATTCACAGGACCTCTCGTGTTCATTATGAACTCCACGAAACTGAACGTTTGTTTTACGTAAAGGATCAATCAGCCTTTGAAAGAGCGCAAAAATTGAGTTCAACGAATAAAAATACATACCTACCTATTGAGGGATGGACTTAGTCATCTACCTAATCAATTACGTATAGTGTTGCCAACTTAGTGGATTTTCCACTAAATCCGGTGGTTTTGACTTGCCTTTTTTAGTGGACAAATTTTCCTTTTAGTGGTTAGGTAATAAATTTTTTTAGTGGAATTTATTGACACCAAAGTTGTACCAATCGAGACAGTCACGATGATGGTTCGGACGAAACGACTCATCTGAAGATGACTTAGCAATATAATTTCATATTTTTTGTTACACAATGTGTAATTTTTTGTGTTATTTCTCCAATAAATGTATCTTTAAAATATTGTGACGAAAGGCGAACACAATATTTTTTGTGAATAACTGAAATGAATTGATTGATGTACATAAATTAGTTGAAAATGAATTTTAGTGGAAATTTAGCGATTTTTTAACTGATGCTATTTTTGTTAGTGGATTTCTGGTGGTTTTAGAGGTCACTTCTGATGGGCAGCTTGGTACCTCGTTGGCAACACTGATAACGTAACTTTTGTAAAGTAGTCAGAATAAAACTGAACGTAGTTTATTTTTTGCATACAGAGTGGAAGGAAGGTACCAACCTAATATTTATACCGGGTGGAATTTCATTTGGCTCCCCTTGCCGTGGGAGGGGCGGGGGGGGGGAGGGGCGAGTCCTCTCCTCCGTCAATAAATGCCGTACACCACACGTGCCGCCGACACGGAAAATTCCTGCAGATCTGATTCCAGTGCACAAAAATGAATTCTCTCCGAACTCCAGAAGGCACAGTTTGCGGGCGAATCGTCTGAACTGAATCTTACGTGGAAAGGGACCCGAATCGCTCTCCCCCATCGTAAACACTGGGTTGTATTTTGCTGTAGATAAGACAACGCAGAGAAGACAATCTGAATCTATCGCATACTATTTAATTTTTGCTTATTTGCAGTGTTTTTCGACTTTACAGTCTTAATACATTCATTAATAAATAAACCCTCTTAAAGAGAAATACTTCTACCTCTCTTTTTTCCGTACATCAGCGGTATCCACCCACTGTGCACCCTTCGTTTTATACAAACTTTTCACTCTTTTTAAAAAGATATCTCCCTACCTACCCTAGCACCTATTCTTTGATAAAGCCTAGTGTTAAGGCCGACTGGGGATTTAGAAGCCGGCGACTGTCGACGGCTTGTGGCATTAATGCACATTTTATTTTTTAAATATAAATCTTAATGAAACGAAACGTTTTTAACACGATCTTCTTTTCATATATCAAGAACTAATGTGAATAAAAAATTGCTAAGATTTGAGCAATGGTATTGAAAAGTCGTCTAAACTACCTTTCTAGTCAGGCTGGTACTTCGTCATTGTGTTAAGGATAGATGAAGAGATAGATTCTAATGATGAAACACAATACTCACTCACACGTCGATAGTCAAATCCTCTAATGAAAATTATTTGATCTCTTTTCGTGTGGGACACCGAGTCGTCCAATGACCCGATGAACCCTAGTGTCAGAATTTTTCAACCGCCTTCGACAAGTAGCAGGCTTCTGACATGGTTGTATAACGACCTCCCTCTAAGTGATCATAGACAGCAACCGGGACCTACGGCTTAACGTGCCATCCGAAACACGGAACCATCTTATTTACGGACGATCGAGTGGTTCAGCCCGCAATGTCCTAACCAGACTGGGAACAAATTCACAAAGTGATAAATATCAACTGAGAATCGAACCCGGAACCTTCTGCTTCAAAGGCAGTCGCACTAACACTGCGCTACATCGGTCGATGTGTTTCTTACACGCTTTGGTAGGCTGCTCATTTACACTGCGGTGACCTGTAGTCTTCCAGAGGTCCACTCAATAGGAATCACATCAGCAGCTGGGCCTTTGACGGATGCATATCGTACGCACAATGTAAGAATTAAGTTATAGTCGGCAATTTTGGTCCTCTTGTGAATGCCGAATGCATCCGCACACCTAGGGTTGCCAGGCGTCCGGGTTTTGCCGGCCAAGGTCAGGCTTTTTGATTGCCTGTCCGGCTAAAATAAGCGGCGTCCGGCCTGTCCGGCTTTTGTTAGGCTTTTTATATTTAGAAATTCGCGCGGATCGAGACTAAATTGTGAAGGAACAAGCACCGCACTCCACGGACGACGCTGCCATAGCGCTGCGTCAACAGCGGTTGAACGGTTTAAGTTTGGGCATGGACATTTCTAGTGTGGATCTGACAGAACGCTGCGATATTTTAGCGGTCCGTCGTGCTCACGCTTTGCCTACCCCCGTGCCCCGCAAGAAATATCTGAGCGATATTCGCAATACATTGAACGCGCGTTTGCTTCGCATGGCGCATAGCGTCGTGCACGTTGCACAACGTGATCCCGAATATCCCGAAAATCCCGATCAAGCGGCAAAGTCGGGATTACGCGCAGCGGGCGGCTGTTGACATAGCCGGCGCACCGTCGGCGGCCGGGCCGACAGCAAACAGTGCCAGCAAGATCGCTTATTAAATAAAGGGTGTAAGAATATTAGTTGCAAATACTTTAAGGGCTGAATCAGCCCATGAAACTGAACAACTTTCTCCTAGGAACATAGGTCGAAATATGTAAAAAAATATATAAATATTTGGAATATTACCAACCGACCAAGCTAATTTGTATGGGAGGTCCATAAATTTCTTTCATATTTCGACCTATGCTTCATGGGAAAAGTTGTTCAGTGTCATGGGCTGATTCACCCCTTAAAATATTTGTAGTTAATATTTTTACACCGTATATTTCGATGGTAATCTCACGTTGGGGATTCGTGATTCTGCTACGAAGGAAAATGTTTCGGGCGAATGTTATAATATGTCATAGCAGTTAAGTGTAAATATGCAGGGTGTAAAAATATTAGCTGCAAATATTTTAAGGGGTGAACCAGCCCATGAAACTGAACAACTTTCACCACGGAACATAGGTCGAAATATGAAATAGAAGTTTGGACCATCCATACAAAAATACCAATCGACAAAGCTAATTTGTATGGGAGGTCCATAATTTTTTTCTTATTTCGACCTATTTTCCTTGGGGAAAGTTGTTCAGTTTTTTGGAAAGGTTCACCCCCTTAAAATATTTGCAGCTAATATTTAATATTTCGATGGTATTCTGACGTTTGGGGGTGCATGATTCTGCTACGAAGGAAAATGTTCCGGGCGAAGTGTAGATATTTACGACCGGCTTTTATTGTGATCGTGTAAAATATGAATATAAATAGTGTTCCACAATATGGAATATTATACAGCGACTCACACGAAATTAAATCACAAAGAATCATACATACCTAATTAGTTTGCTTTGTTGCACCACGCTGCATACCGCGGAAGCGCATCGCACACTTAACGCACGACGGACCGCTAAAATATCGCAGCGGTCTGTCAGATCCATACTAGAAACGTCACTCCCAATACTAAAACCGCGCTCGACGGACGACACTGCGATAGCGCTGCAATGACAGCGGTTGAGCGGTTTTAGTGTGGGGATTGACATTTCCGTCGTGCGTCAAGTGTGCGATCCGCCACGCGTAGCCGTAGCAGCAGATCGTAATTAAAAACGGATTATTAAAATACTCATTTAATATTTTCTGCGATTGAAATCATACTCATGTTATTGATATAGGCATTTATTGGTAGTTCCCATTTATATATTGGTACCTACTGCTGCAATTTTAATATTAAGTAATACCGAGTAATTTTGTGAGTATTTAATTGCATGAAAAAATTTCCATATATCATATCAATATCAGCCCAAAAAGTCAATAAGAATTTTTTCATTCATTTAATGAAATTTGAATGCGTTCAGTGCTTTATTATTCTCATTTATAATAGCCGCAAGCCGTCATATTTATTTGATTACGCTCTGTCTTGGACGAATTAACCACTGGACGCGAAACGTATCGAATTTGTTTGAAAACTCATTCAACCAATATTGGGGGGGAGGGAGGAAAGGACAAATATTATTCTTCCAAATTGAAATGTACACGTATTACATCATCATCTCTTTACTTCTGACAATTTTGATTTTTTCCGGTTTATGAAGTAAGTCAAAGACAGTGCTGTACCATAGTCGATAATCGACAACGAATGAATGATTGAATGAAGTTTTTGATCAACTTATTCCTAAAAAAACATATAACATGTAAGTACATGTAAAACGTTAAGTGTTAAAAAAATGGACCTTTAATACTGTGATGTCAGTTTAAAATAGAAACACTTTCATGCCGGATAAAATAGTACGTTATGACAATAGACAAAAATGGATCAATTTCTGGTCGAGTAATATTGGAAGGATGAGACGAAGTCAAGGCCTTCCCAAGTTTCTTTCTTTCTTCGTGTGGGTCACCGAGTCATCCAACGACCCAATGAACCTTGGCTAAAAATGCGTTCAGTTTCATAGGCTGATTCATCCCTTAAAATATTTGCAGCTAATTTTCTTGCACCTTTTTTAAATAAGTAGTGATACAAGCTGCATTACGCAGGCCGGTGTGCTCTGCCCTTTTATCTGGAGCGCCGTATGCGCGATGTTGCCAGATGGGCCATTGCGCGCGCGGCGCGGCGCGGGGATGATGCGATGTTGCCGTTCTTATGTTAGCAAACAAGTGTAATCTCGCCGCCGGCCGGCTCTGAGAGTTTTCGCGGTTTTTCGTACTAATAAATATTAATAAATAATTTGTGCGTGATATTTATTGTTTAAAATGGAACGATACACTGTATCTAGTGTTCTGTTTCTGTAGAATGTGAAAAGACTTTTGAAATGCGCCTGGAAAGTGGCCACCACGTCACAAAATTGCACTTACTCAAAAATGTAGTGCGTAAGCAAATACATTTACGCGTGTTTTTAAATATTTCAAACAATTTTCTTCGTCTAGTGTTTGGATCTGTCGCCAGCAGTAGGATATGTACATAAGGCGCTTGATTCTGCGTATCAGAAATCTAAGCGAGAGAACGCGTCGATGATGGTAAGCTATAAATTTTTTTTTATTATGAACACCCATAAGAAAGCGAAATGTGTACCTACATACTTGCAGTTGCAACACAGTTATAACGTGAGGTTTCAATGAAATAAGGCAAAATCTATCGACGAGGTTATAGCAAATGGTTTGTTTACATTTTAGGTCACTTTTAAATAAAATAGACTTTACTATTATTTTTATCGATATCCTTCATCGAAAGTTGAATAGCACTAGACTGAATGTAATTGTTGAACGAATGAAAAAATGACTGATAATAACCGACTAATTAGAGTACGATCAAATATTGGTTGAAATGTTCTATAAAATATGACCTTTTTTATTGTGTCGTATTATACGATCCAGTCTTGCATATTTTATTAATTTTCTACGTTAATAACACAAAATACAGGACAAAAATATACTTACGAGTGAAAAGAAATATTGCTTGTACGATGGCTATAGTTTTTACAAAGCAATACAGCACATTTCACCATTTTTAAAGCGATGTTTTCTATCGTAGCACTGAAGCGACACTGACGGTTGCGGTTAGATAACTTTGGCAAAATTTCAGGGTTTGTGGCTAGAGGGGTAAAGGGTGAAATGACATCGTTTCGCGTCCAGTGGTTATTTCGTCCAAGCGCTCTGTACAATCATTCCACTATAAATGAAAATGTGAAATCAAAAAATTTACAAGCGTCGTCCGGGAATTCACTGTAGTTCCAACTATGTATGGGAGTAAACGTTGGGTATGGCAGAAAAAGTGTAAAAAATTAATGCAGTAGAAACGAGAGCGTTCAGAAGTATGATTGGAGTAAAACTGAGTGACTGGATAAAGAATAGCGTGATAACGGAAATTAGTGGTATAAAAGCAGACGTTGTGACTGTAGAATAGAAAAAGGAATGCTAAGATGGTTTAGTCACGTTGAGAGGATGAACGAAAGAAGATTAACTAACCAAGTAGGTATATATGGCGAGTGTGCTTGGAAACGTTTTGGAAGTCGAAGGCCTAGCTACACGATCAATCGGGGACATTCTAAAGAAAGGTCAGATCAAAAGTAGCCTAAACCGACGAGCATGTATGAAAAGGCTGATGAATGTTGAGGAAGCGAAAGAGTTATATGTTGGGATCGTAGCAACTGGAAGTATGTAACGTAGTCTTAGCCTACCCCTCCGGGAAAGATGCGTGATTGTATGTATGTATGTATGTAACGATGAATTTGCGCCAACGAATTTCGAATAGGTAGTTAAAATTTGTATGGGAGGAGAAATTTCTTTTCATATTTCGACATACGAGTATGTTTCTGGGGAAAGTTGTTCAGTTTCATGGGCTGGTTCACCCCTTAAAATATTTGCAGCTAATATTTTTACACCTTATATTTGCAACTAATATTTTGCCGCTGCCGGTCGCGGAGGCCGATTGTGCCTCTTTGTCGCTCGCTCCGCGTTCTCGCTTGCACTTCAAGCCTTAAGAGCTCAGAGCCGCTCAGATCAGAGCGAGGTAACGCCGCATGAGACATGTTTTTTTGTGCCTGGACGCGACTCCATCGAATTCGCTAGTTTCCTGGGTCATTAAAAAATATAACAGTTGTACGCTTAAAACTATTGTCCAAAATTACTACGGACTTAATTCATAATTTTTCGAAATATTCAAAGTTTGAATTTAATAAACAGAAAAATAATATAAAAGTAAGTGTTTTGACGCCATCCATATAATTACGTCGTGACGTCATACTTCTAGTTCTTCAAACAAAATACCGTTTTAGATCGTTTTAAAAAGTAGCTCATTTGACCTGTCAGGAAACAAGCCTATTATAAGACGTTGTTGTCACGTAAAAATGCGTCTGCAATTCGTAGCAACAGCTACAAACAATGCGCTACAAAGCAATTAGCTACGGCGTATCAGGTATTCGATCCATTTAGATGGTATCAATCAATTGAATAGGACTTGTCGTTTAACGCTCAAAATGAAAAACCGAATAGACTTTAGTTAAACCGTGGCACGTGACCGGCGCGCGCTCGCCGCAGGCCCGCCCGGGGGGCACGTCCGTGCTCTGTGATCGACGACGACGCACCAATTGATAAGTATTTGCAATACGGACGATAGTGTGTGACCAAAACGCGTATCAATTAGGGCTTGCAAATATTCGAAAATTTCACTATTCGAATATTCGATTCTTTTTTCGGGATTATTCGAATTATTCGAATAATATTCGAATATTTCGAAAAGACGAAAAAGCTTGTTATTTAAATATAAATTTGCTTTATTTTCACGAAAAATATGCTTAAAAATGAATAGGAGACTATCACCTATAGTTTTGAGTATTTAAAATCTAAAATAAACTCTTAAACTTTCAAAATAACACAAAAACAAATATAAAACATTAAATCAATAATAATTATGACAGCAGTGAAATCAAACATCGGAAATTCGAAATAAACATCAAACCAAAAGAAATATCAAGAGGCTGATAGATAAAAGATATAATTTTTTAATGAAATGAAAAAAAAAACAATAAGGTACGACTTATTTAATAAGAATTTGATCATTTAATTACCATTTTAGTGATTAGATTTCAAATCACTGTTACCAGAATTGTCATATATATCTCTTATCTATCAGTTTCTTGATATTACTTTTATAGTTTAGTTTGATGGTTATTTCAAATTTTTGATGTTTGATTTCACTGCTGTTTCAATTATTATTGATTTTATGTTTTTATTTATTTTTGCGTAATAGCAAAACAAAATCAAATTTAAAAACGAAACAAAATATCCATAATAAATTCTTGAATAGTATTTAAATGCTAATTTTAATGTTATATTGTAATTTTAATTAAAAGTGTGGTGTCCGTCAGAATGGCGGGTGTATAATATCGAAATAAATCAATAATTAATGAGTTAAATGTACACTAAATGTACGTATTTGTACTTAAGTATTCGCGTCGTACATTCATTGGTTTCTTAGAAATATCGATTTCAAAGTGAGCAGCCATTCTGACGCCAGGATGGCGGGTGTATTTTAAACGGATGAACCAAACCTGACTATCCATGTATTAAATAAATGTACGAGAAATGTACGCATCGCCTCACATAAAAAAAACACTATTTTACTATCAAAATAAGGCCTTTAAATAGGTATCAAACGTTAAATCAGAACTCTGATCTATAGAAATCACTCATAAATATCTCTCGTTAATTATAATAGATATAATTTGATTATCAAATTCTTTAAATGTCACAAAATTCTAAGTATTTGATTTAATTTATCATTATCACTAATAACAATATTTGAATTAATTTAATAAACCAAAGTAGGTACCATACTGTTTCTAATTTCACATACTCAGTAAGTATTTAATTCAAAGATCCATAATTTTTTATTTATCAAAGTTATAATAATAATTTTAGATAGATTATTCTGCATCTAACTTCACTGCGAATTAGTTACGCATTCTTCCGTAGTGACATTGTGCGCATATGAAACGACAAAATATGTCGTGGCACGCATGTTAGCCATGCAGATTTAACTTTTGATACCTATTTAAAGGCCTTATTTTGATAGTAAAATAGTGTTTTTTTATGTGAGGCGATGCGTACATTTGTCGTACATTTATTTGATACATGAATAGTCAGTTTTGGTTCATCCGTTTAAAATACACCCGCCATCCTGGCGTCAGAATGGCTGCTCACTTTGAAATCAATATTTCTAAGAAACCAATGAATGTACGACGCGAATACTTAAGTACAAATACGTACATTTAGTGTACATTTAACTCATTAATTATTGATTTATTTCGATATTATACACCCGCCATTCTGATGGACACAAAGTGTGGACTACGAAAGAATGTCTGTATGCCTGTATCTTTGCAGTAGCAACAGCAATAATTAAGATAAACTACGTATTACAATCATCGAAGTATAGAGTTATTTTTTCCACCCTGTATGTGTTATAGGTATTAGGTGATTTATAAAAACATTCTCTTTCACACACACTAGTAAGCATAGTAAGCTTAAAGATAAAGCTACTCAGTACTCACTCACTGCCATGTTCATCACGCGTAGCGCAAATCTGGCACGAGAGGTCAAGTTAACTGGTCAACATTATGTTGTTTGTATGACGACCATCCTAACTTGAGCTCAACCGCGCGCCAGTTTTGATAAAATATGTATGTGCATTGTGCAGTTAATATTCATTGTTTCTATTATAACTAGCATTATAGTTTCATATTAAAAAAACAGTAGCATTAAAACATTATAGCATTTATAGCTAAATAGACGACAAACAAGTTTCTTTATTTGAGGTTAGGTTAGAATCCGTGAATGAAAAGAAAAAGTCAGTAAATTATAGTTTCAGGTTTGTAAAATTGTGTTACTTACACTAAAAGCATAAAACACCAGCAGTACAGCATACGTTTATTTTCTAAATAGTGAAATGACCCCGTAAAAAACACTGAAACACTCACAAACTCAACAAAATTTTGTTACCGCGCGGAGAAAGTAATTTTTTTTTTATTACAGAGACATTTGCCGTTAAGGAGCGGCAAGGGTGTTGATACCATGCCGCTTAGTTTTGTAAATAATTATAGGTTTATGATTATGGTCGAATATTCGAATTTTCCCAATTTGTTTTCGAATATTCGATCTGGTTTACTATTCGAATTATTCGAATATTCGAATATTCGAATGCAAGCCCTAGTATCAATGATGTAGAGCTGGGAATACATTTCAGCGATCGTACTGCTGATATACTTACCTACCTAGCTACGAATAGGGTAGCGTATACACCGGAGGAAATGCGTTACATTGGACGCGTTATTTAAGGCACTGTACTGAACAATTTTCACAGTTGGACCAATGCTGAAAAACGAGATAATATTTTTAGCAAATACGCAGCACAGGTCCCAAATAACTTTTCCAATTAAATGCATTTCCTCGTACGTAAAAAATTACAGCACGGACGGCGAAATGATTCAAACTAGAATTCACAGTGAAACATTGTGTTTTTATGTAACTTTTACAAAAGGGCACAACATTGCAGTCTCTTTGACTTGTTTGCGAGCGACTGACATTAAAGTGGAGTATCACATTACGGTCGGCGCGGCCGGCGCGTCCCCGGCAACGGGCGGGGCGCGCGGACGGACGGCATATTTGCTGCATCCGCTCGCCTATTACTTTATTGTTTTATTATATGCCCCGATTTGTTCGCTCCGGGTTAAATCGCGATTTCGAGGGCGTGCGCCGTGCGTTTATTGAATCGGAGACGGGGGGATGTATTCTTTTTTCGCAGCTTTTCGACGATATTGTGCAATATTGAGGTCTCGCCGGATATTTAGCTAGGTGCTTTTCAAACAAATATTTTTTTATTGTCTTTCTTTTCTGGTTATATTCGATCGTCGTCAGTATATATCGTTTTATGGATAACGCCAATGTCTTTGTTAACGAGTCCTTCTCTTACCTGTAAAGGCATTTAAGATTTCTTAATAGACCCAAATGTAGATATTACGTGGGTACCATTTTAACCTAGAGTTCTTTTCAAGTTATATATTTTTAAATGTTTTCCGATAGGTACCAAAAAGTAAAAGACATGACACCAGTAATATTCCCGGTCTAATTAAAGGTTTAAAGTGAAACATCAGTTCACTGATCCAATATTGTCTGAAGCGACGGACGGAGGGTGGAAGCTGGCGACAAGGCAAGCGGGCACCCGGGGTTATCTCTTTACAACCTGTCATAATGCGAGATCCAGCTCAGTCGGCCTGCCGACAGACGGGGAAATGATAGGCCGGGGTATCTGTGCGCTACCATACAAAATACCCGATCAGTTAACTGATTTTGGATGGGAACTCGAAAAATTTTTTCGTTTCCCAACATACAAAAAGTTGTTCAGTTTCATGGTCTGAGCACGCCTGCAAAGTTTTCGTTACACCGTCTCTTACACCCTGTATATGTATTTCAAAATTCGCTTACACGACCTAACCGCAAAATATTCCCACTGTTCGGCAGAATTAAAATATTGCAATAAATAATTCATATCCTCGACAGCTTAACCCGACACGAGCTCTATATTTACTCTATTACCCTTGTTGGAAAAATTACATTAACTCATAACGTTGGTCATATCATTTATTTTATTTGCAGTTTATTAGGAATCATTTAATCTGTGCTCTTCATTCTCTCTTTTTCGTGTGGGACACCGAGTCGTCCAACGACCCGATGAACCCTAGTGTCAGAATTTATCAACAGCCTTTTACAAGTAGCAGGCTTCTGACATGGTTGTGCAACGTCCACCGTCTAAGTGATTATAGACAACCGGGACCTGCGGCTGCCATCCGAAACACGGAACCATCTTACTCGGACAATCGGGTGGTTCAGCCCGCAATGTCCTAACAAGACTGGGAACAAATTCACAAAGTGATAGATATCAACTTTGTGAGTGACCCACAGAGAATGGAACCCAGGACCTTCTGCGTCAAAGGCAGTCGCACTACCACTGCGCCACATCGGTCGTCGGAGTTTAATTCCTTAGAAAGGTACTCAAAAAAATACACAGGTCAAATACCTGATACAAAATTATATTATTAAATTTCAATGACGTTGAAAGCTAAGCCTAAATAGGATGTAGTAAGACTGATATTTGAATGAAGCCGTGTGCAAGCAAGGTAGCGGGGAGTAAGTAAGGTAGCCAGGATTAACGTGCTCCTTGCAGTGTTGCCAACGAAGTATCAAGCTGCCCACCAGAAGTGACCTCTAAATCCACCAGAAATCCATTAAAAAAATCACATCAGTTAAAAAATCACTACATTTTCCACTAAAATTCATTTTCAACTATATTTTGTTCATCAATTCAATGTGTTTCAGTCATTCACAAAAAATATGGTGTTCGCCTCTCGTCACAATATTTTAAAGATTCATTTATTGAAGAAATAACATTAAAAATTACAAATTACATATGTGACAAAAATTATGACATTATATTCCTGTCATCTTCAGATGAGTCGTTTTCGTCCGAAATATCATCATGAGTATCTCGATTGGTGCGACTCTGGTGTCAATAAATTCCACTAAACAAATCCACTAACCCCACTAAAAACAAAATTTGTGTGGGAAATACACTAAGTTGGCAACACTGGCTCCTTGATATTCCTCCTCATTATATCACGTGGTTTTGAATTAAGTTTTACGTTTTGTTTTGTATCTTTGAAGCTCATTGTAAATTTTGTCCTTTAATACTTTTGATTGTTACATTTTATTTTCACTGATGATTCATTATGTAGTAGTGTCGTATGTAGCAAAACAGTTAAAACTGTTAGGTGTAAAAATATTTGCTGCAAATATTTTAAGGGGTAAATCAGCCCATGAAACTGAACAACTTTCCCATAGAAACACAGGTCAAAATATGAAAAACAAATTTGGACCCATACAAAATTTCCAACCGACTGAGTAAATTTTATTATTATTAGTATTTATTAAACTGGCAGGCAGTTTATGGGAGTTGCAAAAAAAATTCTTAATTTTCGACCTGTGTTTCTTTGGGAAAGTTGTTCAGTTTCATGGGCTGATTCACCTCTTAAAATAGTTGCAGCAGGTTTTTTTTACACCCTGTATAACGAAGGCGTGACTTAAATGAATAATATCACAGGCACAGTTAGTACGCGTAACTTATTATGCGCATGTAACATCTACCAAAATAATGTAACTGCCGAATTCATGGCAAAATTTAACTAGGTACTAAAGTAGCATATTATTAAAAGGGTAACAGGGGTGGTGCGTGTCGCCGCTGCCTCCGGGCTTCGGAGAGCACGCGGCCTAAGCCGGTGCAACCGCCTGCCGCCACTAAACGTCAAATCGTTCCGATTGATAACTTTCTTTGTCAGTACTCTCCTTACTGATCAAGTATATTACTTTTTTAAAATCTGAATCAAGTTTATATCAAAATTATACCTTAATGGTCCGTATATATATACGGACCCCATATGATACCTATACAGGGTGTAAGGGAAAGTGAAAATTATATTTCGACCTTCCATACATAATTCCCGATCAGCTAAGTGACTTTGTATGGGAACTCGAAAAATTTTTTTCATTCCCAACATAGCCCCCATAGAAAAAGTTGTTTAGTTCCATGGTCTGATCGCGCCTGCAAACACCGTAAACTGCGTTACACCGTTCCTTACACCTTGTACCTATTTACTTTCAACTTTATTTTGGATTTACCTTTATGCACTCAGTCAGTACCTACTTAGTTGTGTTGTGTGTGGTTGTGTCAATGCATAGTACCTGCTCTGGACACAGATTATAAATAGATTAATAGATTAGTTATAAATAGATTAGTAGATAGATTGTTAATGCCAAGTGGTATAGTAGCGATACCACTTCCAACACAGACACACTATTTTGAAACAAAGATTCAAAGCAGCGACAATTTCCGTTTGATTATTGAGATGAAGCGGGGAGATGGTCGCAACGGGAATGGCCGGTGTTTGCGCTGCGCACCCCGCTCCGCGCACGTGCCGACGTAGCCGCTGGTGCAGCCAGATCTAGCTTATTGCACTCGCCGACCCCGCCAGCCCGACAAACAGAACTGTCACGTTTACAACCAATGGGAACTACAGTGTTTTCCCTTCCGACTCCGTGATTTCGCTAAAATCACAGATTCATCCTCTCGAGCGGCTTGATTGAATTGGACGTTTACTAAGTGCTTTTAAGTATTTTGATAAGGATCACGTAGTTACATTTCGGTGTAGTGTAGAGTTACAACTAACTACAGTTTGATTTTAGATAGACAGGTTTGTGTGATGCCGGCTTAGAATAGCATCACCCCACATCCTTCCCGCGGGTGTCGTAAGAGGCGACTAAGGGACTCGATAGTATTGGTGTATTGGTGAGGTGAGATGGCAGACAAATGCGGGCCTATTACATATAAATTTTTAAACGATTTTTAGGCGACATGTTTTCTGAAACAACCATGGAAAACAATCCTCAAATATGTCAGACGTGGCGATAGCAACCGTATTCTTACGGCCGTTAACGCTGTGCCTACACAGCAAGGAATAAAGGCTTGATATATATATGAATGTATGAAGGTTAGGCGGGTACTTTTGAGCAAATATCGGGTGTCCTGTTAATAATGGCTCACAACGGCATGTGAGAGATAGAAAACATGAAGTAGTTATCCAGCTGCAGCATAATTTAATCATGAAAATGTTATCATTTGCACCAGCAGCATCAAAAATACTTCATGGTAGTGAAATTTTCAAAATATGGAAAAACGATTGAAACTGGAACATCCCTGGGGTTTTCCCAAAAGTACCCAAATCAGCGTCAGATATTCATGTCAACTTTCTCACACATGCCGTTGGTCCATTATTAACGGGACACCCTGTACTATGTGTAATATTGTGTAGCCAATTTACCTTCTTCATTAACGAGTTTGAAAATATAGTTTTTTTATAGGTCGGATCGGACACTCGACAAAAAAAACATTATAAAGGTGCAATCGTTTCACACCATAGCTACTTAGGTGGTAGGTGAATGATATCCTTAGACACGGGCGCTATACCGGTTGTAAGGGGCGGTATAACGAAAACTTTGCAGGCGTGATCAGACCATGAAACAGAACTACTATTTCTATGGGGGCTATGTTGGTAAAAAAAATTCAACCTTCCATACAAAATTCCCGATCAGCTCAGTAACTTCGTATGGTAACTCGAAAAAAAATTTTAATTTTCCCAACATAGCCCCATAGAAAAAGTAGACCAGTTTCATGGTCTGATCACGCCTGCAAAGCTTTCGTTACACTTTCTCTTACACCCTGTATAGTTAGGGTGAGTAGGTACGCCGTAAATCAATAAGAAGCTCAACAAAAACTAAAATTTCTCAATAAAGTTTGTGACACAAAAGATAGATAATAGTATAAATCACCTGCACCAACGATTACCATTGACACCTGCACAAATATATGTAGATAGATGTAGTAGGTACAGATAGGCGGATCGCACACTTGTCGCACGACGGAGCGCTAAAACAGCGATCTGTCAGATCCAAGAAATGTGAATCCCCATGCTAAAACCGCTTAACCGTTGTCATCGCAGTGTCGTCCGTCGAGTGCGGTTTTAGTATGGAGAGTGACGTTTTAGTATGGATCTGACAGACCGCTGCGATATTTTAGCGCTACGTCGAGCGTCAAGTGTGCGATCCGCCATAGGTGTTTGCTGGCTGGCCTCTCACAAAGCAAACATTTGACGCAATCGCCGGTCGCCGGGCAGATAACGCTGCGCTACATAATCAACTTTTATCGCCAAATGTTTTGTTCCCACACGCTTGCAGATTTGATAGCTTTTTCTTTAGTGTAGGTAGAGTATTTAATTTGACTGCGATAAAATTACACATAACTAACTATGTAAATAAGTTTTTTACATACAGTACGCGCCCAGTCTTCTGCTTCACTAGGCACTTGGTACACAAGGTGTAGAAAAATCAAAATACAAAAAAAAAAAATTTTGGCCTCCCATACAAAATGCACCGGCCGAACGAGTCAATTTGTATGGGGGGGCCTAAAACTTTTTTCACATTTCGACCTATGTTCCTTGAAGAAAGTTGTTCACTCCTCCATATTTTTACACCTTATATAAGATACCTAATATTAAAAAATGAAAATTAGTGCACAGTTTTACTCATGTGGCGGGTTCATAAATAAACATAAACTAAACTTCCCTTGAGCTTAAGTTTACCATCCATGCCAGTAATAAATTGAGCGCAAAAAACATGCGAGTCACATCGATTTAATTCATTCCAGTTTTCGACTCATCAACCCTTGACGCGTCGGAGTACACAGATTACATCGCCGTATCTATCTGCACAACAAAGAAGACAAGTGCCAATATAGATCTAATCTGGCCTGCGCGCGCGCGCGTTCCCACGACGACCCTACGCAGCGCGCAGGGCGACCGGCGCGTGCGCAGCGCCGAGGGCGGACTTACCTGTGTAGATAAAGCTGGATTAAAATACATCAATACTCTATTCAAAAAGATTCCACTCGAACAAGTTACCTACGCACTAGTTAAAAGACTTCGAGGCAAAGCTGTTAGAATCAGAATCAGAATAATTTGTTTGTGAAACAGAGGTAATCAGATTACATTTCCGTAGGAAATCGACAGTACCTAATTCTAGAAATTCAAATTATTTTAAACTAGCGGCCTGCCCCAACGGCTGCGCCCCCTGCAACTCTTTTTTCCGTGGGAATAAGGATTTTTGCCGGCAAGTATTATACATAAGAACCTTCCTCTTGAATCACTTTATCTATTAAAAAACCTGCATCAAAATCCGTTGTGTGCCTAGTTTTAAAGATTTAGTTTTAAAGATAAAGCAAACATACATACAGACAGACGAGAAAAGCGACTTTGCTTTATACTTACTATGTAGTGATCCCTCCGTTGATTGAAACAAAAATGATTCGTACAAAAAAGTAGGAACTACTTACATCATCTTTTCACACTCTACTCGTATTTGACATCTCGTCGTTTTGTCCACGAGTCAATTTCTGAAATGTTGTATTTTGATTTCGCGTACGTCAGTTCTCAACGACTCCACTTATACTAATAAATACTGGCTCTTGTGCTAAATACGTTCAACCGCTGTCGACGCAACGCTATCGCAACGGCGTCCGTCGAGTGCGGTTTTAGAGTGACGGTTCCAGTATGGACTTGACAGACCGCTGCGATATTTTAGCGGTCCGTCGTGCGCCAAGTGTGCGATGCGCAAGTACAATGCAAAATATTGCAAAGCTACCCAAAGTTTCTTAAATAGTGTCTGACTGCCAGTTTATTAATTTTCCCGGCGCCCATGTTTGCATAGCTGTCGTGTCCGTAGATTTTGACCGGTTGGAGTGGGCTGCGGGCGCGAGCAGGCAATCTCGCCAACTGGTCAACAGGGGAGCGGCGCGGCGCTCCGCGGGCGGCCTCGGCTTGATCCTCTTACCAAGCTGTGTCTGCATCACGCGGCTCATGTTGTGAGCAATCTAAACAAATGTTATCCGTTCGGTAGATGTATTAAGCTCTAAGTCGAAATAAATAAAGTATGATAAGGTAAATAGGATTCAACTATAAAGCACGCAAGCTGCAGACGCCGATGTGCATTTTGTGAATGTTCATTCACAGCCAGTTTCGTTTTGAAATTGTTCGCCTTCTCTCCCAAGACATAACTCCAACTACTACAACAATCACATACTGGACAGGGGCCTCCCCATATTAGGGGTTACATGACATACTCACCAGGCTTGGCAGGCGGACTGGCGAGCGCAGTGCATGGTGTACTAGTTATTCACAGGTAGCGTTGCTACCCATTCCCTGGATTCATCCCTTATACCGACCGATTATATTGGATGTGGCGCAGAAGGTTCTGGGTTCGAGTCTCGGTGGGTCACTCACAAGGTTGATATTTATCACTTTGTGAATTCGTTCCCAGTCTGGTTAGGACATTGCGGGTTGAACCACCCGATTGTCCATAATAATATGGTTCCGTGTTTCGGATGGCACGTTAAGCTGTAGGGGACCTTGGGGAGATTGTTGTCTATGATCACTAAGACAGTGGTGGTTACACAACCATGTCAGAAGCCTGCTATTTGTAAAAGGCGGTTGAAAAATTCTGATATTAGGGTTCACAGGGTCGTTGAACGACTCGGTGTCCCACACGAAAAGAGAGATGCCTTATGCCACCCAAGGGTAGTAACATTGTGATGCTATTCTAAACCGGCATCACACAGGCAAGATAGATATAAAGCCAAGATGTATAATAATTGAAAGAAATAGAGAAATAAGCGAAGCGAGTGGCAGACTCTTTTAATAAGCGAGGCTATGTCGCCCGCGCCCCCGACTTCCGTCCTTCCATGCAACTCAAAGTGGCCCGCCATTACCATTTTATTAATCTCCAATGTTAATTTATTGAAATAAAATTAAATCGCTGGGTATTAATTACATGGTAATAGACCAAAAGAAAAGTATTTTTAATATACCGTATTCTTTGCCTACTCAAAGGACTGGGTAGGTAATTAAAAAATATTTTTACTGCCTTTGAATCTATCTCTAGTAATTTCCGTACAAAATTACTTTTTCTTATCCGAGCGTAAAAAGGTATTAAGTATACTTACTTAGGTAGATGTGGCTTGGTATACTTACTTACCTATAGAAAATATAAGGCGTAAAAATATTAGCTGCAAATATTTTAAGGGATGAATCAGTCCATGAAACTGAACAACTTTCCCCAAGGAACGAAGGTCGAAATATAATAAATATTTTTGGACCTACCATACAAGTTGACTCAGTCGTCGGTCGGTACTGTTGTATGGGGAGGCCAAAATTATTTTTATATTCCCATCTATGTTCCTTGGTGAAAGTTGTTCATTTTCATGGGCTGGTTCACCCCTTTAAATATTTGCAAGTAATTTTTTACATCCTGTATAGCATCTATAATTCGTGCAAGATTGAAATTACAATATAATAATATTTTGCGTTTAATAGAAACGATACTCTTTCTTCACTTACCTACTATCTTGCGTTAATCGCAGGGCCCTAAATATACCTACCTACATCTACCTATGTGTTGTATAAATATCACGATACTATGTGTATTATTAAAAAGTCAAGTGCACAGTGTAAACAAAGAGCATCCATACGAAAGTGGAGTGGACAGATGTCACCAGATGTCACTAATCGGATTAAAGAGATATGCGCGCGAGTGTGGCACCGACACGCACAGAGACTCATCTCCTAGGTTAATTTCCAGCTCTTATTATATGATTATAAAATATTTATCGTACACACACACACACACACATATCGCGCCTTTATCCCTTGCAGGGTAGGCAGAGCATTACCGACCGTAAAAATACGGTCGCTATTGCCACGTCTGACAAATATAGAGGGCCGTTCGAGATAATTTGTGTATCACTATTGTGACAGGTTGTCAGCCTGTCGCCTAAAAATTGCAATACACTTGAAATCCTCAAGTCCCTCAGTCGCCTCTTACGACAACCACGGGTAAGAAATGGGGTCATGCTATTCTAAGCCGGCATCACACGGCACTACCCACCACGGAAAATCTTTTGGCGTAGGATAAAAAGTTTGATTTCGCTGGTTTCATGGGTCATTAAAAAAATATTATGTTGAAAAAATATAAAACTATTGTCCAAAATACTACGGACTTCATTCATAATTTTTCGGAGTATTCAAAGTTTTAATTAATAAACAGAAAAAGAATATAAAAGTAAGTATTTTGACGCGATCCAAATACTTACAGCGTGAGCTCATACTTTTAGTTCTTCAAACAAATTATCGTTTTAGATCGTTTAAAAAGTAGTTCATTTGACCTGTCAGGAAACAAGCCTATTATTGTATGTATGAACGAGTTTTGTCGGCAAACTCGCTCTATTTTCGCCGTGTAAGCTTTGCCGCTATTTGGCAACCTTTTACAGACCCAGTTCAAAAGACAAACACATCAATAATAGAAATAAAGAGTGTACTATATTTATGACTTTCCAAAGCTAAGCTTCGTAAACCCCTGGATAAGGTGACCGGTGTAGTTAATCCAGAACTTGTGGCGCAAATGGCTGATATGCTGAATGGGGCAGGAGGCGAGCCACGCGCGGCTCGGCCGTGGGAAGCCGCAGGGTGTGATCTCATGACATTCAGATTTGATGATAGCTTTATTTATGTGTTACTGCTACGAAATTACAAAGTTACGCTGAGACGGAGTCATGCCGAGTTGAATCTAATTCGGGAGATCGAATGAATGTGTTTCATCTCTAGATATCTACGGACTGAAGTGTCGTGGAATAAAGGCGGATCGCAAACTTGACGCAAGACGGACCGCTAAGATATCGCAGCGGTCAGTCAGATTCATACTAAAATATATAATCTCCATACTAAAACTAAAACCGCAATCGACGGATGACACTGAGATAGCGTGCGTCGAGTGGGGTTGAGCGGTTTTAGTATGGGGATTGACATTTCTAGTAAGGATCTGTCAGACCGCTGCGATATTTTAGCGCACCGTTGTGCGTTAAGTGTGCGATCCACCTATGCCGACCCACTTCCCAAACGTGGTGACCCTGGAAGAATCTCTTCAAAGGTAAAAGTTAATTTCCAACCTGTTTGTGACTGTTGACGCTGCTGATGATTTCGAAATCATTGAGTACAAACCTTTTGATAAGGTTCTAAGGTTCAGATAAATTATACTTTTGCGTCGATTCATTAATATATAAATAGGTGTAGGTAGCAATGTGGCGCAGGACATTGAGCTGACAGTAATTCGCGCGGGTGTGAATGATGAGTCCGCTTCAATTCGGGAGCACGTCCCGCGCACTTGTTCGCCTGCCCGGCTGCGCCTGCGCACCGCGCCGGCAAGCTGCACCGGCCACGCAAGGGTTAAAAGTAATTTATCTGCTGTCACATATTTTGCCGCCCATCCGCGTTTACTCGATTATGATTACTTGCATATTATCAATTGTGTATACCAGTGTAACTTGGTAATATGACAAGATTTTTTTGGCGGTTTTCACGCGCATCACGCAGTTTGCCGGTAGGTAAAATGAGTGAAATGAAATCGTATAAATCGCCGCATTTAATGACACTCCTGCCGCATCTCTATGCGGCTGTCACAGACGTTTATTCTAGCTGTCAAAAAACGCAAATTCCATGCGGCTTGTGAGCGAACAAAACTGAAAATCTATTACGTAACTAATTTATCATAACCAGGTTCATTATGTATGTCTGTTGTATTGTATGAATATTAGATCAGATAGAGTATGTTTAATTAAGTTGGTTGGAAATTTCAAAGACTAGAAGAACAAAATAAAAAGTTAATCATGGCGAATTCCAATAAAAGGTGTTTAAATCCTCCCTGACTCACCAAAAACCGCGGGCTAGCTCTTGTATTTCATTTCATTAAATCATTACCACTAATACTTACATCTAACTAATCTAATCTATTTATCTATCTAATCGAATACCAAACGACCAAGAATACGTATATATATATAAGTATTCGGGATCTCGGAAACGGCTCCAAAGATTATTTATAAAATTCGTATATAGGGGTATTCGGGGGCGACAAATCGACCTATCTAGGTTTTATTATCCAAAAATCAGTCTTTTTTATCGTGGATGACTACGATTTTTCTAAACCTAGTAGGTAACTAAGTTTAGCATGGTGTATCAATTTAAAATCGCATTACTTAAGTCCGAAAACAAAATGTTGGCCTTGGTATCGCCTTTATTAAAAGATTCAAACGCAACCGAATAGGGTGTATTTTAGTGCGCGCAGTCGAAAATAATTTATGGTAGTGAAAGGCAATAGGGGTGATCCCCTAGGGGCTCGTAACAGGTGTTGACCGAGACTTATTACCCTTAATGTTTAGGGACGAGTTGTACTATTTAAAATCTTTTTTATTTCGGATGTGGAACATTGTGATGATACGACTTCTTATTGAAATAGTCAAATTTTTAAAACTTTAATCCTACCATATTATGCGGAGCAACAATGTCCAACCATGGACTGTGGTAAACATTTGGTTTTAAGAATGATATAAGCATGGGACAAAATCTAAGTAAATAAGTTCATCAATGTAACACTAGTACCCAAAAATGTTATTTACTGGCTGCGATGTCAGTACATATGTTCTTGTCGGCGAAAACCACTGGCTGAATAGAAACTCCTTGGCAGTATGGCGGCGATACTACCTTTGCCTTTCTCGTACGGAAAACAAATGAAAGCTAGATTTGTAAGAACAATGAAACTAGTAGCGTCTTGGTGAATTGTATCGAATCGAGTACGTGAGGAAATCGCCAATTAATGTGATAAAATACTGTAATAAATATGAAAAGACAATACAAGAAGTTGAACAATTCCGTCGTTTCCCTAACAAAATCCCCGCAAAATATGGCGAATCCTGACTGAACACCCATATACTTATTAGGCTCTAGTGCCTATGTAGGTTGGTGACGTTGGTCCCTCTGACAGCGTCTGTGAGCCTATATGTCTGAGCTGCTAATGTATCTGTGGGGCACGTGACGCGCCGCGCCGCGCCGCGCCGCGCCGCGCGTCCTTGCTCGGCGCGATATTAAACTAGAACACTGCGCTTGTCAAACTTATTTCAATTTTCCATGTTTATTCATACCTTGCAGCTTGCCTAGCGGTTGCACCGTTTTCCCCATTTTATGCTCACAGGTACAAACTTTCCACCTGAATCACTCGTATATATAAAAAAAAAGATTGAGGCATGATATGGCGTGGCTTGACTGTCAGCAAGCAAATTATGATAGTCTGCAAAAGCATGTGATCAGTGCACGGGAGTTACCCTCAGAGTTTCGGCAAAAAATAGCAGACTTGGTGCCCTGTAATCGAGCATGGTAAAAGTAATAATAATAAATATCCTGGACTATTCACACAGCGCCATCTAGCCCCAAACTAAGCAAAGCTTGTTCTATGGGAACTAGATAGCTGATACTAATACTTAAATACTTTTTTTTTGTAAATATATACATATTATACCTACATAGAAAACACCCAGACTTGACACAAATGTTTGAAAATTGACTTAACAAATATTTGTGTCCGGTGGGTATCGAACCCACGACCCTCGGCGTAGAAGACAGTACTATCCGCTACGCCATCGGGGCAGTCAAAGTGTGTAAAAAATGTCGCCAAGTCATAAGAATAATGTTTGGGAATCGCCAGCCGCCACCCTAAGAGATGGTACGACGCGGCGCAGCTCAGCGTACACAGTCGGCGGGATCGCGCCAGAAAAATTTAATTGTGAAATACGACCCTCATAGTGTGGTTCGCGCCGGTACCAGAGGAACAATTTTCGTGTGACACCCGGCTTTATACCCACGCTTGGTATCGTTGGATTCGTCGTGATGCTGGAGTCGTCAAGAAATCGTGCTGTGGAGGGGGAACGGAGGGAGAATAAAAAATGACGCAAGATTTCTTTATACAAAAAAATTTTTTCGAGTTCCCATACAAATTCAGTCAGCTGATCGGGAATTTTGTATGGATGGTCGAAAAATTTTTACGTTTCACAACATAGCTCCCATAGAAAAAGTTGTTCAGTTTCATAGTCTGATCACGCCTGCAAAGTTTTCGTTACACCGTCCGTTACAACCTGTATCTTCTTCTTCTTTTCGTGTGGGACACCAAGTCGTCCAACGACCCGATGAACCCTAATGTCAGAATTTTCCAACCGCCTTTTACAAGTAGCAGGCTTCTGACATGGTTGTGAAACGACTACCGTCTAAGTGATCATAGACAACAACCGGCACACTCTGCATAGCCAGCTACTCTCTGTATAGCCGGGTGTCACACGAAACTAAAAAATTCGAGGACTTTTTTGTCGAAAATAAACTGCACTACCAGCCCCCCACTGCCCCTTTTTCGCGCCCAAACCACCCGAGCGTCAGGTGGGCGGGTAATAAAGCACTAGTTCTTAATCGGTGGATCCCCAGACTCAAGATTCAGTCGTCGTCAAATTCGAGTCTTCGGTTATTGAGATCAGTAAGGGATGTCGAGATCGAGCTTCCGAGAATCGCTTAGGGATTTATTTAACATCGCCTGATATTGAATTTTGTGCCTGCGTTGGGTTTGGTTCAGTCTTTATTTAAGTAATATAAAATATCTTATTTAATTTATACCTATGGTATATATAATCCCGTAGAATAATGTACTTTTGTACAGGCAGGCCATAGGTTGGACAGACTCTTCGAAATAACGTTTTAGTTTTGCATTTATTTCAATCAGTGTTATATTAATTTTAGGTATGAAAGATGTTTTCTCATAACGCGAATCTCAATGAAGAACACGTGTGCCACGGAATGCTATGCATCCGTCGTCAGCTAGTGAGAGGGACCACAGAGGGTGAATAACAATACGTGGCCCGCCCCCTGCCCGGCAACATATTGCGATCTACGTAATAATAATTCAATTTCACTACTAAGTACAATTAATGAATTCTTCTGCCGGGGTCCAGTTGACATAATTAAACATAACAAAATCAAAAAAGCGCAGTGTTATGGGCGACACTGTTGCATCTAAAAAATGCACTGTTGAGATTGATATATATTGATTGAATCGGACCTTTCGTCAAATCTACGTGTCCTACACAGGTACTTCTCGACAAACATACAAACGTACCTATGTATGATAGTTATCAACCTAACCTAACTAATAATACCTAATCGGAAAAATAGGATCGCGAGTGGACGGTGTAAGGCGGATCGCACACATGACGCACGACGGAGCGAAAAATATCGTAGCGGTCTCTCAGATCCATACTAAAAATGTCAAGTCGTGCGTCAAGTGTGCGATCCGCCTAAGTGCGTAGCGTATACATATCTCAATACTCCAATCCTCTATCTGTTTACTACCTTGAAAGAATCTCACACCTGCAAAAAACTAACATGATGGGAAAAGTGGATTAAATTGGGCTTACATGAATCGGGTTAATATATAAATTAAAAAACAAACGCACCAACACACAGAGGTGAATGTTTACACAAACGTTACGCTTAATTTGACAGTTGCGCCGGCTCGACACTGACATTACCTTTGATTCGTTTGTCTGATGCTGCAACAATGCGGCGTGGAGCCAGTGCCGCGCGAGCAATTAGTCAGGGGCGATCAGTTTCGGGCCCCGGGGGTGTGAGTCGGTGGACAACGAGCTGGCTACGTCAGAGAGCGTCGAATTAAATGTACAGTCTGATGACGCACCGTCGGATTTTAATCCAACTATAAAACCTTTAGAATTCAGTTGGCCGCGAAAGGATTGGTACCAGCTTAATAGGCTACGCAGTGGCTATGGAAGGTGTGCTGAATTCATCGCTGATGTGGATGGCGCGCCTGTGGTGTTTCAGTGCAGAGCATGCGTCACATCATCATGGAGTGCGCAAAAAGAAAAATCATCGGGGATTACCAGGATTTGTTCTGCCTTGAAGATAACGCGGGCTGCGTTATCGCGCCATCCACATTGGGTGAAGAATATGGACATACAACTGTAGAACAGTGACATTCGTCATACTAATAAAATAAATGTAGAGTACGCACCAAATTCATTGAAAGCGATGGCAGGATATATCTTCTCGTGCTGCAATTAATATTTATAGTAGGTAGAAACCCTGATCTGCCGAGATCATGTCTAGAGATGAGCTTCTCGGGGAAAAAATCACAGTGATATGCTATGAAACACGTGCCGAATATTTCAAAGTGATAGATAGATAGATAGATTCATTTATTTCACATTATCAAATTCGTTACAGTAGTGCTAAAACTAAATCAAAATGTCAGAGGATAATGCGACCGCCAAATAATAAAAAAATAAAAGTATTAAATGTCAAAAGTTCTACAATAGTAGAATAAAAAGTCAAACAAATAACAAATTAAAGGGCGCAATAATAAAATGTCAAAGAAAATATAGGGTGTAAAAAAAATTGCTGCAAATATTTTAAGAGGTGAACAAGACCATGAAACTGAACAACTTTCCCCAAGGAACTCAGGCCGTCTATTCTGCTTGCTTTTGTACGTTTCGTAGTGATCTTAAAGTTTGGGACATATCTACTAAGTTGCTAGAATTACTATGGCCCAGAAATACAGTTCAGGCCTTGGTCGCCGCGTTTACACTAGTTACATAATTAGTATTGTAAGAAATAGAAAAATGTACTTATCCTACATTACAATGGCTTATGACTAATACTTGACCATCAAAAAGATAAACGTAAAATTTACTACTTTGAATAAATGATATGAGTCTGAGATTGAGTGTGGTCGTTTCGTACGTCTTCTGAAGTGACTAGCTCGCGAACCACGAGCCAGGCTGGGGCTAACTAGGTGGAACGCATTATACGCAATGTCACGGGTTGACAGACGATTTGCGACGCGCACGCGTTTTGCGTTGCCCGGCGTTACTTAGTAAACGAAGATTACCAAAAATATGTGGAGATATGGCCATCGGAGAACATCGGAGGTACTAAGCAACATTAGTGCCTACTTGTAAAAGGCCGTGTGATGCTGGCTTAGAATAGCATCACCCCATTTCTTTCCCATGGGGGTCGAAGAAGTCGACTAAGGGACTCGAGGGTTTTATGTTTTTATTATAGTAATACACGACTTATCTAAAACGATCCTCACACATTTATCAGACGTGGCGATAACGATCACAATTTTACGGTCGTTAACGCTCTGCTTACCCCGCCAGGGATATAGGCGTGATTTATGTATGTATGTATGCAAATCAGTAGGTAGCAAGCCAGCTATCGAAGCATTACGAGACAATCAACCATAGAAAGTGGATCAGCCCTATTATGTACCATACGTTACATAATATTATTACTTGACTGATCTGACAGGTCAAATAAGATACGTTTAGATAGCGTTAAAACATACATACATACATATATCGCGCCTTTATCCCTTGCGGAGTAGGCGGAGCGTTAACGGCCGCAATAATACGGTCTCTATTGCCACGGTCTGTCATTTTTGAGGATTGTTTTCCAATATTGTTCCAGAAAACATGTGTATCACTATAGTAACAGGTTGTCAGCCTGTCGTCGCCTAAAAATTGTAATACTCCAATACTCTCGAGTCCCTTAGTAGCCTCTTACGACACCTGCGGGAAGGATGTGGGGTGATGCTATTCTAAGCCCTCATCACACGGCATCAAAACAACCTACTAATATTAATAAAGTCGAACGTTTGTGTGTATGTTTGTTTGTTACTCCTTCACGCTGGAACTACTGAACTGATAACCGACTGGCACGCACATAAAGGGTAACTTGGATTAACACCCGTGAACACATACAACAGTTGTTATTCCGAAAAAATGTGCCTGTGGGATGCTACACGATTAAAACAGACTTCCACGCGGGCGGAGCCGCGGGCGCCCACTAGTTAAAAATATTTTTGATAAAGTCAAGAAGACGATATGAAGTTTTTCTGTAAATAAGTAAATATATATGTTATTATTTTTATTGTAAAAGATATAACATACCTCACCAAGAGCCAAGCTTCTCAATCTAATTCACGCCCTAAGTCTACCAACTCTTTCATAAACTCTACATACAAAAAATACTTAAAAACGTAGATAATATGAGACTTCGAAGTGACTGATTTATTAGCGGCCATGCAGCGGTTACTATAGCTAGTTATAGCAAAAGAGCAGAAATACCAGCGAAAGTAGTGTAACAGCGTTTCTCCACTTATCCGGTCCGGCCTGCCGGATGTCGGAAGTAGCCTTATATTCGAATGACGGGTGACGCTTTTCTACCTATCCGGTATAAGAAGTAGAATGAGGACGAGGAGAATGACGTTACTCCATCCCATTCGAATATTAAGAATTCAGTGAAGTGAAACCCTTTCCTATTTTGGTTACTTAGCGGTCCCCCGACGCATTTAGGAGTATTGATTTACATAATTATATCGTATAAATAAAAAATATTTTAAACTTTTTAAAGGATTGTCGGGGGTGTTCTTAAATTTTTAATTTAATATGCATACTTTTTGTACGTCTGTCATTTCGGACCGTTAGAATCCAAATTTCGATTTGGACAATTACCGGATCGATAAATGCCGGATGCCGGAAGTGTGGAAAAGCATGGATAGTAGTGTAATAGATTTCCAAATCGGATAGACGGATCGGCAAATGACGGATGCCGGAGAAGTGGACAAAGACCCCGATGGTCTCCACACAATACAATTGAGTGCTGCACGTGCATCGCCGACACCCCAGTGGACGAATAAATTAATTCAGCCCACCACTGGCGGATCGCATACTTGACGCACGACGGAGCGCAAAAATATCGCAGCGGTCTCTCAGCTCTCGACGATGACACTGCGATAGCGCTGCGTCGACAGCGGTTGAGCGGTTTTAGTATGGGTATTGACATTTCTAGTATGGATCTGACATACCGCTGCAATATTTTTGTGCTCCGTCGTGCGTCAAGGTGTGCGATCCGCCTTAGTCCAGTGACGTCAGCATGAGACCGACATGACGTGCTGGTTTGGAGCCTGGAACGTTCGATGGAACACTTTTCGAATACATACATTATATCACGCTTTTATCGCTTGCGGGGTAGGCAAAACGTTAACGGCCGTAAGAATACGGTCGCTATCGCCTCGTCTGGCATTTTCGAGTATTGTTCTCCAAGGTTGTTTCAGAAATCATGTGTATCACTATAGTGACAAGTTGTCAGTCTGTCGCCTAAAAATTGTAATACCTACACCTATACCCTCGAGTCCCTTAGTCGCCTCTTACGACACCCGCGGGAAGGATGTGGGGTGATGCTATTCTAAACCGACATCACACGGTATTTCATGCAGTTGGCTGTAAAAGCGGCAAACCTTTCATCTGTCTACCTAGACTGAGGGTAACATTTTGCAATGAACCTATAATACTATCCCAAAACACGCCTCTGCCCTAAGGTTGCCCGAATAAAAATGCTTCTGGGAAATTAGGCCACCTACCTATTTTTAGATTTGTTTTAATATGAGCTGCAAATATTTTAAAGGGTGAATCAGCTCATGAAACTGAACAACTTTCCCCAAGGAACATAGGTCGAAATATGAAAAATATTTTTTTACTGGCTGGCGGTCGAGATAAGTCTCTCTACGGTGCGCGATGCTCATCATAAGCCGGTTAGAAAGAATATTACCGAAACTGCGATTTTAGTACAGATAAAACATCCGTGTCACATGCTTAACGGGGCACCAAGTCGAGAACCAATTTTTAGAACCATCATTTATTATGCCAATTGCGTCATCATTGGCGTGTTGGCAAACAAACAAAAGTTTGTTCAATGATATGTAGGTAGATATCCTATGATAACCTATCGACTCGTCTATCGGCGTTTATCGCTTACCACTTCAATAGTAACTGCGATAAAATCGTTCAAATTGATTTTTCTGATCTGAAAGGTCTGCGTTACTCTACTTGATTCCCTCAAAGCCATAATTTTTTGGTCAGAGCTAATTTATCCGCTTTCGCACCGTGTTCCACCGTCCAACGACCCGATGCACCCTAGTGTAAGAATTTTTCAACCGCCTTCTACAAGAAGCTGGCTTCTGACATGGTTGTGTAACGACCGCCGTCTAAGTGATCACTGATCATAAACAGCAACCGGGACCTACAGCTTAACTTGCCATCCGAAACACGAAACCATCTTACTTACGGACAATCGGGTAGTTCAGCCTGCAATGTCCTAACCAGACTGGGAACAAATTCACAAAGTGATAAATATCAACTTTGTGAGTGACCCACCGAGAATCGAACCCGGAGCCTTCGGCGTCTAAGGCAGTCGCACTACCACTGCGCCACATCGGTCGCACCGTGTTGAATCGGCTTGTTTTTCATACAATTACAAAGTATGAGCATTACATTAGCCGCCGTGTGATGCCGGCTTAGAATAGCATCACCCCACCTCCTTCCCGCGGGTGTCGTAAGAGGCGACTAAGGGACTCGAGAGTATTGATGTATTACAATTTTAAGGCGACAGGCTGACAACCTGTCACTATAGTAATACACATGTTTTCTAAAACAACCTTGGAAAACAATGCTCAAAAATGTCAGACGTGGCAAAAGCGACCGTATTTTAACGGCCGTTATTGCTCTGCCTACCCCGCGAGGGATACAGGCGTGATATATGTATGTATGTATGTAGCATTACATTATATACATATAAAGGGTGCAAGAGACGCTGTCACATGCATGTCGCATGCACAGACCATGAAGCTGAACAACTTTTTCTATATTTATATATTGGGAAACGAAAAAATTTTTCCGAGTTCCCATACGAATTCAGTCAGCTGATCGGGAATTTTGTATGGAAGGTCGAAAAATTTTTCACGTTTTTCAACATAGCCCACATAGAAAAAGTTGTTCAATTTCATGGTCTGAGCACTCCTGCAAAGTTTTCGTAACCGTCCCTTACACCCTGTATAATGTATCCCTAAAATCAAGTATTGAACGCTAAAACACAAATATTCGCCTGTACCATGGTTTATTGCACTTCAATAAATAAACCAATATCATACATAGCCAGCGAAACAAATATCAATTTTGAACTCGGCAAACCCGCTAGTAGAAATTGAGTAGGTACTATTTCTGTACATTTTACAATATTGCATTTTCTTAGGTCCTTATATATTTCATTTCCTTTTGTATAAGACTTGCAATATATCAGGAACCTTTGAATTCGCTATCATACGTACAGTACCTCGTTTTTCGAAGCTACAGGCTACAATTCTATAGGTAAAATTCAATGTACATTGCGTAGCGGATCAAAAATCCTGGATTATAATGTCCCACCGACTACGCAATGTGCATCGAATTTCACCTGTAGAATTATATGTAGCCTGTAGTTTCGTTGCACAGGCCACAGGTAGGATACTATCGACACCCCTCCACTGAGGCACTGCGGCTTACCTGCCTTTGGCGAAATTAAGCATACATACATACATACATACAAACATACACAAATCACGCCTTCATCCCTTGCGGGGTTGGCAGAGCGTTAACGATCGTAAAATTACGATCGTTAACGCCACGTCTGACAAGTATTGAGGGCCCCTTCAGATGATTCGTGTATCACTGTAGTGACAGGTTGTCAGCTCTTACAACACCCGCGGGAAGAATTGGGGTCATGCTATTCTAATCCGGCATCACAGGGCAACACCCGCGAGAAGAATTACTCATATCTACATACATACATATATTATATCACGCCGTTATCCCTTGCGGGGTAGGCAGAGCGTTAACGGCCGTAAAAATACGGTCGCTATCGCCACGTCTGACATTTTTGCGGATTGTTTTCCAAGGTTGTTTCAGAAAACATGTGTATCACTATAGTGACAAGTTGTCAGCTTGTCGCCTAAAAATTGTGATACACCAATATCTAATGCAGGTAAATAGATCCCATAGGATCTACTACCTGCCAATAAGTTTTTAATTATATGTACTTAGTTAATAACTGACTTATAACTTGTAAAAGTTTCTTCAAGTATAAACGACCATAATGACAGATTTATTGGTGCGTCTTCAATATTCGTGGTTAAAGCCGCGGTGAAGGAGTGAAATGAAAATGTTTGAATGTCATCTATCACCTAATAAATAGTCGAGACCCTAATTAGTTTCAAAAAAAATTTGGACACCCTATACAAAATTACCGACCGACCAAGTCAAATTTGTAGGGGGGTCTAAAACTTTTTTCGAGCTATATTTCTTGAGGAAAGTTGTTCAGTTTCATGTGCTGGTTCATCCCTATAAAATATTTGCAGTCAATATTTTTACACCTTATATTTATTACAGAGTAACCAAAGAGAAAGAAGGGTGATTGAAAAGTTGTGTTTTCTAGGTATACGAATAGGTAATTAAAATACAGTATGTAAAAATATTATCTGCAAATATTTTAAGAGGTGGATCAGCCCATGGAACTGAACAACTTTCCCCAGGAACATAGGTCGAAATATGAAAAAATTTTGGACCTGCCATACACAATTACCGACTGACCAAGAGAATAGGAGGTCCAAAAAAATTTCTCATACTTCGACCTATGTTTCTTGGGGAGAGTTGTTCAGCTTCATAAGCTGATTCACCCCTTAAAATATTCGCAGATAATATTTTTACACCTTATATGTTTAAATGCGAACTACTAATTCAATACAGGGTATTACAAAAAATACTAAGTTCCTTTAAACCACGCATTCTATAGGTACGACAAAGTGTGCGGAACGTGTTAAAAAAATAATTTAAAATATTTTTAACGCTACGCTGTAACGCCTTTTCCCGTGGGAATTAGATGATTTCCCGGCAAGTATTGTACATAAAGTTTTTTCTCTTGAATCATTCTATCTTTAAAAAAAACTGCATCAAAATCCGTTGTGTAGTTTTAAAGATTAAAGCAAACATACATAGGGACGCGAAGCGACTTTGCTTTATACTGTGTAGTGATTTAATATTGTTGTACAACCCTACGAAATGAACGAACGCGACTAATAGCGCGTCGTTACCATCAAGTTCAACTGCGGTTGTACCAATGTAGATCTTATGGCGCGTAGTGTATGGTGTAGCGTGGGAACGGTACAAAGTCATGCGCGCTGTAGCTGACTGTAACAACTCGCTATGTCGCGTTCGGGCGTAGGGTTCAAGTTCAACAAAACCAATAAAATGTTTTTTTGAATAAACGATATTTAATTACAAATATTGTACTTTTTTAAATACATTTAAAACATTTTGTTATACTTATAGAACGCGAATTAAAGAAACTTTTTGTAGTACTCTTCCTCACACCCTATACCTATATTTACGTAGGTACCTACTTAAACTGGGACAAGTTAGTAAAATAAAATAAAGAGATTTGCAGACTGCTCTCTCTCTTCGTGTGGGACACTGAGTAGTCCAACGACCCAATGAACCATAGTGTCATAATTATATTGGTCAGAACCAGAAAGCTTTATATTGTTAACTTGATAAACTTGAACAATAGTTGCGGATTTTGTTCATGCATTTTATATGCATTTGCATATTTCAGTATTTTTTTCCACAATCAGAATATTTTCTATAAAATCTTGTTATGATGCATATAATTATAACACAAATTCAATATTTTTAGAGCGCAGTGCGTCTTTTTCGTTCGCAATTCCTTCTACTACGCATGATTTGCAAAAATTGTTCTCATTGTAGGCGATGGACGAGGGTGCTCTGTTGATTTTAGGCGACAGGCTGACAACCTGTCACTATAGTGATACACATGTTTTCTGAAACAACCTTGGAAAACAATCCTCAACAATGTCAGACGTGGCGATAGCGACCGTATTCTTAAGGCTGTTAACGTTCTGCCTACCCCGCAAGAGATAAAGGCGTGATATATGTATGTATGTAAATAGGAGAAATGAGACTAGCGGGTAACTTGGGACATAGTCGACACTGGCATCTATGAACCAGCTATAAGCCAATAACGTTATAACTGGTTGATAAATGTACAGTCCAAAGTTTTCAACCAGTTACATCGTTATAGCTGGTTCATATATGCTGGTGTCGACCATGTCCCAAGTTACCCGCTAGTCTCATTTTCCCCCATTTGACCGTACTACTCTCATAGCCGTTGATCATTGTCGTCGCTTTGTAGCGCGTGGTCGAGTCGTAGATTATTGCGTAGCGTCGACTACAACTACAACATATTATTATAAGACTACGAGGTCTGGTCTGAAACAATAACATTTAAGTAAAGAAATCGGTGCACCTATACGACCATATTATTTTCCGATACTACTATGGCGGGTGACAGGAGGAATCCAGGTGGTGTCGGGAAAAGGGTAGCTACCCGCCTGGCCGGGTATTGTGGCCAGGGGACCGACGGGTCCTCCTGGGTTGGATTAGAAGTTGTATATATGCGTTGCGCGGTGAACACTTCGATACCGCGTTTCAGGCCCATTGTTCTGTCACGTGGCGCCATCTCTCCGATATGTTGAGAACTCCTGTTGCGTCTTGTATGCTTGTGAACCACTTGAGTGAGCTTCATGTTGTAGCCACCAGAGGTCGCTACACTACTATACCATACTACACCAGGCCAGCTGTCGGCGAATGGTTTCACATATTCCGCAGAGTGCGATGGTTCCACAGTCAATTGTTGGTTAAGTAGGTAAGCTTCACGGAGTTGTAGGCCTTTGGGGCGGGAGGAGAGACCAAGTGACGACACACGATAGTACCTAAGGCCCGTATTTATAAATCGCACTCATCTGTAAGCTCGATCTCAAGAGCAATTTTGACAAAAGTTAGTCTATACTAACATCATCTCAAAGTCGCACTCAAGATTGATCTCAGAGTTGAGTGCGGTTTATAATACGAGCCGACTGACTATTAATAGACTATTTTTTCTCAGTTTGCTACAAAAGTAACCAAAGCCATTTACTAGTTTCGAAATTTTAGGAATGACAAAACATGTCAATTATTATGTCAGTTTTCACAATCGTCTGTCAAACCCATCAAACACTCATACTAAAAAATGTGCAACATAGAGCGCAACACATAAAAGCAATACTTATTTTTAAAAAAATGTGGCAAATCAATTAAAAGAAACTAATTTATTATACTAGGAAACATGTCGGACAGGTGAATAGTTGTTTTGTTGTTTTTGCCGTGTGACGCGCATTTAGAATAGCGCCACCAACATTTCTATCCGGCGGTGTCTTAAAAATTGACAAAGGGATTAATTTATCCAGGGCAGCAGCGTTTCCTATGTATGCAACATCTTACTCTGCGCTCACCAATCAGCCTACTAAGCGTGATGAGTGTGGCAAATGTGGACCTTCTAGCAGTGGATTGTTTCTGTCAGCCTCTCCGTGATACAATGGCATCTAGTGCTCGTAAGAAGCGGTGGTCAGCAATGTACCCTCCCACAGATACACAAATTCCTCCAACTGAACATCTCCCCCCAGGATACCAGCTGCCCTGGGGGATATGGAAATCACCAGACTTCGCGCAGGCGTCGGCAGGAGGGGGGAAAATATATTTTCAAATGACGACAAATGTGTCTGTGGGGATAAGCAAACGATGTCTCACCTACTTGTTTGCCCAAACCTCCCCGTTACCTGCACACAGAAGGACCTCAATGCGGCCAGCCCAGCAGCTGTAGCTGTAGCCAAGCACTGGCAGTCACTAATTTAATATTTTTATAGCGTTGGGAAACGTACATTGACACGAGAAGAAGAAGCAGTTGATTGTTGTTGAAGTTGTAGTTGAGTTGTTCGTGCTTGTTTGTAGGTGTTGCTCTTGCCCCGGCGCCGGCGCTCCTAGTGGCGGGAAGGCGGTGAATGGTTTGCCTCTGATATGCTTGGTGCCGCGTGACAGCGTGGACGCACCGCACGGCAGCAATGGCGGCGCCGCCAAACCCCGCCCGGCCACCTCACCCTCAGACGGCGATTTCAAATTCCTGGACCCCGATTACATCGCAAAAAACTTTAAGCTCCCAGAAAGAGCGCTTTATTTAGATCCATTCAGGTTGGTTTTAGTTTGTCTATTTTGTACATCAAATGCCTCTGATCTGCCGACCTCGCCGCAACGCAGCAGCGGGCGGTGGCGCCCGTCCAATACAGCCTCAGACGGTGATTTCAAAATTCGGTGATTTCCTGGACCCCGATAACATCGCAATACACTTTGAGTTATCAAAAAGAGCGCTTTATATTGATCCGTTCAGGTGGGTGTTAGTAGGTGTAGTAGATATATCAGTGCATTCTATGAATAGGCAAGAGCTCCAGCGACTCAACGTCTCGAAAGCGGTGTAAGTTGACCTTTGTGACATATTCATTAGCCATTTAAAATCATGACTATTCCAATAGTGAAAAGCTCCATAAAAACCAATACATGTTCGATTGATAAGATTACATTTTCATATAAAACACAATAGGTATGTAAATAGTTGTAGTGGGTGTATAACATTGTTGGTTGGTTTGTACGCAAATTAAAAACTTTTTCCACAAGAATGACTAGCAAAGTCGCTTTTCGCGTCTGTCTGTATGTATGCTTAAATTTTCAAAACTACACAACCGATTTTGATGCAGGTTTTTTATAGATAGACTGATTCAAGAGGAAGGTTTTTATGTACAATGCTTGCCGGGAAATATTCTTATTCCCACGGGAAAATGACTTGCAGCGGGCGCAGCCGCAGGGGTAGGCCACCACTAGTTTACCTATGATATGGAGTTCCATCAAGAAATTACAACACGAAGTGGTTTATCTTAATACCTGTTGGTTGTTGGCTCGTAACTAAAGTAGGTAATATTTATTTTTACTGTCATAGACGGCCTCAGGGAATAATTATTTTTTTACTTTCTTAGACGGCCTCTAATTACGTTTCCCATATCCGGAGACAATACCAAGAATTTCAACATGGCGAAGAAGAGTAAGATCAACCAGATGATCTTAGACGGTTTCCTAGATCCAAGTGAAGCTCTAGTAGCGCCCAGCGTCTTCGTAAGTAAACATACACATCACGCCTTAAACCCTTTGGCGGTAGACAGAGCGTCAACGGCTGTAAAGATACGGTCGTTATTATTAAACTCTTTATTATGCTTCACTACATTGAAACTTGAAAACAAACGCGAGCTTATCTATATGAGAGATTTCTTCCAGCCAACTTAGCGTGGATAAAAAAGACGAGGAATGTAACGGTAGCAAAAGCAATATTGTAGAATTTATAATAAAATATTATCGCGACCTCTAACGAATACTTGAGGGATATAGTTAGTGTGTATTTCGTTCTAAATTCGTTATCTTCGGTAGTTTTCTTCGAGTAACTACGTTTGCTTCTAATTCTTCTTTGCTTTGACTGGTTCACCCCTTAAAATATTTGCAGCTAATATTTTTACACCTTATATAAAAAACATGTATTTACAGCCATATGGAAAAACCGAAGCCGAGAAACGAAAACAACAAGAAGAGGAAGAGGAGGTTATTTACATTTTGCAACTACCCGACTGGGAGACTCAGTGTCCTGTCCACAACACAACCGTTAGAACACCAAGGTAAATGTGCTGGATGTTAAGAAGCTCAGTGCGGAGCCTTAAGAACAGTGCTTTTTAACCGGTGGTCCCTGGAAGCTTCTCGAGCCATGCCAAAAAATCAGTGATAAGAGTGACGACCGATGTGGCGCAGTGGTAGTGCGAATGCCTTTGACGCATAAGGTTCCGGGTTCGATTCTCGGCGGGCCACTCACATAGTTGATATTTAGGTATCAATTTGTGAATTTGTTCCCAGTCTGGTTAGGACATTGCGGGCTAAACCACCAGATTGTCCGTAAGAAAGATGGTTCCGTGCTTCGGATGGCATGCTAAGCCGTAGATCCCCGTTGCTGTCTTACTTAGACGGCGGTCGTTACACAACCATGTCAGAAGCCTGCTACTTGTAGAAGGCGGTTGAAAAATTCTAACACTAGGGTTCAGTTCACTGGGTCCTTGGACCACTCGGTGTCCCACACGAAAAGAGAAGAGAAGAGAAGAGAGAGGAAAATTAATTCAATTAATTGTGCTTATTACAGATTTATTTGGCATTCGTGCAAGAAGAAGGAGAAGGAGAAAGCAAAGAACAGCAATCAAATGAAGCAGGGTCGGGGTCCCATGTACCGACCGAAACCTTGGATACTCTCAAGAATAACCGACTTCGATATGCAAGCACAATGGTAGTGATGTACAAAGATCCACAACATAGTAACAATATAATAATAAATAAAGCAAAAAAAAATAGAGCAATAAAATCTTACATTTAGTTTTATTGACACCATATCTATGCTAAAACTAAGTGTTTTCTAAATTTGGATCAGGCACTAGATTGAACTAGCCCAAGTATTTTTTTGCTACGGGCTGCGCCCGCTGTAACTCATATTTCCGTGGGAATAAGATGTTTTCCCGGCAAGTATACAATATTGTGAATTTGTTCCCAGTCAGGTTAGGACATTCGGGCTGAACCACCCGATTGTGCGTAAGTAAGATGGTTCCGTGTTTCGGATGACACGTCCCGGTTGCTATCTATGATCACATAGACGGCAGTCGTTACACAACCATATCAGGCCAGGCCAGCTGCTTGTAGAAGGCGGGTGAAAAATTTTGACACTAGGGTTAATCGAGTCGTTGGATGACTCGGTGTCCCACACGAGAAGAAGATGTAAACAGCAAAAAGGTGCAGGGAACATAATTACACTCAAGCGTACCCTTTACCCTCTGTGTTTGTTGTTGGTCCCTAAATCATAATACGAGTCGTAGTTGGAGGTTTTTCATCTCGTACTTTCCTACGGATTGGATACCTACAAAGTTATAGAAACTACGAACTACTGTCGGCTATATGTGAAGTGGTAAGTAAACTGAGTGACAGTTGCTGTCATCATCATAGGTTTTCTTCGTTTGTGTATCGCGATGTGACAAAATGTCATACCTCATACAGAACCAGTCTATATAAAAGGCGATTCGCTATTCTTTTCTAACTCACCGTATTTCCATAAAGGATTTTCTTCTCCCTTTCTCACTATGTTCGTCCATATGAGGTATATTTTATGAGCTGCAAATATTTAATGGGTCAGACAGCTCCATCGAAATAATATCATAAAATGTTTTGGAAAATGTATGGTGGGCAAAACTTCGGGAAGAGAGAATAAATATGGGGGAAGAGGGAAGAGACGATATATTGTTCTTGTGGAAGAGACTCTTCCAGCATAGATTAGTTTTATCCTGTGTCTTTATCATACTTTTATATTATGCAGATATTATGCCTTCGAGCAAAAAAAGTACTTGTTTATGAATTATGAGTTATGTATGACATTAAAAAACTTCAAACATGTTCAAACCACTTGAAACTTAATGTCAAAATCAAAGAGTAGAGTGAGAGTAAAGGTGAACGCACACTTATCCGCACCGAACGAACGCAATTTTAGAATTCTAATTCCTATGGCTGCTCGCACATTTGTTCGAGCCGGTTAGGTCTACGAGTAATCCAGCAAGATCCCAGAATTCCCAGACGCAAATTCGGATGACATCACCTCGACGGCATTCGCCTATATTATATTCTGACAGTGGAGTGCAACAGAGCAATGCTTCTCTCTTTTTATCAATACAAAAATTAGTAATACTTCAACTGTCTTAATAGAGGCAGTTTCACTCTTAATTCACATTAATTACGCTACAAATAAAGGTGTAAAGGAAAATAAAAACTTCTTTCAGCGCGGCGATTCGTTCGGTGCGGATAATGTGCGAGGCCGCCATTACGGTCGCCAAGTACTGGCATTCAAAATTATAATGATCCATTGACACGACGAAGAAGAAGACGAAGTTTGCGAGGGCTTCGAAAAATTCGTTTCGTTCGGTGCGTTCGGTTCGTTCGCCGCGGATAAGTGTGCGTTCACCTTAATTGTCAAAATGCATCAAAACTTCAAAACAAAATAAAGCAAAAAAAATAAACAATAATTAAATAACTGGTGAAGGCAGCAGTAGCAGTATTTTATTATGCAGTAATACTTTAAATTCGTAATACTTTTAAACCCATAAAACTGTAAAACGTTACCATGTCAACAGATCCGGACTTATTAAGTAAAGTTGCTAATATGTAAGCAATTTTTTATCACTTATATTATAACTAAAATTCGTGATTCGTATTTTCTCCGTAGAAAATGGTGTAGGTAGCACTGGAGAATGAATTACGGAGACCAAGGAAGACCAAGGATGCCATGGGTTCAACATTTAAATTGAAAAAATAACCGTTTTTCCATAGAATTAAGATATTATACCGTACTAAAAGTTGCATAAATTACTCAGAGATGTGATTATGTAGCTTTCTCATGATGCCGAAAGAATTTTTATTCCAGCATTTTTATACCGTTCTCTTAGTTTTTTATTTATTCACAAACGGGTCCGGAGTAGGTTGACAGAATAGAATGAATAATAGTTGTATCGGTAGGTTACCAGAAATAATGTTAAAATCTGGCTTATTTAGTAGATAGCGTAGAGAAACAGTTACTTATATCTGTACGTAGGTATTATAAAACAAATCGCCCGCCGCGTCCATCTGCATACATACAGTCATGCATCACGCCTTTATCCCTCGCGGGGATGGCAAAGCGTCGACAGCCGTTTTAAGAATACGGTCGTTATCGCCAATACAGTCAAAAAATGGCAAGGCCAATACAGAAAAATTGAGAACAGTTTCAGAAATATTGTTTATAATCAATCACTATAGTAAAAGGCTAAAATTATAATACCACAATACACGAAGCTCTGGCTGGAGAAGTCACCTCTTACGACACCCGAGGGAAAGATTTGGGGTAATACAATTCTAAGCATAGACTTAGAATGATTCTAAGCCGGCATCACAACGGCGTCTCTATGTGGTCTGCATTTATGTTTTGATACCCGGGACCTTATTTTTACGATAATGTCAAAAACCGTTGCCCAGATTTTAATGTGGTTTAGATTGTCATCTAGAACACTTCGTCCGGAAGGTTTTTATGTACTTTTTACTACGAACAAAATATAACTTCCCATGGGAAAACATTAAGACGTGGGGAATCCGCTAGCGGTCCGCTAAATACTGTAATCCGTCATTATAGGTACTCATTCCCTCATTTGCGCCTCATTTTGGCAATTACCGGCACATACCGGGTAGATTCAGTCCGATCCGTTCTTCCCAGAAAAACTCCTAAGCCCAGTGATTAGGCTGGTTGTTTGAACAACCAATCAATTATTTCCGGGCGAACTCGTGCTCCCCACCAAGCCGACAGGCGTAGTTTTGATGGCCCCCAGGCCAAAAACGTAAAGCCCAACACAAAAAAAGATATATAGGTACTCATACTAAAAATGTATTTTTTTTTTAGCCCATTGGCAAGACCAGGGTTCGATGCCTTGGGTATGTCAGCGCCAGTTTTAGTACAAGTCAATCCAACTGGAGAGTGGGCATCAGATGCACCCCGGGGTGCGGATGAGAAGAAGCTCAGAAAAATAATTGATCATTTAATTAAAACCAGAAGAGTGTCCACAGACAAGAGCTACTGCTACCAGTGCTGCAGCGAGAATCAGGTGTGTGTACTCATGATCATTTAAAATGCATCATCTTGCACTGCGCTCACCAATTCTCCTGTCAAGTTTTCACCTCGTATGGTAATCCGACAATGCGGGGACGGGGATGCCCTTTACCAGAACTGGACTAAGTGCCACTTACGAGCTATCCCTAGTCTCTCTCCCTCTTTGTTTGGAACACCGGGTTGTCCGACGACTCAATGTACCCTAGTGTCGAAATTTTTCAACCGAAGCCAACTACTTGTAGAAGGTACAAGTAGTTGGCTTCTAACACGGTTGTGTATCCCTAGTGTCGGATTTTCATACAAACGTATTCCCGTATTAGTTTTATTCGTGAGTAATAATTCTAAAGTTATAATTCAATTTTATTACAATAAGGTCTACTGAGGCCATGCCCCTACTAATTTTTTTTCCCAAAAAATAATTTATGAAATGGAAAATAAAGCATTTTTTGTTATAAAGTTACTTTTTTATATAAAGTGTAAAAATATTAGCTGTAAAAATTTTAATGGGTGTATCAGCCCATGAAACCGAACAACTTTCCCCAAGAAATATATAGGTCGAATTATGAGAAAATTTTTCGGACCTCCCATAAGTACAAAGAGACTTGGTCGGTCGGTAAATTTGTATCGGAAGTCCAAAATTTTTTCATATTTCGGCCTATATTCCTTGGGGAAAGTTGGTTAGTTTACTGGGCTGGTTCACCCCTTAAAATATTTGCAGCTAATATTTTACACCCTGTATATTTCTGAAGATTCAACTTTATTTATTTGCAATTTGCAACGAAAATACTGTATGTTAGTCAAGGTGGTAATTATTATTCAATAATGTAGGGACCAAAAAAAGGTAACTAGTCATGCAATTCTTTGGTTGATCGTACGGTACATAAACTTGAATTCCAGATGAATGGTGGCAGTAGACCTAATAACTATGTACCAATCATAATGATGCCGATCCTGCCAGCCGACCAATGCCCGTTTGACATGGAATGTGAAATACAAAAAATGCAAGAGGCCGAAACAGAGACACCGAAAAAGATACATCACGAAACCGCTGCTCAATATGCTGAAAAAGATAGAGGAATGGCACTAAAAAAACGCGCTTATTTCTTGCAACGATTATCCGATTTTGATTTATTATCTCAATGGTAAAAGATAATTTGATTGTTCAGCAATTTGCCAGAGATGCGTGATAATAACTGTACCCATAGGTACAAACACAAATAAATAATTAATTGGATTCCGAATTCATAATTACCTACTTTTATTCAACAAACTCGTTTCTTCTGAAAACTTGCATTTTCGAACGCATTTTCTCTCATTTAAAATGGGTCGGTAGTCCAACAGCTACCACTGTCAGGTCGATATCCCGAAAACCCGACGTTGCAGTCTTGTGCATTATAGAATATAACTATATATTTTTTGTAAATAGACCTTAAAAATTAAAATAAAATATTTTCACTTCTTCCTGTTCAGTGTTACTTCTACAAATACTTATTTGCCCTAATAATAATGTTATTGCGAATCTTTGGACGTGATGTGCTTCTGTATTGCTAGTAATAAATAGGAGGTTTTCTTTATAGAATAAAAAAAACTAGTTTTCCAAGAACTCGATAGATGGCGTTGAATCAACTAATAGTGAGTCCAAGGTCAAAAGACAAAAAAAAAACAGTTTCAAGAAATTAACTAAATATTACGTTCCGTTCTATGCGGTAACATACCAAGCACAGCGCCATCTATCTAGCGACTAGAATAATAATTTAAAAAAATAAAAGAAAATTTCCTATTAGAAAATAATGATGTCTTGGGGAGAGGGGTAACGTAGGTACCCGTAACCAAACGGTTATGTCCAACAGTTAACAATGGTAAGTGTGTACGAATTGTGTCCCGTACAAAAAGGAGCACATACAAAAAAGACAATTCAAAATGCAATAGGGCTAATTAAAACTGGCATGAGTATAAGAGCGTCGGTGGCCTAGTGGTTAGTGGTTAGGACACCGGTCTTACAATTCGTGAGACCCGAGTTCGATTCCCGCCATGTGCCAATGTGTTTTTACCTACTCATGTACATACCGACTGCTCTTACGGTGGAGGAAAATACATCGTGATGAAACCCAAATTCAAATTAAATTTGAATTCAGATGACATTGAATGTGACTTAACCTAGGATTCGGACCAGGTTAGCCTTCGGGATGCAGAGGTCAGATGGCAGTCGCTCTGTGTAAAAACTTGGTTGTACGCCAAATCCCCCAGGTTAGGTAGCCGACCCCGACAGACAACGGGTTAAGGCAAGGAGAATGATGATCAGTATAAGGCAAGATAATCAAGAATGTCATTATAAATTAACTAGGTAACCTTAATACTTTAAAGATGTTCTTGGTTAGCTTAGAACATATGCTAGATACAACATTATAGCAGATGTTAAAATAATACCTACTCTAGACTAAAAATTGTGCCCTTATTAGGGAACTGTCACAATTTTAAACAATAAGGCTTTCATTTTGTAACAACTCGTGTTGTGATTATATTAATCTTTAAAAATAAAATATTCATAATTAATGGTTACAAATGCACAGACAAATCCATCTATTTCCAGCTATTACAACAACCGGTAAAGTGTAAATATACCACGTAGAATTTCTTATGCCTACAGGAGCACAGGGGTTAGGAAAAGTACAGACTTCCTTTCAAGGTGTGAACCAGCCCATGAAACTGAACAACTTTCTCCAAGGACCATAGGTCGAATAAAGATAAAAGGCCTCCCACCCACACAAAATGTACCTACCAGTCAGCTGGCTGAGTCAGTTAGAAGGTATGTGAGGTCCAAAATATTTTTTTTATTTCGACCTATGTTTCTTGGGAAACGACCCAATGTCATATGGGACCAATAATGAATAAATAGTATTTTTGACGACCGATGTGGCGCAGTGGTAGTGCGACTGCCTTTGACGCAAAAGGTTCCGAGTTCGATTCTCGGTGGGTCACTCACAAAGTTGATATTTATCACTTTGTGAATTTGTTCCCAGTCTGGTTAGGACATTGCGGGCTGAACCACCCGATTGTCCGTAAGTAAGATGGTTCCGTGTTTCGGATGTCACGTTAAGCCGTAGGTCCCGGTTGCTGTCTATGATCACTTAGACGGCGGTCGTTACACAACCATGTCAGAAGCCTGCTACATGTAGAAGGCGGCTGAAAAATTCTGACACTAGGGTTCATCGGGTCGTTGGACGACTCGGTGTCCCACACGAAAATAAAAAAATTCCACACACGCGCCGCACGGTTATCCGGAGTTTTTCTGGGCTGGTTCACCCCTTGAAAGGAAGTCAGTACTTTTTCTAACACCCTGTAGGTATATGTTACAGTTCAAACTCATAACTAGGGCATGAATATCGGAATCTCGGAATATCGTAATATCGGAATCCCGGAGCAAAAGTTCCGATATTACGATTCCGATACTAAGTGATCAAATATCGTAATATCGGATTGAGAAAACTTTATTTGAAAACACCTGGAACTTACTATGTAAAAAACTGTGGTCATTATTATTATGTTCTCTTGACGCCCGTTACAGTCTTTTCATCTCACGAGCGCAGCTTAGCCATACTTGTGTGTGTTATCTCTTTCTCTTTTCGTTTTGGACACCGAGTCGTCATGAAAAAAATGAGTTCTTATATCTCTGGCCACCATCAATTATGCCTCGCCCACGGAATTCAGCTTGTTGTCATCGATACATTATACAAAACAACTACCACTACCGAAACCGAGCCAACAACTACTGATGAAGCCCTACCCGAACCGTCTTTTCAGCATGAAATCGAATCCCTTAACCGCTCAAACTCAGAAAGCGACGAAGATGACGAATTTGACGAGTCATCAATGGATCGCGGTGGATTTGAAGTAGAAAGTGCACAAGTTCGTACTGGTGATCCAAGAATGTACAAATATTTAATTGGCAAAGTACGATGTCCTGTAAGATCAATCAAGAAGTCACCTCTCAAAGCCGATGCTTTAAAAGCTTACGTGTGTAAAGAATTTAAAGAAAGAATTTTCTGAAAATGAAAGATTGCATCTTCAAGCTTCTCATCGACATTAAATCAGATGTGTCCTTTACAGATGAAGAAATCAAAACATTGACCAATCTTAATCGTACTTTAAAAGTGGTAAAATTGATTGTCCTTTCTCTTTGCCAACGTGACGCTACGCTGTATACAGCAGACACAGCATTGAAATTTATGCTTAATAAACTTGACCAGCAAAACACATATTTGAGTTCTAATCTCGCTGCAAAATTGCGAAGCCGAATTAAAGAGAGACGGCTACTGATAACAGGAGTTTTACACTACCTTCATGGTGCTGAAAGCTTTTACAGTTTTTTAGAAAATTATACATTTCCCAAACCAACAAGTGACGAAATATGTGAGAGCATTGTAGGTCTGTTAAAACGCCTCAAATACAAAGAAAACGCAACTAAAACTAATATTGTCACGTAAAATAGAGACGGAACAGATACCTGGTGTAACATGGTCATCCGATGAATATGATGGGCCTCTTTCCAGGGTTGCTACAGCAAAGAAGTTGGCACTGGAGCAAGAATTTCGGAAGGAAATGGAGAAATGCAAAAAAAAAAAAACTATGTTTCCGTCTGATGAAATTGATCTTTTAGGATTTGTCATGACAGAAAAAGCCATATATGAGAATAAAGGTAAAAGAGGAGTTTAGGTACCTAACACAAGCATACACTTATCTTACATCAGTATTACCCACAAGTGTTAAAAGCGAGCGTGTCTTTTCGTCCGCAGGATATTTTTGTAATAAAGTAAGGAGTTCACTGTAAGACAAAATGCTAGATGCCTTGTTGTTTTTAAGAACGCACTATCAAAAAGAACGTGTCTTTAAAAAATAATTTTGAGGCATTCAGCCGCTGTTTTTTATATTTTTGATAATTGTTTTTTTATTATTGTTGATTTTGCTTGCCTACTTTGATAATATAAAAAGTGTATTAATTTTGATTTTAAGAAAGTTCAATAATTAGTGATAATAGTAACGAGAAATCTGTGATTTTGTGCTTATAAGTTCCATAATTATGAACATTCAATCTATAAACCTGTCTTTTATTTTTTCTTTATGTACCAAAATATATCCCTATACAATTATAATCCAAAGTAATAATATACTTACAAGTAATTAATAAAAAAACGCGTAAAACTTAAGGCGAGGAGTTGCTGCTCAAATCACGATTTCAGGGGGTGAGGCGGGGGGGGGGCCGCCCGCGCTCCCCGCGCTCAGACACATCATCTGGCGCTCGCACACTACGCACCCGTACGTCGTGTGTCTTATGGACATGACCGCAGTCCGACCACCTTTTAAATATATTTGAGCTTTATCCCGGCCATGGAACTTTTACTTTTACCGTGAATTATTATTTTTTTGTGATAATGCGACGATACGAAATATAAATGTGGGTAGATGGATGGACCCAGAAGAGGAGGAAGGCCTTAAAAGAACGTAATGGCTAGTTAAAACACACAAATTTAATTACAAAGGATGTTAAGATAAGTACTAAGCTCCTTTTATGAACCTGTCCTTGAAACTGAACAACTTTCCCCCTGGAACATAGGTCGAAATATGAAAAAAAAAACTAGCCGACCCAATTCAGATTCTGTAAAGTTAAAAAAAGTACGAAAAGATTGTAAAAAAGATGATTGTGAATCAAACGGTGTAAACAATTATTTCAATTTTGATAGAAAATGGTCGGAAAATGTCCCAAGTCCAAAAATTTGAGTACGAAATTTCAGTTATATTTGCTATACGATGTACTGTTCTCAAGATATATGAACTTTTAGTTTCCATTCGTTTTTAATATTCAAAAATGATATTTAACTAAAATGTTAAATGGCGTTTTGCATTGGAGTCCTCAGTCACGCCTGCTTCTTACTATAGGTAGGTACTTCATTGTTTTCTTTTGTTTATGCCGCCGGCTTAAGTGCCGACAACCGTCGACTTGGGCTGTACCCCGTGAAATACTAGAATTTACATCATGTATGTGGGATGATTTGTAAGATGAGACGAACAACTGTAAGATGAAACGAATGGACAACTGAACGATATTTTTTTAACGTAAGCCGGATGTTAGATGAATTTCTGAAGTATGATGCTAGAACGGAAAAGCAATGTAGGTGAGTAAACGAGCGTGAAAGAGAGGATGAACAGATACTTTTTAAATAAGATCACGGGCGAAAAAACCCGGGGTAATCTAAAGAAAATTCGAAAATTAACTTATTCTTTCTTCTACATCCACAGCCACAGAGAACTTAAAACTTCGCTGTAATAACATGGGTCTATGTTATTACAGCGAAAATAAAACTAAAAAGCTTACAAAAGACTTTAGTTAAGTGCCCCATCTCATATAAAACATAACCCTTTTTCCAAGCTGGTCGGATAAAAAACAAAAAGATGCAATAAAGAATAGAAAAAAGTACGCGTGACAGATAATTGCCATTCGCAAACGCCATTAAACATTTCAAAAAAATAACTTTTGCGAAAATTAAAAAGAATGCAAACTAAAAGTGAAAATACCTCAAAAACGGAGCAAAGTAGAGCAAAAATTACTTAGTTTTGGTACTCATATTTTAGGACTTGTTTGATAATATTAAAATTAAAATTGGGACCCTATTTAGTCCACAATTGTCCTAAGCCTAGCCTCACTCACATGCGCTTTATTGAATTCCTACTTTTCTTGTTATTTATTTCACTACCTTATTTGTTCCAAATTCTCATTTGGTCTACTTTTACATTTAGTCAACTTCCTCATTTATTCTATTCCCTAAAAATATCTCGTCAAGCCCACAATTAGGGACTTTCTAGGGCCACAGACCACCTTTTTATTTTGTTCTGAAGAATATGTCAAGTGCCACGTTATTTTAAGGAAATATAGATGGTGCGCAACGGGATACTGGGTATTACTATAATGTTATCTCTTTGATGGAAGCTTCAGTATGAACATAAAAGTTCATACTCAGCTCCTAAACCGCACCATCTAATTAAACTTTTTATACTACTCTTATTATAGTGCCATATTACCCTAAAAAACTTACAGTCTGGCATGCATAGTTTTCGAGATAACTCAGGTTTTAGTTTCACAGCTGTTACCTTAAATCAAGAATTCTTCAAAACATTCAACTATACCAAAGAAAATAAAACTACTTTATTTCCGAAACTAAGGTTTTTTGTAGTTCGTGTTCGTGTAGGAGTAGTGTGTGTAGTGACATCTCGTGTTCATTCTCATAAACATTCATTCTCGTGTTCAACCCACGAGTCGTACGAGCGGAGTAAGCAGCAGTCAGCGATGTGTCAAAAGCGTGACAAAGAGCAGCGCAAAAATATTGTAATTGTGAAGAAGCTGGTAAGACTGCTCTCTGATGTAGTTTTGTTTGTATGTCTGAATCCCATACCATCCCGACCACAGAGCAGCGTATGGGTATCACAGATTATATATACGTGGCTAGATCATGGCGTACGTAAGCAATATCGTCTTCAGACTTAAAAAATATCACTATTCGCTCCGTCCGAAGAGTTAACGCACAAAGAAAACAATATATTTGCGTGCGCGCACAAGACATCTCTGGTCTGTGGTTGAATGACCACCGACTGGATCTAATTTGGCACCGCTGTGTCGGTTTCTGTAATAAGTTCTTGGGGGAAAATTGTTTAGATAACCTGTCAACAAAGAGTTAACTTGAAAAGATAATAGGTATTAAAAATTACTTGGTACCTACTGTACAAACGTTACTCATGTTCAGAATGCACACTGTAAATATTTAAAGTGAATTACTAGTTGTGTATCATTCCTTTCTTATTATAAGTAAAAAGGCTTGGTTCGACTTTTGCTTTTTATTATCTTATAGATAAAATATCGTCTCTCGTCAAGGCTAGCTGAAGCGACAGCTACGATAAATTTTTGCTCGACTCGCCAAAAGACGTAACCGACGTAATAATAAGCGCATACTTAAATTACGCCTTTTGGTATCAGCCATAAAGTATTTTATCAAGCAATCTGTCCATGTCACTAACGTCTTAAGTAAAATGAGCGACGTAATAATTACGAAATTATATTTGTCAATTTAGCGGGAAATTTTGACACAGTACCGGCGCTGGCAAGAGCCATTTGGGTACTGGCGGGGTAGCGGGCGGTGCGGGATGTCATCGGGAGGTTGGTTTGTCGGCGAGAACCGTTCTAATTTTTGGAAAAAAATGATTTGTTGAATTAAAATCTGTTCATTCACTAAAACCTAATAGTATAATTTATAGGACATTGAAATAGGAATATTCTACATCAAGAAACTATATTCAAATAGTAGTCCAAATTACGATAAAATTGGTTTGAAAATATTTTTAATGCCCTTTTTGAGATTTTTTAAATTAAAATATGTCAAACCAATCGAGTCATACGATAGTGTTACTACTAGATAATATCTTCGAGTATGTCATATATTTTTTTGAGGTCTTGGTAGCATCAGTAACAGGCTTAAAAAATGAATTGAAAGTAACGCTTTTCGTTGGCCTTCCTTCATAACAGCGTCTTAATTTTATTTGCAATTCCGATATTAATACCGGAATTCCGATATTGAGATCTGATCTCGGAAATCAGTATCGGAATTGAAAACCTTCCGATATTGCATGCCCTACTCATAACCAGTCAAAACCTATATTGACCGACATCAGTCATATTGACTGAAGGAGTTGGTCAATATGGGTTTTGACAATTTTGAAACCAGTCAATATCCATATTGACTTACGTGTCCAGTCAAAACTCACAGCGCTATGCTGGGAGGGAGTAGGAGAGCCTCGACACTAGTGCCCCATTTTTCGAAACTACAGGCTACAAGTGTACAGGCGAAGTTGCATTGCGTAGCGGGCAAAAATCCTCGTTTTACAACGTCCCATCGGCTACGCAATGTAGATCGAATTTCACCTGTAGAATTTGTAGCCTATAATTTGTTGCATAGGCCACTGGTATGGTAGCGCCTTTTCTCCCAGCAGCTACTGTCTATTTCAACTTTCCCCGCGACTGTAACAACATACCCTACAGATTTTTACACGTTTCGAGATGATTTAAAAAAGGAGGTGGTTACCTATCTGTTGTACGACTTACCCCTATACGCTTATAGGTAGGTAGAGTCCACGCCGAGAAAGAAGTCCCGCGAAAAAAGTTTAAATGACCCTTATAAACGTCAGGATAAGGGTCATTGAAACGTTTTTCGTGGGACATCTTTCGAGGCGAAAACTCTAGTAATGATTTAGGCAGGCAACGAATGAAATATTTTAAACATTTGCGAAACCAAACACGAAATCCGATTGCTATAGTCTGTAAGTTTAGGTACTTATCTTTTTGTAAACAAACTTTGTATGAAACTGACAGTTCAGAAGTGTCACTTTCATACAAAGTGTGTTTACAAAAAGTTATGTACCTAAACTTACTATAACTATAGTACCTACATTTTTGTGGTACACTTTACGGGAAAACTGTATTATACTTACCTTTGGGTTTCGGCTTTAGCATAGTAACATGATAGTAATTTAAATAGATATCTAGATGTGTTCTCTAGTATTAAAATCAAGTTGTAGAGATTATAAAAATATAAGTTTTAAAACTTATATACTACAAAAGCCAACTATGATTGCAACTGCAAGGGTAAACCCACTGGCCTGACCTCTTTGGTATATTTGTTGCAGGCATGTAAATTCGTCGTTTATAAAATGCCTACTCCGTATACAACAGTGTGGCTCGAACATTGAATCATCATCACATCATCCACGTGCTGTACTGTACCTCGTTTTTCGAAGCTACAGGCTTCAATTCTACAGGTGAAATTCGATGTACATTGCGTAGCGGGTCAAAAATCCTGGTCACCGGCTACGCAATGTACATCGAATTTCACCTTTAGATTTGTAGCCTTTAGTGTAGTTGCATAGGCCACTGGTGGTATTTGGGCGGATTTTTCAAACGTTGTCTGTCACGTTAAGGCACTCCACCATTTTGAAAAAACCTCATTAATTTTTCGTCACGTAACTGACGTGACGTAACCATGATTTGTCGCCAGTTTTAAGCAAATTTTGTGTAAATTACTGTAAACTAACACAAAACGTAAGTAAGAATATATGTAGAAACAGATTATTTAAAAGAGTAACGTGCAATATTTAAAGAGCATACGGAGGCGGGCGGTGTGCTTTACCCTTAGGCAACTCGCCCTGCCTAACCCACAAGGGATGGAGGCCTTATATAGTAGGTATGTAAACAGTACGTATGTACAGTCGCGCCATCTCTTGGCGATTACGTAAAAAGGGGCCATCGATTCCAAAATGCCTGTCCTAAAAGACAAAAAGTATTTAAAAAAAAACAAATTTACTTTTTTTTCTACACATTTTTCAGACCGTGAATCAAGTTTTTTGGCTGTGGCACTTAAGGCCATATCACACCGACGGCGTGGTAGCTTAGGATTGGCCGTCACTTCCTGTAGGTAAAGCGTGATAAATTGGAAGTTGTACAGTGCATCAAAATAGAGTAGAAATTAAAATAAAATGGAACTAAATATTTTGTATGAAAAGTTGTTTCCATATTTAAGCTTTATCTGTTAGATTTGACAGATTGCGAAGAAGTGCCGCCCTTATTTTTTGTCTACTCTTTTTTGCTGGACTGTAAATACTATTTAGATTTTATAAAAGTTGGTTCCACAGAACTAGAAAACTACTGGTTTGTTCGTATGTCTACACTATATGTCTGTCGGGCGGTGGGCCCGTGGAGGGCCAAACCGCAACAATCGTGTGATGCCACCTTTATCTTCTCTATGGTGGAAAGCGGGTGCGCCCATTGTGCAACAATAAAAAATGCACCGTGTTTTGTGCAGCCTATAATTGTGGATATTTGGATGAAAGTACAATTTTTCTTGGTTCTGCCACCACGTAAAGTCCATTTTTTTAAGAGTGACAGATAAAGTAAACAAACATTTCTACACAGACTAAAAATGACCAGTTTTATGGAATGTGAAAAATGCTCATATACGTCCATCCAAATATCCACACAATATTTTGACGCAGGATATTTAGTGCACTATGCACATTTTCTGTCGCACACTGTAACCGCCCGTCGAATGCTGACCGACCGACCGACACCGCTGCGTTTGATGTTGATCAAAGAGTATAATATCACTTCGTTTTAAGAGACGGAACTCTTGAACAAGCACCTTACAAGCGCGGCACTCTCGTTTAGTATGAAGCCAGTTCCACGCTGTGTGGTACTTTATCATGCTAATCGACAATCGAATAGAGTTGTTCTATCTATACTATAGGTTAGTAGATTTAACTTATGGTGAATCGAATTAAAAATTTCTTAGCGCCAATTATTTATTTATAATCTGACAATAACAGAAAATAATAGCTAGTTTACGATGTCATACCAGATGGTGTTGCGTTGGGTCGAAACGCATCTACACAAAATACATTTATTTGGAAAAACATGCCACTTTCGCAAGTCCAGTGGATTTTGTGGCGATCTACCATGGTGATTGTGATGATACACTATTTAAAAACAAAGGGTCTTGTCTCGAAGTTATTGTTTAACAACAAAAAGGTAGAGCAAAAGCTCGATGCTGCGTATTTTTTGGAGAAAAATTAAAAACACAAGAACTGATGCACACCCGAACAAGAGTCAAAGTCTCACAAGAAAATTTTGAATCCTATCTCGGAAATAACTTTTAGCTCAAACCTCGAAAATAGTACAACAGAGCAAAGGCTCAAATGCTGCGTTATTATTTGCAAAATAGGAATAACAAAAATACCAAGAAAACAAAGCGCCCGGCTGGCAGACATGACACTTTGGTAGTGTTGCCATTATCAACTTGTAAAAAAAGGCGCAACTGGAAAATCTTCATGTTAATACTAACGTTTGTTTAGTTTATTAGCGCAATGTATGTTAATATATTTAAATATATATATATAAAAACGGTTGTAGTACAAATAATTTTAAAGCTTGTATTTAGTGCACTCACAGAAAAAACAAAAGTGTACAACAATTTTTGCAAAATCTTATATGGCAATAATAGCGTAGTCTCTTTTTGTTGGCTATTGAATGGAACTGGCTTTAAGGAAAACTTATGATGTAGGTATGTACTGACTCAGTACTACTGAGTTTCTAGAGGCTGGTTGATGCAATCCTGTAAATTGAGCACATTGCCTGTTATTTTTTTATTCCATTCAATATGGATTCAGTATCGTTTCTATAGCCAATATATCAGAATCGATTCGAACACCCGGCGAGTAGTTAAAAGGTAAGTTTTGTAAGATACGGTGCTCGTGGACGTGGGGCATATAATTAGTTTCTCATCCCACTTTTTGTGTTTTCTCACTTTATCGTATCAAAACCCCAGATATAGCTATTCACCCGGGGATGCGTTTCTGCGCATCCAGCTACACCCGTAGGTAGTACATGTAGGTCATCGTTTTAGCTGACTATGTGCAAGTGATATATACCTAGCTGAGGTCAGTATCGCCACATTTTCGTAAAGCATAGAATCCTAAAAGGATTTTGATGAAGGTGCCTTAGGGTAAATCCTGTACCTGTTGAAAAAAAGTTCTCACGGTTGAAGTCCCTTACGTGGGGTTGGTTTCAACTGCATCCGCGACACATGCTTCCTGCATTCGAGTGTTCAAATCATGTACGTATACATTTTGTATTCTGTGATATTCTAGCGATCACGATCTTTACGGGCGTACGTTTTTGTCATCTTCTTTCGTAAAATCGCATAATGTGTATTGGTTTTGTGTATACTAGCTAAACAGATGGTATTTGTTTGGGATTATTGTAAGTATACCTATTACTTTGTATCATATTGATTGGATTGGCCTTGATTATGACTTTGTGTCCATGGTCCATAGTGGTCTATTTTAAATTGTCAGCTGACTCTGGTGTTTGTTCCACATAAAAACTTTATCATTATTGTCTCAATTATTCTTACTGCTTTGCGAATACTGGAGTACCTAGTTGTCCAAAACTATTGTTTGAGTTATTGTGTTCATCCATTTTTTTAGGTTATGTTTGAGTGTGCAATTTCTACTTCAATGAAGAATGTTAGATCACATGCATGGCACATAGTTTTTAATATGTTCTAATATTTTCTATGCTAGTCTATGAATAAAAACCTTTGTAATCTGCAAATATTAGGCTCATCAAGTAAATTAGGACAATGATCTGCAACCACTGTATTTTTACAGCTGTTAATTACTTATGGGTAAGAAAGGATAAAAAGTGTCATGATTGTATGTATGTGTGTGCGGTGGTTATAAATCATGGATGTATAAATGACAATGTGATAATTAACATTGGAAATGCAGGAAGAGGCACCCTGGTGCATGCTGTTTGTGAATGATATTGTGTCGGTGAAAGTGGACAAGAAGTACAGAGCAGGCTGGAAGAATGGTGGGAAAAGCTAGAAAGTGTTGGCCTGAAAATCAGCAGAACCAAGGCAGAACAAATGTTTTGCGATTTCGGCGGTCTCTCTGCCTATGTTCTGGTAACACTCAATAACATATCCTTGGCAGTCTGCTCTGACTTTCGGTACCTCGGTTCACTTATACAGGGCGATGGTGAGATAGACCGGACTATCAAAAGCACAGGATAAATGTGGGATGGATGAAATGGCGACAGGTTACAGGCACAGATCCGTGAATGCCCCTCAAATTGAAGGGCAAGATTTATAAGACAGTGGTGTCATCATGTATAGATCTGAATGAGATCTGATCTGAGATGGATGTGTGGTGTGACCAGGATGGATAAAATAAGGAACAAGTATATTAGAGGAAGTTTAAAGAAGCGCCAGTGACAGAAAAGATGAGAGCTAGCTGTTTATCGTGGTATGGGCATGTTATGAGGAGGAATGAAAATAATGTGATGAAAAAAGTAATGAATATAAATGTGGATGAACACAGAAGGAGAGGAAGTTTGGACAGATTGCATTAAACACGATATGACTCAAAAAGTTGTAAACTAAGATTTGACTGCGGATAGAGATGAATAGAAGAAGAAGACATGTTGCGTCGACCCCAAATAAATTGGGATAAGGGCAGGCAGATGATGATGTGCCCGGAAAAATTATCAGAACAATCCAAGTGATCTGAGGATTAGACTATCAATGATAACTTGGATAGGTAAACTCAATTAACTTAATAAATAACTCCGCAGAGTAGGTTAGTTAACACACCATCGTTGGCATTATATGTCAGTGATAGTTTTATCAGTGTCTAAGGCAAGAGCACAGACACTGAGTTGCCTGGGTTGCAATTTCGGAAAACGCATGGTTTCCCAAGACTGCCACCCCCTCGATCTCCATGACTGATTCCGCCGGAAAGATGAGTCAATATGTGCAGAGCTAGGTCGACTGCAGGAATTTAGGATTTAGATGTAGTGTAAAGTTAGTCTCTACCAGGCAAAGTTTTAGAATTGATGTGCCATAATACTGGGATAAAGATTTAGATTTGGTCTGCCATAAGTATCATTGGCTACCTCAGTCACATTGTTTTGTTATTATAAGTAGCTCTAATAAATAGTTGATGTGGCTAGACTTTTGAATGCATTATCATATTACAGTTACTCCTCACCTTGTAGATCTTACAGGCTCTGTTGCATATTTTAATCATGAATTCACATATAAATCAATAATTTCTTTGACAACCTGAGGGGCCAGAGAAGGATAGCAAAGTTGGTTACTTGTAATCTGTACGGAATTTTCTATCTTTCCTTGTTTCTTTGTATTATTAGATCATTTTAATACTCTTCATAGTTAATGTTTCAGTTCAGTACTACCCACGGGTCTCATGTCGTAAGACTAAGAGTTAAACACAGAGAATGAGTAGCAGCATACCCCAACTACTGTACAGAAAGACTAGTGGGCATGCATCTAGCAGAGGATTGTTGTGGCTGTTGATTTGGTTCATAATTCTGCTAGTTTCTTTTACCAGGACCTTGCTTGTTTTTGCTTGTTTATTGTATAGAGCAATCACCTTGTCAAAGGTAAAAATGAGGGGGATGCAACACATATTGTATGTATGCTATGAAGCGAGCATGAAATGAGATTCCATTTTGTTGTTTCAGTCTGTTGCTGATGTGATCTCATCTCATCATCCACTCAACTCTGGACAACAGTAAATGTAAGCGTTTTCGTCTTTCCATCTGTTATTGTATGGTAGCAAACTGAGTGCAGCCTGGCATAGGTGGCAACTCGCACAAAAAATATCTGGCCTCCGTTCTGGACACAGACTTTTTTGTAATTGGCCTTCTCAAGATTTCAAGATTCCAAAATTTGGGCATTTACAGACAAAACATTTTGAACATATCTAAACTCATGAATACTTTCGTTCTTGACATTTTTTATTTCACTTTCAGTTAACAGATTAGGATGGATCCATCATGTTCACATTCCAAATGTGATATATATGAAGGGGCAAACAGAGTCCCCTTTGAAAACAGTGTAGAGAATAAGACTGATAGAGATGCCAGTATGGTAAATAAAGAAGAGAACATTGATAATAATGTAGGACAACAAATTGATAATTTAGAGCGAGAAGACTTTGAAGAGGAGAACAGAATTATAAAGAACTGCTCTAATATGCTGGTAGAAAATAAGCTGTCTGCCACTCCACTTTATTCTGGTAATTTGTCTAGTGCCAACTCTAGCCTGGCTTCCAGTTCCGAAACTATTTCAACTCTGTCAAATATTATAAGTGACTTCAGTTTGCCTGGCTGTAGTAAAAATGACAAGTGGGAAGATAGCAATGCAACAATAAAAAATATGATTCATGCCAGCAAAGAAGACCTGATGCAAAAGGTGTTAAACAGTGAACTAGAAGATAAAAAAGAGTTTCCATTGGGAAAATTGTATAAGGGTGACCTAGGTGAATCTTGTGACAATGAGACATCTGAGACATGCGACCTGGACGGCGTGAGCGGACCTTCTGGGAGGACGAGCTCGAACGCGTCCAGCATCGCCAGCAGCAGTTCCGACAGCACCAAGGAGTTCAGTGTACCTTCTACGTCAAATGCAGAGAAATTGCTTGGACTTGGCAACAGCAGCCAAAAACCCAGCAGCTCCAAGTCATCTGTAAGTAAATCAGCATTATTTGTGTACAATAGCTGTAGCATTACAATGCTACTCTTCATTTCATTTTTATCTATTTTACATTATAGTATTCACCTGTTAGTGTATTCAGCGGTTACCTCGGTTCCCAGAGTGTCGGTGCCTCTCGGTATCTAGGTAATACGACAACAAAGCACATGCCTATCTAAATTTTAAATTATAGATTATTATAATATCTACTTTTGTAATATTTTAGAGTTACTACTGCGATGGGGACGACGACTCCGAGGATGAGATCAATGAAGACACACACTGCACCTGCTTGTCCTCACACGAGGTATGTGATACCTACGCAGCCCCAGGGCAGTGCCTTTATTTTTATTTTATCCCACTCGTACCGCGTTTCTACTACAGTCTGTAAGTTTAGGTACTTATCTTTTTGTAAACAAACTTTGTATGAAAGTGACATTCCGAGATGTCAGTTTCATACAAAGTTTGTTTACAAAAAGATAAGTACCTAAACTTACAGACTATAGAAACATCAAATTGTTATAAAAGCTAAAAGCATTCGTTGTGAATCTACTTGGAAATAAACGATTGCAATCTTGAAATCCTAGACGCGCGGTAGCGGTCCCAGCCAAGTCCATCAACGATCTGGCCGGCCGCACCGTGTTTTACATTACACGAACCATTTGGGGCTACTTTTCATACACAAATCACTAGTGCACCATAATTATGAAAAATTTAATTTAAAATACTGTATTTTAGGATGACGATGAAGAAGATGAACCAGAGCCAGATGAGAGACTATGGGTGAGCATCAATCAAATTTATATGTAATAATAGAAAAAATGCATTGTTTGTTGTTTATTAAACCGATGATCTTTTGATGTTTCAGAGAAAAAGACGCTATGAACCCCCTCCTCCGCAGAGCACGAAGAAGTTTTGTGCGGAGGGTTCCATCATGGGTGTCGTCGGTTCAGAAAACACCTGGTCCCCCGGCCTCACTCCAGGAAGCGTGCAAGGCCCACCGGAAATGAAGCAGTGGCTGAATAGGTTAGTTCTCCATCATGAATGCGTTAACAGTGTATCTACGTAAAAGCACGTTTATATTGCTGTTACAGTCGAAACCCTTAATCAGTCAATAAGATTATTCCCCAACACCTCAGTGAATATCCTTATTGACCGACGCGCCTAGACAAAACTCTAAGAGGGCCAACTGACGTTTCCAAAATCTGGCTTCAATTCGAGCCATGTGCCTCAGATAGTGCTAAGCAAGGACTAGCCACCCTGGTGGAAGTATATTGGTGCACCTACTTCTGCCACTCTTCAGTTGATCTTCACCCTCGGAGTAAAGATTGCTCTAAGTCGTTCCCAGCAGGACACAACGCAGCCAAAAAGCAAAAAACTCGTACTTGCTAAGACACTATCGTTTAAGGGGTTTGACTGTAACATTGCTAGCATTATCGACGCCTTTGATTTGAATCGCATAAAAAAATACAGGTTCCAATCATGGTCGAACGGTGAGAAGATCCAAGCCATAGACGCGCTGATCCGGCGCTGCGACGCGAGCCACGTGCGCCACATGATGAAGGCGATCGAGCCGCTGTTCCAGCGGGACTTCATCTCGCTGCTGCCCAAGGAGCTGGCGCTCACCGTGCTGGGCTACCTGCAGCCCAAGGACCTGCTGCGGGCCGCGCAGACCTGCCGATACTGGCGGTGAGTTGGCTCATACCTGAACAAACGAAAAAATTACTACTTTGTAGGTGTAGCTTAGCTTAGCTTAGCATTTTCTATGTAGGTGTAGTGTAAGTAAGAGCCGTGTGATGCCGGTTTAGTATAGCATCACCCCAATTCTTTCCCGAAACCGACAAAGAGACTCCAGAGTTTCATGTGTATTGCAATTTTAGGCGACAGGCTGACAACCTGTCACTATAGTGATACATGACATATCTGAAACGACCCTCAATTATTGTCAGACGTGGCCATAAAGACCGTAATTTTACGGTCGTTAACGCTCTGCCTACCCCGTCAGGGATATAGGCGTGATTTGTGTGTGTGTAGTATAAAGTGACATTAAATAGCTACTCTGCCTACTGGCTCCGTCTAATTAAAAAAAAAACTACTATAGGTTTATTTTTTTAAAGTTAATAGTATCATAGCTGTAATTTTAAATGACCGATGTAGCGCAATGGATGTGCATCTGCCTGCTACGCTAAGTTCCGGGTTCGATTCACTGTGGAGACAGATATTTAAGTGATGCTGTTTTATTGTATTTACAATTGTATGGTATTTTATCACAAAACAATATCCAACTTATCGGTTACGAATTTTTAGTTAAAAAAAATAATTGAATACAATAAATTTTATATAAAAATTCAAGTTCGTACCTGTAATGACCACTGATTTTCTGACCCCTGATAATGATACACGACTTATCTAAAACGACCCTCAAACATAAGTCAGACGTGGCGATAACGACTGCAATTTTACGGTCGTTAACGCTCTGCCTACCCCAGCAGGAATACAGGCGTGATTTGTGTATGTATAACGAGCAATATTGTTTCCTCATCAGTTTCCTCGCCGACGACAACCTGCTGTGGAAGGAACAATGCCGGCGCATCGGCATCACCACGCTCAAGAAGGTAGGTACAAATTAAATAGGTATTTACTAGTGATGGGCCGAACATAGGTTTCACCAAAACCGAATATTCGGCCAAATAGTTCGGCAATTGACGTCCATAAAAACAATTGAAAGCCTTACTTTTTTACAAAAAGGACCAGGAAAATACTACAGGGCTTCTCTGTTCGCTATCCTTCTAGCCTTTCTAGCCCTCCCGTGTAAAAGAAATATTTTTATGAAACCGATAAGAGAGAAAAACCGATCTGATCCCAAAAACAATTATCTACTGCAATAAAATAAATAATAATAAAATTCTTTTTTGTTCAATTTGATACACATATCGGAGATGAGGTCCTCCCAGCAAGCAATTTAAAAATGCTTGTGTTGGGAGTGCCACAATGCTTCCCAGGGTAAAATACATAAATAATTGAAACAAGCCAAATACATAAAGATTAAATTTTGATAACAATTAATTCTTAAATTAATGTATTTCAAATGTAAATACTTTTAATTTATTAGAATTTATTGCACTCCGGTGCCTAAGTACTACTATGTCGCTAAGATCGTCGCTTCGAGACGAGCATTATCAACAAATTGACGAAGATTGACCGTGCGATAGTGGCTGAGCAGTGGGACGGTACCCCATGTGCCCGGGTTCGATTCCCACCCAAAAACCTGCTCAGAAGTGCTCCTATTCTCAATTTACAATTTGTACCTATAGAAATACCGTGGTGATAGTGACCGTATTCTTACGGCCGTTAGCGCTCTGCCTACCCCGCAAGGGGTAAAGGCGTGATATATGTATGTATGAATGTATGTACCTATAGAAGAGATTATTTTGTGTTGAAGATGCCGCGTTCTCTGCCGCGATGCGCGAGCCCGTGGAAGGCGGCGTACATGCGCCAGTACCTGATTGAGAACAACTGGCTGCACAAGCCGGTGGACGGGCCCATCGTGATGCGCGGCCACGACGACCACGTCATCACCTGCCTGCAGTTCTACGGCAACCGCATCCTCAGCGGCAGCGACGACACCACGCTCAAGGTGTGGTCGGCCGTCACAGGCAAGGTGAGCCACACACACGATCATTAATACTTTTAGGGTTACCAGGAGCTCTACTTCTAGTCCATTGAATAAAAAGTTCTAGAGTGCGGGAGTTAGTAACGTGAGATGTTTCTTCGGAAACATGTCAAGAGTCCCTAGGTAATAAACATACTAAAACCCCGGGACACTAGGAGGAGCCCCGGAGTGGGGGGAGGGGGGGAAAGGGTCCATTTTTTTCATTTTTCGCTTAAATCTCAAAAGCGGTACATGTTAGAGAAAAACGTTCAAGGAAAAGTTGAAAGGCCATAAAATTATCTACAAGTTATACCTAAATCACTTTTTCCTATATCCTACCGTTTCTGAGTTACACACATTCAAAAATGATTTTGGCTCAAACAATTTTCCCATACTACATACCCATGTTTATCACATCAATCGATCAAAAAATATTTCTTTCTTCCATAAAACTCAAATGTGCAACTTGTGACCGGTACTGATAGATTGCTCTTGATTAGGTCTATCATTGGTAAAATAAACACATTCCTCCATGGAAGCCTTTAGGAGGAATCGATTGTCAAAATATTATATTAGGATAGTTTTAGTTACTGAACTTGAACTATTTATTTTTTTCTTCCAAAAAAACTCAAAAGTGCAACTTGTGACCGGTACCGATAGATTGCTCATAATTAGGTCTATCATTGATAAAAATACTAGATTCCACCATGGAGGCGTTTAGGGGAAATTGAATTTTATAAGGGTAGTTACGATACCTGAACATTTTATTTTTTTTCTTCCAAAAAGCTCAAAAGTGCAACTTGTGACCGGTACTGATAGATTGCTCTTGATTAGGTCTGTCATTGGTAAAAAAAACACATTCCTCCATGGAAGCCTTTAGGAGGAATTGATTGTCAAAATTTCAAGTTCAGTAACTCAAACTACCCTAATATAATATTTTGACAATCGATTCCTCCTAAAGGCTTCCATGGAGGAATGTGTTTTTTTACCAATTATAAACCTAATTAAGAGCAATCTATCAGTACCGGTCACAAGTTGCGCTTTTGAGCTTTTTGGAAGAAAATAAAATAAAATGGTTAAGTTGCGTAACTACCCTAATATAATATTTTGACAATCAATTCCTCCAAAAGGCTTCCATGGAGGAATGTGTTTATTTTACCAATGATAGACCTAATCAAGAGTAATCAATCTATCAGTACCGGTCACAAGTTGCACATTTGAGTTTTATGGAAGAAAGAAATATTTTTTGATCGATTGATGTGATAAACATGGGTATGTAGTATGGGAAAATTGTTTGAGCCAAAATCATTTTTTCATGCGTGTAACTCAGAAACGGTAGGATATAGGAAAAAGTGATTTGGGTATAACTTGTAGATAATTTTATGGTCACAAGTTGCACATTTGAGTTTTATGGAAGAAAGAAATATTTTTTGATCGATTGATGTGATAAACATGGGTATGTAATATGGGGAAATTGTTTGAGCCAAAATCATTTTTTAATGCGTGTAACGCAGAAACGGTAGGATATAGGAAAAAGTGATTTAGGTATAACTTGTAGATAATTTTATGGTCTTTCAACTTTTCCTTGAACGTTTTTCTCTAACATGTACCGTTTTTGAGATTTAAGCGAAAAATGAAAAAATGGACCCTTTCCCCCCCTCCCCCCACTCCGGGGCTCCTCCTAGTGTCCCGGGGTTTTAGTATGTTTATTACCTAGGGACTCTTGACATGTTTCCGAAGAAACATTATACGTTACAAACTCACGCACTCTAGACCCCCTTTGGAGGTACTCATTCAATGGACTATTCTGAATTGAGCGAAATTCCGTAAATGAAAATCTGTCGTCTACGATTTCATTACGCTTAGACCTATTTTTGTGCATTTTTGAAACGGTAGAAAGCTTTCTACTACTGCTATTTTATAAAGATATCGTAAACGTTTCCGTTTCGCACAAAAATATAAAGCACCTTACCCACCGACATTTCTAACACTTCCCACGGGTGTTGTAAGAGGTAACTACGGGACTCGAGGCGACAAGCTGACAACCTGTCACTACAGTGATACACGAATCATCTGAAGGGGCCCTCAATACTTGTTAGACGTGGCTACAACGACCTTAATTTTTAACGCTCTGCCTAACCCGCAAGGGATAAAGGCGTGTTATATGTATGTATGTGATTTATAATCGCGTCTTGTATGTTAATGAGCACGTGTGTTGTGTCGTTCAGTGCCTGCGCACGCTGGTGGGGCACAGCGGCGGCGTGTGGTCGTCGCAGATGGTGGGCGACACGGTGATCAGCGGCTCCACGGACCGCACGCTGCGCGTGTGGGACGCGCGCAGCGGCCAGTGCCTCAAAGTGCTCGCCGGGCACACCTCCACCGTGCGCTGCATGCATCTCTACCAGAACAGGTGCGACTTTTTTTATTTTTTATTTAACAATATGGACTTTTACTGTGTGCCGTGTACCTTATGCCGTGTGATGCCGGCTTAGAATAGCATCTTGAGATACTTACTTCAGACCTATGACTGTCCCGATGGCGTAGCGGGTAGTACTCCTGCCTTCTACGCCGAGGGTCGTGGGTTCGATCCCCACAGGACACAAATATTTGTGTTTAGTCTGGGTGTTTTCTATGTATATCATGTATTAATTTACAAAAAAAAGTATATTTGTATTAGCAGCTATCTAGTTCCCATAGTACCTAAATCGTTAAATATATTCTCATATGTTCAAAATCAGTTTTATGAAAGTAATGCTACATCTTAGATTACATGTAGCATTACATCTTAGCTTAGATGTGCTTATACAGGGTATAAGGGACGGTGTAACGAAAACTTTTCTATGGGGGCTATGTTGGGAAACGAAAAAGTCACTTAGCTGATCGGGAATTTTGTATGGAAGGTCAAAAAAATTTTGACGTTTACCAACATAGCCCCCCTAGAAAAAGTTGTTCAGTTTCATGGTCTGAGCACGCCTGCAAATTATTCGTTACACCGTCCTTTTACACCCTGTACATATGTATCTATAAGTGTCGCGTTGTTGTTCAGGGTGGTGTCGGGGTCGCGCGACGCGACGCTGCGCGTGTGGTCGATCCCGGACGGGCGCTGTCTGCGCGTGCTCGTCGGCCATCTTGCCGCCGTGCGCTGCGTGCAGTACGACGGGAAGGTGAGTACTGTGCACTGTCTATACACGGCTACTGGTTTGCCCTCACGATCCCATCAACCAGTGCCAAGTTTTTCGAAACGACAGGCTACAAATTCTACAGGTGAAATTCGATGTATATTGCGTAGCAGCTCGAAAATTCTGGTTTTATAATGTCTCTCCGGCAACGCAATGTACATCGAATTTCACCTGTAGAATTGAAGCCTGTGGTTTTGTTGTATAGGCCACAGCTCATATAACTGAACAAATTCCAAAATAGTACATTAAGGCAGTAGCCAAAAATAGACGAAATTACGGTCGAGTAATATTGGAAGGACGAGACGAAGTTGAGGCCTTCCCAACTGAACAAGACCAGAGATGGGTATTTTGGCTGAGGCTAGTATAATGCTTTTCTTCCCTTTGCAAGGGAACATCATAAATCCACATTTTAATCGTAATAAATTTTGAAATACACAAGCAACACGCATTGGATTTGCTTATTGCGTACGAATTCAGTCCAGATAATTTAAAAAAGAAAAGGTTTTTTATGTGTAGTGTAAAATATTAGCTGCAAATATTTTAAGGGGTGAATAAGCCCATGAAACTGAACAACTTTCCCCTAGGAACATAGGTTTAATCTGAAAAATAATTTGGGCCTCGATACAAATTGAAGGTACAATTTTTTTCATATTTCAGTTTCATGGGCTGATTTACCTCTTAAAATACAGGGTGTAAAAACATTAGCTACAAATATTTTAAGGGGTGAATCACTCCATGAATATGAACAACTTTCCCAAAGAAACACAGGTCGAAATACGAGAAAATTTTTTGGACTTCCCATACGAAATTTAACAAAATTCAAATTGCGACCTACGTCCCTTCGGAAAAAGTATTTAGTTTCATGGACTGATTCACCTCTTAAAATATTTGCAGCTAATATTTTTACACCTTATATATGCAAACGTGTTAGCAAATAATGTTATTATAATATAACGATACAAATGATGCAACAGGTGGTGGTGTCGGGCGCGTACGACTACTTCGTGAAGGTGTGGAACCCGGAGACGGGGGAGTGCCTGCACACGCTCGCCGGGCACACCAACCGAGTCTACAGCCTACAGGTAACTACAGCCGCAACCGCTTTTATGATCAATAGTATCGGATAAGTGCGCGTTCACCTTCAAAGTTTGGTATTGATTCAATATTACAGCATTATCAGAATCCGGTGACGGCATCGGAATTTTCGTCTAGTAATTCTGGGATTCGGTTTGGGCAAATGTGCGAACTTTCATAGAGTCACTAAAATCATGAAGACTAAGTAAAACCTACACAGTCACCGAATTGCAGCAGAAGCATAAAAACAAATCTATTGTTTAATTTATATATCTGTTTCTTCTTTTTAGTTTACTATTCCCCACTACCAAGAAAATGGGTATGTCCATATTTTTGCACGCTTGTCATATGGATGTGCCCAGAATGGATCCTATTACAGACTGCCTACGAAAGAATTGTCATTTTTCTTCTTTTCGTTTTAAATAGCCCTAGTTCAGGCTTTATGCTTTTTGGGCTGCTATTTGACGGGAAACACCCTAATACATGAAAATTCATTGAGTGCTTTTCTCCCAGTAGGTGTTAAAATGGACACGCTAAGAATAAATTAAATAAATTTCATATTTTTAGGAACTATTTTATTCATATTATGTTTATTGCAACATTTGACACGTTGTATTATGATCACAGTTCGACGGCGTGCACGTGGTGAGCGGGTCCCTGGACACGTCTATCCGCGTGTGGGACGCGGAGTCGGGGCAGCTGCGGCACACGCTCACCGGCCACCAGTCGCTCACGTCGGGCATGGAACTGCACTCCAACATACTGGTGTCGGGCAACGCGGACTCCACTGTCAAAGTGTGGGACATCACTACAGGACACTGTCTGCACACATTGTCTGGTGAGTGGAGATAACTGTAGCATAGTACTTAACATCATCCTCATGCCCTCAGTTGCAGGTTCATCGGGTCGTTGGACGACTTGGTGTCCCACACGAAAAGAAGAAGAAGCTGCAGCAGACCATGAAACTGAACAACTTTTTCTATGAGGGCTATGTTGGGAAACGTGAATTTTTTTCGACCTTCCATACAAATTAATTTGGTCGGTCGGTAATTTTGTATGGAAAGATTAAATATTTTTTTTTAATATTTCGACCTATATTGGAGAAAGTTCTTTTGTTTCATGGACTGGTTCACCCCTTAAAATATTAGCAGCTAATATTTTTACACGTTATATACGTTTGTGTTGCAGGCCCGAACAAGCACCAGTCGGCAGTGACGTGCCTGCAGTCGAGCAACCGGTTCGTGATCACGTCGTCGGACGACGGCACGGTGAAGCTGTGGGACGTGCGCACCGGCGAGTTCATCCGCAACCTGGTGGAGCTCGGCTCGGGCGGGTCGGGCGGCGTCGTGTGGCGGATCCGCGCCTCCGCCACCAAGCTGATCTGCGCCGTCGGCTCGCGCAACGGCACCGAGGAGACCAAGCTGCTGGTCCTCGACTTCGACGTGCCCGGCGCGTGCCGCAAGTGCGACCAATAGCATCGACTCAACCGGCGCCTGCTGCGTCGCTACGCCAACCTCTACGCGCCCTGGCACTGCTAAGCGGTATCACATTCAGCTGTTAATAAGCCGCACGCAACTCTCAAGACACAATGAACGTTAGTGTTATAATTTATCAACCACCTCTACAAGTAGCAAGGCTTTTGATAAATTCTGACACTAGAGTTCATTGTGTCGTCCAACGAAAAAAGAGAACTCTCAAGAAATAAGTGCAGTTTATTAGTACGCACCTCGAGGCGTCCCGCGAAACTGAAAGGTAACCCCCGTCATTGCTGGGCGCATGTTGTCGTTTGATCTTTATTTATTATGAAACTTACAATTGCAAAATTTTATGGCAGTGTTATTATTACCTTGACCGATTAGGTACTACTTAATTTTTTGCTGGATAAAGCTTTTGTGTTTTGTAATCTGTCTTGTTTAGAAACTCGAATGAACAAATTATTCTTTGATTGTTTAATTTGTTGCTATTAAATGCAAATGTAAGGTTTATAACGGTTTTACTAGGCCGTGATGGAACTCTGGAACTGTTGTAAGAACTAATAGCCAGTTTTACATTCTAATAGTGAAAAACAATGCTCTACTTTGCGAAGAATGCAACGTGAATGTTTTATTTTGTGTTTTGTCAATTTGTTATGTTGTTCAATATCGATATGTCGGTAATATATATGTGTATAATGGTGATGTGAGGTGAACCTGCCCCGTCGGACGCTCTGTGCGAACGCCACCCATTGCCCGGAGAATAGTGGACGGCGAGATGTATCACAAAGACACTCTACTTCAGTATCCAAAATATATTCACGTATAGGTATACCTATTTATACAATACACCCAGTAACATTACAATACTATATTGTAGCCGTGTATTTTATTATAGCATAAATCTGTTCAGTAGATAAAAATGATGGCTCAACCATCTCAGCATTGCCAAATTAAAAATGCTTCATTATCCCAAAGAATTTTTTGAAAATTGGTTTTAGGTTTTTAAGTTTAGATGTTTCTCGTTTAGTCCTTAGTAAAAATTGTGATCATCGTATTCGAGTACTGACTGGCCAACGCCGGTCAACACTGATTATTTTCACATTTAATACTGAATTTGGGTTGTGTGCACTTTAAAGTTCAAACAGATCTTTCCTTAATATTCCTGAATAATTAATTATTATAATTGAATCACAATAATTATTAAAATATTTTGCAATAATCACAATTTAATCCATATTACGAAAATTACATTCAATTAAAATCTTATTTAATTACTTTATGGGTCGGATGAGGTTGCGTGCCATTACCTTTCGTTTTTCATTATTCCCTCTGCCTTTGATAATAAATTATTCATTCACATTATCGTAACATTATTGAGTAGCAAAGCGCGTATTTTTCTATTATAACTTTTTATTTATTTACAGACTGGACTGATTATTCGGTTGTTTGCTGGTAGGACGTCTGGTACTGGTCACTGTTGGTTGGTTGACATTGAAATTATATTATTCTAAAAGTTATTTCAACATATAAATATCTCCACTAAAGACCCTCCTACCTTGTCCCTGGATTAAGTAATGACAACGCAAGGTAATGGCAAGCACTTTACTATAATACTCTTCTATATTTTTTTAATTAAATGACATTCGTTTTACTTATTGTGACATTTTACAATCAATCGAAAATGTTACCATACCATGTTGGGTACTGGTTTCTGACAAAACAAATTTTGAAAACATCTGTAGCCGAAATCAGAACTTACATTAATTATTTATTATAAATAACTACTAAGCCTTTTATAATTTAGAACAAGATATTGTTGTAATACCTTCTCCTTTAAGTCGCAGTTAATTTATTTTGTTTTTATGTTTGTGACGTCCGATTTTCCTATTTAAAGCAGTGATTTGACTCTATTTGCAATTAAGGCCAGCAATTTTATCACTTAACATCTAAAAATAGTAATAAGATTATTATCAATACGTCGTATATTAAAAACATATAAGCATTTCAGACATATTAAAATACTGAATAATGTAACTTTCTTGTAATCGATGGTGTTAGGATGCGACTGAAGCAAAATAACTCACAATCATATTTAATAAATAGTCAGTAAGCGGCTACTCTCAGCGTAAGCAAACTTTAGCTGTGTTTGAAATATTTGATTAACTATTGTGTATATACAATGATAAAATATTGTGTGATCTTGATCATGAAGGCGTGGCATATCGTTGCCTGTTCTATTATAGTTGATCTAATTAATAATTAAACAAAGACTGAAGCATAGGTATAGTGTAATATTTAAAAGTATTAATGTAGCTACTTCTGTACTACCGATCATCACACTGCTGTATGTCTTTGTTGACTTGCATATTTCTTTATAAGTTTCGAAGGTATGTTATGTATGAGTTAAGTAATGGCGAAGTTGCTACTATGTAACATCAGTAATATTTGAACATTTCACTTAGCTGTAATTTGGTTTTAGAATTTAATTTGATAAGTTTCTTAAATGTTCTAAATTCTTAATCCTTGAACTCAGAACGATTAGACTTGCCTTTATGTATCATGTTGAGTGGGACATTGTGCGGCAGCACGATCGTGATCGGTGTAATATTATGATATCATCAGTAAAATGCAAGTTTTTGTATTGCATACGGTTCTTTACATGCGCCGCCAGAGTTGCTAAAATGTTACACATACTACGCGACATGTTGGAGGTTATGTCGGGCTTGCGCAGTGTAGGCGCTGCCCAAGGCACTGTGAATGAAGAGAGGTGTGGTGCTCCCCAGCACGGTATATGTGGAAATCCATGACCTTGAGTATGTAGAATAATTGTCGATAATTAATTATTCGGATAAAAACCAGAATTAGTTGGGTTACCGTTTAAACGATAAGTGTTTGGCGTGCTGGAGAGAGCCTCTCTGCAGCATGGCCCATCGGCCACCACGGCATAAAAATCGCATTATAAAAATCCCTTAATAGTTGCCGCGTCCAACTACTTCTCCTATCCAACCTCGCGTCTCAGACGCCGTCCCAGACACGTGCTGCAGAGAGTCTCTCCAGCATGCCACACACATTTAAGTACCCATACGTACCTACATTGGTTTACTCGACACCCTATCGATTGTTTTTCGTTGTATCTTTTAAACGGCTCATCGGGTCTTTCTGATTTTTTTCATGTGGGGTCGCCTAATTCACGACATTTTTTAGAATAATCAGATGTTCGCTATGTGGTGCGGTTCTGGTGGGCCGTGCTGCAGAGAGGCTCTCTCGAGCACGCCACACACTTGTCGTTATATCATCTAAACGGTGACCCGATTAATTCTGGTTTTTGTCCGACTAATTATCGACAATTATTCTACATACTCAAGATCATGGATTTCCACTTGGACCTGGCTGGGGAGCACCACACTGAAAAGAACCTTAAGCGGCTCTGGTTGTTTTAGGTACATGAACTGTTTTGTATCTGAACTTCAACCATACATGTTTTGTCAACTTTTATTTGATCAAAAATTGTGTTCATATAACACTCGTTATAGTTTTACTCGGGGATGCTTGTTGTCTGTTATGGGGTAAAGCGTGGCGTGGTAACTAGTATTTACTCTCTCGTCTGCTTTTGTCGATAGCTTGCAAGAATTGAGAACCATTCTTCGAACAATTCAATTCAGATGCGAATTATATAAGGTGTAAAAATATCATCATCATCATCATTCGCAGCCCACATCCACCCACTGCAGGGTATAGGCCTCTTTACAGCGCTAATCCTCACGGTCGTGTGCCAGCCTGGTCCAGTGAGGTCCTGTGAACTTGACGATATCGTCGGACCCTCGATCAGGTGGTCTGCCCACTGACCTTTTCGCTCCCCTTGGCCAACACTCTGTAACAACTTTTGTCCATTGGTCGTCACTTCGTCTCGCCAAGTGTCCTTCCCTGCGCCAAGTTACGTTGAATTTTTCGTTCTGAAATCAGTGCGTTGTGTGGTGCACTGCTCTAACTATAGAACCATGTCGTCCACACCGTATCCGGCGACGGCGACTCCTGCCAGTCTTTTGATTCGCGTCTTAACTGCAATGGGCTCTGATGTGGCTAGCGAAACCGAATTTCGATTATCAGATTACGGAGAGTATACTTTTGCTGTGTGGTATATTGATACTGATGTATTTTTTGCAAGGTATTAGCAGCTATATTATCGGTGACATGACAAAAGAGTGTTTTAAGCAGTATTCATATTGTCAGCGATTTTGTGAAATCGGTGCGGAGTGTAACGGCCCTAGCAAATTTGATTAATAGTTTTAAACTTATTTGGTAGAGTCTGTTAACTCCTGACCGATTTCTACAAATCGCTGCCAATTTGAAGACTGTTGAAAACAGTTCGTCTGTTGGTGATGCCACCGAGGATTATAAGACACGCACGCCGTTTAGTATACAGGGTGTAAAAATATTTGTTGCAAATATTTTAAAGGGTAACACAGGTCGAAATATGAAGATAAAATTTGGAACTCCCATACAAAATGACCCACCGACCAAGTCAATTTGTATGGGAGGTCCGAACATTTTCATATTTTGATTGACCTATGTTTCTTTAGGAAAGTTGTTCCGTTTCATTGGCTGATTCACTCCTTAAAATATTTGCAGCTAATATTTTATGCTCTTCGAAACTACTAATATAACAGACAATACTCATCTGCTCATTTTGGAAATAACATTTCAAAGAGACCTAAATTGTACGAACAAGTTGACTAAAACGATGTGCCTATTTTAGGTCTAACTCTAACTGAAAGTTTCTGTCCATCTTATGTCCAATTAGCGTTAATCAATTTACTAGGTACTCATTTTTAAAAACACATTATTTTTCATATCTGGTAACTTTTATTATTATTATTACCACAGTGAAGTGAAGCAAATTTTAATGACTTGATTTTACAGCAGTCAAAAAACTTCAGTAAGGGACATTAACTCTTCTCCATCTATGTCGGTATAATTTATGTTGTTATTGTATATTTTAGTTAGTAATTTAATTTAATATGGAACCGACAGCTGTCAAATCAAGTCAATTGGGTTATTGATTGCTGCACTTTATGATATACAGGTGTAAAAATAGCTGCGAATATTTCTAGGGGTCCCCAAGAAACAAAGGTCGAAATATGAAAAAAGTTTAGGACCTCCCATGTAAAAGGTCTGGATGGTGTAACTTCTGGATTTATTTTTGTATAATTATATTTATTCAAGCAATGAAGATAAGTTCTTATAGAAAAAAAATCTGTTTTTCTGTTTTATATAGTTTAATGCTTTATCCTATACTCTCTTTTTATATAATGTATGCCGTCGTTGCCTATAATTAGAGTAGCATTTAGACTTTACGACTAAGCTTTTGATTTATGTATGTAATCAATGTATAATCTGTTGGTAACCTAATAAACAAAGAAATAATAAACAGCCGACAGAGTCAAATCGTATATTTGTATTGAGTGTCCATAACATATTTCATATTTCGATCTACGTTCCTTGCAGAAAGTTATTCAGTTTAATGGACTGGTTCACCCTTTGAAATGGTTGCAGTTTTTTTTTACTCCTTATATTACGTACCTAATAATGAATGTACCTGCTGTTACGGTTATGGCGTCAGAAAAGATCTCCATTTACAGATGAAGCATGTTTGCAACTGTGTATCTGGTCTGTCTCTCACTCAATACCTACATTAAGTTGACGAGTTTTAAGTTGATTTTAAAATAAAATCTGGTTGTTTCAAACAATATTAAAGGTCTTTTTATTTTTAACTAGCGGCCTGCTCCAGCGGCTGCACCCGCAGCAACTCATTTTCCCGTGGGAATAAGGATTTTCCCGTCAAGACATAATTTAATATAACGTATAATACATAAAAACCTGTATCAAAATCAGTTGTGTAGTTTTAAAGGTTTAAACATACATACAGACAGACGCGAAAAGCGATTTTGCTTTATACTATGTAGTGATTGCCTTGGATTTTATGTGAGTGGTGTGCTCGTAGATGTTGGGTGCGGCCACGACTTCAACCTGGAACCGTGGAGAACCTGCTCTTAGGCTCGTATTTATAAACCGCACTCAACTCTGAGGCTGGTTTCAGAGCGACGCGTCTCGGCAGCGCTGCCCAGCCGCACGCGCCTCGCATTACACTAGATTGTATGTAGCGTTTCATAGTGACGCGTCTTGGGCCGCGTCTCGGCCGCGCCGCGGTCGGATCTCCTTCGATTGCCAGTAGCGTCGACTTGCAATCTTTTAAGACGTCGTTGTTGCACTCTTTTCCATATAACGTATATAGCTAATATAGTGATTACGTTTTCTGGCATAATGATTCTCTGCACTCGACTGTACACCACAACGAAGCGCGCGCGTCTGAATGTCGTTTCACAGCGAACGCTGCCCAGGCGCGCGCGGCTCGGGCGCGCGCCTGGGCAGCGCTGCTGAGACGCGCCGCTCTGAAACCAGCCTTAGATCGATCTTGAGTGCGACTTTGAGATGCGGTTAGTATTGACTGACATTTGTCAAAAGCGCTCTTGAGATCGATCTCAGAGTTGAGTGAGATTTATAAATACGGACCTTAGTTCTTGAGCCGATCCACGGTTAGCCTACGTCACATGACAGCTAAATGAGACCCATGGCAGCAGGTGGGGGAAGTTGTGCTGTGACATCTGACAGACCGCTGCGATATTTTAGCGGTCCGTCGTGCGGTAAGTGTACGATGTGCCTTAAGTAGCTGTTTTTCGAACCCTTATACCTAAATAAGTGATAACGTGAAGTCGCTTTCGTTGTCTCTGTTCCATTTGAACACCGTGAAACACTCCTTCCTAAATGTCCTACCAGAATGACTGACCAAAGTAACAAATAGACGTTTGAACATTATCATTATTTAGTGCTATTTGGTACCAATGCTAAAATAATCAGTACCTAATTATAAAGAAATGAGACCACCACCGGTGACCGGAAAGGCTGGCAGCTTCCTCGCTCGGCTAACGCTTGAGTTTGGCCATTCAAAGGCTGGTTTCAGAGCGACGCGTCTCGGCAGCGCTGCCCAGCCGCGCGCGCCTCGCATTACACTAGATTGTATGTAGCGTTTCATAGTGACGCGTCTTGGGCCGCGTCTCGGCCGCGCCGCGGTCGGATCTCCTTCGATTGCCAGTAGCGTCGACTTGCAATCTTTTAAGACGTCGTTGTTGCACTCTTTTCCATATAACGTATATAGCTAATATAGTGATTACGTTTGCTGGCATATTGATTGTCTGCGCTCGACCGTACACCACAACGAAGCGCGCGCGTCTGAATGTCGTTTCACAGCGAACGCGCCGCTCTGAAACCAACCAAAGGGAAAACGCTGCCAGCGTTTTATATACAATGTCCCATGGGAGCGCCCTGGGCGACCTTTTACAAGGTTAAGTTAGTTCTTTTTTTTTTGTATCTAAAGTGGGTTGCACACTTAACGCATGGACACGGATCGCTAAAATATCGCAGTGTTCTGTCAGATTTATACTAGAAATGTCAAGCCCCATACTAAAACCGCACTTGACGGACAACGCTGCGATAACGCTGGGGATTTAGTATGGGGATTGACATTTCTAGTATGGATCTGACAGAACGCTGCGATATTTTAGCGATCCGTCGTGCGTTATGAGTGCGATGCGCCTAGGGTATTTTTCAAAAGGTAAATTATGTATACCTTAATCTCAACAAAAACTGATTATTTACCAACAAAAAAGAAAGATAATTGTATTGAATGTATTAGATTAACGGGAACATAAAATGAAACAATACTTTCATCTATTTTTATATTATTCATTCAGACAACGGTACACTGTGACATTAACCAACTTAACATTATTGAATTTGAGACACTAGTTATGTATTTGTGATTTCGCATATAAACGGTCACTAATGAAATTAATTAAGTTCGGTTTTACTTGGATGATGTTATCTACATGTACCTACCTTACATTGGGAACATAATTACATAATTTATAAAATGTACTTGATATAAACAAATTAGACTGTAACCGCGTTTCCTTACAAAATAACAAAGTGTTTAATGAATTACGTGGAAAATCGACCAAACCTGATAAACCAGACTTTTTAAGCTGTTGATAAGCAAAAAGGGTACAATTGGATCGATTGATGTCAATTCGATAACTTCTCTTAGCATAAAATATCGCTGTCACTTTCCCTCAAATAGGTTTAAATAAGATACTTAGATCTTAGGCATGTTTAAAAATGACTGTGGTTTCTCTGCCATTTCTAGCCGTTCAGTCGTAATTTTTTTAAATATCCACGTTATTTTAACAGGTGGTGCGCATTTTGCGTCAAATTATAGATATTGTAGACGCTTGTATCTTTTTCTAAACCAATATGACGGATATTGGCAACCCTATCATAAATTAAGATATTATATCACCGAATTGATACCATTAGCAGCAACAGCTAGAGTACAGGGTGTAAGGAACGGTGTAACGAAAACTTTGCAGACGTGCTCATACCATGAAACTGAACAACTTTTTATATGAGAGCTATGTTGGGGCTCGAAATAATTTTTTCGACCTTCCAAACAAAATTACCGATCTGCTGAGTGAATTTGAACGGGAACACGAAAAATTTCTTCCTTTCCCTACATAGCTGCCATAGAAAATGTTGTTCAGTTTTATGGTTTGATCACGCCTGCAAAATTTTCGTTACACCGTCCCTTATACCTTGTATACGGATCATTCTGTTGAAAGCCACTTAGTATAACTCCAACTGTTACCGATTGTACGTTTACCATATAGTAAGCTACTATTTTTTTTAAGTTCAGGCTGATGAAAAAACTGCAATTAAATCACTCTTTATAAAAGCTAACTTAACTCATAGAAAACGCAGTTCCGTCTATTTATTTCTGTTATACATAATTACTTAACATAGCTTATGAAAACTTGTTACATAACAACATAATATTTAATTAATCAGAAACACAAAATATTGCATAGATAAAGGCTTGGCAATAGCTTCTTCAATTAGGGACTAAGTTTTTTTATGTATAGATTTTAAAGGTAGGTAGTGACTATTTAGTTGCATCACAGAATTTATGATTAAGTTTGCGTTTGCATCACCGATCATGTTCTAGGTCTGCCTCTGTAGTGTATTATACCACTCCAGGTGAAATCGGCGTAGAGATTATTTTAAAATGTCAAAATAGTTTTTTTATAAGGATTTCTTGTGAAAAGGTTGTTGAATGTAAAGGAAGCGAAAGAGGTAGACAGTTGTAGTCTCTGCCTGCACCTCAACAAAAGACGCGTGGCTGTAGGAAAAATCTTGAAAATCTAAAATACAGCTCGTTGAGTCGTATGCCCTTTTTGACCACCTCTCATGTCCACCTGGGTGGACTGTGGAAACTTTTATGTGGGATACCAAGTCGGTGAACAACTCGATGAACCCTAGTAATAAAAGAAGCTAAATCTGCATTATGATTGAGGCAACACCTAATGTCGATGTTCCCTACGCCCATTACACTATAGAGTGCTCGCAACCGCTGAAGCCTTTACAACAATAACTTTAAATAGTTAACTCAGTTTATTTAAAAAAGTTACAGACAAATTAAAATAGGTAGATGTATTATAAATGCAATGTAAAGGTGTAAACGAAGGAAAAGGTGTAAATAAGGAGCTTGATTTGACAGGTGCCGAGAAATAATGCTACATGGATAGCATATTTTTGCTTTGTTAGCTTACCTACCTAAGTACTTCAAAAAACACCTTTACATTGATGCAAATCGGTATCTCTGTCACCCCGGCGACTTTTTTTACTTAAAAGCTTAGACCGACTTCTTACTAAAATAAGACTAATTTTAAAATAACAATATTTTTAATGCATTTTTGTTTGCTACAAGTCAGATATTTTGTTAACTTCTTATGATAATACTTAATTATTTCACACAATAGCATTCTCGCCTTAAAAGTGTAATTTAATGATCTATTTTCGACTTTCACCATGAAACTCCTTTATAATTAAAATAAAAAATAACTAAAACGAAGACAATAAATAACATAAAAAAATTGTAAGCTACCAACGTAAATGCAGTACCAGACAAGCATTCTCAGAAAATGGTACTATTTTCGAGTGTATGGTGTCACTTAGGGTAATAAAAATAAGTTCAATAAAGGTGTATTTTTTTGCTCGAGTTCAGTAATTTATTATAAAGTAAACTAAAGCCAGGCATGGTGTGTTTCGGTCGAATGTGAAGAGTATTACTTCGTCACTTTTATCAGTGTTAACATGTGTTGCATAAATTATGTTGTGCGATCATGGCATGACGGAGAAGTGCAGTATGTACCTAGTCCTAGGTACGCACGCAGTGGTCGCTGGGGCAACGGCGGTCACTTAAGTTCTTGCTATTATGTTCGTGTATGATATGCAATCTAAAGTCGTCTGTTACGGCTGAAAACAATTATATTACTACATAGATATTTGTTGCTTACCAGAAACAGCGCTACTTAAAACTAAACAGTCCGTTGAAGATAACTAGTAGGTAGGCTGGTGGCTGGCAGACCACCAGGCCAAACTGATTATAAAGTATCCAGAGTCCGCCGGCGGGAAATCATTCAACACTTAATCAAAATAAATAATTAGTTGATTGTGACAAAATAACAATATACCGTAATAGCTTATATGCTAAGTTCACACAATTTTAGAAAATCACAATCCTGTATTACACAACGAGAACAGGTTGTCATGCAGTAGGTACATAAGGAATCGCCAGTAATAATAAATAACCAAAGGAATCACAAATCATGTCTAACCATACATTTTCAACTAAAACCGCCTCAGAAAGTGTGTAGGTACAATAATGCTACAAGTAGGTACATTATATTTTACTTAACTATCACGAAAATAACGTAAGTAGGTAATTAGGTATTTATGTAATCGAAATGTAGGTATATTTTCTCCAATACAATAAATTAATATTAAATTAAAACTACAAAATCCACATGTGATAGTACAAAAAGAATTGAACCATACATTTCAATTCAAACAAATGGCACTTTGCAATGTTTGCATTGTTGTTGTATTCCAAATAATTATTGTACGAAAAAATATATTTATTAATTTTGATGCCGAAAATCTACCAACGCTTGCCTGTCAGGGTATTACCAAAACGGCCAAATATATAATTTTATGTATATTTTTTCTATATAATAGTCATATGTATTTAATTTTATATAATAATTTTGAATTTTTTATTCTAACATTATTATAGTTAATGTTAAATGCTTGCACTCCAATTATTTTGCGATGCCAGTCCGCAAATAGGTATAATTTTGTTTTACTCTTTAGTCTTAATGTCAAATCTACCTTTAGACTAATTAAATAATTATGTCGTTGCTGTTATAAAAACCCTCCCAATAATGTTAGTCGTTCAATGTCGTTTTAATATGGGATTTATGAAGTACCAAAAAAGTATCATAATTGTCTGAGGGACGTTTTTTTTATTCATAGAATACTCTACGGGTTGCTGTAAATTTCTGTAAATTTCCAGATATGCTGATCAAAAATCTTTATAGCATAGAGGCAAACAAAATAACCAGAGTGCGAGTATTGAACGTTAAGCACTTTCAGTGCGCGCGAGCGGGGAGGGCTGCACTGCCCTCGCCGACCAGCCCGCCCCCTCGCGCGCCACCAGCAGATCGTCGCCGCACCTATCCCAACACTTACTGTGGTCAAAAATTTGGAAGGCACTTTCTACTTTTCAAAAATTTTAAATTTTTTAATTACTTTTTGAACACATTAGCCTAGACTTACAAATAGAAAATATGCGTAGTAACGTTTACCAAAAATTACGCAATTTATCCGAAACGTATAGGCCATTATATAACTTTTATTTTTAATTTATTTTTCACCTAGTTTTAACTTTTATGTCCAAAAGGATAGCCAAATAGTTTTAACATTTGGTAGATCTGAATCGCATGTATTTTTAATTAATTTGGTCTTTTTTTATATACTACTCGAAACATATACGATTGCGATAATCCAAAATTCCAAACAATAGTGAAGTATCAAGGCCACTTGGAGACTTATTTTAAAACATGCTTTTCGAGCGTGTTTTGCGACGAAGCTTGCCGAGTGCCGGCCGCGGGCGACAGCGCGCGCGCGTGCGTCGTCGCGGTCACGCCCCGCCGCCCGCAGCCGACATCTTCCCTCTCTCATATCACTACGTAAGAATGACGCCAACGATTATCCGCCAACATTATCTAAAATTATGGTATACCCTTGCAGCAAGAAGATTTGACTAAAATTTCCTGCCAAAACTATGAGACTCATTACAACTGCCCAAGAAATCTTTTGACAAAACAAATTTGTACATAATACACCTTAATATTCATACTAACAACACCAAAGTGATCCCCGCGACAGGTCCTAGAGTGCCGTGCGTCGCGGGGATCCGATAAATACATGTCTTAAAATTACATGTGAAGGTTCTAATGTTCTTAGCATGACTGACTTTATAATCTGATCATGAATAGCTACAAATAGTTACACAGCTAATCTACGTCAATTTAAAGGTAGGTAAGTATACTAGCTACGAGCAGTTTGAATAGCAGACGAATGTTGTTGACTTCTACGCTTGTCAATTTTAGTGCTTGTAATCCTAACACTGGCTCGCCGACGATACATCTGTTATTAATCGCTACTGACAAAGCGTTTTCCAGTAGGTATGTATTGGAGCTCTGCTCTGATATTGTTCTTAATTAGGTATTACAAGACAGGTAGTTTAAAATTTATCTCTATTCAAATAGGTACGATTTTTTAAATTCTATTTTAGACATCAAAGTCACAAAATATTCAATTTTGTTTCAGGAAGTAAATAATCAATAATGTTATAGGTACATTGAACAATCCTGAGGATAAGAAATCTAAAGTAGAATTTATGCGAACTAATGAAGAGTATTCATCATATTAATGGGCGGGGCACATAGCAAAGTAACACAGAGAGTAGAATATGGAATCGGCCGAGCCCTAAAACGCTCTAATTTAGCCTAACATTTGGAACATTCCCTACTGGCTAATGATACATCTATACATTTGGCGATTACTAAGTCTACTCGTATGTGAATCGCTGCACGAACAGTGAACAATGAGTGAGCGGCGCGGGCGCGGCGCGTACTGCACGAGCGCGCGCGGAGGCAGCACGGACTGCACGCGTGCGCGCGCGCAGACGCAGCGCCGCGGCGCCACTCGCAAGCAACAACACACACTCACTACATCGCTAGTAGAGAAACTGACATCGACTTTACGGCAAAGGAATAATAAATACATCTATGATTTAATTTTATGGTTATGTTATTTATGTCTAAAGTCTACTTCATAAATTTTATATTGATGAATAAAGGTTAGGTATACCAAACAGTCTTTCGAAACGGGCCAAATAGTTAAAATTTTGATTTCCCTATTCTCACAGATGGATCTAAAATGTAATGTTAGTTTAAGCTTACATGTATTAACGCTCGACATTCTACTTAGGAGTAGATAATAATAAAAACACCGAATAAAAGAGCTGCAGATACATAACGTTGAATTTCTTTTACGACTATCGGCTTTCTTGATTAACGAAATATAAAAAAAACTAACTAAAACTAATCTTTTACAATAAAACAAAATAATTAAAACAACAAGCATATTGCACAGCGATATTCCACATTAAATAATAATAATAATATTAATTTAATTATATTGTAAAGCCGATTATGAAATGATTAATATTAAATGATTAAATCTTTTCGATCGTGTAACTGAAACCGTAAATGCGTGCCGTACGGCGCGGTGCGGTGCGGCTGCGTGAGCCGGCCGGGCGGGTGACGTCGTCCGGCGCCGCGCCGCGCGCCTCCACGCGCTTAGAAGTAGCCGATGGAGTTGCGGTTGGGCACGAAGTACGGGTAGGCGGGCAGCGGCGTCGGCGACACACCGACCGCGGCGTGCGGCGGCGCCGTGCCCGCGGCCTCGCTTCAGATGTTCTCCGCCCGCGCTTCCAACGGCGGGGGCTCCATCTTCACCGGCACCGGCGACGACATCGGGTCCTTGCCGTTTTTAGCAACAGGCACGGGAGTTTTCGGGGGTCCCATGTCGGTTATCTCGGAGACCACGTCGCGGTCACTGTAGCGGCTATCCGGGCGAGGCGAGGCGAAGGGGCGGAAGGGATCGGCTGGTTTGGGCGGCTCGAGAGCGTGTCCGGGAGGCGGAGGCGAGCAGAGCGGCGACTCGAGCCCGGCAGAGAGCGGCGAGGGCAGGCGCGGGGACTGCAGCGGGTGCGGGGGCAGGCCCAGGTGCTGCGGGTGGTCGGAGGGCCGCTGCGCCGCCACCACCATGTTGCACATCTGCCGCCGCAGCCCGTGCGCCACGGCCGCCACGGCCGCCGCCGCAGCCGCGTTGGGCGACACGCCGCCTTCGCGACCGTTGCCGCATGCCATGTTCCCATACGTGTTTTGTACCCCCAATCCGTCCTGCAACACACACGCGCGCGGAACATTACTATTTGCTATCTGTAAAACATGCTCATGTTACATGCTTGCTAAGATTACACAACATTTTGAAGGATTTCACTCGGCGCAAACTTTTACCTATCAAAAACTATAACGAACAAGATTATTTATTTATTGCCCCGTGTAACCGGTGTTATCCCGAGCGAAAAAATCTTTTGAATACGCGATATGAATGAAAAATAATTTCGAACTAGTTTACGTCGAGAGTCACAGCGAAACCCTAACTTCAATAATGCCACAGAGCCAATCAAAACAATCGCAATAGCATCTTCGCATTAGCAGACCAGACATAATCAGTGGATTTTTAAAATATGACAGCGATATCGACATCAATAAATGTAAACTATGTTGTTGAAGGTAGCCAGTGTACTGACCGTGATGGCAGGGTAAACAGGCAGCACCTCCTCCTTGATGTGGTGCGGGGTGTGCGCGTGCGCAGCGTGCGGCGCATGCGTGTCGCGGAACACGACGGCGCGTATCACGCCGCGGATGTGCTCGTCGGGCCACACGCCGAGGAGGATCCGCTGCGGCCGCCCGCGACCCTTCGGCCGCAAATCTGCGAATCCACCCAATGGTAAAATGTGAACAGACTATGCTCCACTCTTGTAAAGCTAAATCTGACGATCATTACCTATATAGGTAGGGGTGGGTAGGGGTATCCTAACAATAACAATAGTCTAAAATGTCGAATCCTATATTCATGGGTTCCTACCTAGGTACAACAATTAAGTACAACAGTAAAAACAAAACGTAAAGATTGCGCGAATCTACACTTTGTCTACCTATACTTTTCAGCTGGATTCGCTTCCTCCATACTTTTTAATTTATGATCGTCAGGAAAAATATGTTACTAACTTGTTCAAAACCAAAAAATATCACTCCCTTGTTTTGTAAGCTCACGTCATCAACTTAAAAAAATGTGTGTGAAACTTAACAGGTAAGTAACTATATCATAATTATCGTAAATTTACCCAAATTCGCACAGCAAACATTCACAAGGCAGCGGAATTTCGCATGGTCTTATATCTTAAAAGGTAGGTATCACATTAGATATATAATTATTAAAGTTATACCACAGTTTTAAAAAGTATATAATTTGAACATAATTTAAAGCTGCTTGCCTACACATCAGTTGCATTGCAGTCTTGTTGAATGAAGTTTTAATGGGAAACTGTGATTTAACTTTCTATTTATTGATAACTGAATAATGTACTCGAAAGACATACAATATTTAAGTGAAGCGCTGTCTGCTGGAAATTAATTCTTTTTTTAACAACGTTATTCAAGTTAACTATACAGGTTGTTAGGAAAAATGCTAACTTCCTTTCTAGGGGTGAACCAGCTCATGAAACTGAACAACTTTCCCAAAGAAACAAGTAGAAATATTTAAAAAAAAATTGGACTCGAATTCCGATGTTTTTTTTTCATATTTCAACCTGTTTTTCTAGGAGAAAGTTGTTCGGTGTCATGGGCTGGTTCACACCTTAAAAGGAAGTCCGTTTATAATCGTGTTCATTCACAACACTCATATTTTGCCGGCTGAAAATGTAGGAATAAATCTTTATTCTTCAAACGTTCAGTTATCAATAAACAGTAAATTTAGGAAATGTAATGACTGAGCAACGTACCCGCTCCGCCGTCGGCGCTGGGGCCCAGCATGTTGTGGACCCGGTTGGCGTAGAGCACGAACGTCGGGTAGGGTATGTCGTACTTCCGCGCGGCCTGCGACAGCGACAGACCCTCCTTCAGCACGGAGAAGATGGCCTCGGCCATGGTCTCCGGCCGCCAGGACTTGAGCGGGCCGCGCTCGCGGAACCGCAGGTTGTGCACCAGGCTCTGGTTCGTGTTCCAGCACTTCTGCCACATCGACTGAAGCTGGTACTGGTAGCTGTCTGCTGGAAAGAGAAACAGGTGGATTAGTTTTGGTGTCCAATTATTGGCACAAAATACACAAGATAAGATATATACAGGATGTAAAAAATGAGCTAAGGGATGAACCAGCCCATGAAACTGAACAACTTTCCCGTAGAAACATAGGTCAAAATATTAAAAAAAATATTTGCGCTTCCCATTACAACTACCGAACGACCAAGTCAATTAGTATTATGGGAGGTCCTGAAATTTTCTCATATTTCGACCAATGCTTCTTGAGGAAAGTTGTTCAGTTTCATGGGCTGATTCACCCCATCAAATATTTGCAGCTTATATTTTTACACAAATTTCAAATTTCAATCGTTTATTTCCAAGTAGATTCACAACGAATTCTTTCAGAAAGCCAAAAATTTACAATACAATACTGTCGCTAAAAATAAACTAGTCATTGTAAAAAAGAGAAAATTGTCAGACACAATTTTCTCTTTTTTATAACAATTTTTTGTTCCTAGTAGAAACGCGGCACGAGTGGGATAAAAAAGGCACTGCCTCGGGGCCGGCCAGGCCCCTTATATAATTAGATTTGATTAGGTATGTAATGTAGGTACGTAACAATCCAATAATTGTAACTACGACGTTATTCAAATCAAAAGCTACAAAGGTGCTCGGTTTCATTTCATTTCATTGTGAATCGATTAAGTTCAAAAATAAAATATAAAACTTTCCATTGCTCATTCAATTAGTGATTTGAACGTTCCTTTTGACCACAAAACGACAAGCATAATTCTTGAATGAAAGGTTTGAATGGAGTAACTACTAAATCTGGACAATAAAAACGACACCTTATATGGCACCTGGCTGGCCTGAGCCGATGTGGCTTGCGATTAAAAACGGCCGTAGAGGAAAACAATAGCCAGCCCTTTTTATTACTCCACATACTTTATTAGCAGCTTCTATTAATTACCATTTATACCTACATACATCTACATACAATTTGAACACAATTCAATCATGCAAAATCTAAAAACGATGCCAAACAATAAGCAGTTTCAGTAGGTACCTAGATCGTATTTACAAATCCACAATCTTGATTTACCTACCTATGTTAAGGATATATTAAGGTGTATTTTTCGTGGCAATACGGTTTTTTCCTGTGGTAAAATCGGTCTCCCAATCTTCTTCATCAATCACAAATAATAATCAGTCTGCGTGTAAAGAATGCACCAATTACTTTGGCACAAACTTGCTTCGAGTGATTCTACAATACTCTACCTACACTTTCATGGTAATCTAAAAACTTACAAAACAAGAAGTAGGTAATAGACTGTGAACACTGGTTTGTAGACAGTAGCACATGTCATATGCATGTGACAGAAAATACGCTAGCTACCTGCTCTCCTAACATTTGTTTGACATCAGCAAAGTAAGAATTTTTTTTACAGCCTTAACTACGTGTATTATTGCGTTTCTACTATGCAAGTGAAATGCATGCAAGGTGTAAAGTTATACATTAAATCACCTCTACAATATGCAAATGTGACTCCATACTTGCATGTACGCTATTATGTACATAATAGAAACGCGCTCAAACTATTTGTAATGAAAGTAAAATAAAACCCTAGATACTGACCTCTCGGACGAACCTATAAATTACGTACAGAAAAAAATGTGTATTGATAATTAGTACATGCGAATAAAACAACAGGGAATTCTTTAAAAAAAGGTTTTATTAAACTAAGTAAGCTTTTTATTACCACTATTTTATATCACCAATGGCACAGTAATAATTATCTAACTGACGTTGTAAGGATAGTCATTAACTACTTAAGGCCATTTTACTCACTGATTGGACCTAATTAACATTAAAACAATTGTACAAATTGACTTATTTATGTCTTTTAAATCGCATTAATATTTTTATTTCAACTATTTCTAGTACTTAATTAATATAGTAACTAATACAGGATAGATCTAAAGCGACATTCAAATATTTGTGACACGTTGACCACGTGTTTTTTTTTTTTACCACAATTTTGCGTTCTTTAACGCTCTGCGTGCCCCGCAATGGACAAAGGCATGACATGTGTATGTGTAATTCTAGTATGTATATACCTGAGATACTTTCAACAATATTACGAGTTATTTTTAGATTAACAAAGTACCTATGTACATATTAATAGGACCGGCTCGATACTTAAAATGTGTGGTAGTACAGAAGTGTTTATTATTTTTCTACTGTTATAAAGAATATTACCTATACCTATTTGTATAAATAATTATATGTGTAACTGTAGGTGTTGTTAGGAATAAGTACCTAACTTGATCATAAAATACTCGGACTTTTTTGGGGTCGTAGGTAGTATTTTTTAACTTACTTCAAAAAAAGGGAGAATCTCTGTTTGACCTGTATGTATGTATGTATGTCCGCCATTATCTCGCGTTTGAATCGGTTTGCTGAACAGGTTTTGTTGCGGTTTTCAGAAAACTGTTTTTTAGACTTAGGAGAAGGTTTTAGGCACATTAACCGATAAAAATGGAGTTTCGCACATATACACGTTCTTTGAAATCGGTTGCCTTTCTAAAAAGTAATTAATATTGAATGTTAGGTCTTCTCATACAACGTGAGCCAAGAGGTCGATAAAAGACGCGATGGGCTGGCCACCGTTTGATTTGAAATATTTTCAGCTATTTTCTACGTATTATACCTATACTTATAATGTAACAGGCGGATTGTTATGTTACTACTTTCGCAGCTCTTAGAGACCGGGCTCCGAAATACACCAGAGCGATGGTGATTAGTGACGCGACAACGCTATCTTGAAACCGAGCGGAAAGGTCACGCAACTGTCTTCTGTATAGAAAAAAAACAACTGTAAGTAAACGCGAGGGCGTCGCTACATTGGAGCGCCCGCTCGTTGCCCGCCTTACCGTTCGATCCGAGTTTCGGTTCTTTTAAACGCATGAGCTCGCCCCGCTCTATTTCGGAGCCCCAGCCTGAGACCGCTCGTTGTAAAATAGTTCGTGTACAGCGGTGATAACGCCGTGGTACATTAAATTCCTTATTCCTCAACATTCAACAAATAAAAGTGTTAATTAATGTGTTTACAATGTTGGTAGCCGGCTGCACGCCAGCAGGTAAGTTAAACGCATAACTGTGTATTATACAGCAAGCGCTGTTAGAAATGAATGCTTAGGATCTTAGTAATAAATGCGGGTAGCCGCCATCTATTATAGGAAGTTTATATCCGACATTTTCATAAAACATTCTAAAATAAAATGGCTTCGCAATACAATAGTGGACGGCGGCTCTAAGAGGCGCCCAGGTACTAAATTGGATGAGGGGTGGTGCTATTCTAAGCCGGCATCACACGGTATATGGCGCACAGTGATATTTTTATAGTCAGAAATATGTGTGAAAATCTGCCACTTGTTAAGCTTATATCTCACGTTCTACATTCCTTATCGATTCCCACATACCATCAAAAATTCACGCATATTTTTGACTATAAAACATGAGGTAACTTATCATTATTTTGTCGGCATGTGTCGTTTTAATGTATACCATTAATAATTTTACTGGGTTTAATTTATTGTATTTGTTATATACCTAAGGTCCATTTAGTTGGATAATTATCACCCTGTACGTGTATGTTTAACAGAATAACGTATTGAAATACATAAAATAACAGCGTTCGTTAGTAGCCAATAATACTTACCTACATATTCAATTGATTTACAATAGTCAGTAGCTAATGTAGAGGGATGCGAAATGTATCCAACTCAACTATCGATAATACATATCGAATTCAATCGTCATCTATAAATTACTAGCAGCCTGCCCCAGCGGCTGCGCCCGCTGCAACTCATTTTCACGTGGGAATAAGGATTTTTCCCGGCAAGTATTATACATAAAAACCTTTCTCTTGAATCACTCTATCTATTAAAAAAACCTGCATCAAAATCAGTTGCGCAGTTTTAAAGATTTAAGCAAACATACATACAGACTGACACGATAAGCGACTTTGCTTTATACTATGTAGTGAAGTAAATTACCTATGACATATTTGTATTATGATAAATTACTCAAAGTTCAGTGATAGCACACTGCAACAGTACATATTGTACATACATACACATATCACGCCTTTTTCCTGGCAGTGTAGGCAGAGCGTCAACGACAGTAAAATTACAGTCGTAATCGCCTCGTCTGAAGCTGCATCACTATAGTACAAAAATTTTGCATAACATTACGCACTTATGAGTATTAGATCGACATTTCGATTCGGTATTTGAATTCGATATATTGTAATTTTTCAAAGTTCGATATATGGTTGCATCCCTAGTAATATGTAATACTATTAACATTGCGGAAATTATAAATCACTCAATGCATTTACTTTCTTCTTACCCAACATTTCAACAATAATTAAGTAGATATGTACTTTACAACAATCTATACCTATAAAAAGGAGATTATAAGGTTAAAAATCAAGTGTAAATACGTAGAAGATGCGTGTCACTTGTATGGGAGACTCATGTATGTTTTTTTTTCATACATATAAGGTTTACATACATACATACATACATACATATATCACGCCTTTATCCCTTACAGGGTAGGCAGAGCGTTAACGGCCGTAAGAATACGGTCGCTATCGCCACGTCTGTCATTTTTGAGGATTGTTTTCCAAGGTGGTTTCGGAAAACATGTGTATCACTATAGTGACAGGTTGTCAGCCTGTCGCCTACAAATTGTAATACACCAATACTCTCGAGTCGCTTAGTCGCCTCTTACGACACCCGCGGGAAGGATGTGGGGTGATGCTATTCTAAGCCGGCATCACACGGCAAAGTTTTTATAAGGTTTACACCTTACAAAAACAAGGTTTAAGGTTTACAACTGACACGCATCTTCTACGTTAATATTTACAAATATTAGCTGCAAATACTTTAAGGGGTGAATCAGCCACTGAAACTAAACAACTTTCCCCATGAAATACGAAATAAATTTTGGACCTCTCATAAATGTAGCAGCCGAGCGCGTCAACCTGTATGGGAGGTTCAAAAATTTGTTTCATATTTCGACCTATGTTCCTTGAGGAAAGTTGTTCAGTTTCCTTGGGCTGATTCACCCCTTAAAATATTTGCAGCAAATTTTTTTACACCCTGTACCTATAGAATTATGAGAAAATGAAGTTACGACTTCAAACACCTGTAAAATAGACGATGAAACATCTAAAATGCCTTCACTTATAATAAACCCTCCTATTGAGGCAGTCGGTTAAAAAATAACATAAAGTTGACCTACCTACATATTTACTAATTACTATACTAAACCTTGGTTGAATGATACGAACACGTGAAACTTATACATTTTTCTTTTGTATTCTTAGTGTGGCAACAGTGAACAATTCCGATATCACAATAATATGTATTTGCGAAAAAAATATGTGCCTAATCAAATTCATATGAGTGATATTAATCCGTTACGAAAGATCCACAGATCAGACCCGATTCTAAATCTAAATATTACATTGGACTTGGCACAGATTACAATGTGTACAGGCCTCTTGGGAGAACCTAGAATTTACCAAGTGCGGGTAGTTTAATACAATGTAGGAGCACCTTTAGAGCACATTAACATACATCTTCGCTTAGGAGATCCTATGTTTAACTAGTATACTTATCTTAGATTTTATCAAAGTTCGGCCTCGAGAAACATTTTCTACAAACTATACAATGCGTAGACTCAAAATCGACATATGTAAAATAATGTAGAAAACGTACAACAAGTAATTTATTTAATAGTTAGGCAGGTAATTTAGTATGGAAACTACAACTATTTTTACACATTTCGATTTAGGTGGGTACGCATTGTATTTTAAGAAAAGGTGTTCGTTATTCATATCATTATTGTGTCACATCATAATCAGAGGCTCGGAGGTATTATATGTACCTGAATTGGATTGTTATTTCATTCATCATCTGCGGTTTGCTCTGTTTTTACTTTCGTAATTTTAATTTTACTCGAACCCTCATAGTACAGCGACACCACTGAATGTTTCTTGCAGAACGCCCACCACCACCTAAACCCAGTTAGTCCAACAAAAGAGAACCCAGGGTCTCTTTTTCTCCTTAACTTTTCTACGAAAGCCAATACATCAGTCAAGGATTTTTTTGTTCTTCTGTTATATGGGGATACGCTAGTTTCACAACAAAAGTCCAACACGGCTCTTTCTTCGCTAGGGGTCAACCCCGTTTCGTCCAACACGGCCATGCGCTTGGATTTTCCTAGTATGTTGTCGTATAAAGTTCCTTTAGGTATTCCGTAGTGCGTGGCAGCTTGAGTGAATCGCATCCGCTGTGTGACGACGGCTTGAATGGCATCTTGCAACTGGCTCTGAGTCCAAATCGGCGCTTTCAACTTCAGACTATGACCGTGGTATTCTGATCGACAGTTAAAAGCAAAACGTCCGTGAGTATTATCCGAAGCGATCTGTAATAGTGATGCAATACGACGTCCGATTCCAACGTATTTGTAGAACTACTGATATTACTAAAACGAAACCACTTGTAAAATACGTTTGACGGGTAATAAAAAAGACAATGTAAGTATGTTAATCGTGCGATGGTATCGCATTCGGCCGGTACTATAATAACATCCGATTCAGCGAAATGGTTCACAATATTTAAGCGATATAGAAGTATTACATGTGCTTCTAGAAAGCGCTAAGTTAACGATCTTCGGAAGGCGAGAGCGTAAACAGTTTTTTATAACGCTGACGTACTCATATCAACAACTGGGCTGCAAGGGAACTCAAAATGTCATCCCAACTTTAATTGACTGGCAGCAAATTAGAGATCTCAAAGATTTGAAGGTCACTCCAGGTCCAGTACCTACTACTACTAACTAATTGTGCTTTGTGATTTGGAGTTTGTGTGTTTTTGTACACTTTAACACCAGTGTACATTTTGTTCTCCGAAGTTTCGAACTCGTAGCGTGTATCAGAAGTAAGTTGTGTTGAAGCGGCGCATAATGGCGTCTGCTATAGTCTGTAAAATATAGGATGATCTCTGTGACGTTTATGACTTTGGAGAAAATGCTATGACATAAGGTTAATTTTCCTAGTATACAAAGGAAAACCTTGGAGAAAATGCTATGACATAAGGTCCATTTTCCTTTGTTTACTAGGAAAATGAACTGTCATAGCATTTGCTCCAAACGTCACAGTGATAATCATATATTTTACAGAGTATAGTTTCCCTGCGCCTGCGCCTGCTGCGCCGAGTCGGCGAGTACCGGCGGAATGTTCCCACGCAGCGACAATAACCGCGTCTCACTACAATACTTACCGTGTCGGAATATGACTAATGTTACGTACTGCATCATTATTACGGATTACGTTGTGACAGACACCCATGCAATGCATACTAGCAAATAAACAGTTAAATTTTCACAATGAAATGCGCTATTTAATTAATAAAGAAAATTTATAAGCAAACTAGTTACTAATAATAACTAAAGATTATGATGGTAGCACGCCTTTTTTTATGTGATTCGATTCTAAATATGGATCTATCGAAAAGATGATAAGTACCTACATTTATACATGTGGCATATCAACACAGGCAATAAAAAATATGTTGCATACATGTCGGGAATAGTCAGGGAAAATATATCATCACATTTCGTGTTTTTGTTGCAAAGATTCAACGGTAATGCTAATACGATTTAAAAAAAAAAACAGATACAATAATTGTTATCAACTGACCTGCAATGGAGGAAGTAGATGCGCCGAGCCAGGCGTGGGAATTTTCCAGCAGCTTTGCCTGCAACAAAAAACGCACATTTTATTTTCATGTCACAATATACAATGTTACTTGGAAAACAGACACGTCGAAAACAAACGCATGTTGCTTTTCGTAATAATATTCCAGTTAAAAATTGTGTTGGCGACAAAAAAACCGCAAAACATGTTTTTAAAACGTCGGTTTGTCATGTTGCCACGTTTATTTCCCATTTCGCAGTGATGACAATACGTTGCGTGGACATCAACCACAGATACCTATCCTCCAACAGGTGGGATTTGCAGTTTAGGATATCATATCAGCCTACCATGGAATACATGAATACTACGTACAGTCACGTACCCGCGTTCCACTGTTGTTTAAATAATGCCGGCCCAGCTGTTGCGCCGGCTGCTAATGTTTTCCCGGGGTAAAAAGACATAAATATAATAATAAAATAAATAAATAAATAAATATTCTGGACAATTCACACAGCGCCATCTAGCCCCAAGCAAAGCTTGTACTATGGGAACTAGATAGTTGATACTAATACATATATACTTTTTTTTGTAAATAAATACATATTATACATAGAAAACGCCCAGACTCAACACAAATATTTGAAAATTGACTTAACAAATATTTGTGTCCGGTGGGGATCGAACCCACGACCCTCGGCGTAGAAGGCAGGCATACTATCCGCTACGCCATCGGGACAGATCATTTTCCTGGCATCTTTCTATTTATTTAAAAAAACTGCAATTAGAGCTGTTGTGTTGTTTAATAAATCTAAACATACATTTTTAAAACCTTTTTGACATTCGTAAACAGAAACTTAGGTTCATAATTAAAAGTCGCACTCATCTACCGAAGTGAATCTCAAGAATGATTTCGACAAATGTCTGTCAATACTAACAGCTTCTCAAAGTCGCACTGAAGATCGATCTCGGAGTTGAGTGTGGTTTAGAAATACGGACCTAAGTTTTAATTACATTAGAATACCTAGGTATACGAATAGAATAGGTGCTCTACAAACTAAGAAATAGTTCTATGTTTAGACCTCTAGGTAACCTGCGGGAACTTCACGGGAATAGCTGAACGAAGTTTTATGGAAACCCACAACTTACCCGACCTAATTTTCAACTTTCTACTGGTCTACTTTAAGTTTTTTTCTGCTTGCTAGAAATCTTAGAAATCTATAAATATGAAACTGTTGATTTGAACTTTGCGAACAAGAAACTGTTTCTGGGGCAATCAGGTAGCAGCGGATGAAATATATAGCACGTATTTAGGTAGTACATATGTATCATCTCACTAGTACAGTTGGTTACCTGAAGGCCGAATAAAACCTGCGAGATCCGTGCGAATTTTAAGAATTTTATTGAAAAAAGCCGCTTATTTAGGCCGGACAGGCCGTCAAAAAGCCTGCCCCTGTTCGGCTAAAGCCGGACGCCTGGCAACCCGTATTGTGGTGCTTAACCCTTTAGTCCTGCGGACCAATAAACGATATTTGAACTTGAACTATTTGCCAAAATATCATATAAGCCACGGACCACGCAGTTCATATACAGTAAAGAAACGTAAGTCAATAAAGAATGCGAGCGAAGCGAGCTCGACATTTAACGTTAAAAAGCAAGAAATGAGCCAACAGTGTCACAACACAACACAAGCAAGAGAGAAGACATACAGCGCTTCATCAATACTGCAAGTAGGTATTTTACGATTGCAGTGCAGGTGATATCTTCGAAAGCGCGTCTTACGCTTCCAGGGACCACCACCGGTTAATTACCACTGCAATAGAAGGTAAGTATGACGCAGATTATTTGGGTCCTAGTAAGGTACTTTTACAAGGTACAATCTATGGGTACAATGGTGCACTACCAATGTGGTGCGCCTTCTATTACAATAAAGCAATTAAAACGAAAGTTGGATGCAGTTCCGATTGTTCTTAGTAATTAAAACAAACGGAAAGCAAGTGAACGTGCCAAGCAGGCGAGGGGTTGAAAGAAGCCAGAGCGACCGGCTTCTTCACGTGAAACTTTAATGAGTGATTTGAAATAAAAGGGTGGTGGATTGATGAAAATACAGGGTAGGTAATGCCACCGATGCGGTATCTTTGTTTATTATTTCCATTCCTTTATTAATATTCGTGCACAATATGAATCAATTATTTAGACATTATGATGGTCGACTCATGCTAGCGAAATGGCCCTGTGGCCAATAAGCACCAAGGGCGGGACTCGCACACTGACCTCCGGCTAAAGCAACTGTAGGCGCATGAAAAGAGTAATAAATCCTCCGACGGGCTAATTTATATTTCCCATCTCGCAGGAAGTTTACTGTTGCACATTTTATCGATCACTACTGTAACTGTAGTTCAGACGGCGGGCGCAGGGCGGGGGTGCAGGGCGGGCGCGGGGGCGGGGGCGAGAGACGCGCGGCGAAGGCGGCGGCGCGGGCGCAAGTTTATTTACGTTCGACACGTAATTATACGGCAAAGAGCGGCATTTCTTTGTACTGTAACTACAACTAAACTTTATCAAAGTTTTAATTGTGAACGCACACAAAAGCCGGGCTGTAAAATGGCTGTAATAACTCACAGTCCTATCTACAAATAAAATCTTTTATGCCAGGTTAAGTCGAGCGACGCCTGGGTATACTTCTATATGTGTTTACGAAACGTGCACGTGCTCTAAGTACCAAAACGTGTATGTATTGTTTGTTTACTCGAATAAAACACTAAAATCCATTCAATAACAAAGAATTAAAGATCCAGAAATAAAATTTATTGCCTGAGTACTATAAAATAGATTTATGTAGGTACGCGGCGCGGCGGTGCCACCGACTCGCGATTATATTATTAGGCGCGCGCAAGTGTCGATGTGAGTGAGCTACCTACCCCGCTGCAGTAAACATTTCAGAAACTGCCATACTGCCACAAAGTTAGATCGTTTACCAGAGAAATAAAAGCAGACGATTCCTGTCACAAGTCCATTAAATTATCAGCAGCAAAAATCCGTAAATGGTCCAGTTCAAGTTGTATATTGAGAAACTTTGCACTTCGCGCCACCGAGCCCGCGGGGCGAGCGTGTGTGCACTCGCTAATATGCAACATCGGCCCCTCACTCAACACCGTACTAAACAAAGGTGGTACAAATGACACAAATGCCAGGATTTGTCGAATTATTGATGCCAGTTGAGTGAGCCCGGGCGGTGGCAGTGGCGGGGCGCACATTGTCGCCGCAACGCAAGGCGCTGTCGCTCAAAAGCTGTCATTATATGACCTTAGTCCATTCGTGAGCCATTTCTAATTCAGAATGAGGCGTGTCACGCCGATACTACACCCGGGCCACTGTGGCTAGTGTAGTTACAAATTCTGCTCTAAAGCCAACGGCCAACTTTACACACATTTCAAATTGTAATAAAGAACTTTACAAACACACCGCTCGTGTCATCGTGTGATCACATAAATAATTATTTAAATGGCAGTTGCTTATAATTTTTGTAGCGTCTTTTAGCGTGGACAATTTACTTCAGAAAATTTAGTACCTATGCAGATATACCTTACCTAGCTACCCTAAATGTGGCCTTATATATATTAGCACAGCAGCATTGAAATAGTACTGATTAACCCATTTTGGGGATGTCCAATATGTCCATTGTCCATGTAATGTGCAACAGACTTTTCTGGCTGTAGTACTACTACTTCTACTACTTCTAGAAACATCTACTTAATAAAAAAATAATAAAGCATTATTTAATTCGGTGTGTATGTGAAAAGTTCAAACAAAGCATTGTATTAGTTCATAGGTAGTTAGTTCATTGTATTGAAGTGGGTTTGTTGTTCCGGTCGCGAGGTCGTTCCGTGAGCCGTTATTATATGGGGAGTATCATTTAGTAGACTCTAGTTTATTAATAGGGGAGGGCGGGAGGACTGGCGCCATTCTTATGCAAACCATATCAAAAATTCATATTCGTACATAACAGCGGCCGAGACGGTGCTAACTTGCCGGTCAATAATTTTAATGACGATGACTTACTTGCCCTCCTCAAATTGGTCGGCTTTGTGTATCAAAATGTTGTGAACCTTACTAGCTTAGGTTTGTCACTACTTATGAACGACTGATGGCGCACTTAGTACTTATCAATGTAGACTTAGGTGGATCGCACACACAACGCACGACATACCGCTAAATTATCGCAGCATTCTGTCAGATCCATACTAGAAATCTATCGCACGCTATAATCTAACGCTATCGCAGTGTCATCCGTCGAGTGCGGTTTTAGTATGGGGAGTGACGTTTAGTATGGACTGACAGACCGCTGCGATATTTTAGCGGTCCGTCGTGAATTAAGTGTGCGATGCAGCTTAGTGGGCAGGTATAGGTAGTACGGGCCACGGGTACCACATATTCATACAATTTCAAACAGATTGGTGTAAACACGGATGTTATTTATTTTTATCCTTGCAGCTTAGGAGTTCTAAAGTTTAGTTAGCTTTCGAAAATAACGGACGTGAACTTTCTGTGAACCCTTTCATTTCTCGGGTCGTATTCAGCATTGATTAAAATAGAAAATAATATTTGCTGGCAGAAATTGAAGTAACGGTGGAGTGTAAAGTGCAGGGCAGGGGTGGTGCGCGCGCGCCGGTAAATGAGTGCAGGCAATCGCTGCGCACGCGCACCGGTCATTATGAAGCTTATTCCGCGGCGCTGGTGCCCTCTAATCGAAACTTTCCTACGCAATAATAAATTTCCGCATTGGTTGGACCGCAATTACCTGGAAATATTTGCCTAATAAGTTTGCATCAGGCAGTCCATCTTTTATTTATTAGATTGGTACGCGGCAAGATTAGGCATTAGGCACCACTTATTGAATAGTTATACTATAATTTATTATTAAATGTAGTGTTTACTATCCTGTCTTATACAAACTCGTACAATAGGCTAGATTCCTGACAGGTCAAATGAGCTAGTTTTTAAAACGATCTAAAACGGTATTATGTTTGAATAACTAGAAGTATGAAGTCACGCCGTAAGTATTTGGATGGCGTCAAAACAAATTACTTTTATATTATTTTTCTGTTTATTAATTCAATGAAAAATTATGAATGAAATAATTCTGGATAGTAGTTTTAAATGCACAACTTTTATATTTTATTAATGACCGTGTTAATTAAGAAAATCTTATCTACAGATCATATGTAAACATAATTGGTAGCTAACTTCTTAAATGATTACTTTTGCAGGTGTCCCACACGAAAAGGGAGAGATGCAAAGCAATCAGAAAGCTTCAGATAATTTACACAACATGGCATAAAAAGCTGTTCATATTAGCCGATAAAATACCTAGCTTTTACCTAGTTTCATTTAGTATTGTATTACGGGACGCTTCAAGAACAGCAAGGGGCGCGAGCGAGCGGGGGGGAGCGGGGCGAGCGGGGCGAGCACAGCGAGGCGAAGTGAGGGCGAAGGATAAAACTAATCACACATCCTTTCCATGAGAAGAGCTCGCGTGCAAATCACAAGAGATCGCGGTTTTTTCTCTCATCGCAAAATGCTTGTACACCGTAGGCGAGGAACATACTTGACGCAAGACGAAGCGCTAAAATATCGCAGCGGTCTGTCAGATCCATACTAGAAATGTCACTCTCCATTCTAAAAACGCACTCGACGGATTACACTGCGATAGCGCTGCGCCAACAGCGGTTGAGCGGTTTTAGTATGGAGTTCTGTCAGATCGCTGCGAGGTTTTAGCGCTCCGTCGTGCGTCAAGTGTGCGATCCGCCTAACACGTTGTAGTCTGTAAGTTTAGGTACTTATCTTTTTGTAAACAAACTTTGTGTTAAACTGACAGTTCTGAAGTGTCACTTTCATACAAAGTGTGTTTACAAAAAGATAAGTAAGTACCTAAACTTACAGGCTATAGAGAAAAATTTTTGACCTCCGAAGTCACAGAGTCAGTCAAATGATCAACAATTTTGTATGGAAGATTTTATAGCATTAGTTCTACAGTAAAATTGTTCAGTACGATGTCCTAAACAACGGGTCCAATATTTCCAAAAATATAAAACAACAGCCTTTGTGAAAGGTGTACCTTTTCTACTATAGAAAATCTTAAAACAAATAAAATGGATGGGAACTAAAATAGACCGAACAAATTTTTACTAACAGCCAGCGTAACTGTTTGCTACGCCGTAGCAGTTGTAGCAATTAACATAGAGGTCTTTAATTATGTAACATTAATTAATTTTAAAAATATAATTAAAAACAAAAAAAAAGAAATATATACCAGTCTAATTGATTACAGCCTCAAAAAATTACGAAATGAAGTATCGAAATATTAGTTGGTTGAATATGATATCGAAGATTTTTACGTAAACATTTATTTAAGGGCATTGCCCTTGTCGGAGGAGTAGGTAGATCGCTCATTTAACGCACGACGGACCGCAAAAATATCGCATCGGTCTGTCAGATCCATACTAGAAATATCAATTCCCGTACTAAAACCGCTCAACCGCTGTCGACGCAGGGCTATAGCAGCATCGTCCGTCGAGTGGAATTATAGTATCGGAGTGACGTTTCTGGTATGGATCTGACAGAGCGCTGCGATATTTGTCATAGTAAATGTATGTAGTGCAAAGAGCGGGCCGTTGTCGCTCGCGCTCGTGGCTCGCGCCGCTCGCTATCAGAGCCGCTTCTGCATTATCCATTTCCACATTACTGTCTTTTTGTTCCCCGTTTGATTGTTTAAACGTGCGTCGATGTGGTATCCAGTGGTCGTTATTTTTTCCATGGCGCTTTCACTTGAAATAGCTCCAGTCAATTGTTGGAAAAATGTTGCTCTTATTGTTTCTGAAGAACAATAACCGCCTTCATTTTATATGTTTACAGCATCTGAAGGCTTGATAGCCACTTTGCCTCTCTATTACACATATTTCCCATTGTTCCTCTGTCCGTTGGTTGGCTTTTGTTCTTAGAACGGCATTAACATATTAGACCGCGTGTTCCACTCCATTTTGTTGATGTTATTTTTTGGTGTGATTCGTGAAGCGATGTCGGAGGAGTAGTGAGATATAGGCGGATCGCACACTTGATACACGACGGAGCGGAAAAATATCGCAGCGGTCTGTCAGATCCATACTAGAAATGACAATCCCCATACTAAAACCGCACTCGTCAGATGACACTGCAATAGCGCTGCGTCAACAGCGGTTGAGTGGTTTTAGTATAGGGATTGACATTTCTATTTTGGATCTGACAGACCGCTAAGATATGTTTGCGCTCCGTCGTGCATCAAGTGTGTTCCTCGCCCGTTTTATTATCACGGAGACTGCAGGTTGCATTGAAGAAGCGGCTCTCAACTAGCTCAAATCAAGTAATTTTACGCGACCATAGCCATTTTGGCTGTAGCCCATGAAATTAATTATCTTGTCCATATTCTTGAAAAAAGTTACCCGCTGTCTAAGACAGCCAGGTAATGAAGTTTTGGTAAAGGTATGGCCGCCGAAATCTCTGGACGTGTGCCGGCAACAAGAATTACGTTTAGTTAGTAAGTATAATGTATTCCACTCTACATAGCATTTTTAAAGGTACATAATAGAAAAAGATAGTGAATTATTACTTTGTTTTCAGAAAAAATACTCAATTTTCTGCTATTTATGAGTTGATAGACCTATGATTTAGAGCATACAATATAATTACGAAATAGTTTCGGCAGAAACGAAATCCCTGTATTTTCGTAGTAACACAAATAAGTACTTAAGTGTTTTGTAAAATAATATAATGGTAGGTATACACTGCACACTTTACCGGTAATTTTATGTTCGTTATTTATGTCATTTGGTGAGTGTTGGTAACGGTATGCTTTTTTAGGTAATTTAGTATGTGATTTTTTCAACAAAGACGTTTTACAACAGGCTTGTTTCTGTGTGGAATCTACTAGTTAACTAAATATTTGTTCCCGTCTCTCGGCTCAGCTCGCAGCCTTCTAAGAACCTCTCCCCCCCCCCACCCCCACCACGTTTTCATTAACATTACATACAAACATAAAAGTTTTAATTCTTAGCATTAATTACACGAGGTGACAATGTTTAAGTCAAACATTAGTACGCGTGTACTTATGCAAAACGACAAGGAATTTATTTGAGTTCGGCGTAGTTTCGGTGTTGGCGACGACGTAAGCAAGACAAACATGTTAATTTTCCCCCATCTTCCTATTCCTTCCCACCCCCCACCTTCTTCTCGGTGGAGGGCACTTAAAATAGCGAGCTGTGGGAAATCAGCTGTTCTCTGATGGAGTTTTTGAAAGTTCTGAGACAATCTCTTTAGGTTTTTTCTATAGAATCAGAAGAGTAGCAAACCTCACAATAATTTAAGCGGATTACACACTTAAAGCACAACGGAGCGCTAAAATTGCGCATCCGTATCGCAGCGGTCTGTCAGATTCATACTAGAAACATCAATCCCCATACTAAAACCGCTCAACCGCGCTTACGAATGCGTCAACAGCTGTTGAGCGGTTTTAATATGGGGACTGAAGTTTCTAGTATGGGTCTGACAGACCACTATGATGTTTTAGCGCTCCGTAGAACGTTATGTGTGCGATCCGCCTCACTCGTAACGTATGAACAATACCGCTTGCGAGTTGTCCGCCAGTTTCGTGGCCACGCACCGGCGCTCCCAATTACTCCGGGTCGGGGAGGGCGCAATGACTGAATTATTTACAACCAACTTTGCCAAACATTTATTTTTAATGTAAAATGACTTTTATAGCATACGGAGCGATAGGCAGGTTTGGTAGTATAATACCACTGCATTATTAACGTCATCCCTCCAGCCCTTTCAGTAAATAGGGCGTGGGCTCCACAAACATTACTTGAATACAATAATAATTAACTTTTACTGCAATTAAACTGTCTGCATTGTTAGTAGTAGTACGTGTAACATATTATCTGTGCATAGTTATGTAGTATACTTCTTTGCGTGGGTAGATATTGGTGTAGACTCGATCACATGTCATTGTCATTTAACTAAAAATTGTGCTCTCACTTTCAGTTGAATTGGCTTAGAAGGCGTAGGCTTGGGGAGGCCTAGCAGTGGACTTTTGTGGCTGTAGAAGAATGTTCAGAAAAGGGTAGTGGATGAGTATAAAAATGTTAGACAGTTTTATTTACCCTCATCTGCCATCCTTGCCTAAGCCTTAGTTGATAGTGACAGCGCTATTTAAGTTAACAGATGCTATCGAATCAACACTATTGATATTTATTTTATAAGCTAGGGTAGCCTAGGGCCTATTCTATAGGTACAAATTGTAAATTGAGATTAGAAGCACTTCTGAGCAGGTTTTTGGGTGGTTTTCCTGTTCAGGGGGTCCGGCTGATTAGCATGTAACATGCTTTTTTTTTTTAATATATTGCTTTTAATTTTAATTTAATTGATTCCATAAATTGATGGTGGTGACGTAAGTTACATGCTGTGTGGTCAGCCTGACCAGCCCCGAGGCAGTGCCTTTTTTTTTTTATTCCACTCGTGCCGCGATTCTATTAGGAACATAAAATTGTTATTGTTACTATGACTAATTCACTTATTCAGTGACCGTATTGTAATTTAACTCTATGACATTCTAAAAGCATTCATTGTGAATCTACTTGGAAATAAACGATTGAATCTTGAATCTTAGTTTGTAGGTTAAGTTAAAAATAAAACAATGACGATTGTTCCTAATGACGCCTTATAATAATACCCAGATACGCTTGTTCAGATAAGCTCCAGCAAAGACTGGTGGTCTGAAGACCCTGTATTTTTTGGGGTTTCGTAAATTTTTTCCGTCAAAATCCGGATTCTTCAAAATACCTAAGAAAAACGCACCGCGTCTGAGAGCCATCTAAAAATGTTGTAGTCAGGGATGTAAAATTTACCGAACAATCGAAATACATACAAGGTGTAAGAGACAACCACCCTACGCAGTATTCTTCCATGTAACAGACGCATGCGTTACGAAACCGCAGCATCGTGCGTTAGATGTGGGAACCGCTTTAGATTCAATATTCATATTTCGATATAATGAGATTTTCAATATCGATATACGTGACGTTTCGATATATCGATATCTATCAAAATTCGATATCTCGTAGCATCCCTAGCTGTAGCACTCAATGAGTTTTATTATTTTAAGCAATGTACAAGATCCGGGAACTAAAAACTAATAGCTCAAATTGAACGATAACACAATTATTAATCGAGTGTAAGATGGCAGCCGAGAAAATTTCCGCCCGTCCCGACCCGCCTGTTTATAATTAATTTGGAACATTAGGCGGATTCCACACCTGACGTCCGTTGGTGCAGAAGACATAGGTACATAGTGGGCCCTCGAGTGGAGACCACGCCTCGGCAAGCGTACCTATGGACGCCCACCGGCCAGATGGACCGATGACTTAAAGAGAGCCGCTGGTAGCGACTGGATAGCGAAAGCGGGAAATCCTGCCTTGTGGCGTACCAGTGGTGTAGTAGTCCTGCAGTGGACCAATAAGTGTTAAAGATGCCTAGGCTTTACGCTGCTCCTGCGGTAACGTCGGTTTTTAGTATGTGGAATTGGAAATTTCCTTGCATCTGGTAAACGTATGACTTACGGATGCGTTAAAATGCGCAGCATCTGACGGCAAGTGAGGGAACTGCTTCACCACGACTACTGTACCTACGACTCACTGTCTATTGCTATTGTTTTGATTCCATAATGTACTCGCAATTTCGCTCGATGTTCTGCTCAAAATGTAAAATCAAATAATATTAATATCTAATTTGAATTTGATCGATACCAGCCCAGCGCATTTAAGGAATCCTAGTACTATAAAAGTATTGACGAGATATACCTACATTACCTAATAGTTATATAGGTAGGTATTATTAGTTAGTTAGTTGGCTAATATTTATTTGGCAAATGAAGCACAAGCAATCAGGTAATGGAAATAAGTTTTTGAATTTTAATTACAACGCGAACGCGCAAACTTTAAGCGGCAACTGTTTAAAAAACAAAACAGTAAGAGCCACACTTCACGGGGGGAACGGCTTCCCGAATTAAAACTCTTTCTTTTTCGCGCGTTTTCGCTTTCGTCCACCTAATGAGAGTTGAGAGTCCGGATGTGCGGACATCGTCCACGGAACTGGTTCAATGGTCTCCCTCTTTTCGTGTGGAACACCGAGTTGTAGAACGACCCGATTAAGTTTTTCTACGGCCTTCTAATAGTAGCAGGCCTCTGATATGCTCGTTTAACGACCACGGTACGATCTTATAGACGGCTGACCCCTTCTTTTATTAAAAATAAAAATGTCATTACTTCAAATTTTCTACATTTTACATAACAATTATAACTGGTTTAAGTTCCACCCACTTAACGCACGACGAACTGCTAAAATATCACAGCGTTCTGTCAGATCCATACTAGAAACGTCAATCCCTATACTAAAACGGACGGTTTAATAATAAACGGCAACCGGAACCTTCGGCTTAACGCGCCATCCGAAACACGGAACCATTTTACTTACGGACAACCGCAATGTCCTGGAATATCAACTTTGTGAGTGACCTACCGAGAATTGAACCCGAAACCTTCTGCGTCAAAGGCAGTCGCATTACCGCTGCGCCACATCGGTCGTCATGGTGACTGTAACAGGGTGATATGGACATTATTGGACTATTACAGCAACCCACAACCTACCACTGCTCCAAATCAGTTCTCTAGTTTACAACCAATTGCCCTATTTGAAAATCCGAACGTTAAATTCAGAACAGCCCAATATTACCAGCAGCGCAGCATTCCCAGCATATTTCAAATTGGCTCTAGAGATCATCATCAGCTTCATTTCCGGGAAACAGCATAGAGGAACTGATTGCCCTTGTTAGCCAAAGCCTGCTAGCTCTAACCTTTTGCCCTTAAGCATAGGTTTAGGTACGTAAAATAAAATGGAAATGTCAATTTCAGAAATTTTTCCCCAGGGCACTTAATTCTATCAAGTACACCTGTACTTAATAATGTTTGGATGTAACTACCTACACCACATTTTATACCTATAATACAGCGGTTTGGCGGATCGCACACTCAGCGCACGACGGACCGCAAAAATATCGCAGCGGTCTGTCAGATCCATAGTAGAAATGCCAATCCTTTCTAGTTAAATAGTGGTAGGAAGTTGCAGATATATTTATTTGAAAAGTTATGTGTTTAATATAATAATCAGACTTCAGACTGGGAAGAAATCAAGACTTGACACTATGAAGATTCTGTGACGTACGTAATAGTCCAGTCAAAAGATTATAAAAACAAAGAAATCTTTCCTATTTATAATCGTGTAGATATATACGCCGTGTATTAAGTATATTTGGCGTGTGGTGTCGGCAGAGTAGATTAGCACCACTCCCTTTCTTCCCGTAAGGGGAAAGGACCGTAAGAGGCGACCCAAGGATTAACCCGACTTATCACCGGTGCTGGAGAAGGACAACTCCATTCTAAACCCGGAACGGTCTCCTTCAGGCGCGTGTGACAGAGGTCTATCGTGCGGTAGACTCCTGCAGCCGACCAGGCTCCGCACGTGACGACTCGTCGTTCCTGTGGGGTCAGCCAGGGAGGCCGAGAGGGAGGCGCTGGTCCTAGACCACCCTGAGTTTTCCATTATTGCGTCCCTGGCAACGCAGTGTCTGTGCTCTTGCCTCAGCGCTGATTGAATCGTCTGTCACAGACGTATGAGGCCAACGATGAGATATATACGAACTAAGTTAGTTACTACTAGCTCTGAAACTAGGTACATTATTGCAGTATCTCTTAACAGGTAGGTACAACAGAAAACATAAACTCGGATAAAAAAAACTATCTACAACGCCGTGAAACAAAAGAATTTCTATGCAAAACAGGCACCTAGTTTTTTTATCGTGCTATTAGGTATTAAGGGTGTCCCGGAGCGAAACTAGCGCCGTCATCACTTAAAAAAATAATTACTACATGAAAATTTGATTTACCGCTTCTAACAGATTGAAGAACAGAATGCTGAAGGCTAATTCCAGCACGTTTTGTGTTGCTGTAAAATTGCAAAAATAAGTCACCTTTACCACTTTCGCTGTCTTTAGTACGACATTTGGTAAATATAATTATGAGCCTGTACTTAAAGAAACTGATTTTTGGTCAATTCAGTAGTGTATTTGAGTATTAGAAGTAGTATTAGGAGTAATGAAATTTTAAATAATGAGAGGGCTAGTTACGCTCCGGGATCCTCTTGAGAGGCGGAGCATGCCATTAGTTGCCTCTTTATTTTACTACAGGTATTTACTTTGAATAATGCTATATTGTACATTTACATCCAACTAGGTTTATATAGCTCCTCAAGCAGAGGAGAGTGCGAGGCGCGGCGACGCGGCGCACGCGACGACGACGAACGCCCATCTCCACAATGTCTTGTTTATATTCCCGTCCTATTTCCTTTGAACTCGCATGTGGGCCCGAGGAAACGTAAAATAAACAGAACTTTCTCGTAATGTTTAATTAAATTAATCAGTCGGTTGATTAGTCGATGGTTCGTCGGCATTCCCGTAAACAAAGCTCGTCGGCGGCGTCGCTCGCTTTGATCTCGCGACCTACTGTCACTATTGTTATATACCTATTTGTGAAGATTCTCGCCGCCGCGGCCGGCGCCTGGCTCGCCGCCGCCGCGGCCGCCGCGCGCCGCCCTACGCACGCATTCTCCGCGACCACGTATATCTGACACTTGTTAAGTGGCTAAGCGCCATTTCGTCAACTGAAGATTTACAAGTTCCGGAATACGAAATGTTAGAAATAATGTTTGGGTTCCATACCGAAATATGGAAAAAAATGATCCTGATAAATAGTGTTCCATTCAATTCAATCCTTAAATAAATTATCTAGACACACAAGTTCAAGTAGAGATCTGGCAGACCGCGTCGTGTGTAATATTACACGAACCATTTGGTGTCACTTTTCTGGCATTCACATTATAGATATTACACAAAATAGAAAAATGAAAGATAATTAAGCAAGAGGCCAACTATCATAGAGTCCGTTTAGGTGAAAACTTGCCAATGTGGAAAATCCGCCTCGCAATTTTTTATTGCTGCCTTTCAGGACTTTGTGTTTTGGGAACCTGATCTGATATAAGGTATTCCTACTTCGAGAGGAACAACAATTTCTTGTAAAATACAGGCAGGAAATACATAAGTAATACCAATATGAATACGTTAGGTCATAGGCAGCACCTGCCTACTTTGATTCAAAAGAAAGATTATTAAACTGTCTAGTAGCCTAGGTTGATGAGTTGTTTTCCAACAGTTCTTATGTAGATTCCCGGCACCGATACGGGTAGACATACACACTTACGCAAATATGCTCTATTGTTACATGTTTGGTTGATATATTTTCACAATTTTCGCAGGCTCTTGGTAATTTTCCGCGCGGCTGGCCACACTTAGAGCGCACGGAATAATGACGCACGTCCGCGCGCCGCGCGCCGTCCCGCAGCGCGGTCCTGCCACCGGAACAAGTCTATCGCCATTTCTTCCATCAAATTACAATCGAGCCTAATTTGAATAAATGAATAACCAGTTCGATAACAACCGTAAACTTAAAAATTGCAGTCGTTTACCGAAAGAACAATGAAGAAGAACAACGCGCGACGGGTTAAAGATAGAGCGAACTTGGGCGCATAACGGCCTACCCTCTTTAACGAGGCCGTCTGATAGGAAATGACCGTTCCTATTCAAATTTTGATCAATCGTTAGGTTGATTGGAAACACCGGCATCACAGAATTAGATTGGGTTCTCATTCGCACGTTGACCCGCGCCCCGCGCCCGCGCCCGCGCCCCCCTCCGCCGTGCATGTAGGGGTGAGGCGGGTGTATCGCATCCAGTTATAAATAAGGCTAATACGCACTAACAATGCGTCGTTTGCGTCGCCGGAATTTCGCATAACTACCCAACCATGATCAACTGCGTTTTCTTTGAATGCATTACTTTACGTATGTAAGTTTAGAACAGTTTTGATGGGTTACCTGTGCGGTAATACCATTTGTGTTTTCGAAACTAAAGCCTAAAGTATTTCACCATGCTCACACTCGAAGCACCACAATTTTTTTGACTTTCCGACCCAACAACAGCAACGGGCCGTTGCATTGCTTAAAGAATCGAGAACGAAATACCAATTTTATTGACAGATTAGCCCACTAGGTCACAAAATTAGGGAGAGTAAAGTAGAGTAGGTCCTAAAAATGAGGCCTTGTGAGACCAGTGGCATTGCACCGAGGTCGGGGAGCAAGGCTTTTTCCTTCTAAGGACGGTTTATCAAACACACCGCATGACTTTCCGGTGTTTTCCGCGGCCCGTTTTTCAACATTTCAATCGTTCATTTCCTAGTAGATTCACAACGAATACTTTTAGAATGCCAGTAAGTTACATACAATACTGTCACTGAATAAATGAATTATTTTAGTCATTGTAAAGACACAATTTTCTCTTTTTTATAACAAGTGCCACGGTGGGATAAAAATAAAGGTACTGCCTCGGGGCTGGCCAAGCTGACCATACAGCATGTAACTTAGCCACCGCCATCAATGTATGAAATCAATCAGATTCAAGTCAAAATTTAAAAAATATTTACATGAAAGTGTTAAATGCCATATCAGCCGGACCCCATGAACAGGAAAACCACTGCTTCTCTTCTCAATTTACAATACGAAACCTCGTACAAAAATAGATTATATAATATCACAAGTTGTCATTTTTACGTTAGCCGACAGAAGCCGCAGTATATTGCAGTGCATGTGCGATCCACGTGGATCGCACACTTGACACACAACGGAGCGCTAAAATATCGCAGCGTCCTGTCAGATCCATACTAGAAACGTCACTCATACTAAAACCGCACTCGACGGACGACACTGCGATAACGCTGCGTCGACAGAGGTTGAGCGGTTTTAGTATGGGGATTGATATTTTTAGTATAGATCTGACAGACCGCTTCGATGTTTTAGCGCTCCGTCGTGCGTCAAGTGTGCGATCCGCCAAAGACATTTGAGCTTGACGCCATTGGGAGCACGTACGACCGCCGGATAAGGTAATAAAACCCTTAAAAAATCTAATAGCCCTTGTTGGTATTTGCTGTGAAGTTATTTTATCCGATTTTTATTATTGGTTCAATTGAAACAATTGTTATGTAAAGTTGGCGCCATTTCTTGCTAAAAGATACTGCAATTTAATTTCATAATATTTAATACAGTCTCTATGGTAAAAGCGACTTAGTTCAATTTAATCCTATTAATGCAATTTCACCGCAATTATGCTACTGTTTTCATAGAAACCGTCGAAAGGTTTTCACACACTTTTTACTGGAAATATATAATTTTTTAAATCTTTTTCTTGGGCACATTGCAAATTAAGGATAGGATATTAGGTATACGGATATATAATATAGGTATCCGATAAAATCCGTAACAGAGACTTTAGATAGACTTTATTAGGTATGTGCGGATAAGTAAGAAACCCTATAAAATAGGAAAATTATTTGAAAGTAGCCCTTAATTTTCTTAATTTCAGAATAATTTCACTATAAAGCTCCGCAGACTCAGTGTGGCCTGTTGTGGCTGTGAAAAGGCGGATCCCACATTTGACACACGACGGAGCGCTAAAATATCGCTGAGGTCTGTCAGATTCATACTAGAAACGTCACTTTCCATTCCAAAACCGCACTCGACGAATGACGCTGCGATACCGCTGCGTCGACAGCGGTTGAGCGGTTTTAGTATGGGGATTTACATAAGGGGAGTGTGGATCTGACAGACTGCTGCGATGTTTTAGCGCTCCGTCGTGCGTTAAGTGTGCGATCCGCCGTTACCTCAATAAATATTCCACCTTGTATATACCTAATATATTACGAATGCATTAAACAATAACATTTAGTAATTACAAAGCTAAAACTCACTATTCGTGCAATATTATTACCGCGAATACTACAGAAGAGCCGCAATCATAATAATAAGGTAAATTTAAATTTATTGTATGTGTGTGAATAGTGTAAACAAGCAAATAAATTACACTACATATTTGGTCTGGATGTTAAATTGATTAACTAATACATACTTAAATAATTTAGGTTCATGATTTAAGCATTTGACCGATTTTCAGTTTGTTTAAACGTTTTTACGTGTAAAATTTTTGATACATACTCTATTCTCACTTAAGCTATCCACTTCATTACCTACCTATCTTGAAATACCAAGCTTGTTAGACGGCAACTGTACATCATGACAGTACGTGAGTTAAATCTATAGTCGGCCACCACGCAGTTGTAAACAATTTCAATCCAATAAATGGCTACCGAACAATGAATGGCCTGATCACGAAAAAATCATCTACAAGACAGTCGTGCGCAGGAGTTTCACGAACCAATACGGTAGTCGTGTCGCGGACGCGGACCAGGCTGCGCCCGCGCATACACCGCCACCGCCGCAGCCCCTCCCCGCCAAGACTCCACACAGGTTTGCAAGTCGCAAATTCGCGAGTTTGAAGATGGATGCATAGGTCAATATCATGAGTAGTACCACAATGCAAATTATAAGTACCAATTACCGACTCACTAAGTAAATAAGAAGGAAGAAGACCGATATGGCGCAGTGGTAGTGCGACTGCCTCTAACGCAGAAGGTTCTGGGTTCGATTCTCGGTGGGGTCACTCACAAAGTTGATATTTATCACTTTGTGAAGTTGTTCCCAGTCTGGTTAGGATATTGTGGAAGTTGTTCAGTAGTCTGCATGCAGGGTGCCAGTAGTAACAGAAGGGTTGTCCCTTACACCCCGTACATGCAATATATATCTACCTTAAAGAAATCACTGTCGCCGGTTTTTTATAAACTGTACCTACTTTATTCTTTTGCTGTTTTTGTTATTTACACATATTTGTAAATTTTTAGCAAATCATATTGGTTGTATATTTTTGTACGAAACACGAGAGCAATATTTTATAAAATATACAACAGTTTAAATGATAATTTATACTCCATTGTTATTCATTGATGTTATTATATGTATATTTTGCCATTGTTTCAAATCAGAGCATATTTCATGCATTTAATGTGTAAAGCTGTGTTCCACCTGGAGTTGGATCACAAAGTTGTTTTATTCTATTCTTCAACTTTCCTGCAGGTAATGGCAAACAAGGCATGCAGGTAGTTTGATTTGATACCTACAGGATTGTTTTTCTTGCAGTATGAATGCAGAGCAACAAAAAACAACTACAGCATCAATCCCAGAACCTGTTTTGAAATTTAAATAATTAAATTTACAATCCTTTCATCGTTTTGTTTGTGCTGAATAGGTAAGTCACTTTGCAATGTTTAATACATATAGGCAAATCGATCAAATTTATTGCATTAATTTAAAATTTAAATTGTATGCATCACACCAAATGGATTCTATGACGTACATGCATCTCGTTGCTATATTTACGAAATCACCATTTCAAATGTATGCGGTGCTACAGGAAACGTCAACTCCAGGTGCAGCCTAAGTTGCAAATTGTTATCATTTAATCGGAATACAAGGAAAAATATCCGCTTCTGCAATATCCCTTTGCCATAACGTACCTACCTTGCTTAAATGGCTACATACTCGTACATCACAAAGTACAAAATCAGGTATGAAATTAAACAATTTATTGGACTATATTTTACTTGATTAGATTCGTGGTTCATCGTGACGACGATTATCGCTCCTGTAGTCAGATATCAAACTTTGTAGCCAAATGCTCGTATAAGCTGCGAAAAGTGTAAACCAATCTTTCTATCGGTAAAAAATATTAATCAACGTTCATTTTATTAAATAAAATGTAATACATAATAGGTAGGTGAATTTTGCCTATTTTGAGTGCACTTATTCCTCAATTAAAAAGGTATTGCTCAAAAAGCCATACCAGTTATACTTGACTATAACTAATTGAAAACCTATTAGAATAGGTAGGTACATAACTATTGCAATTCTTTTATAATCAGGCCAGACGTCAAACGTTGCGTATCAAGTTCTAATCAAGAAAAAATAAAATTTGTACTGCACGAAGTACTCTTGCATATCAGCAATCGAAGCACGAGTCAATTGAAAGACGGAAAAGGTAATTAAAAATAATGTTTGCTTAATGAATAAATCAACCATGCTGCGACGCAATTTATGCCCGTCGTCATAGGCGGATCGCACACTTGACGCACGTCGGAGCGCTCAAATATCGCATCATATCAATACATACATACATACACAAATCACGCCTTTATCCCTAGCGGGGTAGGCAAAGCGTTAGCGATCGCAAAATTACGGTCGTTATCGCCACGTCTGACAAGTATTGAGGGCCTTTTTAGATGATTCGTGTATCACTGTAGTGACAGGTTGTCAGCCTGTCGCCTAAAATTGTAACACACATGAAACCCTCGAGTCCCATAGTTGCCTTTTACAACACCCGCGGGAAGAAAAGGGGTGATGCTATTCTAAGCCGACATCACACGGCATCATATCGATTCCCATACTAAAACCGATCAACCGCTGTCAACGCAGCACTATCGCAGTGTCGTCCGACCAGTGCAGTTTTAGTATGGGGAGTGACGTTTGTAGTATGGATCTGACAGACTTTTGCGATATTTTAGCGCTCCGTCGTCCGTCAAGTGTGCGATACGCCTTATCGCACTTTTTACGATATCAAAATTAATGTAGTGCCATAATCATGTATATCATAATACTTTTTGAACGCAGGTAATCTTTATGGCTATGATCATATAGCTCAACTATTAAAAAAGTAAAGACATTATCTTATAAACCGGCCGGCAAGATAAAGAAAACTCTTTTGAAAACACGTTATTGAAACAAACTGAAGCAATTTATAAAATAAACTCAAAAATAGCTTTTATTTAAGCAATGATTTTATTTTTATTTAATCCATACATATGTAACAATGTACCTATATGTATTCATGACTTGTTCCATACAATTATTTTATAGCTTTAGTAAAATGTTTCTTTTTTATGTTTTTAGTATTAACCTGCACCTGAAACTTCAATGATTTAATTTGACCCACCAACCAACAAACACCCAACAAAACAAACGGGGTAAGCTAAAAAAAACCGTTTAATAAAAAGTTCAGGCAGCTGCGCTGGAAAAGAGAACGCGCGTCAAACGGACGTCGGTATACAGTACCTATCGTTCAATGTACTCTTTACGTAAAAGAATGACGTCAATCTGAAGTTTTGAAACTAAGCTTTAAAGTTTTATATTTCCAGGAAGATTGTTGACATTTGGTCTAGATATCGATAATTACTACGCCAGGTTTTTCAGGAATAGGTTCGGACATCTTCTGAGATGACACCCAAAAATTCCGAAATGGGAGATCGAAGATATGCTGGAAAAATCTGAATTTCCAGGCAAACTGCTGAATATTGTCGTGTTGCAATATTTTGGTATTTGAAAGGTTTTATCAATACCTACAAAGGAAACGAATGACACATGTTCAAATTAAGTAACAAGTGAAAATCAATTTGATATTACGATAGGTAAGTACTTCATTTAATTATTTATTCATATGGCATATTAATCGAGTCAGCAGTGCACTTAATAAAGCATATATTTGCACTGTAAATAGAATGACAAAACTTGCTTTTAGACCAAATGTTGCGGCATATTAAGATGTTTATTTTTTATGTCTAAATATTATAAAATAATAATAATAATATTCTTTATTGCACACAAAACAACAATAACATAACAAACATAGAGAAATTTTGATGGTCCAATGAGGCGGCCTTAATGCTAAAGTAGCATTCTCTTCCAGGCAACCTTTAGGCGAAAAAGAAAGTGCGATATGGTATATGTTTGATTTAATTATAAATATTATAGAGATGTTAGTTTTACAGTGCATAGGCTAAGCTGTCATACTGTAAAATGTATTTTAAATAAAATAAATGAGTAAGACTCGCTTTCGTATCTTAGAGGTGCGTGTGCGCACCGCCCTACCCGGTCGTATTGTTCACTCGCGCCCGCCCTTTAAGCTGATTCTCAAGCCAGATGTGATCTAGAAAGATCAATATAAAGTGTAAAAAAAATAGCTGCAAATATTTCTAAGGGGAAACCAGGCCATAAGACTGAACAACTTTCCCCATGAAACATAGGTCGAAATATGAAAAAAGTTTTTGGACCTCCCATACTTTACTTTGTCGGTTCGTAATTTTGTATGGGAGGACCAATTTTTTTTTCATATTTTGACCTATGTTCTTTGGGGAAAGTTGTTCAGTTTCATGGGCTGGTGCACCGCTTAAAATAATTGCAGCTATTTTTTTACACCCTGCTGAATGACAAAATTTGCTTTTAGACCTAATGTTGAGGCATGTTGAGATGAGTAAGAGGACTCGGTTTTGTATCTTTCGTATTGTTCACTCGCGCTCGCCCTTTTAGCTCATTCTCGAGCAGAAGTCAGATGTGCTATATGGAAAGATCAATATAAAATTGAAATGAGTAAATATTTTAACCGTGCAGTGATCTCTCGGGTCAAGGGTGGATTATTAAACGACACGTCGTATGATCAGCATGTAATTGTCGCAAAGAGGGCGCATACATCGTTACGCACGAGAGAAGATATTCTTATTATACTACTAATAAATTTCTGTAGACAAGCAAGCCAAAAAATGACGAACATTCCATGCGACTCATTGCAAGAGCTATGTATGTAGCTATCAATTATTTTGCAAAAAAATAAAAAAGCACACAGCACCTATTTCACAGCACTATAGTGACAGGTTGTCAGCCTGTCGCCTAAAAATTGTAATAAGTACACCAATACTCTCGAGTCCCTTAGTCGCCTTTTACGACACCCGCGGGAAGGATGTGGGGTGATGCTATTCTAATCCGGCATCTCAGGGCAAATACTCACACGGTAAAGAAATACTGGCCCATCCCCATTCGGTGAAATGCGAAGAAAAGAACGTATTTAGTTACAATAACTTATTATTACTCACAGGAGAATAATGCATAATTATGCAACTGCCAGTGCACATACACATACATACATATACAAATCACGCCTTTATCCCTAGCGGGGTAGGCAGAGCGTTAACGGTCCCAAAATTACGGTCGTTATCGCCACGTCTGACAAGTATTGAGGGCCTTTCCAGATGATTCGTGTATCACTGTAGTGGCAGGTTGTCAGCCTGTCGCCTAAAATTGTGATACACATGAAACCCTCGAGCCCCTTAGTTGCCTTTTACAACACCCGCGGGAAGAAATGGGGTGATGCTATTCTAAGCCGGCATCACACGGCAAACTGCCAGTGCCTTTATTATTATTTGCATTTCTTTAAATACCATTACAAATATTGTGATTATTTATTTGTATAGAAGAGATAGAAAAACAGTAGGCTGTATTAATACTACGAGGCTATTAGGTAGGTACTTATGATTTCGTAGTTTTTTTTTTTTTTTTTTAATTCTGGCGTCACATCTCATGGGTGGAGACGTATTTTGCCAATGTCAAAGTAGTCAGGTCGTCGGTAAGGTTAGAGTGATGTAAAGTTAAGTGGCATTACGCCAAGGGAGAGTCCACAACACAGTGATCCTAGTCTGACGACTAGGGGCTGTGTTGCGCAAAATTATGTAGTACAAAAAACTCGATAGTAAAATTTTCTGCACCACGTGGAGACCGCTCGTCACTATTGCACAATGCCGAATATATGCATTAATTACAATTTCCTATTTAATGAACACTTTCAGAATAGTTTGTTGCTTAATACACTATCAGAATTATTCACCAAACACTCAAATGAACAAGAAATATCAAATTATAACCAATACACGACCCGCCATGATGGAATACCAACGAGCGACCGATTTCGTAGTTGCATTTTAACTTCAATAACGAGGGTGAACGTACTATAGAAGTGTCACTCACTCTCCTTGCCTTATCCCGTTCTCTGTCGGGGTCGGCTACCTAACCTAGGGAATTTGACGTGGAACCAAGTTTTTACACAGAGCGACTACCATTTGACCTGTGCAACTGTTTAACCTAACCTAATCTAACCTGGCTCGAATCCTAGGTTAAGTCACATTCAAATATCATCTGAATTCAAATTTTATTTGAATGTGGGTCTCATCACGATATTTTTCCATCACCGTAAGAGCAGTCGGTAAATGTGCGTGAGTAAAAGCACATTGGTACTTGGCGGGGATCGAATTTGGGTTTCACGATAAGACTGGTGTCCACCACTAGGCCACCGACTCTTCTAAAACTTTTTCCAATGCCGAACCAAGTCTCATTTTTTACGGTTACAGGCCCGATGGCGTAGCGGATAGTACTCCTGCCTTCTACGCCGAGGGCTGTGGGTTCGATCCCTACAGAACACAAACGAGTAGTAGTCAATTTACAAATATTTCCAAATATTTGTGTCTAGTCTAGTCTGGGTGTTGTCTATGTCTAATATGTATTTAATTACAAAAATAAGAATTAATCAATATCAGCTTTTAGGACGTAACAGCGGAGTAATCTTGATCTAGAAAAAAATTATAGGTACCTACACTAAAAAGCCTAAAACCTACGATTTATGGTAAATATTTTTTGAATAGAGATTTACCTCGACTCTAGGATAATCTATTTGTTTGACTGTATAGAAATAACATTTTTAAAACTTGCGGGCCGTATTACAAAACAATATACCCACAAAGCAACCGGGAAACCGCCGCTTTGCCTCACCGTACAAAACATATTGGATTACAGCACACGATAAATAAGCAAAAGTAATGTTTTATATGTAAATATGGGGTATTGTTATAGTAACGAGTCTTGCTAAATCACAATATGAAGTTGATTTATATCTCTCCGGTTCGGTAGGTAGGTTGGTTGAGTACCTTCATGGGAGGCCCACAAAAACCCGCCAAAACGCAACGTACCGCAGCCGGGTGCGTATTGATATTTGATTGAATAAGAAAGTGTTGTATCCCAAATAAAACTGGCCAAGTGCGAGTCGGACTCGGGAACCACAATTTTTTAATGAAACGTCATCTCGCCCACGGTCCATATATTTTGCGAGCGACATAACTCCTAAGGGTTTCGGTCAGCAAGAAGCGTTCCGGACCATCATCTACATATTACAATTAGTATATCAAACAGCAACAGAAATAATTACGTAGGTACCTACCTGCATGATCATTTCTGTAACCGTATCTTGCTCTGACGCAAATGTCCGACCTAATAGATTGACACATCGATGGCTGAGTTATAAGGTCCTGTCTTTACCCTTTGGATACGAAGCCCAAGTAAGAAAATATTATGAACTGTGTGAATTGTCCAGGATATTTATTTATTTATTTATTTATTTATTTATTTATTTATTTATTATTATTATTATACCTTAAAAATGCATAACTATTTCTCATGTTATTAATTATTCGGTTATATTTAAGGGGATTAAACTGACGGGGAAACCAAAAACAACTCGTTCAACTAGTTTAACAAATTTTAAACTACGAAAACCTGTGTTTTTTAATAGAGCCGTAGGTACGATTTTTATAAATTCCAGATTTCTTTCCTGGGCGTCACACCACCGTGAAAAATAGTTAGTAGATGTAACATAAAGGAAGGATTCTTGTTAAATATGGGATACACACCTTCCAATGCAGGCAGTGGTGGCTGGCACCATTCCCAGTTCCCTTTCGAACGCGGCTCATAATTGGTCTCTTTATAAAGCCACAAAGAAACGTGTAATTCTTGAAATTCTACCGCGAATGCGACATTAAACTTTTTTTAAACAAAGGACTTGAGTAAAACAGTGAGCGATTTTAAAGCGACGTTTGCGAGTATTTATTGGTGGTATCGTGTTTCAGAATATTATTAAACACTCATTTGATACACCAATTTAGTAAAGGTTTTATGAAGGTTTAATATTTAAGGCATTATTGGTACAAAAAATTGAGACTGAAACAATATTTAAGTTACTATTATACTTACTATACTAGTAATGCTCCTTTCCCCCTTTTTTACCTCACAGACAACGATTGGAACGACCAAATGAACCCTGGTGTCCGTGTTTCAACCACCTACTACTAGTACCTATGCCCCTGACATGGTTGTGTACCGACCGTCGTCTAAGCTATCATGGACAACAAACGAGAAATCGGCCGCTTAGGGCAGACCATACTAATCTGGGGTATTATACATACCCTGGTACCTACTAACCAATATAAATTTCGACGTTACCGAAGTAATCACTACATAGTATAAAGCAAAGTCGCTGTTCGCGTCTGTCTGTATGTATGCTTAAATCTTTAAAACTACGCAACGAATTTTGATGCAGTTTTTTTAATAGATAGAGTGATTCAAGAGAAAGGTTTTTGTGTATAATACTTGCCCGGAAAAATCATTATACCCACGGGAAAATGAGTTGCAGCGGGCGCAGCCGCTGGGGCAGGCCGCTGGTCATTTATATTCTTTTATTTCCAGAAATTTAGGTTGATTTGAGTTGACGCACCTATTATTTAAATTACGCATGGTTCAAACCACCTTTTGGGCTCTATTATTTGCATACAAGGTAAGTGCATAGGTGTATACATCATACAGACATGTAAGCATAGATTCACGTAATAAAGGATATATGCGCGTTGTGATGGATAGTCATTACTTAGCCAGTAGGTAGTTCGGTAGGTAGACTCCAGTGAAAATGAGTTTCCCTATAGTTGAGTTAACAATGACATTATAAGTGGACATTACATCGTCGTCCATATTTAATTAGGTAGATAGCTTAATAATTATTTTGATTGACAGACCGCTGATAATAAGCAGCTTAGAGTGACTATTAGTGCTTACGCTCTGTGGTGGTTCTCGGTATAGTTTCTCGAACCTTTTGTGCAATACTACCTACCTGTCATGCGTATGCGTATATTCTGATTATATCAGCCTATCTATATCATCGAATAGAATATCATCACAAGTACAAAAGCTTTGACTCGATGTATTTGCATGCAAAGTAGAAAACTTCGAGCAGAACTCACCTGCCAAGGTTCGTGTATACAGGATGTAAAAAAAATGCTGCAAATATTTTAAGGGGTGAATCAGCCCATGAAACTGAACAACTTTCCCCTAGGAACATAGGTCGAAAAATAAAAAATATTTTGTAACTCCCATACAGAATTACCAATCGACTAAGGGATTGACATTTCTAGTATGGATCTCACAGACCGCTGCGATATTTATGCGCTCCGTCGTGCGTCAAGTGTGTTCCTCGTCAATTTTTCCGTCCAATTGCTTTTTTATAATATAAGATTTATTATGCTCCACAAGAGCGAATGCCACTGTGTGTTTGAGTAAGATTCGTTGAGCTCTACCACCGAAATGATAGTGAGGGTAAATTATATGGGCAGCAGGTAATGAGCAGCAAAATCAGAGGGAAATAAGTGAGCTGAGGCTATCAACCGTAGACGGAAATGGTGTCCGAGGATGGAGCCCGTTGCCATCGGCTGTCACATGGGGAAGGGAAAACTGACTAGACTGCACACGCGCATCTCAATAAAACCATCCTATTACATAAAATTTTGACATGGTTGAAGTCTGTTTGACAGTACTACTACTCGTGACCATGGAGCGTGTAACCCCTTCGAAGTATCGAGGTAAAAACAAACATAATCGTGGTGATAATCCCGACAATGGTTTTAAGCGTACAACTTTTATACATATTTAATAGCCTTGTCCACTAGCCAATTATGTGTAAAATCAGTGAAAAGACAGATACGTATGTCACATAATTTTGACGTCAAATTCTTACTTTTGTGGTCAATCAGGAAAATATTTTTTCTACGATACATGGTAGGAACGTCTGTTGAAAATAATATTTTATAATAATAAATTTTATTAGCCGCTGCAGGGCAAAGGCCTCCCTCTCTTTCTTCCATTCTTCCCTATTTTCGGCCTCTTTCGAGGTTTTCGATTGGCATTAAGAGGGACCCAAATTGTGCATATTTTTGCCCAAAGTTCATTCGGCGTCCTGGCGATGTGACCAGCCCAATCCCATTTAAAAAATGCTGCCTTCTGATCTACATCGACAATTTGTGTACGGGAACGCAGCGTTGAGCATGCTGCGCTCCATATTTCGTTGGCAGACCCTGAGTTTGGACTTTTGGATGTCAGTCAGAGACCAAGTTTGAGCTCCGTAGGTAAGGATGGTAAGAATGCACATGTCCATGAGTTTGCGCTTGAGTGTCAATGGAAGGGCGCCCTTCATAAGCTCTTTCATGGACCAATAGCTCCTCCAGGCGTTTTCGATACGTCTTTCGACTTCTTTATCCTGTCTGGACTGGAAGGAGACTATCTGGCCCCAGTAGATACACTCATTGACATAATGCATCTCATAAAATACAAAAAAAAATCATATCAAATTAATAAATCAAACTTTGATTTGAAGATGGCACCTCATCATGATGATATTTAATGTCAGATATAGTAAAAGTCGGTAGTTAACCAATTTCAAAGTACTGTACCATTGACGCAAGCATTTTTATTACCTACGCAAAATCAGGTGCTTCAGCTGGTCAGGTCCTTACCAAACTGAGAACAAATTCACAAAGATGTAAACTAAGCAGTTACTATGAATATGAATCAATCAATGCCCTCTAGACAAAGCATCAGGTACCACGACTGATGACAGGCCGATAGACCGCAGAAGCAGTTAACCTCAAACTTTAATAGCAGAAGTTCATTGCACTGTAAAAAATAAATAAATTTTACGCGGGCAGGGCAACACCCTCGAAGGTAACATGGGTAAGGTAAACGCAAGTAATTTCAATAGTAACAGCACAAAACATTACCTTCCTGGTTTGTTGGCGGGTGGGTCGGCAGGGTGCCGGCGCGGGGGGCGGCGGGGCGGCGGGGCGGCGGCTATCGCACACTTGATGCTATCATAATGATTATTAACATGTGAAGCGGCGTGCCAGGCGCCGCCGCGCGCTTCGCCCCAGATATGTTTGACATCACTCAGTTATTTTAATACAGGCAATTAGAGCCTCCTACTGGATAGCGAACTTCCAAGTTTTCGATTAACTGCGGTTGTCTTTAAGTGGATTCCAAATTGCACACGGAATTTGATCGCGCACCCGACTCGCGGGAGTTACGAAATTTTTAGTTTTAGGGCATCGAACTTTGAACAGATAGGAAAGTGTAGAAGTGTAGTCTTCGCTAAGTGCGTCGGGTGATCCATTAGAGCGAAACCGCAACCTATTATAAGTTGCGAGGTTTCGGCGCCCAGCCCCCCCCGCTCACCGCCCCCTCCCCCCCCGGCGCCCCGCGGCGCATCCAACCTCTACTTACCTGAAAACTTCTTCACGTCCTTATTTTAACTCTTTCAATGACTAAATCCTCAACAGTCATGTGACATATTGTGTCACCGCTACCTAACAGGGAGATGTGCGCTTTTCAGAATGCAGCGATGTTGCAGATTCATCCCTTAATTCCCTTACTTGTTTTTCGCGACTTTAACTGGTACGTACAAACAAGTGGAGTAATCTTGTTAATCATAATTGATAAGGCCTTAATAATACAAATTGTCTTATTACGGAGCATCGGACTAAATTAATCGAAGGGAATAAAATAGAACGTACGCCGCCGCCGACTAAATTAATCCAATAATACTTATGTTACATTCATTTTAAAATACCTAATGGATAAATAAAATTATCTTAAATGAAATCCAATCAACGCTAATTTTGGCGAATCCGCATCTGTAGGTAGGTAATGAATACATAATTTTGAAAAGATGTTTGGGTGCCAAGCCAATGCAAAAAGGTGTCAGAACACGGTTGCAGCGTGCAGCGCGTGTGTGTCGCCGCGCCGCGCGGGCCGCAGCGCGTGTGTGTCGCCGCGCCGCGCGGGCCGGCCGCAGCGCGTCGCGATCGCTGGTGTGACGTTTTCCGTCGTCGCCGGCGTTAATATTCATATAGAAAATATTAGGAAGGGGGTGATAGTGGCACAGGGCGGGTGGGGGCGATCGCCGGCGGCCCCTCTCGCCGGCATCCACTCCAACACGCTCTGCGCGCCTTTAATGAACTTTATGTCACTGTTCCCGAATACGAGTACACTTTTCTTTGCCGCTATCGTATGTTAGTCGAACAAAGCCCATGTGTGAAGTCGCTTGGAAGGGGTAAACGCGAGCCGCCACTTTTGCCTGTTCTTATTGTTCGACGCTTTTTGCAGAGTCAAATAGGTCGCTCGAAAAATGTTATTCGCGCGTGCACGCGTTTGAGCGCCGCAGTCGGGGCGGCGTCGCGACGCAGTCGGGGCGCAGTCGGGGCGGCGTCGCGGGGCAGAACTACTGAACTTTCTTTTTCCTTTATTAGAGAGCATACAGAGCACAAAACGTACCTACAGACGAATTTCAGAACATATGTATAAAATATTTGCTAGATTTGAAAGCTCAGTTCTAGTTCAAAGCAAATACAAATAGAGATTTTTATTTCCATTTTCCGTTGACCCATATTTAACGAAAAACAAGTTTACTAAAAACATCTACCAGAGTCTGACATGACAAAGCCAGCACTTTTAAGAAATTGGAAATGGAAATTAAAAGGCATTCCTACTTTGATATATCATGTACAGTACACCTAGTGCACATAGCTTTGCATGACACAAAGAGCTTTGTCGCGAAAAACCTGTCCTTCACCCACATTTTCAGATAATCACATTATTTGAGAGTCGGGGAGGCGTGGGCTTCTCACCTGGCGACTCACGCAGGGAGGCTCATTAACTACAGCATTACGCAGGAAGAAGGACGTTATTTTTTTTTTTTTTTTTTTTAAATAGCCTATTCAGCGTCCCACTGCAGGGCAAAGGCCTCCCCTCTCTCGCGCCACTCGTCTCGATCTTGGGCCTCCGATTGCCAACTTTGGAGAAAAGCATCCAGATCATCTCTCCATCTTCTGCGAGGCCGGCCTCGACGACGGCGACCATCCTGTGGCACCCACTCTGTTGCTAATTTAGCCCATCTGTCGCTTTGCATGCGGCAGACATGTCCCGCCCAGTCCCACTTCAGCTTTGCAGACTTTTTGCCTACATCTATGATGCCAGTTTTGGAGCGCAGGGTGGTGTTCCTAATCCGATCGATCCTTTTAACACCTAATATGCTGCGCTCCATGGCGCGTTGGCAAACCTTGAGTTTGGACTTTTGTGCTTCAGTCAAAGACCATGTTTGTGCGCCGTACGTCAGGACGGGCAGAATGCACATATCAACGAGTCTACGCTTCAGTGTCAACGGAAGGTCTCCCTTCATAAGCTCCTTCATGGACCAGAAGCTCTTCCAGGCGTTTTGGATGCGTCTTTCGACTTCTTTGTCTTGCCTGTTTTCGAAGGATGCTATCTGGCCCAAGTATGTGTACTCGTCAACATAGTGCATTATCTGCCCGCCTACTTCCACCCTTCTTTTAGTACTGTTGCACATGAGTTGGGTCTTTGTCATATTCATTTTAAGTCCAACTTCAAGGCTTGCCACGCTTAGTTCTTGTAGCATGGTCTCGAGTTCCGCAGCTGAAGTGGAGAACAGGACAATGTCATCCGCGAAACGGAGGTTCGTTAACTTTTTGTCGCCGATGTTAATGCCTTTAGATGACCATGATTGTGAGAGTGTTCTGAATATTTCCTCCAAAGTGCATGTGAAAAGTTTAGGCGAAAGCGGGTCACCCTGTTTTACCCCTCGACGGATTCTAAACGAGGCTCCGGATGTTTGCATTTGGATGGTGGCTGTACTGTGACTGTAAATTATTTTTAATAGGTTTATATTGTGGAGTCAATGTTTTGGGATTCCAGTGCTGTAAATATTGCCGAATGTTTAATACTGTCGAACGCTTTCGCGTAATCTATAAAAGCTAGGTATAGGGGTTTATTATATTCATTGAACTTTTCTATGGTTTGATTTAAGGTGTGTAAGTGATCTGTCGTAGAGAAACCAGGTCGAAAACCAGCCTGATCGGGAGGTTGATGGCGGTCTAATTCGCATTCGATCCGTCTTTCTATGATTTTGATGAAAGTTTTGTAAACGTGTGAGATTAAACTAATGGGCCGGTAATTCCCTAAGGACGTTATATTGTAAAAAAATATATTTTTTAGTTAAACGGTTTTATGTTCCAGGTAAATGTACTAAAAGCTAAAAAAATATATTAATGGAACCAGTGTACAAACACACATACATTCATATATCACGCTTTTATCCTTTGCGGGGTAGGCAGAGCGTTAACGGCCATAAGAATACGGTCGCTATCGCCACGTCTGACATTTTTGAGGATAGTTTTTCAAGGTTGTTTCAGAAAACATGTGTATCACTATAGTCACAGGGTGTTCACCTGTCGCCTAAAAATTGTAATACACCAATACTTGAGTCCCTTAGTGGCCTCTTACGACGCCCGCGGGAAGGATGTGGGTTGATGCTATTCTAAGCTGGCATCACACGGTATATAATATGCAGATAAATGTACTAAAAGCTGAAAAAATAATTTAATGGAACCAGTGTACATTGTTACAAATACAGTGATTAAACTAATACAAAATCTTGGGGCACGTTCAATATGTACAGTTTTAAATGAAAAATAAATCGATATAATTTATAAAAATTATGACCCTAAACAGAAGTCATCTACGCTCGCGAACGAATAATACACTCGTGCTTTAAAAGCATTGTAATTTAACAAATGCTATGACGAATTGACTTCTGTACAAAGTAGTATTGTATGTGTAGTGCACCGCTCGGTCGGGCTTGCAGCGCCTAGCGCTGTGGGGGCTAGGGAGCGCCACTAGAAGGGGGTGACCGGAGTTAGATCGATTCTATCGTGGCTATTATTCTGTGGTAATTAGAATTCGCGCTTCGAAGTACGAGTCGTTATAAATGGCAGTGAAGGCGTCAAAAGAACAAAGGTAACACGAAAAAAAAACCGTAATTAGTTAGTTCGTTTGAGGAAATAAAGCGAACCGCGCTTTTGCTGTTAGTTCTAACCTGTATAAATGAATAGAGAAATAGCTGACTGTGTTGTGTATTGTAGTTGGTTTGATGGGTGTGCCCTGTGCACGCGTGCGTACGCGGCGTGTGGCGTGTGGCCTGGCACGCCGTGGAGACATCTTATTGTGGCATATTGACCCGCTAACCTGCTCATAAGGCAGGCAGGATGGTCGCCACCTCGCCGCCCGCTCGCCCGCTCGCCCGCTCACTTACATACGCAACATAGTAGTTGATAGGCCAGCTGATTCCGCGGTAAAAATCAGATGTACATTTTGATCTACAATTTTAATTATGAATTGGCCATAATCATTGTATTACCTAAACATTTTTATAGTAATGCGTTTGCGGATATCCGACCAAAACATGTGATAACATCATGAATATTAAGGTAATTAATCTAATACGTTTAATGATGTAAGACTACAAACATACCGAATCGTCCGGAAATTATTACTTTTTATATACTTAAATAATTCATTACAACGATTAATTTATTATTTAAGTGTTGTGTACAAAATGCAAAGCACAATAAAATCGGCTGCAATAATTTTTTAGACGAGATGCACTAATTAATTTGCTATAAAGACAATGTATTATGCCATTTTTTTAATCGACCACTTGGCATCGCATAAAAGCATTATCTAACTAACCCCCTTTTAAACTGCCGAATACAACCGCCATTTTCATTTTGATCACCATTATAAGCTATTTTATCAATAAAATTTTGACCATCGTAAGCATTTTCAATATTTATTTGCAATTTAAGATTTTACTTCTTTTTTGAGATGCATACCCAGGCTAGTAACATCTTTTAAGCCATTGGAAACCAAATTTTAAAACACTTCCCGTATTAGATAAGTATAACACGAAAAAGCATGTCTATCTCTCCTGTGAAGGAAAGTTGGCAGTTCCGATTTTACAGGCTAGCCAGTCCACCAGCTATTGTTACTCAGAAACCAATCATTCCCCGCTATTTTACCTACTGTCTCGTTATTTACATACATACATACATACAAATATCACGCCTTTTTCCCTTGCGGGGTAGACAGAGCGTTAACAGCCGTAAGAATACTGTCGCTATCGCCACGTCTGACATTTTTGAGGATTGTTTTCCAAGGTTGTTCCAGAAAACATGTGTATCACTATAGTGACAGGTTGTCAGCTTGTCGCCTAAAAATTGTAATACACCAATACCTTCGGGTCCCTTAGTCGCCTCTTACGACACCCGCGGGAAGGATGTGGGGTGATGCTATTCTAAGCCGACATCACACGGCATCATCGGTTATTTACAACTATATTTATAAAATCAATTAAGTCCTAATGTTTAGATAAGGCCTTTTATAAAACTATAAACCTTATCAAGTACATAAATATCCAATGGACGCCAATAATTATATTCGATTGCGAATAATTAGCTAATTCTAATCAAGTGCTCGGTGAAGCGATTATATTTAATTGCACTCTTTTACTCATTGCCGAGCACAATGTGCAACATCCGCCTTTCTGCTACAAAGTAACGTATAAAACGCACCACGTAATACTATTATGCACTTACTCACTTCTAGGAACATACTAAAGTATGTATTGTTGCGCCTATTATTATTAATCAGGAGATAGTTTACATTGCACGTACCTAAGTAAGTATAGTAACTAGTTTATTAGATACTTCTTCTTCATCGAATCGATGGTAACAGTTACAACCTCGCTGACGAATATTTGGCTACTGAAATGCCCCTGGGGTTCGCCTCTACTTTTTAGATACTAGTTTATTAGATAGTTTGAAGATACAATTTTAGCAAAAATGTAAATTGCATTCCCAAAAAGATTCAAAGACAAGGCGTCTTACCAGACGGCGGAGACGTGGAGCCTGCCTGACAGAAAAACTGGCCCAAATGTCACTCAGAAAGCTACGGGAAGTTCTATGCTAGGGACCTCGCTAGTGAACCAAGTCTAGAAGTGTAGCAATCTGAAGTACTTAGTAGAAGACTGGACATTAGTCGTAGGACCGATGGACGGCGTGTTCTCGAGTGGAGACCTCGCCTCGGCAGGCGTAGCGTTGGCCGGTGGCGAAATCAGAAGATCATGCCATTTGGCTTACCCTGAGGGAGGGCAACGTCTAGCAGTGGACTGCTAAATGATGTAATGAGATACGTATGCCTGACTAGGCAAGCTTCAAAAAGAAGAAAATTTGTTTGCACAGAATGCAGGTACACATGTAAACGTATCAGTTCCATGTGAATGGGAACACGAACAGCTGTAATGTGGCGACCGATGCGATGTTTGCGTAAGCTCGCGCGGCACGGTCGCGAGCGGGCGCGGCGCGGCGGCGAGCGCGGGCCGCCCGGTGTGCACTGTACTGCAGGTGCAGGCACTAAATAGACTCCCGATCTACTAAATAGACCACCATTCTACGCGCAAGTAGGCACTCTACACACCGGACACTGATTGATTTCCCCAAAACAAAAGAGTTGACAAAATAAGCCAGAGCATAGAAGAGCAACCTGCATAGAAGTTTCGTTTTGTATTTCTACGAAATATGGCAACTGCTGAAAATCTGGTGTCATATTAATTGAGTAAAATCTCCTATACGAAATTACAAAATACCTACCATTACGTTAAGGAATGAAATAAAATAATTCAAAACCGGAAATGGGTTAATTGTCATCTTTTATTACTAACTGTCTTACTCGCACTCGATGGTTTCCTGTGGGAATAAAATGTTTTTCCGGCAAGTTTATCCATAAAAAAGACACATATAATCTTTTGCGTGGTTCATGAGTTAAAAGCAAAAAGCGACTTTAATTTACACTATTAAATTGAAATCACTACATAGTATAAAGCAAAGTCGCTTTTCGCGTCTGTCTGTAGATATGCTTAAATATTTAAAACTACACAACGGATATTGATGCAAGTTTTTTAATAGATAGGGTGATTCAAGAGGAAGGTTTTTTTCTATAATACTTGCCGTAAAAAATACTTATTCCTACGGGAAAATGAGTTGCAGCGGGCGCAGCCGATGGGGCAGGTCGCTAGTTAATAATAAAAACCAGTGAGATTTAAAAAAAGTCTGTTACCTGTTTTGAAACGCAAGGCAATTTCGCTAAGAAGGTTTCCTATACAACCGCATTTGAATAAACCACACTTTATCGATATTAAGGGTCCAGAGACGCTGAATAGGTTACGCTCGCCTGCTTACAACTCATACAATTACTAATATATTGTATTGCCTTTGCGTCGACAAGCAATGACCCGCAGGTTGAACAACCTAATTGTATGTAAGTACGTAAGGACGATGATTACGTGCATCTGTGAGTACGTTAAATGAGCGGCTCAAAAAGTTTGTCATAAGAATTATCGGTAAAACCAGCAAAGAAGTAGAAACTATTACGAATATGTCGTCGTCTGGTAGCGCTTCGCACTACCCACAATCACAAAGCAGGACATTTTGGGCAAATAACTCCATGCATCCCACAGAGTCCTTCCTCAGGCATACTATATTCCTACCTACCCGGCAATTATTCAAAATACATCAGACAATATTAGATAGGTGGGCTCCCGATGCGTTTTGCATTGCGAATCAGTCGCTCTGTGCCGCTAGGGCTGCCAGCACCGGCTGCTGGTAATGACGGCCGATACAAAGGCATCATGATTGACTTCGCAATTACTAACATATCAAGTAAGTAATATCTTTCGACTGTTTGTTATCGGTCGGTTCAATCTACCTTTGATTTCGATTTTCGAACACGCGTTGTACATTGTATGGAACTTCCTGGTGGAAATTGATCTTACCCGCAGTGATCATTATCATGGACAAGTGAACTCATCAAATTATGAACACTAACGTCACAAAATTTGTATGCATTGGAGTAAATAGTTGCTTACTGTTTAAGGTGAAACCAGCTATATAGTAAGTCTCTTTCCCATCTGGTGCGAGAGAGACACAGTCGGTGACAGTTCAGTTCAGGAAATCCAAACATTTCTTTTAATATTGAATGATATACCTATTGAATAAACATTTAATAATGAAGAAAAGAGTACAAAATTAAAAGTTAAACATTGAATAACAAACAAGTCGCTGTGGTAGAGCGAAAAACGAGATATCAGAGATCTTAAAGATTTTTTTTTATATCGCGACAACTTTATCAAATCATGTTTTCGGCCCCATAGTTTCGTAGCATATAATATCTTGAAGTAGTACTAAAAATAGTTTCGTCTCCTTTTTTAGAGATGTCGAGAAGTGGTTCAGAAAATTCCGCACACTTCTTCGCTTTTTCGGGGAAGTTTCTGAGCTGATTTCACCTTAACCATTCTAATCACTTTCTTTATTAAAACAAGACAGATAATGTTCTCCAATCTCCCTTTAGCAGGCCCATCGCAGCTGAAATACAGTTTCCATTTTTGTACTTTGCTAGCAAAAAAGAGAAGATGCTGGCACTTCATTTTTCTGAATGTTGTTCCTGCCAAGAATAAGGTAAAGTAATGGTGTAGGTCCGCTACAGTAGTAGTTAGACATAGACATTATTTCACAAGGTAGTTTACCTTGGTGTCAGAGATTTGATCGCTTACTGTAATAGTATAATTTCCGCTTAGGTTAGTACACAAACGGAGGTGAAGCAGATGTTTCAGTGTGGTTGGATTGGAGACAATAGGGGCAGCCCTGGGCCGCTCGTGCTGCTTGTGCGTTGGGCGCGGGCGGTGCCAGCGAGCGAGCGAGCGGGCGAGCGGGCGAGCGGGCGCTAGCCCTGGGGAGCGGTTGTGTTTATGCGTTCACGTCACGGGCAGATTGTGGAGCCGGACTTTTGCTGTATTGTCCACACACTTGGGGATCGGCGACACCACTTCCACTAATGGCCGTTTGTGAACAAAACTACGTTATCTAAGGTAAACGGTGAAATGTTTCAACGGCCGTAGATATCATCGGTTCAATACACAGTTCGACGCAAATTTAAACCAGCGATAACAAAAATATCATGTAGCCATTGTTTTAGTAGCTTTTTCAACTTTGTTAGCCGAGTACCTTTGAACTTCACACAGTGTACCTATCATGCATGACATAATAAAGATTACCACAGAGGATAATATCATCTTATCTAGGTACCAAACCAATAATAAGATTACTCATTATTGTAGTAACAAAATCCAATCTAAAATTCGTCAAACTGAATTGCAATTCCAACGACGCTGCGGAAAGTGCAGATGTTCGGTCCACTCGCAAGGCCGAGTGAATTAATTATTAAATATCTGTGGAAGGACGCGGCGTCGACGACGACAGCGGCGAGATCCAGCCGTGTCTGCCTGCTAAGCTGGAGAAACACTCCGCTCAAATATGATTGATTACAGAATTGTTGGTCCCAACTTCAGGCTGGTATTGTGCCTAAATTAGTATTCCCTTTGCGCAGATTGTAGCCGTACCACACATTATTTGTATACGAGTACACTAAGCATGAAATGTTGCCAAGCAAACGTGTACTATTTGTGTGGAGGTTTAGAAGGCAGGCGGAGGGGGCGTGGGGCGCAGGGTGCTGGGGGCCTCCCCCCACCCCTCCCGTGCGTGCACGGATGAGAAGTACCCGCATCACCCACTCTGAGGTTTCAATATTCCGTTCCAAAGTGCATTCAATTGCAATATTTTCGGGAAGTGGGAGCGGACAAGAGCCTCGCCCCGAAGCGGCGGCCGTTAGTTACGGCCGAAGCGCCATTCAACTATTTACCTCTAACCTCACCTATTATGTACTATACTACAATCCTTTGACTTATGTTTAAACATACGAGTATATGAAAGTCGCTGTCTGCGCATACCCATGTCGTTAAAATCGTTATATGTTTCCTATTATATACTTTTAACAGAAATAATTGCGGCAGGTTACGTTTCCTTCTGTCTGGGAATTATAGTAAAAAAATATTACCTACTGGCATTCCCAATTCAAAACGACTGCAATTTTAGAAAAAAAACCGAAGGAAAATCCTCCGAATACTAATAAGGGTGCATACTATGAAACTAAACAACTTTCCCTTATGATCATATTATGTCAGGAACGTAAAAAATTTTTTGTTTTCCGTAGTAAAGGCAGTCAGCTGGTCGCAATTTTGTATTGGAGGCCGAAATTTTAATATCGTTTCCATACATTGTTTCTAGGGAAAAATTTATCATTTTCATGGTCTGCATGCATCCTATCAGTATTAGGCGGGCTGTCTCTAACACCCGGTATATTTGTTTATTTATTTACTTATTTACCACTTCATATTAAAGATTCTGTGTTGACCATGTTCTCCGCATAATAGGTCAGCTTTTCAAAAAAAAAAAAAAGTAACGTATAAGTACAGATGGAAAAATAAACTATTACTTGTATACTAAGTATTTGTCTTCATCTTAGTCCACAAAAGCTGACAAAAATGTTAGTGGTACTTTATATAAGACAAAAAATTACGATATATAATGAGCAATTGCAAACGAAATTATTTATTTTCCGACGACAAATAGTAATTTTGTTGTGCTTTTTACCCTTCTACCTCAGAAGTAAGGAGTGTTATGTTTTCGAGGATGGGTATGTAATTATGTGGACAGTTAAATTATTTTTCACGGTCTAGATCCCTAACCAAAACGCCTTACTCCCACGGGAAAAATGCTTCCAGCAGGTTCAACCGCAATTCAGTACAAGACATAAGAACTGCTATATGCCACTTTTAATTTCTAGGGCCGGCATTAATCGCAATCAACTCTAGAGATCAGTTTTGAGTCCAATATTGTGATGTCATTAGTACTGCCTGACATTTGTCAATATCGCTCTTGAGATCGAGCTCAGAGTTCAGTGCGGTTTATTAATACGGGTCTAAAGTTTCGCAGTCGACTAGTCTCGTCAACTCTGTCTGTCCGTCCGACGGCCGATTGTATTGTATGGCCCGCGGCGGAGGTCCGGACCCAATAACTACGTCAGTTTTGCACCTACATTTTTTTTATACCCAGAAGATATCGACGCTTCTAAATCGACAAAATGACAACCCACTTTCCAGAAAATTTTGTGTCATAAATGTAAGTAAGTGAAAATATATTCATATTTACGGAACTGAGGTTCCTCAGGCTTGGGCGTGTCAAAAATTTTTGTGCCGATTCTAATAAAATGAAAAAGATATAAATTATAATGAATAGAATATATATATTTGAAACATGCATCTCACTTTCACCGTGAAATAAGAATAATGTCTGTGAGCGCCTGTGAGGGTGTTGTTGTGTTCTGTACAACGCGTCAGAGCCAGCGCCGCATGCATGCATCAGGTGAGGAGTCGTCAGGCGCCTCGCACGTCACGCCGCGTCACGCGTCACGCGTGTAAACGCTCTCCATTCTCCTCACACATAAAATCGTGAGTTCGTACGAATTTGCATCCAATTTTTGACTGAGATTTGCGATGCGATGGTGATTCGAAATAACGTGTCAGAGTATTTCTTGTTAAAGTAGAAGTAAGTACAAATAAGATTAGGGCGCCTGTTAAAGGGGTCACTGTAGATACGCAAATATATAGTAATAAAATACTGGATTCCGGTCAGGGCGTATTTTTATTAATGAGTAAGTATGTTCTGTAGACCGCAGTCTACAGGATCTACCGACCGCCGGTGCCAGCTCAAGAACCCGCTCATTACTCCCGATCAGGGAACACGCATACATATTATTGTAATTGCTCATAGACGATCATCACATCACCTTCTAACCGGATAAGCCGATCAAAAGCCATTTATAGACTGCTCTAACTTTGTTCAGATCGTGGATAATTCCAAGCTGTTTAAGGTCCGTATTTATAAATCGCACTGAACTCTGAAATCGATCTCAAGAGTAATTTTGACAAATGTCAGTCAATACTAATGACATCTCAAAGTCGCACTCAAGATCGATCTCAAGAGTTGAGTGTGGATTATTAATACGGGCCTAAGATTGAAACTCTAAGTTAAACTCGATTAGCGAATTACTGAAATAATTCTAAGGAAACTTCATGACAACCTATTTATTTTATGTCCTCATTTAACAAAGGTCCGCATCGATACGTAACAAGAGTAAAGTATAAGTGAACTTTCAAACCAAAAATCCTTACAGAAAGTAGACCAGCGGAATGCTGCCAGTTTATCTTTAAAATGAGATACAATTTTATCACGAGGCATTTAAAAGTAATGCCTCGCCGTAAACGAATTAATATTGAATATTTAACAAGTGAAACTGGCGAGGATAAGCTGTAGGTATGCATCAAATATTGTAATATTCACGCCCGTATTTATATAGTCATACGGCCTGTTCTCGCCGGAAACTGCTCGTAAAGTATGAGCCACTCCTGGTTAAACGATTCATGCGATAAAATGAGTACACCCAGCACTACCGAATGCAACATGCTAGCTTGCAGGGAGCGAACCTTTCTTAAACTACACACTTGTAAACCAAAAATAAAAGTTTGAAGGTGTAACTACCAAATCTTTATCCGACAAGTCAATTCAAAAGGGTTTACCTACGGGTTTACTTAAAAACCCGCTGAACTAAGCAAACAAGGTGGTTTCCCCACTCGTTTGTGAAATTAACCGTGACGTTATTTGTAAAAACTAAAATGTGGAGTTTCCGAGACGGCGAGTGGGTTAACATGAGCACTCAACGGTCGTCGACGTCTAATTTTCATAGCAAAACAAAAGGCACGAACAATGCGACCCGGCGAGATATAAGCGGAGCCGCAACAACAACATACAACCGTGCTTAGATTTGATTGAACGCATAAGAATGTGGGGACTAGCGAATATTGTAATGCGCCAGAGGAGCAGCGCCGCCAGCCGAGCAGGACGGCACATCGCAATTACCTCGTGAGATTGTTGAATAAATTTACATTCAGTTGATTGAAATAATAATGAAATTGCTACGGCACACTCCGTACGATCATACGCGATATTTAAATTAATAATAAAATCATAATGTTACTCAAATCGTGCATGTGATCCGCCGCCGCTGCCATTTCAATGATAATTAGATTTCTTTTGTTTTTTGAATAATAAGCATTTAAATCGAAACGAAACATTGAAGAAATAATTTTACTGTTACATTAGCATCTCATATAGGTATACCTATAGGTAGAAAAATATACAGGGTGTAAAAGCACAGCCCTCAGAATACTGATAGGATGCATTCGGATCATAAATTTGAAGAACTTTTCCCTAGAAAAATGCTAATCGTGATTATGTCTTTGAGATCGTTTTCTGCCAGGTGTTGTTTCTAGGGAAATGTTGTTCAGCTTCATGGTCTGAATGCACTCTATCAGTATTCAGACAGATAGACAGCTGTAAGTAAGTAGGTAACCAGGACTTGAATTTTTATTAAATCTTGAATACGGTAAATGTTTGTCTCAAAATAACCTAACACATAAATAGCTGTACCAAAGCACAGAGTGCAACTCAAAGGAACGGCAGGTCTTCAATTTTCCTCCCATTTAAATATTCTTTTGAAGGATGTTTTCTAATAACGTGCTTGGGAAAATTGAACTTTATATTGGACTGAGATCTATTTTGATGCATTTCAATAAGCAACGAACTTTTGCAAGGAAGTTCCGACGCCGAGCAAATTGCTATACCTAGTAGTGGTTGAAATATTAAATCTTGAGATATGTTATAGTGGTTATAGCAAACACACCACCACTAGACGGGTCTTTCGGATGATGGGGCGAATTAGGGTTTGTAAGCACAGTGTAGAGCTCCTTACTTCTGTGTTTCTAATCAACTACTTACTCAGCGCAACTCAATCGAGAATATCCGACAAAGTTTCAGATACATCTTGGGTAAGGATAGTTCGCCGCGTGTTTGGTAGAGGCACTCTTTATCCTTACTTGACCTAGGCCAATGCAGAAATTACCTAATAACAGTATCTACTAGGCCAAGGGGTCAACAGACGTGACCATTGCACGTATCAGAAACTACGTTCGTGCGGAAAAGTCGGGCGAGTCGTCGATGCGAAAAGACGAGATGCGTCCGCCGAGACGAGATCTGCGATCAGGGTCATCCTGCCACGCCAGGGGGGTCAGGCTACGCTGGCGCGGATGTCGTGGGGCTAGGGTTGCCAGATCCTCATACCTAAAAGTCGGACAGACCTGCGAGTTTCGCCGCACTTTTGGGTAAAACATCCGGAAACCTTAAAGCTTTATTGCTGCTAAATCAATCTAAGTACTAATCAGCCCCAAAGTATGACGGGACGACAGCGCTCGCACCGAATTCGGTCTCGGTCCATGCGAACAGCACGAATTAGGTATATAAAAAGCCAAACGAAATCCGGCCACGCCGAATGCCGTTTATTTTGGCCGGGCAGGCAATCAAAAAGCTAGACTATGTCCTCGGAAGGCCCGGCAGCCCTAGGAGGGGCGACAAGCGACGGCGCCGGCGACCCTGACCTAGCTCAAGTGCTGGGCGGGTCACGTGCTCGCTCGGGCGGGCGCGGGCGGCAAGAGACACTTCGGCCGTTCACCTTGAGACGGGGTGCAATGCTAATAAAGGCGCCAGCGACAGCGGAAGCGACAGCGGAAGCGCTAGCGGTGATCACGGCTCTCACGCGTAGATAGGAATTCTTGCGAACGATTCGGGTATAGAAGAACCTGCTTCAATTTCATAGAGGTGGTAAGAACCGGCACCACATATTTATGTAATACTTTAGTTTTTGCTGTCTACTGAGGCGAAGGCGAGGAGTAATAAAGTAAAGTAAGGTAAGTAAACAACTATAAGTAACTAATAGTTGTTTACTCTAAGGAAACCACGAACGGCTACATACATAAATCATAACTAAATAGGGTGTAAAAAAAATAACTGCAAGTATTATAAAGGGTGAACCAGTCCATGAAACTGAACAACTATCCCCACGTACATTTACCGACTGCTCTTACGGTGAAGGAAAAACATCATGATGAAACTGATATTCAAATTAAATTATAATTCAGATGATATTTGAATGTGACTTAACCTAGGATTCGGGCCAGGTTCGCCTTCGGGTTACAGAGGACAGATGGCTCTGTGTAAAAAACTTGGTTCCACGTCAAATTCCCAAGGTTAAGTAGCCGACCCCGACAGAGAACGGGATAAGGCAAGAAGAATGATGAAATGACTTATTTTCATGGTACGTAATGGTATATTTTATAATATCGTCAGAATTACCCGTTTGTTCATTTCATCGAATAATGTCTACATATGTCATGAAGTAAGCCCTCATGCACTACACCCCCTTTCTGGTTTAGCGTGGTCGGGTAACGGTAAGGCGAAGAACACACTTGACGCACAACGGAGCGCAAAAATATCGCAGCGGTCTGTCAGATCCATACTAGAAATGTCAATCCCCATACTTAAACCGCTCAACCGCTGTTGACGCAGCGCTATCGCAATGTCATCCGTCGAGTGCGGTTTTAGTATGGGAAGTGACGTATCTAGTATGGATCTGGCAGACCGCTGCGATATTTTTGCGCTCCTTCATGCGACAAGTGTGTTCCTCGCCTAATGAGCTAATGAAGCGAGCAAGCTTTTGATACAAATTCTATTGCAACAGTAGGGGAAGGTTCAACAACCACGTTTTTCTATCATCCGGCTTAAAGGTCAGAATCGAACGGATGTAGGTACCTGGCTAATAGTTTAATAGAAATAATACATATTTTCTTACTTCGATTCAATTCGTATTGACAGCGCTGAAAGGTAATACGTATGATCTATTACATTAAACATTAATTCACTGTTACGACGATGATATAAAAGGAGGGCAGCAATTAAAAAAAGTATCTAGCCATCAACCGGTTGAAATAATAATTATAAATAACATGCAGCTGTCTGCACTTGAGTTTATTAGCAAATTATACAACTTTGTAACAGCACGCAGTTTTTCTGTGAATATCTACTGCAGAGTGAACGCGACTTCGCAGATTTTACTAATAAGAGTCTCCACGAGAAAATTCGTAAGAAAATTCTGGATTCTAACTTGTTTTACCGCGAAATCATGAGATTTTCATCTAGTATAAGGTATATGTCGTAGTTCGTCAAGAAAATGTAGCCTGCTAACCTGAGAGCTCAATTGTCATAATTATCCTTAGTCGCTTTTAATGACTTTCCGGGAAACAATGCGATAGGCAAACTAATATTAGATGCGACAAGAATGATGTCAACTAGTCTATCAATATCGTATTATGTAAAGATAAATATATTTTATTCACAAGGTATTGCTAAGAGACCTCTGAACACTTGGAACGCAAAATCAAAGTACGGTTTTATTACGTTCGCATTTTGTACTTACTACTGTAGTATCTAATAGCATTAAGATGTGAATCAGCTCACATCGCATAAGTGGCATCTAATTCTCCCGCGTGACCTCCGCACCGGCCGCCGCACGCTGCATTCGAGCAGCCGTCCCGGGGGCACACAAACATTCACAATTCGAATCACATCGTACATAGTGTTACAATGTGTGCACAGATCAAATACAATAGGCTTCGTTAGTATTTTTTACTGTGAATAGAGTATCTAGTAGCATTGAGATGTGTATGCTAAGATCACATAAGTGGCGTCGAACATGCGTGTGCGCGCCTGATTCTCCCGCGTGACCTCCGCACCGGCCGCCGCACGCTGCATTCGAGCAGCCGTCCCGGGGGCACACAAACATTCACAATTCGAATCACATCGTACATAGTGTTACAATGTGTGCACAGATCAAATACAATAGGCTTCGTTAGTATTTTTTACTGTGAATAGAGTATCTAGTAGCATTGAGATGTGTATGCTAAGATCACATAAGTGGCGTCGAACATGCGTGTGCGCGCCTGATTCTCCCGCGTGACCTCCGGACTGCCCGCCACGTCCCGGGGACACACAAACATTCATAATTCGTAACACATCGCACATAGTGTTACACCGTAAAATAAGCCTCGTAATACTAACAGTAGCATTCAGACGTGTATGCTAAGATCACATTAGTGGCATCGGTCATGCATGTGCGCGCCCGATTCCCCCGCGTGACCTCCGGACCAGCCGCCTTCGCTGCAGCGAGCAGGGGTCCCGGGGGCACACAAACATTCACAATTCGAATCACATAGTGCATAGTGTTACAATGTAACAACGGATCACATAGATATAATACAGGTATAAATTATAGCAAATCTTTATTAACATCTACATAAGTTTGATGGTTGTCCAACTGTCGTTTGACGAATACCTGTACTGAGTAAAATTTAATTGCTTGAATTTGGCCAATCATAAGTTTATTGCATAGTTTGGTATTTGGTAAAATAACTAGTGAAATCAGGAACAACAGGCACTCAGTTTGCAGACAAACATGCCAATAAAGAGTAGGTCAGTCTCTTAGATTTGATTTCAACTTTAGGCAGTTTAGTTAGTCCAGCTGATCAGAAGGCACTTTGTATTTTTTTTGTATTATAGACCCGAAAGGAAAAACGCTTGTGCAGTCACAAACCCTAGTCGGTAGGTACTTGCGTGCGTAATGCCACGCGTGAATTGCAGTCGGGGTCACAGCATTCAATGTCAAATAGGGTTCTAATCTAACGGGAAGCGTAGTAGGTAGGACTAGGACTACAGCGCGACCTAGCGTGTCTATCTTGAAACATTTCTTTACCGATTTACTACAATTACACAATTAGTAAGCTATACTTACAGCGGTCTTTTATGGATAGATAAATTCCTGCTCGTCGATACAAACAAACTTTACCTACATGTCTTGAGGACGTACAATTAGTGACTTTCTAGGGCCACAGATCACTTATATATTTGTTGTGAAGAAAATATCAAGTGCCACTTCATTTTAAGAAAAAATTGATGGCGCGCAACGGGATACTTGGGTATTATATTATAATGTTATCTCTTGGATCGGAGCGTCTGTAGGAACAAAAAAATTCATACCCAGCTCGTAAACCAAGCCATCTATTTACACTGTTATACTACTCCGACATAGAAAGTGCCATTATGGCATATCTATATTTACTTAAAATAACGTGGCACTTGACATTTTCTTCAGAACAAAATAATATAAGTGAACTGTGGCCCTAGAAAGTCCCTAACGACACCTCTAGCAATACTATGAATAAAGAAATCTGTTCATTAATTCATTTGGCTGGTGCAGTTTGAATGGAATCCCCGGAAGTACACACTTAAATAGGCAGAATTGCAATTCCATATTATGCACTTTCAATCAGATTTAGTACTCAATATAACTCAGATTAGGCAATTTACGTAATGAAATTGTTCAAACGATCACAATTAATAGCTTAAGTGTAATGCCCAAAATGTATTGATAATTAATTTTGTCACCTTCATAATAAAGCAACTTAGAATACTACTACCTGGATCAAATCGGGGACGTTTTGAAGAAAGGTCAGGTCAGAAGTATCCTAAACTGAAGAGCCTGCATTTGAAGACTGATGAATGTAGAAGAAGCGAAAGAAGTATGCCAGGATCGTAGCAAGTGGAAAGAAGTAGTCTCTGCCTACCCCAAAGGGAAAGAGGCGTAATTTAGGTTTATTAGGTTGTCAGCCTGTCGCCTAAAATTGCAATACGCATGAAATCCTCGAGTCCCTTAGTCGATTTTTACTAGGGGAAAGAAATGGGGTGATGGCATCATACGGGGGAGTATGTTATGTATGTAGAAATAGGAAATGTATCCATCTATACCTCCTACGAAACTATACTGGCTTACCGGGGCGTAGTGAGAACTTGGTGTTAGGAATCAGTGTAAGACGCATGGCGGATATTCCCGGTTCCGTCCGGGTTGGGACCGGAAACTCACGGAGGCTTGCCCGGTCCGGCCTCCCTCCGCCACGTGCCACCACGCCACTACCAAGTTATTGAGGTTAATTTAAACCTTTTTAATTACAGATTAGGTATTCTTTCTTATCACACACACACACACAAATCACGCCGTTATCCCTTGCGGGGTAGGCATAGCGTACCGATCGTAAAATTGCGATCGTTTTCGCCACTTCTGACATTTGTATAAAAAAGAATGTTTTTAATTTGATCCTGAGGTGTTGCAAGCGCACAACACGACAGGGAAATATAGAGACTTTTTATTAACTACATTATTAGTCCTTTTTTGACAACGTGAAATATCTGATTCAACCCAACTAAATAGCAATATGGTCCTACCAAAATGGTCCAAGGTTTATTATTATAAGTCTAATAGGCAAACGAACATAATTTTCTGCGGTAAAGTCAATGCGATGCGCATATATATGTAACTATAATACTTCTTCTTTTCGTGTGGGACACCAAGTCGTCCAACGACCCGATGAACCCTAGTGTCAGAATTTTTCAACCGCCTTCTACGAGTAGCAGGCTTCTGACATGGTTGTGTAACGACCGCCGTCTAAGTGATCATAGACAGCAACCGGGACCTACGGCTTAACGTGCCATCCGAAACACGGAACCATCTTACTTACGGACAATCGGGTGATTCAGCCCGCAATGTCCTAACCAGACTGGGAACAAATTCACAAAGTGATAAATATCAACTTTTTGAGTGACCCACCGAGAATCGAACCCGGAACCTTCGGCGTCTAAGGCAGTCGCACTGCCACTGCGCCACATCGGTCGTCGTCACTATAATACTGTAACTTTTTAATTTATACCATCAAAGTTAAAGTATTTCTTGGAACATAAATGTATGTATTGTATACGAGCATTTTACATGTTAAACCAGTAGATAATTGTAGAGATAAAAAAGAAGTAATGCTTAGTGAGTTTACAACCGCTTTCTCACCTCTCCGTCTAGCTTTTACATAATTATTACATTTATTTTTATTACTATAATATTTTTAAGTTTTACCGTAACTAATTGGGTGGCCGGCCATATGGTTTTCTATTTCTTAAAAAAATACTGCTCGTTTTATAGGTATTGCCAGTACCTAGGTAGGCACAATGCACATGTATGTGATTTTGTGGAAAACAGCAGCTTTTTACACGTCTAGAATGTATAATATTATAATAAAATTAAAACGTCGGTACACCGTCGGTGAGTACTGTTACCAAATCGACTGGTACAGGAAATCAAGTGACGTCTAATTTCTTAAGTTATATCTACGTATTTTCAACTAAACTATGTCTTGTTAAGAATTTACGTTGATGTTACAGGTAGACAGCTGCAATTTTCAAGCTATTTTCTTTTATCAAGTTATTTTCTTTTATTAAAGTGACAGGAATAGCTGAGAATTACTTAGCTAAAGGAAGGTATTCGCCGGTCGTCTCACTTGCAACGAAGATGTCCTTTTAGCGTGCACCAAAACGTCATCTATGTAGCCAAGTTTAGGCCTGACAACATTTTAAATTCATTGGCACTAATCCTACGGGAACAAGAATCGGCACGATGACTGGCAGGGCAATTGAGCTACTTTTTAAAACGATATTTTACGTATGAAAATACGAAGAGTTGACGTCATAGCACTGTAGTTTGGCTCGCGTCAAAACACTTACTTTTATATTATTTTTCTGTTTATTAATTCAAATTTTGAATATTTCGAAACACTATATATTGAGTATAAGAAGAACCACAATCTTAAGCATACTACGTATTTAATTAATGACCCAGGCATCTAGCGAATTTAGAAGCGGGTGTCGAGGCCGTTCGTAGCTGACGCCTTGGTCTGGTCAGCCCGCAAGCACTTGCAGGCGCGTGAAGCAGCGGGGGGGCGCGCGGGGCGGGGGTGCGTCCGACCCCCCCTCGCCCGCCTGCCTCCCCCACCCGAGAGTTCGAAAAAAGGCGATGCACTTCGAATTGTTCTTTTTATGTCCAGGATCGATCGTTTCGGTAAAGGAGTGAGTTTTTATCTGAGCGGCCTGCAATGGCCTCGGTAACTTCACACGTGGTCGCCTAATTGGGGCTGCGTTTTAAACCATTTCGCCACATATACTGACAGGTACGTCTTACAATCCGCGATATGATAGAACGCTGAGATAGAGGTAAGGCGACTTACTTCAAGTAGCCGAATGAAGCGTCAAATACGTTAAATGTACCCAGATAATGAGCTATGGGCAAAATTTATCTTGCTTTGCTTGTCTGTCTGCATTAACACAAGTGTTCCCTACCTTTCGGTGCGGCCCGCTGCCGGTCCTGCCAACCCTCCTAGTGTAACTCGCCCGCCCGCTAGATGCCGTCGTATGCCGTCTACTTACCTGCAAAAAACAAATACTATTAAATATACATTCACGATTTTTTACCTAGAAGGTAAGAATTGCAATTGTTTGCATGTAATGCTGTTTACTTCATAAGTATAATAATCAAATATCTAGCACTAGTTAGCATACAATAGACGTAACAATTATAATAAAATCATAACAGCCGCTCGGGTTGGTTGGAGACTTGTTAATAAATGGTTTAGTATAATTGCGGTTAAAATAAAGTGTTTATTGTGTAAGTGTATAGAAATAACTGGGATGCAACGCAGCAGCGCAATAGCGGGCGTCGCGTGCGAACGCACACACACCGCGCGTCACCCGGCCGCCGTCACACCGCAGCGAACGAGCCGGAGCACAAACAAACACGCCCGAGCATCGCGCCAACGCCTGATAACACACCTGACCTAACCAGATCGACACGATCAAAACTCCGAAGTAGCAGAAGTGCTGATATCCTAAATCCGGCTACGACGTAGCGTAGCGTATGCGCGTAGCAGATCTCGCCGCCGCCGTTGTATTTGTATCGCAACTAAAGGCAGGCTTGGCGGAGCAGACGAAATAGCCTTAAACATACTTAAAATAAGAAGGTAAGTTCCACACGAACAACGTCGAGGGCACCAGCTGGGCTGGAGTGTCTGATGAAAGAGTGCAAGCGACTGGTTGAGATGTATGCGAGGGCTACTAGTATATAAGATCGTTATTTGTATTTTATAATTTATTATAATTCGACTTGACATTATAATGTACTATTGTACTTATTTAATATAATTATGAGACTTATCTTTGTAACGACACTGTGATGTTATAAATTGAAAAAAGAAATGGTATTTGAGATGTGCGCTTGATCTCTCCAGTCTGATAGTCGGAAGCAGAGAAAAGACGATATAATGTTTTATATCAGAAAAAACGCTTCAGACGGTAACACGTATAACTAATATCCGCTATTATTATAATTAGAGTCAATAAATTGTTGGAAAAATATTAATTATTCTTTAGAAACTCAATGAAATAATACATCCTCACAAATGTATGCCTTGTTTCCACTGCAACATTGTAGTTGGTCGATTTCTCAAGTATTTGGTGTTTGCACGCGATATATTTAATAAATTGTAGCGACTGAAGCCCCTAGTGAGGCAAGTCCCCGCCGCTACCCACACGGCGGACGGACATTTTCTTTTGCAACATGTTGTAATTATTTCCTAGAACACTACATTGTTGTATGTAACACGATTTATTAATATTAAATTGATTTGGCCTGGAAAAGATAATTATAACTGTACTTAGCGGTGGTAAAGATATTGGCATAAAATAAAGGCGTAATTCACTTTTCCATTCCAGGCAATATAACTTAGATACGATTGTAGGTACATACATACCTCCCTCCATATTTTTGTAAAAATAAGAAATAATTTATTATTTTTAGGCACTTATCCTATATACCAAATACAATATACATAGATAAAAAATTACATAAATTACCTATAAGTAAGATCAACAGCACATCAAAGGAACCATTAAAGGGATTAAACAGAAAAAGTAGGTACAAGCAAAATCTCTGACACCAGGGTTCTTCAGTTTCTTAGACGACTCTGTGTCCCACACGTTAAGATGAAGGTTAGTTAGGTACTTTGATCCCTTAAATTGGTAGGTTTATATACAAAATTATCATAAATGATACGAGTACTGTACAAAATTAAGCCAAACAAAACAAATAAAAAAGGATTGTTTGATCAAGAACTTTGCTAAAAGTGATGTGAACATTGTGCAAAGCATAACAAAAACGAAACAAGAAACATATGAATTGATCGCAATAAAATAGAAGAATGGCAATTTAATGGTTGCATCGATGCGTTGAAATTTCATCTGTTCAAATTCATTGCGTGTTTATGAGAAATATGTTTTTGTAGCGGTTTATTGCGGAATAATTTCAAAAAATTCAAGATAAAATTTGCAGTTGAGGATTTTGTTGCGTTGATCTATCTGATATCTTTTGTCTAAGTTTCGTGGCAAAGGGGTTTTCGGCGGCGAGAAATATATAAGTTTAAAATTTCAAAGAATGTTCCTACACAATTTGTGAGTAGTTTTTAAGTGGCAACGTCATATACTCATCAATTGAGACATAATAAAAAAAGAGTTGTCCTCGAGTTCGTGTATAAAGAATTCTGAAGTGTACGTTAGGAGGCAACGGGCTGCGAGGAGGTGTTTAGCACGAGATAAGAAAGAAAGAAAGAAAAATAATTTATTCAGCATACATATTATACCAAAACGGTTGCAACTCAGCATAATGTCACAGCAGGGCTGTGACGCTGATTTTCAGTTGAAACCAGTTTGGGGATCGCCAAGGTTACAACAATTTTACAATTTAGACTTATATATTAAAACGTCGGTTACGGAATGAAAAAGAAAAACAAATCATTATAAATAATCTTATCCATGTTGCAGCGCGATGGCCAGCGATGGATTTGGAGGAAACAAACCAGTAGTGATCAACAAATTAGAAAGTATCTGTTTTCAATCGCCCTGTTTGCGTCCGCGCCCTCACAGGTATTTTCTAACTACATAATGAAAATAAGGGTTGATCCTAACCGTACCACGGGCAAGAAGGGAGCTGATCATACTGAAATAATAACTTGAATAGGCTAGATTCTTGACAGGTCAAATGAGCTACTTTTTAAAACGATCTAAAAAGATATTTTGTATGAAAAACTGTAAGTATGACGTCACGCCGTAAGTATTTGGATGGCGTCAAAGCACTTACTTTTATATTATTTTTCTGTGTATTAATTAAAACTTTGAATATTTGGAAAAATTATGAATGAAATCCTGTATTTACTAGTATTTTTGGATAGTAGTTTTAAACGTACACGTTATATATTTTATTAATGACCCAGGAAACTAGCGATTCTATAATGATCACTTTTCTTGAGTGTGAAATTATTACTTATTTCATACAATACAATACAAATATGCTTTATTGCACAAAAGAACAACATTTGCAGAAAATAATAACAGACAAAAATTGTACCATGTGCGGCCTTATAGCTCCGGTAGCAATATCTTCCAGTGGCAGACAGTAGATACAAGAAGAAATAACAATTGATTATTGTCTAGTGTTCGGACTTGTACTTGTCCTGTTTAAAATATTTAAAACACTACAAGTATTTACAGGGCGTAATAGTTAGCACCTACTAGAAAGTAGGAAGGTTCAACTGGGAGTAGCCCATCGGTGGATAATTGCCAAAACAATTAAAGCATTTATCAACAATACGAATTAAAAGTGTCCGATTTCATTGTAGGCACACGCCCCGCGCCCACACACGCCTAATTATTTTACGAGCCTACGCATTTTCCATTAATTTTCATTCTTTATATTAACGGCAGTGACACAATGATTCATCTATTTTGGTATTTTAATATAACTAATTATTAGTGTAGTGCCGACAGAAAATGATAACCCGGAACAGGTATTCCTAGTATTCTTTGCCTGGATTTACTGTCTCACTGAAAGGGCGCGTACACGAATGAGAGCGGATGCAGTCTGTAAGGGCGCGCACACGAATAACAGCGGCTAACTTCTATATGTACATACAGGCTGTAGGAGACGGTATAGCGAAAACTTTGCAGACGTAATAAGACCATGAAACTTAACAACTTTTTCTATGGGGGCTGGCTATGTTAGGATTATTTTTTTTCGAGTTTCCATACAAAGTCAGTCAACTGATCGGGAATTTTGTATGGAATGTCGATTTTTTTATGTTTATCAACATAGCCCCCATAGAAAAAGTTGTTCAGTTTCATGGTCTGATTACGTCTGCAAAGTTTTTATGCTCCTGAGCGGGAGTGCCACCTCCGACCACTTAGACTCCTCGTGAAGAAGTCGCCTGCTTAATGCACCAACCCCTAAGGCCGTGTACCATCCATATCAACGCCATATTCTTCAAAGGGCACGGTGACATCGCGGTCGTTACACTACTACCATGTCAGAGGCCTGCTCCTAGAAGACAGTCTAAGAACTCTGACACCAAGGTTCATCGGATCGTTTGACGAAAACAAGAAGGTTAGGTTATGTTTATAATATTTTTACGGATATGAAATCAATAGTTTCATGTATTTATAAACGTTTTAATATTATGTGAATGCGCAAATCGGGAACAAATTAGTACATTAATTTAATTAATACATTAAACGTTACCAAGTGAGTGACGGTGTTATTAATTTTAATATTTAGTGACGGCTAACTTTAATTTTAATAACTTGGGAATTGATTCTTTATGCTGTCATATTGAAAATTAAATTAAAGCAGTTATAGTATATCTGAAAATCAGTATTTGTGCCTATTGAAAAAAATATTTCACGGTCAAGTACCATACTTGATGACTTGGTCGGATGATACAATCTTCCAAAACTTCTTCAATATGTACTCACTTCACTTGTGTTACTTAAAGAAAGTTTTTCCTTATCACCCCGCCCGAGCTAAGTTTTCGGCATCAGTCAGTAGTGAAAATTTCACCCTATAGACAGGTACTACGCGAGATATAAAATCAAAACCGCACCTGATCGGGCCGCACGTTATATTTGCATACGTTTTATTTTAAAGCGTGCCGCGTAACTAAACTGTGATTGTGAGGCGATCGAGTGCGGGACAACCAGCGCCCAACCACGTCAGATGAAAGCTGCTCTCACACGCACCGCATTGTCTACCGGCGATTAGTCAGATCGATTTTTTTATCGAATGGTGTATACGAAAACTGTTATCGCCGTACCAAATTTTGACTGTCACAAGTTGTCAAATTGTATGGCGGTTGTCACGCACCGCAACACCTTCCGGTGCGTGTGCGATTCTTCTAAACTTGCGTCAGATGTGCAGGGGCGGCGTGGGTGCGGTGTGTAGTCCGCGGCCCGCGGCCCGCTCGCTCGCGCCGCTCGCACTGCTAATTGCCGTGGCCAATTATTAACACGGCTGGTATCACGGTATCACTGTTAGTTTACGATAACTGACCGCTGACAGCCGACCGGCTGCCTTTTTTGCTTCCCGCTAAAACCCGAGCCATGTTCGTCCCGGACCTGTCCATTGTGAAATTAAAACGAAATACACAGTGGTCCATCGTCAACCTTTGTACCCAGTTTGTCGGCCAGTTTGTAAAATGAAGAAATGCAATTTTGTGATTGAATCTACGACATGAAGGCTTAGAACATTTTTCAGGAACTACGAATATCCTAAAATATCTAAAAAAGAGTATTTATTTGGATCATTCTTTGATATGGGATTCTCAGCAGAGCTACATTGCATATTTAGAAACTTATTTGTGATAATGTATATAGGTAAATATGCAAGTATGTTGTTCTCGCGTATCTCGACTGATGGCTATTCATTATTTGATTGGATTAAAAAAATAAACTTTATCTATACATATAATAAGAAAGCCGGTGTCCAGTAGCCATGTATTGTTTTCGAAATAACATATCGATAGCGTATTTTAGAATATAATAAATATAGAACATCTATTGTTATATAGGAACAACCGTTTTTTGATTTTTTCCACGCTAATCTCGACGTCGCAGGCACCAGCTAGTCTGTAATAAATATCATCACGATTGGTTTAGTAGTTTTCCGGACGCAATTATTATGTTTCTCCACTACGTAGTAGGTTTGATTTGCTAAATCACGATTCTGTGTGATTAACGCCGTCATGGTCCATAAATCCGGAATAACATTTAATATATGTTAAGTAAATGTGAATTACTGTTTCTTATTGTATAAGTTACTGTTTTTAACTCACAACCTATGCTCACAACAGTAAAACTTTCTATTATTATTTTTTTATCTGCAATATTTAGTAATTACATTATACAGAGTTATTTTTAGTCAGTACACAAACGTTGTAGGGTTCTTCTACTCACGATGGTCAACTATGGGGCCAGCTGCAAAATAGCAAAAAAAAAGTGTTTAGTCCATAGAAAAAATCGTACCTACTCGGCAAATATATGGAACACCAAATATATAATTTGCTATTTCGCAGATGGTCCCATAGTAAAGTTGACCAGAATCAAGAGTAGAAACACCCTACAATGTTTGTGTACTGAGTAAAAAATAAACCTGTCTGTATAATAGTATAAACCAACAGAAATGCTATTCTGAGCTTGTGCTATTCAAAATTATGTATCTAAAAACATATAAAAAATATATTAGAAGGTAATATTAAAGGCAGACAGCAAGAGCTGGATGGTGTTTCACTTATATTTTTTTTCTTCATGTGTTATCCCGTTCTTTGTCGGGGTCGGCTACCTAACCTAGGGGATTTGACGTGGAACCAAGTTTTTACACAAAGCGACTGCCATCTGACCTCTTTAACCCGAAGGCTAACCTGGCCCGAATCCTATGTAGGTTAAGTCACTTTCAAATATTATCTGAATTAAAATTTTATTTGAATGTGGGTTTTATCACGATGTTTTTCCTTCATCGTAAGGGCAGTCGGTAAATGTACGTGAGTAAAAACACGTTGGTACATGGCGGGAATCGAACTCGGGTCTCACGATTGTAAGAATGGTGTCCTAACCACTTAGCTACCGACGCTCTACTGGTGTTTCACTTAAAACCCTAAAAATATGGTACCTACGCAAAAGTCATATGTATCACACCATTTAAATTTAAAAGATTAAAACAATAAATGAAAAGTCCCTTACGAAGTGCGATACGGCAACGGCCACCGGCCGGATGGCTGCCCAATGTTGTATAACTATCTCCATTTTGTTAACGTTTCGACATTTAAATGATATAATAAATTTGCATTATCACCGGAGTGCGGACAAAATTGTTTTCGGACTCGCGCGGCTTAATTCATTAACACACTGGATATGTACAGCGTGGATACACTTTCATCAGCTCCTTTCTGACGGTTTCCTGGAACGGACGAAAGTACGCCTTTTCTTTTCCAGAAATATTGAAGATTTCAGGACACAGCAAACTAGAGTATACATATTTGGATTTCAGCAAAGCGTAATGTACATTGCAGCAAAATTTAGCGTGGGAAATTTGATTGGTAGCTGTTAGCAGGTGGGCTGCTTGCTGTTTTGATAGGTATTGCTGCGCTGTCACGCGCGGCGGATCACTGCGCTAATTAACTAGGCCTTAATCGGAAAATGTAACAAATAATAAACTAATGCATACTCTACGCATTTGTTATACGTCTACTAATGACGGTATAATTGAACTTGGATATAGGACTTGCTTGTACATAATTGAAATAGAGACACTCGTAGCCAACCCCGACAGAGAACGGGATAAGGCAAGGAGAATGATGATGAGAGACATTGGCTGTGGGACTGACTGAAAGCACCTTTTAAGTTGGGTATAGGTTTAAGAAGGTAGGTATTCATTACTTTGATGGATGGTTTTTATTTATGCCAGATTTAGTAGAAAACAAGATGTTATGACACAGAAGAAACCGCTATCACTAACTCGTGTGTACCGGCTACCTCAAACTACTTATTCATTAGTAATCGGTCACTTTATTCCTTTGGGCACATGCACATAACATCTACATTGTACCCCTCGAGTAACATTTTCTATAGAGCTAGACCTCTTGGCTTCTGAACGCAGCGCGAAGCATCTTTAATTATAGTTCAACCAACGAGGCGTGAAAAAAACTATTAAACAATCAAAATTCATTGCGGGATCGCACTTAACGAGCCGGGTAATAAAATGAAATCTATTTGGTGATGTTAAAGTACGACACGAGTTGATTGCTGCCATATTTCACCCGGAAACTTATGAATCCCGCTCCAAATTGAATTTACATTGTATTGTAAACAAAAGGATGTAAGTTAAATAAATGTAACAGTTTTACGTAAAGTACCTATCTGTCTGAGTGGTGGTTTAAGTCTAGTCTATGTCGAAATGTAACGTTAGACAAAAAGCGGAAATAAACCTTTTAAAGTAACAAATGAAACGAGTCCTCAACCACCACGCCCTCGGGAATTGGTGAAATCACATTTAAATAAGCGCGTGACCGAAAGTGGCTTCAACTTCACCGCTTTTCAACACTCGACAGGATCAAATATTGACCGGAGTTCAACACGTTAAATTTTCCGGCGAAAAACATTGGCGCAAACAAAATAATTACAAGGTTTATCCAAACGGGGACCGAAAGCAGACGGTATAGTTCACAAATTAGTTTGGCAGTGTGAAAAATTTAATTGAACGGGCCAATACCGATGGCCGGGCGCCCTGCCCGCTTGATGTATTAACATTTATTGGTTTACAAATTAAAGATAACCCGACAACGGTCGCGGCCATTCCCAAATTTGTGTTGCAATTTTTTTGCCAAACAATATTCGCAATAAAGCTCTCGCTAATCGGCAGCGCGGAACTTTTATTCACTGCTGTTGGCATGTGTTTAATTTAAAAAAGAGGATTATATTTAGATGCGTGTTTATGTTTGTTGCTCGAACGAAATGATGCTTGCTAAAAGGCTTAATAGGCGCCGAAATCTCTAGATAAGATCAATCTAAGACCAATAAAAAAAAAATAAGGTACCTTTTCAAAATTCTTCTTTCTCTTTATAGAAACCGTTTCGTAAATATTAATAATAATGTCATTTGATGTAATTTAAGGAAAACGTTAAATGAAATTGATATTACGTTAAAACATTTTACGAATAATTTTATTATTTATTTTAACAAGTTATTGAAATATTACCATGAATATTTATTTCTATTTCTAATAAGTAACACAGATTATGAATAGCTGAACCACTTTAAATTTTAAACTATTGATGTTGTTCACACTATTCAATATTACTTATGGTTTTGACGGATTCTTACCGGCGAATTTATTTTGAATCCCGACATTTCAGCCAGCCATGCCAGCCAGCGTCGTGATCATGATCACGGGAAAAGAAATAAAGAACGTAACGGGAAATGAAGTAAGACCCCGGTAAAATCATAACTATACCATATACCTAGATGGGAGACGTAACCTATCCTATGGTCGCAACTAGTAGCATTACTTACTAAATAAAAATTGTAATTCTTGCAAGCTGCGCCCGCTGCAACTCACTTTCTTGTGGGAATAAAGATTTTTCCCGGCAAGTATTATACATAAAATCCTTCCTTTTTAATGGATATACAATTAATAAAACCTGCATCAAACTGCGTTGCGTAATTTTGAAGATTTAAGCAAACATAGATACAGACAGACGCGAAAAGCGACTTTGCTTTATACTATGTAGTGACAAATCCGTTAAAATGTACTGGCTAAATGACTTAAATATAAGCTTCAATTTTAGAAAAAGTCTATCATGCATACATACATACATATATCACGCCTTTATCCCTTGCGGGGTAGGCTAAGTCTATCATCTTGTATAATAATGTATCCAGTATATATTAGTGATAAGATAAAATTCAGTTTGATTTAATTCCTTTCTTTTCCGCAACTTCATTCTTCCTATGAGTTAGCCAATCTACTTAGTAGGTACTACCTATTGTACGACGATGCACAAGAAATTTAGTGTAGATATTAAGTAGCGGTTAATACCTAATGATGATCTCTCCGACCGATTTCGGCCAGGCCAACCACTTCGACTCCTAATCGGATCGGCGCTGATGCGCCCGGAGATGGCTATTGTAGCCAATTTTGGCAGTAAACTCCCTTGCAAAGTGTGGACACGTGAGTTTGTCATTTACATAATTATAGTTAAAATCCGCGTGTGTCTAGTAATTACACCATTTAGTAAATACGTCGCAGGTGAAGTTGACTCGTTTCGGTGGAGTTACGAGCGCTAAACGTCACCAGTCGCCTGGAACCCGCCAATGACATTTTCAATTTAACCGCGACACAATCTTGTTATGACTGCGATTTATAGTTCACTTAAAGTACAGTTATAGGATAGTGATATAGGTACTGTGAAGAGCTCGACTTCGTATCAAATCAGATAGCCAGTATATTCTACGGTGGTGTTACTAGAAATATCACACGTATTCAAATTTTCAATTGTGAACCTCGAACGCGGCCGGGACGCGCCGCCGCGCCGGTTTCGCCGCAGTTGACCTACCGCCGACTCCGGCCCCGTTATTACAAAACCCATAAAACATTGTGTCCAATGACGACTGTCAACTGAAAAAAAAAGCAATATAAAGTGAGCAATATACTTTCAATTGGGTCTGCCACGGAAAAAATCTCGTGGTGCCAAAGTGAAAAAACCAATAACGCATTTCAAAGCCCAATTAGGAAAATGATCGCTATGCTTTTGCTAAGGTTTATAATTAGATAGATCCAAAATAACAAAGTTAAAAATTTTGCTCTGTTAAAAATGTTTTTAAACACTGAACTATCTTTTTGAAAGGGAAACTTTTTAATTTAGAGGACAAAGCGAAGGAGCGGGCATTGAATTCCACTTTGTAGCAAATTCGTAATCGCAAAATGAACGCATTCTAAATCAAAGAGGCTTTCCATGTATAGTGGTATGCTAGGATAACTAATTTAGGTTTCATTACTGGTGGTAAGTGGACGCCGGGCGTGCGGCGGAGGTTTACTGAATCACGTATTCAAATAAACAAATTCAGCTTATACTGTGAAGTGAACGACATCGACCGGTGAACAGAATTAAAGAACAAAACATCGTCACTAGTTACTACCTACGTGGAACCAATTTGGGATAGTGCCTGGATATTCATCTAGCTCTGCGAATAGAAAACGATGGAGATCAATTAAAACTGTTTCGTATATATGTAGGTTGTCTAGCAGGCAGCGACGCAGCTCGGACGGCGCGGAATTAAAGGCTAAACTTCGTTACGACGAGTTTGTCCGTCGAATTGAAAGAAACTTGTTACGTCGTCGTAGCTATGATTTCAATTTCAAAAGCGGATCCGACACCTTGATTGGTTCCCGGTGTGCACAAGAACCTACTGTACGACACGAATTTTTAATCTACGTACCAGTAGCAATTAATACCGCGATATTTATGTTAACTTTGCAGTGCAAACGAAAGCGTTAAAAGTTAAGGTCTCTGAAATACCACCAGCTTCAAAATGCAATTTCAACTTGACACAAACTTTATCACGACTAAATTTTACCTACAACTAACGAATTTCTGCTAACCTATAGCGAAAAACCTCAATTTCATAACAAACAATTTTCATTTTAAACTATTAAACTGTTCCACCACATTTCAGGACCAAAAACAACAAGTGGCATTCAAAAAATAAACTCAATTACAAGTTATCTTTCAGTTAACAAAGTTCTTAACAAAATAACCCGTAACGTAGTGGGTGGAAAATTAAAAATGCATTTGAACACACGGCAAACAAAGTTAAATAGTGTAACACGGCGAACACGTTTGTCCTACTCGTAACTACACCAACTACCCTGCGAGGGTAAACGCCACGCACGAACACTTTCAAACACAAATGAGATCGCTCTACTTAATTGTTAAGTGCGAATTTACTAAAAGAGATTTTTTTGAATACTCCATTACTGACTTTTTGGCTTTTTTACTTCACACCATCATCAGACTATAGAGTACTAGACTACGCCTTAACATTTCGTCAACTCTGTCTGTTCGTCTGTCTGGGCGGAAAAGAATTTAGCTAGCGCACAACGCATCGTTAAAATAACGCAGTGGTCTGCCAGATCCATACTAGAAATGTCGACAGCGGTTGAGCGGTATTGGGATTGACATTTCTAGTATGGATCTGCCAGACCGGTGTGTTACGGATACGTAGCGCTGCGTTGTGCGTTAAGTGTGAAAAAGGCTTTATCAGCGGCCCATATGGATGGAGTTATCATTGATTGATTGTTGGTACCGTTTAGTTGGAGTAGGCCGAAGCTCCCGATTAACCTCCGTAGTAATCTCGGCCTCGCGAGAATATCGTGTATTGTGACGCTGTATGGAATCAAAGTAAAAATTCTAGTTCGATTAACATTATAATGTATTTTAGCATTTTTAACCAATTGTTAATTAATGTACAATACTTTTGATAGTAAAAATATGGATAATTTATTAGTTATGAAATCAATATACTCGTATGTAGGTAGATATTACCCTTGTTTTTAGGTGAATCTCTCGCGAAGAAGTCTTTGTGTTTGTGTCAATTCCTAATCGTCAAACTACATCTCACATGTTCATGAGAATCTTGGGACCACCTTATTTTAGACTGAATTCTATAATATCTTCAAACAAATATTAACACAAAATTACGCACCCGACTGTACAGAAACTATAGGTAAAACTAGGCATACAAAGTTTGTTGTGTAACTCGGGTATAACCGTACAAGTTTATTAAATAAAATATAGGTCTGTACTTAGTGCCGCGTCCGCCCAAGGCGTCCAACTTACACAAAACTATTGCATATTTTAGTGAAACGCGCCGGTGCTTATGATTTATTCAGACTCACATTTCCTAGTCTGGCTGGCGATATTGACTATACATAATGCATATAAAACATTCCACCTACTCATGTATTCGACAATAGGATATTATTTATGCAAAGCACTAAATATATTAGGAACCTACTGAGCTTGCTATTTTTTAGTACCTAGTCACTACATATTAGACAGCAAAGTAGCTTTTCGCGTACGTATGTACATATGCTTAAATCTTTAAAACTACAAAACAAATTCTTGTGCAGTTTTTTTAATAGATAGAATGATTCAATAGAAAGGTTTTTATGCATAATGATTGCCGGGAAAACGTCTAATCCCACGGGAAAACGAGTTGCAGCGGGCGAAGCCGCTAAGCAAGGCCGCTAGTTAACAATATAAACTGCTAACCTACTTATAAAACTAGAAAAGTTTTAGGACACATGGAAATATATACTTTCATTAATCCTTAGTTATTTTTTACGACAATCACATGTAGGATTGGGGTGATGCTATTCTAAGCCAAAAACACAATCTACAGCGGCATATTAGGTAGTTACTTAGATGTCTCAAATACGTAGTCGGTCCCAAAGTTCTGTCATATATGAAAATACTGATAAAATAAAAAGTACCAATCCGTTTTTAAAAATTTATATATCAATTAAAAATACAATCATCGAAGAATCAAAATAACATAAAACTATTCGAAATGACCTCCCTTGCTTTTAACAACGGCCTTCAACCGCGGCGGCCAGTCGTCTATCGCAGCACGCACCATATCCATGTCGATTTCAGCGACTGCTTTAACTATGGCTGACTTCAGACTCTCCAAATTTTTATGGGGCTTAGCACAGACCTTGCTCTCTAAGACCTGCCAAATTTTATAGTCCAGAGGATTAAGGTCCGGACTGGAGGAAGGCCAATCTTCGTGTCTTATAAACTCAATGTTTTGACGTTCAAACCAGGCTTGAGTGGTCCTGGCTTTGTGAGCGGGCGCAGAATCCTGCTGGAATACAAAGTGATGTCCTGAAAATAGTGTGTTGGGCAGGTCTTTGACGTACCGATCCAAAACCGTCTCTTGGTACACTTTTGCGCTGGTTTTGACCCCCTTTTCGCAAAAATGAACCTCAATTGGCCCATAGTAGGAGACTCCTAACCAGACCATGACTGAAGAGGGATGATGCCCATGTTGCACCCGCGGAACTTTGTTTCCTGCTTCTTCAGAGCTGGTAGCGTACACTCTATCGTTTTGTTTATTATACTTTTCTTCTATATCAAAAATTTTTTCGTCTGTAAAAAGTATATCGCGGTGCCGGTTTTTCGCGTACCGTTTTAACAACACCCGAGATCTTTTGAGTCTAATTTCTTTTTAACGGGCATTAAGTAAGTGCCCACTCTTTTTTTTGTATGCTCGCAGCTTAAGGTCTTCGTTTAAAACCTTTTTGACTGTTTTTCTACTAACCTTCATCTGCAAAGCCATAAGTTTCTGTTTTCGGACAGGATTTCTTCGTATGCGCTCCTTGATCGCTTTGATCACTGCTGGTGTTCTGGCGGAGCGAGGCCGGCCAGTTCTTTTCTTGTCCTCAACACTAGAGACTTCAGTGTACCTAGTTATAGTACGATACCCAAACCTAAGCGTTATTTTCAATTTTTTGAGCAACTTGAAAATGGTACTCGGCGAGTGCCCACAGCGACGCAACGCCAAAACTGCTATTCGGTTTTCTTTCAAAGTCCACTCCATCGTGAAAAATCGCGCCAAATGATTATTTATTGTTTTAAAATAATTGTTAAACATTCAAAAACGGAATGCAATAAAACTTTTCCAAATCCGTGTTCTAAATTCAAAAATAATATGCCAGTGACAGAACTTTGGGACCGACTACGTACACTTCGGTCGATATGAATATAACCAACAAAGAAACTGTGCGACACTATTCAATTTATTTATTCATAGTATTTTTTAGTTATGGCGTCACATTTCATGGGTCGAGACGTATTTTGCCATTGTCAAAGTAGTCAGGTCGTTAGTAAGGTTATTCTTTGACTAACTAATGCAAAGTTTGTGGCATTACGCCGAGGGAGAGTCTAAAACACAGTGACCTTAGTCCGACGACTAGAAGCTGTGTTGCGCAATATTAGTTATGATTTTACTTATCGACTAACACTTTTTATTTTGACGCTGTTTCTAAAATCGATGCGTGCAAAACATCCACTGCTTACTTGCAGACAGGTACGTCCTACCTACATCCCTGAGCACGTCAACTAGTTCGGTTGTGTAATTAATTTTTGATCAATTGGTGATGCTATAGTGGAACGGTCAGAGGTGCTATATGCAGCCGGCTCACATTGATGGGAAGTTGTGCAATAGCTTCGTCAATTAAGTGAGTGATCGCAGCCGAGAATTGCCCGCGCGCCGCACATGTTACGAGGTCGGCTTTTATCAATATATCCGGGTGCTTTAGGATGACAAACTAGATTAAAAGCCTTCAGATCTTAAAAGTGATAATTTTCTTTAAGGAGTATATCAATTTTCATTAGATATCATCCGAATATACTAATACCTAATGGACGTAATGGAGTATTGAGAGCTTCAGCCGATGGCATTATCTTGAGAGGGAAATGGTAAACTGTCTGCCGTGGTAAATGGCTGCCGTGTGATGCCGGCTTAGAACTGCCGTGTGATGCTCGCTTAGAATAGCATCACCCCACCTCCTTCCCGCGGGTGTCGTAAGAGGCGACTTAGAGGCTCGAGAGTATTGGTGTACTACAATTTTTAGGCGACAGGCTGACAACCTGTCACTCTTCTCTCTCTTTTCGTGTGAGACACTAAGTCGTCCAACGGCCCAGTGAACCCTAGTGTCAGTGTCAGAACCTGTCACTATAGTGATACACATGGTTTCTGAAACAACCTTGGAAAACAATCCTCAAAAATGACAGACGTGGCAATAGCGACCGTATTTTAACGGCAGTTATTGCTCTGCCTACCCTGCAAGGGATAACGGCGTGATGTGTGTGTGTGTGGAAACGGTAAACGTAGGTCGCGTTTTGCTTGCATTTTTAACCCCCGACGAACAAACCGGAGGGTGTTATAAGTTTCACGCGTGAATCTGTCTGTGTGCGTCTGTCTGGCGGAACGTAGCTCCTAAATGAACGAACCGATTTCGATGCGGTTTTCTTTGTCTGAAGGCTAATATGATCAGGGTAGTTCTTGGGTATGTTTCATCATGATCGGTCCAGGTGTTCAAAAGGTATAGGCATATAATGATCTTTGTACACACGAGCTAGGAAGTGTTAAGGCTTTTGTAATGACTAGTTCTTAAATTTGTTTCACGAGGACACTTTGCAGACTTTCCAGCTGAAGAGGTTTTTCAATGAAGTATTAACAAATAAATGTCGTGTTTGGATTTATTCGGTAAGTGAAACTAAAATTACTTTAAACTTTTCAAAGGATTGTCGAGGGTGTTTTTTTTAATTTTTAATTTAAGTTTTATGTATGAATGCGTCGTATGCGCCGCGGTGTGGCGTGGTGGCTGGTGCCTGCGTGCGACAGAGACCCTGCACAGAGGGAGACAGCCTCTGGATCTACATTTAAAGCTTTGTAAGCAAACGCATTATAAATGTATCAGTTTTAGTTGTCGGAGAGCACGGGCGCGCCCGGCCGCCAAGAGCCGCCCGGTTATTCATGTATCATGCATAAGCCATTCATATTTGATTCCTTTTAATTCCAGACGTCTTTCGTATACGATAATGGCGGATGTAGTGTGCTGTTGACGTTTCATTTAGCGCATGTACTACGGAAAGCTAGCCGTAGCTATTTCATTTTTGTCCGGTGCTCATTGCGTCTTGTAAATTAAGTTTAAGTTGTAAAATAATAAGTTAACCACACGATAGAAAAAGTATATCTATGCTTATTAAAACAAATGTCTTCATTTACTGACTAACACACTGATTTATCAAATCAGAGCCTTAACTACTACAGGTAGAAACATTTGTATGAAAGGAAGTGGTCTTTGATATGATCTATTTCATAATTTGAAATTAGATTAAAGAGTTAAAAAACTGAAACACATGTTTCAGTATATTCAAAAGTTTTGTCCCTAAAAGGGTTCAATGAATGAGGTAAAATTAGTATGAAGATCGTTGCTGCGAATGCGATCTGTTAAAAAAATTGTGGACTTGTAAGAATGAAAATAACTTGAAGCAGCATCATCAAAAGTTGAAAGTTTACAGGTGCGTGTGTTAATACTTATAAGTTTTTTGGGTCGTTCGTTGACTCTGATTTCCATACGAAACCGCGGGCGAACAGTAACAATCACTACATAGTATGAAGCAAAGAATAGATAAAGTGATTCAATAGGAAGGTTTTTATGTATAATACTTGCCGGGAAAGCAGCTTATTCCCACGAGAAAATGAGTTGCAGCAGGCGCAGCCGCATGGAGGGCCGCTGGTAATTAATAAGCAGGTAAGTAGTAAGAAAAGCATCTTATGAAAATTTATTAAATATAGTAGGTAACATTCAATGCAGGTTTACGTTACAGTGTGACTTAATAATCTGTGGAGATAGTATCGCGACGACATCTCGCAGCAAATGTAGGTACCTGCATCCGCCACAATGTCTAAACTTTGTCATCTTGAGACGAGCGCGGCGCATGCGCACAGCGCCGCCTGCTCAAATATTTACGGCCTCGGCGATTAGGCTATGAGTGCAAGTTATACACTCCCCGGCTGCCGGCTGCTCGCAAGCTAAGCCACTCAATACCTGCTCACCACGCAGGTATATCGACATAACTAATCACCGCACCAGAATTGCTCCAAAAGTCGAAACCTCCTAAATTAAAACCAATTCCAGCCTGGATTCGGCTTAATTCGGCTCCACGTGGAAAACGTAAGTCCATTTGTAACTCTAATATCGTTCCACTCAACTGAACAGATGAATTTTAATACGGATATTCATGGGAAGGTATAACACTAGCAGCGACCGAACAAACATACAAAATGTAAAGAACTTATCACGGTGATGTATAAAATATCAAAGCTCTATAGAAATATGAAAGGAGGAGCGACTGAAGTCTGCAGGATAAAAGGGAAATGTATGAAGAACAAATGCGAGACAGCTGAGTGCAAAGAATGTTGACATGCACTAAAAGTACCAACGTATTATCAGCCGACCGGCTGGCGGAATGAGACGAGGCCGGTCTCTTCTTCTCTTTTCGTGTGGGACACCGAGTCGTCCAAAGACCCGATGAACCCTAGTATCAGAATTTTTCAACCGCCTTCTATATGACTCTAAGGGACCTTCTATAAGGGACTCGAAGGTTTCATGTGTATTACAATTTTAGGCGACAGGCTGACAACCTGTCACTACAGTGACACACGAATCATCTGAAAGGGCCCTCAAATCTTGTCAGACGTGGCGACGATCGTTAACGCTCTGCCTACCCGGCAAGGGATGAAGGCGTGATTTGTATATATGTGTGTGTGTGTGTGTGTCTGTGTGTGTATATGCACCTACCTACATGAGGGTCGGGATCGAAACTAAAATAAGTAGGTACTTGCGTATCCATCTAGGTAACTATATACGGTGTAGGAGACGGTGCGGTGTCACGAAATCTTTGCAGGTCGCAGGTTGCAGGCGTGATCAGACAATGAAAATAAACAACTTTATGTTAGTAAATTTGATTTTTTTTTCGACCTTCCATACTTTCCGATCAGCTGAGTGACTCTTTATGGGAACTCGTAAAATTTTTTTCGTTTCCCAATATAGCCACCATATAAAAAATTGTTCAGTTTCATGGTTTGAGCACGCTTGCAAAGTTTTCGTTACACCGTCTCTTACACTCTGTATACGTCCGTAAATCAGTCGTGGGATTTTAGATGATAAGAACAAAAAATATCTTTGATCTGTACGAATGACACGTATTCGGTGCGCCAACAGATGATACACTTAGGCGAGGAACACACTTGACGCACGACGGAGCGCAAAAATATCGCAGCGGTCTGTCAGGTCCATACTAGAAATGTCAATCCCCTTACTAAAACCGCTCAACCGCCGGTTACGCAGCGCTATCGCAGTGTCATCCGTTGAGTGCGTTTTTTGTCTTTGACAACTTTAACCCTGGAACATGTCTCCAATAACTAGTGCCTACCCAAAAACAATAACTTAAACTTCCCTTATACATACATACAAATATCACGCCTTTATCCCTTGAGGGGTAGGCAGAGCGGTAACGGCCGTAAGGATACGGTCGCTATCGCCACGTCTGACATTGTTTGAGGATTGTTTTCCAAGGTTGTTTCAGAAACATGTGTATCACGATAATGACAAGTTGTCAGTCTGTCGCCTTAAAATTGTAATACACTAATACTCTCGAGTCCCCTGGTCGCCTCTTTCCACATCCGCGGCGGGAAGGATGAGGGGTGATGCTATTTGAAGCCGGAATCACACGGCAGTTCCCCTATAAAATGCACTACAACATTTTTCTGTAATAACCAACTGAAATCACATAATTTACTGTCAAATAAGTTGGTAGTAGAGAACATGAGAAAGGTAGCTGAGGCTCTTGTAAACGCAGCGTGTCACTCAAGGTGGAATAACCGACGGCTTACAAAGTGTACGTACGCCTATAGAAAAATGCTTGCGGCATGAACTCTCTGTGAGTGCAACTCGAATGACTCGACCCGCACCTACGACGTACATAAGTTATTAAAAAAAGTGTGCCTTTGCTGTAGGTTTTAATAAAAATAGTCGTCGCGCACTACCCTTTGTCAAAACATCAGAGGAGCTCGCTTCATACCTCTGTTAATGTGAGGGCTGCCTCCAAGACGAACAGGGCCGCATTTAGACTCAGCTTACATTTTATTATTATTTTACATTGCCGTGTGATGCCGGCTTAGTATAGCATCACCCCATTTCCTACCCGTGGATGTCGTAAGAGGCGACTAAGGGACTCGAGAGTATTAGTGTATTAAAATTTTTAGGCGATAGGCTGACAACCTGCCACTATAGTAATTAATAACAACCTTGGATAATAGCGACCGTATTCTTGCGGCCGTTAACGCTCTGCCTACCCCGCAAGGCATAAAGGCGTGATATGTGTAAGTATGTGTATGTATTATTTTACATAATTTTTGTCATTCATTACTGCTCGTGGTTTGTCCAGCGAGCGCAGAAAGATCATTTTCCGAGCAAAAATAATAAAAATTTCCGACCTAATAAAGCACTTTACTGCAGTATCATCTGATAAAAAAAATTGAGAGTCACGTTCCACATCTAATTATCAAATATAAAAGTTTCGGTAGATAACTGTTATAAAACTGCATTCAAAAGCAGCGTGGGAGGGCTTTGCTGTAAAACAAACTCATAGTTCGACATAATTTTAAAATGTTGAGGACAGTTTAGCAACAGTATCCAGTACTATCCAGCTATTTCAGTTAGGCGGATCGCACACTTAATGCACGACAGAGCGCTAAAATATCGCTCTGTCAGATCCATACTGTAAACGTCACTCCCCATACTAAAACCGCACTCGACTAACGACGGTGCGATAGCGCTGCGTCAACAGGGGATTGACATTTCTAGTATGTATCTGAGAGACCGCTGCGATGTTTTAGTTTTCCGTCGTGCGTCAAGTGTGCGATCCGCCTTAGATACTCAAAGTTACGTAAATATCAACCGGAATGAACAACGCGGTGACCTTCTGTATACTTCTTGAAGCTGTTTGCGTGTGTGAAACAGTCACTTCGCTAGGAATTTCACAGATGCTCTGGATTTGTTTTGATGAATCCTGTGCAAGCAAGACGACCAGCTTTGACAAATCGTTTTAGCACAATGAGGTGCACTCTGCAGACCTGTTGAGATTTACATGTGACAGGCTGCCGGATGTGCCGCTAACAACAATGTTTTTTAACCCCCGACGAACAAACCGGAGGGTGTTATAAGTTTCACGCGTAAAGCTGTCTGTGTGCGTCTGTCTAGCAGAACGTAGCTCCTACGAACGTACTGATTTCAATACGGTTTTCTTTATCTGAAGGCTAATATGATCTGGGTGGTTATTAGGTATGTTTCATCATGATCGGTCCAGGTGTTCAAAAGGTTTAGGCAATATAATGATCTTTTTACACACTAGCCAAGAAGAATTAAGACTTTCGTAATGACTAGTTCTTAAAATTGGTTCACGAGGACACTAATTATAACCCATTAGTTTTTTGTATATATCAATAAAATCAACGAGTGTAATCTAGTTTTGGTCATACAAAAAAGAGTTTTAACTTACAGTATTATACCGAAATTTATACTGTGTGTAAGGGATGGTGCACCTTAAATCTAAAGGCATGATCAGAGTATAAAACTGAACAATGTTAACTTTAGAGTGTTTATAGGAATACTGATCGGTACGTAATTTCATTCTAGGTCGAACAATTTCTCTAGTCTACCTATGTCTCAAGCACCAATCAATGGGGGGTTGAGGGGGTCTTGCCCCCCTCACTGAGAAAGAAAGCACACGTCGGTTATGGAACAGTTACAAGTTTATTCATGAGATCATACCTACCATTCACTAGATTTTTCATCCGCGTAATCTTAACGTGAGCTTTGTGGAAATGGAGACAGATCTCAACCAACACCACGGAATTAAACGCTACAGTCAAAATCCTAAAGTTCAAAATTGCACAGTTAGAGACCTCCACACATCACTTAAGATATTAATGAGTGCATCCGTAATAGGCGAAACATACATATGAAATTCAAATTTGTAGCGGGTCGGGAGCGAGCTCTTCTACATATTTTAGTAGGCAGCAGAGTGTGAATTTGAATCTTTTGTTAGCATTTATAACCGTCAGTTTGTACTGGAAAACAATGTTTTATCTATCACGCATAAATATTATGTAAACGACACCGGTACTGCTGCGCAAATTATTTATATGCAGCAGCTTGAATTGTGTTTGAAGAAAACATCAACACTAGTGCGGCGTAGGTAGATATCTAGCGACCGAGGGCGGGCGCTATTCGATTACCTAGCGGATGGGAAAGATTTATAGTTTCTACAGAAAAAGTAATTAGTGAAAACGAAAGAAACGTCGGGAAAGTCATTGGACATAATTCATAACAAACAGAAATAACGGAAAGCCCGTTCGGCGTGGGTAGGCAATGAATAATTCTCTAACTGTGAGCACCCTCCGACCCCCCCTCGCTCCAGTCGGAGCACCGCGAAAAAAGTACACGACCCACTCGAGTTTTATAGTCAGGAAAAAATAGGAGGTAGCCAAAATATCTATATACGGTGCATGCAAAACGTATGAAAAAACTAAAATCCCGCTCGCATGAATAAGTGAGTGGACCTTCATTTCATATAGAAAAAAGTAAGGCAACAAAAATAAAAGCGAGCGTGGGGATGTCGATGCAAGGGTAGCGTAGGAAGGGAGCTCGTTGCGTCACCTCCGCGCCGCCGCGCGGCCCGCGATCAGGCCGCGAGCAGCCCGCGTGCCGCCCGCATGCACAGGGCGAGCGCAGGGAAGCGGGCAGCGCCGGCGACGCCTGTGCTTCAGCACGCAGGGCTAATTCAAGACAAGCCAAGTCGTCGACCCCGCCGTAAATCCACTTCCAAAGCGAGCACCGAGATTTCAAAATTAGTTCGCTGTACCCAGAGCCTTGGCGTTACACCATGGCATTTAATCACTTTATGAAACCAATAAACCCGGCGCGCTACTGTAGACCGGCCGCGGAACAATGGCCACCGCGTATGATCGCAATAAAAAAGTATCGAATAATCGAACCGCACACAAAATATCACTTAAATCTGATATAATTACGTAATGTCGACATGAGTCGAATGAATTTATTCGAGTATCGAGTTGACGCGATTATAAAAATAAAAGGAACTCGGGCTGCACAATGGTTAATTAAAAGCTGGAGGTAAGTACTTAGCTTTTAATTATTATAAAGCGGCCGTACTTAGCTTTAATGAATAAGAACAGGTTAAGAGCGTGTTGGGTCACGTCGGCGAGGTCTAGGTCAGAGGTCAGAGCAGAACCCGCGGCCCCGCGCGCGGTGCGGGTCAGCCAGCCGCGCCACCGGGACACATGGCGTGTGCAGCTGCAGTCACTACTACACCACATTCACCAAACAACATCACACGTCAATGATATGCGATATTTCACCTTTCCCTATTTTACCGCTTTCCCTTTCAACCTGTGTTTGTCATAAAAAGCGATTTGGACGGCGTATTCAGGGTATGCGTTCTTGCGGGAATGTTGTGTGGCGGGGTGATGATTATACCAATGACAAATTACTACTAGCAACAATTTATAAGGGATGTGATATGATATGGCATGCACAGGTAGAGAAAAAGATATACAAAAACGGTTGCAACGCGACCCCAACTACTTCGCCCAGACATCTCATAAATAAACATGGATATGCCGTGTGATGCCGACTTAGAATAGCATCACCTCATTTCTTTCCCGTGGGTGTCGTAGAAGCCGACTAAGGGACTCGAGGGTTTCATGTGTATTGCAATTTTAGGCGTCAGGCTGACAACCTGTCACTATACCGATACATGACTTATCTGAAACGACCCTCAAATATTGTCGATAAAGACCGTAATTTTACAGTCGTAAGCGCTCTGCCTACCCCGCCAGGGATATAGGCGTGAATTGTGTGTGTGTCTGTATGTGTAAACCGTTGCGAAAGTTGTATCCGAAACTGCTCAAAAGTGGATGTAGGTATTGCCATTGTTGATGATAATATTAGTGAAACCCTCGTAATTGTTCAAACCTCGTAACTGCTCAATAGGCAAGTTGCAAAATTAACAAATTGACAAGTTTTTCATTGGTAACGTAACTAACTTCTGTGTTCACACTCGCCTACTGCACGCGATTCTAGCATTAAAGGACAATCTCTAACTGCATTATTGCCGACGACAGAAAGCTTTTTAAATTTTACAGCATTATTAAGCGTGTTTAACTCGTTTTAAAACACTGGTCTATTTATAATTTTGCATTCAATTATAACACCATAGTAGACGGCGGCGACGCTACACTAAATTGAGAACTATCCTGGTTGTTTATACTATTCATAGTTATAATTTTAACGGGTTCTTACGGTTTAATTCTTCGGTTAGAACCCGTGCTGAATGCTGTGTGATGTCGGCTTAGAATAGCATCACCCCACATCCTTCCCGTGGATGTCGTAAGAGACGACTAAGGGATTTGAGAGTATTGGTGTATTACAATTTTTAGGCGACAGGCTGACAACCTATAGTGGTACACATGTTTTCTGAAAGAACCCTGGAAAACAATCCTCAAAAATGTCAGACGTGGCGATAGCGACCGTATTCTTACGCCCTGCCTACCCCGCAAGGGATAAAGGCGTGATATATGTGTGTATGTATGTAAGTTAGAACCCGTCAAAACTTAAACAGATTACAAAGCTAAGCTCAGTCCGGGTTTGACTTTTAAACATAGTGTTAGTTATTGATTTAAGCATTTTTTTGCACTGCTTTCGGAATGATTTGACAAGTGACAGTTGTCTCAGTGTTTCTAGAATGGAAATGTTGAACAGGAGTGGTATTGTATTCCGACATATGATGGACGAACATGTTCCATCCCTGTCATTTGGTTGTCAACTAACAAAGATAGCACTATTGAGTTGTCTACACAGCTTTCGGTCCAAGTATGAATCGAAATGTACCACCAGATGAATATACGACGGTGTACAAAATTAATAATTGTGATTTAAAAAATAAAACATAACTGTACCCACACGTTCTGGATTAGGACATTTTATCTTTTTTCGAATGGGACTAAAACCGCACTCAACGGACTACGCTGCGATAGCGCTGCGTCAACAGTGGTTGAGCGGTTTTAGTACGGGGATTGACATTTCTAGTATGGACCTGACAGACCGCTGTGATATTTTTGCAGTCCGTCGTGCGTTAGGTGTGCGATGCGCCTTACTGAACAAAATTATATTATTTCATATTTATTACATCTAAATTTTTGTCTACATTACATCTATATATTTTTATTTATATATTTATATATTTATATATATATATGTATTTTTCATGTATATATTATATTTGCACTTTTGCTTTGTACTTTAACAAGCCGCGCACAGCGGTTTCACTCACTGGTATCGTTTTCCCGTGGGACAAAACTTTCCTATTGAATTAAATTACAGGACGACTTACTAGTTTCTCATAACTTTATATGATTTCAGGACAACTCCTCAGATATAAAGATGTTCAGAAACGACACATGAAAAAATGGCAGCACAGCACCCCGAATGGCGCGGGATGGTCCGCGAGTTTGAGGAACAGCGAAAAGCAGACCTCGACGGTAAGCGCGATGAGCTGAAGGCCCGTCCACCCGTCGCCATTAACTATAATTATGTAAATGGCAAACTCACGTGTCCACTCTGTGCACGGGAGTTTACTGCCAAAATTGGCTGCAATAGCCATCTCCGGGCGCATCAGCGCCGATCTGATTAGGAGTTCAAGTGGCCATTAGGAGTTTAGGAGGCCAAGCCATGGCCGAAATCGGTCAGAGAGATCATCATAATATATGTATTTTGTTTCTTCTTAGAATGTGAAGTCTATTTTTATAACTATTTCCTAAAACAAAACTACGAGATGTTTCTGCCCTGTAAGTAATACAAAAGAAATGAAAGGTCGCGTGCGTAGGGTCGGTGGGCTCGGAAGTGGTGAACAAATAGTGTGGGCCCTTTTAATCTACCGCGATTGTCAGTCTTTCTACTGCCTCCTGATGGTTCGGCTTCTCACAAATAAATTAATTCAAGGTAGACAAACACCGAAATTTTTCTATCCCCTCTGTTTATTTCCAGCAATATGATTGATTTAATTTGAATCTGGCCATGAATATAATCATAACAGCACTGCTAGCATTTAAAAAAAAAGCTGTATAAGTAAGTGAGCTAGTAAGTAAGAGTCTCTAGGAATTAAAAAATCACTACCCGCAGAAAAGAAAACACCAAAACGTTGATGCTGCGTAGATATTGTCTGCCACGAAAAGAAAGTGGGCCAGTACAAATACCAGAATGCCGTAGTACAAAATCGGGATAACATCTCACCAACACCCACGTCATTAAACCACGCGACAGGCAGACACCTCTGAAGAATGCACTCTTAATAAGTCATCAGCTAAGTAGCGCTCCCTGAAGGTGCGGGGCGGCGGGCGGGGGCGGCGGCCGGGGGGCGGCTAGCGCGGGGGCGCTAGGGGCGAGTGGGGTGCCGCGCGGCGTTCGCACAAAAAATGACACAAAGTATAAAATCTGCATACAGTAATGGGTGTAGTAGCCTCTGAGGGGCACCTCGCGCGCGGAGATCAAAGGTAGGCTTTCTTCACGCTAGTTTTCACTTCTGTCTAGTGCGAAAATTTTGTAGAGCTGTCATTACATTAGGTACTAAGTTGTATAACAATAAAATTATAACTTTTGTGCAGGTTTTAACTTGGTATAATCTTAGGTGAACTAAGGTTGCACGTAATATAAAACTCCATTTTGGTCGTGACAGGGCATTGTTCCCTTTAGGGGGAATTAGTTTTTGTGCGTTCATCTAGTACGTAGGAAGGTATTATAAACCCACAAGTGCGATGTTGTTGTCGCCCTCCAGTACGGATAACGCTGAATGGACCACATCAGACCTCCACAACTGCTCATTAATTGTTTCAGGACAAAAAGGAGATTTGTTAATAGACACAATATGAATCCACTGTGTTTACACAGCACGAGTAGCGACGCTGGTGACACTCGCAGAGATGAATGAAATTCCACAAGTAGTGCGAATGCAGCAGACGGATTGAGTTCAATAATTAATAAAGTCAATCTGTCGGGGTTCAAAAGGTGATCTCTATGCCGATTCTTTGATACAAATGATTACCAATTCAAAACTGGGGATCCGATCAGGCGGTTGGTTTAATTAGAAGGATCCCGTTCGAGTGGCTTTGGAAAACATATTTAATTAGCGTTAGGAGACTTCGGCTTGTTCCGTGGTTCGTTTGTCGATGATCTCTTCACTTCTTGCGGCTCATGATGCACTTCTGACACGGGGAGTGTTTCCGTCAAGTATTTCGCTACAAGTCAATATAGGTAAAAAGGTAGGTGTAAAAAGCAAACATAAAACATATTACCAACCTGCTATATCGTCAGGTTCCGCGAGACTCGAGGGGCATTGATTGATTAAACGTAAATAATTAATAAATATCAACAATTAATCGGCCTGACTGCTTGTTTTTTTAATTAGTCACGTTTAATGTATCGATTTTGAACTTGCTCCCCTCTGTCACCCTAAGCGGTCGTAAAAAATAAACAACATTATATTTTGGACGTTCGACACGGTGGCGGCAAGCGGCGGCGCGCGCCGGCTAGCGGGCGCACGAGCGGTTGTCGCTCTCTGTCGCGTTACTTTCCTCGTCCTTTTCTTTTTAATTCGGCGTATTTTTATTTGCTATGATAAATTGTAACTGCGGCGGGCGGCGAGGGGGCGCGACCCCCTTCGCTTTTGTTTCGGTAATTTTTTATGTCTGGTGTTGCGCTTAATTGCGAGGCGCTAGGCGGAAGCGTATTGTGCGATGTGGGTCACAGGAACGCAGTCCAGACGGAGTGCGGACCCCTGACCTGTTTACCTTGCAACCAACAACCAAGCAACCAGCCGCCCCGCTGCCCGCCCCGCCAGCTCGGCTTGCATAATCTTTTGCATAAATACTTGCGCTGCGCGGCGCCATCCGTCAACTTCATTTTGTAGGTAATGTGAAACTAACAAGTTTACCTAGGATTCAGTATATTGACCTACATCTTCAATATTTTTTGACGTTTAATCATATGAGTTGGATACAATATCGCGTAGGTACCATCGATACTTTGCTGCGACGATTTGAGACTCCTCGCACTTCGACCAGAACCGATTCAATGGCGAAATAGTACATTGTTTGAACATTATCTTGAGTTTCCAGTAAAAAGTAAACACAATATAATGGGACAGGATATTATGATCGAGTATCAAAACTATTAGTGTTGAATGGGACATATGAGCGGCGGCCACTTGACACTTGCGGCATCCGGATATTATCCGCCAGTCTACTGTTGCCTGTTACTCTATATTTACTAAAGGATTTACTAAGTAACAGTAGATAATTTTATATCTGTAGCTACATACCCGCTTTATTTTGTTTAATTTAAAACTTTTCGTTTAATAACAAACTCTTTACCTACCGATGTGATGTGGCGCAATGGTAGTGCGACTGCCTTTGACGCAGTTCGATTCTCGGTGGGTCACTCACAAAGTTGATATTTTTGACTTAGTTCCCAGTCTGGTAAGGACATTGCGGGCTGAACCACCCGATTGTCCGTAAGTAAGATGGTTCCATGTTTCGGATGGTACGTTAAGCCGTAGGTCCCGGTTGCTGTCTATGATCACTTAGACGGCGGTCGTTACACAACCATGTCAGAAGCCTGCTCGGGTCGTTGGACGACTCGGTGTCCCACACGAAAAGAAGAGAAGAAGAAGACCTACCTATGTGCAGTCTAACGAAGTCTGCTGCTTAAACTGATTTTGAAGTTTATGATGATGACGTTGAGGTATTTTAATTATAGTTCATTGTTGTTCATTGTATAAGGAAATATATACGTACTTATCGATAACTTTCTGCTAGCATGTTGTCATGAGCGGCAGCGGGGCGACGAGCGGCGCGGACGGCGGAGACCTGAATCTAACCCCATTATATTCTGCTTGGAGCAGCTCTCGTCCCTCTTCATGAAATATTAAAAATTCAATTGCGCTTCTCTTTATTTTACCCCTCGCCCCCTCGACAGCACCCCCTTCAGCGCCGCACGTAATATGAAAAATACTTAAAATATTCGATAAAACTCACGTATCGTTTTTAATGTGTGTAGATCGCAGGCCATTGACCCCAACTCTAGTGGTTTTCAATATTTTGCTTTATTGATGATAATAATTTGTAGTTTCTAGAAAGTTTCTACAATAGTCAATAATAGAGAAAAATCATTGCAAAAATAAAGTAAGTAAACAAAACTTGGTCCCTTACAGTTTAATTTCATTGGGTTGTTCTTATATTAACGAATACTTAATTTGAACAATTGCTAACATATGCGCTTGTCAGATCCATACTAGAAACGTTACTCACCATACAAAAACCGCTCTTAACGCAGGCCAACGCACCTAGACGCTGTACTAGCGCTGCGTTAGCGCTGGGTCGTGCGTCGAGAGCGGTTTTAGTAGGGATTGGCCTCTAGTATGGACTGATGAATGTAGAAGAAGCGAAAGAAGTATGCCAGGATCGTAGCAAGTGGAAGGAAAAAGTCTCTGCCTACTCCAACGGGAAAGGGGCGTGATTTATGTATGTATGTAGTATGGATGTCTAGCGCATACGATACGATTTCATTATTCTTTATCGTATTTAATAAACTTGATTACTAATAAGTTAGCGCAGAGTTATTTTTGCGCTGAAGAGTGGGATGCCTCAAGTGCAATGAAGGCGCTGTGGGTGCGTGTGCCCAACACCTACTACTATACTGTATACAAGGTGAAAAAATTAACTGCAAATATTTTAAGGGGTGAACCAGCCCATGAAACGAAACAACTTTCCTCCAGGAACAAAGGTCGAAAAACGAGAAAAATTTTGGAACTCCCATACAAATTGACTGTTGGTTGGTAATTTTGTATTGGTGGTGGTCCTAAATTTATTTTTCATATTTCGACCTATGTTTCTTGTGAAAGTTGTTCAGTCTCATGGCTGATTCAACGCTTAAAATATTTGCAGCTAATATTTTTACACCCTGTAGTAGTAGGTGTTGGTGTGTCTCGCGGCCCCTGCGTACGAGTGTCAGCGCGGCGGGCGGCGGGTGTCGTCGGCTGGTTCACGACAAAGGCGCGCCTGCCCTATCTCTGCCGCCGCCGCGCCGCCGCGCCGCACACGCCCGCCACAAGCGCACTTGCAACAAATGTCCATCTCACCCCAACCCCCGGGAAAGGCTACTAGATAAAAAACTACTAAGGCTTAATGCCACCCCGTTTAATCCCGAATGTCAATTTTGTTGTAAGGTCGCAGGTGGAACAGCGACACATCATTATAACATACATACATACACATACATATATCACGCCTTTATCCCTTGCTGGGTAGGCAGAGCGTTAACGATCGTAAAATTGCGGTCGCTATCGCCACGTCTGGCAAGTATTGAGGGCCCCTTCAGTTGATTCGTGTATAACTGTAGTGACAGGTTGTCAGCCTGTCGCCTAAAATTGTAATACAGATGAAACCCTCGAGTCCCTTAGTTGCCTTTTACAACTTCCGCGGGAAGAAATGAGGTGATGCTATTCTAAGCCGGCATCACACGGCAAATCATCATAACTAATAAACTAAAGAGTGTACCTATGAAGTACATTATAAGTATTGTGCTCATTACCCTCGACAGTTGCAAAGCCTCAATTTATTTGCCGATACTGCAGTAACTAAGAATCTGTCATCAATATTCGTTTGGGGAGTGACGTTTCTAGTACGGATCTGACAGACCGCTGCGATATTTTTGCGCTCCGTCGTGCGTCGAGTGTGCGATCCGCCTTATCTGAGTCCCTATTTTGAATTGAAATGAAACTGCTAGTAGCGTTCCTGAAGGACCGTATTGAATGGTTTATTATTCCCGAGTTCGCACACAGAAAGTTAGGTAGGTGTAGTACGTGTAACATCGCTTTCCAGGTAAGGCTAACAATTCACTCGCCTGTACACACGCATTGTACTTATTGTGTATAACACTTGGTAGGTGGGTTATAACAACATTATAGGTATGTATGTACAAAGTATACTTACTCACTCATTGTTTTAACGCTTCGAAATATCGCGGCGCAATTCTAAACAACTCCAATTTTATTGTGTCCAACTTACCTGAAAAAGAAAAAATGGATTAACGTCATTAATAACGAAAATGGAATAAAACAATCGCGCAGTTATTGTGCAAAACAGAGGGGGATATTTATAAACAGGGCAGGGAACAAAGTAGCTGCGAATGATACGAGCCGCCATTGTTGGAGACCTACACCCTATACAATATTCATTCATATTATAATTTATAGGTAGAGTCCAAACTTACAGGTCCGGTAACAATGTTGGGAGATACCGGGTCAGCTACCTATTTAGAAAATAACAAATCAGTCTAAATTACACTTTATAACGTTTTTTTTACGAGTAGTTTAAACGTCTCCTAAATTCATCTTCTTATCTCTTGGGCCAACGAGTCGACAAACAAACCGATTCACCATCACTGGCGCCAGAGTTTTTCAACCGTATTGATATAGACAATAATCAGACAAGATTATGTAAATTACCTACTAGAAAGGTCGCAATTTTATTATGGTTTAGCTTGTTTTCAATTATACAGGATGTAAAAATATTAGCTGCAAATATTTTAGGGGTGAATCAGCACATGAAACCGAACTTTTCCCAAGGAACATAGGTCGAAATATGACCAAAACTTTTGGACCGCCCATACAAATCTACCGACCCACCAAGTAAATTTTTATGGGAGGTCCAAATTTTTATTTCATATTTCTTTTCTATGGGAAATTCTTTGGGGAAAGTTGTTCGGTTTTATTGGCTGATTCAACCCTTAAATTTATGTCGTGGTCCGGTGCGGCGGTGCGGCCGCGCGCTGCGTGGCCCCGCACGGCGCGGCGTGCCCGGCGCCCGCTGCCCGCTCAGACACGGGCGGATACTAAAATCCGGCATTTTGCTAAATGCCTTATCGCATATTCCGATTCTCGTGCGATCAGCAATCGGCTGTGGGATTTTCGAGATTTTCGGCTCCCGGACAGCCCCAGGCCTTGTTAAGAATCCCGCCGACTAAATGCCTGAAATTTGAATTCGGCTGGTAACCGCCGGAACGAGATATGCGGATCGTCCGGAGAGACAAATTCGGAATTATCTGATTATCTATTAGAGGATTTTGTTAACTCCTAATAGTATAAGTTGCGCAAAATATTTCAATACTCGCCGCAGTATATACAATGTAACATATCGGTTAGGAAACAGACCGACAATATAATTAGTTGCGTGATCGTTTAGCGAGTTTATTCACGTGGGTAATGAATGTAGCACGTTATAATGTAATGTTTATTTCATTCGCAAATTATTGTAGCTAAAACACAAACTAAATAAATAAAAATGTGTCACGCAACACTCGAATAAAACTCTAATCTTGATTGGATTAATTACGATGTACTCGTAGCTAGTAGGTAACTAAGTATAATGTGTTTTTGGATTGGTGTACGATGTGAAATTATGTGAATTTTACAAACTAGTCCTCGTATTTATTTATTTTATGTATCCTAAAATACCTATGACTAGAAACCATTATTAATCTAGCAATTCAATTGTTTTGATGAAAGCATACTACGAGTACTTTTACTCCCTACTTGGTTATGGAGTCATCTTAGGCACTCCGCACACTATAGACGAAACAGTCGCAAGACAGATAGAGATGTGCCCTCGCCCAAAAAATTTCCCGCGTTTCGGAGAAACAAAATAAAAGTACTATTGTAGGTAAAATATTGTTTTTTGTAAGGATAATAGCGTAAATCGTACGTGTGTGCGATCCGTTTCAATTTTATTATGAATGGAGGCATAATCTTTACAAAAAAAATGTTTTTTACTACACTACAATTTTTATTTTGTATTTCCAAAAACATTTTCAGCTTTTTTGTATGTTCCCGGACAACAGGAATTTCTTATGGGTATATCCCCATTCGGGCTTTATTTCGGGCTGCGGCTCGTCTCTATCTGTCTTGAGGCTGTTTTGACTATAGTGTGCGGACGGCCTTATGGGCAGTTTCTGAACGGGGGAGTGTGTTTAAAGGCGCTATATCGTTTTTCTACAAAATTTTTGAAAATTGTGTTTGTAAACACGCGATTTAGTCGAACATATATTTAAATAAAAAGTCTATTATGAAAATATTGTCATTTTAATTTGTAACCTGTATCAAAAAAGCGAAACCTAAACAACTAACTCCAAATTCGTGAATAGACCTTAATAAAGCGTATGTTTTGAAGTTTTGGTGCGTTGTATAAAATATTTTGCTTTTACTCATAAATAAAAAGTATCAATAAGAATAAAGTGCATTTAGTACATTTTTCAATTCAATTCAAAAATATCGTTTTTAAATTATTATGTATGTAGGCATTTTGGCCATAATACCTCGCCTTTAATATATTTTTGAGGAAGTTGTACTTAATCCAATTACAAAAAAAAAAAATATCATTGTCAAACACAGTGAAAATCACCATTTTATTTCGTGCAATGACACTCCGGCCCTCAGTCGGTAAGATGGCGTCTCGACCAGCGTAACTATCACTGCTGCTGCTGCCGCTGGTATCATGAAGGTCAAGTTACGCTGGTCGTGACACTATCTAAGCGATAGGCCGGACAAAATCTCATATTCTCATACTTCTTATATTGGCTGGTGTGAAGTGTGATCACAATGCTAAATAACTTTTTAGCGATCTTTAAATAGTTATAGTGTCAGTACATTTTGGAATTGGCGAAGTATGTTCCAATATTGACAAATTTACAACAAAGGCGGAGATTCACAATCTCAACCTCAGAAACCGCAAGGAACTACGCGCGCCACCCACTAGACTTGTCAAATCTAATAACTGCCTACACTCCATAGCACCAGGGTGTACAACAAAATCGGCGGATCGCACACTTGACGCACGACGGAGCGCGAAAATATCGCAGCGGTCAGTCAGATCCATACTAGAAACGTCACTCCCGATACTAAAACCGCACTCGACGGATGACACTGCGATAGCGCTGCGTCAACAGCGTTTGAGCAGTTTTAGTATGGGGATTGACATTTCTAGTATGGATCTGCCAGACCGCTCCGTCATGCGTCAAGTGTGCGATGCGCCATTCCATCTAACCATTTATTATAAAATCACGTAATTTCAGGTAAATTTTTGGTCAGTCGATCGTCCTTCTAGTCCATATCCTAGTCCGTCAAGTCAACGTCAGTCTGTCAAAGTCCACTAACCAGCCAGTAGAAAGAAGCCGCAGAAAAGATTCTCCAACATCTTCAACATAAAACATTCAACGGGTACAATATGGATATTGTGGTTATTTTTGATTAAAATTTGTAACCAAACTAAACCAATATGTGCTCAAGGGGGAATTTAGTCCGTTAAAGATTTTTTTGCCTGCATGCTGCCCTAGTCTAAACTAATACCTACTCAATGAAAAAATAAATAAATAGAGATATTGTTTACCTAATGATAATTAATATATTTTAATAGTAAACATTTTATATTTATGAATAAATGTTTGTATTGTATTGTTGAATACAACTTTATAATTCTGAATATTTTTCAGGCGTTTTCGCCATTGTATGGAATATGACAACTTGGGTGGAAAAACTATTAACTAGTTTAGGCACTTATATTGAAACGTTTGGAACACAGCGTATTAACTACCTACACCTTTGCTAGAGAAATCCGACTCCAGTAACAAACAACAGAACTTTAGCGAAGTGTATGTACGTGCAATATACACCCTACAAATAACATTTTAGACCAAGGCCTAATTCACACTTAACGCACAATCAAGCGCTAAAATAACGCATCCGTAACGCGACGGTCTGTCAGATCCATACAATAAACGCCAATCCCCATTCTAAAACCGCTGATGCGCCAAAATAACGCAGATGCGTCGACAGTCGTTGAGCGGTTTAGTATGAGGATTCACATTTTTAAACGCGCCGTTATTTTAGCGCTGCGTTGTGCTTTCAGTGTGAAAAAGGCCTAAGAACAAAGGGTCCATAGCTGGCTTTTATATTAGGACAATAGTCCCCCGATGTCCTTGCTAACTGACTGCGCGCACACCCAGCAGTCTGCGCGCGGAAATGACACGTCTGTCACTATCTTCACTCGCCGACAGTGAAAAAACTGCATTCAAAACATTCCCAATTGATGGCATATTCAAACAATAGGTCGTTGCTGGGACTGTTGCTTATATTCACCACTACTACGGCAGCCAGTGATTTGCACACGTGCCTTCTAATTGGTTCCACAGTAACACCATGCCGGCTTGTTTCACAGGTAAAAGCGACTGAAAGCCGTCACTGAAATATTTACATAACGCTCGGAAGCGCAATCAGCAGTATTCTTTGCCGAAACTAGATATATGTGACATGTAGCGGAACAAACAACAACACTACGCCTATTCATGGCTATAACCAATTACCAGAAAACAGACTTGTGTCCCGGTTTTTTTTTTCATTACTATCGTTGTTGGCTGACTATCTTACACACGAAAATAACTGGCAACAGTGAAACGTTCACACGTACAATGCGAGTGTACGAAAAGCAAGGGAAAAGTGTACCAGACGAATGGGTCATGCGGAACGCCAAACAAACCATCGCAATGACATACCCCGTGCATACAATATGAGCGTATACATTATTTCGCATTACGTAATACTAAAATTGTCTAAGCACAGCACCCCTGGTGCCTAAACCGCGCACACACAGGCGCGGCGCTCGCACGCACACAGACGCGCCCGCCTGCACCCCACACCGTCACTCCACAGGGTGTACTACCTACACCCAATTTGGGTTCGACTGGGTAATTAACCACAGAAAACGGCTTGACTTTTAGACACATCTAAAGAAATTTGCAAATACAATCAATTGAACTTGTATGTATGTTCGAAAGTAGAATCTCAGTAGTGAAAAGTGGGTGACTCATTATCAGAATTAGGCATTTCGAGCTCTTTTGTTTACGCAGCCAAAATGTCATTTTTAAAATGAAACGTGCAGAATTGCATTCGAAAAAAGAAAATGAAAAAACAATATCAACCAAACGGGGTCTTCTTGCTGAAATTCGGGTGGGAATATTAAAATCATGCTGTGTTGCGGGGAGGCGCGCCGGCCGTCTATTTGTTTTGCCATAGCTTTGTCGGGCTAGCGACATGCAGGTCATTAATTGTTGTGAACGCTAGCTCCTAATCGATAGCGCGCAACGTTCGATTCTAGTTTATATTAATGCTATTTGTGCTGACCGTACTATCTGTCTCTTGTAGCCAGCCAGCGACAAAGCGAACCCATTTTCTGTGGAACCACTGGAAAGCTGATGATCTTATTACATTTTACTGGCAACTCACCCGGCGGCTCCACCTGCTGATAACTGTTTACCCGCGGGAATATGATATCTCCCTGCCCACGGCGAAAAAACTCAAGTTACGGGAAAATGCCCTACCCCAACGAGAAAATGTGTAGGACCAGGTGACTACTAGGCAAACTCCCTGCTAGTAAGGAAAAAAAGATTTTTAAATTAAAGTAGTTCCAAGACTATCATCATTAACTTGTACGTCAAAAAAAATCTCTCTTTATAACAAAAAACCGATAGCCCTACAATAACAGCTACGGTCTGAGTAAATATTAAAAAATAAAAATCAGTATCGAGCTGAATGTCGTTAGCTGAGAGGAGCAAAGAATAACCAACGAATGAAGTACTCATCTCGGAAGAGCACCAATTACAGCCCTATCAAAAATAATGGTTCCGACGCAATTCTTGGTCCTTTTACCACTCCAGCAATGTAATGTTAACACAGCTACAGACAAACAAATCGCAAACTGCTAAAAGGATAGGTAAACCAAGCGACGGCAGCGTTCAATAAAAAATACGTACTAAGCTTTGGAACGCAAAATATGTTCATGCAAATATGAAGTGGAACGAAACAAGACGATGCGCTACGTAAAACCCAATAACATTTTTGTATCACAAAGTAAAATATTATCTAGACTAAACACGAGAAAAGGTAACATGTCAACAAAATTCTTTCGATTGTCCTCCCTTGTTGCATCAAACAATGTTATTTAGAAAACTTCTTAACTTCACTGTAACTCGTTGTTGCTTTATTGTTATGAAATTGTTTGTTACCAAGATTTCAAAACTCGCTTGTGTATATGTAAATGACATATTCTGAACAAATGTAAACTTTCTTTGTTCTCGAATGCTGATTTGCGGTAACATCGCATTTGTTTTTCAGAACACAACTGTTTAGTGAAAGCTCATTAGTTTAATATTACCTTGTATTCGCAGCCAATTGTATTGTGGGAAGAGAAGTGTTTATGTTTATACACAAATCATACCTCATACTGATTTTCAGGATGATTGATTACATGACCTTTGCTAGGAACTGCTTACTTATAAGTCTGATTCTTAAAAAAAAAGAAATTTGTTGTAACTTCTAAGTTTTACACTCCCTTACTAAAAAATTATGAACGAAAAGAGAGTTCTTGAGATATGCTATGCGAGGAACAAAGGAAAAATATTCAAAAATTGCTAAAATTAAAAATAAGAATATATTTTATCGACAGTTGGATTCCTTGATACCTACCTCCCTGGTTGCTAACGATGTTGTACCGCGCTACATTTTTCGATACAGTTTTAGAAATTTTGTAGTACCTATAGTTCATACCGTATAGTAGAGGTACACACAGGGTAAGAGGAGCAAGGGTCTGGCGCTGATTTCCGTCCGAACCCGCTTGGGCGGCGGCGGTCGCGGTCGCCGGCGCGAGATTGAATCCGGCCCTGCGAGGACGTCATCACAGCCTCACCACTCACAACCACGACGGAAACATTCTACCATCACTTGCACCAACGAAACTTCACGTCTTAACTATCCTACTGATATCATAAATGCGAAAGTTTGTATGTTATTTGTTACTCCTCCACGCGAAGTTTGGCATAAAGATTCCGTAACTTCCCACACAAGTTTTCTCGGGATAAAAACTGTCCTATGTGCTAATCCAAGTTACCCTCTCTCTATAGTGGATCGCACACTAATAATTATAGCTCATTCGCTTAAATAGTGTCGCGACCAGCGTAACTTGACCTCAATGCTTCGTATGGACACGTACTGGCAGTTACGCTGGTCGTGCCGTGACGCTATATACAAGCGAATCAAGTATAGCACCAAACCAAATATTTGTTGGTTTTTACACATCACACCTACTACAGATTTCCTGGAAGGTTTGTATTTAATTATGATATAATTACTTGCTAGATTGCAACACTGCGCGATTCAGTTGATAATAAGTATTTCTTAGAAGTTGTTGTTTTGTAAAACAAAATATAACTAAACTGTCGCGGGTCAAACTATACCAGGTGTGTACCTAAAACACTACAACTGTGGAGCCTGTGTTAGGAAACATACATACGAGAATACTTACGTCTTTTTCTCGTTTACCAACTTAGCTCCCATAAAAAAAGGTGTTCAGATTCATGGTATGATCGATCATGCCTGCTTAAAAACCGGATTGATCTTATAGATAAAAATGATAAACCAAAATAATTCGATTCTCTTCCCTTTAAATAAAAGTAAAATTTTACTATAAAGCTGTATTAACAACTGGGTTTATCGGGTCGTACGTAGACTCGGAGTCCCGCAAGACCGAAGAAGAATAGCACGAGCAAACACACGGGAACTGAACTAGTTGTATTTATTCGCGTGATCAACAATTGCGTTATTAGACGAAGTTAGATATTATAAAAACTCATTATAATTTATAGCTGTTTCATTGTAATATAATTAAAGGAATAATCACTTTTTATAAAACATTATATCGAAGGCTTACATAATAAAGGTAGAACCGGGTACGATGACTACTTCTGAGAAATAAGTGTTGGAAATAAAAAGGGGCGACGTAGGGGGAAGCCTATAATAGGCTTATAGAAAAAGTAAGAACATTCCTGAGTCTAACAGACACTGTATTCAATAATAAATAACTAAGTATAACAGCTTGGAATGTTTAGTACATCAATGGAATTTATATTGTGCAATAGTGGAATTAAGCTGGGTTTATTGTGATGAACGATTAGGGTTTGTTGAGGTAACCGATTTACTAAGCCGAGGCCTTCAATGTACAGGAGAGATACATAAGAGCTGGTTCAATTTATTCTATTAACTTGCAATGCAACTGACTGTATAGTACCGGCACTATATCCTTTTTATCTTTACTTTCTTTCCGATATGAATATGACTCAATAATGGTAGAAGTGTCATATGTGGCAACCGGTGGTGAACACGAATGCTTTAAGGGATCTTAGGGATTAGGGACTTCGCTGACTTGTCCATCTGTCGCTGTTCAGGACGTGTCTCATAAACCGTTAGAGGTAGTAAGATTGGAAAGTTGACACAGATGATGTATTTATATTTCCGATATAACAACAAATATTAAAGCTTGAAAAATACAAAAAAACGTGATTACTTCGCCGTTTTTACAGGTAATATTTCAGAACTGTTCCGTGAACAAATCCGACTCTCACTTCATCGAATCATTACTAATCCTTTAAAGTTAAAGTCAAATTATTTATCCAAAGTAGTAAATTTTACATTCTACCTTTTCATTGTCTAATGTAGGACACATTTTTCTATTTCTTATAACAATTTTATGAACCTAGTGCAAACGCGGCTCAGGTGGACTAAAAACTTTAAACTAGCCCCTAACGCACTGCCTCGGGGCTGGCCAAGCTAACCAAACAGCATGTAACGTGTGGTAAACAAAATCAAGTTATTGTCAAGACAAAAAAAATTGTGATACATGCGTATACTTTGTTTTGGATAGGCAATGGCAGTAGTAAGAGGACAGGAGGCAGCCCTGGCGGTGCGCGGGGTCGGGCGGCGGCGGCGGCGCGCCCTGCAGCGGCAAATCTAAATTCATGAGAGCGGGCGTGATTAGAATGACGGTGGTTTACGCATGTATGCAACATCGTTAGATAAAACGCACATCTATCGCCAATTTAATTGTTTATCGCCCGTTATGATACCCCCAGCTTGAATAACGAGACAACTGCGCTAATGTTTTGGTGCATTTAATAATTTAATCTAACAACGGTTTGAATAATTAGGCGTAGTGCGGGTACTTCCTAATTTGGAAGTCATTATAAGTCACAGTAAAGGGGAAAAAGGTTGCGAAAGTTGTCTATGTCTATATTAGCAGGGTGTTCCTGTTTAAGTAGTCCAAAGAAAAAATCAAGAACACCCTTATCTACCAATCTGAAATAGGTATGCTTTTTAAATTTTGAAAAAAGAAAATTTGGACACTCCATACAAAATGCTCTATCAGCCAGTACTATTAGTATGGCAGATCCAATTTTTTTTCTTCGAATATTCCAGATTGTTAGCTAAGGGTGTCCAGAATCTAGATATATATACCCTTTATAAGTTTTTAAGAATGTAAAGATATTTCTATTTAAGGTATCAACCCACACTGTTCGTATTAACCTTTAGAAAACCCTGTTTATTAGCTTCAAGTTTTTTGTTTCTATTTCTGAATATAAATGCTTTCAGAGTTCATTGACATGCAATATCCTAGACTAAACAAAACTTTATTTTTCTGCTGCTTATGGCGGATGACCGGAGGGATCCAGGTGGTGTCGGGAAAAGGGTAGCTACCCGCCTGGCCGGGTGTTGTGGCCAGGGGACCGACGGGTCCACCTGGATTGGATTAGAAGTTGTATATATGCGTTGCGCGGTGAACACTACGATACCGCGTTTCAGGCCCATTGTTCTGTCACGTGGCGCCATCTCTCCGATATGTTGAGAACTCCTGTTTCATCTAGTATGCTTATAAACCACTTGAGTGAGCTTCATGTTGTAGCCACCAGAGGTCGCTACAGTACTCCCCCTCAAGACCGGAGGTCGATACCGTAAGCGAGCGTAGTGGGGCTGATGACGTCATTGTAGCGTGATGATGCAGTCTGGCTTGGCGAGGCAGAGTAGGTTTCAAATGTCCACGGTGAGTCGGGATGAGGATGGAAGACCAATGAAGCTGCCGGTCCTGGTTCCAATGTCCACGGTGAGTCGGGATGATGAGGAAGACCAGTGAAGCCGCCGGTGCTGTGACTGTGGTAGTTGCTGGTGACGTAGTAGTTAGCTCCGTGCTGTAGTGGTTGCTGCGTGGTTGAAGGTTGCGAAGTCCATTGTAGGGGTCACCAATATGGCGGGTGACAGGAAGAATCCAGGTGGTGTCGGGAAAAGGGTAGCTACCCGCCTGGCCGGGTGTTGTGGCCAGGGGACCGACGGGTCCACCTGGATTGGATTAGAAGTTGTATATATGCGTTGCGCGGTGAACACTACGATACCGCGTTTCAGGCCCATTGTTCTGTCACGTGGCGCCATCTCTCCGATATGTTGAGAACTCCTGTTTCATCTAGTATGCTTATAAACCACTTGAGTGAGCTTCATGTTGTAGCCACCAGAGGTCGCTACATGCTCAAAGGATTTCAAGCAATAGACCGTCTTCCAAGAAATCTTTTAATATCTTGTTGATTGTGACAATATTTTTTTGAACAAGACGCATTTTCAACTATAATAGTCAATATTTTGAAAATTTTTATTAGTTAATTACTAGTATGCCGAGTGATGCCGGCTTAAAATAGCATCTCCCATTTCTTTCCCGCGGGTATCGTCAAAGGCGATTAAGGCAGGGTTTCCAGTGTATTACAACTTTAGGCGACAGGCTGACAACATGTCAGTGCACCATGAATTATCTGAAAGATCCCTCAATATTTATTAGACATGTCGATACTTACCCTACCAGGGATAAAGGCGTGATATGTGTTTGTATGGATGTAGTTATGCTCAGGAGCCCTTTTTTGTAGTTTCCTATGCAAAAGTATACTACTGATTGTTCTATTCACACAAGGCCTAATCAATTCACTAAAATGTATATTCTTGGTCTTACAAGATTCGAGAAATAGGAAACGAAAGTGGTAGCAGTTGCGGGCTTCCGAAAGTGGAATTGAATTTGCTCCACGTACTATGGAAGCGTGAAGTTTTGAAAGGTTATTTTGTGAAATTTGAGATATCCGCTTCAAAGTGGCAGGCGATCTTCAATCGGGATTTGCTGTTCTCGACTACCTCCGTCGAATAGAATTGCGAGTGTTCGGATAGCGAATTAACCCGGATTCAATTGCAGGCTTATCAATTTATTAAAAGCATTGACGTAAGCGCACCGCAACCAGCAAATGGGACGGCAGTCGAAGCTGGATCGATAATATCCGCCTGTAATAACCACATATCCGCGAGGCGGCGCGTGCGACGCCCGCAGACCGAGGGGGATTCAGACCGAACGAACGAACAGAATGAAGACGTGCAAAACTCGTCGCAATGAGAAGTTTTCAGGCTGATAGCGACATCTGTCTAAATCAGGTGACGCTTTTGTATTTTTAAGATTGAGGGATTATCTGTTAAGTTAGGCGAACGATAAAAAAACTATTAGTCTTGTCTATGGGTAATCGCTGCAGAGCTTTTACCATTTTGTCTTTTGCACGACTAACACCTACTATGAAGTAAACGAACCGATTAATAATTTCCCAATACACTTGTGGCTCTAATACAAGAGGAATGTATAAATAAATAAAACTACTAATTTAGTCAAGAATAGAAGAAGTACTTTTTGTTCTACCAAGAGGTTACCTCTTACCCAACCAAGTGTGAAAGCGCTTTCTAAAATATTCAACCAGGATAATATAATGCCATTTTTGTTGGTATGTTTTGATGCCGTAGGTCTAGCATACGATAATCTAATATGTCTTACAGCTGCGACTTTATTTGCCCCCACTCAGGCTATGGTGCGGTGTCTCCCTCTGCTACATTTCCTTGATCTGAGCCGACGACAAACGTATTTATTAACGAATTGCCATCCAATTGCTATTGAAATGATGTAAACTATTGGACTTCATTCTCCGGGAATTAGAACGGAGGCCGGGCAATCATTCTATGACAAACGCATGTTTTTGCGGTATATTACCAGATGTGGCTTTCGAAAATAAATTTCGAAAACCAGATAATATCAGATAAACGGTACACGTTGCCGCATCAAGTCGCAGCTGTCACAGGTTGTCATTTTGTATGGCGATATCGTTCGGTGATTTTGAGGAACGGAAAGTTTTTTGGATTGTCGGGCGTTGATCAAATAATTTAGTGGACTTATTCGCTATCGACAAAAAAATGAAAATTGCCATCAATTATGTTTCCGTTCCCCGATTTAATGTAAGTATATGTACCCGGATATATAATAGAACAAAACCGGTTCATTTGTTTTGAATAAAAGTTAACATAGATATTAATAAGATAAGATATTAAAGAACTATCTCAAGAAACCATCGTACTTGACACATACATATATCACGCCTTTATCCCTTCCGGGGTAGGCAGACCGTTAACGGCCTTAGTATTTAGGCCGCAGACCTCTTAGTATTTTTATACAAAATATCGTTTTATAAAATAGCTCATTGTATATTAATAAAATATGAATATTTCGAAAAACTATAAATGGAGTAACTATGGCGCACACTTAACGCACGACGGAGCGCTAAACCAACTCAGCAGTCTGTCAGATCCATACTATAAACATCACTCCCCATACTAAAACCGCACTCGACGGTCGACACAGCGATAGCGCTGCGTCGACAGCGGTTGAGCGGTTTTAGTACGGGGATTGACGCGTAGCGCCTTGCTACGACGCTACGACACCCAGGTTCTTCGCGCGCGCCTCGCTACGAGTAGACGGGGCAATTGACACGCAAAAAATACAGAGTGAAAAAAAATTTGGCGCATCGCGAGTTGACGCACGACAGAGCGCTAAAATATCGTATCTTCAGATCGTCAGATCCATACTAGAGATGTCAATCCTCGTACTAAAACCGCTAAACCGTTGTCGACGCAGCGTTATCGCAGGGACGTCCGTCAAGTGCGGTTTTAGTATGGTAAGTGACGTTTCTAGTATGGATCTGTCAGACCGCTGCGGTATTTAGCTGTCCGTCGTGCGTTAAGTGTGCGATGCGCCTTCGCTGCAAATATTTTAAGGGGTGAATCGTTGCACAACCATGTCAGAAGCCTGCTTCTTGTAGAAGGCGGTTGGAAAATTCTGACACTAGGGATCATTGGGCCGTTGGACAACTCGATGTCCCACACGAAAAGAGAGAGAAAGAAAGGTGTTTACGAATAAACAAAAACTGAAATGCCACGTCGCCGCATCAACGATTTCGAGGTTTTCGATTGTATTGAGGCGGTCGCGAACCGCAACCACGTCCGGTGCGTGTGGTGCGCCTTGTAGCAGCAACCAGAGCAGCGATATTAATGCGGGCCGTCGTGCCCGGTCGGCACTTATCGATGTTTGTTCCCGCATGTTCTGATTGCATTGTCCCCCGCGCCGTGCGGCCGTCGGGAGAAGCGACGAACACACATCCAACTAGACGCCCCATGTGCTAATTTCTTCAAACAAACGATTCGTATGTCGTGTGATGCCGGCTTAGAATAGCATCACTCCACATTCTTCCCGCGGGTGTCGTAAGGGAATCGAGAGTATTGGTGTATCACAATTTTTATGCTGACAACCTGCACTATAGTGATACACGTATTTTCTTAAACAAACTTGGAAAACAATCCTCAATTTTGTCAGACGTGGCAAAAGCGACCGTATTCTTACGGCTGTTAACGCTCTGCCTACCCCGCAAGGGATAAAGGCGTGATATATGTATGTAAACAATTAGTTCTGAGATCTAGGGGTCGCACACGACTTTCCCAAAAGCGATGCTTATTATTGGTTATTGTCTCATGAACAATTCGTCCACTCCTTAAAATATTTGCAGTTGATGTTTTTACATCCTATATACCACATGCATGTATGCACGTCGAGACTCTTTCTAAGAAAGTAAACACTGTGAGACTTCAATCCGGTACAGTTCAATACTACTAGCTAGCTGTGGTATTGAACAAGAATTTTTGTTAAAGCTAGTATTGTATAGGTAAGCACAATGCAAAAGATGAAAACACTTCTATGAACGCAGAAAAGAAAACTTGCGACATGAATCCGCTTAGTAGCCACGCTAGTATAAAAGAGGCGGAAAACGGCACTTTTGAATCCCTAAATAAGAGAGGTATCGATAAAACTCGATTTCGAATCACTATCGATACAGCGAGTGGCGGAGTCGGGTACGGTACGACAAAGCGGGGCTAATCAGGCGCATTTGTTCGACAAACCGGCACCCCCCCCATCTGCGCCCCCTCCTGAGACCCCCTGAGCACGAGCCGCTCACCCCGGCCGCCCCCCCCCCTACACCCCGCGTCATGCAGATAATTAACAGGACCTATCTATTGTCGCGCTGTCCATTTTCTATTGCTTTTTAATGCCCTGTTATGTTAAGTACCTACCTGATGAAGAAATTGGCGCCACTACATAGGATATCTGCTCTACATGTGACCTACAGTGTGCGTTACTAATTCTACATCGTCTTTTTAAAGTTGCTTCGTGAATTTGGTGTCGAAAAAATAGCGATTTATAAAAATAACTCGAGATCAAAAATAGGAGCGAAACGCGAGCAAAAGCTCATGTAACAAAACGGCACCGTTCGTCGAAGAAATCAAAAGTATTATTTACCAAGAGGGGCGCGAGAGACGAGACATAAAATTCGCATAAATTATTAATGCCGCCATTACGGCGAGCGGGCTCGACGATCTCGCCCCGGAAAACTACGCGTCTAAATATTTAAGCGGAGACGTTATATGTATTGCAATTTTCATTAATGATTAACAAGGATTTCAGGTGGGGTGGGACCGCCTTCGTCGGTCAGACAAACACCCATACATAAGTTATGTCAGCAATGCGCTTCTATTCGGCTGCTAATCTAAAGGGAGTACTAATACGCTGAGCTATTCATATTGTATGAGAGCGCGGTCGCCGAGCGTGTAGTATATTTATTGCATCATTATATTTGAGCCGATGCATCGACATTGGGTACACCTGTACCACGCACGATACTACGCTGTTACTTGCTTCCTCACTAAAATAAATACAAATACTCTCTGTGAAGCACACTCAACTCTTACTCTTTTTCTATCGACAGTCTGGAATTTTAAGCATACCTACAGGAATCCAAAAAGCACAAATTATGCCTCTGACATGTGTACCTATGTATCGATCGAGTGGTATAAGACTTTTAAGTAATCAACATTCATTCGGCCAAATGTGACCAGATCAAACGTTAATTCGTCAAAATGGCAAATAATTAAACGTTCATTCCATCACTAGTTCTGCGACCCAGTGACTTTCAGAAAGATGTACGGGATTCGAACCCAACAACTTGTCGAAAGCCCAAGACTCTTGACTGGTAGACAATAGAGGCAGGAATGGGATTGCCATGTTTTACAATAATTAATAAATAAAACATGAGAGATATACAAAATAATTATAAAAAAATATGGAAATAAATTATTCGAAGCTTTTAATAGCTATTCATTTCTTTCTATACCTATGCCTAACGGGCATAATAATTTTATTCACATGTGAAGCTCATTGTTCGAAATAATCATATTATTATAGAAACTAATCGTGCAGTAATTGGTTCGATTGAAGGCAAAAAGGAATACTAATAGCATATTAAGTAAATATTGCTACATTTAACCACCTGTATTGTTGCTATATTTAAAAAGCCAATGGCATATGGTTGATGTGCTGCTGATAGTTAATAAAATAAACGAAATTCCGGTTATACTGAATTCAATGTTTAGTGAAACACCTCCACACTCACTTGTGAATAGAGAGCAAAACGATGAGCGCGGGTGTGTTGGTGCGCATCATAAATGGGGAGATAGGACGCACGACGCCGACTGCCGGCTGCCGAGAGCGAGGCCTGCCATTCTTATTTGAAGCCAGAGACATTAGTCCGATTAATTCATTCGCCGTCACAGAGGTCCTTTGAACACCGTCTCCCGCTATCGCACGTCGATAGCTCAAACTTTACACATAGAGCGACAATGCGAACTTCGCATCGCCATCAGCCAGCGACAATGCGACTGCAGTGACGTCCACTCAATGACGGCCATTGTCCCTCTGCTTCTGTTTCACCAGTTCACCCCTCCAAGTACTTGATAACCGAAATTAAAACTACCTTTGATACAATAATTTGAAAATCTCTAAGATGGCTTTTCTGGTTTTTTCCCAAATTTTAACGCTTAATAACTGATTTTTTATACAAAAACCCAATATAAAGGTTTTTCAATCGTGACATTTCTAGGATCACAGAAATAATCAGAAAAGTTTTCTTTCCAACAGCGATTTCATATTATAGCTGATGTTATAAATAATTCTCTCTGAGAATTTTATACTTTCCTACACTATTTTTCCGAAGGCCATGTACTTAAACGTGCAAGAGTTTTCTATTTCAAGTTGTAACAGATACCTATACGTGGAAGTGAAATTGAAATACTAAGCAAATTACACGTCAATATTCAGACTCGAAACGGTATTGACGTTGTTCCTGTATTGTGCACTAGTATTACGTAGGTGTGGAGGTAGTCGCAAATACAAATCGTTATTTGCCTTCAATCAGTTTCTACGTTTGCAGGTATTAGGTAGGTACCTACAATTTCCAGGGCATTCTCATATTTGCCGCTAATTAAGACCCTTATGGAGTGGCGGTAGGCGGTACAAGCGAGCATACAATATGAACTCAACCACATGATAGTCTGTAACAGAAACGATTCGATTAACTATTCGAACGCAAGCAACCGGGTTTTGCATACTTCTTTATTACTTATGTGTACATTGTAATGTGTGTCGTTCGTTCAAAACTAAAGCGGTTGAAAAGTTCTGACACGTTCACTTCAGGGTACATTGAACGACTCGGTGTCCAACACGAAAAGAGGAGAGACTATCTAACCACCTAATAAATAGGTAGGTAATGTGCTACAAGTAATAAACAAACGGTGCAGCTAGTAATTCCAAAATTGGAGCTGCTAGCCACCGAACACACATTCATATGATAGCGGTATTAGGCGGGCCTACACGCGCTGGTTATTCAATAGCATAGGATCGATTAAGTATGAAATTGTAGAGCCTCGTCCGAACGAAATTCGTTGGAGGTTTGAGCCTCTGCGAGTCGCCGAGTCGATGTAGGCACCAACTATACCTTTAGTATCCACTCGTTGCATAAACGCGCCGACATAGGAATAGGAGGCATTGTGTGCGAATTCACGCAAACACTGAGAGTATGGGGAGAATTTTGCAATTCAATTTCATTTCATACATCCGTCTAGCTAGCGCGGAGAGAAACGAACAGGATACGTCCTGATGTATGGTCTTAATGCATACCTATATCTAATTTATGTTGAACGTCAATTGACTGTTAAGTACCTTTTCAGCAAGTAAATGATGTTTTATTGCACCTTTTGTATAACGAGACTTCAATGACACCTCCCCCGCAGTAAATAATGTTTTTATAAAAAGATATGCTCGGCAGCAGCGATAGGTGCTGAATTTCGTCGTATGATGTAGCAAGGTGTCCTACATCTTCTATTAGATTGTTATCTATCAAAGACTTTCGATATGGCCAGAAAACTTGTTCTAAGCATAGAGCGAAATGAGGAAGGATAGTGAATATGGATAAGTAATTGTGAAATTTTAAAACGGTATCCTCACACTAAGAGCGTCGGTGGCCAAGTGGTTAAGACACTGGTCTTACAATCGTGAGACCCGAGTTTACCTAAGTGTTTTTACTTACGTACATTTACCGACTACTCTTACGGTGAACGAAAAACATCGTGATGAATAAAAAACGACACGCGTTCAAGGTGTGTCAAACTTCTTGTGTTATGATCCTAAGTCTAAGAGTATACTATCATCAGCATCATTTCAGCCGTAAGACGTCCACTGCTGAACATAGGCCTCCGCTAAAGAATTAAATTTTTCAGCATTTCCGCGCCATCAAAGAGAAGAGGATACTAACATTTCGAGAAACGGTAGAACGCAGCCAGCTGTTGGACGCTGGATTCTGATTGATGGGCGGATTGTCTCATGCCAGTCCACGCCTAACAAAGCTCTCTACCGACTTAATGGGATCATTCAGCGCGACTTCTACTCCACAGGTACCTTGAAGCATCTTCAAGTGAGGTTGTTATTGCAGACCACCTCAATTACGATCTTAGCTCGTCAGGTAGCTGATGGAGTCTGTCAGTTATACTAAGTGCTCCTTGCCCGGGATACCAAAATCTATTAGAACATGCATGCCTACCTTGCCCCTTGTGCCCCTAGACTTAGATTAGTTTTGAGTACGGGCACGACTACATTAGCGATAGCGTTTGACTGATGAGATCTGAAACTGCCATTGTTCGAATCAACTCTAATAATTTGGAGTGGTGTCTCCCAACGAAACCGTCGGCTTCGTGGATGATTTTCAAATTTCAAGAGAGCGTTGCTGCGTTTGGCATTTCAATCTCAAAAGGCCGCCTATGCATAGAGAACTAAAATCACTAATACATTTCGGGCGTAGCATGAGAAAGTGGATTAAGCGCTAGGTGTGTGTACATTAGGCCGAAACCGCTACAGATCCAACATGAAGCCGGACTAATTCGTAGCTCCAGACCGGGCCTAGTGCAGTGCGCTTGCGTTAACAAATCAAGTTTGCTGCGCCGTATCCCTTGATAATTTGTTCTAATTGAAATTCAAGTCATTGACATGGCCAACGGTCGTAATCAAATTTCTCCAAGCACACTATCCGGCCGGACTATTCCGAACGTCTGTTTTGACGTGGCTGCATTTTAGTATGTAGTTATGTACATCAGATTGTGGCTGGGTGGTTTCGTCGATGATTTCATTTACTTAGTCGTCAGTTTTTCTGATTCTTTCAGTTCACGTTAGTTCTTTATTTCATCTGTGGAAGGTATGCCGGCCCTCTCGGTGAGACTTTCAGTCTTCTTCTATATAGTGTGGGACACAGAGTCGCTGAAGATACCGGTCTATCTATCCGCATGCAGCGATACTGTGTTCCCTGTATTAAAAACATTTTGCTACTCGGTTGCCGATCCACCAACCGTGGGATACTTATTAAAATATTATTATGTTTTTATATTATGAGATTTTGACGGGGGTGTTTTCAGAAACTCACGACATTAAAGACAATTGAGTGTTTCCGCAGTAACTGGTTCGAGCTTATCTATGTATATTCCAAAAGTCTGTGGATTCGTACCTACGATGTGCGTCAATTTAGAGTTTGTGATTAAACATCGCAAAAATGCACCAACGCGCATCGCACACTTGACGCACGACGGACCGCTAAAATATCGCAGCGGTCTGTCAGATCCATACTAGAAACGTCACTCTCTATACTAAAACCGTTCAACCGCTGTTGACGCAGCGCTATCGCATTGTCATCCGTCGAGTGTGGTGTTAGTATGGGGAGTGACGTTTCTAGTATGGATCTGACAGACCGCTGCGATATTTTAGCGGTCTGTCGTGCGTTAAGTGTGCGATGCGCCTTAGAGTAAGTGATTGAACATCACAAGAATGCACTAACTAAGGCGTGAAAACATTAAACTACGAGATACTTTCGCGCCTGTTTGCTTGTTAAGCATCACGATTCCTTTTTGATAAATTAAAAATATCGTTCACCAATATCAGGTGAGCAAAAACCGATAGAACAAAGTGACGGACGATTTAAACAATCGGTGTCACTAGCTCGTTAAAAGTTATCGGTTGAAAATTGGAAACTCGTGTTAACAATTCATCGCGTAGTTCCCGTTCAGTGGCAAAAGAGGAGGTATAAAGTTTGGCGGTAAAAGTTGTGGCAGGATGGCATAGGTAAACGTTGCGTGGGCCCTGGCGCGGCCGGGTGTGAGGGACGCGCGGTCCCGCGCTGCGCTGCCCCGACCCTCAGCGCTGCAGCACTAACAGGTTGCCAGATTTGCCACTATTTTTGCGTGTCCCACCCGCCGCGAATAGTGATGTGACATCTCACCGCACCTGTTGTTACACCTTTTTTTCGTTTCGGTTATCAGCAAGTGTCAAACCGTGCGGTGTCGGACATGGGTGTTGTGACAGTTTGAAGCACCTTTACTTTCGTGCTGAAACGCAATGAAAACATGGCGGTGACATGCACGAGACTGACGAGACCAATCCGCCGTAATAAAATGTAAGTTTGTGAAGAATACCTTCCGCAAACTTTTTGCTATGCCTCGTATATGTACATTTTAAAATAAAATCTTCATGATAAGACCAGGAACTGGCTTATAGAACTGAAGAAAGCCGCGTGGTCCCAATTTTTCAAGTCATCTGATCTTCGTCCTACTTATTCCTAGATTCGGTGCAATAGGTATATCTAAATACGGCCAGCTGTTTCTACATGTAATATGTTATTCTAGATGTAAGTACGTAAGTGTAATTGACACAAAACTAAGTAGCCAAATTGTAAACTTAAACACAAAAGTCTCATTCAAACAAATTATTCGCTGGGAATATCAATCGGCAGGGGCACTCACTAGTAACACGAACTTTAAGCGTTTGCGTATGATTCGGGTGCAGAAGCCAATTAAGTGCTTTTTACGCGTTCGCACATTTTGGAGCGGAATAATGTTCGCGGCGCGGTCGACACCGCGGCTGGCAGCGACGCGCCCGCCGCCGGCGGACACACACCGACCCACTACCCACTGAGTGGCCAACTTTTATAAATAATAACTAACTAATTTCATAAACGAAAATCTCTCTCTCTTTTTGTCTGGGACACCGAGGCGTCCAACGACCCGGTGAACCCTAGTGTCAGAATTTTTCAACCGCCTTCTAAAAGTAGCAGGCTTCTGGCATGGTTGTGTAACGACCGCCGACTAAGTAATCATAGACAGCACCCGGGAACTACGGCTTAACGTGCCATCCGAAACACGGAACCATCTTACTAACGGACAAACGCAAATAGAAATTAAAATATTGACAAGCGTCGACCGGGAGTCGAACCCCGGCCGCAGGAGTACCGGCTGCACTGCCACGGAGCTATCCACGATTAATACAGCACTGTGATGTGAGTGCATTAAATCCTAATAAACAAACTAAGTTATCTGGCCTAGTGACCCGATTACAAATAATAACATTGTTCTATTATAATTAAGTTCAAATATTTTCAGGGTTTAGGTATTCTACTCATAAAGTCGAACTTTCGTCTGAAACCTCTTTACGATTTTAAAAAAAAAACAAGTCCAAATTTTTCCTCGAAAGTTGCTCAGTTTTATAATATTACTAAAACTAGAAACAAATGCTGGACACGGGCCTCTCCTATTGATATAAGAAATAAGATCGAAATAAGATGGATTGAAATAAGAAATAAGATTGCCGAGCGCAGTGCAATGTATCGTAAATATTAACAAGGATAGCTACTGCCCATTTCCTGCGTCCATCCCTTAGTCGCCTTTTACAACACCTACGGGTAGGAATGGGCTGATGCTATTCTATACTGGCATCACACATACATTAGATACTAACAAAAGCAGAAAATAGAAGTAAAAAAAAGTTTAATACTCGTATAAGCTACTTCTTTTTTTTTTATTAATTGCTAATAACATTTATCACTATAGTGGATGTTAGGAAAAAATGGTCGAAATATGAAATAAAATTACTTCACATACAACCTCTCAGTTGACTGGTAGATTTTAATGGTAGGTGATTAAAAAAAAACACAAACTCAAATAAATTGGAGGCCGTTGAACAGGCTGCGTAAAAATAAATAAATATACTAATTGCTTTTAAAAAATGCAGTTGGCAACACTGCGTTCGAGTAGCCCGTTTCATCGGAATAGTTTGAATCAGTGGTGGGTTTGATTGATACGAGGGCTCGTCGTTTTTATCGGCGGCCCCGCGCACAAACAACGACCCATCCGATGGCCCTTCATGCCGCGAATTAGCCAGCGGCCGAGGGTATCTGTTACATGCGTGTTGCAGTTTGGGAGAATGACACTGTACTATCAAAAAGTGTCAGATAATATAAGCACCTATAGAGAAATAATTTTAGGAGAGAATTTGTTTCTGCAATCGTGAGACGCAGGCTAGCTAAGGAGAACTACTTGTAACCTTCTTCAAAACTCTTAAGAAAGATTGGCTAGATCCGCGTGCGCATGAGTTGCCTCGGGCGTAACACACCAACCGCACCGTATGCCGCGCGAGGCGGTGAGCTCCTGAGGCTGCTCGGGCGGTCTGGACTCACCTATCAAATCACGCCTTTATCCCTTGATAGGTACATATTAATTAATTGTTTTGTTTTTTAAGAGCACGTCTTGCCAGGCTACATCTAAGGCGGATCGCACACTTCCTGTCTTCCTTCCGTCCTCATAGTAAAGCCGCTCAACCGCTGTCGACGAAGCGCTACCGCAGTGTCGTCCGTCGAGTGCGGTTTTAGTATGAGGAGTGACGTTTCTAGTATGGATCTGACAGACCGCTGCGATATTTTTGCGCTCCATCGTGCGTCAAGCGCGCCAATTATTCAAAACTCGTCCAAACTGCTACAAGAAACGCTAAAGTACGAAATGATTTGAAAATCACCCATCAAATAAACAATCCAAAGGCAATCAGTGCGGTGAAAACCACAACATAGTTCCCAGCATGCCAATTTATAAACGCCGGTGACAGTCCATCAATATGTCACTGCATTCCAGCGAAATGATGAATTAAATCCCGCGAATAAAACACGATAATGGTCACACGTCCAAATTTCAATTAAAATAGCAGCTACGTAGGGGGATTGATTACCGAATACGGACCGCGAGGTATATCCGCGCTACGCGGTGCAAGGGACGGTTTATGGAAAACTTTACATGTATGACCAGACCATGCAACTTAACTATAGAGTATACAATGGGAATAGGAAAAAAATCGCCAAGTGCATCAGACTTGCGAGTTGCAAAGTATCTAAACTCTAAACTATTTCTCCTATACAAAATATCCGATCGGCTGACTAACTTACTCTTTGCACTTGACTTCACTTTAAAAATTTCTCGTCTTCCAGCATAATATTATGATCCAAAGGTAAAGTGGGTCCCTTTGGTGGACTGAGTTACATTGGAATTCTTGTTACACCGCCCCTTGCACCCATATTGTGAGATTATGGGCCTTTTTCACACTTAACGCTCAACGCAGCGATATGTCAAATCCATACTAGTAATGTCTCTAACTAAACTAAAACCGTTCAACCGCTGTTGACACAGCGCTACCTCAGCGTCGTCCGTCGAGTGCGGTTTTAGTATGGGGATTGACGTTTCTAGTATGGATCTGACACACCGCTGTGATATTTTAACGGTCCGTCGTGGGTTAAGTGTACGATGCGCCTTTGCCTACAAGTTGACTATACGAAATATTAGTTACTTCTTTCAAGTGTAACAAAAATCCCCATAAAACTGCAAAGGTGACTACTTATGCAAACTAAAAGCGTGTTCCACTTCACGTTTTCACTTAACACCCAGTAACTATTTTACATGAATGTAGTGAAATCTAAGTCAACAGGTAGGTAATAGATATTCTAAATGAGGATTTTTGGACCGACGACAGCAACTGTAGTCCAAAATAGGTAACGCAACGACTTAATTTTTTTTTAGATTGAGGAATAATCTGTCAAGTTCAGTAAACAATAAAAAACTATTAGGTACTCCTGTCTATGGGAAATCACTGCTGAGCGTGACCTACTGTGAAAATTAAAATGACCTACATTTAAAAATTCCCATTGTTCAGCTTGATAGGAGCTTGTCAAATGTGTATTGCAATTTTAGGCGATAGGCTGCCACTATAGTAATGCACGGCTTATCTGAAACGACTGAACGGTTATAGTACGGGGGTTGACATTTCTAGTCTGGATCTGACAGACCGCTGCGATATTTTTGCGCTCCGTCGTGAGTCAAGTGTGCGATCCGCCTTAGTATATTTATTTGCGAGGAAGCCGATCAATCGCGAAGTTTCACACAACGTGCGCACACTGTTTTATGCCACTTCTGTTTAATTGCAAAAAAATAAATAAGTATTCTCTGAGGCGAGACGAACGTGATATAACAACACGTTCGTTTTATGTAAATAGAAATCGGCAATTCGAACTAACAATAGTATAAATACCTACTGATACTTTAATGTGAGAACAATAATTCTGCGATTAGATATGAAAATTTAGTTGAAAATAAAACCACTTGAAATAGAAAAACAGCAACTGTCTATTTAAATAGCTAGTACCTGGTTGACCGAGCATTGCTCAGCTTTTCTGCCGTTCAGTGATTTTTGGGTAATAAAACCTAGCCAGATCGATTTATCATGTCAAATCAAATAGTTTTTAGTCCCTGTTTGCACTTATATGCACCTTCTTCTTTTCGTGTGGGAAGACGAAAGCAAATAAAGTTTGAAAAGTATTACTGATAAAGTTATTGTTGGAGGATGAGTTTTCAAAGGGATACTTACGTATTGAATATAAGTACTTATATTTAATTATTTTTAAATCCTTTGATCCTGCGAACTAAATAATATGGATAGACCGTATTATAACATGGCGGGGTAAGGTAGATTGCAAGCACTTGTAACGGTGTATGTGTAGGTGTAATTTCGGAAATAATCGATCCCCCACCCCATACATTAACATCGTCTGTTCTCGTTGCGGGGGACCATCGTTATCGACCAAATTTTTATTATGCATATTTTTTAATTTTATTTTTTGTTTCGCCCTTGCGCGGCAGCGGCACCGCTGGGTGACTGCATGTGCCAGTATTAAATCAATACTGGGCGAAACGACTTGGTGTTCTATTTGTCGGAATGGGGAGAGCTTTTTGGCTCGGCTCGGCTCCTGAGCGTGGGCACGCGTGTCTGGGTGACTGTGATTTCTGTCTAATGGAAGGCCTGCGTTATGAAATCCACTGCGGACCGAAACTAACGAAACATTTTTGTGATGAATGTTACCTAATGCACTGTTGGTTCATTTTTTGTCTACCTCCCCCGCTCGAAGAGGCACGTGGGGAACTTACTTGTCCAAAACTAAGAGACTTGTTTCAGGTGCTGTTCAACTATTCTACCGACACATAATTATCAATTTCAGTAGGTATACTAGTATTGCAATATTAAGTCATTACGTACAATTGGAGTTGGTGAGAATTTTCAATTAAGTTGAATTCAATCAAATGACCGTTATGTGATAAATGTTCAATACTACTCGGAAATATTGTTGGTACTGGCATCGCACTTTTACTAAATAGTCATTACATTCTGAGTATATGGACTGGTCAGCAATATTTCGACATTATAAATAAAGGAAATTGAACTCGCAAACGGTAAAAAGATTTTTGGACACAAATATCTGTCAAAATAACCAAAACGTAGTCCGGGATGTGCTATAAAGAATTTAAACAAGAAATAGAAATATGATTATTTAGACAATAAATTGAGAACTGTCCTGCATGTGTGTTCGTCTTTGGCAATTTGGACGGGAAGCGGCAAAAAACGTGAAGCGAAGTAATGCGAGCGAGTGGGCCAGTTCCGGCGACGCCACCTTTATATTCAAGTATTAAATAAGTGGTTGAACGGGGACATCCGCAGCGGGTCGGCGAGTTCCTGTCACGGCACACGTGAATTAACCCCAGCTCCCTGCACTATTGTGGACAACGCGTCGTCAATGTCAACTCCTCGCGGTGACGTCAGGAGAGCCCTATTGAAGACCGTGACGCCCATGAGTCGCCGATAGAATCTGTCTGATTGAGATGAATCTGATTTAAAAGGTGTCGGATTCTAACAAACGTAGAAAAAGAATTCATCGTAACTTTGAGATTTTTGCCATGCTCGCAATACGATGAACTTGTTTATAAACTTAACTAACTCGCAATTATAAATGACACATATTTAGTCGTGAGTAAATAAGATATTGTAGCAAAATATTTAAAATGTGCTTAATTTTTAGTAATCGTTTCCTAATTCTGCTTGGCATGCAGGTTAGTACACGAATAAATGTAGAAGTATTTAGAAGAAAAGTAATATGTTTCAGTACTTTGTGAGTGAAAAATAACTTTAGAATCGATGAAAATGATAACCTCCGGCTTTAGTATAATGATAAAGCTGAATTATAAGACAACCCCAGACCGTCTATTACCTACTTATTGTAATAGATGGCAATTTGATGATAGTGTCTTTAAGCGTCTACCTACTAATTCACTCAGTATGTACCCAGCTATACAGGGCAACTTAATAAAAATATTACACACACACACACACACATCACGCCTTTACACTTTGCGGGGTAGGCAGAGCGTTAACGGCCGTAAAAATACGGTTGCTTTAGCCACGTCTGACAAATATTGAGGGGCCTTTCAAATGATTCGTTTATCACTGTAGTGACAGATTGTCAGCCTGTCGCCTAAAGTTGTAATGCACATCAAGTCCCTCAGTCTTCCGACACCCGCGGGAAAGAAATGCTAATGGTGATGCTATTCCAAGCCGGAATCACACGGCAAAAAAATAATAAAAATATTACGACGTGGAATAATATCATAATTTAATATTATGAAGTTCTGTCAGCTTTTTTGTTTAAATTTCATAAATGGAAACTAACTTTAATAGAGGAAAATATAGCATTGCATTGGTGCATGGATAAAATTTGGATATAAAGAAACGACTACCTACAGATAAGGAACCATGTCATAAACGTGCTGAAGAAATGAAAGGTGGATCACACACTTATCGCACGACGAAGCGCTAAAATATCGCAGCGGTCTGTCAGATCTATACTAGAAACGTCACTCCCCATACTAAAACCGCACTCGACGGACGAAGTTGCGATAGCGCCGCGTCGGCAGCAGCGGTTGAGCAGTTTAGTATGAGATGACATTTCAGACCGCTGCGATGTTTTAGCGCTCCGTCGTGCGATCCGTAAAAGGAATGTTGCTACTGCACCATGAAGAGGCTACAGATAAACAGAGCCGATGCCATGACATAATTGAATCATTGGGTCGTTGGACGACTCGGTGACCCACACGAAAAGAGGGATTGAATCTACGAATGCCATTGAAGAGAAACTATCCTATCGGAAGGTAGGTAGGTACTTATCTGAAGTTGCAATTAAAATTAGAGAAATTATGTTAATGAAGGTATGTAAACAAGAAAAGATGACACAACAACACAAAAAATCAGTAAATAGGTGTTTCCCTAAATTATTTCAAAATCTAATTTTGCATCTGCTGATCTCCTCAGTTAGTAAAAAAAATCGATAACGTTTTGGAAGCCCTTACGAACTCACTACCGAATAATTGGGTCACACGGCCCCCATTATAATTCAATTTAGATTTTTTAAATATGAAATAAGGCTATCCGGCGGTCAGCTATCCGCGCAAGCTGTAGGAGCCTGGCCGCTTGCGCAGATGTGGAAAACGCGCGCACTGCGCAGGCGGCTCGCTGCGCCGCAAGATGGCCGCCGCGGCTGCACGCTGCACGCTTGCAACCCTAGCTGCCGCCGCCGCCGCCACCGCTCTGCCAATATTTTACATTAATTTCGCACCCCTATTATTCATTTACCCCCGCGATAATTATATCGAACGCTTGAACGTAACGTCCCTACTTCGCCGCTTTTGTTTTTGTAAGTTAAGGTCAAAGTTTTAAAGTCGAAGGAAAAAATCGCATTTGTCATTTTATTTATTAATTAAATAATTCATGGCGTTTCATAATATAAATTATTACGAGTTATATTCGGCGCCGTCTATCCTCGAATTACCCTACGCAAACCTACTTACACGTGGGTATACAAATATTACTTAGTTAGCTAATGGTATTTCCAGACTGTGTTCGATAAAAACAAAATAGAATGCCTTGTTTCTCTGTGAACTTTCTCATTTGAATTGAAACACGTAGGTTTAAGCAGTAAGTAGGTACGTAGCCGGTACGATACTTATTCTACTATTGTAGAACTTTGACATTGTCATATACTTTTATTTTTATTTTTTGACATTCGCATTATCCTCTGACGTTTTTATTTAGTTTTAGCACTGTAACTATGAATTTGATAGGTAATGTGAAATAAATGAATCTATATATCTATCTCATCTACCTATTTCATTTCATAAAAGTTATTTATTATTAGCTGGTGCCCACGAACTTCGTTTCGCCGACTCAAAGAACCTAAAACTTATAATGTTAGCTAATCCTCAGGTACCTGAAAATTTCATAAAATTTCATAATGTACTTAAATTAAAAAAAACTGTTAAATACTAAAAATACAATTTCCACATCGGTATCCTTCAATATACATCCTCTCTAGAAGTAAGACAACGGTGGTTTTCGCTTCATGTTTGGTATTTTGGGATCCCTGTATGTTCAGTTTCTTGGATCAGATTCCTGATTAGTCATCCCCTGTTCCGATTCCTCAATTTTCAGTTCCATTCTGTATTTCTTCAACTTACGCCATTTGTAGCTTAATTTCTTAAAGCGTGTAATGTTTACTTCTAAGGATATCGATTCCGTGAATACCACATTCTCTTAACATTATTATAATGACTGTCTTGATGAAAACTAAGTAATCTCACTAATATTATCCTACCTATCCTACTTTCTACATTTATTATAATATAAATACGAAACTGTATAAGATCATTAACCGATATTGCGATAGCAAAATTTAGAAAGGTCTACAATAAGCCAAAGAAAGGTGTACAGGTATACTAAATCATGCTGTTCAAGATGACTGTTGTGAGACACCAAGTCTACAAGACCAAATAAGTAATTAGGTATTCAAGGCATTGTATTACGAAAAACGTTTCCGAAGACAAAGTGGTTTGTTGTTGGCGGTCGGTGCTTGGCCGCGCTGCAAACCCTCGCTCCACTCACTGTCCCTCTCGCTCTGAATAAATACGCCGCAGCTATATGTTAAAACGCCTTTCAGATTCCACGACTTAGCACTAACAGCTTCTTTTAGTTTACAGCTACGGGCTTTTTGTGAGCGTAGCCGCAATTACCCCTTTCATTTTCTTCATGTGCGGAGGCTTTTATTTTATCCGCTCCGTCTGCGTTACGTTTTTTATATACGGCTGTGTGGGTATATCTTTTAATAGCTGTGACTAGAGGCGTCGCGTGTAACCGCCGCCCTTTCAGACTTACGCTTTTGTCGTTTCCCGCGAGCGAAAAAACTATACTTGCCTTACGTAGAGCGGTGTGTATTGTCTCTTAATTTGTGGTTTTTGAATGTGTTTTAAACGTCGGCGTCGCAGTGTGTCGCGTTGGCGGCGTTAGTGGATCATTGAGCGGCAAAGCTTTGCCTCGCGCTGGCTAAGTGCGAGTTCCCCTCTCGTTAATGGAGTGTCGCGTGTAACACCGTTTCGTTTGTCATGGCAATGTGACAGTTTTTAAAATATCTCGTATTCTAACAACCTGCCTCGTGGTTACAGCCTCTGCTGAGCGTTATAAGTTCATTATCAAAGTGTGTGGCACTTAATATTTTTGCTCGTGAAGTTGAAGGTATATTTTTTATATATTAGATATATATTATCTTAGATCGATATATTTTCATTAATTGATTCCATCGTATATATATTAGGTATGTTCCTACTAGTACTCCTACCTACAGGGAAGGCAATTGTGCGTCTTTATCTTTACCGATGTTTGAAACGTCGAATATCCCAACATTGGCAATTTTATAAAGAAAACGCTCTCTCACAATTAGCGAGAGTTGCTCGCTACTAAGTAGTCCCCACACTACGCAGGTATATGGAAATTTACTTTATCAGCAGTACGCCACGTCAAAAGTGCTACCTGCTTCCCTATTTCGACAGCTGCTTCACAATTTTAACAGAGACACGCTTTTTGGGGTCCCGTACCCAAAGGCTAACACAGGGTAACCCTATTACTGAGACTTCGATGTCTGTCTGTCCGTCTGTACCTATGTCATAAATAAACCGATAATCAGAGAGGTCAAAATCAGAGGTACCGTATTTACCGTTATAACAACACATGCTAAAAATTTGATTGCAATAAAAAATAAGGGGTGATGCCCATACAAAAAAGTGTTTTACTTGATTTTGTGTAAAATGGCGGAGATCCCATGAATGGTAATAATTATTGTAAAGTTATAATTTTTACAGAGCATGTATTATAGTTGTTGCGACTATAACAACAATTATTAAAAAACAAACCTCAATGCATAAATATTTCTTTAATGATTGTGTCCTATAGTCTGTAAGTTTAGGTACTTATCTTTCTGTAAACAAACCTTGTATTAAACTGACAGTTCTGAAGTGTCACTTTCATACAAAGTTTATTTACAAAAAGATAAGTACCTAAACTTACAGACTATATACCTATATACATACAACAAATGGGATTTTTTGCTATTTTTATACGCAATAGTACTGAACCCTACATGCGCGGACCCGACTCGCACTTGTCCGTTTTTAATGGTATGATTGTGGTATTTGAGTTGTAAGGGCCGTGTTGCCCTCGGTGCGGGAGCGGTTGCATGCAGCGTGTTTGCGGCGCGGTTGCGGCGCGGTTGCGGGAGCAGAGCGGCGCGGTAGGCGATGGCGGCCCTGTGAAAGGACCCCTTCATTAAATTAGTCCGGCGGTTGAAGCACTATGAGTCCGCCTAAGTTGGCTTACGTTACGCATAGATTGACGTAAGTGTGAACGTCGCGCTCTCGACTCTCTTGTGGTTCAGCGGAACACTGCATGAATGCCTTCTATAGAGGTAATCCGCACATGCGAGTGTTTCTCTCCTAATTCTGTATTCATACACCCCGGAGCTCTATGATACTAATAATCTTTGAGTTTTTCTAGCGTGCGACTCTCAGGAAACTTATTCAAACCAACTCTACTTTTTAATTGGAGGAATGTAAGAACGGTTTGTTTAATAATTAAAAAGTTTAAAATATAACTCATCAAGACATATTGATTGGCTAATTAGGAGTAATTATTCAATTATTTATTTCACATTCGTTTTACTTTGAAACTAAAATTACCTACATACCTAACTAGTAAAACAATACGGGTATTTAACAGCTGTTTAAAAAGTTGTCAGTGTTGTTAATAATACCCTCGCGTGGCTATTAAGGTGCCTACTGACGTTGATCTCCCTCCGTATAAATTATTCGAGTTTGCTTCCTATTCCTAGCGTCTGGCAAGAGTTGCAACGCCATCTATAGATCTGTGAGATAACTTCTCTTGCAATTTTTATGTATCGTCTCTCTCCGAGACTACAACCTTACCTATTTACGAGTAGGAGGGCCCCAGAAAGAGAGAAAAGCATGCAAACTTTTTGTTAGTCTAGATGTAATTAGTACATCAATTTCAGACCTATACCTACAAGCTTGTACCTGTAGATTTATAAAAGCAGTAGCTTCCTTTCTACTTGTACCTACGTACCTATATTTTATTATATTACTTTGTTGCTCAAAGAATAGCCAGCTCCGAAGACGGGACCGGCTCTATGTAATTAGACCAATTTAAATCTTAATTAATATTAATTGTCCGACGTCGGAACGAATCTGTCGTATAAAGACCGTCGTCGAGTCGGGGAAAAAAATCATAATAATGAACTGGCTACTATTTATTCCGTTCGAAACTTGGAAAGAGCAGTGCGATTTTAATTTCATATTTGGATGTGCCCATTCCGTGTGTCAACTGTGAATTTTAAAGCGTTCCGTAGCAGTTCCCGTTTCACGGAAGCTAAACTGTGCTCAGAGCTTTTCACTTAACTGTATAGTAAAATAATACGTAACGACGTAACTCCTTTTATTCTCGGTGCGGCCATTGTTACTGCTTCAATACGATATACTACGGCCTGTTGATGCTCTTAATACGGATGTAGCATTTATTATTCTATTAAATTATAGTTCGTTCTGCCTAATGAAATGTTTCTGTGTCCACCGCTACGTCCCATGACGAATGACGACTTCTCGTAATTAACGTATATAGTAGAGTATAGAATACAGTAACTGTTCATTCATACTTCCCATTATGAGACGACTTTACACAATATCTAGTGGTTTGTTGTGTAGTACTTTAGCACTGGTCTTACCGCCGTCTCATGCCTCTCAAAATAGCATCACCCCATTTCTTACCGTGGGTATCGTAGGAGCCGACGGGACTCGAGGGTTTCATGTGTATTGTACCTGGGCGACACGCTGACAACCTGTTACTAAAGTGATACCCGACTATCTGAAACGACCCTCAAAAATTTGTCAGACGTGGCGATAACGACCGTAATTTGCTGTCGTTATCGCTCTGCCTACCCCGGCAGGGATCTAGGCGTGTATGCGTGAGTGTACCACAGGTCTTTAAAAACATACTAGGCATATAAAGGTAATGTAAGTCTATCGGCTTATATAGGCACGAAAAGTCTTGCCTCAGACACTGATAAAATCGTCTGTCCAAAAGGTATAAGGCCAATGATGAGTACCTAAGTAGTAAGTATACCTATGCACCTCATTATTTGCCGCGGAAATAGGGTTCATCCGGAGGTGTCTATTAGTTTTCGCTGGTTTCCGTAATAGAAAATAAATAGATACATAGTGAAATGTATGAAATTTGATATTCTTTGTTTAGGAATTCGGTTTTTACTTTTCATGTGCCCTTGTGTAATTTGTAGGTCTCTCTTCTCTTTACGTGTGGAACACCGAGTCGTCCAACGACCCAATGTACCCTAGTGTCTGAATTTTTCAACTGCCTTCTACGAGTAGCAGGCTTCTGACATGGTTGTGTAACGACCGCAGTCTAAGTAATCATAGACAGCAACCGGGGACTACGGCTTAACGTGCCACCCGAAACACGGAACCATCTCTCCGGACAATCGGCTGGTTCAGCCCGTAATGTCCTAACCAGGCAAGGAACAAATTCACAAAGTGATAAATATCAACTTTGCGAGTGACCCACCGAGAATCGAACTCGCAACCTTCTGCGTCACAAGCGGTCGCACTACCACTGCGCCACATCGGTCGTCTTATGTGTAGGTACTGTGGGCTCATAGTGCAGTGGATTCCACCTGCTCCTCAACAAAAATAACTTCATTCTCATCATAATGTATCACAGACAGAGAAAGGAGCTTGTGATTACTTAGTGGAATAAATATTCTTGTACAAGGATAATTTATTTTTATTTCTCCATAAATATTAATGAGATTATCCCGCATAATGTGAATGTTATGTTATTAACGTTCGCATTTTTCACTGTCTGCAATTGCAATGTAAGTAGCTTAAATGTAAATACATAGATACACACACAAATCACGCCTTAACCCTTGCGGGGTAGGCAGAGTGTTAACAATCGTTAAATTACGGTCGTTATCGCAACATCTGACAAGTATTGGAGGGCCTTCTAGATGATTCGTGTATCACTGTAGTGACAGGTTGTCAGCATGTCGCCTAAAATTGTAATACACCCTCGAGTCCCTTAGTCGGCTTCTACGACACCCACGGAAAAGAAATGGGGTGATGCTTTTCTAAGCCGGCATCACACGACACGCCGTTTTACCAAAGTAGAATAAAACTTATCTGAAACGACTTAAATATTGTCAGACGTGGCGATAACGGTAATTTTACGGTCGTGAACGCTCTGCCTACCCCGCCAGGGGTATAGGCGTGATTTGTGTGTGTGTGTGTGTGTGTGTAAAACAGCTTATTGGCAAGAGGAGACGGATAGCACTGAGCGATGTTTTACCGAAATACAGACTGAAAAGGGGAGGCTGTAAATATAAAGCGGGCTTTGGATAGCGCAGCTATACGGGTTTATGGAGTAAACTCAAAGAGCAAGTGACATTCTGAAACTCTCGCAATGCTAACGCTGGAATAAAAGCCGGGCCGTGCGTGCCTATGAGCACCTATGTACGTAGGTAGCCTTTACGCCTTTCACGTTAGGCGGATCGCACACTTGACGCACGACGGACCGCTAAAATATCGCAGCGGTCTATCAGAACAACAAAACCGCTCATCCGCACTCGACGCAGCGCTATCCCAGCGTCGTCCGTCGAGTGAGGTTTTGGTATAGGAATTGACATTTCTAGTATGGATCTGCGAGACCGCAGCGATGTTTTAGCGCTCCGTCGTGCGTCAAGTGTGCGATCCGCTTAACACGTTATGCCACAATATCCAGACATAATTTTTAGCCGAGTTCGTTTTTCTCGCAATTCCCTTTTGCTAAGCGTTCATTCACTGGCATGCGCATTTTACAGACTGCAGTACCGTCTACAGGCGTTTTGTGATCGTGTTACATAGACACTTTGATATGCCTTTTTTGCAAAAGACAATAATATAATCCATTTCAATAAGACGCCTCTACCGCCGTACCGTTAGGAAACAAAACCCACTTGTAAAACTTCGAATCGTTGACTGTCCCGATGGCGTAGTGGATAGTGCCCCTGCCTGCTACGCCGAGGGACGTGGGTTCGATCCCGACAGCACACAAATATTTGTTCAATAAGTATTCAAATATTTATGTCTGGTCTGGTTGTTTTCTATGTATAATATGTAAGTATTTACAAAAAAGTATATATCCATAAATATCAGCCTTCTATTAAGTTCGCATACTACAAGCTTTGCTTGGTTTGGGGCTAAATAGCGCTGTGTGAATTTTTCAATATTTATTGGTTTATTATTCGATGATTTTGGATCTGCGTCATATAAATACAAACTTATATAGTTGTCTGTAAAGTTAATCGTCAATCCACGCCGCTTGTCTAAGACGTAAACACTTACAACATAATGGTGATAATTGTCAAAACAATATGACCGATCAAACATAAAATTGCCCCTATACTTACTAGTAGAAGGGTGAATAACAATGTTCGATACAATGCGACAGATGGCGTCTTTTTGTCGCGGTAACGGAACTTGGAGACAATGTGGAGTAGTGTGCTGGCGGGCCACGCACGCGGCGCACACTCCGCGCCCGCACCGCCACGCACGCCCCGTAAGGCATCGGCTACACTGGGCACCAAATCTGCTGTTTTTTGGTCATTGTAACGCCATTGAAACTCAACGTCATTCTATTGCCATTGTGATTTTCTATACTTCAAACTGTTAGCAGACTACGAAACTACCAAAACCATCCAACCGAGATCCAATCGACATCCAACTGAAACGATTTTCATTTAGCAGACTTTGGGCCCTGGCTACTATGACGCACCGATTTCCGAATACCACTCGTACATAAGAAGTGCCATTGGATCGGGCAGGTGCCCTATCCATGCTAAAATGTCGTCTTGATCAGAACTCTATTGAAAAACGATCGTCAAGGAAGTGTAAAAATTGTCGTACGCGAGTTTTCCTGGATTACGTCCGAAATGACATATCTACCTACCTATAAAATGTACCAAGGAATCAGTAATGCTACTAGCATTATTAATTATTATTATGCTAGCCAAACTTGAGATCAAACTAGTTTATAATTTTATTGACAATTCCGACGATTTTCGAGCACGCTCGCTCGTCCCATGCCTATTTGGCTGATAAGGACACAACGCAACGGAGACACAAGTCGTTGTGTGAATGGAACCTAAGTTACCACTAACTTGTTTCGCTCATTCACGAAGGGATCAAGTAAATCATTCCATTACTGGAACAGAATCCTATAAAGATTACATTACAACTGTACATTTATTAAATACTTGAGTTGTTATCTTAGTACGACAAGTAGTACTTGCAACAAAATGTAGACGCATCCTAAGCCCGTCCCGCTCACACACCACACACAGCGAAAGCATTAATTGTAATAATTATGAGATGAAGAATAAAATGTTGCCGTTAAGTAAAAAATATAGCGGAGCAGGCGCACGTTCGATACGGCATAATAATGCACGTGAAAAATGGACCGCGACGCTAAATAAAAGCAAAACAAACAATGCCAAGAAAATTGTCGACATAGAAACTGTGTTCTAAGCGCGACTAAGTGCGGCGTTAATTATTAGTTTAAGTATTCATAAAAACGTTCGTTTTACAGCGGGGGTATGCGTCTCGAGTCGAGGCGGAAGCGGCAAAAAGTTGACTCTGCGAGGATGCAGGGTCGCCTGGAGCACTGGGGCACCGACACGGGGCTCGGGGCGCTCGGGGCACTCGGGGCCCTCGGGGCGCGCCACCAGACAGCCCGGCCAGCTGGCCGCCTCGCCTCCTCCGCCCCTGCCCTCCCTCGGCGCATTCACCACATCCAAACAGTGCCTAAATCACGGGTCACGGAACCAGGTTTTACAATTCTTTGAAAAACTTGATGTCCCACACGAAAAGAAAGAAAGACAATTCTATAGACTCATGAACTGGAATGAAAAAGAAGTAATAGATAGCTAATTTGCTACTTAGGGTAATATACTTTTCAGGCAGTTGATGATTTGCCAAACTACGAACATGGAAAACATAATTATTGAACCCGCTCTTACTTTCGCTCGACTCTTGATTAGGGATGCCAAACTCTGTTAATGTGTATGACTCTCCATTACATCGATATATTTATCGAACCACGACATATCATTCATCAATCAATTATTGGCACAGACTACAGAGTAACCTTGTCACATATTTAGTAGCAGTCTAAACAAGGTGTTGGATTCCTATTAAACAGTGGAAACATGAATCACTTACGATCCAAGTTTACTTAATCAATGAAATGTCTACGATGAATAAAGGTAGATACTAGCAAGCTACGTCACCTCTTTTAATCAAGGTGATTTTTTTACTTTGTATTGTACATCACGAGAAGTACACAACACAGTCCATTCGACTTGATTAGTCTCTTTTCGAGTGGGACGCAGTAAACCCTAGTGTCAGAATTTTTCAGCCGCCTCCTACAAGTAACTGGCTTCTGACGTGGTTGTGTAACGGTTGCCGTCTAAGTATTCATCGACAGCATGGCTTATCTTACCTATGGCTTAACGTGCCATCCAAAACACGGAACCATTTTTCTTACGCACAATCGGGTGGTTTAGCCCGCAATGTCCTAGCCAGTGGGAACAAATTTACAAAGTGATAAATATCCTTGGAGAAAGTTGTTCAGTTTTATGGGCTGATTCACCCCTTAAAATATTTGCAGCTAATATTTCTACATCTTATAACAAAATTGGAAAAATTAAGACGTGTAATTCTTTTCTCTTATCACTACAGCTAAAACTTCAGTGTAGTAAGTAAGTATTGTGAAGATTCTATGATAGATAAGTACTTAATCGAGAGAGCGAGCAACTAATATGATACTAATTTACGAAGCTGCAGCGACGAAGCTAGTCGCCGTGGGATACGGATCCTGAGCTAATAGAGCAAATTAAATAAATTAATCGTATGATTGGTTGTTGAGAGAAAAGGCGAGCTGTATGAGAGTACATATTTGACGATACGGTAACGAAGCGGAACCAGAATAATGCGTCATTAACCCCACACGTTAGTATCCGCGCCACGAAAAGTCCAGCGGAGAAAAAGTGGTAACGTAAGGCGGTATCTACCCGCACTATTTTTCGGTATTTTGCCGGATCTGTTTATTTCACCAAAGGAGTTTACGAAAACACACTCACATCAGAGTGCGGTCTTATAACTGTCGTGTCTATAACGGCTATCTGTCACGAAAGAACCACAAAGTTGGATCGTACACTTAACGCACGACGGAGCGCTAAAATGTCGCAGTGGTCTATCAGATCCATACTGCAAACGTCACTCCCCATACTAAAACCGCACTCGACGGATGACTCTGCGATAGCGCTGCGTCAACAGCGGTTGAGCGGTTTTAGTATGGGGATTGACATTTCTAATGTGGATCTGACAGACCGCTGCGATGTTTTAGCAATCCGTCGTGCGTTAAGTAATCGTAAGGCGTGTGTACGCCTCACCTAAATAGTAATATAATGAGATTCAACGGGATGACAGAAATTTATTATTCAGATTGACATCTTTGAAAAAAATAGTGAATTCTCAGAATGTGGAACTTGGGTCTCACTCACCATGATCTCTCAATTGGGGTTGTGGACTGGTAGGTCAAATGAGCTAATTTTTAAATCGACCTAAAACGGTATTTTGTATAAAAATAGCAATATATGACGTCATTGATTGCTGTTTTGGATGGCGTCAGAACACTTTTATGTTAATTTTCTGTTTATTATTTGAAACATGAGGAATGAAGTGTGTAGTATTGTTAGACAATAGTTTTAAGCATATAACTTATATTTAATAATGACCCAGTCCACAACCGAATTAGTGCTGTGTAAGTAAACTTTAGAGAGAAGTATTCCCGCCCCTGCGCCCGCTGCGCCCGCGCACCCTCCGCAGATGAGCAGTCAAGTGCACACACATGCAATGCAATAAGTATATTTTATTTTTTCCCAGTTCCGAGTTGACGGCAGACATTGTTGTGAACACTTATGAATAAAACATTAGTGGAAACTAACGTGCATTGTGTTGAAATAATAAATTGTTATTGATTCATATGATTAATACTTGCAGTGGTTGGCTCTTGGTGAAACTTCATGTTAAGAAAGGAAGAAAGAAAGAAAATAAATTTATTTCGGTAACACAACACAACATGTTAGACATTGGGTTTGTGTTAATCCAATTGGGTTATACCCAATAAATATATAAATAGTGAAACCAAACCTACAAGTGTTTTGAAATACAAAAAATGTTATTAATTCATTAAAAATAAAGTTAGTTGGTAGGTTTATAAAGAAAAGGGCTCAGTGTGGTACATTTTTTGTCGATTTATTACAATAATTACACTGTATGAATGAAAAGACTAATGAATGTAGAAGAAGCGAAAGAAGTATGCCAGGATCGTAGCAAGTGGAAGGAAATAGTCTCTGCCTACACCAGCGAAAAAGAGGCGTTATTTATGTATGTATGTATGTATTGCACTGTATTCGATACCAGTCACCTCCGACCACCTCAGACCAGAGGGATCATTGCAGGGGAGTTCAGCAAGTTTCCCTAACCAGGGCATTTTCGACCCTGTAACTGATTCCCAGTACTCACACCTTCAGCATAATTGGCGTCAGTTACACGGTCCACCAAAACAGCCAACCGCCACACCGCGACGGCGCATGCCTTTATCAAGATGTAAAAATAAACATAAAAACAATTATAATAACAAGGTAGATTAGATACATACAATGTTAATTAACCTATTGTTCAGCGAAATGAATAGATCTCTGTTTTATTATATAAAGCAACAAAGGCCCATGCATACGGCAAAAAGTTAGTTATCTATACGGTTGATATGTTGCATTGCAAGGAACCGTAAGTAAAAGACTACGTAAGCACTCTAAAGAAAATCATTTGAGAAATGTCGAGTCTCGGAAAAAGAGTTTCTGGAGTCAAGTCTGGTATGTTTACGCAGAGAAGTTAAAAGAAGAGAAGTTTAACATAGGCGGATTGCACGTGTCTGCCAGATCCATACTAGAAATGTCAATCCCCATACTAAAACCGCTCATCCGCTGTTGACGCAGCGCTATCGCAGTCTCGTCCGTCGAGTGCGGTTTTAGTATGGGAAGTGACGTCTCTAGTATGGATCTGACAGATCGCTGCGATATTTTTGCGCTCCATCGTGCGTCAAGTGTGCGATCCGCCATAGGATAATGGGACATGGGATTGCAGACTTGCGCGGTTGAGTGGTCACCGCAAGGCAAGAATGATATCGACTCGCGTTGAACTTTAAGCGACGCACATACGCGTGCAAACATTGCTACGTTGGGAAGGTCGCGCCGCTGTTAAGAGCGTTCCTGGTCTCGGCGTTTTCATACAAACGTACAGCTTGACCATAAAGAGTAGATAAAAAATGAGGGCGTCACAATCGTCGCGATCTGGCAAATTTGATAGAAAACGCTTAACTATGGCAATGATTTTTAATACAAAAATTTTAGTTCCATTTTATTTAATTTCTTCTCTTTCTGGCCAAGCTAGATTCCCCTGTTTTCTTCCCGAATAATGCCTCTAGAGCTTTAAATCTTTCTTTATTACATTAAGGCCTATTAAGGGCATGCCCTTATTGCCTTTTTTTATCAAAATATAATTAGGAGAAGAAAATATGAGCAATTTTCTTTTTCCATAGAAAACTAAAAATGCTTTCGATTCCATGTCGATTTCATAGTATTTTTTTGAAAACAAAGAAAGTAATGTAAAAGGGGCAGTATACCTTATTTTATTAACAGAAGAATTTATTACTCAGGAAGAAAACAGAGGAATATTTTTGTATGAAAAGGCTGCCCTCAGGAATGCTCTTAATAAATTGAAATAAAAATAAAATGTAATTATAATTATTTGCCCGCATTGGTGGCGGGGTGCGGGGGGCGCGGTGTGGGGGGGGGGGGGGCAGGGAAGGCCGGGCGCGGGTATCGATAGCGTAGTGTAGTAATAGTGAGGGGAACAATAAAATATACTTTAATTAGAGTCGACGGCGGCGGGCGGTTGTTCGGAGGGCGACGACCCCGCGAACTCCACGTGATGGGATACTTGCAAGTCAATGCTCAATCGATTTGTTATTGCAATTTAGGAATATTTTCATATCTGTCTTTCTTCATTCGTGTGGAAAACCGAGGCGTCTAACGACCCGATGAACCCTAGTGTCAGAATTTTTCAACCGCCTTCTACAAGTAGCAGGCTTCTGACATGGTTGTGTAATGTCCGCCGTCTAAGTGATCGTAGACAGCAACCGGGACCTACGGCTTATCGTGCCATCCGAAACACGGAACCATCTTGCTTACGGACAATCGGGTGGTTCAGCCCGCAATGTCCTAACCAGACTGGGAACAATTTACAAAGTGTTAGATATCCTTAGAGAAAATTGTTCAGTTTCATGGGCTGGTTCACCCCTTAAAATATTTGATATGAACTATAACACAAATGTCAAAATTTCAACTTAGCGCAGCGTCATCTGGTATGACACCATAAGTTTTTCCTGTCCAGTGCAGACGCGCCTTTGCACATGCAGTTGCAAGCTGCACATACCTTCATCGTACCAATAGAATGCATAATATGAGTCAATCGGAACCAACTCAATGTCAAGGACATCTTTATTTCAGTAATCGATGATTATTACATTAAGTTGTCTACTTTTGTTAGCCAGCGAAGAAAACGGAGCAAATTCTCAATTCATCGTGAACTTTTATACTTCTTAGGCGAATCGCACACCTTGACGCACGACGGAGCGCCAAAACATCGCAGCGGTCTGTCAGATCCATACTCGAAATGTCAATCCCTATACTAAAACCGCTGAATGTCGAGTGTGGTTATGGTATGGGGAGTGACGTTTCCAGTATGGATCTGACAGAACGCTGCGATATTTTTGCGCTCCGTCGTGGGTCAAGTGTGCGATCCGCCTTAACAGTATGCATACTAATAATCAACAAAAGTTCTGCTCTGGTTTAAAGTATTAGATATTTTTCTACAGTGAAATAAAGTTCGCACTAGTTATTGGCATACACATCGCACAGTTCGCGATTTAAAACAAAACATGACAAAATAAAATATAGCGGAGATACGGACGCTAATAAATCAAATAAATTAAAATAATGCCGTACGTCCATGAGATACGAAATAGTAGCCGATCGGCGAGTACCCGCGCGGAACGGCCGACTCCCACATACCTCATTTGTTATAAGCCACATTATAATCACACATTGTGCCGGATAATAAATAGAAAAAGCGACAATAGAAATAACGACTCACAAATAGGCATCTAATAATGAAATTGTATTGCATATAAATATACGCTTGTTACGTGTTTCTCGGTTCGGCGGATCGTTTAATAGTGCGTTGTGTTATTAGGGATGCTTCCGTGTGTGCGGCAGTCAAATGAGACTCTACCTGTAGAGTCGAGTCGCTCACTGCGCGTCGAGTCGCTCACTGCGCGTCGAGTCGCTCACTGCGCGTCGAGTCGCTCACTGAGCGACGATCGCTCACTGCGCGTCGAGTCGCTCACTGCGCGACGAGTCGCTCACTGCGCGACGAGTCGCTCACTGCGCGACGAGTCGCTCACTGCGCGACGAGTCGCTCACTGCGCGTTGAGTCGCTCACTGCGCGACGATCGCTCACTGCGCGTCGAGTCGCTCACTGCGCGTCGAGTCGCTCACTGCGCGTCTCGAGTCGCTCACTGTGCGTCGAGTCGCTCACTGCGTGTCGAGTCGCTCACTGCACGTTGAGTCGCTCACTGCGCGCCGAGTCGCTCACTGCGCGTCGAGTCGCTCACTGCGCGTCGAGTCGGTCACTGCGCGTCGAGTCGCTCACTGCGCGACGATCGCTCACTGCGCGTCGAGTCGCTCACTGCGCTTTGAGTCGCTCACTACAGCTCAGGACAAAAAAAGTACCTGCTTTTGTCTCCGGCCACACAGAACGATAGACAGGTTTGCACGAGACACTTTTGCTGAAGACGATATACATATGTTACTACATTATAGTAGTTTTATCTATTGTCATATACATACATACACATACACATATCACGCCTTGCGGGGTAGGCAGAGCGATAACGATCGCTCGTCACCGAACGTCATATACATTACTACATTATAGTTTTTCATTGATTGTTCTACATTTAAAGTTATTCGTACGCATCTTAGAAAAACATTGTTTACAATAATTAAGTTGAAGAAGCCAGACGTGTGGTATTATATTTTTACACTCATTCCCATTTAATTGGCCACATATGCCGTATAAGGGCGTTGCTGCATGCAACTTTGCAAGTTGCTACTTGAGTTTCTTGCGCCCTTCGCGAGTTCGTACCTCGATGGATCCGGACATGAAGACAATGTACCGTTATTGTTTATTATAAAAACCTTTTTCACAAACTGACTGCATCTATAATTACCATTGTAGTTGCAGTGTGGAGCCACCAGCTTTTTTCTTTACGCCGCCATCGGTTGTAATTAATAAACTCGTAAATTGCGTTGATGAAAATTTTAAAATAATATTATCGATAAATATAACCGTACTTAAGCGCCAATCTTTGTAAAATCAATATTCTACAATCTAAGAAAAGTAATAAATCTACACATCGAAACAGCTGAATTTGCCGTGCGATGCCGGCTTAGAATAGCATCACCCCATTTCTTCCCGCGGGTGTTGTAAAAGGCAACTACCGGACTCGAGGGTTTCATGTGTATTACAATTTTAGGCGACAGGCTGACAACCTGTCACTACAGTGATACACGAATCATCTGAAAGGTCTCTCAATACTTGTCAGATGTGGCGACAAAGACCGTAATTTTACGATCGTTAAAGCTCTCCCTACCCCGCAAGGGACAAAGGCGTGATATGTGTACGAGTATGTATGAAACAGCTGAAACAGTTCACAGCTGGACTTGGGCGCGGCAAGCGGGTTGGCGAGAGCAATGCATGCCGTTCCCTGGATCCCTTACTTGTACGACACCCGCCCACGGGTAGGTACTTAGATCCAACTAAGTCACGTCGTGTTGTTTTTTTAAGCTTCTACCTGCTTTTCATGCAAAAGTCTTGGAGAAAATAGTTCAGTTTTATAGTTCGTCCCACGAAAATATTTTTACTTTTTAGCCCCAAATTAAAAATTGATCACACTTTCCTATACAGGTGTAAAAAAAAATTGCTGTAAATATTTTAAGAAACTTAACAACTTTCCCCAAGGAACATAGGTCGATATAAGAAAAAGAAATTTGGGCCTTTTATACAAAATTACAGACCGAACAAGTCAATTTGTATGAGAGGTCCAAATCAATTTCTCATCATTCGACATATGTTCCTTGGGGAAATTTTGTTCAGTTTCATGGGCTGATTAACCCCTTCAAATATTTGCAGCTATTTTTTTTACATCCTGTATGTGTCGCTATATTGGAATAAGTAGCACCTACCCAGACTTAACCCAGAGCATTCTAAGTAGCTGTACTACCTATACGAATATGTTACACATTATCCTAGGACTCATATCACGCCTGTGCTAAACCACTATGGAATTTTAAATATGGAGTCTAGAAGGTACCTACACTTTGGCAGCCTAGTCTACTCAATAGTCAATTTCAAGAGTCCACCTTATCTTTTTAACAAATTAAAATGGGCTACTTATAATTTTAATTCGCGTAATAAAAACAGTTTTTTGCTCAAAACGCCTTTTCATAAAACCCGAGCTTTTGAGGGAAGTTTCCGGTATCAGGCATCCAAATGTTGGAATAATCTCCCACCACCTCTCAGGAAATCAGTATCCAAGGTAATATTTAAAAAGCACATGAAAAATATATTATTAGAAAAACAACGGATGTCCTGATGCCGGGATATAGATGTTTTATACATATAATATGTTCACCTATATCATTTATTCACTTATATTATATATATTCATAAACATATATGTATATATATATATTTTAAAATAATGTCCTGTTGTAAATGTATAATGTATATTTAATTTAACTTTATAATATTAACGAATAACACACATATACTAAAACACCGTTTACTTGCGCTTTGGATCCGGTCGACGAGAAAATCAAATAGGTTTCGACTGAAAAACAGCTGTCCATCTCTCTTTCGAGATAGGCATTTTTGCTGAGTCGATGACCTTTTCATTGTTGCGCCGCGTTGCATATCAGAGTGCCTATATTTGCATTATTATAAATATTTGTTTATTGCTTTTTGTTTTTCTAGTAAATAAGTACTTTGCTGTGTAGAGTGTCGCAGTATTTATGAATAAATGTTTTTCTATTCTATTCTATTCTATTCTATTCTATACACACTCTCCGTGAATTTCGTTTCAATCTAAAGCAGTTAAGTTAAAACACTTTGTGTAAAACTTACAAAACATTCCAATTATTATGGATCAATAGTTTAAGCACAAACAAAGTTGGTTTCCATGCTGACGGTGCCCGGCAAAAAGTACTTGCTCAGGCTCTTGTATTTTTAATATCACCCCCTCCTGCCCCCCCCAAGCTTTAACATAATATAAAATTATAAACGATATGAATCACGATAATGTTCCGCGGGTCTGTGTGCGTGGCCAATTCACAACTTCGCCGGGCAGGGGCCTCCCCCCCTCCGTCCCCCCCCGCCGCCGCCAGCGAGCACCCCGTCACAGAGTAAGAAAGTCAGTACAAACACCAATAACCAATTTTTTTAACCAGTTCCATTGACACCACAGACAAGAGATGTCATGCAGCGCCGCGAGCGACACAAATGTCATTTTTGCACTGTGCTTGATAAATATTGAGAGCAAGAACTGCTTCTTTCTGGGCGCGTGTGAGAGGCAGCACCAGCACCATTTTGGAGTTGGTTGCTGAAGACTTCTCGAGCCTAAATGGGTTCTGCAGGCACTGCAGTCCTCCATGAACAGATGCGGGAATTGGGAAATATAATTTTAATTTTAGTGGATAAGTGGATTGATATTATTTTTATTTTTTTTAATTTTACTTTATTTTCTTTTGTATTTAATTTATAACCATAGGTTTTTTATTGCCTGTTAAGGAAATGTCCTGCCAAAAAGCAAAATAGACCTATTCTAATTAAACTTTATTACACGCATGTAAAATATGAGGTGTAAAAATATTAGTTGCAAATATTTCAAGGGGTAAACCAGCCCATGAAACTGAACAATTGTCCTTAAGGAACATAGGTCGAAATATGAAAAAAAAAAAATCGGACCTCCCATAAAAATTGACTTGGTCGGTATATTGTATATATTGTTGGTAATTTTGTATCGGAGGTCCAAATATTTTTTTATATTTCGACCTATCTTCCTTGGGGAAAGTTGTTCAGTTCAATAGGCCGATTCACTCCTTAAAATATTTGCAGGTAATATTTTTACACTTTATATGTATCGGCATTCGGCGCGATGCAGTTCGCCCGCTGATCCCGCTTACACTGTGCGCCACCCCGCGGAACGCCGGCAAAAAGAAAACTTTTATTTTTATAAGACAAGAAATTTATTATGGCTGATGCTCGTGTCGGTATCGCGTTTCTTCGGAAATAGAACGTAAAATGTTCCTCGCATCGATCCGACCGCTCATGCCTTAGATTGTAACCACCAAACTGTTGCGGCTTTGCGATTATTTAAAACATCGTACAAATTATGAACTGTTTGGGTGTAATCCGACAGTAAACTACAGAAAGAAATCTGAAGAATGTGTCAGAGACCGGATACGTACAGTCTATGGTTCCGCCTTCGTACTACTTAAGGTTAGCGCACACCTACAAGCTTTGGACGAGAGCCGGGTTCAGTAGCAAACAGAATAAACTCTATCACAATTGAAATAAGGTAAATATTTGAAATGACAATAAGGTTCCGAAGCGATGCAATATTGCTGGTTCCAAATTATGACGTAATCTTAACCGTATTGAAAACATTTTGCGATTTTGTGATTTCAGCACAATAAATCAAATACATATTTTATTCGGATTTTGTCTCTGATTTCGACGTTCCTCTCTAAATAATGTGTAAAAAGATTACTCAAAGTCATTTCAAGGGTTGAATACTTAGCCCAAGAAACGTGAAACGGAGCTGGCGAAGGTTAGATTTTTTAGGCTAGAGCTGCACTAGGTTAGAGCTGTGATCGGATTGCACTTGGACTCTGTGTTCTACACGAAAAAATGGGACAGTGAACGAAAATATCCAGTTTTACAGAATAGTTACTATTCACGGGATAAAATGTGGAGTGCGGTGTCCGTGTTCTTTTTTTGTGATGGTCTATACGTTTATGGCCACGGGGCCATCAAAACTACGCCTGTCGGCTAGGTGAGCACGTGCTCACCCACACGCGTGGGCGTGTGTGTGTGTGTGTATGTGTAGGTAAGTAGTATGTACCTACTTATTTTGCTGAAATATTTTCTTCGTAACCAGTAACTTTTCCTTGATTAATCTTTTAAATCATTTTGGAACAATGGTGTAACAATAGACTAATATAGACTTGGTTTGATAACATTAATTACTTTTACATGTACCTACACGTGTTTTTCTGATTAATGTTTTTAATTAAAACTCAGTAAGTAGCATTTAAAATACCAGTTAAGGTGAAAAGGCCAAGTAAGTATACAATTTGATTTAGTATCCTCATCTTGAGGTATATTGTTTAAATAGACTAGGGATAGGGAGGCGGGCTGCATAAAAATTATATAAGTTACCTTCATACATCACCACACAAATAATCTGAATAATTTTACCCACACACAAGTACAGGATACCCACGCCTATATACCTTGCAGGGTAATTTTACCTGTAACATCTAAAAAAAGATTCAATTATACACCCTAGTTTTGTGACCTAATGATGTAAATAAATTATTCAACAGTGGCTTCTATCCCAGAAGTCGCAGATTTGTGAGAAATTACAAATTACATAATGGTCGAAAAAACTTATCATAATATTATCCATATTACTAGAAACAAGAGCTAGGATGTAAATCTACTAACGATAGGGATCTAAACTGGCTGGTCAGATGAGCTACTTTTTGAAACGATCTACGGTATTTTGTATGAAAATAGGAATGTATGACGTCATAGGTTGTTATTTTGGATGGAGTCGGAACACTTACTTATATAAAAAAGTTCTGTTTATTAATTCAAACTAAGCATATATTGAAAAATTATGAATGAAGTCCATAGTATTTATGGACAATAGTTTTAAGCGTAGAATTTTATCAATGACCCAGTTCACAAGCGAATTAGGTAGGTTGGTTAGGGATGCCTAAGTTACCCTATATTATAAAATTAGATGCTGGATGGAAATCTGCTGGTTGAATTACTTACATACATAAATCACGCCTTTATCCCTTGCGGGGTAGGCAGAGCGTTAACGGCCATAAAAATACGGTCGCTATCGCCATGTCTGGCAAATATTGAGGGCCCTTTCGAGATGATTCGTGTATCACGGTAGTGACAGGTTGTCAGCCTGTCGCTTAAAGTTGTAATACACAATTAACCCTCGAGTCTCTTAGTTGCCTCTTACAACACCTGCGGGAAGAAATGGGGTGATGCTATTCTAAACCGGCATCACACGGCAATTTGTTGAATTACTTGTACATTGTATTTTTTATCGGTGCACAGAAATTACTATTCTTTTTCTTTACGGAATAACCTCACTAGCTGATAGTAAATTTAGATGCGGGTAAGTTGATACTTGATAGGTCATTGTGCTGTGTACCAACCATCTTATTTTTTATGCATGGACTTTGGCTTAAAAAATAAATATTAACAAGTATTGCTATGACAGATGTCATTCGTCACGCGCGCCCCAGATGCAAAACAAATAAAACATTGAGATGTATTTCAGTCGGTTTGGTACCAAAAGTTTTGTAATGATGGAATCGGGGCCATCATCTACATATTATATACTAAGGTGTGTGAGTCTGTCTTTTCCTTTGTTTGTATGGTAAACTATATTCATTCATGGATGCACCGCTTAAGCAATCGTCACGTATTTTTTATTTTCCCCTGTATTTTTTTATCATGTTTCACACTGAGTCTACAAACGACCTGACCAACTCTGGGTTTATACAGGGTGTTAGCAAAAGTACCAGACTGCGCCATGCATTCGACAGGTGTAAAATATTTTTATTTTATTAGCAGAAATTGCTTCTACATTTTTGGAGCTTCTTAAGCTCCGGTCTTGAATTTTGCGGGCGGCAGTGGCGGCAGCGCGCTCGACTTTTTTTTCTAGGGAGTACGCCGCTCGTAAAAGATGCAGCCGCTGCCGCTTCCCGCTGCCCGCAAAATTCGTTACTGTGACCGAAAAGTGCAAAGCGACGCGCACCCAGTCTTAATTATTTTTTTATCGGGCGTGGTTATCCCGGTGCTATTTCTGATCGTTGACGTTTTCACGTAGCGGATATCGGCCGCAGATTTTTGGAGGTCCTTGCAGTGACAAGCGCAAAGCGACACGTAAAGCGTCGCGCACTTACCACCGAGACAAGAACGTGGTTATCACTATAACATGTAAAAATATTAGCTGCAACTGTTTTAAGGGGTGAGTCAGCCCATGAAACTGAACAACTTTCCCCAAGAAACATTCATCGAAAAATAAGAAATTTTTTGGACGTCCCATACAAATTGACTTGGTCGGTTGGTCTTTTGTTGACGCAGCGCTATCACAGTCGTCCGTCGAGTGCGGTTTTATTATGGGGAGTGACGTTTCTAGTATGGATCTGACAGACCGCTGCGATGTTTTAGCGCTCCGTCGTGCGATAAGTGTGCGATCCGCCGCAGTCGATACAAGCGCAGCCGCAGACGTTGCAGTAATTGCAAGTGCCGCTATAATCGCACTTAATTACAACTCACAATCGCGCCCGTTTCAAGTATTCATTATTAATATTAATTCGCAATAAAAACAGGTTTGCGATCCCCTGCATCGAGCTCTCGATACTTTACATCTATAATATTCAGCATAACATACTACCCTTACACACCTACTGACATATTTGTAAGTAATATAAATGGAGTCAGTAACTTTGTTAGTTTCAGTGTCATTGGAATTCCAAAAGTTACGTGGTTTGTTTTAGAGGTTAAAGCTGGTGGTAAAATCGCCGGCAGTTATCCTCATAATCTCAGAGCTAATTCCAGCTAGGAACTATGAACGAAATATAGTGTTGAAGGGTTTTCCCGTTTCAAGTCTGACGTTTAACCTACAAAAATCTGTATCATTAATAATAATGTTGGCAAAAATGGCCGAATAGGCAAGATGACAGGCAGGTCAATTGGGCTACTATTTTAAAATATATTTGTATGAAAACACGAAGAAATGACGACATGTCTCTTTAGTTTCGCTGGCGTCAAAACACTAACCATTATATTATTTTACTGTTATTAATTCTAACTTTAAATATTTCGAAAAACTATTGATGGAGTTTGCAATAGTTTTAAGCGTACTACTTTTGTATTTTATTGATGACCGAGTCATCGTGCGAATTGTCGAAATGCAAATAATAGGAGGTCGGGCTGAAACGCACGATCGTCCAGCTCGCCCAGCTCGCCCGGCCCGCAAAGCTCCTCTAATATTGTAAACATCACTGCGTGCTATGTTTCCGAAATAAGGGAATATTCCGCGCAAACAAACTAACGCCAGTGTTGATCTTTGCGGCGAGCTCTTTGAGTATCTAACAGCTTTCAGTACATTTGTACTGAGACGCATCATGGTTATTACACCACTGTGATCTTCTCCTCCTTTTCGTGTGGGACACCGAGTCGTCCAATGACCCAATGAACACTAGTGTCAGAAATTTTCAACCGTCTTCTGCTAGTAGAAGGCTTCTGACATAGTTGTGTAACGACCGTCGTCTAAGTGATCACAGACAGCAACCGGGACCTACGACTTAGCGTGCCATCGGAAACACAGAACCATCTTTCTTTCGCACAATCGGGTGGTTCAGCCCGTAATGTCCTAAACCAGACTAGGAACAAATTCACAAAGTGATAAATATCAACTTTTTGAGTGACCCACCGAGAAACGAACCCGGAACTTTTTGCGTTAAAGGCAGCCGCACTACCACAGCGCCACATCGGTCGTGATGACTGTTTTCCCTAAGGCGCATATTCGGTGGAAAGCAAATCCTCAAACACCATCAAAGACTACCGAAGGAGAGTATTGACTTGCCTGATTGAATCTCCAGGTGATCGGATTATATTTAGAACCAATAGAACAGGCAAGTGATCTAGGTAGCGAACGAACAAAGACATATCAATAATGTAAAAAGTAAAAACATGTTACAAATACGTTGCAACATAAACTCCATACAACAATTTTATACAACATTTTATTTATCATCTAAATCGGCGTTTACGACGGGGGAACAATGCCGGGCTCCGAACCAAACAAAAGTGGAACGCAAATAAAGAAAACAATAAAATTAGAATACATAAACACATAAAAACGTTCATCCAGAACGTTCGCGTTGCGGCGTCGGCGCATGCGCGAGCGACCACCGCACATTACAGCAAATACCATATTAAAATCTACTTCAATACGAGCCTGGCGGAAGGAAGGATGTCGACACCGGAACTACCTATTTATATAATTGAGATACAACTAGTGTCTGCTTGAGAAGTTTGTACGGAGACGTCTCGCAACTAACACAAGTAGGTAGTCTACAATCACACCGCCAACTTTTTACGTGCATACAACTAAACAGTACATCGTAGATATGAACTCGGCAACTAAACGAAGGAAGGGAACGAGCAGTGTGTATCACTGAGACATTTGGTTCACAGGGACAGTGCAAGTGATTGGAGACCTAATCGTCTGAGCAATAAGAGCCCAATTCCCGTACAACGATCAAAGCGCACCAGCGGCGTTGCATCGCGACGTACACTCCCTTACACAAAAATTACAATAGCAGTTAAAAAAATTGATTCATTTAGTTTTTACTATATCATTTAGTCTTGTAGGAAAGTTATAATATACAAACAGAATGAGATGTTAGCAAATCCTGCAAAAGCGCGAATCACACGCAACGTTTTCTATTATTATAAGTTAAGAGCGTATTTACGTAAAAAAGCGCATAAAGCATAAGCCGGACAAAGATTTATCAATATTCTGTTTGTGTTCCATTTAGCAACTCAACCAATTAATGGATACGAAGCTACCAATTAGTGGAACAAAGAATATCTTTCAAAGTTGGTTGGTGTTCACTAAAATTCTCTTTATATTGTACTAGCTGCAACCCGCGGCTTCGCTCGCGTACTTACAGGGTCTATTAGATGATTGTGTACCTACTGTGTCTACATAAATACAAAGATCTATGCCAGTTCTTATTATCTATGCCTTTTTAGGGATGAATATTGAAAAATATTGGGGTACGAAAATAAGTTTTAAGTCAATGTTTTCAGCTGAATCTAAATGCATGTTCTCGAGTCTGGGTGTTCTTTGTGGTGTTGCTGAGTATGTCCATCCCGTGGCATCCCGACAACCCTTCTTTTAAGTGCCGAATACATACTCAATGTTCGTGTTTATTTATTTGTGCCCGCGACTGTACCCACTCCGCGAAATGCGAATGCTACGTAGGTATACTTGTATTGTATCAGATAAAATTATTCAAATGATACGATCTATTGTGTTTCAGCAACAATGATAAATATTATTATTATTATGTATGTATCTATTGCAAATATATTTATGTAAATTACTTTGAGATTGTTTGGGCTCATTATCCGGAATACAATGTTATAAGTTTCGAGTAGGTAGACTAACTATTACTTAAGTCTTATCTTAAGACATACAGGGTGTAAGGGACAGCCCTCCAAACACTGACGGGGAGCATTAAGACCATGAAAATGAACAACTTCCCATAAGAAAATGTTCATGAACAGCTGATCGCAATTTTGTATGGGAGGTTGAATTCTTTTTTATTTTTTGTTGTTTCCAGGCATACTGTTCCTAAATGAGAGTTGTTCAGTTTCTTGGTCTCAATACACCTTAACACTATTCGGAGGGCTTTTTCTTACATCCTGTATATTATCCAAAAATATATTAACTACTTACTAACAACGCAAAAACTTTGCGCTAATTAGAGTCAATTGAAGTTATAATAGCAAGTAAAAAATGTATGAAACTAGCATGTCTTCCTTAAGTAGGTATAATGTAGACAACATTAGTAAACATGTTATTAAAGACACTTACCGTGTTATTGCAAAAAAGTTAAACATCGTCTAAAATGTAGGTAGACTTTGTATAAGGATCCGACTTTATTTTGTACGAAAATACAAATACCTATTTAGGTTTTACGCAATAATTCATCTTAGATACATACATATAGGTAAATCTTATTATTTTCTATGTATGATTATATAGAATTGAATGAATGAATACAATTATATAGAGTTACTATAGATATACCTAGAATCGACAAGCAAGCTACTAGGATGATGGTTAGAAAGTGTGATGTCTTATTTATATTTCATGTATCTAGCGCTATATGCTTGAACGATATATTTGCTCTTATATGATAATTACATATATGCAGATTAAAACCCAACTAAATTATATTATACTAGCTGTCCCTCCGCGGTTACACTCGCGCATTTTATTGAGTACGCAACACAGTGTCAACAAACAACCCAAAGAACCCGTATTGACAAACATACCTACAAATTTTCAACTTCTGAAGATGCTGCTACATTTTCAAGTAATTTTCCAGAAACTTTTTAACACATTGCATTCGCAGAAAAGATCTTCCTACATACCCATATACCCATTTTACCCCTTAAGGGACAAACAATTAAATTATTTTACCCCTTAAGGGACAATCAATTAAATATGCTGAAACACGTTTTCAAGTTTTTTTAACTTCAGAATCAAATTATTTATTAAAAAACAGATCAATTCACATAAACCTTTAAACCATTTTTTACACCTTTAAGGGTTGAAAATCAAAAACCCCTGAAATACGTAATTATTTATTTTCGTTTTTTTATCTAATTCAAAAATTTTAAACAGTTTGCCTCAAAGATCACGAACTTCCATACAAAAGTTTAACGCCCCTTTTACCCCTTTAGGGGACGAAATCCTAAAAGTCCGTTTTTAGTGGATGTTTTTGTGATAAAATGAACCTACGGCCCGGGTATCACGTTTCTAGTTGGAGTAGCTTAGGCTCTGCATTGATGATGAATCAGTGAGTCAATGAATGAATGAATGACATTTGTTTTTATAAGTATAGATAACCATAATAATGATGTACTGTCATTGTACAAATACAAATAACTTAATTCAGAGAAAGAGAAAAAAATACGCGTCCACCACCAGAAAATAAAAATAAATTTGAGGCAAGATTTAATGTGACAACTACGGAACCCACAAAAAGGTGTAACTACCTAGGCGTGACGTCAATGATACACATTTCCACCTCTACATTATGTATCCGAGCTCTCGACTCGACACACACAAAGCGTTGCGAAATCTTACGTACATCTATCAAATCATAACATTTAAATAAATTGTAATTTACAATGAAGAGAACAAGTCATCGACCTCGGTGTCTGAGCGTCTAATAGCACCCACACACAGCGCGGCACACATTGTACGCGCGCCACACGCCCGGCGCGGCCGTGTGTGCGAACCGCCGCATTAATATATGACAATAACACGTTCAAATACAGTATTGCCGAAGAAATCGACCTCCGCCACGTAATCGACGTAGTTGCTTAAATTTTTTCATCTTTTCATTTCTATATATGTACATATAATGAGACTGTAGAAAGTAGGTGTCCAGTAACCCTTTATAGTTTAAAGAAAACCAACCGATAGCGTGTTTTGGAAAACTAACAGCGACATCTAGGTATTATTACCGATTAATAACCGTTTCCTGTTTTTTATACACGCTTATCTTCAAAACAACTGGACGGATCTGAGTGAAACTTTTTGTGGTGTATAGTTACTAGCACTGATCAACACCTAGGTTACTTTTTATCGGAAGAAAATTACTCATTCCTACGGGAGAAAACGAATAATTCCGCTCGATCTCTTGAGAAGAGTCTTAAAGAAACTCGAAAGACTAATTTTATTGACACCCGGAGCAAGAATATACCGTAAAATAAAACCGCAGCAAGTCATGCTTGTCCAGTCTGTAATTATACGAACATTAACGCATTCTATACGATTCGTTGAATATTCATTTCAAAATAAATAAATTACATGCACCAATTATGTATATATATTTTATTTGGAATAGAAACACGTCGAACATCAATGTTGTCAGAAGGTAAATAAGGCTGAAAATGTCACGCAACAAAGTTGTACCATATTCCTACATTTTTAAAATAATCGCCTTTTATCGAGTTTCTTTAATCAAACTAGTTTTTATTGCAGTTTATTATAGACAGAACATGCATTAAGAGCTGTCGCCAGCGTCGGTCATAATTTCAGCTTTTTATATAAGTATAAAAAATGTTTTGCGGTTTATATATGCTCTCGTTAAAGGTTGCTTTGCAACTAGTGTGACGACATTTATTGCTGCATACCCGCCAGTTGTTTTTGTAAGACGCAAGTATTTTTATTTATCGACCCGCAAATAATGTTATCAATATAAATAATAGTTAAAAATCAAAAGAGCATGCCCTATCGGCCACACGTGCGCCTGCGCAACTCTACTCTACTAGTCTAATGTAACGGTAGTTTGACTAACCTTAACCATGTCAGGCTGCAACAGAAAAGAAAAGAGTTTAAATACCGATTCGCATTAAAATAAAGTTCGAAAATAATAAACTCATATTATTACGAAAAGCGATAAATAAATACCTACGAAATTGCTACTCAATTAAAAAGAAACAATTCGCAGAAAGAAACCATTTTATTACTTTGAACGCAACAAACTGTTCACGTAAGTATCGGGAGGAATGTTATTAAAATTACTATAAAATAAGATGACGTTAATTAAGAACGTAATAAAATACACAATTGCACGCAAACGCAAGTACGATTCCTCTAACAATACAAGTTACTTCGTTAATGTTCGCATGCAACTATTTAATTTACTTAGCTATTGATAAAAAGTAAACTTATTAATATGATCCTTCACGGCGCATGCACTCCTACACACTTGTTTTCTTGCACTCTCTCACACACACACGCACACACACTTATAAGTGATTATGAATTGCTGCAAGTCTAGTAAGGTAACATTATTAAATGGGCAGTATAAAATATTTTGTTATAGATACAAGCTTTTTAATACTTTAAAATGTAACAAACAAGTGACTAAGTTTAGAGGTATATCAAGGCAAGTCACAATAAATGGGCAGCCTAAAACGTAATTTTTCACAAGTGACCACAACTCGTCACATTTAATCATACAGGGTGTTAGAGACAGCGTCACGAATCCTGATAGGGTGCGAGCAGAACATGAAATTGATCAACTTTCCTCTAGGAACATATGTCAGGACACATTCAAAAATTTTTGGATTCCTCTAGTAAATGCAGTCAGCTGATCGCGATTTTGTATGAGAGGTCGAAATTTATTTGTCGTTTCCTAACATATGTTCCTAGGGGAAAGTTGTTCAGTTTCATGGTCTGCTTGCACCCCATCAGTATTCGGGACGCTGTCCCTTACACCCCGTATACTTGTGACCGGGATCTTCAGGAAAGCTAGTACAGATACCTGGACAACCTTAGTTCATGTCCCGGGGTCGTGACCAGTGGCTGACGTCGTTATTCCAAAATATAAATAAAATAGGGTTGATGAGGAAGCTTGTATGAGGAAGAGGAACCGGAAGAGGATGTGGATGAGGAAGAAGAAGATGAAGCGGTCGACAGAGACGAGAAACGAAAAGAGGCATGAAAAATAATACTTTTGTTCACACTTTTTACCATAAACTATGAGGATAGGCTTTTTCAATATCTTTGAAGATGCGGAAGGGGAAAAGAAACTTTAAACATTGTGGAACTTCTGCGTTATGAGGATGCGTAAGAGGAATCCTCATTAACACTAAAATAAATATCCTCGGTGAATTGTCAACCTCTCCTGTTTATATTGTAAACACGACTGCAACAACTTTCTGCAACTGGATTCTCAACTCTCAGGCGGATCGCACACTTGACGCACGACGGAGCGCAAAAATATCGCAGCGGTTTTTCAGGTCCATACTAGAAATGTCAATCCGCATACTAAAACCGCTCAACCGCTGTCGACGCTACGCTATCGCAGTGTCATCTGTCGAGTGCAGTTTTAGTATGGGGAGTGCCGTTGTTGTATGGATCTGACAGACCGCTGCGATATTTTTGCGCTCCGTCGTGCGTCAAGTGTGTTCCTCGCCTTATGAACTGCGCGGTGTGAGAGATTATAAGCTTTTTCTTGGATTACGCTCGCTTCCCTGCCCTTGCGGAGAGGCATTTTCTAAAAATACACGCTTTAACATAGTCGTTCAATAATTCCGTTTATTTCATTGCTTTAATCGTAATAAGGTACTTATTTAATTTGCAACATTCATGCATATTTCAAATTATGTTTACAGATACAGGATCTATAATAAATACAGACGATTCTATCTCGTTGACTCTCAATTAGAAGGGATTACTACAATGTAGGTAGCTGGTTGTGGCCTGCAGTATAAAATAACTAGCTGACAAAGTGCCAACGTAACAGCATTTCTTGTATCTGTATTGTATGTGCCTATAATAATATTTTACATAAATTATTTTCAATAATTAGCTTGGCAAAAATATCCTTGCGTTGTTGATATGCAACAAATTGAATCCGTTTAAAAAATAATAAGTTTTATAAACAGGCATACCAAGCAGCATGCATAATTATTTAAAAAACAAAACCCGACTGTGCTTTTTCGTAATTTTGTATTTTACATTTACCGACCGCCATTTTGTTTGTATAAAAATTGAAGTTGTCATGTTGGAAGAGCAATCACGACAATAATGAAATTCCATAAAACCTTTCGGTCCAATCCCGAAAAAAAGGGTCTTAAACTTCACACTTCCTGAACTTATGTTCTTAATGATACACAATTTGAAGATTAAAGACTGAAAGTGATTTTCCCGTGTATTTTTATTAAATTGAACGTTGCTAACTCCAACACATTCTGCTATAGTCTGTAAGTTTAGGTACTTATCTTTTAGCGTATTACAAAATTTATCTCGTTAAAAATGTGGATTTATCGTGTCTCTTCACAAATGCAAAAAAATTATACTAGCCTCAGCCTAAATGCCAATTTCTAGTATCGTTCACTTAGGAAGGCCTCGACTTCGTCTCGTCCTTCCAATATTATTCGACCAGAAACTGATCGACATATTTTTGGCCACTGGCGTAATGTTATATTTATGTATTCATAGAAATACCTACACATACATACACAGTCCGAAATAGGTTCGAAAAATATAACGCTCCTTCTGAGGCAGTCGGGTAAAAATAACTTAAATTCAGGATCCATTAAAAAAAAAACATTAAAATGAGTTACAAATTCTAAGGCATTCGTTTTACCAGCATTAATTAGTATGTTACACATTCACATTAAGTAAAGCATTACATTCGTAGTCTTAATTTACGTAATAAATAATACAGTGCCTCTCTTCAGTGCAACTTGAATATAAATTGGCTAATTAAAGTTAAAACGATAGGAATATTAACCAAAATACTGCGGGTAGTTGAGTTCGCAGTAACACTTGCCGGGTTTAGCACACTTACGGGGTAGGCAGAGCGTTAACGGCCGCGAAAATACGGTCGTTATCGCCACCTCTGCCAACTTGAGGGCCGTGTCAGAAATATTGTGTACCGATGACTATAGTGACAGGTTGACATTGACAGCCTGTCTCCAAACATTGTAACACCTACACATAAAACTCTCAAGCCCCTTGGCCCTCGACACCCATGGGAAAGATATGGGGCGATGCTATTCTATCTAAGCCGGCATCACGCGGAAGGAGTTTACATGTACAAAGTAATGGCGGAGGTAGTGTAATTTTTTTTTGTTTGTAACTATTTTTACACTACATGCGGCCATTACTAAATATCCTTCAGTCTTTTGGTACCTCTACAAGATGGACGTATTTCAAATGTTTGTCCCTTAAACGACGTTATTACACTTATGGCACAACGCATCGCTAAAATAACGCACCCGTAACGCAGAGGTCTGTGAGATCCATCCATACCAAAACCACTAAACCATTGCGGACGCAGGTTTAATTTCTAGTATGGATCTGAGAGACCGCTGCATTATTTTAGCGCTGCGTTGTGCGTTAAGTGTGAAAAACGCCGACCATGTGACTACATTGTAGATCGTCTAGAATTAGAAATAGACAATTCTTTCTTTCTTTCTTTTTTCGTGTGGGACACGAAATATTACCTATGAAATTAATAAAATGAATAAGAGTCATACAAGAAAACATGAGTTCGCTTTACCATAGTCCAGACATCTTTTTCTTGGACAATATAATAAGAAATGACAATGTAGAAATATTGTTTTTAATCGCACCCTTTTGTATTTTGATACAATGCGCACCTACTCGTAGCGTAAGTAGGTACCTTCTTGTGCTCAGAATACTCGTAAGTTTTTTTTAGTGTTGTAACATTTGTGAGCCCCCGGTCTCGAATTATGCGGGCAGCGGGGCGGCGGCAAACTCGCCTTTTATTTTTTAGGAAGTGCGCCGCTCGTTGCCCGCTCCCGCGCCGCTGCGTTCGGTCCATTTGAAATGTATGCAAAAGGTCCTGCCGCTGCCGCCCCGCTGTTCGCAAAATTCGAGACCGAGACCTTAAGGTATTTAATTCAAGTTTCAACTTTGTTTGTAAGTAGTGTAACGTGATAGCGAAGAAATACAGCGAAGCTCACTTTGCATGCATATAGGATTCAACTAATATTAAGAAGAAAGATAACTGTTAACTTACCTGTAGTAGGTAAGCTTAGTTTGTTAAGCAATGTTGCTGTACAAGTTGTTACTCGAAGGTGTATTCCAATTTATTTTACCCTGGTGTTACATGAATGTACCTAGTTGCTAGTACCTATACGACGACCGATGTGGCGCAGTGCGACTGCCTTTGACGCAGAAGGTTCCGGGTTCGATTCTCGGTGGGTCACTCACAAAGTTGATATTGAGTTGACTTGATATACACTCTGTGAATTTGTTCCCAGTCTGGTCAGGACATTGCGGGCTGACCACCCGATTGTCCGTAAGTAAGATGGTTCCGTGTTTCGGATGGCACGTTAAGCCGTAAGTCCTGGTTGCTGTCTATGCTGACACTTAGACGGCGGTCGTTACACATCCATGTCAGAAGCCTGCTACATGTAGAAGGCGGTTGAAAAATTCTGACTCTAGGGTTCATCGGGTCGTTGGACGCCTCGGTGTCCCACACGAAAAGAGAAGAGAGAGTACCTATAGATATGGTGTAATAATATTAGCTGCAAATATTTGAAGGGGTCAATCAGCCCATTAAACTAAACTAAACTAAACTAACTGTGCTGTACTTAGCTGTAGTTTTAGTCATAAATTGGAGTGTATATTATAGTAATTAGTTAGATTAAGGTTATATTGTATTGCATGTTTTCAGTATGACTGCTTTTTGGAGAAGTGTGTTTATGTTTGAGTGCATATGTAACATTTTAAAGCTTGTGTTAATATTAAACAACTTTCCCCCAGAAACATAGATCAAAAATATAAGAATATTTTTTTGGACCTCGCATACCAATTGACTTGGTCGGTCGGTAATTTTGTATGGGAGGTCTAAATTTTTTTTCATACTTCGACCAATGTTCCTTGAGGAAATTTCCTTCCACTTGCTAAGATCCTGGCATACGTCTTTCGCTCCTACAGTCATCAGTCTTTTCATGCACGCTCGTCGGTTTAGGATACTTATGACTTGACATTTCTTTAAAACGTCCCCGATTTGATCCAGGTAACTTCACATAATATGAAATCCGCTATTTGTGTCCCCCCTCCGACACTCGACCACTGCCACAGCGCTCACAATGACTCACAATGGCGAATTAGTATTATTTTAAATTGACGTAATTGAAAAATATGCAGACGCTCGCGCTCACGGCTCTGTTAAATTGATTCATGTCGGTATAATATTACCAAAGAATAAAGGGTAACAGACAAACAAAGCTCGTACATTCCAAATAATTAGCACGTTTTAACAATAAGTTCCGTTATGGTGTGAGCAGTGAAATACACACACGTTTAAACCAAGAACTGGCAGCCTCTATCTACTATGTGTATTTTGGTCGAACTTTGTTAAATAGTGAAATCGATTGAAGGTTCTCGATCCGCTACAGAACTCTACTTAGTGGTTTTTATTAACTTCTATTAAATGCTGCAGGTGTATTATTAGGTCGTCCATTACAAAACTAATAAATGTTACTCATAGTATTTTTAAACGCACAGTTAAAGAAATTAAGTAAATATACAATTTAAGGTAGACAGTACGTAGTTGCAAAAAAGTACCTATTGCTAGTATAAATACGTACTTTAAGGCGCTTTAATTATACGTGACTCCCAGAGCGTGAAGATATAAAACCTTTTTAATTTTATCGATTCGAGCAAAAGTAATATAAGTATTACTGTGGTAGTGAAGAATTTTAATCATTAAATTATTTAAAGTGTCCACTACACACTCGATTGCATGGACACAGTGAGCACCAATTATACAGTAGGTATGTGGGTATCATCTGTTGAAGACAGTTTTATAACAGATGGCGCTGTAGGTTATTACAACTCGATATAGAGATGTCTTCTTGTAAATTACATATTAGGTCAAATAAATAATACAAAATGTGGTATTTATTATCGTGGAAGTTTAAGCAACCAGTGCTTGTTCAGGGCTTTTCATGGTCCTTGTCTGGTACAGATACTTACAAGTAGATGCAGTAGAATACTTGAAACGACGAAACGATGTATTTTTCGATAAAATAAAATATAATTTAATAAAATCAATAAAAACTGGGGCGAGCTGTAGGTAATGCTTTGCTGAGCAAATTATTTTTTAAATAAGTAAGCAATAGATAAACCTCCTATTAATTCAATAACTTTCAACTTTTTCATTTAGAATTGTAAAATAGTTTTCTCTTATACGTAACGAAAACTTTGCAGGCGTGATCAGACCATGAAACTTAACAACTTTTTCTATGGCGGCTATGCTGGGAAACGAATTTTTTTTTCGACATTCCATATAAAGTCACTCAGCTGATCGGGAATAATTTAAGAAGTCGAAAAATATTATACTGTAAACCTAAAGACGCGACAAACAATACCAAAATAAAGAAAATAAATATACGAATACACAAACAACCAAACAGGACCTAGTTGTTGGTCCACTATCAGGTATGACGGGGAAGGTTGCGCTGCGCAGGCGCACGCAGTTCCGCGGTTACGCTACAAACAAACTGGCTCGATGGAATGACAATAATATATATTGTTAAAAAATTATCATTTTTTCATCGTGACTATAAAATGTTAATAACCTTCGAAACTGCTTATATTGGGCGTAATTACAGTATTCGTCTCTCGGTCCGCTGGGCCCGGTCGGCTCCGAATATCGGCAAGGGTAAATAAATACCATGTGAGACGCCATTTGGTATTGTTGTGTTTCCGATTAGGGTTACTCGCCACAATGACGCTGCAGCTCTTTTACATTCACGTTGCTTTCGTTCAATTGTTGCGTAGATAATTTGTAAACACTATATGACAGTAATTTGTTCATTAACGCAGTAGGTGAAGTATGGAAATGTGTGTGTAACGTATTTCTTTCTTTTTCGTGTGGGACACCGAGTCGTCCAACGACCCGATGAATCCTAGTGTCAGAATTTTTCAACCACCTTCTACAAGCAGGGTTCTGACATGGTTGTGTAACGACCGCCGTCTAAGTGATCATAGACATCATCCGGGACCTACGGCTTAACGTGCCATCCGAAACATGGAACCATCTTACTTATGGACAATCGGGTGGTTCAGCCCGTAATTTCCTAACCAGACTGAGAACAAATTCTCAAAGTGACAAATTTCAACTTTGTGAGTGGCCCACCGAAAATCGAACTCGGAACCTTCTGCGTCAAAGGCAGTACTACCACTGCGCCACATCGGTCGTCAATGGTGTAACGTACTTACCTACTTTCAAAGATAAAAAGACACATACAGTATAGGACTCACTTCATTCGTAGGTTTCCTATCTTAATTTTGTTCTTTTGAAAGTTTTTACCTAGCTGATTGTGACCACTAACTTTATAAGCTCTATAACTATTTACTACTCCATCGGTCACATTGTAAACAGTACAAAATATTTATGCCATTAATAACACAATTACTAGATAGGTAGGTATTATAACGAGCATTATAGCAATATAATTTTTACGTATAATCCACACGCAAGCAATTATTGTTCATTTCAAATGATGGTATAAGAATACATATTACGATTCTAATTTGTGTTCGAGTCTGACCACGGGCCCGCGGTATTATATTATATTGTATTATTTATACCGACCATCGGAAACGAATTTTTTTATTATAATAAAAACTATATTTTGCCGAGCTCGCAATCACGGGTGGGTAGGAGGCAATCATGAGTCGAGTTTATGTTCAAATTCAGATTCGTTTAGAAACAGCCAGATTACTTTTGTAAACAACTCTACATAAATATACCTACTCTCTGAAGGAAATTAAATTAATTTTAAAAATAAGTTTGTTATATTGTAGTAAAAATGTTTACATCGTTTTGCATATCTCCTTATCAAAATACGGTCCAGTGTTTCATTTATAACGAAGGCGGATCGCACACTTAACGCACGACGTCCGCTAAAAGATCGCAGCGTTCTGTCAGATCCATACTAGAAACGTCACTCCCAATACTAAAACCGCACTCGACGGATGACGCTGCGATAGCGCTACGTCGACAGCGGTTTTAGTATGGGGATTGACTTTTGAATGTATGGATCTGACAGAACGCTGCGATATTTTAGCGGTCCGTCGTGACGGATAACGCAGCGACGATAGCGGTTGAGCGGTTTTAGTATAGGGATTGACATTTCTAGTATGGATCCGACAGACCGCTGCGATATTTTAGCGGTCCGTCGTGCGTTAAGTGTGCGATGCGCCGAAGCTTATTATTTTTTTAGCTGGCTGCATGGCCGGGAGAGGGACGCTCATGACAACGAGACAGATTTAAGATATTCAGAGCATTTATTTAAAGAGGCCGACAAAAGTAAATAGCACGCATCAGTTGTCGACTATCAAAACAGAACGAAAGCAGGTTAAGCAAACAAAAAAGGGTTTGACAATGACAGCCATTAAAATTCCCTTCCCGACCTACGTATTGTCTTGTTCATAATAATAAAAGATATTTAAAAATGTTTCACTGCAACCAAGCGTCATCAACAGAAATATAGACTAAACAAAATGTTGAGGTGGCATTATAGTTTAAAATAATCGTGGAATATTTAAGCTAGCTTTTACTAACATACGAAGGAAGACATGTGGATACTTTAGGTAATATATTGAACCGTCTTTCTTTTCGGATAGTCAAGGTGGTCCAGCCTGCAATGTCCTAAGCAAACTGAAAACAAATTCATAAAGTGAAATATGTCAAGGCAACTTTGTGAGTGCCCCACCGAGAATCGGACCCGTAACCATTGTGTCGCAGGCAGTCGCACTATCACTGCGCCGGGTGAGCCCTAGCACCCCACAAACCCGTTCGGCGTAGTTTTGATGGCGCCGGGGCCAAAAACATTTTTTTTAAAACTACCACTGCGCCACATCAGTTGTCAACTATACTCATCCGCTAGCTAGGTGTTACTCATCCGGTAGGTACTATACTCATCCGGTAAGTACTATTCTCATCCGGTAGGTCGATACTTAACTCGTCCGGACGAGTTGAGGAATAACTCCCTTGTTCATGACTGCCTCAAACCTTGTACAAGACCAATTTGCAACCGAAAACGCGAGAGCTGGGACACGTTATTATTATTGTTATTTATGTCCATATACAATTTCAAAACACAATCACAATGTTATCATTGCATGGAGAACAATAGATTATTATTATAATATACTAAGGTACATACTTTACTAAGAATAGTTATTTGTATTAGACGCTTCGGAGTGGGCTCTCCAAGGCATAGCATAATAACAGGTTATCGGTGGGGGAACAAACCGAGCAGGGGCTTTATTACCCGAATACTTGGCTTTTATAATCAAATGAAATTCTACTGAATACTATCCTCGAAAAAAATGTGTTAATAACTAAAACCGACCTCCATATAAAAAATTTGAAGCAAGTTGGTGAGGTAGAGTGTTGGGCGCACGAGTGTCACGGGCTGCCCTCACCCACCCCATTATAATAATCTCCGCGAAAGCGAGACAGCAACAATATTAGAAAGGAACAATCGTTGCCATTATGTCGAATAAAAAGAAAAGTTATTATATTTTTTATTGGAGAGGGCCGCCACCCTCTGCCGCCAAGAGGGTTATTTTTATTTTATTTGAAAAGTTTATTTTCCATTTGTTTGAACTTCTATTTTTGCGATGTGAGGGGTGAAAGTTGGCCGGCGAGCCTCGCTCCATGCACGCACTCAATGACTCACTAATGCGTGCACCATCATTATATTTTTATATTTTAACTTTGCCAGGAAGCAGAATTAAAATGAGAAAAGTTTCCCGAGTATTATTATATCACGAGCGCTGGTGGCGCCCTCCCGGCCCGGCCGGCGTCCTCGCCCGGTCCCGCTTTCATATTGCCTCAACACTCCATTCTGTTGCGTTATTTTATTTTACTTCAATAATAATATACCGTGGAAGTTATTTTATTGCGCGTTAAAACTAAGTAACACCGCGAATAAAAACATAAGTATCTACTGAAGAATTAGTTTGTTGCGAGAGACGAGAATATTGAGCCAGTAATCTGCAACATTTTAGTGAGTTAAGTTGAACGATTTGTTGAATATATTATGAGTCTAGATTACTAACTGGACCCAATATCTCAGACCGAGGGTCGAGTTAATAGCTGTGTATTTTACGTACCGATCTTGACACTGACTCGACCCAATGACAAAATGTTTTTTTATGTGCATACTAACAACTCGTCATTTATGTTGACTTTAGTATGTAATTAGTAATCCTACTAATAATATAAATGTGAAAGTTAGAACGTATGTTGTTTGTTTGTTACTCCTCCACGCTTCTTCCTGTGGGATGTTACGGGATTAAGACCGAATTCCCTGCGGGCAGAGCCGCGGGCGCCCACTAGTCGTTCATAAAAAGATCATTTTTTTAAGTCACACTTTCACTTGACTTGAGGACTAAAACCACCAAACTAAAGAACACCCGATTTCGTCAGCGGGTTAAAAATAAGTCACGAACTAGTTACTACACCCCCATGTGTCGAGCGAGTACCGGTCCTAGTTAGGGAACTAGTGAATTGTGTCAGTGAGAGCCCCGGTTGCCCTTGACCGATGCAACCCTTGCGAACTGCGGGTGAGTACACTACTGAGATACACTACGTATCTGGTCCTGCATTTCAATGCACCGCACCTATTAAACTATAATGCAGTCTGGTTAATTGGTAAGACGATAGAGGAAGTTGATGGGATGTCCGGAACTAGAGATAAGTTACTAGTTTAAGAAACGTTTTATAAAAAAAGTTGCTCTACAGTAGGTCTCCGAAATAAGTTCGATATTGGACCATCGGGGGCATAATTCTTCCGGTCGGTGTTGGCTTGAGTCATCGAGCGTCTCAAAATGAAGCTTTATTTGTGGCCGGAGTATTCCCGTGGTAATATGATGTTTGCCCGTGGTAAAAAGGAGCCTATGTTACACATTTTGTAGCTTTCTATTTTCGATATAGTTGCTCAATACTTTATCGATTAAGTACATACCTACAAACAAAAAAAACTGTCCTCCTTTAATATAGGTGGACAGTGAAATAGGCTACATTATACTCGTAGTCCATTTGAAAATGTATCGTTGTGGCAAGTGTGCGTTAACCATAATATATCTATCTACTACATTTATTTAGGCCCTCATTAATAAACCGCACTTAACTCCGAGATCAATTTCAAGAGCGATATTGACAAATGTCGGGCAGTACTAAATGTAATGACATCTCAAAAGTGCACTCAAGATCGATCTCGGAGCTGAGTGCTGTTTATTAATATGGGCCTTAGTTCCATTAGTAGATTTCTGATAGTTAGGTATTAACTAAGTAGGTTGCTATTATTATGGGCTGGTTCATCCCTTAAAATACTTGCAGCAATTTTTTTTTACACCCTGTATAATACTTGACTAAACGAACATAAAAAAACCATTCCCATTGCTAGTAATGTTTGAATTAACCATTACTTACACTTACCTATTATAAAAGTGATATTTACCAGCTTTACCCGTGTCACATGCAATCAAATTGTTACTTTGTAAAGGTGTATTTTTGCGTGATTATACTTACCGTATGATGTTCTATGGTGTCATGATGTCACAAGGTGTCAAAATACATAGTTATGTGATGAGAGGGGACAAGGAAGGTTAAACATGCAGATACGTACCTATGTGCAATACTAAGTCAAGAACTATAATTTTATAATAATAATAAAGACGTACGAACACGACAAATTTAAAGTACCCTAAACCGACGATCTAGCATCAAAAGACTGCTGAATGTAGAAGAAGCGACAGAAGTATACCAGGATCGTAGCAAGTGGAAGGAAATAGTCTCTCCCTCAGGTGGATTAGCTAATGCCGGATGCCTAATGGTGGGCACACGCAAACGGATTTTGATACAGTTTACTCTATGTATAGTACTTGCCGGGAAAACATCTTATTCCCACGGGAAAATGAGTTGCAGCGGGCGCAGCCGCTGGGCGGGCTGCTAGTAATAGAATAAATAATACTACGAGCGTAGTCTAGTACTTAGACTTGAGCTACGAGAAATTGAGTAGACTTGATCTTCTTACCAATTACTGCGGACTCAAGATCAAATAGTAGGAAAATAAATGGAAAATATATTGCAATATATCGACTGACCCGATGGCGTAGCGGATAGTATGCCTGCCTTCTACGCCGAGGGTCGTGGGTTCGATCCCCACCGGACACAAATATTTGTTAAGTCAATCAAATATTTGTGTTGAGTCTGGGTGTTTTCTATGTATAATATGTATTTATTTACAAAAAAAAAAGTATATATGTATTAGTATCAGCTATTTAGTTCCCATAGTACAAGCTTTGCTTAGTTTGGGGCTAAATGGCGCTGTGTGAATTGTCCAGGATATTTATTATTATTTATTATTATTATTAATAAGGTTGAGGACTGGACAAATGAGCTACTTTTTAAAACGATCGAGGCATTTTGCATGAAAACAGGAATGTATGACGTCTTACGTTGCTATTTTGGATGGCGTCAGAACACTTACTTTTATGTCATTTTACTGTTTATTAATACTTAGAATAATTTGAAAAATAATGATTGAAGTCCGTTTTGGACATTGGTTTTAAACGTACGACTTTCATATTTATTAATGAGCCGGTCAACAAGCGAATTGCAGTTAGTCTTTATAGGAAATCATAGGAACCAAACTCTTACCGCTACGTGCCGCTTGCAATGCGTCAGCGCGTTTAACTACGTCACACACGATGACACTTAAGTGATAGTTCGTACAATTTGTATAACGAGCAATATTATGTCTAGATAAAAATATGATACAATCTTCATCGTATTTGCTTGTATTTAGGCCGTACGCACACTATAGACGAAACAGTTGCGGTTTTAGTATGGGGAATGACGTTTCTATTATGGATCTGACAGACCGCTGCTATATTTTTGCGCTGAGTCGTGCGTCAAGTGTGTTCCTCGCCTTAGTGTCCGGACACACCGGGCGCAGGCGAGGGCGCGTGTGGTCCGCGCGACCACCGACCACCGCCACCGCCGGCTCCTGCCCGACCAATGTTAGCATTTCCTCTTAACTCCCGCCCTAAGCTAATTTGCCCCTCAAAAATAAAGTAGTCCACCAATACGTGTAACAAGCGAACCCGCTACAACGCACACTTTCTATTGAATCTCCATGAATACAAACCGTGCGCACAATAAGGGCGGCTAAAACGCATCTAATTGTTATAAAAAACAGTGAAGACTCGAACACAGAATGATTTTAAAGTGATATTTTCAAACCATAAAGATGTTTCACATGGGCATGTGAAATATTTATCTTAATATTATAAGTAAACTTAAACGCTGCCTGCCTGTTCCTTCTATACGCTGGCTGAACAGTTTTGGTAAAAATGTTATTAACATTTATTACTTAAGTATATTTAAAAAAAGTGTAACTTGATCGCATGAAATAAAATGGTTGGTTGATAATTGATAAATTGGACTTGATATGTAGGTTGATGTTGGTGTCCTATTGTGTTGATAATGACTTGAATATACATTTAGTTTCATGTATTTCCTATCAAACAGCACGTTTTTATTGTATGATATTTTATATAAATATAAGGCATAGCCTTAAGAACCGTAAAAATTACGGTCGTTATAGCCACATCTGACAAATGTTTGAGTTTAAAACTCGCAATTTTTGGGCTGTAGCTAAAAAAAATACGTATCTATGCATAATCACACAATTCCATACACATACGTACATACTCTAGAAAAATAAAACCGCCCTTCTGAGACAGTCGGGTTATCGAAAGAGTCGAGCCCAAGACACTGAAGCTGTAAGTAAAGTATCAAGTGTTGTCGGTCAGTGTTCTTCGTTTCAATTAGGTACAATGCGTGGTAGTGGATGCATCGGGCTCCTTTCACACCGAACTAGCTGACCCTTTGTTTGTGAATACATTTAAATACGATACTGTAAGTTCGATGCGTCCGGTTCTAAAAAAATAAACAAAACAACTCTAATATTTGGAAGGCAGTAACAGCCTGCCAGGGATGTGCTGTGCTTCTAAGGAAGTAGTATTTGTCTTTGAATTTTCCAAGAATAAGGCGTTATATTTGTAAAATTGTTGTTTTGTTATGAAAACAAAAGATCATCATCAAATCATATAAGATGTTTGTAAAATATTAGCCGAATCAGTCCATGAAGCCTTTTACTCCATCCCCTTTATAATGCGCACATTAGAGACTTATCTCGCGGGCGAGAAGACTTCACAAGTTTAGTGTCAAATCGTATGGATTTTATCTAATTTTGTCTACAAAAATTGAAGTTGCGGTTATGCATCATAACTGGGCATGAACATAGGTGGAAACGTGATTTTTTTGTACCCCACCTACAAATCTACGATCAATTTAGGAAGACAACAACAAAAAAATTACTTTTGGGTAAGTGCTTAATTTCATAGACTGGTTAATTCAGCCCTTATGATTTCGGCAGTTGAATGATTTACATCGTGTACTCGTATATGAAGCAAAATATTCCTACCTCAATTACCGGTGAATTTAAACCACATATAGTTTCCACTGCGGGCTGCCATTCGAGTACCTACTTAGGCTTAAAATTTACAAATGTTCAGATTCAATATTGGTTATTAGTAGAGATGTGGGCTCGGTCACTAGTCAGCCACTAGTCGGTTACTGTAATAGTCATAGGTACACTAGTCGGTTACTAATCAGCCGGATAGTGGAATACTAAAGTATTGCGGCAATTTTTCTATAAAAATTTGCTGCCGCCTATGAAAGTGAACAACCTTCTCCAAAGGTTGTACTATGAAAAAAAAAATTTGGCCCCCCCATACTAAAGTACCGACCGACTGAGTCAATTTGTATGGGAGGTCCAAAAATTTCTTTCATATTTTCACCTGTTTCTTGGGAAAAGTTGTTCAGTTTCATGAGCTGATTCACTTCTTAAAATATTCGCAGCTAATATTTTTACACCTTATAGATAAGCTTAGACCATTTTTGTAGTCGGCGACTAATTTTATGAGGCTGTAAGTAGTCGGCCATAGTCGGTGCACCTCTAGCTGTACCTAGTCTAGTGTGCCTATCAAATCATCACGTTGAGAGGGTAATTTCATTCTATTACGGATCACAATTATCAAATCTGTATTAGCTGGCGTAGTTACATTTCCTTTTATTGGTATTAGAGGGTATTTGCAAATATGTGCAGCGAATAAATTAGGCCGGTGTACCTGTAGCTGTAGCTGCTGTAGCTATAGATAAGCCACGCCCACTTTTATTATGTAGATAAATAATTATTACATAACACAAATGCAGAATCACGAGGGATTATTCCACTCGTGAATGACACGATTATGAATATTATTATTGTACTAGCAAACCGCCCAGCGGTTGCAGCCGTTATAACTCTTTTTGTGGGAAGAATTTGTTTTCCTGGGAAGTATTTATACATATAAAACTTCCTCATGAATTACTCAATCTATTAAAAAACACTGCATCAAAATCCGTTGTGTAGTTTTAAAGGTCTAAGCATACACACACAGGCGACACACAGACATACAGAGTTTGCTTTAGACTATGTCCTTACTGATTAACACAAAATTACGGTACTGTAGTTGAAATGGCGACAACAAGAATCGTTTCACTAAAAAAATAATTACTGGAGTAGGTACGTAGGTATCACACTGCATAAGTGTGATCACATTTTCGCAATATAAATATACTTCTTGCATCAAAATCCGTTTTATGATTGATACTAAAGATAAAAGAAAACATTTTAAACGCACTGGCGCCATGGGAACAAGGTCGGTGCCTCGTTTGGGATGCCAGTTTTGTCAGCACCGCCACTCTCCGGCGGCGTTCCAAAAGCGCCAAAAATATGCAAACCTCCTAGGGTAATATACTTTTTTGCCCTTCGCGGAGGTGACCGGTCCAGGGGCGCAGAGGCTCGGGCGTTCGTCACTGAACTAGGGACTCCTCAAGCAACCGATGTCCCCCCGGCTGGGTCGCGGAGGTCCCTCATTTGCGCCTCATTTTGGCAATTACCGGCACGTACCGCGTAGATTCAGTCTGATCCGTTCTTCCCAGAACAACTCCTAAGCCCAGTCTCGACCCAAGGGCGTGATTGGGCTGGTTGTTTGAACAACCAATCAATTATTTCCGGGTGAGCTCGTGCTCCCCACCAAGCCGACAGGCGTAGTTTTGATGACCCCGGGGCCGTATACGTAGAGTCCAACACATAAACTGAACTAGGGAGGCGCATCCGCCGATCAGAACCCCGCACCGAGTCGTACCTGGTGCAACAGATATCGCTGGCCATCCAACGAGGAAATGCCACCTGTGTACTGACTAGATTGCCTACAGGCACGACCCGAGGCGGGCTCTTAGTTCTATCTTGGTGCTAATAAGAAACCTGTAAATAATTTAACTTTCGAGAATAAAAAACATCTATTTTCATTTCAGTTTTCGACATAGATAGATTGTCTTCTTAATAAGCAGCACACATCATTGTCTTTTTTTTAAAGTTAGTTGAGTATCAAATTAGGCTGCACTTTATTTGCATCGCCTCCTTAATCATTTGATCAGAGTTCAAACTGTGTACTTAGTATATCTAAGTTCCCGATTCCAGCGCTTAAAAGTATATTAAAGGGCTCGGAAGCTTTTTATCAACTTTTATGGGAAGTTGCAACCGCGTCGAAGCCCGAGCGTTTATGGCGATAGGTAATTTGTTGACTTTGGGCTAACGAGTTTAGCGCCAGCTAAGTAGCTGCTGCCCGCGTCGGTTGAGACACGTGAGACACGGCACTTTTGTGTAGTGATAACTGGCGTCGTTCAGCCAGTCATCATCGCACCCAATTAGGACGGCGGCGTCCAAGTCTCAATTTGTACGGACAAAGCTCGGGCCTGCCGCTGACGGGGGCGGAGTCGGCGGACGACCTGCCATACTGATAGGGTTGCCTGCCAGCCATCTACACATAGGCCCAATGTATAATGGTCAAAAACTTGTTCAATTAATGCACGTTGCACGACTAAAGTAGACGGCTTAGAACATAACTTTTTGTTAAAACGGCTTAAAACTTGTTAAAACCGACTTTAAAGAACGTGTCCTAGTGCGAACACCAATTTTTTTGTCAGTTAATATGACTAAAACCTGACACTTTGTCGAAAATTTGCGTTTAGCCAAATGCGATATAATCGCGGACAAACTTATATAGTACATACAGGTCAAACGATCAAACTTCTTTTTTTTAAGACGTTTAAAAAAACCTTAAGTACTATAGTCTACAGGTATGGTACACCACTGATATCTCAACACGGACTAATTTACTTAGGGACCAATTGAAATTTGACAACCCTGCAGTTAGATTGATAGGTATTTACTTTGGCAAATCACCTCGCCGCCCGCTGCCATGTCATTACGTTGTCAAAATTCTCGAGTAGGAGTTTGACATCGATAAACATGCACTATGAATAACTTTTTTTAAATAGGGAACTGACTTCAACGAACCTTCTCCTAAGTTTGACAGATACTTTTCTGAAAACCGCATCAAAATCGGCTCAACCAAATAATAAATAAATAAATGATAAATTTCTTTGTTTAATAAATCATTATACTTACATTTTAAGAAAGTAGTTGAAAAAGACGCTTGTTTTGGGAAAGCCGCGCTCTTCAACGGATTCGGTACAGCAAGATCAGCGATCAGCAAGAAGAAGGTATGCAAACTAATAGATATTTTTTTGATAATAATTGATAGATATTACTAAAATAGATAGATTGATAATTTACTAAAAACGTACCCACACGATCAAACGAGCAGCATAAACATTGGCTACACAAAACATTTGTCTTTTTATCTAATACCGTTTCGAATGTTTGGTTACCTAACCTTCGGTATTTTTAATTAAAACTCGCGGCTCGCCCAGCGGCTGCGCCCGCTGTAACGCATTTTCCCGTGGGAATTAGGTGGTTGTCCGGTAATGCATACAAACCTTCCTCTTGAGTCATTTGATCTATTTTTGAAAAAGCATCAAAATCTTGTGACATTATCCCGTAAAGCTAGGCATAGCTCGAGGAAAGGGAATCACTACATAGTATAAAGCAAAGTCGCTTTTCGCGTCTGTCTGTATGTATGTTTTCTTAAATCTTGAAAACTACACAACGGATTTTGATGCAGATTTCTTAATAGATAGAGTGATTCAAGGGGACGGTTTTTATGTATAATACTTGCCGGGAAAAATCCTTATTCCCACGGGAAAATGAAATGCAACGGGCGCAGCCGCTGGGGCAGGCCTCTAGTGGAATAATAAGAGGCATAATTTGTCCAACATTAAGAGAGGTTATCGATTGCAATACAAAGATAATAAAATATGTATGAGTCAGAGAAAAATATTGTTAAATTTAATTGTTTGACTTCATCAAGGCCATGGGCTAAAGCTGTGCCAAAAGACAGTCGCGTTCTATGATTAATCACACTATAGTCTATTTCGTAAAATAAAACTGACGTTGGAAAATTTACACGATCCCAAAATATTAACTATCTGCTAAGCAATCTAAGGCGGCTCCCACATTTGACGTCCGATGCTGCGCATTTATACGTTCGTTTTAAAATTTGAAATTTAAACCTTGCAGATGACAGACGCACACGTTACGGATGCGCATAAAGTGCGCAGCACCGAACGCCAAGTGTAGGAACTGTCAGTGTAAACAATGAAAACCGTTGTAAAATTAAAATCCAGATAACCGATTTGCTATATTTATGTTCTATTTCCGTGGTGTCCATTTTCCAACCGATTTTGCACCAACAGCTATTTTGAACCGTACGCCACTGCCATACGCCATTCAGGCTCCTGATTATTCATTTATTGTTTGAAGTTTCATCGATGTATTTACAGCAATGAAAACTTACATGTCTTTGAGGAATACAACAAATTGTAACAGTAAAACATATTAATGCTGTACTTGGTTGTAGCTACATTATTTTTACATATCATCCTTCTGTAGCTACATTATTTTTACATATCATCCTTCTGTAGCTACATTATTTTTACATATCATCCTTCTGTAGCTACATTATTTTTACATATCATCCTTTTGTAGCTACATTATTTTTTAAATCAGCGTAATTATGATTGGGTTCTTGTGAGAATTTGGAGTACGATTGTTTTTTGCTTCATTTAACTCTCACATTTGCGAACGCTCCAATACATAAATAATACTACAAAATGAAATCGCTTCTTTCATTTCTCTTTCCTTCTGTACTCTTCTTCTTCGAGTCCATGAGCAATTCTATCCGACCAGTAACCACGCAACCAATTTTGATGCTGTTTTTTAAAATGAGATGGCAAGCATATCGTAAAAACGATAAGCATCGGGTGCAACCGCCGGGCGGACCGGTGGTAAAATACAGGGTGTTAGGAAAAGTACTGAGTTCCTTTCAAGGGATGAACCACCCGCTGAAACTGAACAACTTTCCTCAAGGAACATAGGTCGAAATATAGAAAAAATTTTTGATTTCCCATACAAAATGTGCCAGGCGACCGAGTCAGGTTGTATATGTAAGTTCAAAACAATTTTCCACATTTCGCCCCATGTTGCTTTGGGAAAGTTGTTCAGTTTCATGGGCTGGTTCATCTAATCTAACCTAACACCCTGTATAAGCACCGAACTACCGGTTGGTCACTATTTTGTTCTGTTTGAACAGAGAGTGGTGTAGTGTGGACGCACACTAGCCGACCATACAGTAGGCAACGTGAATTGTCAATGTCTTATTAAGTCAATAATTGAGGACAAACAGACAAACCGACAATATAATACAAAGAGGAAACTGGTAGTTAGATTTCACGACGTGTGTTGTCGGATAACGGCGGGCGCCGCTCACACCGACGCGTATCGCCTCGCGCGACCTGACCCGCTGTCGTCTGTATATGACTTATACAAGTATCTTCTTATTCCTTTCTTGTGGGACATCGAGTTTCCCAACGACCAGATGTGCCCTGGTGTTACCAGTTGTTCAACCGCCTACTGCTGGTAGCAGGCTTCTGACAAGATAACTCACCACCAATTTTCCCCCGTTAAGACTGGTTTTCCACCAGAGCTGTGCGATTAAAATGCGTCTTACGTGGATAATTAGGTATCTGTGCTGTGGAAATGTGTGGGCGTTTCCACCAATGCTGTGCGAGGTAAATGTCTCGTAAGAAGATGCGCAGCGGAGCTGTCAAAATGAGCATTAATGTGGGGTGCGAGGATGCGTTGCGAAGCTGTCAAATGTGCGAGCGGGGGGTATGCGGTGTAGTGGGACGATGCAACATATTCCTCGCAGCACATTTCTCGCAACATATTCCTCGCAACAATCCTTCGCACACATTTCTCGCTCGTTTTGTATGTAGAATCACGTCGCTCCTCTAGACCCTTTTCCACCAGAGCTGAGCTGAGCGAGTCTAGGAAAATGAAGCGACTCTATTGGTGGTTTTTTTGCTCGCACGCCGCTTAGCTACCTCGCACAGCGCTGCCATGCACATACCGAGTTTATTGGTCATTATAAAAAAGATGTCGGATAAAAAATTATGTAGGTACCTACTTGGACTTATAACCCCTGGGAAAGTCGTTCAGTTTAGTAGGTTGACCTTAACTTTTTCGAGAAAATCGATCGTTTGTATACTTCCATATAATTATAGGTAGTTTAAATTATCTGCGTACCAATTCTGTCAGTAGGTTAGATAATATAGAGTTGAGATATTATTATGTCTTCTTAGATCAGGGACCTAAATGGCCAAATTAATGCAGGCGGGATTAGTCATCAACCAATTTGATTGTCGTACAAAAGTAAGATATTATTTTTTTTATATATCTATGGCGACGTGAACTTAATTTGCACTGCCTGCCCAGTAGTCTACAGTGTCCCTTTAGTCAAAAGGTTTGATCTGGTTTTCTATTCTTCAAATTCAAACTCAAAAATATTTTATTATCACCAGTAGACTCAAAGCATGAAGATGAATATCTTATGGACATTTAAATATACATAAATGTAAAACTTTGCGTAGAATCTGTAATAATTTTCCGCTCATTTAACTGTTATAATTAATTTAGTTCTGTTAAAGATGAAATGTATAAATTGGTTAAATGCGGTAGTTAAAAGTGGCGAGCTGACAAAACAATAGGATATCTCGGTGGTACCGCGGTCACGGAGGCCGACTCCGGCGACGAGCCGAGAAGAGGGAGTTCCACGAATAAACAAAAACTTTTTTAAAAAGAGAATCGACTTCAACGGACGTATAACGTGCGAACCTCATTTTTTTTTGTCGGTAAAATGCCTAAAACCTTCTCCTAAGTCTGACAACTACTTTTCTGAAAAGTTCATCAAAATCGGTTCATCCAAACACAAGACAATCGCGGACAAACATACAGGTCGAACTGAGACCGTACTTTTTTTTTTAGTTTGTTAAAAAGTAGTTACGGTTGAGAGAGGTTTAACGAAAATTTGTCACTTAAAGGGTTTAGATTGAGACGCTTTAACCGATTTTGAAATACATGCGCAGTATGCAAAATAAGCATACAGATGGAAGAGAATGAGTGATGGAATGGTTTAGATTAAATATAATATTTTTTTATACATATAGTACATATATATCTTTAGTACAGACCACAATATAGATAGCGATGGATGAACACGACAGTGTAAAAGATTTCATTTTTACATTCTGGCTATCCGTGGAGCGTCTTCTAATAATTTCTTTTATTTTTGATAGCAGATGGGACCGAGTAAAAGACTACATACATTAATTACCTGCAAGCTTCGAGCTGGTAGGTACGTATTTTTTAATATGCTGTATTGTTTGTAATAATAAACATCTCCATTTTTTGCATGATTCGGTGTAAATAATATAGGTAAGTTTTCACTTAAAATTATCTATTCTAATAAAGAATGTTTCATAACTGCAAGCGTAAGTATGTAAAGTGGATGCGCATTTTTACTTCACTTGTTTACGATAAGGTTGACTAGTACTGTTGCGTTTAGGTAACGGTATGAACTATATATGTATATTGCCTATATGATGTACCTTTCTATTTACCTACATAATAGTTTTGTAACAAATACACCACGCCACCCACCGGCTACACACGGACTCTTCTTTCAATGAATATATATTATTACAACATAGAAATTAAATTTAATTATATTATAGAGCCTTAGGTACATATAGGCCTTTACCCAGCAGAGGGACACCATAGGCTAATAAGAATAGAATCAAGTGCATAGGGTCCTAATATTAGAAAGTTTATAGCCACGTCTAAAAACTGTATAACGAAATCCCCGGTCATTTTGTAGAAGGTTGCATTTTGCTCTGTTTACCGCTACATCTCTACAAATAACGACAATATATCCTGTCCCATCTCACCCTGCTTCTCAGCTGGAGCCTCCCGGAGACCTGCACTCACGAGGACCTCAATCTGGTCAATCCAAAAGCGATAGCTGCAGCGGAACGCACACTTGACGCACGACGGAGCGCAAAAATATCGCAGCGGTCTGTCAGATCCATACAAGAAAAGTCACTCCCCATACTAAAACCGCACTCGACGGACGACACTGCGATAGCGCTGCGTCGACAGCCGCTGAGCGGTTTTAGTATGAGGATTGACATTTCTGCAGGTATGGATTTGACAAACCGCTGCGATGTTTTAGCGCTCCGTCGTGCGTCAAGTATGCGATGCGCCTATATTGCTGAGCATAATCAATCGCAGCTCCTATGTTCGTGCTATCTGCACTCGCCGTTAGTATCAAATTCATACGATAGAAGAACGATACCAGGAAAATTAAAATGAAGGTAGGTAGTACGACCAAAAATTATGTTCACTTACCTATATGTGGATATTGCAGTCCAAATTCTATGGGATCAAAAATACGTACCTGAAACAGAAAACAAAAATTGCAACAATCACTTATTGTTCATGAAATATAATCCACTATAGATATAATCAAGCGAAGAAAGTTTGTATTTTATTTTGGCTCTTGAAATGCGCCCACTCTCAGTTTGGAGCTTATTTTCTGTCAACTGTAGACAAAAACTTGCATTTGTAGATACTTGATCAACGCGTCCTTCATACAGCCGAGTAGTTATATAATATGACTTATACTTAACATTATCCACACGTACCTAGTCAGAACAGAATAGATACTTCCGATAACGTGCCGCGTGATTCATAGCATTAGATAAATAATATAATCGGCGACATCCTGACTGTCTTATACAGCTCATTACAGCTTCATGCTTAACTATTAGCGAACTACTAGCAACTAATAGTCACTACATACGTCGTACATAACATAGTATAAAGAAAAGTCGCTTCCTGCGTCCCTATGCCTGTTTGCGTACGGATTATGATGAAGTTTTTTATAGGTACATCACTACATAGTATAAAGCAAAGTCGCTTTTCGCGTCTGTCTGTCTGTATGCATGTTTGTTTAAATCTTTAAAGCTAAACAACTGATTTTGATGCAGATTTTTTAATAGATAGAGTGATTCAAGAGGAAGGTTTCTACGTATTATAATACTTGCCGGGAAAAATCCTTATTCCCACGGGAAAATGAGATACAGCGGGCGCAGCCACAGGGGCAGGACGCTAGTATCTATTATCTATTTTATTAGACATCGTTACGAGGGGGAAAAGGATTGCATACATATTTAAGAAATATAAATAAATACCTATTGGTTGTGATGTATTTTGTGGATTTTTGTCTACTTGGGTTCGTTACCTACAAGCCTCGTCTCTCATTATCCAAACTTTATAATAATTTTAAATACCAGCTAGTCAATAATAAATAACATATGTTAGAGTTGAAATCAATGCCAGAGAAATGTGTGAACGAACAGACAAAATTTAATAAAGGCAGATTTCGTAAAAATCTAACAAACAAAGAATAGATGTTATTTTTAGATGAAATTAACGCACATTACGAGCGTGTGCGCCGCTTCCATCATGAATCATTCGCGCCGTGGGGCTCCACTGCGAGCGACAGCGGGAGCGGATACACTTAGCTGGATCGCACACTTACGGATTACGGACACTCGACGGATGACACTGCGACAGCGCTGCTTCAACAGCGTTTGTGCGGTTTTAGTAGGGGGATTGACATTTCTAGTATGGATCTGACGCTGATAGAACGCTGCGATATTTTAGCGGTCCGTTGTGCGTTAAGTGTGCGATGCGCCTTAGCGGGTAAATGAGAGCTTATAACACAAAAATTGCTACATATCGATGCACACCGCACTTATATTAAATTTTATGACCCCATCATTCAAGTGGCGTGACTGCCATCATACAAATGGAACTCTGTCAAATTGTTGCCTGCCTAAAGATAAACTTGTGGTGCAAAAAAAACCAAAGGCAAAATTCAGTTTCCACTTATGTAATAAAGGTTTAATTAATAGCGTTTAAATATCGCTCACATTTACACCACACATGACCTGAAGACCACGTCATCGCAAAAACAAATATTTTCCAATGTTCCTATTGTATATTGTTAGCTTTTCTTATTAAAAGTGAGTTCTTTGTAACCTACTTTGTAGTGGGATACAGTCAGTGTAATATTTGGGTACGGTTTATCTGTTATGTTACCAAGTTCTCATAAACTGCAACGCCCGTTGTGGCGCAGTGGTAGTGCGACTGCCTGCGCAGAAGGTTCCGGGTTCGATTCTCGGTGGGTCAATCACAAAGTTGATATTTATTTATCACTGCGTGAATTTGTTCCCAGTCTGGTTTGGACATTCTGGGCTGAACCACCCCATTGTCCGTAAGAAATTTGGTTCCGTGTTTTGGATGGTACGTTAAGCCGTAGGTCCCGGTTGTTGTCTATGATTACTGAGACGGTGGTTGTTACACAACCATGTCAGAAGCCTGCTACTTGTAGACGATGGTTGCAAAATTCTGACACTCAGGTTCACTGGGTCGTAGGACGACTCGGTGTCGCACACGAAAAGAGAGAGAGAGTTTTCATAAACTTACAATTGTCGACGTTGCTTGGGTAGACTGTGAAAAATATTTAATAAGATACTATATTATTATGTATTGTAGAACAAAAATCATGGAACTTATAATGTAATTAATTGTGACCGACCCGGCCCCGGCGCCACAATGAAATGACACGTCCATGTACGATTCAAGATTCAATCGTTTATTTCCAAGTAGATTCACAATTACTGCTTTTAGAATGACAGATAGTTACAATACAATACTGTCACTCAATAAATGAATTAGTCAGTTGTAAAAAAGAGAAAATTTTGGACACGTTTTTCCTTTTTTATAAAAAAAATATGTTTCTAGTAGAAACTCGGCACGAGTGGGATTAAAAAAAAAACATAAACGCACTGCTTCGGGGCTGGTAAGGCTGACCACACAGCATGTAACTTTGGCTACAAATTCGTACAAAGCTGCACTACACCATCATTTCCAAATACATGTACCTACATAAATCTAATATACCTTTAACGAATAAAGCCAACTATTGAAGCGTAAAAAACTAGTAGTAACGTAGTTTAATCCATCATCAGCTGGTTTAAAATAAGCTTTTAAATTCGATATTCTTTACCAAATATTCCTACCTCTCCCGGGTTTAGGCGGGCTTTTGAGCAAGATACATATACCTACATACGTAGACTAACAATATTAAGAAACGTGGGAAATTTTAAGTGTATATAACACTCCTCAATATAAAACCTTGAGAAAATACTAGCTGTTATACATCTATAAAGCCCCAAGATAATCTTAAGAACACATAGGCGTAAAGGCGCCGTAAAAATATTGCTTTACACTCCAAGGGAAGGTATACCGCGCGTTAGTAGAGCGGCCGATCGCCAGATATGCAAAATAACCCGTAATTTAAATGCATACCAAGTTGTATGAATACATTTTGTATAATTACACAAGAAATGAAATTATAATATTTTAAATATAATCGAATCGCAATGGTTTCCGTCGGAATAACTTAGGTAGTTTGTTGCAGTAATGCGATGATAACCGAGTGGGTCGCAGTGGGATGGGACGGTGGAATGCACGCTCAGCCGATCATAGGCAATGTACGAGTAGTGCCGAGTGCCGGCTACCGTGCGTTACTATAGCTGCTTACTTACTGCTTACTGCCGCGCGCCACTATAGCTACTTTGTCGCGCGTAACTATAGCTACTTGCTACCGTGCGTAACTGTAGCTACTTAGTTACTGCCGCGCGTAACTATAGCTACTTTGCCGCGGCGCGTAACTATAGCTACTTACTGCCGCGCGACAACGTATACATACATTTTTTCTTTTTTATAACGACTAATTAATTTATTCAGTGCCAGTATTGTATTGTAAATAACTGACTTTCTAAAAGCATTCGTTATGAATCTACTTGGGAATAAACGTTTGAAATCTTGAATAACCTTGAAATCATAGTAAGAACTAGCGGCCTGCCCCAGCGGCTGAGCCCGCTGCAACTCATTTTCCCGTGGGAATAAGGATTTTTCCCGGCAAGTATTATACACAAAAACCTTCCTCTTGAATCACTACATCTATTTAAAAAAATCTGCATTAAAAACCGTGATGTAGTTTTAAAGATTTACGCAAACATACAAGACGCGAAAGGCGACTTTGCTTTATACTATGTAGTGATACGTATTCTTTACAAACTTATCTTGTTAGAATAATGATGAATGGCGTGTAGTAAGCACACTAAGCAGAGGTATGTTTCCGCACAGTTTGGCGAGCGCTGCGCGTCGAGCTGCGTACGCGCAGGCAAGCTGGGGCCCGTCTAATAAAACTGACTATGCAACAGTTATGCCCTGGTTGACAATTCCGACAATTGGACAAATTTCTGTTCAATAAAACTAACCGGTGACAAAATTTTCACAAAATATTTCGGATTGTAGTGACAATTTCACAATTTTCTGTTTAATAAAACTTTTTGCTCGACAGGTTGCAATATTTAGCGAGTAACTTATCGATTTTGCTTAATCGAACAGCGAATTGTCGCGACATCTCGGCATATATGCAGAAATATCGGATATTATTGAGAGGCGCCCGTACCCTATGTCGCGCAATAAATTAAAGTTTATAAAAGCTTAATATTTGCCAAAAATGGTGCTTACATAGAGCAATAAGAGAAGGATAAATGGAACTAAAGCGCCACCAAAGAACACGTATAAATGAAAAATATTTTTTCATTTTGTCTTTCCGAAAATGGGACTTTAGATGGATACCATTCCCAAGTGCAAAAATATTAGATGACAGTAGGTATGGTATTAATTATTTTCTGTGCAGGATTACGCTGTTACATAGCATTAAGTCTTTGACAATTTATGTCAACAGCTGACCATGGTTTTTGACAATTGCAGAGTTTTATTGAACGCATTTAGAATAGTGACAAATTGTCACAACATTACCCGTCGATTTGGACATAATTGTCACTTTATATTAAACGAATTTGCCATAGTATCACCCCAATTCTTCCCGCGGGTGTAGTAAGAGGCAACTAAGGGACTCGAGGGTTTCATGTGTATTACCACGTGGGTGACAGGCTGACAACCTGTCACTACAGTGATACACGAATCATCTGAAGGGGTCCTCAATTCTTGTCAGACGTGGCGATAACGACCGTAATTTTACAATAGTTAACGCTCTGCCCACCCCGCAAGGAATAAAGGCGTGATTTGTGTATGAATTTGCCATGACAATGCGACAAATATGTAAGGCTTTGACAATAATGTCAGGTTTATTAGACAGGGCGGGTGTCGCGCACCGCTGGGCGCTCTGATCGAGCCTCGACTCTCTATAACCTGCCGCTAATTATGTCACAGAGCGTGCCCACTGCCCACTGCCCACTGCGCACTGCCCACTGCCCATCCGACTACACACCACTTATTAAAAACATTCTACTTAGTTGCTAGTGCTGCTAACAAGGGGTCCACTAAGATCGTTCTCACACTTAACCCACAACGCAGAATCCATACAAGAAACATCCATCATTCCCGCAGGGCGCAGCGCTAAGGTAGCGCGAACGCAGCAGCGTTGTGTCAACAGCGGTTTTTAGTATGAATCTGACAGATGCATGCGTAGGTACGAATGTGTTAGTTTGGCGCTGCGTAAAGTGTGGGTACATCCTAACAGTAGTGCACTACGATCATATAATTATTTTAATTTTATGCTATTCAATAATTAGACCTCGCGGACTTTTGTCGCACGATTCAATGTTATTTTCCTATTATAGTTGCATAATGGATGGAACTAAATGACATTTAAGCGGATATGCCTATGCCTGTCAAGTAATTACATAAATAACCAACCCGTTCGGTGTAAAATCACGCATACGGACGAGGGTTGAACCATAGAAGGTGCAATGGACAAGTCGGCGGATCGCACACTTAACGCACGACGGAGCGCTAAAGCATCGCAGTGGTCTGTCAAATCATACTAGAAATGTCAACCATCATGCTAAAACCGCTCAACCGCTGTTGACGCAGCGCTATCGCAGTGTCGTCCGTCGTGTACGGATTTAGTATGGGGAATGACATTTCTAGTATGTATCTGACACATATTTTATTTTAGCGCTGCGTCAGATCCTGCAGATACCTATCTACCTGATGATAATAACATGCCAAAACTATTGCACTTACGCACCACATCCTGCGGACATTTTAATGTAAATTTTAAAACTTAAAGCTTAAAATGTTAGCGACTTGCGACACTAATATGCTAAAAATATTCATAAGCAGAATTTCAATTATAATTCCATCTATATAAAAGTTGTTTAATCCCTCTGAATGGGATCGATCCACTCGATTGCATTATTAATTTTATAAATTTATTAACTTAAAGTAATGCGAATGACCTGATGGGACATAAGTAATGCAGAATGCTAGCCCTGCCTACCCCGCAGCGTTGGCTAGTCGTATGTCGGAAACAAAGACCACAGGGGCCCAATTTTTGACACCATTTTGCATGTGCAGCGTAATACGAGCTCTCTCTCTTTTCGTGTGGCACTGCGGGTCGTCCAACGACTCAATGTACCCTAGTGTCTGAATTGTTCAACCGCCTTGTACAAGTAGCAGGCTTCTGACATGGTTGTGTAACGACCGCCGTCTAAGTTATCATAGACAGCAACCGGGAGCCACGGCTTAACGTGCCTTCCGAAACACGAGTTGTCTTAGCCACTCGCTGGTCACACGTTCTTCTACACTAATTCGTTCACACAAAGACCTTGATAAGAACCGAGTAGCAGGAGGTGTCAATTTCGACCTATGTTCCTTGGGGAAAGTTGTTCATTTTCATGGGCTGATTCACCCGTTAAAACATATGTAGCTGATTATATATGTACGGTGTTCCTCATATTCACATTATTTATTTAAAAAAATGCATTCTCCTTCGACCGCATCGGGTGAAAATGCACAACAAAATTAGAAGAAGGTTTGGAGTCCCGATCACTTCATAACTCAATTTTCAAATGTGTTCAATCGCTAGTTCAAAAGTTCACAAGTACTAGTGCAATAGGAAAACGAATAGGTAAGTGACAGCATGAAAGAGGGATACGAATTTGAAGAATTATAGGTCCAATAGCAACTCCAGGTAGATTGCTGACACGATCACACGAATCACGGAATCGAACAAGTACAAGGTACAAGAAAAGATGGCCACATTCATGCATTGTTACGGCAATTGGCGTCACAGAAAATATAGAAGAAGGTGTAAAAATGTATACTTCTCATCCAAAAAAATTTAGATTCCTTGCAAGCTTATGATTTGTACGAATCATAGGTATTTTTTTAAAGTGGGTATTTTGGAATAAATGAATGAAATCGTGTTATACGTACGAGTAGTGGATAAAATGAAGTTTATAAATCTTAACGAAAATATCCCACATCCGAAATAGTTTTAATAGGTTTCGTGTTTTACCAAATCATAAAAACAAAGTGCCGATTTTTCTGAGATGAGAAGTATGAATTGCTATTTTTTTTACCAACATTCCTTAGGGAAAGCTGTTCAGTTTCATGAACTGTTTTACCTTTTAAAATATTTGTAGCTTATATTTTTACACTGTAATAAGGTCCATGAAATTCTATAACTTTTCTTATGAAACATACATCAAAATACGAAGATATTCCCATGCAGCCAGTAGCATTATTACAATATTTATATTCTGTAATGCAAAATAATGCAAATTGGTCACGTTCAGTGGCGGAGTTTAGTTTTGACGTATAGAAAGATCCCACACAATAGCAAAATTATACAATAATGTATCGATGAATAATTAAGAAAAATAACATAATTGAAATAGCTACAGGTAACCATTTCCGCGCACAAAACAACATAGAAAACTGGTGTACTATTAAGTAATTAGGTGCTCATTTTCTAAATACATTGTGTGAATAGAAAAGGATGGTAGGTGCCTATTGATTATAGGTCACATTCGATGAAAGCCAGTATTAGTACCCACGCCACGCGATCAGCTGGTGGGTCGCTTTTCTGTTCCACTGTTCGGTTCCAGGGTGATTAGCAAGCACGAAATAATAACATAGTTAAACAAATTTACTGTTATGCGACAATTTCTAATAGCTAATGACAATGAGTGGTTTTTTAAACGGTGATGGTGTGTTCATAAATAATCAAACAAACAATGCGCTAGTTTCCTGGCTCAATAAAATATAAAAGTTGTATGTATAAAAGTATTTATTTTCCGAAAATACTTCATTCATAATTTTTGGAAATATTCAAAATATGAATTAATAGACCGAAAAATAATATAAAAGTAAGTGTTTTGACGCCATCCAAATACATACGGCGTGACGTTATACTTTTAGTTTTTCATACAAAATCCCGTTTTAGATCGTTTTAAACAGTATCTCATTTGAACTGTCAAGAATATAGCCCACTCTTGAAGGTATATCGAAATTGACGATTTTCATGAAGGTAGTAATACTAACAACAACATTATTATTATGTTGGGGATATGGGATGTGACAAATTGATAAATTTACAAGCCCAAGCTGCATTTAACATAAAATTGTATACTAAGGGTTTTAAAATTTTATTTGAGACATGATTATTAATACAATTGAATTTTAATAAACTTGTGTAAAGACATAATATAATAAATCTTTTATGTGGTAAATTCGAAATGTTTTTTGCCGAACATGATAGCATAATAATAAAAAAAAGCTTCTGCCTATTGACTCCTTAAGCAGCCATGTTTGATTTTGAATGACGTCACACACCCAACGGCGGATCGCACACTTGACGCACGATGGATTGCAAAAATATCGCAGCGGTCTGTCACGATTCACACTAAAAACGTCACTCTCCATACCAAAACCGCACTTAGTATGGGGATTGACATATGGATTGACTAGTATGGATCTGACAGACCGCTGCGATGTTTTAGCGCTCCGCCGTGCGTCAAGTGTGCGATGCGCCGGTGTATGTAGGCACTAACTACTATGATCAAATTAATTCTGTGCCTCCGGGTCACGCCGACGCTTCTAATGATACCTCAACTGTCAAATTGAAGTGCGGACAGTAATACAATATGAGATACAGGGGAACTACAATAGGTAATAGGTCAGCAGTATAAACCCATTAAATTTTTACTGATTTTTTAAGTATTTGTATGTATGTAAGCCAACCTGGTATAGGTTGGTCCATTAGATGGGTAGGTTTAAGTGCTGGTAATAGAAAATACATAAATACTATTATACTACAAAATATACACTTTATTTTGGTACACATACATACATATATCACGCCTTTATCCCTTGCAGGGTAGGCAGAGCGTTAACATCCGTAAGAATACGGTCGCTATCGCCACATCTGACATTTTTGAGGATTGTTTTCCAGGGTTGTTTCAGAAAACATGTGTATAGTGACAGGTTGTCAGCCTGTCGCCTAAAAATTGTAATACACCAATACTCTCAAGTCCCTTAGTCGCCTCTTACGACACCCACGGGAAGGATGTGGGGTGATGCTATTCTAAGCCGGCATCACACGGCGGTATACAGATTGCCAAAAACCATTAATTAGTTTGGTTTCAGAAGATGTTACAGTTTTGGTTACAGTGATTTATTAATATACTTATTAGGTACCTGGCACTATTTGCGTACGTTAATGCTCTGCCTACCCAAGGGATAAAGGCGTGATATATATGTGTATGTATATGTTGTATGCATTCGTACCTGGTAATAGAACGAACATGAATGTAATTTAATAATTTGAATGCGACTTCATTACTAACTTAAATATACTGACATCACGCTAAAAGTTTCGTAGGTATAATATGAACGATATCATTATGGAAAATTATTGTTTCACTTGCATCAAAGCCATGCTATTAGCATGGCCGTAATGAATTGCCGAATGATGCCGGCTGAGAATAGCATCACGCCACATCCTTCCCGCGGGTGTCGGGAGAGACGACTATATAGTGATACACGTTGAAACAACCTTGGAAAACAATCCTCAAAAAATGTTAGACGCGGCCGTTTTTTTGCGGCTGTTAAATCTCTGCCTACCCCGCAAGGGGGAAAGCCGTGATATATGTATGAATGTATGTAGGTATAATGAATTCAACGCAATTTCTAATTCCAGCTGTTCCTAACGAAGACTAGTGACGTTTCTAGTATGGATGACAGACCGCTCCGATATTATTGCGCTCCGTCGTACGTCAAGTGTGCGATCCGCCTTTATTCTTGCACAAAACAAGAAAATTAATGAGAATTAAATTAAAAATTTACCTTTATCTATTTAACCAAAATTATTTTATTTGTTTAACCAAAACATTTAACAGAGGTGTACACCTTTTTTACATTGCTTGCCAAAGATAACGAATTTAGAACTAAATAGACGTAAAATCAGCATAACTTTAACTTCCAATAACTTCAAAACTTGTATATTGCTTAAAAATTCCCTGTGATTATGTTAAGCAATAATTAAACTCTATAATTATACAACTTTGGCTTTGATGCGCGGCCTGCAAGTGTGACGCAAGACTGATGAAAAACAGGACGAGCATCCAAACAAAAGTTGGAACCATGCTTACAGGGACTATTCGAAGAGGTCATTGCGCGGTATGCGCCGGATTACTAGGTGGTAGCATGTGGTGCAGGTGGCGGCCTCGTGCGGGCCGACTGCGGATGAATATTGCGCCTGATAAACCCGATGGTCGATCGCGATAAGCCCTGCGTCGCGCCCGCCGCGTGAAGCCGCCCGTGAGCCCGAACGTGCTCACTTACCAACCTTAAATACCTTAATGCTTCTTGGATCCGTACGCAATAAGCGCCCAACTAGCATACTAGTGGTACAAATATAGGGTGTGAAAATACTAGCTGCATATATTTTAAGTGGTGAACCAGCCCATGATACCACTTTCCGTAAGGAACATAGGTCGAAATCTGACAAAAAAATGTGAACCTCCCTTAGACTCCAATACAAAATTAGCAACCGACCAAATCAATTTGTATGGGAGGTCCAAAAAAATTTCTCATATTTCGACCTATGCCCCTTTGCGAAAGTTGTTCAGTTTCATGGCCTGAATGCGCCCTATCACTCTCCGAATAGTGATAGGACTGTCCCCAACATCCGGTATTTTTTTAGGGTTGATAACACATGTATTTCTCCAATAATATCTTCGATTGTGCTAGTCGGGTTATGATACGTACCTATATGTTATGCAACTAGATCCTTCGATACGGAATACGGATCTTACTGCGATTAAATAGGGGCTAGAAACTAGAACCAGGATATACAATCGTTTCTCAAGCATTATTAAAACTATACTGCAAATTTCGATAAGTTTCAGGGTATCAAAGTCGAAATCTAAAAAAAACCTATTTTATAAAAAAATATATAATTCCGTATGCAAGCTTGGCATCTATAATTTCAAAGATCATTTCTACGAGATTCCCGATTAAGTACGGAACCCTGAAAGTCCTAAGTTATCCTGATAAACAATAGGAAAGATTTTTCCTAGGCCTGGATTCGTTCTGGAATCGAGTGATACGGGGATATGTTAGCGGGGGGAGAGGTCGCTGGTTGCGGGTAGCAGGGGGGTGGCAAAGGTCACCAGGTTCAACGACTCCTCACTTCAATGTTTATGTTTACATTCGATCAAACAAAACCCTCGTACTCAAGGAAAAATGTCGCGTACAAGGTTATAGGGAAAAAGAAGTAAACCTGTCTGGGTACACGATGAATTCAATTAAGTAAATCGTGTATTTTGAGAAATCTCAAAAAAGATACAAGTTTACTTACAAGCTGCATCACAAATTCAAATTATTTAGTCATCAATGTAGTAATTTTACATATTTAACTTATTGATATGATCTCAAATCTCAGATACTTTTTTATATTCCGCAAGAATTTTGTCGGTATGTTTGGTATACATTAAGTAGTTGTTTGGACGACTCGGTGTCCCACACGAAAAGAAGAAGAAGTGGTTGTTTCAAAGATAACAGGATAAAAAATATAAATATATATTAATATATATTAGAATAGCATCACCCCATTTCCTACCCGTGGGTGTCGTAAGAATCGACTGAGGGACTTGAGGGTTTCAGGTGTATTACAACTTTTAGGCGACAGGCTGACAACCTGTCACTATAGTGATACACAAATTATCTTAACCGGCCCTCAATATTTGTCAGACGCGGCGATAGCGACCGTATTTAAGCGGTCGTTAGCGCTCTGCCTACCCCGCAAGGGATAAAGGCGTGATATATGTATGTATGTATGTAAAAAATATAGTAGAATTCATCCTGAGGATCCCTAAACACGTAGAGTGCTACTGAACTTGGCTTTTTTGTTGAGACTTGCGACACTCACACGGTACCGTAAGCGTACAAGCGTCACCAGAATCGACATGTAAATATAAACTTAGCCCTAATTCATAAGAACTGGCACTTTCGTGGTTTATCTGTGTTGTTTTAAATTAAACCCATAAAGGAGATAGTCGGTGTTTGGCCAAGCTTAATTAAAGCGTAAAAAGAGAATGGCCGATGTTTGTCCTAGAGCCGTATTGTGTGATAACGCCGCCGTATTGTGTAATATTCGACTTGTGAAAAATACCGACGAGTTTAGGCGGATCGCACACTTGACGCACGACGGAGCGCAAACATGTCGCAGCGTCAGAACCAGACTAGAAACGTCACTGCCCATACTAAAACCGCACTCGACGGACTACACTACGATAGCACTGCGTCGACAGCGGTTGAGCGGTTTTAGTATGGGGATTGACATTTCTAGTATGGAGCTTGTAGACCGCTGCTATGTTTTAGCGCTCCGTCGTGCGTCAAGTATGCGATCCACCGGCTGAAAGAGCTGTCTCATGCTAGTGACGTTTAATTGCACGCGGTTTGGTACAAACTGCATCTAATTTGTATTTCGGTACAGGTGGTTAAGAAAATAATCTTAAACCTTTCGTGTGTTTCGGCGCTGAAATTGTTGAAATGATTTTGTAAAAAATATATTTTTTGTGAAGATTATGCCTTTATTAAAAATAAAACTGTAATGGATCGCACATACGTATAATTTACGGCATAATTCTTACAAAAAACAACATATTATCTCTTATAGGTAGTTGTATGTTGTTTTCCCGAAACATTACTAGCAAGTTGTAATGACCACGGATAGCGAGAAAATCAGTTTGGGAATATTCCCACTTGGGGCTTATTTCGGACGACGGCACATCTCTATCTGTCTTGAGACTGTTTTGTCTATAGTGTGCGCACGGCCTAAGTTGTACCTTGGGAGACCTATACTATGAGTAAAGGACTGCTAAGGGTTGATGTAGAAACAAAATTTTAAAAAGTTTTTTTTTTATGTTGACCAAAGTTAGTAGTGACCATGATAATTTTGTATAAAAACCAAAAAAAGCCAAAAGTAATATAAAAAAGGTTGTTCAGCAGAAAATCTGATTTGTATGAACTAGGTACCTTTTTGATTATAATAAATATTAATAAAACGTATTACTATTTTCATAGATAAAAATGTTAATTAAAATCATAATGCAAATAAAATACATAGTTTCGTTACGTCCGATTAATGGTAACGTACAAGTAGGTACTACAAAGTCTTTGAATTTTAATACTCCGATATATTTTTAATTTCACGCATAAATAAATATTAATTGAAGAATATAAAACCGTATTATATATTTCCTTGATTAAACTTTTCTTATCAAATCCTGAATATGCAACTAAAATGGTAGAGTAAGTACTAGAAGCTGCTTACTTATTAAATAAAATACATACATACAATTATCACGCCTTTCTACCTTGCGGGGCAGGCAGAGCGTTAGTGACGGTGACATTACGGCCGTTATCGCCACGTCTGGTCGATTCAGATAAGTCCTGTATCACTATAGTGGCAGGTTGTCAGCCTATCGCCTAAAATTGCAATACACTTAGAACCCTTGAGTCCCTCAGTCGCCTCTTACGACACGGGAAAGAAATGGGGTGATGCTATTCTAAGCTGGCACCACACAGCAAAAAGGATGCGTAAAGAAAATATTATCAAACCTCGAATTACACAAACTTGTAGGAAATCAGTATCACTTCACGGTTTTTAATTAGCAACATGTAGAAGTAGCAAGAGTCAACGGTAAATATATATATATAGGGCATTTTAAATTCAGTGCAAATACTAGAGATGGACCAAACATTAGGCTTATGTTCGGTATTCGGCATGTTCGGCACGTTTACCAAATATTCGGTTTCGGCCGAATATTCAGTGAAATTTGCAGAATATTATGACCGAATAAAAAGGTATTATTTTCATATAATTATATTTTTTTGTAAATGGTTATATTAACACAAACGTTAATCAGTTTTTTTAATGTGTTGTCAATGTTTCAAAATGTGAAAAGTTAGAGGGGTAGCGAGCGGAGAGGTCCTGTGTTAAACCACTAACAAGTAAGCTCTTATTTGTTTTTAGGACACCAATTTCTGCCGAACTTTTCGGCCGAATATTCGGTTCGGCAAACTTTTTACCGAATATTCGGCCGAACATTCGGTTTCGGTGAAACCTATGTTCGTCCCATCACTAGCAAATATATTAAGGATGAGTTCTACTAACTTTCTCCAAAGATAGATCGCAATACGAAAATAACTTTCAACCTGCCAGAAATATTTATTTTGTATGTGGATTTCCAATATTTTTTTTATATTTCGACCTATGTTCTTTGGCAAAACTTGTCGTTTCACGAGTAGGACTCAAAACATTTGAACTAAATTTCAAATGAATTTAAACCACGTATTAAAAGCAACCTAGTTATATGCTATCAAATTCGCTAGTTTCCTAGGTCATTTAAAAAATGTAACAGTTGTACGCTTAAAACTATTGTCCAAAAAGACTACGGACTTCAATCATAATTTTTCGATATATTCAAAGTTTGAATTAATTTGAAAAATAATATAAAAGAAAGTGTTTTGACGCCATCCAAATACTTACGGCGTGACGTCATACTTGTAGTTCTTCAAACAAAATACCGTTTTAGATCGTTTTGAAAAGTAGCTCATTTGACTTGTCAGAAAACAAGCCTATTATCGCTAAACTTAGTAAAACTATGAAATCTATGGCGTCACCAGAGGAAAATTAGGTCATAGCTAGGCTTATTCACCTAACCTGCGAAAATAAGGGCTAAACCAACCAGTGGTGAATCACGCCGTTAAAACAATAATTATCGTTTATCTTTACGACCAATTGTTATTTCTCATAACATAGCTTCAATATTGAAAATGTTTTTTAGAAATAACCAACCTAAATAAAAGTTTGATATGGTCAAATTACTGTGGGTAAGGTACCTGTCTACATAAAAAAATCTTTGAAAGACTTACAAATGTACAAACTTACTACATAATCATGAACACGTGTTATATGGCTCTCCAAAACTGAATTGAATATTGAACAAATGGTATTTCAACATTTTATTTAGGAGATCAATACAAAAAAATGTAAAGCCACTTTTTTTATTAGTATTTTTTTCGTTTGTTCGTGATATCACGTGATATATATTTATTTACAAGACTAGAACAATGAGATATTAGACATTAGCCCCGTAGGCTCGAAGACGTATCACATAACAAAATCGTGTCAAAAAAGTAGCTATCACAGTACACTAAAAGTGATAAAACGATAATTCAGTACTCAGTAACAGAATCAGAGTAAATAATTCAGGACTCAGTGAGAGATCCACTGTGGATAATTCAGAACTCAGTGAGAGATCCACTGTGGATAATTCAGAACTCAGTGAGAGATCCACTGTGGATAATTCAGAACTCAGTGCAGTGAGAGATCCGCTGTGGATAATTCAGAACTCAGTGAGAGATCCACTGTGGATAATTCAGAACTCAGTGAGAGATCCACTGTGGATAATTCAGAACTCAGTGCAGAGAGAGATTCGCTGTGGATAATTCAGAACTCAGTGAGAGTTCCACTGTAGATAATTCATATTTTATTTATTATAGCTAAAACCCAGTAAAAGAAAGAGATTATTCAGAACCCAATAAAAAAAACAGATATCTGAGAGATGTTCCCGAGACACTGCCTCATCGGCATTCACCACTTTGGAAAGTCTAGTGTTCTTAACTACCTACATACACAAAAAAAGATTTTGATGCAGAGTACTGTAGAGTCAGAATGACTTCACCTTTCCTTATCTTAGTTCCTACGCCTATATTTACTCGCCAGAATTAATCGTATACCGACGATAGTAAATAGGTGGCTGCTTATCGCATCTGCTGGCCGAGTAAATTAATCTCGAGCTAATAGTATAATATTTTAAACACTTTTTTGTATAACGAACAAATGTAAATTTAAATAAAATCACATATATTCTTGTAGGATGTGAGAACTTGCACAATGGAGTTAAAATAACATTACGGGTACTTATTCTTTGTAGGTACCTACTGTAGGTTGGTTACAATTTTCCAACAGTTCCTAAATAATGCAAACATTCACTTATCTATGTTGATTGCATTGCTAATTGTACTGAAACAATATCCTTTTGTTGCAAGAAAGACCTAGTTTTGGTCGCAAAATACTAAAATTATACAACACGTTCCTAACAATGGTTGCCTACATTTTCTAACATTTTAATTTCAAACAAAAATACTTGACTCATTTGTGACTGCGACTTTCAACCTACAGTAATATCGTAGGTTTCAACTATAAAAATAATATCAGCATTGGCCTCATGTCTGTGACAGACGATTTAATCAGTGTCTGAGACAAGACTTTGTGGTTATTTATGCCGATACGGGAGCGGCATAACTTTCCGCACGCTCTACAGGTGAAGTTGGAATTAGAGACCAGCATATTATTATGCATGTTTCGGTGTCATTTCTGCCTTTTGTTAGCGAGATCAGAAAACCAGGCATCGTCGTGAGTCTTAGGCCCCGGTCTCGAATTTTGCGGGCAGCGGAGCGGCAGCCGCGGCGGGCTCGCCTTTTCTAGGGAGTGCGCTGCTCGTTGCCCGCTCCCGCGCCGCTGTGTCCGAGAGCCGGTCGATTTAAATGTATGCAAAAGATCCCGCCGCTCGCAAATTCGAGACCGGGGCTTACGCCCATCAAATGCACACATTTCGCCATTCGTCCCTAACCTCAGCCAGCAAGCTTCTCCCAGCTTTGATGGTCGATGTCGAACGCAGTCATATCCCGCTTGGCGCAATCTGTGAAACGCAGCATGGGTGTTCTTACCCCTGTATTGGCGTTAGCTATGGCACCAAGCAGGACACGCCGCGGTAGACGCGAAGGTTCCGGCGGTGCACATGCCTTAGCCACGGTAAGGTGCTGCTTGAGCAGCGCGGTAAAACAGAAATAACTTCGCTTTATCAAAACTATCATAGTTTATTCATTTTGTCAATACTGATACATACTCGTATCATTCATAGTTTCATTCAAGGTAGTAAAGTAAATCTATTTCTTCTTTTCGGCATCAACGGGTTGGGGCTCAGAGCCAGCGCACACGATCTTGTCAATCTTGGCATCAGGGTCTACTTCCAACAAGAACTCCTCAGGGTTCTTTCTATGAAGCTCACGGCTAAGGTTCTCGCAATAATAGTAAGTCCATATTCCAGTCAAGAATGCTGTAATTTATAGACGAATGGTAAAAAATTTATATTCAAAATTTTTTTTAAACATGAGTAATGAAAATATATTCATGTAGCTCGTGAAATTTAACAGTTTTTGCTAGGCAACCAATAGGGTAAATTTTTGATTAGGATAATTTTTTGAATAAACCAAAACGGGTGTTTGGTATTTTGAGCCGTTTGTTACCGATCCAACTCCAACTGTACCACAGTGAATTTTTATTGCCACTGACTAAAAATGAAAAAACCGTGATATAGTAAATATTCAAACAAAGTAGTAAAAACCTACAGCAGGTAGTTTCTAGCTGGCACCTGCCTAACCGTTTATGAAAAAGTTGCTGATAAACAGTCGTTTTAGTCGCTGGTTTGTCGTCTTCTCTCTACTCTCATTGCGTGGCCAAGTCATCTCGATCATTGGGATCAGCAGTGGACAGTTGCGACTGTTGTTATCATGCAAGGCGTATCTCTTAGATGAAACATTGAGCGCAGTGATACCTATCATTCACATCTATCTACAAATGTGTAAGTCTCGCCGTTGTTTGTAATCATTAAGACACTTATCATGTTAGAAGATACACCCTTTTGCATAGACCTACTGTGGATTACATGTACAATGAAAAGTAACTTACGAGGTGCCCATGTAAATATTCTTGAAAAAAATCTAGGTACCATGTTGGGTACGGCGTGGGATATCCATCTTGCAAATGGTTTCTGCTCGTGGGGCCCCAAGGCATAATAAATTATCCCACGGATAAAAGCTAATTCACCGAAATGCTTGCCCATTTATGAAATAAATATTTCTTGAAAAATACCAAGTTTGACAGTACAATTTTGTGACAGCGCATTGCAAGCCTTGAGACTAGTTTCCTCTGTCTGCGCTTGAGACTGTTGACGCTAGAGTTACATACTCTTTGGACGCTAGACGGACGTGTTGAGAACAAAGTAAGCGAAGTAAGCCATAGACTTGGAATATACTAGCTACGAAGCAAAGAGTAAAAATTTAAAATATGAGCAAACCTCTATACACATTTTCACAAAAATCTAAATCTTTTTATTATTTGTTTGTTATGGCTACATTCCCGACAGGACAAATCATGGTCAAATGAGCTACATTTTAAAACGGTATTTTGTATGAAAAACCGCCGAAAAAACGAAAGCATGACGTCATACCTTAAGTATTTGAATTGCGTTAAAACACTCTCATATTACTTTTCTGTTTATTAATTCAAAATTTGAATATTTCGACAAATTATGAATGAAGAGCGTAGTATTTTTGGACAATACTTTTAAGCGAACAATTATTATATTTAATTACTGACCACGGGCAAGCTAATTTCCAGCAAGGGGATGTTGTATCTGCTAAACGATTCAGCTGATACAGACAAATAGACTGTTCACGAAACAATAAAAGCTTCCTTATTGACAAAGAAACCCTAATAAAAATATCAACCTTACCACGCCGGAATCAAGCTCATGATATGGTGGTTGGTGTTCACAACTTACGTACAACGCCGTATAGCTAAACGCGCAAGACGAGTTAAGCGTGGTTATGCGACTAATTAATTCAATTAATTTTTTTAGGGACAATTCTGCCAGTGTCAATGTGGGGAATTAATGTCTAAAATTAAAGAAGAAAAATGACAACTTGAAAATATGGCTAAAGACGAGTAAAGACCGGGGCTACTTCTAACAGGGTTTAGTATCATTAACAATTTCACTGTACCGTGTGATGCCAGCTTAGCCAGTTTAAGTATACGATACTATAACAAAATACCGGAAGATATATTAAGTTTATCTGAAAGTAAATTTAAATCTATTATTAAGAAAACATTATGTTATAAAGCTTATTATAAGTTAGATGATTATGTTAATGACAAAGAGGCATGGTCCTCTGAAATTCCAGCACAGCACAAGAAACATGCAGTCATTTTTAATACCAAATCAGGACGTGCATGGAATTTACAATTGGCATAATTAGTAAGTAAGACGAAACAGTTAGAATTATCTACTGTTATACTTTTATTTTATTTTAATTTAGCGTAGCCGTTTTTTGGGCTAATAATATATATGCTTATAAAACTTAGCTAGGGTAGCCTAGGGCCTATTCTATAGGTACAAATTGTAAATTGAGATTAGAAGCACTTCTGAGCAGGTTTTCGGGTGGTTTTCCTGTTCAGGAGGTCCGGCTGATTAGCATGTAACATGCTTTTTTTTAAAATATTGCTTTTAATTTAATTGATTCCATAAATTGATGGTGGTGACGTAAGTTACATGCTGTGTGGTCAGCCTGACCAGCCCCGAGGCAGTGCCTTTTTTTTTTATCCCACTCGTGCCGCGATTCTATTAGGAACATAAAATTGTTATTGTTACTATGACTAATTCACTTATTCAGTGACCGTATTGTAATTTAACTCTATGACATTCTAAAAGCATTCATTGTGAATCTACTTGGAAATAAACGATTGAATCTTGAATTGAATCTTGAATCTTAGAATAGCATCACCCCACATCCTTCCCGCGAGTGTCGTAAGAGGCGACTAAGGGACTCGAGGGTATTGGCGTATTACAATTTTTAGCCGACAGGCTGACAACCTGTCACTATAGTAATACACATGTTTTCCGGAACAACCTTGGAAAACAATCCTCAAAAATGTCGGACGTGGCAATAGCGACCGTATTCTTACGGCCGTTACAAGGGATAAAGGCGTGATATATGTATGTATGTAACAATGTCACTCCCTGACAACATTTTCGTTAATTACGTAAGTCTTTGTGGGTTTGTTTAAAGCTACATCTATACATCAATATGTCAATCTATTCCTGTGCTCTAACATAGGTCAGCTGTGGGTAATGTCACAAGATAGAGCGTGGGTATACTAGGTTAATAACTATATGCCTAATAAAGTAAAAACATAAATCTCAAAGGAAATAAGTGTGAAGAGATATAATGCTTCAAAAACGATTAGTAAGTAGTATAATTCTGATTCTGGCTCTGAACAGTTTCGTTTCAACCCGTCCCGATTCAACCCAGTTGCATTTCCACCCGATAAAACTTGTAAAGGGCAATAAAATTGTGAAAGTATCGTTGTTAGCAAAAGTGTTAAACTAAAGTTAACATTTTATTTCAATTTGAGCTGGGTGGGCCGCTAGTTTTTGATGAAAATAGGTAAGTAATACAAATATGTAAATGTTGGTTGTATTAATTAACTAAAAAAATACGCTCACTGTAATCGTCAATTATGTTTATGAATAGCTTAACTATCATTATCAAAAACGTAACAATATTGTTACGACTGGCAAAAAAAAGTCAAAGTAGGTTTAATATCACAATTGTAATACGGTAAAGCTAAGACTCACTGATTAGACCATGCAAAATCAATCATTAGAATCAAAAGACATATTGTCAGCACTTTGAAAGAAATGAATCCATTGAATTGATTTCTATCTAACTCTTTTGCAATAAAAAAGTCGTTTGAGACCATCCAGGTTACAGGTGTATATCACTACACAGTATAAAGCAAAGTAGCTTTTCGCGTCTGTCTTATGTATGTTTGCTTAAACTTTTACAACTACTCAACGGATTTTGATGCAGGTTTTTTAAATAGATAGAGTGATTCAAGGGTTTTATGTATTACACTTGCCGGGAAAACTTCTTATTTCCACGCGAAAACGAGTTGCAGCGGGCGCAGCGTCGGGCGGGCCGCTAGTAGATATACCACGAATTTGCGCTTGATGTTAAAACTGATAAACCTACTGTACATACCTATAGCTCTTTTGTAGTAAAAAACCAGTTCGCTTCATTTATGGGTTACCTACAGGTATATTTTTAACATATAGATGAACCAAAACTTGCTAGACTTTGCTACCAACAAAGCATAGCCAACTTATTTAAACAACATAAAACAAAATGTGATTTAAATTAATTTTAATACGTATATCATTATCAAACACTTTTCGTCTCAAGAGTCCGACGAGAACAGAATTTTAGGGATAATAATAGAAATGCCTATAATTTTTTTCGGGTGGAAACGCAACTGGGTTGAAAAAGGACGGGTTGAAACAAAACTGACTGTAAGCGCAACTAGGCCATGATTCTTACTCATGAGGCCTGTAATACGCAAACGTTTCATTTGGATTTTAGACATCTATTTCATTTAAACCCCACTTTGAGTAGACGTGCATGTCCAGCAGTGGACTTTTGTGAGTGAAAATTGAATTTCAAAAAATACTTTAATTTTCGTTTTTCTAGATTTCTAATGATCGCAAAGTACTAAGGTGGGTTGGTACCTAGTCCTTAGAAGATCATTAGAAAGGATCTATTTTAAGAATAGGTACCCACCCACCTTAGTATTTTGCGATCATGAGAAATTTAGAGAAAGAAAATTAAAGTATTTTTTTCAATTCTATTTTCTTCCTAACTTAAAAAGGATCTATTTTAATAGCCAATTTATTAGAACAGACACTATTTTGTAGCGATTCTTCGAATGTTGTAGGTGGAGGCCATTGAACCTATTGCAAATAAAGTTATTCGACGAAAAGTCTATATAAATATATAAATTCATGACTCTTTTCTTACTTTCAGTTAAATTAATTGCTTTATATCACCTAATTAATGATGTTCATATGAATGACGCACAAAAATAGCATAATTACAATTTTGTTACGTACCAAATAGTACCAAAATGGACACTCAACTCATTTTATTCGTTCCGAACAAAGCTACAAACGAAAGTTTTGAACGTAAGGACCCCTGACCTAAAAGTAAGGACATGGTAATGACGGACGCAACCTGCCATAAATGGGCCATGATATTATGACTGACTGGAATAATGTCAAATAGTGTGTCAAATCCAAGTCAAATCGCCCTCACACTACGCCCTCTGGCGGGAGGATGCTGTTTCAGAACACCCAAAAGAAAATCTCAGTTCACTTGACGTAAAATTCTCTCGCTTGTCAATGTAAGGTATAAGGTACCTTACTAAAGGTAAGGTAGGGGCTCTTTAACACTTAACGCAAAAGGCAGCGCAAAAAAAACGCAGCGGTCTGTCGGAACCATACTAAAAATGTCAACCCCGATACTAAAACCGCTCAACCGCTGTCGACACAGCTGCATCAATGTAACGCAGCGATAGATGCGAATGAGTTATTTTAGCGCTGCGTTGTGCGTTAAGTGTGACAAAAGCCTTACTCTCCATAGAAAACAGTAGATTAAACATTTGCAAGTGTTACTTTGTCAGCTCTCAGAAAATGTACGATAGAATGTAAAGGTAATCAAAAATCTTCTTAAGTGATATTTTTTCATAACAAGGTAGGTCCTACAAACTATTTAAAATAAACGTCTAATTTGAAAAAATCAATATAATGTAGCTCCCTTGAGGAAAACAACAAAATAGGTACCTATAGGAAGAATCAAAACAGGCATACTAAATCATAAAACTTTCACATTAGCAAAATTCAAAAATAAAGTTACCAGTTATCTCCCTAAGTATCAAATAATTACGCGATATGGAATGGAAAGTTTTCCGAGCGAGGATGCGGGGCGGGGGGAAAGGGATGCGCGGGGGTGGCGGCGAACGGCGGGAAAACTTTTATTAGCGCGAGCTCGACGTGACCGCGCGGGGTTGTGGGACTCGTGTGTAACAATGTGTGAGGCACTTACCCTTTCCTCCTCGCGGATCATCTCGGCGATGCCGGGCCGGATGTCGACGTCGTCGGGGTGCAGCGGCGGCATGGCGGGGCTGGCGTGCGGCGCCGGCTCCGCGGGCGGCACCAGCTCCGCGCCGCCGGCCGGCGTGCTGGGCGAGCGGCGCGGGCTGGGCCCCGGGCTGCGCTCCGTCGACGCCCGCCTGCGCGCCTTGGCCGGGGACTCCGCGTCGCGGCTCACCGGCCTCTTCGGCGCGCGCGCCTCCACCCCGCCCGGCCTCAACACCGCGTGCTCGCCGCTCACGTCTGTCAGACCTCGTATCTTCAAAGTTTCAGCAACTTTTAACAGAGCAGTTATCTGATCCTGGGACACGTTGATCTCGCCGCGATACATAAAGTCGACCACAGCTTTCAAGTCGCAATATTTTATGTCGCGCATTATTATAATCGGATGCCGGCACGGATTGTCCATAAACAAAGTTTGGAAGTAGGGGCTGCACGCAGATAGGACCACTTTGTGCGCTTTCAAGCTCTGTCCCTCACATGCTAAAGTCACATCAACGAAGGATTCAGTTTGAAGAAGTTGATCAAAACAATTTGCGAGGTTGCTCTGATAATTGTTCCATCTCAGACAAAATTGTTGAGGAGATCCGTCGGCGTCGCGGCTCTCCATGGCCGCGGGTTCTTCTTCGGCGGGCATCGTTCTAGCGGCAACGGGCTCGCATCTGCAACGAAACGCGTTCGGGGTGAGGGCACACGACACATGCAAAACGGGCGACGACTCGCGAGGCACTGAGTGGGCGAGCGCCGAGGCGCGGGGCGACGCGGGGGCCGCGGGGGCGGGGCGGGGCGCGGCTGCGGCCGCCTGGCGAATGGTCTCGGCGCGCCGCCTCTACCGCCACGCCCCCGCGAGCCGGCACCCCGCACCCCCGCACCGCCCCGCATCGATCGCGCACCCTCAGCTGCGCCCGCGCACCGCTTCTTGCTGACACCTGCACCATCATCATCAACAACACGGAAGTGTTTTGGGTGACCGAAAACCACTCTAGTACAATATTTGGTGCATCTTGTATTCATTGAAGATGATAAGACCTGAAGCACACTTCTTTTCTGATGCTATGGCACCATAAGTCAAGGCTATGCAAACTACTCTATGAAAATCAAACCACACATTTTAACTGACTCAAAAAATAAGGCTATAAAATAGAACTTTATCGGTGTGAAAGCGAAAACGGGGTTAGTAGTAGTCATCGTTTAGTCATTGTAATAAATGAAGAAAATAAACACACCCCAAAAAAATCTTATTTTTAACACGAAGTATATTTTGACGGTGCGTCAGTTATATTTTTGGTCGGTATGATCGTATGATGTTCAGAGATTTTCTTTTGCTAAAAGGGCAATGCCTTGTGTAGAAATGACTCTATACGTATATTTTTTGTATGGAATGGCATAACCTTATCATAGGTATCAGAAAAGAGTTCGTTGGACGACTCGGTATCCCACACGAAAAAAAAAGAATTTTCAAAAATAAAATAGGTACATAAAAGAAATCATTTAAGTCGTCAGCTGTGTAGAGGCACGCAAACACGACAATAATGAAATGCCATACAACTTTTCGGTCGTGATTCTTGGCTCTAAAAAAAAGGTTTTTAAACTTTACTCTTTGTGAAAAGGTGTTAAGTGTGCAAACCCAACCCATGCTGCTGGCATTAAATTCAAAATTTATCTCATCGCAAATGGAAGAAAACTCAAATGCCAGTTTCTGGTCTCGTTCAGTTGGAAAGGCTTCGACTTCGACTTCGTCTCGTCCTCGTTCGACCTTCCAATATTACTCGTACAGAAATTGGTCCATTTTTGGCTACTACCATAATGTACTATTTTAGTGCATACTTTGAAATTTTCGAACCTTTCATACAAAATGTAACAGCCGGCTGAGTCAGGTTGTATGTGAGGCCAAAAATGTATTTCATATTTCGATCTATGTTCCTTTGGAAAAGTTGTTCAGTTTCATGAGCTGGTTCACCCCTTGTAAAGAAATCAGTAGTTTTCCTAACACCCCGTATAGTTAAGTCATACCCAGCATTCTTCTAATACATACATACATACATACATATATCACGCCTTTATCCCTTGCGGGGTAGGCAGAGCGTTAACGGCCGTAAGAATACGGTCGCTATCGCCATGTCTGACGTTTTTGAGAATTGTTTTCCAAGGTTGTTTCAGAAAACATGTGTATTACTATAGTGACAGGTTGTAAGCCTGTCGCCTAAAAATTGTAGTACACCAATACTCTCGAAGTCCCTTAGTCGCCTCTTACGACACCCACGGGAAGGATGTGGGGTGATGCTATTCTAAGCCGGCATCACACGGCAAAATTCTTCTAATTATTTATCTAATTATTGTTTTATTTCTAGTAGGTACAAGAAAATGAAATTGAGGAAAATTAAGTCAGATTAAATGTGTATCATTTGAGTGACATGTTGTCAGTTTGTAGCCTTAAATCGTACACATGAAATCTTTGAGTCCCGACACCCACGGCAAAGAAGTGGGGCGATATAGTCTATGCCGAGATCATAATACATCGTCCTGTATAAATATTATAATAAATAGGTAAATAATGCTCTAATACTATACAGGGTGTAAATAAAATTGCTGCAAATATTTTAAGGGGTGAATCAGCCCATGAAACTGAACAACTTTCCCCAAGGAACGTAGGTCAAAATATGAAAAAATTTAGGTCCTCCAATACAACATTACCAACCGACCAAGTCAATTTGTATGGGAGGTCCAAAAAATTTTCTGATTTTTCGACATAATTGTGTTTCTTGGGGAAAGTTGTTTAGTTTTAAGGGCTGATTCACCTCTCGAAATATTTGCAGCTAGGTAATATTTTTACACCTTATATACTGTTATAACATTTCAATAACAAGAACCTGTCGGCTTTTATAAATCTTATATTAATTTTGTAGTAAATATCTTTGAGTTCATTAAAGGTATAAATTAAAAAATCACTTGATAGAAATAATTATTTAAATAAATGATTTAAGTAAAAAAATCACTTCATTGAACCCTCAACCCTGCCAAATTTAGGTTAGCAATTTGATGCAAAAGTGAGAAGAAGTCAAAAATTACTTAGAGCAGCTCAGGGTGCTGCTTATGCTTCAACTTGGCCAATCATCAGTGCGCTAATCATCATTCTCCTTGCCTTATCCCGCTCTCTGTCGGGGTCGGCTACCTAACCTAGGGGATTCGACGCGGAACCAAGTTTTTACACAGAGCGACTGTCATCTGACCACCTGAAGGCTAACCTGGCCCAAATACAAGGTTAAGCCACATTCGAATATCATCTGAATTCAAATTTTATTTGAATGTGGGTTTCGTCACGACGTTTTTTTTTTCAGATCGAACTCGGTTCTCACGATTTTAAGTCTCGGGTATCCTAACCTCTTGGCCACCGACGCTCTCTATTATACCGGATTCGGATATGGATATTAAAATAATGAAGAATACAGGGTATAGAAATATTAACTGAAAATATTTAGAGGGGTGAATCAGCCCATGAGACTGAACAACTTTCCCCAAGGAACATAGGTCGACATACGAAAAAAAAAGGTTGGTCCTACCATACAAGATTACCAACCGACCTAGTCAAATTCTATGGTAGGTCCAAAAAATATTCTCATATTTCGACCTATGTTTCTTCGGGAAAGTTGTTCAGTTTCTTGGGCTGATTCACCCATTATAATATTTGCAAGTAATATTTATACACCTTATATTAAAAATGCTGGAGATTTTAGTTTGACATTTTTCAGCAGCGAAAGTGCTTCGTAAATTATCATTGAGTTAAGATTTAAGATGAAGTTTAAAAGTTGTAGGTAGTGCCACCACCTTTTCGTGTCAATTATTTACCACACGATTTACATAGTCCTCGTTTATTTGGTCAAAAATGTCCATACTTCCTACACTTAATTTACTGGACGCATTTACCAATGACAACTCTACTCTTACGCAGGAGATAAATAAGCTGCTAAATAAATTTAAAAGAGCTAATTATTTAAATTAAGTGTAGATTACATACACTAAGATTTTTTATAAAAATAGACTAAAGTGTAGCTATGGCATGTTTTAAAATTAGCGTTAGTCCTATAGTTAATAGTGTTTCAAAGAAAACAATAAACGAGACCGAAATGTATTACCACAGTTACAACAAAGACAAAGCTTTGGTATAAAATGAAAGTTAAAGAAATACGATGGTAGCATAAACTTGTTCTACGAAGCCAGTTGTCTATGTTTAGTCAGGAGCATATAAAATATACAGAGTGGGCCCTCGACGGACGATAAACAAATATAAAGTAACGCACGCGGACGCTAGCGCGGGGTTCGACTCTCGTAGACGCGGCACTGTGCCTCTGTTCACCCCTTCAGTTTCACCCCTGTTTTAAGGAGTGAATCAGCCCATGAAACTGAACAATGTTCCCCAAGAAACATAGGTCAAAAAATGAGAAATATTTGTACGTCCCATACAAATTTACTTGGTTGATTGGTAATTTTGTATGGTTCCTTGGGTTGTTCAGTTCCAAGGCCTGATTCACATCTTAAAATATTGCAGCGGCTTATTTTTTACACCGGTGCTCTTATTTACACGTTTTCGGAAATCAGCCCCAGACTTACTTAAGGAGCTTCTTAGGCGCATCGCACACTTAACGCACGACGGACCGCTAAAATATCGCAGCGGTGTGTCAGATCTATACTAGAAACGTCACCATACTAAAACCGCACTCGACGGCGGTAGACCTGCGTCGACAGCGGTTGAGCGGTTTTAGTATGGGGATTGACATTTTTAGTATGGATCTGACAGACCGCTGCGATATTTTTGCGTTCCGTCGTGCGTCAAGTGTGTTTGTTCCTTGCCTTAAATGTTTTATTGGTAGGCTTTTGGGATATAGATAACCTCGAATCAGTTACTGCGGAAACACTTAATTGTCTGTAATGACATGATCTGTCACTGAATTTTTAATTTAAATAATTTATATTAGTTTAAAAAATATAGATAATAGTATCTTGTGTCGATATGTCGATATCTAATAAACTTTATACGGGGTGTAAGGGACGGTGTAACGAAAACTATGCAGGCGTGATCAGACAATGAAACTGAACAACCTTTTCTACGGCGGCTATATAGGAAAACGCAAAAATTTTTTCGAGTTTCCATACTACTCGGCTGATTGGGAATTATGTACGGAAGGACGAAAAATTTTTTTCGTCTCCCATAGCGTCCATATAAAAAGTTGTTCAGTTTCATGGTCTGATCACGCATGCAAAGTTTTCGTTACACCGTCACTTACACCCTGTATGTATAGATATCATGCTAGCTACTACCACTTGTCGTAGCAAAAGTGTAGCGAATGGAAAGTGCCGCGTCTGTGTGTTCTTCACACTGCATTTGCGGGGGGTAGAAAAAGATCATTGTGTAAGTGGGAATTTGGAACAAATATTCAAATAGCTTTTTTAACCACTTGCAACTAACAATGACGTGTGATGCCGGCTCAGAATAGCATCACCCCACGTCCTTCCCGCGGTTGTCGTAAGAAGCGACTAAGGGACTCGAGAGTATTGGTACAAAATAGAGAATTGGCGCAAACCAGTATTTATTTTGTGGTATTGGTGTATTACAATTTATAGGCGTCATGCTGACAACCTGTCATAGTGATACACATTATGTCTGAAAAAACCATGGAAAACAATCCTCAAAAATGTCAGACGTGGCGATAGCGACCGAATTCTTGCGGCCGGTAACGCTCTGCCTACCCCGCAAGGGATAAAAGCGTGATATATGTATGTGTACAACTAACAAAAACTATGTACTATTAGTTCGGTATGTTAATTTAATATATTATAGAATAGGTAGTTACTTTAAGGTTTCTCACACACGGGTAGTACAATTTTTTTTTTGGTTGGGCAGTGGTTGGTTACTCTTGTAAAACGGCATCACCCCGTCTAGTCTGTCACTACGCTGTGTTTCATAAGCCGGTAGATCGCACACTTGACGCACGTCGGACCGGTAAAATATCGCAGCGGTCTGTCAGATTAATACTAGAAACGTGAGTCCCCATACTAAAACCGCTTAACCGCTGTCGAGTGCTGTTTTAGTATGGGGAGTGACGTTTCTAGTATAGATCTGACAGATCGCTGCGATATTTTAGCGCTCCGTCGTATGTCAAGTGTGCGATCCGCCATCGATGAACGGACACTACAATTAAAATCAGAAGTACGTGAGTAAGTAAGTATAAACCTACACACACACACACACCCACATATCACGCCTCTATCTCTTGCGGGGTAGGCAGAGCGTTAACGGCCGAAAAATCTATCTCCACGTCTGACAAATATTGAGGGCCGTTTGAGATTATTCGTGTATCACTATAGTGCTAGGTTGTCAACTTGTCGCCTAAAAGTTGTTATACACCTGAAACCCTCAAGACCCTTGGTCGCTTCTTACGACTCCCACGGGTAAGAAATGGGGTGATGCTATTCTAAGCCGGCATCACACGGCACAATCAAAACGCAAACACATAACAGGAAAACTAGCGAAGCAAACTTTTCACAAGCTAAGTGAACAAAAAATTTCACGCAACAATATTGATTAAAGAAATATTTGCACACTATCATCTAAATTAAACGCGTTTGAGGGCCCCAGCATCCAGCCCTAAAAACAAATAGACGGTAGCGATCAAATTTTTTCGGGTTTAGTGCGCACTGCGCGGGCGGCCTAAGGCCTTTTTCGCACTTAACCCACCGCTAAAATAACGCATCCATCAGCCAGATACATGCTAGAAACGTCAATCCCTATACTAAAACCGCTCAACCACTATAGACGCAGCTGTCTTATTTAGACGCATCTGCGTTAATTTGACGCAGCTGCGTCGGCAGCGGTTGAGCGGTTTTAGTATGGAGATTGACATTTCTTGTATGGATCAGACAGACCACTGCGTTATTTTAGAGCTGCGTTGTGCGTTAAGTGTAAAAAAGACCTGAATGCGCGGTTCATGCATCTCTGAGAGAGACACTCATCAGGTTACAAAAATCTCTGTGCAGTATCAAGTTTTAGGCTACAATTTTCAGGCGACAGGCTGACAACCTGTCACTATAGTGATACACATGATTTCTGAAACAACCTTGGAAAACGATCCTCAAAAATGTGTCAGATGTGGCGATAGCGACCGTATTCTTACGGCTGGTAACGCTCTGCCTATCCCGCAAGGGATAAAGGCGTGATCTATGTATGTAGTATCAAGTTGAAAAAGGTATAAAAGAAAAGTTCAAAAGGTTCGATGTTTTAAAAAAGGCGATTCTGTTTGAAACCTTACTTAGTAGGCAAATCGTAGGTCCCGAAAAATCTATAGGTAAGGTATCTACTATAGTTAGAAATTTATGACGCATAACTTTCTGTTTCGTACGGAGAGGTTGATTAGTCCGTACATAGCTCTTCAATGTTTTACAATCACATTGTGTGTTTACACATGAAGCCCCTACAAAACATCGGCCCCTAAATCAAATGCTACGCATAAAGCTGGCTATCTGGTATTTTTCATTATTTTACATCGTTCATAAAAGTATGTGACGACAAACCGCCGGCCGGGTCACGCGACACAAACGCGAACATCAAAATTAAATTGTAGCGCATAAAATGGTCTAAATCATAATGTTGACGTAATAACGGTGAGTCGACACACGTTATTAATTAAGTTATAAAAAAGTCATAGCCAAATTAGCATATTTATGGGTCAATAAACGTGTAAGGTGGCGCAGACAGGGCGGGGGAGGACACAATCTCGCTGCCCGCGTCGCTCGCGCTCGTGTCCGAGTCGTATTTCTGAGTCGAAATTAATCTTCCATACGATAACTTACCAATAATACTTGCTATTTACAGGATGCCATCAAGCCTTTATTTTCAACATAATGGTCTTCCAAAATTTTTGTCAATATTTCGACCCGGAACTTGCCAATCAGCCTGCCAAGCGTGACGGTCAACCTAGACACTTTCCCCGAAAAAAAGAGATCAAAGAGTAAAAAATAGACCTCTCATACAAAAAAAAACTGCTTACCGAGCAATTTTCTATAAGAAATAATTTATTTTCATGTTCGGACCTAGGTATGTTTTGGGGATAGTTTTTTAGTTTGAACTTTTTGAGCGTTTTCGGAAAAACAGTCCTTGGGTACCACCCCGTCTTTAACAGAATAAGTTGTTTCTTGAATTAAAACAAAGGTTTGGATATGCAACTTTTTGTAAGACACAAAAAAGTGATCGTTATTTTATTGTCGAATGCTCGAGTCCCCGCGATTGAGGAACCAAGCAATGTGACCATACGTTCCGTTTTGAAAGGAACCGTCCAAGTATCAGGCGCTTCCCTGCGATCCCCAACGACACCCTTGAAACGTAAAAATACTGCTCTTACTGGACACGTTATAAAAGATTTTTACACTACTACTACTCCTACCACTTTCTTTCCATTTTTTATCACTTCAGTAGGTACATAATATGTTTTCCAAAATGTAGGTTGCCGTAGGTACTATTCACAATATCACCTTGAAGCCTGATTGTTCCCACTGCAGGCTACCAGCTCCAGTAAAGTCCCTTGCCTTCAGTCTTCGATAAGGTAACAATATTATTTGAGTCCTTTAGATGTCCTTATCAGCTGACAAACCTTCCCGAAACTGTAAGTAGTATGCGGGACTTTCTGAACCATTTCTCGAAATCTCCAAAAGAGATGACGAATTTTTTTTAGTGCTACTTCAAGTTATATTATGCTAAAACACGATTTGATAAAGTTGCCTCGATAGATAAAAATCGGAAAGTTAACTCTAATTTCCCGTTTTTCGGCCCGATTTAAGGCTTAAATACTGAACGATTTGATTGTTATTCATTGTTTCACTTTTTTTTGTACCCTCTTCTTTCTCATTAAATGCATAATGAATCTATGGTCAAATAATTAAATATATCATTCAATATTAAAGAAAAATTCGGATTTTCTGAAGTAACAGTGATCGTGTCTCTAACGCAACGAAAAGGAAAGAAACTGAGTTATTGGAGCTGGTGTCACCTGAAGTTACTGTGTACCTCAATGTAGACACTTTGTTCCACAAAGAGGAGGGGGGGGGGGGGATGCACCGGCGGCACCGGCTCGGCGAGCGCAGTTCATCTTTCGGGATTTGTACAAGTGGCGACATGACATGTAGTTAATTGGAAAGGGCGACGGCTCGACGCACGGCGAGTCGTCACGTGCAAATACTGAACAGGAAATATAAAAAATTCGTATATCACTTTTTAAAAGCTTTTCCATCGGTCAATACAAGACGTTAATTGAAATCACAGGACGTGTGCTACAAGACGGAAATCATCAAATTTTCACGTTTCCCTCGTTCATATTGGTTCGACATATTGAGTTCGTACTTTTAATAGTCGCGTCGACTGAGTCCGTCGACCTGCACGTTATATTGATTTGGCCAAACTGTTCATGCAAATAACATGCACATAAAAAAATGTTGCTTAAAAATATGAGACTCGTGCAGAAATCTTATATGGGAATATTTTCCTCTGAGTATCCAAAGATTGCCTTAACATTTAATTGCCATTACATTTATCTGTATTTCTAAAAATGCGCGACTAAACTTTACGCAGGTAGTTTCCGTACAGTAATTATAAATAGGAAGGTATTTAGGTATGGTATGACGTAAAATTTTCGACCGCGTCGACCTCAATCATAAGAAAGGAGCGTAGCCCCTCCTAGACTTTAACATTTCAGTCCATAAACCATTTTAATGGAAAATCGATGATATAATTCAATTAGGTGCTGGGTGGCACAACAACGCCACAAATCCGCCAGATGCCTTCTCTTTTTCTTTAAAGAAAACTATGTCGGTTTTAAAGAGGAAAAAAGTAACAGCAATCATATTTCTGCGAGTCATTTGCTAAATGGGTTAAGTGGTTGTAGCAGGGGTTGGCATAAAATATTCTACTGCCCTTCATTTCGATGATCGGGCTTGTTAATTCTTTTGCAATATTTAGTTCCTAACTCGATAGTTGGAAAGTATTGTGAACTATAATTTGAAAAAACTTTTACACTAAATATTTCAAAATACTTCAAGTTTTGCAAAGAAACTCGCCTCGGCAATTTTTTATATTTATGTTTCCGTGTAGTGTAGGAATGAAAAACAGATATTCCACATTTTAGTACTATATTATGTTTTTTACTATATTATGTTAACGCTCTGCCTAGCCCGCAAGGGATAAAGGTGTGATTTGTGTATGTATGTATTACCTTACTAACGCTTTGAGGAGCGTCTGGTCGAAACCCGACGTGGGGCACTTTTGTACCTTGGTGTTTTGCACCTCACCCATACATCGGACTGGTTCACCCACCGCCTAAAATAACGCCCTTGTTTTATTTACACCTTAAAGTGTATAAAAAATTTTAAAGTAATAAAAGCGAAAATAGTCACATAATAATTATTATCAAATTGAAATAAATATAAAAAGTAGTAAAGTACATTACTTTAGCCTGTACAGCTCAACTTTGGACGTAAACGTTTTTAAATTAAAAAATCAATAGTATGCCTACGTGGAATTCAACAGTTAGGAAATTGCAAAAATCGGTGTGTGATGAAATGTACGAATGTTAATATCGCAACCACGGAGCGCTCCGGCGGGACTCCAGAAGAAGGCGAGCACTGCCGTCGAATGGACGCGGCAATTTATCTATTTATTTGGCACGTTAAGCTGTAGGTCCCAGTTGCTGTCTATGATCACTTAGACGACAGTCATTACACAACCATGTCAAAAGCCTGCTGCTACTTGCAGAAGGCAGTTGAAAAATTCTGACACTAGGGTCCATCGGGTCGTTGGACGACTCGGTGTCCCACACGAAAAGAAAGAAAGAAGATTTATTTACTAACTGGTGCCCGCGATGTCGTTCGCGCGGTGAAAATTCGATTTAAGGTTAGTTACATTAATAACGGTGCTTCGGGTTGTCGGAAGACTCGGTGTCCCACACGACAAAGGGGAATGACTTGTATTAGGCTTATAATAACAAAATTATCTTGGGAACATAATAACAACTCAGCCATACCCTCTACACTTTGTGTTTGTTCTTGGTCCCTATTTCAGACTCGTGGTTTGTGGTCTTTTTTAACCAATATACAAACAAAACTAGAGCAACCACGAACTACTGCCGATTTGTTTTAAGTATGTGAAGTTGTAAGTCAACTTCATTCCCTGTGTTGCAGTAATGACTGACTGTTGCCTTTGACGCAGAAGGTTCCGGGTTCGATTCTCGGTGGGTCACTCACAAAGTTGATATTTATCACTTTGTGAACTTGTGCCCAGTCTGGTTAGGACATTGCGGGCTGAACCACCCGATTGTCCGTAAGTAAGATGGTTCCGTGTTTCGGATGGCACGTTAAGCTGTAGGTCCCGGTTGCTGTCTATGATCACTTAGACGGCGGTCGTTACACAACCATGTCAGAAGCCTGCTACTTGTAGAAGGCGGTTGAAAAATTCTGATACTAGGGTTCATCGGGTCGTTGGACGACTCGGTGTCCCACACGAAAAGAGAGAGAGTAATCACTTTAATAGCTCTTCAACATTTTTCTGTGATTTTTGTAACGAATAAGTTTGCCCTATCTATGGTTAATACTGGGCACATTGTGAGAAGAGAACTGACGTTTACTGTAATTTCAGTGATTTTTGTCAGACCTCCAATACCTATGTAGTTCGTTGTAGTGGTTACAATGCAAAAATATCAGCCGGAGTAGTCCACTGCTGGAAATGAGCCATGGACATTCACAGGGGCCGCCGCTGCTGCCCGTTCCCTGGTTTCCTTCCTAGTTGTCTTTTACAACACACCAGATAGAAATTACGCTATGCTTGCCGACACAACACGCCAGACACATGTTGTTATTGTGTTTACCTCCTCCCAAAATAATGCTGATGATGGTATTAGATTATTTCGAAGTAGTTTACGAGTATAATTGGTCGGTGACACGCCAAAAAACTTTTGTGGGTGGCATAAAAGTTTCATAACATGGTGAAAACGTAATTTATTGAAAATTTGTGTGTCAAGATGACGTACAAATACTGAAGCTTATTTACAGAATATTGTATCAAAATTATAAACCAGCAGATTTTCGACGAATTACTTTTACATCGAGTTATGAAAATAAATAGCCAACAAGTCCACAGCTGACAGGTCTTTGTCACAAAGGTCCCTATATTAACTCTCTGATAAAAATAATCCGAGCAGGCAGCACACGGCGGCGCCAGACAGATGGCACATCCACGTGCACAGCGCGTTTCAGAGCTCTGTGGCACCCGCGCGCAGCTCGGCGCTCCACCGTCGACTTTTGTTCTCTTTGTGACGGGTTCACGTTATTATTAAAAACAATAAATCGCTGAGGGCGCCACCTACCACTATTGCTTCGCTTTCACTTCGCAATATACTCCCTCGCCTCACCCCAGCACCTCCCTTGATAATTACTAGACTGAATGAGTAGGCTATCAATTTTTATTTTCAAAGAAAATATTTAAGTCTATGGAAGTAGTGGCTACGAGAGGTCGTGGTGGCGGTGCCGTGGTGGTGTACACACCTCGGACTATAAATTAGCCACGCAGTCGGTTCTTGAGCGTACTTTTTTTTACTTCACTTTTCATTTTGCATAAACCGTATTCCATGGTAAATTATTTAGCTGCTGATCATAGGACTGCTTGAAAATGTTTTTGATGCAGTTTTATAATAGATTGAGTTATTCAAGAGGAAGGTTTATATGTAAGTAGGTATGTCTTATTCCCACGTAATTGACTAGTAGTGGGTGGAACTACTGGACGGCTCACTATTTTTTTTATAAAGAAGATATACAAATATCGAGTTACCGAATGGATCGAAAGTCATCAGTTCCATTAATCTGTTTTCAATGGAAAAAAAACTGTTTTCAATCCGTTTTGTTTATTTATATTTATTGATGAAATACTTTCCCTCGGCGGATCGCACATTTAGCCTACGACCGAGCGCTAAAACATCGCAGCGTTCTGTCAGATTCATACTAGAAATACAGGTAGAAATATCAATCCCCATTCTAAAATCGCTCAACCGCTGTCGACGCAGCGCTATCGCAGGGTCGTCCGTAGAGTGCGGTTTTAGCAGAGTGACATTTCTAGTATGGTCTGACAGGACTGACATTTTAGAGCTCCGTCGCGCTTTAAGTGTGCGATCCGCCTGACCATTTTGCATTTGGTGATATCTAGCCGCCATTTTAAGTGATTTTCTGTAGAATTTCAAAAACTCCTTTTTTTAAGAAACTGAATCCTACAGAACCGCCAAAAGAAGTACGGTACATAAGTATCTAAATAATTTAAAAAAGAAATTTCAAAATACATAATAAATAATCCGCCTGGAAGAACTGATGTTTAATGTAATTACTGTTAATAGGTTAATAAATTAATGCATCTGATAGTTTATTAAAATAACTCCCGAGACAGCACGTTGGGAGTTAAGGTTTTAAAATTATTACTTGCTACTTTTACATGGACTATTTTTACCTTATTTAAAACTAATGGGCTCAAAGGATAACTTGGATTAACACATAGGATAGTTGCAAAAAAAACCTGTTACATGCTACCGGATTAAAACCAGGCGCTTATTATAAATAGGTAAGTATTCATCGTACAAATAATCTCTAAGGCGCATCTCACAATTAACGCACGACGGATCGCTAAAATATCGCAGCGTTATCTCAGACGCATACTAAAAATGTCAATCCCCATGTTAAACCAAACGCAACCGCTGTCGACGCAGCGCTATTACAGTGTCGTTCGTCGAGTGCGGTTTTATTATGGGGAGTGATGGATCTGACAGACCGCGGCGATATTTTTGCGCTCCGTCGTGCATCAAGTGTGTGATCCGCATAAGATTATTACTTTGTTTATCGTTAGAGGTATTACTTGCGCGTTATAATTATTACGCACATCGTGTAATGATTGTATGTAGTCGACCACACGCGCACATAAGGGCATCTGCAAATTTTACGACTCTCATAAAACAAACGATTTTGTTCGTTTGATATGCAAAGTTTTATTGAAATCAGGTAATATAAACACAATAAATCTCTTAACGATAGCTCAAATTGCTTTGTTATGGAAAATAATCCTAGTGCTTCCGGACAAGTATGCGCATGTGTAAAAAAGTGTCTCGTTAGTTCGCTAGTGGACTGGCTCATTAATAAAATATAAAAGTACATACATACATAAATAGTGACAGGTTACTATAGTGAATGATACATGTATCATCGGAAAGGGCCCTCAATATTTGTCACATGTAGCGTTAACGACAGTAATTTTACGATTGTTAACGCTCTACCTACACCAGAAGGATAAAGGCGTGATTTGTGTGTGTGTGCATACATAAATCACGCCTTTTTCCCGTTGGGGTAGGCAGAGACTATTTCCTTCCACTTGCTACGATCCTGGCATACTTCTTTCGCTTCTCCTTTCTGCTTCACAACATAGTATAATGCAAAGTCGCTTTTCGCTTCTGTATGTTTGCTTAAATCTTTAAAACTAATCAAAGGATTTTGATGCAGTTTTTTTGAATAGCGGTGTATATATTAGTAATATAGGGTAGGAATTAAAGTCAGTCTTATAATAAACGCCTATTATTTACCAAATAGATAGAATGATTCAAGAGGAAGGTTTTTATGCATAATACTTGCCGGGATATCATCCTATTCCCATAGGAAAATGCCTTACAGCGGGCGCTGCCGCTGCTGGTCTAATAATAAAAGTTGTACGCCTATTGTCCAGAAATACTACGGACTTAATTCACAATTTTTTAGAATAATCAAAGTTTGAAGTAATGAACTTAAAAATTACATTAAAGTAAGTGTTCTGACGCCATCCAGAATAGGTCGACTACATATACATTCCTATTTTTATACAAAGTTGCTCATCGCAGTCGAAGTGGTCGCCAATGTCGCCATGGCCGAAATCGGTCGGAGAGATCACTCATCATTCATTGTCATTTAGCGCTTCGTCGTGCGTCAAGTGTGCGATCCGCTATAGGTACTTTGAATTGTCACCATCTATGATTTGCAGGTAGTTATTATTCTGTCATCGTAATTAGCTTAAACACGTAGTTATGACGTCACAGCTCTGCTTATAACTTATCTTTAGCGTACTGCTTACTAAGAACAGAGACTGATCTAGGCCCGTATCTATAATCCGCACTCAACTTTTGAGATCGATATTGAGTGCGACCTTGAGATGCTGTTAGTAAAGACTGACATTAGTCAAAATCGCTCTTGAGACCGATCTCAGAGTTGAGTGCTATATACATACCCACTTTTAACATCAATATCAATAAATTATGTAAATTTTTTACCGTAAACCGTAACACACCAATAAGAAACATTTTATCATAGAGTATTTATGTTTTTTTATATGTTGGATTTAATTTCAATTCACTACTTATTTTATGAATGTTATGTATGCCTGTCAGCTGCCCAGTGGATGCATCTAAAATGTACTCACTTTATCTACGTCTAACATCTTTTGTGACCGGAGTATTTTAATAGAAAGTCTACTTTTTGAGAATTAAAAGAAAAGTATTATTCCAAGAACTCGATAGATGGCGTTGAACTCACTATGTTACTGGTTTCCAGTGTCGAGTCGAATCCAAAAGATTAAAAAAAACATTGCAACACTGAGTGACACTCTGGCATGCACTGATATTTCGTTCCAAATAAGTCCGTGTCCAAGTTACAAAAAAAAAAACTAATAAAATACGTTCTGTTCTTTGCGGTAACATACGGTAGCATAGCGCCATCTATCCAGCGACTAGAATAATAATAAAAAAATCCCTGTTGTAAATAGGTATACTAAATCAAAGTGGAATGTGCCTCTGTAATGCTGTTGGTAACTTTTTTACTATGATTGAAAATCACTGCATTTCTTGAAGAACAACTTTGTTGGGCTATTCTGATGGATACATACGTACGCTTAGTCCCCTGAATGCCTCCCTGTTGCCCTGGTGGACATCAAACGGAATACACACGTACTGTTACTAATTATCTAATAATCAAGCCAGTACTTTATGTGATGCTAACGATGGTCAATGGTCATGTCTCCGATTGACACCTACATGTCTCGATAATGTGATACAAAGTTTATGAGCCAAACACCGAAACGTTGCAATTACTATTGGCTCTAATACATAAATAAGGTGTTAAAATATTAGCTGCAAGCCTCAGCCCATTAAACTGGACAACTTTCCCCAAGAAACATAGGTCGAAATATGGGAAAATTTTTTGGACCTCCCATACAAATTGCGTTGGTTGGTCGGTAACTTTTTACGGGAGGTCCAATATTTTTTTTCATATTTCGACCTATGTTTCATGGGGAAAGTTGTTCAGTCATGGGATGATTCACCCCTTAAAATATCTGCACCTAATATTTTTACACCCTGTACATACTATTAAAACACAAATGATCACTGGAAAAGATATATTAATTAGGAAAATACACTTTTCACAAGAAAACCACGCGAGGTTCGAAAAAGGAGGGAAGCCAACTGTCAATCGCGGTAGTGATGTCCAGTTAGCTATCGACAACTAGTGCTGTCCGTCGCATGTCGATTTTCTTCATCTAACAGCTCGGCCATCCTGCAGTCCTTCGGTCCCCGAAGGAGATAGTCCTCAGGCTCGCACAGTCGCGCTGCTTCCACTGAAGATCTTCACCAATTAAGGCATGATTTGTAGCGCTGTAAGGCCCCGAAGGCAAGCGCACAACAGAGGTTATGAGGCCCGGAGGCGAAAGTAAAACCTGATCAAAAGGCCCCTTAGGCAAGCATCAGGTGATATACTATATAATCAAGCCCTTCAGGCAATAATTTAATTGTTGACGTTAACAAATGCTGTGTAGGCCCCGTAGGCAAGCATTTGATCTACAGGTCAATAACAAGGACTCGTGCAATAAGGCTCCGAAAGCAAGCACTTAGGTGAACACTGTGTAGGCCCCGTAGGCAAGTGTTTGATGTGTTAGTTACAAAAACTCGTGCTATAAGGCTCCGAAAGCAAGCACTTAGGTAAACGCTATATAGGCCCCGTAGGCAAGCGTGTTAAGTACAGAAACTAGTGCATTAAGGCTCCGAAAGCAAGCACTTTATGAACGCTGTGTAGGCCCCGTAGGCAAGCGTGTTGTCAGAATTATGTGCTATAAGGCTCCGGAAGCAAGCACCTATATTGACGCTGTGTAGGCCCCGTAGGCAAGCGTTTATGATAAATTTATGTGAGTTAGGCCTTGAGGCATTAGCTTTAGTTAATGAGCAACTCAAGACTGCCCTACCAGATCTTCCTCAGATGAGGAATCTTGGTGTCTGTTATGCCAAATCTTTATTTTGTCGCGGGCAACTATATTTTTGTAAGCTCGTTTACCCTTCGTGTATGAGGAGACCTCGTAGCGGTCGTTAGGTAGCACAGCTGTAACCTTATATGGCCCTGCGTATCGCTGGATGAGTTTGCCGCTCGTTAGCCCAGGTCGTAATATTTTTCGTTCCACCATGACCAACTGCCCAATAGATAGAGGTTCTACAACGCGCCGATTTCTGTCATAGCGGGTTTTCATTTCAGCTGCGTTAGCTTCGACTGTTTGAGCAGCTTCGTCTCGAGAAATCAATACATCGCCACTGTAGACTGCCCCTTGCAAGTCATTCGGTAGACGGGGTCTTAAGCCACACAGCAACTCTAAAGGCGACTTGCCTGTCCCTTGACTTATGGTTGAATTTAACCCCAACTGAACTTTCGGCAAGTACGCATCCCATCCTTTCTGCTCATCACCCATGTGTGCTGATAGTGAATTTAAAACCGTCCGGTTCAGGCGCTCCACTTGTCCATTCGCCCGTGGTGATGCCACAGCGTTTAAGACATGTTTGATGCCGTTAGTGTCGCAGAAGTGTTCGAATTCCTTACACGTGAATGCTGTGCCTCGGTCACTAACAATTCTTTCGGGATATCCAAACGTTTGACTCAGTTTACTTAACGCGGTAATTGCTCCTCTGGCATTTGCCGCCGCAACGGCCTCTAACCACACGAATTTCGTGAATCCGTCAATGACTGCAAAAATATAAGTCTTCCCATTGCTCTTACAGAAGGGGCCCAGGTGATCCACATGTAAGGTGTGAAAAGGCACAGCTACCTTCGGAATAGGATGCAGCAGACCTGGTTGTTTCCCTGTTGGTTTCTTTGTAAACTGGCATCCAAGACAGCTTGCCACATATTTTGTCACATACTTTCTCATCTTTGGAAACCAGTATTTTGCCCGAATTTCCTCAAGGCATTTTTCAGTTCCCAGATGCCCATGCTCGTCGTGATATATCTTCATTATGTGGAATCTCGCACTCTTAGGTAGAACAGGTCTCAACTCATTCTCTATTACACGACACAACCGTCCGTCTACAACTCTATAGTCTTTCGACAGTCCTTCTTTCTTTTTCTTGTTAGCATCTTGTTCTAGTTTCAAATTCAAAAGCAATGCCTGAACTTCCTTGTCCTCATCCTGTAACGCATCAATCAAGTCCTTCTCTTCTATATGGTTCACTGTCATAGGGTTTCTACTGAGGGCGTCTACGTGCGCCATGGATGTCCCCGGTCGGTGGTCAACCTCAAAATTGTACTCTTGCAGATCAAGCCACCAACGGGCAATCCGTGGCGACAAGTCTCTTTTCAACCATGCCATCCGCAAGGCAGAACAATCGGTCACTACTCGAAACTTAACACCAGAAAGGTATACTCTGAAACGATTGACAGCAAACACCACAGCGAGAGCTTCCAATTCGAAACTGTGGTACCTTTGTTCTGTTTCTGATGTTTGTCGGCTAGCGTAAGCGACGACTTTCATCTCACCATTCGGCTGTCTTTGAAGGAGTACGCCACCAAGTCCAGCCTTTGATGCATCAGTGTGTACTTGGGTTTCTCTGTCCGGGTGATAAATTGCCAGCACTGGGTCGGCGGTAAGAATATCCTTTAGGTTGTTAACAGCTTGATCTTGTTCCGGTTCCCAGCGCCACTCTACGGCCTTTTTCGTGAGTAGGGTAAGTGGTCGTGCAATGCTAGCAAAGTTCCTGATAAATTTTCGAAAGTAACTGGCGAGTCCGAGGAACTGCCGCAACTCATGAACATTGGTAGGTGTTTTAAAATTAGACACCGCAATGATTTTGTGAGGTGACGGTCTTATCTCACCACCCGATATTTCATGGCCTAAATATTCAACGCTATTCGTGAGGAATGAACATTTGGACTTCTTCAGTTTGACACCTGCCTTATCAATCAAGGTCAGCACTTTCTCTAAATTAGCAAGACATTCCTCGGTATCCTTACCCCATACAATGACATCATCTATGTATACTTCAGCGCACACATGAATGACTGGTTCTAATATATCATTCATGGCCCGTTGGAATACTGCCGGGGCATTGCAGAGGCCAAAACTCATCATCTTGTATTGGTAATGGCCATCTGGCGTTACAAATCCAGTAAGCGGCCTTGAATCTTCAGCAATTTTGATTTGGTGATATCCATTGGCCAAATCTAAACAACAGAACACCGACTGGCCCACCAACCTGTCTAAAAGGTCTTGTATAACTGGTAAAGGGTAGCGCTCCTTTTCAGTGATTTTATTAAGTGCTCTGTAGTCTATGCACAATCGATGTCCTCCATCTTTCTTTTTGACAAGCAGGACAGGGCTTGCAAAGGGGGATTTAGAGTTTTCAATGATACCCGCCTTAAGTAGTTCCGCAATAATGTTCTTTATAATCTCTCTCTCGTGGAATGACACTCGGTATGGCTTGTAATTTATAATTTTGTCTTCAGTTAGCTTTATGCTCATCTCCACACTGCAATTCCCCAATGCCATTCCATCACCAGAAAAGCAATGTTCATATCTGGTCAGTAGTTCGTCCAAGGAAGTCTTTTGGTCTTCATTTAAATGATCAGACATCTTAGTATTATCACAGAATTTATCTGTTAGTACTGCTCTGGCAACACAGTCAATTTCTTTTAATTTTAAAATCTGATTTGTCCTGTTGATAAGTTTTATGAAAGCCTGACCATCTTGTAATTCAACACTCTCCTCTATAATATCCTTTTCACATAAGGGTTTCCTTTGTTCGCTGAACTTAATATTCATAACACCGTCAACAACAGGATCAGGTCTCACTAACACTTTGTTCACTCCAGGGGTAAGTTTTGTATCCGTCTGTGGATACAACCGTACCTTTTCAAAGGAATCACACAACTCAGTCACTTGGATTGCCATTTCATCTTCATACATGTTAAGCTCTGTTGAAGTTTTAACAATAACTAAATTTGGTGATTCGGTGAAAGGCTGCCCTATAAGAACATCAACTTGTTGCAGTTCATCCGGTACAACATAGAGTTTATTCATCTTCTCCACACCATCAATAACGAGAGTAGTTGAAACAATTCCCAACGGTATTGTTAATCCGTCTCCATATCCCTTAATAACAGTATTGTCATTGGGCATCAGCTCCCAATCATACATTTCACGAAAACTCTGCGTCATGGTATTACATGTGCTACCAAAATCTATATAACCGTTTGCAGCAACTCCATTCACAAGCACATCCTTGAAATATTTCTTGTCTGATGCATCATAGCATATAGTTTGGACCTTGCGTACTAAACGATTTTGTGGACCCGTTCTGGACTTCCTTCTGCACTCCTCCAGAGTGTGACCATCAATATTACAGAATGAACAATGTTTACTTTTATTTTTCTTTTTAAAACAGTCAGCTTCAGTATGGCCTGCCCTTTCACAAAATGAGCATTTTTGGTTCTCCTTGTTTCTATTTATTTTAGTATTATCATTATTTCTGCGACATCTACTTGCTTTGTGACCAGGTTTCCCACAAGAAAAGCACTTTGCCACCCTGTCTGGTCCATGTTCATTTTTCAATGGAATTTCAGGCTTCTCTTGAGGTTTACCGGCAGCAGCTGAAGTGTTAATACTAGCCAAATACTGCAATAAGGCATTTGTATCACGGCACCCAGCTGATTTAGCACCAATTTCCAGGAGTTGATTCCCAAGGGTGCCAATAATAGCTTCAGTTATGATCTCATCACTTAACTGGCATGACATACCGATGCCAAGTTTAATGTAATAAAATTCAATGGGATCTTCATTTGGCTTCTTTATTCTGTTCACTAATTCTCTTATTTGGGTTAACTTATTTTTGGTGAAAGGGAACGCTTTAACCAATTTTTCCTTCCACTCGGCCCAACTTATATCGAAGGACGCTTGGTGCTCGTACCAACTCTTTGCATAGCCACCTAGCTTGGAGGTGCAGTTACATATTAGTGTGCGTTCATCCCAACCATGCATATTGGCTATTCCTTCCAAGTTCCGGATCCAATGGTCAACAGAGACCTGGGAGGTCTGCGGGTCAAACACTGGTATGAAATCATTGCGCCCCATGTAACGAACTACCGATGACTGTGATGTACTTCCGGCATGATAATTAGTTGATTTTCTCAACTCTTTTATCAACCCCTCTAAAGCTTCAATCCTATTGTTTTTCATTTTTAAATCCTTCTTATATTTCTTATTTTTAGTCTTCTCCACTTCACTTGCACTTGAAGAGGAGGAACTAGGGGACCTATGCCTCTTCTTATGCCGACCCATGTTAAAACTTTAAATAAAACCTAAATAGTAAATTTAGCAGTATTATCAAAATAATTAAGTTTATGTTACAGCTTGTCCATTTAAAACTTTGTACACTTCACACCAATATAATAGAAATTAAGATACATGTAAGACAATGTCTCTTGCAAGTAATGACAAATTTTATTGAGTCCGGTGATACCTAATCACTTTAGTTTGTTTATGTTTGCATTTGTAAACCAAAACAGTGTCCCATAGTTAGTAAAAAGTAAATGATCAGTCTATTTATACATAAAAGTTTGGAAAGATCTCACCGCAAAACTGGAGATATTACAAATTGCAGGCAGGTAAAGTAGCATGCACCACACAATGCTCAGCCTTAGGGAGCGTCAGCCAGAGCTTACAGCCTTGGCGAGCTCACCCAAAACCCAGGAAATCCAAGGAACAAGCGAGCGCACTAGGTGCGGAACATGTCACAACTTGTTGCATGCGTAAGCGATCCACACCACACAAAATGTTTAAAATTAAGTTAGATTAGGCACAAACAGTTAGTTAAGCGTATTTACAATAAAGAGCATCCGTTTTTGCATTAGTAAATTAACATTTAACCACTTTTAAAGGACTTTTCAACCAAAACCGAGCGGCGCACGCCAAGAAAGTTTTTTATGCAAAAGTCGTACCAAACCGTGTATGTTAGCATAAGCACGTAAGTAAATCGCACTTCTGACTCTATTAAAACACAAATGATCACTGGAAAAGATATATTAATTAGGAAAATACACTTTTCACAAGAAAACCACGCGAGGTTCGAAAAAGGAGGGAAGCCAACTGTCAATCGCGGTAGTGATGTCCAGTTAGCTATCGACAACTAGTGCTGTCCGTCGCATGTCGATTTTCTTCATCTAACAATACTTACATAAATCACGCCTATATGTCTGGCGGGGCAGGCAGAGCGCACGACTGTAAAATAACGGTTGTTATCGCCACATCTGACAAATGTTTGAGGGTCGTTTCAGATAAGTCGTGTATCACTATAGTGACAGGTTGTCAGCCTGTCGCCTAAAATTTCAATACACATGAAACCCTCGAATTACTTCTATACCCACGGGAAATGAATTGGGTGATGCTATTCTAAACAGGTATCACACGGCATAATAGTGTCATTGGCTCTAATAATGTCAATTTAATCATAGAACTAATGCACAATGTCAGACGTGGCGACAGCGACCATATTCTTACGGCCTTTAGCGCTCTGCCTGCCCCGCAAGGGATAAAGGCGTGATATATATATATATATATATATATGTAGTTACATACAGCTAATGCATCTCGATGTTAACCACGAATTTTGCACATTAATACGATCAAATTATGAGCGTCCACGGCTGACGGACCGGCTGAAATCTCTCATTCATATGCGAGGAGCGGCGGGCAGGCGCAGTGTTGCCAACCAAGTACCAAGCAGCCTACCAGAAGTCACTTCTAAAACCACCAGAAATCACTAACAAAAATCCCATTAGTTAAAAAATCACTAAAATTCATTTTTAAGTAATTTTTGTCCATCAATTCAATTTATTTCAGTTATTCACAAGAAATATTGTGTTCGCCTCTAGTAACAACTTTTTAAAGATACATTTACTGGAGAAATAGTATTCAAAATTACACATTATGTAACGAAAATTATGAAATTATATTCCTAACATCATCATGAGTCTCTCGATTATTGGTACGACTCTGGTGTCAATAAATGCGTCACTCCCCATACTAAAACCGCACTCGCCGGATTACACTGCGATAGCCCTGCGTCAACAGCGTTTGAGCGGTTTTAGTATGGGGATTGAGATTTCTAGTATGGATCTGACAGACCGCTGCGATATTTTTGCGCTCCGTCGTGCGTCAAATGTGTTCCTCGCCTGAAAGGCAAGGCAAGTTGGCAACACTGGCAGGCCGACTAGAATTATTAATGACCGGCCGGCCGATGCTTGTCGTGTAATATTTGCCCAATCGCCCCCCCTCCCCCCACTGCCCCGGCCAATCAAGAAATGGTAGCTATACAGCACGAAGAATGATGCAATAACCGGGCATTTGTGACCGGGACTCAGGCACAATATACAGAGTTCCCTACATAAATATATCACGCCTTTATCCCTTGATGGGTAGCCAGAGCGTTAACGGCCGTAAGAATACGGCCGCTATCGCCACGTCTGACATTTTTGAGGATTGTTTTCCAAGGTAGTTTCAGAAAACATGTGTATCACTATAGTGCAAGGTTGTCAGCCTGTCACCTAAAAATTATAATACACCAATACTCTCGAGTCCCTTAGTCGCCTCTTACGACACCCGCGGGGAGGATGTGGGGTGATGCTATTCTAAGCCGGCATCACAAGCCGGCATCAGGCACAATATAGGTACACAGTTGACAGAAGAATAAGCCACGGCTCGTACCGTATGTACGTTTTCGATGATTGATGTCGACTGATGATTTGAATTCAGATGACATTAGAATGTGACTCGGGCCAGGTTAGCCTAGGAAGTCAGATGGCGAAACGCTCTGTGTAAAAACGTTTTCCCTTGTCAAAAAAGGTTAGCTAGCCGACGGAATAAGGCAAAGAGAATGATGATGATGCCAACTGTACTACTGGTTCTATTCTAGAAATGGAATACCTCGGAACATAGTAACACTACATAAAATCCTATATACTACGTAATTATTGCAGAAGAAAAAAACATCGCAGCGCAAACATCTTATTTTACAGAATTGGGTACCTAAAACACTAGTAGGTATTTTAAGATGATATGCTATAGGAATGGAAAAAAAATCCACCGTGTGAAACATGTCAATTATACCAAACAAACGGTAATTTCTAATTTGTATCCCATTGTTTTGTTATGAATATTCGTCGTCGTCGTCGTCGTCGTCGTCGTCGTCGTCTCAGCCGATAGACGTCCACTGCAGGACATAGGCCTCCCCCAAGGATCTCCACGATGATCGGTCCAGCGCCACCCGCATCCAGCGGCTTCCCGCGACCTTCACCAGATCGTCGGTCCACCTTGTGGGAGGCCTACCTACGCTGCGTCTACCGGTCCGTGGCCGCCACTCGAGAACTTTCCGGCCCCAGCGGCCATCGGTCCTACGAGCAATATGCCCCGCCCACTGCCACTTGAGTTGCGCAATCCTTCGAGCTATGTCGGTGACTTTGGTTCTTCTCCGGATTTCCTCATTTATGAATATTAAAAAATTTAAATCACAATCTTCAATTGTATTAACACAGCCAAATCAGTCTGCAAAACTATGGCAAATCGCACACTTACGCACAACGGACCCCTAAAATAACGCATCCGTAACGCAGCGGTCTGTCAGATCCAAACGACGTCGCGGGCACCAGCTAGTTAAAAATATAATGATCCATTTACACGACTGAGAAGAAGTACAGGGATTGACGTTTCTAGTTTGATTTTGAGAGGCCATGCGTTATTTTAGCGCTGCGTTGTGCGTGTGCAATATACAAAGTAAGGAACAGAAAACTTGTTCGATCAAACACTCGATTGTGCGTTAAATAAACCCATGAGAGTGACCCATCTAATAGTTTAGATTCCTGACAGGTCAAACGAGATACTTTTTAAAACGATCTAAACGGTACTTTGAATGAGAAACTAACAGTATGACGTCATGCCTGAATTACAAAGATTTATTTTGTAACGCTCGACTTGGACGCCCGCGATACAGGTTTAACCTAGTGCGCTAGTAACTGTCTATTAAGTTAAGAATTTTCTTTTTAATAAACTTATTCGTATTGTATTTGTATCCCGTAAGTATTTGATGGCGTCAAAACACTAACTTTTATATTATTTTTCTGTTTATTAATTCAAACTTTGAATATTTCGAAAAATTATGAGCGTAGCCCGTAGTATTTTTGAACAATAGTTTTTAAACGTACATCTTTTATATATTATTAATGACCCAGGAAACCAGCGAATTCGTGCAATGCTAACGAGGTGCTCCAGTACCTTGTGACATAGTTGGGTAGTTCATAATAAATGCATTACCGGTGCATCGGAGCATCGAGCAAAATTCATCAATTCCTGATGAGGGAACTCCGTTTTAGACATGCCACGTGATGTTTCCCACACAAACTGCATGCATATTGCACGCATATCCTGCCTAAGGAGCACTGATTACCGACGTAACTTTCCTGACGTATTCATGTAATAATTAGAGATGGGCGCAATATTCGGTATATGTTCGGTATTCGGCATGTTCGGCAGCTTTAACCGAATATTCGGCCAAAAGAGAATATTCGGTTAAAAATGCCGAATATTTAGCCAAATAAAAATGAAACGTTTTTAAATTTATTTGGTTGAAAATGGTTATGTCAGAAACAGGAGTAAAGCATTTTGTTACTATAGTCAACGTTCCTAATTTTATGTCAAGTTAGAGGGGTAGCGAGCGAAGAGGTACGATGCTAATCCGCAATCTTAGCGACACAGGTAACGGCTTGTACCTGCTTTGTATGGGTATAAATTTCTACCGAATTATTCAGCCCAATATTCGGTTCGGCAAACTTTTTACCGAATATTTGGCCGAACATTCGGTTTCGGTGAAACCTATGTTCGGCCCATCACTAGTAATAATCAAGACAGTTCCGTAGGCATAGATTTGTAATTTAATACAATAGGGTTGTGGACTGGCAGGTCAAATGAGCTACGGCGGATCGCACAAAGGAACGCTAAAACATCGCAGCGGTCTGTCAGATCCACATTAGAGTCGTCATTCCCCATAGCCCCCATACTAAAACCGCACTCGACGGACGACGCTGCGCTAGCACTGTGTCAACAGCGGTTGAGCGGCTTTAGTATGGCGATTGACGTTTCTAGTATGGATTTGGCAGGCGCACACGATAGCGCTGAGTTATCTTTGCGTTGAGGTACTGGAAACGCTATACAACTGAAACGATTGATTTTTATAATTGGGCACTTTTTTGGTCGTCTGACAGATGTTTCATTCACTTTTTGCGTGCGATGCGTGTGTGTGAAAGACCAGTTCCATACTTTTGAGATGTGTGAGATACATTGATTTTCACACTTCTCTAAGAAACAAGTAGCTATAGAGGGCTAAATCAAAACATTGTTGTACTATGAGAAATAGACTACGAAATGTTTCAAACATTTTGAAGCCGGTTAAAATAAAGTATAAGCCGTGTGATGCCGGCTTATAATAGCATCACTCCTTTTCTTTCCCGCGGATGTCGTTAAAAGGCGAAAGGGACTTGAATTTTTTTATGTGCAGTACAACTTTAGGCGACAGGATGACACCTACACCTGTCACTATAGTGCTACAAGAATCATCAGAAATGACCCCCAATATTTTGTCTGACTTAGCAATTGTGACCGTATTTTTATGGCCGTTATCGCTCTGCCTACCCCGTAAGGGTCAATGGAGTTATACATGTATGTGTGTATGTAAAATTAAAGTACCACGAAAGCCTGTGCATATACAATGGCGTAGCATTCTGCGTAACAAGACTTTTCATAGGAAGCCGTGCCGCCATGATAAAATGTAAATAGAAATCAATAACGTTATTAAGTACCTATTTTAAGAACACAATGCAGTGTTTCTACAGTGTGTTTTCACTCACGTGCATTTACCGACTGCTCTTATGGTGAAGGAAAAACATCGTGTTGAAACCCATATTCAAATAAAATTTTATATCAGGTGATATCTCAATGTGACTTAACCTAGGATTCGAGCCAGGTTACTCTTCGTGTTTCTTTCGTGCAGAGGTCACGACGGCAGTCGCTCTGCGTAAAAACTTGGTAGCCGACAATGACAGAGAAACGGGATAAGGCAAGGAGAATGATGATGATGCAGCTATATGGACCGGTCGATCGCCAATAAACGATTAGCATAAAATGTTATCTTTACAGCATTACTATTGATGAAACTACTGCGTTAACCTACAGGGCTATTCATGGACACCGTATATAATTCTGGCTCTGAATAGTATCACCCCAATTCTACTTAACGAAGACAAAGGAGAACTTTGACGTTACCTTCTTTTTGAAGCATGCCGAGAAAAAAAGTACCACTGTACGTAACATACCTGTGTTAATAGTAATAAAAAAGTTCAATGTTGCCCACCGGGGTGGTCACTATTCCCGATGGTCACCCCCTGGCCACCGGCAATGGTTAGCCAACCCATCCCATTTTTTTGTCATATTTCGACCTATATTCTTTGGGAAAACTTGTTCAGTCAAATGGATTGGTTCACCCGTTGATTTTTTCACATCCGTATTATATGCGTAAACTCTTTGTAGAATCACCGGCGGATAGGCTGGCCAACTACTCTCGATGGCCGCGGGGTGACCATCGGGAAAAGTGACCACCCCGGTAGTAGCTAACAGGGGGGGGGGTGACCAACGGGAATGAAGTATAAAAAGATTACCTGGATGTTGAATTGAATCTCCATAAAAAAATCCTTCTGCCACTGCTGAAGTTGCTCTGCCGCTGACGTCGCTCTGCCTCTGCTGTCGCTCTGCCGCTGATGCTGCTCTGCCGCTGATGCCGCTCTGCCGCTGACGTCGCTCTGCCGCTGCCGTTGCTGATGCCGTTGATGCTGCTCTGCCGCTGATGATGCTCTGCCGCTGATGCCGTTTTTCCGCTGAGTCGCTCTGCCGCTGCCGTTGCCGCTATAACTGCCGCCACTCCACAATTGACGTTGTCATTGCTGTTGTGAAAAAGAGTTTAATGTTACTAAGTATAAAGAATGCTCTTTAGTAAAATTATCACACAGTATTGCTACTTTTGCTACCTTGCCACTATAACAATAAATAAAGAACACAATGAATGTTCCTTATGCAAGTTTTATAAATGATGAAACAGAATCCTTCGTTCCTTTTATGATTTAATTTAATACCAGATGGCACTGTATTGAGATTTTAGTTATATGATGCACCATCTATGTACATTTGAAGATTGACTGGAAAGTTTCATATTATTTATTTTATGTGACTATGCGATTATTATGTGTATATATGACTATGAGATATTTTTTTTAAATTTATTATTTGGCGGAAAATTTTATATAAATTTTTAATATATATTTTTCTTTATTGTAAAAAATATTTGCATGCTAATTTAAATTGGCTGAATAGAGCGGACTGTGTATGCTATAATTAACACCTAAATTCTAAACCCTATTCAATGCAATAAACATATTTCATTTCATTTAATTTCATTTCATTTCGTGTGCGAAGTGCAGGCAGTTATTTTTGCAGTTAATCGAGATATCGGTAGTGGCATAGGTGGTAAGCCTGCATGGACACGTGGGCGGCAATTATTCGGCGGCTAATCGAATTCCCGTGTCGTGTGCGCCAAGACAGAGAGCGACAAGTAGCCGGAATAGCCGGGCTCCGGAGTGGCCGGAGGCCGGAGTAGCCGCGTGCGAGCACCTAGCGAGCCAGCCGCATCGCCCGACGCAAAGTAAGTATAAAGGGGGAAACATGAAAAAATATTCACTCAAAACTTATTAATTCTAAGTTATCAATTTGCAGCTTATATTTAGGTACAGACGGCTACTATTTACAGGGTGTAAAAATATTAGGTGCACATATTGAAAGTGGTGAATCAGCCCATGAAACTGAACAACTTTCCCCAAGAAACATAGGTCGAAATATGAAAAAAAATTTGGACCTCCCATATAAAACTACCGACAGACCAAGGTCAATTTGTATGGGCAGTACAAAAAATTTTTTCCAAGTATGATAATCAATTTGATATAACTACCTACTATTGCATTAAAAAAATGGTGCATAGTTTTACTGTATATATAGTTTTAGAGGTTTTATTGTATTTTCACAGTCAACTCTTCTTGCGACGAGTTCTTCGCGACTTCATGCTGGTTCATCAGTTTCCTCTAAAGAATTCTGTCGCTCTGAAGCCGCCGCCCGCCCGGAATCCGCAAACCAGCCCAATCCGACCGCTACCACTTCTAAACTGTCTTTCAATCAATTCGATCGTCCTCGCTCGCAATCACAAGTACCTACAAACCGGAAAATCAGCATTGCGTATTCATTGAACATCTCAAACTTCAAAATACTCTTCTCTTTTCGTGTGGGACACCGATTTGTCCAACGACCCGATGAACACTATAGTGTCAGATTTTTTATAACTGCCTTCGGTTGTGTAACGACCGCCGTCTAAGTGATCATGGACAGAACCCGGGACCTACGGCTTAACATGCCATTTGCCATCAGAAACACGGAACCATCTTACTTACGGATAATCGGGTGGTTCAGCGGGTTCAGCCCGCAATGCCCTAACCAGACCGGGAACCAATTCTAAAATACAAAAAAAAAAAATAAGTATAGCTAACTACGCGAAATAGGTACGTAGTCTTTCAGGTATACAGGATGAACTGGTAAAAATACGCTCAAGAAAGTACTTTGTATAATACAGGCTGTAAAAAAAATTGCTGCAAATATTTCAAGAGGTGAATCAGACCATGAAACTGAACAACTTTCTCCAAGGAACAGAGGTCGAACGAAATATGAAAAAATAATATTGGACATCCCATACAGTTGACTAGCTCGGCTTCTACATCTTGTCTGGGAGATACAAAAATTTCTTTCATATCGCGCAAAAAGTGGCGCCCTCATTTTTTGTCTACTCTTTTTTACTGGACTGTACTGCACCTAATAAGCCCATTAATCGTTGCGCAGTACGCACAGTAGCCTATAGTCTATAAGAGTTGTCGGTCGCCCCTCCTAGGGGGAGCCACGTGGAGAGCCCTCTAGACAGCACCGCTCCAAGTCGCTGTTAATGCACCAACTCAGGTATTATCTTGCAATTCGCTACATGGCTGGCTCATTAATAAAATACAAAAGTTGGGTCATGTTGTCGTGTAATGCCGGTTTGGAATAGCATCGCCCGATTTCTTTCCCGTGGGTGTCAGTCGACTAAGGGACTCGAGGGTTATACTGTATCACAATTTTAGGCGACAGGCTGACAACCTGTCACTACAGTGATACACAAATTATTAATCACCCTCAATATTTGTCAGACGTGGCGATAGTGATAGTGTCGGTTTCGGTTAGGGCGCTTCATCAATCCGCTAAATGCGATGAATTTTTGTAATACAATTTCTGCTTTGTACTACAAGGGCGTTTTTACCGGTTTGGTTGTGTTAAGTTAGACTACCGGCAGCTAGCTCTCTCGCGTGCAGGCAATTTTCTAAAATTTTGTTAGTTCAGCGACTGGATAGCTCGAACAAAATGAGACAATAGCAGATAATGGTGCATTCGTACTTTGTATTTCCTCTTTTCCACTTGTGCCGTGGCATGATCAGCCTCTCGTTCATGGTTTATTTCCTACAGGCAAATATTGTCTTCTGACCACTGACGGAAAGGAATTATATTGTAAAATCACTAGATCTCAATATCACCTGCAATTTAAATTATGGTATTTAAAATGATCCTTATAGCGGGCGCCCGCGTGGAAGTCGCTTTTGATCCCGTAGCATCGCACAGGAACATTTTTTCGGGATAACATCTGTCCTATGTGTTTATCCAAGTCACCCTCTATCTGTGTGCCAATTTCATGAAAATCGTCAAGTTTTCGCGTGAGTAGTTTTAGCGTGAAGGAGTAACAAACAAACAAACATACATAGTATCGTATTTATAATTGAAGGATATTTCCATGACTTGGTATTTGGGTATGAGTGAATGTATGTAGTGTGTAAGGCTTTATATACAGTATTTATACTATGGCATAAGGCGATTCGCACACTTAACGCACGAGGGAGTCAGATCCATCCACACTAGAAACGTCACTCCCCAAAAAAAAAATAGAAACAGCTAATGGAACAATAGGCAACAGGTCAGGTCTATCTTGCATCGGCGCTAAAATAACGCTGCGCTAACGTTTGCGCCTGTCAGATCCATACTAGAAACGTCAACCCCCATACCAAAAGCCTTTTCGACACAGGTCCAACGCACGATGCTGCGCTAGCACAGCGTTAGCCGTGGGTCGTGCGTCGATAGCGGCTTTAGTATGGGGATTGACGTTTCTAGTATGGATCTGACAGGCGCATACGTTAGCGCAGCGTTATTTTTGCGCTGAAGTGTTACAGAGGCCTTACTCTTTTTCCACCTTTGCTAGTAGGTACTGTTTTTTATTCTATGCCTTTAGGATCATAATGTTATTTTATAACTTGGTAAATATTTTGTTAAATTTTGGAAAGATATCGTCATAATAAAATAAGACATCCAAAAATCCATTTTGGTTTGGAACATAAAAAAAAATTAATTTAAAAATTGTTTATTACAGACTATTGCAAAAACCCATATAACATTTCTACAAACATTAATATCTCAATAGTGAGTTTCCGGTAGTATTGGAGCTGGATACGAGTACGAGCAGGTAGGTAACAAATGGAGTAGCTAGTCTTGTGATTTCAGCTTTTGTATAGAATTGGAAATCGGAAGCCACATTTGAAGCGTGGTCAGTATTTGAGGCTTCATTAGCGAAAGCTCCACGGCTTTGTGATTGCCGTGTGATGCCGGCTTAGAATAGCATCACCCCATTTCCTACCCGTGGGTGTCGTAAGAGGCGACTGAGGGACTTGATGGTTTCAGGTGTATTACGACTTTTAGGCGACAGGCTGACAACATATCACGTGATACACAAATGATCTCAAACGGCTCTCTATATTTGTTGTGGCGATAGCAATCGTATTTATACGGCCGTTACTGCTTTACCTACCCCGTAAGGGTTAAAGGCGTGATTTATATATGTATGTATGTTTGCTCCACAGCTGTCTGTATCTGCGCCTACAATAAGCAACAAAGGAGGGTCCCATTTCAAGGATTTCGCTTGTTTGCACAATATACTGTATGACGAACGAGTACGGACGGACCGCTCGCTTGACGCACGACGGAGCGCTGAACCGCAGCAGTCTGTCAGATCCATACTAGAAATGTCAATTCCCATACTAAAACCGCTCAACCGCTGTTGACGCAGCGCTATCACAGCGTCGTCCGTCGAGTGAGGTTTTAGTATGGGGAGGTATAGGATGGATCTGACAGACCGCTGTGATACTTTAGCGCTCCATCGTGCGTCAAGTGTGCGATTCACCTACTCGCGTAAGTTCGACTAACTTGACTCTCCATTCACATGGATTCACATTCGACTGGTTTCAAAAAGCTTTCAGGGTGGTTAATTAATTATTCGTATTAAATGAGTCAAATAGATGGTAGCTAAAGCGTCCAGGGCGCGGGCGCGCCTATGACGCACGGACGAACAAACATGCAGCCAATAAACTATTACTTTATTATACCAACGCCCTCAACAATCGTTAGCATGGTCAAACATTGGCTTGGACGTTTACTACTTTACGATTATTTACTTTGCACAGTAACGGCCTTTCTCCACTTCTCCGGCATCCGTCATTTGCCAATCCGTCAATTTCTGATCCGATTTGCTATGTATATGCTTTTCCACTCTTCCGGCATTTATCATTCCGGGAATTTTCCAAACCGAGAAATCTAACGGTCCGAAGTGACAGACGTACAAAAAGTATATGTTTCGAGATTTTCGGGGTTGTTCACAACAATAATAATCGTGGTGACAATCGCATTGATACTAATAATTTAAATGTTGTACAAAAAGTATGCGTTTAAAAGGTACCTACTCTTTGAACTCTACCATGACGTCATTCTACTGTCCATCTTTTACCGGATAGGTGGAAAAGCGTCATCCGGCGTTCGAATATTGTCGGAAGGCCACTTCCGACATCCGGCAGCCGGACCGGGTGAGTGGAGAAACGCTGTAAGGTGGATCGCACACTTGACGCACGACGGAGCGCTAAAATATCGCAGCGGTCTGTCAGATCCATACTAGAATTGTCAATCCCCATACGAAAACCGCTCAACCGCTGTTGACGCAGCGCTATTGCAGCGTCGTCTGTCGAGTGCGGTTTTACGAGTAGTACGGGGAGTGACGTTTCTAGTATGGATATGACAGACTGTTGCAATATTTTTGCGCTCTGTTGTGCGTCAAGTGTGTGATCCGCCTTCGAGGTGAACTTTACACCGTGTCTGGATGTGAAAAAGTTACGCGTTTCAGGGTGTGCCGTGTTTAGCTAAATTGCCTTACCTACTTATTGAATCAGAATACACTTAGATTTTCTCGTTCTTCAGGAAACGGCCGCATCGAAAATGGACCTGGAAGAGCCCCGACGGCGTTACCAAAAATGAGATAGACTTCATTATGACAGACAAAAAACGGATATTCAACGATGTCTCTGTGATCAATTCGTTCAAAACGGGTAGCGATCACCGAATGGTAAGAGGCACGTTGAATCTTAATGTAAAAGCCGAGAGATCACGTCTGATGAAGTCTACGCTCCGACCAGCACCTGCCCAAATCCAAAACCCTGAGAGCTTTCAGCTCCACCTGCAAAACCGCTTCGATTGCCTGGGTGAGTGTATCGACGTGGACGACTATAACGACAGGGTCGTGGAAACTGTCCTTACGGTTGGCTCTAAGTTCTTCAAACCCAACCGTACGAACAGAACCAAAAAAATCTCAGACCATACTTCGAGGCTCATGGAGGAACGACGCGAGATGATTCTGCAGTCGTCGGAGGATACTTCCCAATATCGGCAGCTCAATAGGCAGATCTCTAAGTCTTTGACCCGCGACATACGCCAATTTAATACTGACCGTATTAAAGAGGCAATTGAGCGCAACAAAGGCTCCAAGGTGTTTGCTAGAGATCTGTCGATAGGCCAGAGCCAACTAGCGAAGCTAAAGACCGACGATGGCAGAATCATATCGTCCAAGCCCGAGCTATTGGAAGAGGTCGAGAAGTTCTATGGACAGTTATACGCGACAACATGCACACCTGTCAATAATCGGGTCGCAGATCCAAGAGCTCGATTAACCCGGCACTACACAGAAGACATCCCGGACGTCAGCTTGTACGAGATTAGTATGGCTCTGAAACAGCTAAAAAACAGCAAGGCGCCGGGTGATGATGGAGTTACGGCAGAGCTTCTGAAAGCCGGTGGTAAACCGATACTTAAAGCACTGCAGAAATTGTTTAACTCTGTCATACTCGAGGGCAAAACGCCACAGGCATGGCACAGAGGCGTGGTGATGCTGTTCTTCAAAAAGGGCGATAAGTCTTTGCTGAAGAACTACAGACCCATCACGCTTCTGAGCCATGTTTACAAGCTGTTCTCAAGAGTCATAACGAATCGTCTCGCACGCAGGCTCGACGACTTCCAGCCTCCCGAACAAGCCGGCTTCCGAAAAGGCTTTAGCACCGTGGATCACATTCATACGCTGAGGCAAGTTATACAGAAGACTGAAGAGTATAACCAACCACTCTGCCTCGCGTTTGTGGACTACGAAAAAGCCTTCGATTCGATCGAAACATGGGCCGTACTTCAGTCTCTTCAGCGGTGCCAAGCTGACTATCGGTATATCGAAGTGTTGAAGTCCTTGTACGAAAGCGCCACCATGTCAGTTCGACTTCAGGACCAGGACTCGAAACCTATCCAGTTGCAGCGAGGAGTGAGACAGGGAGATGTAATATCACCGAAACTGTTCACAGCAGCACTGGAAGACGTCTTCAAGCTTTTGGACTGGAGAGGACTTGGCATCAACATCAACGGCGAGTATCTGACTCACCTTCGTTTTGCCGACGATATCGTGGTCATGGCGGAAACCCTGGAGGACCTCGGTACAATGCTCGATGACCTCAATAGAGCCTCCCAACAAGTGGGTCTAAAAATGAACAAGGACAAGACCAAGGTTATGTCAAACTCTCTTGTTGCACCCATTACTCTGACAGTTGGGGGCTCTACTCTGGAAGTTGTCGACGAGTATGTCTACCTGGGACAAATAGTCCAGCTGGGTAGGTCCAACTTTCAGAAAGAGGTCAATCGTCGAATCCAACTCGGCTGGGCAGCGTTCGGGAAGCTACGTAACATCTTCTCTTCTCAACAACTACCGCAGTGCCTCAAGACAAAAGTCTGGGATCAGTGCGTGTTGCCAGTGATGACTTACGGAGTTGAGACGTGGCCGCTAACAATGGGCCTCATAAGAAGGCTCAAGGTCACTCAAAGGGCAATGGAAAGGGCTATGCTCGGAGTTTCTCTCCGCGATCGAATCAGAAATGAGGAAATCCGGAGAAGAACCAAAGCCACCGACATAGCTCGAAGGATTGCGCAACTTAAGTGGCAGTGGGCGGGGCATATTGCTCGTAGGACCGATGGCCGCTGGGGCCGGAAAGTTCTCGAGTGGCGGCCACGGACCGGTAGACGCAGCGTAGGTAGGCCTCCCACAAGGTGGACCGACGATCTGGTGAAGGTCGCGGGAAGCCGCTGGATGCGGGTGGCGCTGGACCGATCATCGTGGAGATCCTTGGGGGAGGCCTATGTCCTGCAGTGGACGTCTATCGGCTGAGACGACGACGACGACGACGACGACGACACTTAGATTTTGTTAACTTCACTCATGAAAATAAAAAAGTAATTGAAAAAAAAAATCGGACAAATTGACCTGGGCCATTCAGGTAACAAACGTATTGCAGTGGTTCAAGGAGTTTCTTTCAACTCCTGAAACGAGCAAGAAGCTTTTCACAGGATTTGAGTCCATACAGTCGCTAATACTTTTAAAGGTACCAACCAACTCAAAAAATGGCAACTCACGTAAACTATACCTATGTAGCTCTTAGCCAACACATTGAATGTAGGAAACAGTATTGAACTACACAGGAGGGCGAAACCAACGCAACCCCAAGATAATTTTATAACCTCACGTTCAGATCGATAAAAATGAAAATCGAACCATACAAATTTGGAATACAAATCCCCGCAAACGATTGGCAGCCAGGTCTCTTGTAAATTGAAGCCACCTCCCCATTGGTTGTTGATAACTTGATATAATTTAAATATTGTCAATCCACCACCGGCGGTGATGTCGTGCGCCTTATTGCAATTTATTTGGGAGGGTAAGATTATTTAATTTTCTTCCCACCTCTGGATACATTAATAAATAGATATTGGATGGAGTAATCGCGTGAGCTCGCTTAGTTGAAAAGTTCGATGCGTTTTGGAAATGTGGAAGTATTCTACATACATACATTTATCACGCCTTTATCCCTTGCGGGGTAGGCAGAGCGGTAACGACCGCAAAAATACGGTCGCTATCGCCTCGTCTGACAAATATTGAGGGTCGGTTGGGATAATTTGTGTATCACTATAGTGACAGGTTGTCAGCCTGTTGCTTAAAAGTTGTAATACACATGAAACCCTCGAGTCCCTTAGTCGCTTCTTACGACACGCGCGGGAAAGAAATGTGGTGATGCTATTTGAAGCCGGCATCACACAGAAGTATTCTGTAGGTAAATATGAATCCTAATATCACTTTTGACTCTGGTAGTATACTAAAGAGACCTTCTCAAAGTAGATATATACACTATACTATATATAATAGCTCTAGCTAGTCTCGTAGAAATGGAAATAAAATACAAAACTTAGGTTATCTACTTGTTCAAACTTAATAGCACCTTAAGATGTGTACGTAGGTATTATCAACAGCACCTCGACTTATTTGTCAAAGGGACTACATCCAGTGGTTATTGTTTTTGACCGTATGGAAAGCCATTATATGTAGATCTCTCGAACAGCCGCTGATTAATCGCGAGGTGGTAATATCCGCGCGGAAGCTACGCAGACCCGCGCGGTGGGGCGGAGGGGCGGCTTCCGCGCACCACTCGACGTCCAACGCCGTTAACTACTGCTAATTACGTTTTACACTCTAATTTGTGATTGGCTTCAAGGAGGATGTACCATCTATAATGACGCCGCAGAGGCCGGACCGGCTGCGAGACGGCCTGTAGATACCTACATCTGAGGAGATTTTATTCAAACGTCAATGAACTAGCTCATTGTGCGTCCTTTGTTCAGGCAGAGGATGTAAGTTTTAGTAGTTACCTAGATGAGTCCAAACATGGCATGTTGTGACTACTTTTGAATTTTCGGCTGAAGCGATTTTATAATCATCTGGCGCATTCGGTACCTAAGACGAGATTTTTAGAAAGAGAAAAACAATTGCCGAGTGATGCCGGCTCAGAATAGATTAACCCCATTTCTTCCCGCGGGTGTTGTAAAAGGCAACTAAGAGATTTGAGGATTTCATGTGTACTACAATTTTAGGCGACAGGCTGACCATCTGTCACTCCCTCAATACATGTCAGACGTGGCGACAACGACCGTAATTTTGCGATAGTTAACGCTCTGCCTACCCGGGGAGGGATAAAGGCGTGATTTGTGTATGTACGAATGAAAAGCATTCAACTAACTACGTCGTAGTCGTAGTACGTAGTACGTAGTACGTCGTGCAAACCGCAAAAACGAGCCGAGCGGCCACAACTTAGGCAAACAGAGAGAAGCCAAGAGCATGATTTGTATTTTCACTATAATAGGTAATATTAGTTAAGCCATGACTGACCCCCCAAATATCTAAAAAAAGGAACGACATGGCAACTACATAGCTTAGGTATATAGTCCCGCGCGCCATCTCACTAAGAGAAGACTGTTCGGTCGAAGTTTCTAGGACCCTACCTACCATCTACTCATCATGAAAAAGTTAGACGTGAAACGCGTGTTCAAAAGAACTCTGCAAAAAAAACGCTATTTTTGTAGTAAGATGTTTGAAAACGCAATTTTTTGTATTATGCTTCGACATTACCTGGGATATAGACGTGATGATGATGATGATATAAGGTGTAAAAATATTAGCAGCAAATGTTTTAAGGGGTGAATCAGCCCATGAAACTGAACAACTTTCCCTAAGAAACAGGTCGAAATATGAAAAAATTTAGACCTCCCATACAAAATTATTTCGTGGGTTGCTAATTTTGTATGGGAGGCTATGTATGGGAGGTCCAAATTCTTTTTTCATATTTCGACCTTGTCGTATTTGACCTTGATGTTCCTTAGGTAAAGTTGTTCAGTTTCATGAGCTGGGTCACCCTTAAAATATTAGGAGCTAATATTTTTACACCTTATATCTATGTATGTAAAAAGTTTTTTAACCTTAGCTGACCGTAATTTGCCAAGTATTCGCCGAACATGAGTATTATGTATGGAGTGAGGAGTTCTCTAAACAGTAATTGCGAGGGAGAAATAATAACGGTAGCACGGCGCGGTCCGTATCCGCTTGCAATAAAAATGTAAAACCCCACCGATAAGCGACAGCGCGAAAGGCTTGAATGCGAGCGAAGAGAGGGGCCACCGCGGCTGTAGCCACGCTGAAACTTATCGATTAAACACGAAATCACTACATCGCACGTTGAAAGCATTACCGTCATTATACAAAATTTGCATGATTTTGACTATGAACGCCATCTGTTTACGTACATTTCAAAGAATATAATGCAGAGACACCTATTCTTCTAGCTGTACTACAAACTCCTGGGCAAAGTAGTGCCGGTATGCATTTTAACGATTTTGGTGTTTATTATAATGTAATAGTGATATATTTTTTATAGTGACACGTATGCCAACTTATGTGGAGCAAACCTTGAAAGTAAAACCATCATATTCTGCTTAGTGATGTTATAATATTTATTTTCTTTTAATTAAGCGTAAAGTATTTACTGCGATAGCGTCGTTATCCCAAAAATTACAGTATAGTGTTAAGTTTTTTTACAGATATAATATAAATAATTAAAGTAAAAGTGATATTTTGAGCATAATGACTATATTACTTCATAAATTTATGTTAAACATATGAAACAAAATGTCATTTTGGGTTTAATGCCACTTTTCTTTTCACTATTTAGTAAGAATTGGAACAATCATTACAAATCAAAATGAACTTTTACGTTTAGTGTCTTTTTGACATATAATATAGTTCAAATTTTCACACAAAATTATGTCATTTTACGTTTAATGACACTCTATTTTTAAATATTTTTAAAATCTGTTGAACATTTCATTACGTAAGCCTGGAATTTTATGCATTTGGTCAGTATTACTTTAGTGATTAAATGACTATGAGTAGGTTTATAAATCAAAATTGTATTTTTATCCATACAGTCTTACTTACTTAAATTTTTTTGACGTCATTTCTTTACTCAGTTTATAGAAAACAGACAGTTTAGTTATAGCAACTTTATGTCTTATAACATTGTGAGTTAATTTCCTATAATATTAGTTAATAGAGTCTTATTTTGTTTAATGCCAATATTTCTTTCTGTGAAAACTGGATTAATAGAAAATCCGTAAGTGGTTTTTGATCCTTTTAAGTACGAGTCGATAACAATTGCTGCTGCATGCGTGCAGGAATTCAAAGAGCGTAGTTTATACAACTTCATACTTAGTTTGCAATTCTAAATTCTCCAGTTTACTCTACCGGAGGGCTTTCTTAGTAGTTTCTGTACTGTAATCTTTTTCTTCTCCTTAGCCTTATCCCATCATCTAGGGCCGGCTCTCCTTGTCTATCTTTTCAATATGTCTCTGTCCTGTGCAGTTTCTTTACTGTAATAAGAGTACAAAATAATGTTCTTTGGTACGAGGGAAAGAAATAAACTCGTCCCTTTGCCATCTAATCAAGTAAAACTCCATCAGTAGTTTCATTGGTAAGAATGATAAGAGTTTTTTATAATCGAAGCTTAGATTGGCGACATTGGCAAAATATGGACTATTGAAGTACATGCAATCTATGCATATATAATTCACATTTTGTTTCTTAATTTTAAGAAATATTTATTCTATATATATAGATTACACGGATGCTATGCTGCTGCCATAATATTAATAATCAGCATCTTTGAAAACCTGAAAGTGTATAAAATGTTTTATACCATCTTTTGGTCTGTCAGCATATGTAAATCAACACTAGTGGCAAAGAAGACTAATCCTAGTGACATGTTTCTTGTTTTTAAATAGTAAATTAAAATAAACACTACAGCAATACCCGTACTAGTTAGAATTTTTGCAAAGATACTCGATTTCTAATTACCAAATCGTACTGACACTAATAGACAGTGCAACAAATATTTGCGATACATAAGAAGATTGGTTTTAAATACCAAACAAATTGTTTACTCGTAGGAACACAGTTGTATCTAGTTCTATGTAGTTGTATCTATGCAACAAAAATATCAACAAAATGGTTAATATTTGGAATTGCTGAAAATTTGTAATTTTACCAAATTGTACTCAACAATTATGTTAATACGAAATTAGTTTGTTTAATATACTTCTGTGCAATGATGTTATGGTTACAGTATTTTTTTAATTTTAATCATTCAGCTGAGTTGTTCTATAGGATGTCGGTAATCTGAAAGGACGAACAAACTAAGGACAATTAAACTATGTAACTGAAAACTTTAAAAGTTGGTCAGCAGGAATATTGATAAAATAACTTATGGATTTTTTTTTGTCTGAAGGTGTAACAGTAACAAAATTTGATAACACTTATGGTAAATACGTTATTATACTTATGTCTTTAACACAAAATTAATAATGTAATCGTTTTCAATCGATTAAATCTAATGAACATCAGGTTCCAGTGTTATGTTAATCGAGAAACTAAAACTCTGGAAAAAAATATGCACCCAATATTCTTTTGTTGCATCTAACGGCTCTCACGTGAATGGAAAATGGGGTGATGCTATTCAAGCTGGCATCACGCGGTGTTTTTTTGTAATTTAAATTGGTTTGGCTAGATTTAGCTTTCTAAATTAATAAGTCTTGTGTCACTCTGCTTATGTCACTAAACGAAAAGTCTTACTAACTTTAAGTGTAATAATGATACTATACAAAATAACACAAGAAAAACTTGAATAAATAATTCAATTATTGAATTAAGAGTTTCAAGTCATAATCAACTTAAATATAATAATAAAATATAACTTTTATCAAAAACACCGAAGTCTCTAAGTCTTCTAGTTGTGAAATAAATAAAGATGCAATTTTTAAAAATTTCAAATGCTTATTACTCAAAAGTGAGTTTTTTGGATAGTGACGGTAATGCTTTCAACGTGCGACATAGTATAAAGGAAAGTCGCTTTTCGCGTCTGTCTGTGTGTATGTTTGCTTAAATCTTCATAACAACGGATTTTGATGCAGTTTATTTTTAATAGATAGTGATTCAAGAGGAAGGTTTTTATGCATAATACTTGCCGGGAAAACATCTTATTTCCACGGGAAAACGAGTTGCAGCAGGCAGTTGGGCGGGCCGCTAAGGCTTCATTTTAAGAAGAGACGGTTAGAGACAGTTCGAAATAATTAGCTAATTAAAATTATTAGCTTGAATGCGAGCACGAGCGGGCATGCCGTTGCGTCTAGTTCGTGTAACGCAGCTCTGTGCGTTGGACCTCGTCAACAGCGTTTTTTAATATGGGGAGTAAAGTTTCTAGCATTGATCTGACGCGTTATTTTAGCGCTGCGTTGTGCGTTAAGTGTGTGAACGGCTAAAGTAGGGATGCCTATATCTAGCAGCAGGCGTCTCACTGCTGTTGATAATGAAGGAAAAGGAATGCAATGTCAAGTAGGTACATTTCTATTGCTGCTTACGGCCAGCACGCCAAGTCATTTTTTTCCGTCACTCAAGATGTAACAAATAGATTTGCAAATATTATAATACCTAGATGGTAAGTTATGTAGTTGTAGTACCTACTGAAAAAAATAACATTTTATTATTAGTCTAGCTATTATTATATTGCTGTGCCCCCCCGGAGTGTCACATGATTACTTTAAAGATAATCTAAAGTGTATCTGTGATATTGCAATAAATGTTTGACATTTGAATTTGCATATCATCGATAAGTAGTAATACGGAACTGAGAGCGCCCCAGCACTACGCGAGCGGACTGTTTGAGTTTTTATGTCCGGATCAAACGGCTAGGTATTTTGTCACACAAAATATAAATGTAGCTTACTTCCTTCCTTCATTGGCGGAGTTTATCTGAGTGATTAATTACGGCTCGTACCGCGTGTTGCTTTCAACAGCCGAGCAGGAATTCAACTTTATATTATGCACTGCATGAGGAAGCGATTAGTGAACGACCACTGTTGGAATAACAGCGGCATATTTGAATTTAGTTTACGCATTTTACTACACTTTGCTATGCGAAGTATGTGGGTAAGGCGGTGCGCACACTTGACGCACGACGGAGCGCTAAAACATAGCAGCGGTCTGTCAGATCTATACTAGAAATGTCAATCCCCATAATAAAACCGCTCAACCGCTATTGACGCAGCGTTATCGCAGTGTCGTCCGTCGAGTGAGGTTTTAGCGTGGGGAGTGACGTTTCTAGTATGGATCTGAAAAACCGCTACGATATTTTACTGCTCCATCGTGCGTCAAGTGTGCGATCCGCCTAAGGTAGATAGAAAATGTCCATATTTTGGTATCCATAACATTTAATCCTTCGCGCCATAAACGGGTTTAGTTGCTTATTCGGCCAATAAAAAAGCTCCTATGAATTCCATTACTTTTTCAAAGTAGATATTAAATTGTATTTACAATACTTAGAAGTGCAGACAGAAGAAGATTTTTTTTTCACGCTTCTGCTGGTACTTGAGATTTTTTACTACGGTAAGAGACGAATACCGTAGGAGTACTGGTAAACAGCGGCGGGTAATATTTGGGCGGGTCGCTAGAAGTATTTTTTTTTAAATTGACGCAAACCCTTGATAATTATAATAATATAAGTCTAAAGCCGGTTCGAAACCGGCAAGTCAGCCCTATTTGAGGATGCGACACAAAATTTAGTCTCGACGCTTGAAGCAACATTCAACGTTGGACATTTCTTACGAGTCACACGGAACGATGCCTCCCATTCCCACCCCTTAACCGCCTCAAAATTAGGGTTGCTATTAGAAACTTCAAACGGCAAAACGCTACAAAAATTGCCCAACGTTAGCTTGCAAGCTTTAGCAGATCGTGAAAAAGAAACTAAAAAAAAACATTATCAAAGCGAACGTAAGTAATCATTGACTCGCCCGTCCACTCTATTTTTCAGCTATTTCCTGATGCGATGCAAAATTGGCTCTACTCTCGATGTTTAAACGTATCATTAGGCTGATCGCACACTTAACGCACGACGAAGCGCAAAAAAATCGCAGCGGTCTGTCAAATCCACACTAGGAATGTTAATCCAATGCTCAACCGCTATCGACGCAGCGCTATCGTAGCGTCGTCCGTCGAGTGCGGTTTTAGTATGTATGGCGTGACGATTCTAGTATATAGATCTGCTGCGACATTATAGCGCTCCATCGCGCGTTTAGGTACGTAGGTACGTACCTATTGCTCAGCAAAAATCTACAAATATTAGCAAATTCGAGCGAGTACGTAACGGGCGCAGCATCTATCCGCGGATCGTGAGAAAGTAATAATAAACATATCAATTTGGCGATCGCTCCGCTTTCTCGTGATGCCCAACTGTTTATTAGATGCCGATATAAAGGATCGGCTAACTGCTGCCGGCCGAGCCACGGCCATATTTATTGAAATTACTTACAATTTGATTGTGCAGTAATAAGGGACTTCAGCCCAGTAGCTCCGTTTCACCTTAAAATTAAACCAGCTTTTTGTTTGAAACGGCACGAATTAGATATACTTTATATGTAGACGATTTGCATGAATTATTGTAAGCAAACCTCCTGTGATGATCATATTATTCTTATTCCTGCTGCAATGTTCATTTTTTATTATTGAATGTATGTATAGTCCTTGGGATAATAAATAGTAATATTATTGAATATCCACACGAGTCTTATACAAAGAAACTAAGGTCAAGCACGGATAAATAGTCAAAATGAAGGCATTAACTCGGGACCAGCAAAGCTAACCTCACAGCATGTAACACTGTCTGACGCTTCCTGTCCGTGTCCTGTACTCTTCGCTGATATCCATAAAGTATTTTAGCCCTTTTCGTAACACTTCTGGAGAAGAGCTGCGTATAACCAAGAACTTTACCTAGGGAATATAATATAGCATTGTTCTTCCCTTTGAGAAAGCTACTCCTTATCACCTCACCAGCGATAAACAACAAAAATTATCAAAGCAAGTGTCTTGGCATATTTAATGTAAATGTAACTTCTTAAATGGCTCCGTAATCAGAAATCTAAGGCGGATCACACACTTAACGCACAACGGAGAGCTAAAACATCGCAGCGGTCTGTCAGGGCCATACTAGAAAAGTCACTTCCCATAATAAAACCGCACTCGACGGACGACGCTGCGATAGCAGTTGAGCGGTTTTAGTATGTGTAAGGTAGGTACTAGGCAAAAAGGTAATTATTGGACAAATTACATTACAACTGTCACATGCTTACAACAAACCACATTACAATCGATATAAAAAGTTTTACATTCGCCATAAGTATAAATCGAAAAAAAATATTCACACGGGTAAACGTAGTCACCTATTATGAAGGGAATAAAGAAACTACTCGTAAGTATAAATAGTACCTAGTATCTATGGTACTTAAGCTATACGATGGTCACGAGCTCGACTCCAGATTGTGGGGTTCGCAGTTCAGATAAAGATCTGGGGCTAAATCTGCGCACCGGAAGGCATTATCAACTTTTCCTTCATTATGTATACATGCATATATCACGCCTTTATCCCTTGTAGGGTAGGCAGAGCGCTAACGGCCGTAAGAATACGGCCACTATCGCCACGTATGACATTTTTGAGGATTGTTTTCCAGAAAACATGTGTATCACTTTAGTGACAGGTTGTCAGCCTGTCGCCTAAAAGTTGTAATACACCTGAAACCCTCAACTCCCTCAGTCGCCTTTTACGACACTCACGGGTAGGAAATGGGGTGATGCTATTCTAAGCCGGCATCACACGGCACTAATAATGTAATGTATGTACATGTACTATGTAAGTACGTTCGCTAACTAATGCTTTGTGCTTACAGTTGCTTACCCATAAGGCATTCTGAATACTGGAATGACGATACGGTTCTGCTCACTTGACAATATGAGAACTATGGCAAATCCCACATATAACGCACGTCGCTGCGCATTTTTAGCGCAGCCGTAACGCATGCGTCTGTCAGATGTAAGTTGAAGTTGACGCAGCACCAACGGATGAACTTGCCTTATTTTGACTGACGCGACGCAACCGTTGACGCAGGTTCATTTTATTTTTACTCGGTTTGTTTTGTTAGTTGTTGGTTTTTCGTGGGTCAAGATAAATGTACTAAACTACAACTTTAGGCTACAGGCTGACAATCTGTCACTACAGTAGTGATACATGAATCATCTGAAGGGGCCCTCAATACTTGTCAGATGTTGCGATAACGACCGTAATTTTACGATCGTTGACGCTCTGCCTACCCCGCAAGGTATAAAGGCGAGATTTGTGTATGTGTATGTATGTGTAAGTGTACTAAAAACTTTGCATAAAAATACTTTTTAAGTTAAACGGTTTTTAGTTGCAGATAAATGTACTCAAAGTTAAAAAATAACATAATGGACACCAATATGTGTACATGGACATTATACATTCATTAAAAATAAAATCTGCCGTGTGATGCCTGCTTAGAATAGCATCACCCCATTTCTTCCCGCGGGTGTCGTAAAAGGCGACTAATCCTGGCAACGGACAGCAGCGTTTCCTGTGAGTATCTACATAATCATGCACTGCGCTCGCCAATTCGCCTGCCAAGCGTGGTGAGTATGGCAATAACCCCCCAATTGGGGGAGACCCATGTCCAGCAGTGGACTGTTGTTGTTGAAACAGTAGTAGTAGACTGGTTCTATTAATTTTTTTTTTAGCTTTTAGTACATTTATCACCAACATAAAACCGTCTCAACAAAAAAACAATTCTACTTTTTTGTTAGTAGCAATGGGAAAAATTAAAATTTCTCATATAATAGCGCTTCTTTGTGCGTCAAGGTGTGAGAGCCGCGTAAGCCTAAGCAAGTGTAACGAACCCAACATATCTGCTCCATTGGCAATGCAATATAATGACATAAGTGCAACCACAGAGTGCAACGGTAAGCTACAATGTCACAACGTCGTATAGTCCCGTTTCTTGCAATAAAACATAATCAAAAACAAGTGTTTATTTATTTATAAACACACACGCGCCTGTTTTGTCCCACTGCTGGGCAAAGTCCTCTTTCCCTTTCTTCTGCGCCACTTGGTCCAGGTTATGCCAGTCAAAGTCAAATTCAAAGTCAAATTATTTATTCAATAACCTTTTCATTGTCATTATATATCTTATAAAGATTATCTTTATTATCATTATTATATCATTATACGTAATGTCTTTTAATATTAGTCATTGTTAAAAAGGGAAAAATGTAGGACACATTTTTCTATTTCTTATAACAATTTTATGAACCTAGTGTAAACGCGGCTCAGGTGGGACTAAAAACTGAAAACTAGCTAATAACGCACTGCCTCGGGGCTGGCCAAGCTAACCGAACAGCATGTAACGTTTTAAATACACGTTTAGCTCATCGCACCTTCTTTTGATGAAGCCTTCTGAGCTACATCGATAATTTTTGTTTGGGAACGCAGCAATGAGTTCCGAACCCCATCGATCATTATTAGTATCTTTTGAACACTAAGATATAAGTAAAAAAAAGCCTCCGGTTTGTACGTCAGGGGGTTAACAGACAGTCCCAGAGCAACAAAATTAATAAAAAAATTACGTTCCTTTTCTTTTATTCTGTAGTTTCAATAACATGCATTTAACTTTAGGGACTCGGAGTAGCAGCCACTCTAAAGTCGCAAATCAGTGATTGATAATCTTAATGTTGAGTACCTTACATCTTTTCAGATGTGTAAGTAGATACACCCTGTGTAATGACCGGTTTGTTTCTAGACCCCTCATAGCGAATATAACAACGTTCTTCGTATCACAACTACTATATTATATGTTAACCACTTAACCCCACTCACAAAGCGGGCCGGCCCGTATCGTATCGAGCATAATAATTTGTAATTCTCTACCTACCAAGTACCAGGCTACCAGCTACTGTATGCAGCGTAAAATAAAGCATTCGAAGAGCAGTTTATTATATTTTTATAATTCCTAATGAGGGAGTAGATTCGCTGCGAGCGTCAGTCTGCGCACGATTCACCTCCTCACGCCCCCGCTACCCCCCGCCACCTCCTGCCCTCCCCGTACCATCTCTTCAGAAACATTTTGCGTAGGTACTTGTTTTATGAGAAAAAATATATTCGTCCGTCCGTATAATTGTATGCAGAGATTATAAATATCTATTTATAGTGAAAAATGTATACTAAACATACAAACATATTATCATTATCCAAGCGAGTGTTTAAGGAACGATCCCGACAGGGCAACTTTATTGTATTGACATAATATTAAATTGACTTATTATTATATTGACTCATTATTATTGACTTAATATTGTATTGCTCATAATATTATTGTTAACACCGCGAAAATCCGTATTGATTATGTATGTTTAAATGATTAAGGGTCATAGAAACGTTTTTCGCGGGACAGCTTTCGCGGCGCGAACTCTATGCTATTTATGTTTTTATAGAGAGACACATAATAATGTTGCCAATTCGGGATCGTTTCTATTGAGATTTATGTGTGCTCTGGCCACTAGGTTGTATGCTACACAGCGCACGATTTGTTTGACGGACGAAAATTTATAAAATACCGTAAAACACACACATCTATCGCTCTTCTTATCAAAATACATCATACATAATCAATACAAGACAATAGAAGTGAATAAATATGACACGAGTGTATTTTTTTTATAGGTTAGATAATTTTAGCAGCATATCAAAGATGCTAAAAATTTTAGAATGGGATGTGTTTGGCGTAGGTATAATAAACACATATCACGCATATATTCCTGGTGGGGTAGGCAGAGCGTCAACGACCGTAAAATTACGGTAGGTATCGCCACGTCTGACAAATATATTGAAATCCCTTAATGGGATAAGTCCGCCTTTGTGCCTACATATTCTATTAATTTATTGAAGTGTTTTTTGTAACTATTTCTTGTTTGGTACAATAAAGTTATAACATACATACATACATATATACATACATATTGAGGACTGTTTAAAATGATTAGTGCATCACTACAGTGACAGGTTGTCAGCCTGTCGCCTAAAAGTTGTAATACACCTGAAACACTAAGTCCCTCAGTCGCCTCTTACGACAGTTTTTACAGTTATTTTTCGCCTGTAGGTACCTACAATTGATAAAACAATGATAAGACCTGTCAGACTTAGTACAACTTCGCCTTACACAACTGTATCACCACATGCATAGTGTTTTATAAAAAAATCGTTTGTTATAATAAAATTGTTTAAGTGTAATGTAGGTGACACATTTTTTAATTTGCCGCGCAACAGGCGGCGAACAAATTTGTTTGATCTGTATTGAAATTGTTTCAACAAGGTATTAGGGCCCCGCGGAGGCCGGCTGCGGTCGCCGGGAGGGCCCCAAACGACAACTGTTCAAAATCATCCCGCAGTCAGCGCGCAGCGGGTGCGCGTTGCCTCAATCGCGCGCAAATGCTGTTTGGCGGCGGTTTCAAGGCGTGTTGAGCTCCATTCTGCGGTTGAGCACACGAGCACCCTCCAAACGTCGTTAGGTGCACCAAAATTGTGTTTAGTCGACGGTGTAATGACTTTTTTATTAAGGTGTCAACTATTTTTTAAGAAGCGGGCGAACTTACAGGTAACTTTAGAACACGACCACGAATTTTGTTGCAATAGTTTTCACTTTATTTTACAGTATCAGTACAGCGCCTTGCGTTTTCTTATAAATAAATCGAAGAGCAGTTTATAAGCCAATTCGTATAAATGTCTCAGTCCCTATAGTTTGCAAACAGCTTAAGCGTTGCAATGTGCATGACGGACCATATAATTCTAACTCATAAATTTAGCCACAAATAATACATATCCCAGTACGAATCGAGTTTGAGTGATGCGAGGCCCTCGTGTTGCAGAAACTTTAATACTTACATCGGAAAAGGTTCTGCACAAAATACCAATTCCAATTTTTACCTCTGTTTTAGGTGTTACTAAAAAATTTTCTTTGTGAACAAGGATTTCCAAATAAAATAAGTTCAAGAGAACTTAAACCTTGTGTATTATTACAGAACTGCGAATCAATCTCTCACACAAATCTTTGACGTAGATTCCAGTGGGTTGACAAACCCATCTACGATAGCATAGTTCGCAAAATAAATATTAGTTACCTAATTCGATTTCAAAACGCTTAGGATAACAAAGTAATACCTATTATAGTAAGCAATTCTTGCCCTTCTCAACTCTGACGCGAATTTCCCTTCGAACCTGTCATTATATTTTAGTATTTACAACATAAAATATAATTTCCATGTCAGAGGGAATTTATTTATTGTATAAAAGCAATGGGCGATGGCCGCAACATGTAATTTTTATCGTATTAACCATGGATACACGCTGAACGTTTAATATATTGTTGGAAACTATAAATAATCCGTGATGGACAGGCAATTGAGGTAAATACTAGCCAAATAACAATTGTTTGCAGAATAAACTTTGGGAATACCCCGTCGTAAGATCAATCCCTGCATTTGAGCCGTGTATTGGACAAAAAATGTCGTGTGATGACATCGAGGTAATATGTACTAGCGCTAGTACATATTACCTCGATGTGTGATGAGGGCTTAGAATAGCATCAACCCATTTCTCTACCGCGGGTGTCGTAAGAAGCGACTAGGATTCGAGGCTTTCATTTGTAAGTATAATTTACAACTTTGGGCGACAGGCTGACAATCTGTCACCCTGTCACTACGAATCATCTGAAAGGACCCATCAATATTTGTAAGTCGTGGCGCTAGCGACCGTGCTTTAACGGTCGTTACCGCTCTTCCAAAACCGCAAGGGATACAGGCGTGATGTGATATGTATGTGTATTTGTTACAAGAAATATATGAAATAGGTCATTGCATACAATTCCTAAAATTGAAAGGAAATGTGTAATGCTGTAGGATATGTTTAAAAATAATGCTTTCTGTAATAAATAAAACACAACCTATCTGTGTAATAAATTAAAGATTTTTTTTACACAATAAATTATTTATTCCCGTTTTTAGCGTGAAAAGTCGAGCTCGCTTCGCTCGCGATGCATGTACTTTAGTGCCTCTTTTGCACCCCCGGTTAGTGTACGTGCTTCTCGCCCGTTTGTAGCGTGTAAAGTCTAGTAGCATGAGTCAATTTCACCAATCTTACTCTCGCGGCTAGTATTTCGGCTCCACAGTCACACCCTTTGTGGCGCGAAAGTCGAGCTCGCTTCGTTCGCAATGCGCGTGCTACACAACACAAAGTTACGTACTTTTGCTATTTTTGTTTTTTTGAACCACCCGTAAACAAAACCTGGCTACGCCCGTGCCGTGTGATGCCGGCTTAGAATAGCATCACCCCAATTCTTCTGCGGTCGTTGTAAATGAAGACGAGGGTTTCATGTGTATTACAATTTTAGGCGACAGGCTGACAACCAGTCTACATTGATATACGAACTATTACGAACCATCTGAAAAGGCCCTCAATACTTGTCAGAAGGGGCGATAACGACCGTTATTCAAGATCGTTAACGCTCTGCCTACCCCGCAAGGGATAAAGGCGTGATTTATGTATGTAGTTACGAGTATATATGTAGAAAGGTACCGACCGACCCCACAAACAAGTCTTCAAGCAATTTTGCTTAGAAAATCACGATTTTACGTGAATAGGAAGTTATCAATCTGTAGTTCATGTTTGGGTGGCCAAAAGTAACGCACTTTTGTATGTTGATGAAGTTTTAGCCGACTTTAAAAAAAAGGAGGTTCTCAGTTTGCCCTGTATGAGGCTGTATGTATGTATGTTTGTCCGCGATTATCTCGCGTTTGGATGAACCGATTTTGATGCGGCTCTTAGAAAAGTGTTTGTCACACTTAGGAGATGGTTTTAGGCATGTTAACCGACAAAAAATGGAGGTCTGTACTTTTCACGTCCGTTGAAATCAGTTCTCTTTTTAAAAAGTTATTAGTGTCAAAATATTTGCTGCAAATATTTTAAGGGGAGAACCAGCCCATGAAACTGAACAACTTTCCCCAAGGAACATAGGTCGAAATATGAAAAATAATTTTGGACCTCCCATACAAAATTACCAACCGACCAAGTCAATTTGTATAGGAGGTTCTCATATTTCGACTTATGTTCTATGGAGAAAGTTGTTCAGTTTCATGGACTGGTTCACCCCTTAAAATATTTGCAGCTAATATTTTTACACCTTATATTGTTATGACTTTTTTCTTGCCACAATTACAATACTTTTAAAGCACCTGCTTAGTAGTACTAGCTAGGGCCGGTAGATGGCTGAGTTTATTGACCTTTCCGTAATCATTATCAGGTCAGGTGAAGTTAGTAGGAGCGGGTGGCCTGTGGGGTAAGGCTAAACGCTGCTGAAGGTCGTTGTGCTATGTAAGTCCATTAAAATGCTCTGATATCATCGTAGTGACTGGGTAGGGGCCATATCAGTGTGTGTGATTCAGTTGAAAGTTATTAGTAGCGCCATCTATGACGCGAAAGGAATATGATTGGCCTTATTCAGGTTCCTTGTGGTGCTCGTTTGGGGTTCGTGCGCGCTGGCTGGTGCAAGGAAAGGAGCCCTAAGACAGAGCGACATCTACACTGCTAACAAGGTAGCGCTTGTGCCAAGCAGGCTTGCTCCGGTCGGAAGAGAACAGGGTATCACAGGATGTAATTTTATTTTTTATGTGTCTGTTTTGAAAGGCTTCTTTCCTAGTACTCGCAAGGTCCCGTGTGCTGTCTATGATCAGTGATCACTTAGGTGACGGTCGTTACACAACCATGTCAGAGGCCTGTTACCTGTAGAAGGCGGTTGAAAAATTCTGACATTAGAACACGACGTTCTTTAATAGTTATTTTATTATTGCCATTATTAACTTACTAACAAAATAAATCATTCTGATATAGGCAGGCACCTACTTCACATCATGCTACTTAATGATATGAGACTATCCGAAAATGCGGAAAGAAAAGATAATAAAAGTTGGAATTAGGGTTCGCCGGGATTAAGGACATTAGGTATTATATATCCTACCTACTACTACAACACCTCGTTAGATTTTCTTACGGAGGAGGTCTTTCAAGTTTAGGCATTGACTACCTATGTCGCTGATCTTGGTCAGTCGAATGAATGCATCTTTGCCGCGGCGATCGAACGGAAACGTATTAGAGTCCGCGCCGCGAAAGAAGTCCCGCGAAAAAAGTTTAAATGACCCTTATGTGCGTCAGAATAAGGGTCATTGAAACGTTTTTAGCAGGACTTGTTTCGCGGCGCGGACTCTATGTAGCCATAGCTACCTGGAAGGCGGCGCGCGCGCCGGCGCCTCCGCCGCCGCTCGGCGTCGCATGCCTTTCGCTCAAGGTTAACCTTTCCTTACTCAACAAGCACCCTTGATGTTTGAGAAATTAAGCACAATTTTCAATACCAGGAAACATTAGACCACCATACAAAAACTTTTTACGATGTATGCCGGCAGCGAAGCACTGTGGAAGCTATACGGTAGGTTGGTAAGCGGAACCAATATACTTACCTACCTATCCTTTCTTATCAATTTTTAAAGTAGCAGGAGGTATCCAGTGAATCCTTTCCTGATGTCCTTTGTATCAATGAGTAGGTAGGTATCTATCTACCTACCTATAGGTAAGTACCCATTCCTTTGCCACAGTCAAACTCAATACAGGTTGAAATTTTTATCGTCATATTTACGAATCCTACCCTACCGCTGAGTTAGAGTAGTAACTAGGTAGGTATATAATATATTATACTCCTACTTTCCTAGGCAAGTAAAACTAGGTAGGTAGTTAGACCTAGAATTTTATTAGCGAAGCTGCTCTCTATAGGTAGTTAAGAGGTATGACCTGCATAATAAAAATATATCTACTTTACTCCGCACCGTAGGTACTCGTTCATCGGGTTGTTGGACGACTCTGTGTCCCACACGAAATAGAAAAAGACCGGAGCTCTACTTGCGTAGTGCGAAGTTCAGTGGCTGTTCAGTCAGACCAGTCAGACTCACGCCTCTGGTGATCGTGCCATGCGCATTGAAAACATAAACAAACCACCTGTCACTGTCAAATCCTCGTGCACAGCTGTAAACTCGAATTTTGACAAAAAAACACGTACCTTCGGGGATGTAAAAATTGTAGAACACTGTTTCAATAACACAACACAACACTTTATCAAATAACTTAGTGAAAAAGGGAGAAGTTATGGGTTAAAAACTTGTTTTGCGCGAGAACAAAGTGCATAAGCCTGAGTTTTAACGGACACTACAGACAGAATCAGAAACCGGCGCGCAGGCGTCGTATGACGTATCGCGGGGAGAAGGCGAGAGAGCGAGGAGCGACGGCCGGCGCGACGGTGGCGCCGCGGCGCGCCACGCCACGGCGACCCTCAGAACCAGGCGCCGCCGCCTGGCCGCGTGCGCGCGCCTGCGCCCCTCTAGCTCGCCCAGCCCCCGCCGCCGCCGCGCCGCCTGCGCATCCTTTCTGCCGTTTGAGCACAACAGATCACTAATCACTACATATTATAAGGTGTAAACTTATTAGCTGCAAATATTTTAAGGGGTGAATCAGTCCTTTAACTGAACGACTTTCCCCAAGAAACATAGGTCGAAATACGAAAAAAATTTTTGGACCTCCCATACTAATTGGCTTGGTTGTTCAGTAATTTTGTATGAGAGGTAAAAATTTTTTTTTCATATTTCGACCTATGTTCCTTGGGGAAAGTTGTTCAGTTTCACACCCTGTAGTATAAAGCAAAGTCGCTTTTCGCGTCTGTCTGTCTGTATGTATGTTGGCTTAAATCTTCAAAACCCCGCAACGGATTTTGATGCATATTTTTAAATAGATAGCGTGATTCAAGAGGAAGGTTTTTATGTATAATACTTATCGGGAAAACATCTTATTCCCACGGGAAAGTGAGTTGCAGCGGGCGCAGCCGCTGGGCGGGTCGCTAGTAATATACTATGTCCAAGGAGTTTCAGTTAGTTGCCTTTGACGTGCGAAAAATATCGGCACAGAATAAATAAATAGTATTAATAGTGTACCGGTCAGTAGCGGGGTCGCGGCGGCGTAGCGCCTGGTTGTTTTACAGGTTCTGCATGTTTATCAATAGGATAATACGGGGTGTAAGGGATGGTGTAACGCAAACTTTGCAGGCGTGATCAGACCATGACAATCAACAACCGTATTCGGGGGCGATAAATCGATTTAGAATCTGAATACCTACATTTATTTGCCTACTTAAATTTTTACACGAGGTCCCTGTAACCGGTAGGTCGTGCAGGATGAGTCAGCTAACTTATGTCCTAATGGATCTGTGTTTGCTGTGTTCTACTTATACACAGTAGATACAAACAAATTACGTGTTTTACTTATTAATATTATGTAGTTCATTTCATTTTAAGGGGACGCGGGGCCTTAGCTGTATCATTAGGCCACCTCTTATATCCTTTTTTGTTAGGGTCATACAGCATTTCGCCTATTCTGTGATTAACCCTTAGGTTAGGGGGTTAAATTCACCGTGCGCTTGGTATTAGTGTTCAGGTCGTCAGCGCGTAGGTGCCAGGCTTCGATATTCGCCATCTCCGAGATCGCTTCCGTGGGTGTTCGTCTTGGTAATTGTGCAGCATTTTTCAGTGCGATTCTGTACTGGCGTTCGATTTTACTTAAGTTAGTTGTGCTATACCTTGATAGGAGTTGTACCACTCCGTAGTCCATCAGAGGTAAGATACAAGCCTGAATGATGACTAGTTTCGTGCCTTGTTCTGTCTTTGCATTGTACCTATTATTGAACCTAAGGCTCCTCTAACTTGTTTCAGTTTTTTGATAACTTTTTCAGTGTGCTGGTTCATCTTCATGTGTTTATCGAAAATGACGCCGAGGTATCTGATCTGCTTTTGATAGGGCAACGTTTGTTGTTTCAGTTTCACTGTTGGCCGGTACTTTCTCTTTTTCGTAAACATGATGCATTATGTTTTCGCTAAGTTACACTTAAGCCCTCATCTCGTATAGTAATCAACGATAGCTTCAGCTGCCCATTCCGCACGCATGGTAGCTTGTTCTGGATTCGGGGCTCCGTTGAGTATACATAGGTCATCTGCTTATTGTGACAATTTGAGTCCTTTAATTCTGTCTTGTACATTCCTAATATCATGAACATACAAGTTAAAGGTAATCGATCCCTAGAATAGAGCCTTGCGGCATGCTATGTGGTAACGGTTTGTCAGTGGTCGTCGTGGTTCTGAACCTACCCCTCAATTTTCTACCCTCGAGATAGTTCTCAATTATTTTAATGACATTGTTAGGGACGTTTTGGTTCCTGCAGTTTCTTGATCAGGCATCTGTCGTTGATCGAGTCAAAGGCCTTTGATAAGTCTGTAGATATCATAGAGACGCTTTCATCTACTGCTAACGCATCAGTGATTATCTTACCAGTTCGTAAGATCTGTGTTGCTGTTCCTCTTCCTGTTGCGAAGCCGTGTTAGAAACTTGGTTGGTTGACTGTTGCAGTGAGACTTCAAGATCAGGCGTTCGCTCAGCTTACCCATTACGTTGAGCAGCGTAATCGGGCAGTAAGACGATGCTTGACTATGATCTTTGCCAGCTATTGTGCAAGAATATGCACAATGAACATGCTAGTTTTCCATCGCCTAGGAAAGTAAGGCTGGTTTCAGAGCGGCGCGTCTCAGCAGCGCTGCCCAGGCGCGCGCGGCTCGGGCGCGCGCCTGTGCAGCGCGTTCGCTGTGATGTGAAACGACATTCAGACGCGCGCACTTCGTTGTGGTGTACGGTCGAGTGCAGAGAATCATTATGCCAGAAAACGTAATCACTATATTAGCTATATACGTTATATGGAAAAGAGTGCAACAACGACGTCTTAAAAGATTGCAAGTCGACGCTACTGGCAATCGAAGGAGATCCGACCGCGGCGCGGCCGAGACGCGGCCCAAGACGCGTCACTATAAAACGCTACATACAATCTAGTGTAATGCGAGGCGCGCGCGGCTGGGCAGCGCAGCCGAGACGCGTCGCTCTGAAACCAGCCTAACTTGTGGATAGAACAAAATCAGCACCCGCCCCCGAGTTTGAGGGCGTCTGCTTTTATTCCATCTGGGCCTGGGGCCTTCTTGTTTTTAATCGATCTAGCTAGGTTTTAATATCCAGAAATCACTCTGAATGGCAAAATAAGCCGAATAAAAACACGTTTTACTCCACGGCCCATGTGGAATCCCTGACCTTGAGTATGCAGAATAATTGTCGATAATTTGTCGAAATTTGTCGCACAAAAACCAGTAATTGTCGGAACCCCGCTTAAAACCAATAAAAGATATAACGAAAAGAAAGTGGCGTGCTGGAGAGAGGCTTGCTGCAGCACGGCCCACCGTGAATCTCGAGAACCGCGGGTATGTGGGAATCGATAAGTACAGTAGAACATGTGAGATAAGCATTCAAAGTAGCAGATATTCGCAAGAAACGAAAACGAACGTTTCAGAAATTGAGCTCCTGGTCTTGGCACAAATTTTTCTACACCTGCACCTGCATACCACAAATTTTTACTCATGTTGTGCTATCGATAATAGATATTCTGAGTAAGGCCACTTAATAGAAACACTCATTATTGGAAAAATATTTTATTACAACACATTATTTAGAAAATGGGATTACATGGCTTAATGACAAATTTGTAGCATAAAAGTTAACACTAAACCTCCTAAATTACATTTGAAAAATCACATCTAGAAAACTTTACAAAGCAACAGACGCATTGCGTTTCAAAACTTAATATTAAATTATTACCTCAATTATTAATTAAATTACCAATAATATTACAATTTTTATAATTAAGTCGTAGTAACTGATTAAAACTCGTCGCTTTGTTATTAAAAAGATCACTAGGCGCATCCAGATACTAGCTCGACGCGCGCGCGCAGGTGGTGCGGCTACCGTTAATCAGTCCATGTCGTATTCATAATTCGACGAACTAATTTCGTATCACTTAATGTACAAGTCGCCTTATCAATAAGTATGATCCTAACCTATCATATTAGTCATTTGCGAGTCATGTTGCAGCTTCCTCGCATACAATTAATATGATAGGTCAGAACCGAGTGTTGAAAACCCTTCAATAGGATTTCGAACACTTATACACATTGGTAGAAACAATAATTATTCCATATCCTTACAAGTAAAATCAAACTGTCACATGAATATCAATTTTTTCTTATGTGATGTATGTGTATAGATTGAACGTATTATTAAAAGCACGACATTTATCATCATGAATGAACATTTAATATAACACTGAGGGATAACTGACATGTAGTTTGTGCACTATATAGCTATTATAAACACCAATTATAATATCTTATTAAAATGTATCATGTAAGTATGTGGATATAGGAATAGCTTCCGTTCCGTGTCACCAGGGCCCTAAGTCTGCTAAATGAAAATAGTATCGACGTCGATTGGATCTCAGTAGGATGATTCAGTCATCTTGTAGTCTGCTAACAGCTTGAAATATAGAAAAATCACAATCGCAATTGAATGATAGTGAGTTTCGATGGCGTTACAATGATAAAAAATAGCAGACTTGGGGCCCAGCTATAAATGAGCAAAATTTCTTGTACCTAGTATCTTAAAGTCATAATCAGAAATGAGATTAAATAGTATGATCGTCATGAAATCGTATTGTAAACATCGAGTCGTTGCACATTTATATAATGCTATGTACCGCGTGTATGCTTCTGCGTAAGCACAAAACCTGAGAGCACATAGGGAGCGGCGTCTAGGGTTCGGGTAAGAGTCTATAGGTTTACTTTTTGAACAGTTTGTTCCACTGCAGGACGTGTTTCTGCGGCTGCGACGTTGAGGGCTGAGGCAGGGACGAGTCACCATGCACCTCATGTTGGAAGCCTGTGCACATGAACAATAAGTTAATATAACATACATTTGCAAACCGTACGAGACAAGAGTAAGAAGGTAGGAAAAAGACGACTTTACAAAATCACAAAGTCTTAATATCAACTTTGTGAGTGAACCATCGTGAATTGAACCCGGAACCTTGTGCGTCAGAGGTAGTCGCACTACCACTGCACACCACATCGGTCGTCAAGTTCAAGTAATGAATTGACAATAGGTATACTTAGTCAAAAGCTTGAGACATTTTTATATGGTTGGTTGGTCTGACAACGCAATAATGGGTTGGATTGTAGTTAGAAGAATGTTGAAGTGGATCGCTTACCTTTCTCGACAAAGCTTTTGAAGATGTGCTTGTGCCGGACCGACTCCCAATTGGCGCGGCGCTACTCGGTGACATCGCGCTCGCCCCCTCCGCCACCCGTCTTGTCCACGATGCATGACCGCGCCACTGACGCGAACAACCTACGAACAAACGCAACCACTTATCAAAACAAGGTATTGATTTTTTTTATACTTGCCCGAGGCTTTAAATCGGGAAATATGAGAAACCCACGGGTCTGCCAAATTGGAATATAAAAAACTATTTCAAATGTGTGACATTTCCATTTAAATGTATAAACCTTCTTTTACTTACTATTACACGATATCTTGGGGTATATTTCAAAATAAACACACTATTTAAATAATCTGATTAGCACGAAACAAACTTCCAAGGAGCTTCGGATTTTTCATGGGAAGTATGATGACGATTTCGGCCATGGCAACCACTTGGACTCCTAATCGGATCGGCGCTGATGCGCCCGGAGATGACTATTGTAGCCTATTTTGGCAGTCGACTCCCGTGCACAGTGTGGACACGTGAGAAATGTACAAGAGAAATAAACTCACTTCTCAATCTCGGGCGCGCAGTGGACGAACTCGTGGGACCAGAACTTGTAGATGGGGTTCTTGATGAGCTCGATGAAGGTGATGAGCAGCCCCCAGGGGTGCGGGCGGTTGACGATGAGCCGCTCGAGCAGCATGCGTGTGATCTGCTCCTGCACCGCCTCCGAGTTGGCCTCCGCGAACAGGTACAGCAAGCAGCAGCTGAAGTAGTGCGTGTGGCTGTTCGGGTAGCGCAGCTGGTTCGCGATTGCGTTCAGAAACAGGTAGCTGCAACGGAAACCACTGTGGTCAGAGTCGAACCTAGTTTTACAATCGGTATTTATAAAGTACTAGCGGCCCGCCTGCTGCAACTCGTTTTCCCGTGGAAATAAGATGTATTACCTGGAACTTTTATACATAAAAACCTTCCTATTGAAAAACCTGCATCGAAATCAGTTGTGTAGTTGTAAAGATTTGAGCAAACATACATACAGATAAATGGAAAGGACTTTTTTTTATTGTTGGACACTACAATTTCAGCCCCAGGGCCCCGTATCGAAGACTCTTAAATATCGATATCGAAGATCCAGAAATATCGATATAAAATAATAAAAAAACTCTCAATTGGGTAAAATTATGTCACTGGCAACACATGACAGGGTTGCGATCAAAATCTATGAAAAGAGCGCTAGCTAAGTGTTTTGTTTTCGCAGGATTTTATGTAATTTATCGTATAGTTTATAAAACAAAGCAACGACGGAGGTAGTAGTGTGGAAGTTTGTAGATAAAGAAGCAGCTAGTAGTGTAATTATTGAGTGTAAGTTATTAAATCATAATAAAACACATTTCCTTTTACACAATTGAAATGGTTTTTTAGGTTCTAAAAAATATCGATATAATATATGGACCTATAGCTAGAGCGATATTTCGATATCGATTGCATTCGATATAGAGGGTGCAAGGGATGGTGTAACGAAAACTATGCAAACGTGATCAAGTCATTAAACTCAACAACTTTTTATATGGGACCTATGTTGGGATAAGTAAAAATTGTTTCGACCTTCCATACCAAATTCCCAATCAGCTGACTGACTTTGTATGGAAACTTGATATTTTTTTGTATAGCCCCCATATAAAAATTTGTTTAGTTTCATGGCCTGATCACGCCTGCAAAGTTTTCGTTACACCGTCCCTTACACCCCGTATGTGGATCGACCGATATCGATTGGATTCGATATCGATATTTTTGAGAAACCAGCTTCCCTAGTGGCTCACCGGCCCTCGTAGTCGAAGTCGACGGTAAAGTTCTGGAAGATGTCCATGTGTGCGGAGTGCGCGATGGTGGACATGTTGGGCGTCTGCCCCTTGGCGCGGATGTGCGCGATCGCCTGCGTGCCCGCATACACCACTACCGCGTTCATCAGCTGACTGTTGTACCGGCGCCCCGGCTCGTTCACCACCTGACACACACACACACACACACAATAATAGTATCATACATTTCCTATAGCATGCTTACAGTTACCTGCTATTATTCATATGGAAGATAATTTTAATTGAAGCTGAAAGACTAAACCATGATTTTTATCCAGATAGACTAAACTGACAGCTAAGAATACCCTTTTAGTTTTAAAATGTTGTCATCATAAGTCTAGTGTTGTGGTTTGACTCATTTATTTTATTCATTGAACTGTTGTGAGATGAATTCTGGATGTAGTTATTTTTAAGTAAATATGCATAATAAATACTTGACTTTCGGTCACGTAAATAGTATACGTTACTTTACGTTTATACGCAAACAAACAAAGATTCACCAATACAGTCTACTCGTGACCATGCAGCGTGCAACCGCTTAGAAATATCGAGGCAAAAATAAACATAATCGTGGTGATTATCCCGTAAATACTAATAATTTAAGTGTTGTGAACAACCGCAAAAATCTCAAAACATATAACTTACTTTGCTGCTGTAGGTATGTTTGTCTTTAAGGCCAATTTATTAACGGAAATTTTAATTAACCTAATTTATTTTCAAAAAGATTCAATCATAATCTTTGAATCATACAACTTGATCATTCAGGGTCCAACACTACTTTTTTATTATTTTTAAATACAATAACGTGGCAACCCACCAAATGTCAATATAGTCTATCTGGATAAAAATCATGGTATAGACTTAAAATGTAAATAGTTACATCTCCATAGGGCAAGCAGCCTCAGATGCTCACCACCGCGCGCGGCATGCGTGCGTGGGCGTGTTTCGCGTGACGTAGCGCATGCAATTACATTTTAAATCTAGTCTTTCAGCTTCAATTAAAATTATCTTCCATATTATGGATAGTAGCAAACAGATGAATGATTAAATATAGGTATATGTTATATAATATATGAAATCCGTCATTGTATAAAATTTCTAGGAAATGTATACAATTCCTAAAATTACTAAGAAATATGTGAAATAAATGTTATTGCACAATTTTTTTTTCACCTTTATTTTTTTTACACCGTGTATTAGAACAACATTGTTACCTGCATATTGCTGCGCAACTCAGACAGGAAAGTGACCGGCGCTCGAGCCTTCAGGTAAGCGTCGAGGTCTTTCTTGAACTGGGAGTTGGGGATGATCGTGGAGTAGTTGATCACGGCGCGCGGCGGCAGCGCGATCTCCGCCAAAAGGTCCACCTGATACCACAACATCATGAGCCTGACACATTTGATAAGGTCAATATGTCTATATTATAAGAGACTCGAGGGTTTCATGTGTATTACAACTTTAGGCAACAGGCTGACAACCTTTCACTACAGTGTTACACAAATCATCTGAAAAGGCCCTCAATACATGTCAGACGTGGCGATAACGACCGTAATATTACCGCTAGGGATAAAGGCGTGATTTGTGTGTGTGTGTTTTATTTAAAATTATTTCAAAAAAAGAAACTGTTATACCTTGAGGTTAGGTGTGAACGGGTCGGGCAGTCGCATGTTACGCGGGAATGCTGAGAGAATGAGGTTCCGCATTTGGATGCAGTTGGGCGGGATCTCGTCGCAGAACCCGTAGTGGTAGTCGCACAGGAACTCCGGGAAGTCATGAAGCAGCACCAGCAGCACCTTCAGGGTGCCCTTGTACAGCATCATCACCGGCGCCGCCAGTTCCGTGTTCCTCAGGAACGGGTCGAGGAATTTGAACAGATCTATCAGCAGTGTCGAGTACATGCCCCAGCCCTGCAAGTATTCACACTGCACATCAACGTCAGTGACGCACGCCGCACCGGACAATTCCAACTGTAACAGCTATGAAATTAAGAACAACGAGGCGGTACACCAACATTCCTAAAGAAAATAAAAAACAACCTTTAAATAAACATGAACAAAATTAAAACAAAATAATATTGACATATAACACACAAGATGGTTGAATTGATTGTTCACCTTGAGCGACGTGTAGTAACTTTTTCCACGCATTTCGGGAAACTATAAGACAAAAAACGTGATGCAGATGTTATAATGTTAGTGCAAACAAAGATAGACAATTAAATCTTCTAATTGTTAAACGATTTCTAAAAACCACAATTCTGTTTTGACTGAATGTTGAATGCGCCTAATGATGAAAACTATGATCATTGAAGTTGAAATACCGAGGGTTAATGTACCCGCAAACAAGCGTTTCTACGAAATCTGAAATTGTTTTCAGCCACGGAAAAAACAAGTTAATAAAAAAAAGTCGAACATTGAGTTGTTCAAGTTCTCCGCTTAGTCTGTAAAATGTAGGATGATCCTTGTGACGATTGTGAAGGTCATATAAACGTCAGAGATCATGCTATATTTTACAGACTATAAATTCTTGGAAGGGGCATTAAATTTCGATGCAGTTTCATAACGGTTGTATGCTGCCACAATATAGGCTAAGTCGCACTAGATGCGCGTGCGTGACGTATGCGTTGATTTTGTGCCACAATTTCTAAGAACACTGTTCCTAAGTGTGATCAGCAGGCGCGTAGCATAGCGTTTTTGCTGATTGGTCGGTGTTTTATTTTTTGCTTCGTGTACATGTGTTTGCTGATTGGTGTCTTATATTTTGGAGTTGTAAAAAACTCGAGTTTTGTAGTCTCATTTAATGGAACTCTTTTTGAAGACTTGAGTCTTAAAAATTAAACTCTTTAGAATTTGGAGCTTCTTGTAAAACAGAAAAGTCTCGAAATAAAGACTAAAAGATAACTAAGTAATAATACAATAGATGTAAGCTTTTTCACTAAACTTTGTTTATTGTTAAATTTATAAGAATATTGTGTACGCATCAATGTTTGATTTATAATTTTACGTAATGCTAATTTGTAAGTTAGATTTAAAGGACATATATTAACAGTGTGGACACGTGGACGGGCCTTGAGCTCACCGCGCTTAGCGTCGAGGTCTGCTTTACGCTGTTCCTCAAACTCGCGGACTTGCCTCTTAACTATCCCGCGCCATTCGGGGCGCAGTGCTGCCAGACCCTCCCATTGAGTGGGCTCAATGTTGCATCTTTTCATGTGTCGTTTCTGAACATCTTTATATCTGAGGAGTTGTCCGCCATGCTTTCGCTTGCCCTCCTCTAGCCCAGAATAAAAGATGCGCTTTGCCACTCTCTCCTCCGACATCCGGGATACATGACCGCACCACCGAAACTGACGACGCATTAGATAGGCCTCAATGCCACCAACATTGGCTCATCTCAGAACTTCGGTATTGCGAAGTATTCGGTATGTGGTATTCTGTATAAATACTTATAGTTATGCAATAAAGAACTTTGAACTTTGAAAGGATGTCGGCGTTCCTATTCGTCCGAAAATAAAAATTAAGACTTGAGTTTTTTACAACACTAGTGTATTTGTTGTGCGGTGGGTGAGTTTGTTCATCGGTGTGTGTATTGAGTGGTTACCTTTTGCTGCGGTGTGACGGCGAGTACGCGGTTGATGAACGCGCGGTGTGCGACCAGCTCGAGCCACGCGTAGCAGAAGCCGGGCGCCGCGTTCGGCCGGATTATGCGCAGCGTGTGGCAGAACGCCGTCAGAACCTGCCCGCGACAACACAATTAGAGTTCTCTTTGACACACTAGCACATTGTTATTGAACACCAAAAAGTGAAATTCGATTCATCATCATCACATTAGCCTTTAGCAGTCCACTGGCACAAGGCACAAAATACGGATCATAAGAATACAGAATGTAAAAATATTAGCTTATTTTAAGGGGTCCATGAAACTGAACAACTTTTCCCAAAGAACATACGTAAAAAGTATTTGGACCTCTCATACAAAATTACCAACGAACCAAGTAAAGTATGGGATCATCAAATTGTTTTGCCATATTTCGACCTAACATAGGAATTGGGGAAACTTGTTCAGTTTCATTAGTTGATTCACCCCTTAAAATATTTGCAGCTAATATTTTTACACCTTATGTATATAGTCATAATTGTTGAGCACAGTATGACTTGCCTGGTAGTTCATAGATTCCAGAACGGGTTCTGCCATGTTCATGTCGAGGAACAGGATGAGCAGCAGCCGGTGGTAGGGCAGCTGCTGGAAGTTGGTGCCGTGTTCCTCGTGGTCTTGCAGCAGGCACCCAGCGATTATTCCCAGGATCTGTAACACGCCATCACCAGTTAACACATTCAACATATTATGTAAAAATAATGACAAATAAATAATAATACTAAATAAATATCCTGGACAATTTACACAGCACCATCTAGGCCCAAACTAAGCATAGCTTGTACTATAGGAACTAGACAGGTGATACTAATACTAAATAAATACATATTCTGCATAGAAAATACCCAGACTAAACACAAATATTTGAAAAGACTTAAGAAATATTCGTGTCCTGTGGGGATCGCGGAAGGCAGGAGTACTATGCGCTACGCCATCAGGACAGTCTACACAAGCCTTCGCTAAAGACATGGCACAAAATAAAGCTTCGTTCCCAAAGTCACATTCATTACTTTATCCTACAGTTTTTTACTTATAGACGAAATAAAAGACTGCATGACACAGACACCCTGTCCTTGCTCTTGCTTATTTTTGAAAATTAAAGATACAAAGCAAGAATAGCTGATTTTCTGATGCGTTGGACTCTACGTTTACGGCTGTGGGGCCGTCAAAACAACTTCTGTCGGCTTGGTGGGGAGCACGAGCTCACCCGGAATAATTGATTGGTTGTTCAAACAACCAGCTCAATCACGCCTTGGGACGAGACTGAATTTAGGAATTGTTCTGGGAAGAACGGATCGGACTAGATAAGAATAGCTGAAAGACAGTGCTGTAAGAATATTTAGCCTACTCACCTTGTTGAGCAGATTGAGTTTGGGCGTCGGGTTGCCACTGTCGGCGGTGTTCTTGATCAGCAGCGAGACGAGTTTGATGAACGAGTCGCACATGCTGTAGTACTTCTCGCGCTTCGGCGGGATGGCCGGGGTGTTCATTCTGTCCTCGTTGAGAGCCTGGTAAACATTCTCTATGCACATCTGCGTAGCGATGCGGAAAAATCTGGTGATCATGTCGTCGGACTTCAGTATCCCATTCATGTTCATGCGGTGAACATAAAGGTTGAAGTTCTGGGCTATCTCGATCTCCGTCAGCGGGCTGAGCAGCACGTTCCTCCATTCGCGCAGGAGGTTCTCGGTTTTCTCTTGTAGGCCGGGCGGGTCGTCGTAATCGCGAGCCTGCTAAGCAAACAATAGCGTAAAAAGAAATATTAAAATCTGTCCAAGGTTTTATGTTATATGATTATATACTTCTCATCAAAAAATTCGAGACACTTTGAAAGTATGAATCACATACATTCATAAATCACGCCTCTTTCCTGTTGTGGTAGGCAGAGACTATTTCCTTCCACTTGCTACGATCCTGGCATACTTCATTCGCTTCTTCGAAGTACGAATCATATTCTTTAAGAAGTGTGTTTATTTTAAAAATGAGGTTTAAAAATCATAATGAAAATTTTCCAAATTGGAAATAGTTACTTCAAAGTTTCGTGTTTTATTAAATCATAAAAACGAAAGTGTCTCGATTTCTTTGATGTGAATTGTAGATTGGTTCACAATTTCACTTTGAATCCACTGTCCAAACTAGCAAATATCTGGTGCCATAGTCAAACGTTGCTGCCCAATTCAATGAGAGATGGAACGGAGAGATTGGTATTTGCAAGAAAGTAGAAATGGAGGTGAATACTTCCATCCTTACCATAACGGGTCCGAAAGAGTGATCTAATAAATTATGCAGAACTGGTTAAAAAGTAACAACGGGAGCTATAAAACTTGGTATTTTCGTGAGTTCAGCTGGTTTCAGCAGCTTCCACGATGGTGGTTGAGAAAATAATGAATGGAGTGACGTGATATAGAACGACAGCAGATGAATTTCAAAAAATGTGGACGGGTGACGGTTTAAATTAGACAGTATAAAAAGAGTGATGTTAGGTACTATGATACAAAAGTTAGCTGAGGGAACAAGAGAATGCTTACCCGAACTTGCAGGATGCCGGAGTGGATATGCGCGGTGGGTCCGAGCGGGGACCTCTCGCCGAGGTATGCGCTGGGGTCCTGGTTGACGCGCAGCATCTCGATCAGCGAGCCCAGCCCCTCGGGCGGCGGCTGGCGCGAGTGCGACATGATGCGCACCAGCATGTCGGTCGTGTGGTACAGGTCCGACTCGTTCGCGTACATGTTGTTCCGGTCGTCCACCAGGTACAGCTGCACCAGCTGCATGGCGAACGCGACCGCCATGTAGTTGTTCCCGTTGTCCATCATGTGGGCGAGGGCGATGTCGTACTGCAATCACCAACATGGAATAACTAATAAGATCCGAAACCGAAATATACATACATATATCACGCCTTTATCCTTTGCGGGATAGGCAGAGCGTTAACGGCCGTTAGAATACGGTCGCAATCGCCACGTGTGACATTTTTGAGGATTGTTTTTCAAGGTTGTTTCAGAAAACATGTGTATCACTATAGTGACAGGTTGTCATCCTGTCGCCTAAAAATTGTAATACACCAATACTCTCGGGTCCCTTAGTCGCCTCTTACGACACCCGCGGGAAGGATGTGGGGTGATGCAATTCTAAGCGGGCATCACACGGCATGAAATACGGAACCATCCGGAACAGTTACAACCTCGCTGCTTACCTGAGGCAAGTTGACCAGGTGGTTCCTGATGAGGCAGTCGATGGCCTCGATGTTGTATCTGAGCTCCTCGCGGCACTCGGTGAGGCAGCAGGTGATCTGCTTGGTGGTCCACGCGTGGCCGTACACGCGCGCGTCCTCCAGCAGCTTGAGCACGCGCAGGTGGATGTCGCGGTAGCGGCTCATCATCTCCACGTGGTCGCTGCTCGCGCCCGGCTGCACGATGTGCCCGTCCAGCAGACCTTCCACTGCCTGGTAAACCATATCATGTTTATATTCTTATCCTGGCTTGTAATTCAAATTCATTTTGGTAGGACACTTCCTTTAGCTATCTCCAACAGTTTTCTATGAGCTAGAGAGGAGAAAATCGCGGATGTTGCTTTTGTTTTAGCGTAGACTGACTATTTCAAATTTATGACATTTTTATTAAGACTTATGAAACTCTTTTTACTCATTATTACACGATATCAGTGATTTATTCCAAACTAAACACACTTTTTAAATAATGTGATTCGTACGAAACATAAACTTGCAAGGTGTCCCGAATTTTTCGATGAAAAGTGTATATCAATCATATCAACCCAAAGATTATTCTAATTCTAACATGTAAATGGCTGAATAAATGACTGAGTAATCTCTTTTCAAGAGCTCAGTAGAAAATGACAGAAAGAGCTAATGAAATGTGGTGCTAATACAGGGTGTAAAAATATTATCTGCAAATATTTTGAGGGGTGAATCAGCCCATGAAAGTGAACAACTTTCCCCAAGAACATAGGTCGCAATATGAAAAATAATTTTGGTCGTCCCATAAAAAATATCAACCGACCTAGTCAATTCGTATGGGAGTCTAAAAAATTTTCTGTTTCGAGCTATGTTTCTTCGGAAAAGTTGTTTAGTTTCATGGGACTGATTCGTCCCTTAAAATATTTGCACGTAATATTTTTACACCTTATACAGCGGACAATATTCGTGTGAATTACCTTCTGCAAGAGCGTGCACCCGGAGACGATGTCGCGGTTCCTGCGCGCCATGAGCAGGCACTCGAGCAGGTTGTGCATGTTGGCGGTGTGCAGCGCGAGCGTCGCCACCGCCAGCGAGTTGGCCAGGAACATCTCCGCGGCCGTGATCAGCGAGCTCATCTCGTCCGTGCCGTACAGCTGCGACGGGTTCATCACCTGGCTGAACGTCATCTGCGGGATTTGCTCTTGGGCGGAAGGCTTCGGAATGAACATGCCGGCGTCGCGCACGGGCATGAACCCGGGGATGTTGCAGGCGAACTCCTCGTACACAGCGATCTGCTGGTCGGTCGGCCCGCCCACGCGCAGGCGCACCCTCTCCGGGATTCTCTCGGTCTGGTAGGTCAGCACGATGGGGTCGTAGTATCGTCTGCCTTCTTGACGCGCAAGTTTGCGCATTTCGTAGTCGTTCATCAGGCGCTTGTCGAGTTCAGGTAGTGCCTTCTCCACGGCAGTCTTTTGAATGAAAGCACACGCCAGCTCCATGTTTTCTGTTGCAAGAACGGCGGCGGCACTTTCGATTATCTCCTTCTGTAAGATTTATAATATATCATTAGGTATCCCGAACATAAAAGTACAAAACGGAATGGTTGTTTAAGTTGTGTCAACAATTACCTGTTGTGGAGTGTTGGGTATGAGAGCAGTGACGAATGCAGCCTTCAGGTTGGTGCTGATGGTGCTGATGATCTGCTCGCGGCACGTGATCATCGCCATGCCGGCGGTGAGGTTGCGCATCATGTGGTGCGCGCAAGTGCGCATGCGCACCTCGTCCGGGTCGAACGCAAAGTCCTTGCGTATAATCTGTTCGCATGTTGTCAACGCGTATTTGATCGACCGGTCTACCACCGGGTGGATCCACTCCTGGATGGACCGCTCAATGGCCGGCTTCACAAACTGCTTCAGATGCGGATAGTTTTGGAACAGTATGATGTGGGGATTGAAACACAACTTCTGGCCAAACGCCGATGTTGAAGACACGTTCACGTCCAAGTAGTTGAATCTGGGTTCGGGCAGTCCAATGACGCCCATGAGGGCGGGGTCGTTGGCGACCAGCCCGCTGGTGGGCGTGGGCGCCGCGCCGGCCATGTCCTCGGCGGGCAGCATGCTGGGCGGCGGCACCATCATCTGCATCTGCGGCGGCTGCACGATGGGCGGCTGGTTCACGGGCACGGCGCTGGCTGCCTCCTTGTTCGGCTTCGGTTGCGACAGCTGGAACTCGATCAGTCGAAGCTTTTCAGGATCTTTCAGGTAAATGGAAGGTTTCAGGTCCGAAATATCCAAACTGAGGTTTTTACACAGAACTTCTATTTCAAACTTCAGGTTCAGCTTCAAATCTGGTTCTTGGTGTAACTCCGCGAGTACATTCATGAGTGCCATGGTCCATGGATTCGGCGGCTTGAAGACGACGCTCTTAGCGCAGGACTCGAGCACCTTCGCCACGAAGGGAACCACGTACAGTAGCTCCTGTTGGCCCTTGTGGTAAGCCTCCAACACCAGCGCTTTGAGATCAATGTCCACTTGGAGGATGGGCTGATTGCGGGCCAGGGTCAGCATGCCCAGCCAGTGACCCAAGTTCTTGAGCAAAGAACGGTCGGAGAAGTTGGCTATGCCTTTGTCGGAGCGTAGTAGCACTTTAATGTTGCGGTAGGTTTCTCTGGTTACCATTTTATTGACGTCACGTACTTTCAGAACATCAAGGAAATTGGAATACAGAGCGTGAAAGTTGAGCTCAATCGACGCTCTCTTCATGACCAGATACTGAGATAGCCATGGAAAGTATTCCTCTGTAAGTATTTCTTTGAGTTCTTCGCATTTCGTCTGCAGATTCAACTGGCTGAGGTTATTGAAAATGAATGCGGTCTTATCCTGAATAGCTTCCGGAGGAGCGTTTATTTTTTCCTCTCTGTCAGTCGCCGTTAGCAGAGTATCAATGTTGGTAGCGTTAGCGATCGAGGGGCGGCTGGTCATGCTCCCAGCAGCATTTGTAACTTTCGACATTACAGATATAGATGAAGGCGCACAGACTACAGCCCTGCAAAACAAAGCAACATAATTAGAATAGTACAAAAGTGCTGTAGTTCTATAGATGCGTCTCCACCGGTCGAGCAGCCTCAGATGCTCACCGCCTCGCGCGGCATGCGGGCCACATACGGCGGTCGGTGTGGCCGTGCCTCACTATGCTAGGGCGAACCAAAACGCCAAATGGCGGCTCAAAGGTGCCTCTGTAAAACAAAATGTAGGACATTATCTATGCACATCACGATTATGCCCGACGCAGTGTTGTGATGAGCGTCACACCGTACTTTCCAAGCTCGAAATACGATTTCATTTACGATCCTTAGTGATGTCATTAGAACGGCCGAATTAGCCTCACCCGCGCAGCGGTGAGCATCTGAGTCTGCTCGCCCGGTGGAGACGCATCTAATAATAATTCAAACGGCTAAAAAGATTAGTACCTGTACGGCGTAGAAACAGTTACAACTGCGCTTTGATTGAGCAGAGCAGCCAAACTAGTAGGAAGCACTGCTCCCTGAGGCTTGGTGGGCGGTTCTTGACTCTGGAGGCCGTATTCGATGTATTCGATGAGGTGCGGCGGAAACTCCGTGAAATGTGGAATAGCTCTCACATGCTCGCAGTATTTATGGTAATCCTTGAGCCGAGATTTAAATCGATCGAGAGCAGCGATTCCGAAATAGTACATTTTGGACCCTTCCGGTTTGCGAAGAGCATCGAGCACGAATCGTAAGGCCAAGCCTAGCGATACGTAGCTAGGAACAAGCCCTTTCTCAATAATGCCTCCGAATAGTTGAGCGGTTATATGGAGTTCTTTGTCCGGATACTGTGGGAAGAATTTGTATTCTTCAAAAAGGTTTCGTAACATACAAGAGAAAACTTCTCTTTCTCGCTTGTTCGGTGAATTTTGGAACTTCTTCAACATTTCCAGTACTTCGTCGATAGACAATGTTGGATGTGGCGGATGATTGTAGATCCTCTGGAAGTATCCGTTAGCTTCATCCTCTATTTCTTTAGAAACATTGTGCATCATTTCTGGGAAATGTATAGGATCCGGTAGACGTGGTTTGTCCATGACGGGCGCGGGCGCCATGCGGGCGAGCGCGCCCATGTTGGCGACGGTGCTGTTGTGCTGCAGAGGCATCATGAACGGGCTGTTCGGCCCAGCGCCCATCAGGCGAGACGGCGAGCCAGGCGTAGTCACGAGCGGGCCTAAACTTCCAGGCATGGCAAACGCCGTGTTCGCTGGCGCTCCTAAGTTCATATTCGCTACGTTTGGCGTCAAATTTGTAATAGAGTCAACATGCGGTGTAAACAGCTGCCCACTAAGACCGGCAGGGTTGAAAGGAGTTTCCAGCACCCTCAGAGGCCGAGCTATTCCAGCGATGCCCTGTTGCCTGGGTTTACTGAGTATGAGAGTTTGGCAGTTCGCTATCACATTGTAAATAGCTTCTTGAAGATCTTGCTGCACGTTGGGTATGCAGAGCTGGAGGCAGGCCAGCATTGTAGCGACGGTTTCGTGTGGAAGCTGAGCTGCTTTCGGCAGTTGTTCCTCCGGTCCCTTACCAAGCACGGGACATCTTCTTTGCAGAAACTTTACCATTGCCGAGACGAATGTTTCACCGTGATCTCTGATCTTGTCCGTTAACCATTTGTCCAGCTTGAGGTATTCTCTCCTCGATGCTAGACACGCCAAATCAATTACGAAAGGAAATGATTGAACGTTCAGCAACAGAGACAACGCCTTGAGATCCTGCGCAACGTCTAAAATTCGCGAGAGTTTGGCTTGATCGCACTCGCCGCGAATGTACCAGTCAGCCATGGCGTGCATGATGATGGGCTTTATATTGGGATTTTGTGTATGCCAAGCGTGATGTAGTATAATTCCAGAGTTGGGATGGTTGCCCAAGAAAATAGGGATTAGCGTTGTCAAGAGCTCTTGCCTAATCATGGTGACAGGTGGGCTGATCTGCAACAGAGCGAGCAGCAAGATGTCTGGGCAATGCTGAACCGGAAACTTGAACAACTCGTGGACTTGCATGTAAAACCCACGCTCAGCAGCATACAGAAGTAGTTCTACGAGATAAAGGCATCGCCATGTTGCTATCTCTTTATTGTCCGTTTCGGGGGGTGATTTCAATAAGTCTATCGACACTGGATGGAATGGGTAGTCAGCAAAACTGAAGATATCCGGGTATTTGAGAATGTAGCTGATCAAACTCATCTGACCCTCGAGGTTTGTCCAACGACGACAAAGATATTCAACTGGGAATATGTTCGCGGGATATCCAGCACTTTGCAGACCAAGTCGAAGAATAGTGAACAGTATACTGAGTCCCTGCCTGTCTGGGACGATGAATTCTGGATGGTCTAATTGTAGAATTACTTCTTTCCAATTCAGATTTGGTGACAGCTCCTTCAGCATCTGTACGAAAACATCAGGGTTCCAGGTTTCACTATGTCCATGTGTCGATGGATCTTTCTTGGCTTCATGACTCATCCAGAAGTTGCCTGGAGTTTGTAATTGCAGGCCGTCTTGTACCGTGGCATGGTATCTGATCATCATCGAGATGATCCGGGCCACGTCTACGGCGGCGGGTTCCCGCGCGCCGAAGTTCAACATGTTGTTTTTACAGTCTTCCACGGAAGCTGTAAACGCGTATCCTATATCGCGGATGATTTCTGCTAGTGAGTTGTCCATCATGGCGGAGGCCATGTCGTCAGCTGTGGTCATTTCCTCCAGCGGCGTCTGCGTGTCGTCTGCGTAGAGAAGCGGCGCGAGGACAATGGGCACGACTTCGCGAGGAAAATCAACGCGCAACCGTTTGAGGAACAAGTCCTTGGTTACAGCTGCCAAACGAAAATTTTCGAAAGCTAAACTGGTCAGGAGAGTCTGCAATACTTCAGGGCTGCATTCCTGAAGGCCCGCACGCTCCACCTGATGTCCCCGTTCTGAAACCAAAAGAAACTTTATATGATTACCTGTTAATATAAAAATTCAGACACATCTCAATAATTTTATTGTTCGCTAGAAAATAATGATGATACAACATTACGTGGATGAAACGAAAGAAAGAGATTGTATGGGTTAGGCACAGGTACATTTAACTCACAAAAAGTTGGTGATGAAAGGAAAGCAGTGATGTGGTGTGATGGGGATGAGGGTGGCTCGCACTCGGACTCACCTGCGTCGAGGTAGCACTGCACGAGATCCAAGAATCTCTTTTTGAGGTGTTGCTTTGCTAATGTTACAATCTCAGCTTTCGAAGAATTCCTCCTCAAAACCAATGACAAGGCAACATCCTCAGCAGTGGTGAGTTTTAATAGTCTTGAAAGTCGATTGAGTAAGTTATTTGAAGGTTTTAATATCTGAAAGTAATATTACGGTACGAGCATAAGAAACAACTAATAAATATTATAGAACATTATATTCTACTAACTCCTGACACCTAGAAGTTCATAATCTATTTCTAAATCTAAAGTCTACCTATGTGGTGGTATATAATATTATAAATGATCATTATGATATTGATAATACCCTTAGCTTATATTTTATTGATAGTCCCAATGAACCGTTAACATTCACTATGTTTATAAATAAGTATACATAAATATCTTCAATACTCGTCCTGCGTCACGGGGAGGCGGCGTGAAATAACGATGGAATAGATATTTTAATATGACATAAACTACACATATACATTCTAATACAATAATATTTTTTCTTATAAGGGAAGGTACCCAACTGTTGTACTCCAATTTTAGTTTTACCAAAAATCAGGTTAATGATGCAAATATTTTAAAGATGATAGCTCTAAATCAAAGAAAGCTCTAAATCATCCAACAAGTTCGCCTGATGATAACCCCGAAAGTGACAGCAAACAAGTTTTGGGATTACTTGTTTGTATTAATTAAATGCAATCTTGTGTTACATTAAAATTACAAACAACACACAGAGAATTACAATATATCTTGCTATATTACAACCTGTGGAAATATTGTGAAATGGACACACTTGTTATAATTTTACTGTAAAAAATATTCTCCGAATCCATTCAATTCTTTAACGCCTTTATGTCGAACAAAATAACATTTATAATTATAAAACATTGAAATATGCATTCAAATTCATTAACGTTAACATAATCATTAGCCTGATTCAAATAATGTTTATTTTACAACATAAAAACAACTTAAGGTGTAAAAATATTAGCTGCAAATATTTTAAGGGGTGAATCAGCTCATGAAACTGAACAACTTTCCCCAGGGAACATAGGTCGAAATATGAGAAAATTTTTTGGACATCCCATAAAAATTGACTTGTCGGTTGGTCATTTTGTTCACCAAAATGTTTGTGAAAATTCACCCCTTAAAATATATGCAGCTAATATTTTCACACCCTGTATTTCTGAATATCAAAGGTATTTTGTGTATTGCGGAAATAGATACATCATGTCACCAGAGAAAAACGAGTAGATAAGTAGCAGTGGGTTCAACCTGCTAGGTTAGGCGGTGACCGAAGCAGGCCATAGGTAGTTAGACGACCGGCGGTGATAACCCAAATGGCAAAGGATCCCGCGCGTCGAATCGCTGTTTCCAAAATATATTGCAATCAAACGCACCAAACAACTTTCATTCTAACACCATGTGTAAATCAACTCAAATCATACAGTTGGGTAACCTTCCCTGTTAGAAAAACCTGCAAGGCCTACAATTCATTTTGAGTTCATTTTAAACAGGGTCGATAGTATATAAGCTAACTACATACCTAAAAGATTTTCTACTAGCAAAAACTAAGGAAGTCGGGGGTGGTCACTAACCTTCTGTAGTGTCCGTGTGGGTTGGTCGACAGTTCGACAGACTACTGTTGACTTTGCCGGGTGGTTGAGCAGGCAGGCCAGGTGCTGTGTGAGCAAGGAGCCGTGGATGCTGGTGATGGATGACGTCGGACGGTCACTGTCCCACGAAGCCTTTGCTGCTTCAGTAAATAAGCACCTTAATAGCTGATTTTCCGCTTCCAATCCGTAAATATGGACAATCTGGCGGAAATAACAACATTTCAGTGATATTGCATTACCGTCAAGTATGAATAAGCAGTGGAGGTATAAATCACAGAATTTTTCAGTTTTATATTCGCAGGGCTACTTAGTTACTAAAGATAACAATTGCAGTGCCGTGGTTATACACTAAAGAAGTTGGGAAGTTTTGATCTTATGCTATGTACATAAAAAGATTTTTATGATTACAGTACATTAAAATAACATTTGAATCACCACATTCAGCAGATTTTTACATTGTATTGTAACAAAAGGTCTATGAGATCACAATGAGGCTGCTCGGCCTATGGAGATGCACTTATGAAGAAAATCCTCAGCAGTCAACAGCACATATAGTACTGTCTGTAGTCTGTTCACAGGGGTACTCCAAACTAATTAATATATTCTTAGTACCATGCCAGTACAAATAGATTTGGCCTGAGATACTTTATTCCCATATTTATTTTCCTATGGAGACATACCTATTGGAGCAAACCATTGTGGGTGCAATTAAGCACAAGTTAAGGGCAATCAAGCTGTATATACAAAAAGTGACTAAGGGGTGAATCCAGTGTTGGCATAATACAACATGTTGCACTACATTCCCTAATACGCAAAGCATAGGGAGTGTAGCAAACTCCCTTCAATAGGAGGCCCATATGTCCAACAGTGGACTGTTATGACCATAAATGTTGACTTACAACATGTAAGTTAAGCGCAGTCCAATCATTTTAGATTTTAAATTAGATAAGAAAACACTATCTATAATATTTAAAAATTAGGCATGGGAGTGTCTGTTTGTTTTTTTTCCCATCACAATGGAGTGTTGTTTTTAAGTTGTGAACTTGTGATTAGAAAGATCTGGAGTGGTGTAGGCTGCTTTATATTCCAAACACCATGTTCAGCAACAAAACCCAGCTTTGTGTAAAACAGCACCTGTACAGGGTGGGACAGAGGATGGGGACTTGGGATATGTACACACAGCAAAGGAATAAGCTGTACAGGGGTGCTCCAAACAAAATGAAATGTTACAGTTCCAAATGAAAATATAAAAATTATGGAAATCAGTTCTTGTAAAGAAAGTCATTTTGTATTAGAATTTAAGAATATCAATATTTTACTTAAAAATAAAAATATTTTAATTAGTTTGGAATGCCCCTGTGCAGCATATTCATAATCTGACTGTACGCTTTGGAAAGAACTACAAAACATTAAAAGGTAGGTACACTAAATGTAACCATGCTCATTAAACATGTTATCGAGAAACCGAAAGTTATTAGTAAACTACCACAACTTGCTAATCAGCATACTTTGATACTTTTTTTTGGGTGTAATCATAATAAATTAAGATTTGATCATCATTGCATTCTGAATTGGACTCTGGCAGCAGGGAAGGATAATACCAATATGTAAAGAAATCAAAAGAAGAAGGTATTAGGTAATTTAATAAAATGCCTACCCACCAAATTCATTATGGTGGCATATAGTGGGTGAATTAGCAAAAAAGCTATACCCAAAATGGCTTCTTTGCCCTCTCTAACGATATTCCCCATATACAAGCAGCATTTTATGGAATAGGAGATCACCGGCAATAATATTTAAAGCACAAAGGAATGTTATTGGTATGATGACTTTGAGTGTATAGTCAGGGCATTAAGTTCGGGGTGGGAAATTTCTTATCTAGAGGACAAAACTAAAATGATAACTGGTTACAAAGTCTTTGTATGAAAATAACGATAATAATTTAACTGGTTAAAAGAAATGTTATCTATTCACTTTGCCAGCTTTGCAATTTGGGTACCTTGACTGCCATTTATTTAGTAACTTTCCATTTTTCATTTGATTTTCGATTATCTTCAACTAAATGCTACCCACCTCCTGTATACACTGGCATTACACTATATTGCATACTAACATCTGCATAGTAGACGTGATATAATGAAAAAATCTAGCCTAATAGATGGAGTTGGGCAAACATTGCAGCACATGTAAAATATGGAAATATCGTGAAAAACACAGTTTAGTAAACGCCATTGCATATTTCTGGTGGATATTTGCCAAAAAGTTAGCACACCGCGGTAGATACGACAAAATACCAAGTCAGCTCGCTCGTGGCTTCTGCAGTTCACAATATGGCGACATTAGAAAACAAAGACGACTACAAAATTGCGATTTTTACCTGCGTTAGCTCTTGACTGGTCTGCTTGAAGTTCTTCTTGGACAGATTTACCACGAGAGAATTGATTTGCGATAAGCTAAACGTTAAAGGGTCCAGGTTCATAGTTCCATCAATGCGAAACCGAAAGCTTCAAACACGTTTGAAGCTTTCTGGATTTTTGACGGATTACTACAGTAAACGTATGTTCTTTTACAGTTTTTTTACGAAATAACGATAATCCTAAGGCCAACATCACCAATACTATTATTCACTTCAAAATCAACATAATTTAGCACCCAACACTCCTAAAAATTAGTACCGAACGAACATGAATAAAATCTGCAAACGATGACGAAGACAGACGGACACGACTCGAACTCACTCAATTTCCGTCTTTCGATATATTCACGATACAAGGCTACCAATCAACCACATCGGTATGTTGTCTATGGTTCTGCGTGTAGTTTCACAAGTGCGCATTGTACTTTTTTTGTAAGGTTTTTTAGCCTGGATACTAGTTTTTTTGGCTGTACACTTCTCTTTCTTGTGTCACTTCACTTTTAAAGTTTATTCACCGTTGGCACCGTTGCACATATGAAATTGAATAAGAGTTTGTAAATATCTGTATTTTTCATTAATTCTTGTACTTTCTCTGGTATATTTCAATTTTTATACACTTCTTGAAGGTCTGCCACTAGTGTAAGTCCTTGTAGACCATATTTCCTACATTTGAATACAATGTGGATTGTGGTCCAAATCTTCATCTTTGCAATGCGAGCATAATCTGTCTACTACTATCTTCAATCGATTAAGGTGAGTGCGTGCGGACACGGCAATGTCCAAATCTAATTCTATTAATAGTTCATGTAAATTTCCTAAAACTGGCGTCAAATTTAGCTCGGGTGGCACGGTTTAGATACTTCTTCATTACCAGAACTGTGCGTTCACATTTAAGAATAAGAATAAGAAAAAAAATTATTCAGTGACCATATCCACATTGTATTCAAATGTAGGAAATATAGTCTACAAGGAAAGGACTTACATTAGTGGCAGACCTTCAAATCAAGGTTTGTTTGCGCAAGTTAAAAAAGCAAGAGTGAACACAAAGTCTTCAACTTTGATGTTGGTAGCACTGATCTAATCTTTAAAAATAAAAATGACGTTTAATTAATTTGTCTTTTTGTCTATTAATTATCGCAGTTGTCTATGGTGTTACTGTGTTACAAACCGAGTGTGTCTGGTAAAAGAACGACGAATATTGGATTTTGTTAAATCTAGGTTGGTCTAAATTATATATTACTAATATCCCTAGCACTACTTTGATGAGGAAATTATTTGACATATGAACTGTGATAATTTTCCTTCTATGATAACCTCTCACTTCGGGAAAACGTAGTCCATCCAGTTTTACAGTCGTTTGGGAAGTATTTCGCAATATTTGCGTCTTATCGTATATTCTTCAGTAGGCTTTATACTATAAAATACGCTATGTCCAGTCGCACTGTCCACATTGACAATGTTTGTGTTACATAACTTAACATTGACCACAGGACAGTTCTGTTATTTTTACATGGAAGAGCACCCACAGCAAGCCCACCTGCATTACCCTTGATTATCATGGTCAGAGTATATTTTTCTCATAGTGGGATGCTTGTTTATAGTAGTGCTGAGAAGAAACTTCACTGCAGTTATCATCTATAATCTGTAACATATAGGACGATCCCTGTGACGTTTGTGTTCTTGGAGCAAATGCTATGAGGTCCATTGTCCTAGAAAACAAAGGAAAGTAGACCAATGTCACAAACATCACAGGGATCATTCTATATTGTACACACTACAATAACATCCAGTACCTGGTTGGCCAAGCATTGCTCAGCTTTTCTGCCATTTAGAGTGATTTTTTGAAAATAAAACCTAACTAGATTGATTTATCACCCTTAAACCCCCTACAAACGAATTTTCATGAAATTTGTTGCAGCTGTTTCCAAAATCCCAATTATGTATGGATATAATATTTAAAGATATATACAATTCTTGCTCATTTAAATATTAGATTATAGAATTGAGTACTTCGGAATGTAATCAAATCTTTATGCTGTGTGACAATAATTTTAACTCACAAAAACATTGTTTGGTTTACAGGTTTATGGGGGTTGCAAGGTTCATTCGTAGGAACTTTGTGACTGTATTGTTCCCAACATTGACAGTTACCTCCATCTACTTTGACTGGAGTCACACACAGAAGTGGAAAGCGCTACAGGAGAAAAAGGAATAACATGGCAATCTTCGGCATCACCACCAAATATGTTTGGTTTGCAATACCTTTCACAGGGTATTTCATTGGCAAATATCTTGATGATCAGGAAACACTGAGGATGACCAACTTTAGAGACAAGTCTGCTCTGTATGGTGGAAGGGTGAAGGAAGGAGACCCACCCTCTTGGCCTTTGTAATATCAAAATGTAGCAATATTATGTTTGAAATAAATAGTGAATTAATGATCCGGTAACTAATTTAGTTTTATTGTCTCCCATTAGACCATCAGTCCTTTGGCCCTTATCATAATTAAATACTTCATCATAGTTTTACCATAATCAGGCTCAGGGAGAGAACTCCACTGCTTAAATGTTGAAGAGGAGTTATCTCTTCTAACAATCCGGCTCAGGGAGAGAACTCCACTGCTTAAATGTTGAAGAGGTGTTATCTCTTCTAACAATCCTATGCCATATTTACTCTTTGCCTATGCCTCAAGTGCCCCAGCAGTACTTGGACTAGCTACTACTAGGTACTAGGCTAGATTAATTGTATATTATGTTGTGGATAGCTTCACTAGGGGTTTTTAAACAAAACAAATATTAAAATTCACGCATTAATTTATTCCCAAATAAAAAACAGGAAGATTCATCAATGCATTTTTACAAAGTTTTTTTTGCCATTGAATACCAGATGATCAGGAAGGGAGCCCATAGGCCGACTCCAAAAAAAATACTGAATGCAACAGTTAGAGCATACCTGAAACAATAAAATGTTTTAGGCAAAGCTTTAAATGCGGCCCGTAAGGCGGCGTTGGGCTTTAAGGCCAACAATGTAAGTTACTGTTTAGCTGGGGGCAGGCGTGTGTACACTTTGTTGGGACAATTTTATTTATCCTCTTTACTTTCAATGCTGTTGCCTAAATGCCTAGTTTTATTCCTGAGTCGTATTTTACAATGTTACTAGCGGCTGAGCCCGCTGCAACTCATTTTCCCGTGGGAATAAAATGTTTTTCTGGCAAGTACTATACATAAAAACCTTCCTCTTAAATCACTATCTATTTTAAAAAACCTGCATCAAAACCCATTTATTAGTTGTAAAGATTTAAGCAAAGATATATACCAGATAAAAACAGACGCGAACAGTGACTTTGCTTTCACTATGTAGTGATTGGCTTGCTCAACGCTCAAAATGACTACGCCTTTGGAATACCGCATAAAATACTTTTTTCAAAGATCTTACATAAGTACTACTCCTAGTAGATTCCCACAAAAATTTGCCTAAGTCTCCCAAGTAAGTAGGCATTTCGATATTATCACCAGGTGAAGTACTAACCGGCTGGTGACCCTGAATGGTAAATTATCGAAGGGTTGCGGCGGTCCGGCGTGATGACAGTGACGAATCGGGACGTTCTTGATGGCTATCGGCTGAAGCTGTTGCAGTTTTAGAAAGCTTCTTATAGCGCTGATTGAAGTACTAGTGAGATAACGCAAACGACTCATTATTGGAAGGTGTACAACACCGTATTGTAGAAAACCAAGTTAGTAAATTACAATTAATTATTAAATTTATAGCAAATTCGACGTTGTTTACCGGCCGTTATTCAACTGGTTCAACTTGACAAATCGTTTTGACAGTGCGTAGTCGAAAGGTGTTGACTGTTGATATTTATTATGACAGCAAATAAGTACATGTTTTTGTAGGCAGCCAGCCATTCTCAGGTTCTATTTCTATGGATGGGTGCTTCAAGCAACACGGCCTTTCCGGCCTGAGACGGTTCGAAGGATGGCGTGCATAAAAACGGTAGAAGAGTTTCTACCTGCTCGTTAGGTACTTTATTCAGCTTCTTAGCTTTACTTAGCACCACCCACAGTGACCGCCTCCGCCATCGTAGTAACCCTCCCGGAACGAGACGGAAGACCGTGTTGCTCGAAGTAGTAGCCACTCGTAGCACTTGTTTATGTACTCCCCGCTAGATGGCGCTGTCAAGATGAAATGAAGTCGGCGTAGTTGTATTCGTAGCTTCTCTTCGCTGCGCGTAGCACTTGTCGTAGCACCACTGTCTTCGTAACACTGATTTGTATCGCTAGATGGCGCTAACAATGTGAAGTCGTGGATCGTAGGTAGGTATAGTTCGCTAGTATATTCTGAGTCTATGGTATAGCTTGTACAGAGTAGATAAAAAATAAGGGCATCACTTTCTTCGCGATCTGTCAAATCTGACAGATAACGTTTAACTATGGCAACAATTCTACATACAAAAATTTGTGTTCCATTTTATTTAATTTCTACTCTTTCTGGCTAAGTTATAGCTCGGTAATGTTGTCGTAGCATAGCATCATTGTTGTCTTGTCGTAGTAGCTACTGATTTGTGTCGTTAGATGGCGCTAACAATGTGAAGTCGTGGATCGTAGACACGGAGGACAATAACCAGTGGAGAACGCATGCGGGGGCGACCGCACTCACTTGATGTATGCTTTATAAGGCTGACGCATCAAAATTTTGATTAGTCGGGTTGAGACTGTGCGAAAGAACGGACGTTCCGCGCTTCGTTTTTTGGCGTATAAACGTAATCAAGAATGCCTTCCTGTGCAGTGAAATGGTGTGGAAAGCGTAGTACAACATCAAGTTCCGCAAAAGACGGGATAACATTTCATAGGTAAACATTTTTATGCTTGATTCTTTCAAAATTTCATTTTAATGAAAAATAATTCCATATTTATAATTTCTGATGCGCTCCCGTTGATGTCTTTCATTGCTATCCCTTTCTAACGCACGGGTGTGTCCATACGTAGGCTGGCTCTTTCTTCGTATTAGTGCTATACCACTGTTCTCAGAAGTATAGAATGATTTTATCGATAATTCTGGGATCGTCATAAAAGAATTATGTTAATGTACGTACTTAACAACTTACCTACAATGTATATTATATGAATGAATGCATTCGGTATATGGAGTGGCGCGGACGCATTCCCCCCGCGCCAAAACTTCGTGTTTCATTATTATAAATAAAAGATCTTGCGCTAGTCGAATATCAATTTGTAACATACATACATACATACATATATCACGCCTTTATCCCTTGCGGGGTAGGCAGAGCGTTAATGGCCAATGGTAAGAATACGGCCACTATCGCCGCGTATGACATTTTTGATGTTTGTTTTCTAAGGTTGTTTCAGAAAATATGTGTATCACATCACTATAGTGACAGGTTGTCAGCCTATCGCCTAAAAATACACCAACACTCTCGAGTCAATTTGTAACTATTTCATTTATTATGAAATCAGAACAAAATATCAATAGGTAGGTCAATATATCATCATGTCATGTCCGTCTGTCTGTCTGCTGACCAGCATCGTCTCGCCAACCAGCCCTACCATCCAAAATAATCGTAACAGGTCGTTTCCAATTCGGTACAATTATTTCAATACATACCCTAAAATTACAATGTAAGTAGGAGCTTATTATTATTTTTTTATACATATATCGCTATATTAATATTAGCATGCACATGTTTCAATAAATTTTCTTACACATAATATGAGTAAACTTATAAAACGTCGTAGATAGCTCGTCTACGTTTTTTTCTCTATGTATAGTTTACACACTGTTGCAGGAGACTATTTTGTATTTTGCTAGATGATCTTTTGGTACAATATGAAATCGGGGTAGATTGTTTTTGTCCGAAACGGCCGTCTTATGTCATTCCCCTTGCCTTATCCCGTTTGTCTGTCGAGGGCGGCTACCTAAGCTAGGGGATAGGTGTCAGGGTAGTAGAGGAAGAGAAAATACGTATATATTTCTATGTTTTCGTGTTCTACAGCCATTTTACATCTACTGCTAAATTATACATAGTCTTTTTTCGTGTAGGTAGTACACCTGGGTACACCGAGTCATCCAACAACCCAATAAACCCTAGTGTCAGAATTTTTCAACCGTCTTCTACAAGCAGTAGGCTTCTGACATGCTTGTGTAACGTATAAGTAATCATAGACAGCAACTGGGAGCTGCGGCTTAACGTGCCATCCGAAACAAAACAGTGCCCTAATCAGACTGGGTTTTTTTAAAAATTAAATATTAACTTTGTAAGTGACCTATCAAGAAGCGAACTCGGAACCTTCTGCATGAAAGGTAGTCGTACTACCACTGCGCCATATCGGTGGTAAATTAGTAATCAGAGGCGTTTAAAATAATTAAATAGACATTTCATTTGTTTTATTCATTTCCAAATACATATAACATCTATACAATGGTATTCTACGACTAAACGATTTATGTCGACACATGCAGTAAACAAATAATTTTTCTTTGGTGTAGGCTAAAATAGGTTTCACAAATAAATTATGTTTTTCTAACAGTATGGTTTTAACCATCACAAATTGGTAACTATAAATTAATTAAATATAAAATAAGTTAATGGTGAAAACAAAACAAAAAACTTACATTATAAAATATTGTTTGCTGTAAGAGTTCTAGTTCCTGACTAGTTAGTATCACTGTTTATGTTAGTTATAAATAGTAGGTAGGTACCTTTTTACAGCTTAACCTGCTTTTTTAAATATATTTTTTCCCACCTGATAACCAGAATATAAAGTTTCAGGCAATATATTTCCTATGGGCACCAACCTATATTTAGGTACGAGTATTTCGTGATGCGATTCTGTTTGATGATAAGTTATACAAGATAATTTTCTTCCATTTGCTTATTTCAAAAAAGGAAACCATGAAATGAATCATTTAAGTCGTCAGGTATGTAGAGACATGCTAACACGACAATAATGAATTTCCATACTACTTTTATGTCCTGACTCCTGGCCCTAAAAATCAAATTAGGTTTTTTGTGGTAAACACACAATATGTTTGAAGTGATTAGCACGCGTATTAAAAAAAATTGAATGTTGATAACTCCAAAGCGTCCTGCTTGCGTATTTCAAAATTTATCTCGATTAAAATGTGGATTTTTCATGTTTCCTCACAAATAGAAGAAAAGCATTATCTAGCCTCCGCCAAAGTGACAATTTCTGGTCTCGTTCACTTGCGAATACCTCGACTTCGTCACGTCCTTCCAATATTACTCGACCATAAATTGGTCTATTTTAGCTACTGCCATAATGAGCTATTTTCAGAGGCTTACAATTATGAGTGCCATTACCTCCTTTCGGGGCTTTTACTTCATCCGTTTGCTACGAATGTAGGTTGACGTCTTCGTATGCATATTTTTGCAGTATTAGGTATTATGCAAATCAAACTTAATTGTTGTTAGATCACGTGTTCGGATCAATTTTTAATTTGCTTCTACTTAATTATGGATATGCTGCTGGGATGTTTTTAAAAATTCTCATAGGTACTTCATGTCTTTGGTATGCCCTCAATTTATAATTTACCTAGTAGCAATGCTCGTTACTTGATAAATTATTTTCACATGACTTAAACTACAAGTATATTTTAATACACACACATTGGATGAACTAAAAATAAATTAGTTTGTCGAAAATTAATCCTTCCTTAGGCTATCTACACAGATGAAAGTGTTTATTTCCATTCAATGTATCTATCACATTAAAATGAAAATTTATTTGGTAATTTATTTTCTACGTCTACCAATAGGTAGTAGGTACCTACTAGTACGATTGCACGTTTTATAAGAATAACTTATCATAATGTAGGTACATCATTCTCCTTGCCTTATCCCGGTTCTCTGTCGGGGTCGGCTACCTAACCTATAGTTTAAATTACAGTTTTCTCAAATAAAACGAAGAAAAAAAACGTATATCTGTTTTTCTTATTTCGCAAAATGGGTCATTTCGATCAATAATGGTTCGATTCTAACAAGACCCTACTTCAGCTATCCATTGCCGTAGCTTTCATGCAGCAATAAGGAAAATAAATGCGATTGGTAAGAAACTCGATAGGACTCTCTATAATTTTGCCTTTATAAAATCTTAACTTTGTTTTTGTAGTAGAATAGAATATCTAAGAATGAGTTAGCAAACCGAATGTCCCACCACAATTAAAAACAATAGAGTGTATATAAAAGTGGAAATTAATCGTTCTTAGATGAATTATAGGTCTCCCTGCAAAGCGACAGCGAGACCTATCAATAATCTAAGTACCTATTCGTTATTTTCAATTAGACACTGGTTAAATTAACATATTTTTTTAAAATAAGGTACTGTATCGCTAGATAATGTTTCTTTTGAGCACAAAAGTAAAAATTTTCATTATAATGGCGTAATCGTAGAGATATATATATTTACAAGTAAAAATTACCTACTTTACAGCGATATAATACTTACATGAATAAAATAAAATGTACCTAACTTAAATTAAAACTTGAGATTGAATTAATGGTTTTATATACCTAAGTTTATTCCCCCTATCTAACTTTGATCTTAATTTTTTGGGATGTATCGGTAATTTAAGCTATCATTTTGTTGATATTTATTTAAAAGTTTGTTCTAATACTGAATATATCACTGGATTCTGCTGTCACAGCATATCAAGTGCTCACTGGTCTCCATCTATGAGTCTTGATAAACTGAGAAGTAGTCACACCTACCCCTTACTTTAATATTATTCAGTTAGGTACCTAGAATACGAGGATTGAAATTTCGTTAGATTGTAGGTAACCTGAATAAATACATTCTACTTATGACTTAAGAATATCTTCTTTTATTTACAAACTCCTGTGATAAAAGTCTAGTTCATGATTGCATTTTTTCATTAACTTAACGATTTTAAACCCGTTGGAGAAGCACAACTTATTAAAGAATGACGGAATCGTATTTAACGATTTTTTCAGGAGAAATTATGTTTATGACTATAATCGTTTCTTAAATGTAAACTAAGAATCATACCGCTCTGCTGTACTGTCTTCACGTCGAATGGAGCAACTAAAATTAAACAACGTAGGTACTCAATAAAATGGAATGATGTCCGAATTTAGGAATAGTTTTGTTTATATAAAGTCGTCGAGAAGGCTCCGTCGGTTCATAAGGCTGGTCATGCGTAGTGCGGGTAGGAGCCGAGGTGTGACGTCACGTGGGGAGGGGCCATCGAGTGCGGGGAGTAGAGGTTGCTGCCTCCTCCCCCCCAGTTGCTCCACGAAGCCGAAGGGAAAATCGACGCTGGAACAATGGAACTCACCTCAGTTAATATAATGAAGCCGCGGGCTTTGAGCCCCCCGAAAAAACTGCGGCCAAAAGATAATCTCCATTTTGGCACTGGCTATAAAAACATAAAATATATAGTATAATATATATCCTTGCGTATATAATATGTATTGACGTATTAAAATTTCAGAACCATAACAATATCGATTATATTAAAAACAACATCGTAACATTAGATTATGAAGACCTACAACATTCTAAGAACGTAACGTATAAACATTCGCTTTAGTGTTCACGCAGAGCAATTGACACAGAATCAACGGAACGGTTTCGATTAGAACCAACAACGGGCAAAATCAAGAAAAGTATGTAGGTAAATTATTTTGCTACTTATTCAATATTTAAAATGAGCGTATGAAAGTGACGTTTGTGTAGCCCATTAGGCGTCGAGTGTGGAGGCAGAGCGTGCCAATGACAACCCGTTTCGAGTAGTGTGCCAATATTTGTGTACGCGAGTGTACCGCGGCATTAGTGCTGAAATGCAGATTGCACTTGACTGTACACTGCTCGTGAAGGGTGCATGATATTAACGCTGGCTAGCTACATGCAGCTATTTACGGTACAGTGTTATTTTAAACTGTAAATTGACATTTCAAGTGTTCGAGTTGAGTTCTTACCGTTCTACTTACATTTAGAAGCCGTTCCGTACGTACAATGTTCGCGAGGCACGCTTTGCGTTTCGGTTTCATGTAATGTTTTATTACCTGTGGAAGTCGGCATGGCTGCGTGTGGGGCCATGAAGGACGACAGTTTGGCGGAATGGTGGTAGGAGCTCATGAAGAGGTCGCTCTGGTACTTGTAGGCGGGGTCGCTGGCCGCGGGCTGCGTCGCCGCCGCCAGCCCTTGGAAATCGAACTTGTACGCATATCGCTTCCCGTGCACTTTTGTCATTATATTCTTGTCGTAGTAGTATCTGCGCAAAGATCACAACAATGAGAATTGAATACTTAAGTGATAGTTCGTTTGGGGTTAGTTTTAGTTCGCATAGTGAATAAAGCACATCGCTGAGCAGAAACGGGTACCCGATAATCGCATTGGCGCGCATGTAGCTGAGCGTGTAGCCTACTCGGTTGTTACCTCAACGCCCGGCTGAGCTTGTCGTAGTTCATGTTGGGCTTGGACTTCCTCTCGCCCCAGCGGCGCGCCACCTCGTCGGGGTCGGTCAGCTTGAACTCGCCGTTGGTGCCCTCCCAGGTGATGCAGCCGGCGTTGCTCGAATCGCTCAACAACTCCAGTAGGAACTGCCACAGTTGTATCTGCCCTGAACCTGGCGACCAAATCACATACTCAGAATTTTTATTTATACATATATATCACGCAGTTTCTCCCTTAAGGGTTAGACAGAGCGTTAACAGCCGTAAAAATATGGTCGCTATCGCCACCTCTGTCAAATATTGAGATCTCTTTCAGATGTTTCGTGTATCACTGCAGTGACAGGTTGTCAGCCTTGTGTCCCTGAACTAACATTGCCCCAAGCTCCAACTACCACTGATACCGACAACTGTTGTATCCCGTTCAATTCTAAGTTTTATAATCCTAACCAGACTGGGAACAAATTCACATACATACATACATAAATCACGCCTTTATCCCTTTGTGAGTGACCCACCGAGAATCGAACCCGGAACCTTCTGCGTCGAAAGCAGTCGCACTACCACTGCGCCACATGCGCTACGACGACTACGAGCCATGTATCTACTCGCGTTGGCCATCATGGAACCGCGAACACGCGCCCGTGTGTAACGGCTACCGACAGCAAATTAAATACGGCCTCAACTTGAGGCCCCCAAATCTGCTATTTTTTGTCATTGTTACGACATCGAAATTCAACTGACATTCCATTGCCATTGTGGTTTTCTATACTTTAAACTGTCAACAGACTACGAAACTACTAAAATCATCCAACTGAGATCCAGTTGACATACAACTGAAACGATTTTGATTTAGTAGACAGGCCAGGTTTTTTTTAATTTAGTAGCTACAACTTTCATTGCCAGCGTAAATGGTGTAATGGCCTTCAAATCCGGAAATCTCTTTTAGTTTTATTTTATGAATCTTGGCACAAGTAGGTAAATAAGTTTCACTTTAAATTTCGTTCTATACGTACGAATAAATTAGATTTTTGTAGCTCTACTCGAATCCCACCTTATCATTTTAGTGTATCTATACAGGGTATAGGTAAGAGACGGTGTAACGAAATCTTTGCAGACGTGATCAGACCATGAAACTGAACCACTTTTTCTATGGGGGCTATGTAGGTAAACATAAAAAAATTTCAACCTTCCATACAAAATTCCCGATCAGCTTTGTATGGAAATTCGAAAAAAATATTTCGTTTCCCAACAAGCATGGCCCGCATAGAAATAGTTGTTCAGTTTCATGGTATGATCACGCCTGCAAAATTTTCGTTACACCGTCTCTTACACCCTGTATAAAAAAAACTGCATTCCTGTAAATAAAATAAGTAAGTAGTTTATGTTGTGCTTGTGATTTTTTTGTAACGGTACACGAGTGTGTGTGTGTGTGTGTGTGCACACGAGCGTATCTTCCGCGCGATTTACCCGCGCCCGGCGACAGCCGCGCTGCATGGCTCAATGGAGAAAACTTTTATTATCTCCACGGCATCTCTCAGCCATTGTCCAAACATGCCTCATCGGTTTTATGACTCACAATTAATGCCCTGATCGGCAAAATATTGTGCCTGGGGGCGGATGCGGCATAGGGACACGAGATGACCCGTGAACATTTGTCTTGTGGACAGACTTTCCGCTGAACTATAGGATAGGGCAGGCCGTAACGGAATGCGAGGTTAAAATGCAATTTTATACTTATTACATACAAACATACATACATAAATCGCGCCTCTTTCCCGTTGGGGTAGGCAGTGACTATTTCCTTCCATTTGCTACGATCCTGGCATACTTCTTTCGCTTCTTCTACATTCCATTCATCGGTCTTATTATGCACGCTCGTCGGTTTATGGTACTAGTTATATACCAGGCACATTTACAACTGATTTATAAGTTGACCAATTTGTGATTCCAAGATTTATTATTATTTTATATAATTGAGACCTGGAGACCACTCCGAAAACGCCAGGCATAGTTCAAACTCCTGGCAAACTCTCTGTTAATTATTATCTGCCTACCTGCCAGTACCTAATATCATTACATCACGCTAAAATTAAACACTCATTGTTTAATGTTGTATCCAAGCCAAGTTACAGACACGAGCTAATTTTGAAACTGGCTAGAACAGGAAACGTGTAGACAGATAAAAGGCACGTCATGCGTGGGTCGTGTGAACGGCCCGCAATCAAAGTCCGTTTGGCACGTGCCCTTAATTGTCTTTACGTCGGTAGACACTGCGCCCGTGCCTTGCCCCTGCGCATGCACTCACAGATTTATTGAACTAAATTATACGGACCGAATGCAAAGGTGAAAGGGGCGGCTAATGTACAGGTTAAAGCGATTAACTTTCAAACCATTTAGATTACCTTCAGCCATTACCAATTTTGTTGGAGTCATAACTTCTTTGTTTGATATTTAATAAAATATAATACTTTTATTAAAACTTTTCTTAATAAAATAAACATCAACATGTTTGAAATATGCAGAAGGGCATTCATTCATGCATTTATTTAAAACGTCGCATAACACCGTCGCTCCACGTTTTATAAATTATCCTTATGAGCTATGTTGATACTTCTACTTTGTATTCACTTCACACCAAATCATTAGCTCAAACGAAGTTCTAAAAGAAATTAATTCCTCCAGCGCCGTATGGAAATCAACAACACACATAAATGTGAGTTTAATATCGATATAATGTTGGTAATTTCCATAAATCTTGGCGCTTGGTAAGTGGGTGCAGTCGGGTAGCCTATTAACATTTTGACTCGAGGGTCGATCGCGCAGATAGCCCGGCACGGCACGTAGCGCCGCCGTGTCCCGGCCCGATCGTTCCCGTGCGAAAGTGACACCTTATCGAAGGGATCGTCAAGTATGAGCTTGTGCGTGCGAATGCCGTGACTGTGACTCCGCACCTATAAGTACAAGTCGGTGATGTAGTGGTAACTTATTAAGACAAAAGTCCAACAAGCGAGATATTGTACAGCTTCCCGTCAGCCCTTGTGCGCAGGTGGATACCATGTTGGTATCGCCGAAAGCAACTTTAAAAAGCAATCAAAAGAAAATACCAAACACGCAGCCTTGGCGAACACCTCTACGCATTTCGAACGGCTCGGATGTATTTATTGCCTTTAAAAACAACAGACCCTTTCACGTCCTCGTGGAACTCTTTAGCAGTATCATGCTAATTGGTTATGTTTTGTACAACTCTGTCTCTACTTAGGTAGGATTTGTTGCCGAAGAAGTCATAATTATTTTGTTGCAATCCTTAGCTATCCGTAATCCTTAGCTATAGTAATATCTCCGGCGAGAAACCACGCAAGATTGAAACAAGTGGCGAAATATCTTACCGGAGGCCAAGACTCTCTCTGGGTTGCGCGCCGAACAAATAAGTAAGTAATCCTTAGCTATATGGTACCCCCGTTATATCACGAACTTACCATACGTTTTACTGCTGGAGCCTAGGTAGATTTTATTAGGCGGATCGACCACTTGACGCACGACGTAGCGCAAAAATATCGCAGCGGTCTGTCAGATCCATACTAGAAACGTCACTCATCATACAAAAACCGCACCCGACGGACGACACTGCGATAGCGCTGCGATGACAACGGTTGAGTGGTTTTAGTATGGCGAGTGAAGTTTCTAGTATGGATCTGACAGACCGCTGCGATATTTTTGCGCTTCGTCGTGCGTCAAGTGTGCGATTAGCCTTAGTGCGTTCTGAATGTCCTAAGGTAAGAAAGTTGAAAAAATCAATCCATCTTCTTTCTTTCTTTTCGTGTGGGACACCGAGTCGTCCAACGACCCGATGAACCCTAGTGTCAGAATTTTTCAACCGCCTTCTACAAGTAGCAGGCTTCTGACATGGTTGTGTAACGACCGCCGTCTAAGTGATCATAGACAGCAACCGGGACCATCAAATAAAACTAATTTTAGATCAGAGGTTATCGATAAAACACTAAAAAGAAACGAACGATTTCTCCATATGTATCATATTTTTTTTATGAATTGTGAATAGGTATGTGTCATTGTTACCTGAATTTGCCAGCCGACTGCTCGTAGGTCCAAACATCTGATATGGATCTGAAACAAGCAAGTTAACAACTATGTACAGAATGAGATAATTTTACATCTTGTAAGCAGAGTCAAACCGTGATGAATTCGGTGGCGGGAAAATATTACTGATTGATAATACTTATCAGGGTAGATCGTTTTACTTTGTAGGTATGTGCCCGATATGGATCCGAGACTAGCGACATTTGTTGGGCGTGGCGATGGCAACCGTATTTTTGCAGCCGTTAAAGCTCTGCCTACCCCGCAAGGGATAAAGGCGTGATATCTGTATGTATGTTAAATTTTCTTATACCTACCTACTTAGCAATAAAATTATAATCTCTACGATGATTTAATTTTAGTGTATGTTATGATTATGTATGAGGCGATTAATTTTGCCTGAAAGACATAAAATCTTAGTAACGATTCTAAATCCTGAAACATACCTAGTCGTTCGTTGGTTCTCCTACATTATTTTATACTGTTTTTTCTCCGATTCCCCTACGTTTAATTAAGATTTGATTCCAAATAGATACCTGTTACCTTCAGACGTCGTAAAGATAAGGTAACCATAGTGACTCTACTAACAACACTATGCCGACCAAAAAAACTAAGATACACCGCATAGATTGCATTTCAAATAAGTGTAATGAGTACACAGGGGACCTGCAGGTAGGTATCTCAATTTGCATAGATAGCCGCCGCTCGCGGCGCTGTCGTCGACCAGCCCGCAACCACCACCTGCCTCGCACCGCTGCATAGGTACTATCTAGCCATACAACGAAGAATTTGAAAACTTTGCAACCGTAAAACATGCCGCCTGACAACAGCGGCAAAACTTTACCTTTAACGTACAAGTAAGTACTTACACTCCAATAAAAAAATGTTTTGATTGAATCTGTTATGTGGGTAGATACCTACATGTAGGTATGCAGATATTCGCCGTCTTCTAAAAAAAATGGTTGAATGTGTAAGACGCGTTTCCTTTATATCAGAATCAACAAGAAATTGTTTTAATACGAGCGGGTAATTAACTTAATAGAATAATACGATCACTTCAGGGATCTTAATAAGAGCTATAAAAGGTTTTGAACAGGTACACTAATTTCAAATTTCAATCGTTTATTTCCAAGTGCATAGATTCACAACGAATATGTACTTTTAGAATGTTATAAATACAATACTATCAATAAATTAAATGGATTAGTCATCGTAAAATAGTTTTTTATAAATTTATGTTACTGGTAGAAACGCGGCACGAGTGGGATAAACCAAACGTTCATATATGTCTGTGAGATATTTAGCATTTTTACCACTTCATAATCAAATAGGCATTGTAAAAGATTGTGTGAAAAAAGAAATGTACCTACTCCCTAATTTCGGTCAATAAAACTCTTAACCATAAAAAATCGACCCCATGATTTTAATAGTGCGGGGCAGTCGAATTGTAGATATGCAAATTTGAGTAATAATTTTCTAAAATTGAAACAAAAGCGCTCCCTAACAGCAGTCCCTGCCTTTGTTGGAATCATAATAAAGTAATAACTGTTAATGACACTCGTAGGACTTTAGTGCTATACAAATACTAAAAGGCTTGCGGCGAGCGGACGCCATCGCATGCGCCGGCGGCTCTCCAGAGGGTGGCGAGGTTTGTTAACATCTTACCGCGTTGCTATATTATATTTTACTTCATCTAAAAGTACCGATATCAAAAAATATACAGGGTGATACCAAACGACGGACATTCTCGGTAACACTAAGTTCAACAGTTCAAACTGTACAACTTTTCCCAAAAATAAAATAGATTATGTAGGACTTAATGTATCTACAGCAGAACCAACCGTCATACCGTCAAGTTTTGTTGCATTTCCAGAATCCCGAAAATACATTTATATAATTATACACAATTCTTGCTCGTTTAAAGGTATTAGATAGATTAGATTAGGTATGAGGAAGGACAAAAATATCACTCTAAAGTTATGCAAGACAGGAATAACTATATTATTATGGTGGAAAATCAAAAATATCCAAACAAAACAGACATTTTATAAAATATCCCTTTCCGTTCAGTTCATGGTAATGAAACATTTTGTGATACACGCAAACCAGGATTGTAATGTACGTTCTACGAGGAAATAATGTTCACGTATTTTTATTTAACTCTTCCTGTTGCTGCTTGACAAGAAAATATGGACGTTGAATCAAATTGAGGTATCAAAACGGAAGGTAAACACCAATTGAGGAAATAACCGCATTCAGAAACTTTTTAACGTTCTGGAAAATTTTATTTTTGAACGGAGTTACATGTTAATCTATACTTTCATTATATAAATGCGAAAGTAACTCTGTCAGTCTGTCTGTCTGTTACGCTTTCACGGTCAAACCACTGATTATGACTGAAGATTAGTTATCTCCGTGTTTGGGACAGAAATCAGTAAGATACCGAGAACGGACATAAGCTACTTTTTGCAACCACTTGAGGGTCTGGAGTCTGGAGTACCTGAAGTAGACCACCTACACTAAGCGAAATACAGATATGGCACCAAAGTAAAAGTTATTCAGCTTTACGAGCCGCTTTTGCTGGCAAAAAGACATCGAAGGTTTTGAGTATCTGATGTAGACAACCAGGAGCCCTAAAAAGTTAATAATTATCAACAAGATTACTTAATGATAACTGGCCTAAAACTAAAAGGACCTTGTTCGATGCAGAATGGTACATCCGTAATCTTACTACTATTTAGTCATTTGACAGGACAATTTAATAGTCGCTTCAATCCCAATCATTACTTGCGCCTATGATGAAAGCTTGTCAAAGCACCGTTTACGAAGATGAAAGATGGATCCCGGCCGGGGAACGTTGCGATTTGCGACTCACCGTCGGTATGACTAAGCTTTGCAACAAAAGACACGTTCCGAATCAAAAAATGTTCACAATAACAGTTAAATCGAGGGTGGTTAAATGGCTGCCGTCGAAGGGGCGAGGCGTGATATAATCGAGATGATTATGATAAATGACTACTTGACGAGGATCGGTCGCGCGGGAGCCGGCGGCGGCGCGGCGGCGCGGCCGGGCGGAAGGCAAGAGCCGCGCGCGACGCAGCCCGCCGGAGTGAGCGATCTACGATGATGTTGATTTCCACGATAGTCAAACACAAAACGGAGAATATTCAAAAATATCTCAAAAATCATCCTACACGTTACCATTACGTGTTGACGACCGATGTGGCGCAGTGGTAGAGCGACTGTCTTTGACGCAGAAGGTTCCGGGTTCTATTCTCGGTGGGTCACTCCAGTTGTTGGTTGTTCCCAGTCTGGTTAGTACATTGCGGGCTGAACCACCCGATTGTCCGTAAGTAAGATGGTTCCGTGTTTCGGATGGCACGTTAAGCCGTAGGTCCCGGTTGCTGTCTATGATCGATCACTTAGACGGCGGTCGTTACACAACCATGTCAGAAGCTTGCTACTTGCAGGCGGTTAAAAAATTCTGACACTATGGTTCATCGGGTCGTTGGACGACTCGGTGTCCCACACGAGAAGAGAAGAGAGATTACGCGTGTAGTGTAGTAAGTATAGCTATAAGGTATGACCAAATCAATGCCTATTACATATGTATAATCATAGTATTCTTTGACAATATATTCTTTGACAATATAGGCAGGGTCGCCATGTAGGGTGTAGTGTTGGGGAGACGAATGATACCAACAGATGCGTGAGTAAGACTGAATATATTGTCAAAGAATACTATGATTATACATATGTAATAGGCATTGATTTGGTCATACCTTATACCTATACATACTACACTACACGCGAGACTCTATAAGTAGTTGATGAACAAGGTTGAACTGGAGTCGGCGACTTCTTGCGAAGGGCGGCGAGCGTTTGACTGCGATCCAACGATTAGCATCCGGGCTGGCGAGCGCAATGATTGTATGTATTTACTTGCACTTGCAACCGGGACAAAGGACACGGGACCGTAATTTGTTCTTATTAAAGATAATATCGTTTAGGTACCGTTTACAAACTTGAACAAGCTTTTTTAGATAGGTACAAAACTTACTGACGGAAAAATTTATGTACTTACATAGTAAAGTGAGAGCAATACCGCTTCAATAAATGACAGAAGTTTACTTTCCAATTATTAAATGGATATCTCGAAGTGTTGCTAAGGCCTCTATAACACTTCAGCGATAGAGCAGCGTCGTGTGTTGGCCTACGGCGACAGCGGTTTTCGTATGAGTATTGACGTTTCTAGTATGGATCTGACAGGCGCATATGTTAGCGCAGCGTTATTTATGCGCTGAAGCGTGGGTATCAGCCTGTATATCTAGGCCTACCAGAAGGTATACCTACCAGGAAGTACCGAATGACTGACATTCCCGACAACAAATTGATCAACTTTCCCCATGGGCTAAGTATACCGATAACATTGGACTTTCCTTACAAAAACCATAGCAGAACGAGCAATTTTCCACGAGAGTTTAATTTTATTATAATATTCGTATTGTTTTGACGCAAATGAAGCCTTTACTTAATAGGCGGTATACAAACTCCCTTCTCCTCATATTGATAGAATAGCAAAGCATTTTGAAAACTCGTACTTACTATTTAAATGAAAACTCGTGTTTCACTCCCTCCGATACAATGCCTAGAACATAAGATACGTAGGTTAACTATCTACCTACCTACTATCTGCATCAGAAGTCCACCTGGATGCAGTACACAATATGGGGACGGCGAAACAATGAATACTTTCCGACTTTGGTACTCCTGTAACTTCTATCTTAGATGAATATATTGAAATTATTTGCAATAACGTTATCGAGAAACGTTTTGGTATTTACCGGTGTTATTATTTGAAGTGAAATGAAAACAGTCCCGTTGTAGCGCGAGCACCTGCGCGCGTCACAAACGAAGTTACACCCCGTGAACTCACCAAATAGAATTGTCGAAAGTGATTACGTTTTCCATTTGCTATCGAAATTGGTGGGACGAGCCGATCTGACGGCTGTTCACAGTTAACCATCATGAGATTGTTTTTCGTTATGAGCTTTTCGAAATCATTTGGACAATTTCGGCAGATTGGATACCGAGAGTACCTAGCCTCATCTACTGTATGGTAATTACTGTACATTGCGGCGTTTGTTTATTCAGTTGCACACATTGATAGGGAACATAAATGAAATTTTGGAAGATCACCAAGGATAAGTGCAATATGTAGGTAGTTAGTGTTCATTGGTACTATACTTTTTGGAGTGAACTGAGTACCAAATACGTAAGTGTCGACCCCAGTTCCTAAAGAGTAGGAAAACGATGATTTGATGATCTCAGCAAGCTAGTTCAAGCGTCAGTTGTTGCTCTCATTTTCTTTTGGGCCGGTAGTTCTCATTTTGTACTCTATATTATCTAGTAGTTTCGTGTTGTGTTTTATTTCGCCGGGGGCTGGGGACATTCTCCCCCGGCGAGGTCGTGTCGACAGCGCCGCTCCGTCACTTCCCGCGACATTCGGTCAACAGAACATCGGCCAAGCAAACATTGCTCCCGTCTATACGAAATTTATTGTGCCACCGCAGGGGGCGACGCGATCTCGGCATTTCGACGCTCGAAGAAACGGTTTCATCTTCTAAATAGGTCATTCTTGAGCATGAGTCCGCTTGACTAGACACTGGTCTAAGACACATTTAAAACATTTGTCATTAACGTGAAAGGAGCGGACTCAGTTCCTTCAAAATAATTTAACAGAAATGTTAAGCTCAAAAATTTAAACCCGCACTTCGGAAATGAATTCAATTTAAACGAATAATGAATATAAAGATTAATAGAATTGGTAGAGTTTTCAAAGAGAGAATCGGGAAGGTAGGTACTGATTGTCTAGCTAGGATGCCTATTTCATACCTAGGTACTCATGAGGGTCAACTGACAACGAAGCGTTTCCATAAGACTTCAGACAGCCGGTTTGGAAAAGACTGAATGTAATTAAAATGCTTTCTTCGAATTGGCGACAGACAACTTATGAACTTTTAGGTCGACATAACGTGGCGAGACGTTCATCATGACCCATTTACATGGAGCACACATAATATGAGGAAACTAAGTAGTATTTGAGTTAGTAGAAATAAGTGAATCAGTGCAAGGTCGTGAACGACTGCAGCCGCCCGAGCCCTTCGGCAGAAATTACGACTGATTGGTGCACCAAATCAACCTTACGATGTTAGCCTTTTCTACTGTAATTACTAGACCATTACCAACACTAATCTTTCACCACTGGTAACGCACGCGAAATGGATATCAGACCTTGTTCTTATGCTACATGGCATATTATGCGTTAAACGCCAAACGGAATTTCCCTCTGGCTACTTTGTTCTAAACGAGAAACCGTTCTTATTGCGTTAACTGAAAATCCAAAATCGCCAGTTGCGCGTGAGAGGGTTGAAAATTTGACTCTTTCGTGGGGTGCGAGAGTCGCAAGTTGCATGGCTCGAGGGTGGCAACACAGGGTGTTGCCAGAGGCTCGAAGGAGTTAATGCGTGACGCACAAAAGGCCAAATCACGGCCCTCCCGACGTGCGACCGCGTCAAAGAGCAAATTTGTATTCCAATTATGACGCTCGCTATAGACACCAGTCGATCAATAATAATACGCTTATAATCAAGACGACCCCTCCTTTTTTAACAGTTTTCTTTAAAATATTAGGTTTTCTCAATATTGGAATAATGCGTAATGAAACTGACTGAATAGGTATTTGTTTCGTAATAAAATACTTTGTTAACGTACAGACAGTAGGTTGGGTATACTTTATTGTTTGCTTTGGGTAAGACTAGGTTTCGAGGATAAAAGAGGGACCACGTACGACGAGTACGTTTATATTGGACTCTATGAGTCACCAAAATAGAAATTTGATATGAATTAATAATGGAAAATGAATTTTTATTAATTGTTAATATGTAATACTTGTATTTTCCTGTGAATGATATATTTGAGAAAACCCATTTTTACTAGGGGTAAGATTAAAAACCAGCAGTGAGCTGTGCGTAGGCCCATTTTTGCATAAATTGTTGTAATTATTTATATCAATGTAAATGTATTTGAATTTGACCATGGCGCCAAGAGCTATGACCAATCTTTTGCTTTTTATATATTAAGATAACTTTGCAGGAAAACAAAATACCCATTTCAGAGTAATTTTGTTCAGACTATCTTTGTCCATAATATACTTAAATCTCAGTGCCATGCAACACAAAGGACCGTTCCTTGTAAGGCCATAAAATAATAATAAACGGATAATTAATCGATTTTAGTGCATTACGAGGCATCCCCCTTTTCGTAGTTATGCGGATCGCACACTTGACGGACGGTGGTGCAAAAGTGATAGATATACTGCGTCTACCATAATAATTCGTAGTGTGTCCACATCATTTCCACGTCAATTCCGCAGCGGAGAAAAGAATTAAACACAGCCCAGTGTTCGACACTGTCGAGAGCCCTTCCGTAGGCTACATCTACATCCATAAAAATTCACTGCCGGACGTGGGCCTTGGCAAAATTCTTGCAAACCTGGGTGAGAACGCTTCTAGGGCGATGCTTATGTAGTTTACACTGATCTCCATTTTTACGCACAGTCGATACGATTGCATTCTTCCATGCTTTTAGACTGGTATCATTTATTGTTGAAGAGCTCCATCAGAACCTCAGCAACTGGGTCTCCTTTTGCTTGTAGCATCTCCACTCAGATACCATCTTCACCAGACGTCTTTTTCATTTTCATCTGCCTCTATCTCGCTTTTTATTGTTGGAAAGAAGTCTTATTTCGAGCACTGACATGAAGGGGAGAAGTATATATAGTATAAGACCGTAAAAATTGTCGTGAGAAAGTTTCTGCATCGTCCCTGCGTCTTGATCTTGACCGTGCATGTGAGAGACGCATGCGTTACGAATGTGTTAAAAATACGCAGCATCGTGCGTTAGACGTGGGAGCCATCGTGCGGCTGCCCCCTGCTCGTCTACTGCTGCTGGTTGATTGCGATGCGGACCCCACACTACGAGGATCCAATAAAAATAGCCCCGCAGATATATTTTGACATTTCTATTTGTTAAGACATATGATTATTGCCCAGTAATTGTTTTCTGCGGCCAATGTTTCGCCGATTGGAAAACGAATTGTCTTCTCGTTTGTTCTTCGATTCGTGCATCGAAAATATTAAAAACTAATAAATGCTTACCGCAAAATTATTGTGTTACAAAATTTTTGTCAAGTCAAGAAGTGGTAATAATAATAAAGTGGGATAATGTTAGGTCGTTGGGCGATTCGGTAACCCCAACGAAAAATAATGGTAGTGCAAATTAATTGTAAAAGTTGTCTTACATTTTCGTAACATTATTGTTTTATTGTTTTCCATTTATATTTGTTGCCAGTGGAACAAGGAGCGGGGATCCTGACGGGATGTGGCGGCTGGCGGCTGGCGGCGGAAGCCAGGATCTCTCGGAAGTCCCTCATAGCCAACAATTTCCTTCGCCCAAACTACTTACTAGGTGGTATACATAAAATATTGCTAAAGCGACAAAGAAATTAAACATTTTCCTTCAGTTCAGTTAGTAATAATCTTAGACGAATGATAAGGTCACGTAAGCTAAAAATATTAGTTTTCTCAGCACTTTTTCTTACAATGGACGGCCGTGTTAGAAATTAATACATGCCGTCTTGTATGAGTCGCACATACGCCCCGGAGCATATTGCGGTTCGCGACTGCTGTCATACAAAACATGACTTGTGATAGCTGCAATACGAACTTAAAACTTTCGGGAAAAATCCCTACGGGAACAGGTACACCGGAAAAGCATGCGGTGCGCGTGTTACAATCACAACTGTTTAGGAAGTATTATCCAACGACTTTTAGGATTTACATTTGTCAAAATCGCTTTTGAAATCGATCTAGATTTGAGTTCGATTTATAACTACGGACTCTAGAATTACCTCAGTAGGTGCACATACTGAGCGCTGAGCGTTGTATTGACAGAGTAACCGCACGCACTGAAAAAACCATTTGACATGGCTTAGCTTTAGCCGGGATATTCTACCCTTGTTTGCCCAGGGTCGTGCTTTTTTGGGTGGGCCGATCAAACGCTCGGCAAACACTGCCTACAAAAATATTGTTTCTATCACGAATTAATGGCCACGTCACTTTAATTTGTACAGAATGAGAACACCCTGATTTTATTTGGGTGGAATTCGTTTCTGATGGCTCTGTTTGTGTAACGAGGAAGAAGAAATGCGCTTACTAACATTTTATAAAAAAAAGTGGCTAGGTCCAGACAGATTTATAGAGTTTATTATATATGCTAGCGCCCTACCCAGCGATTGCACTCGCTGCAAATTGTTTTCCCATGGGAATACTTTCGTTAAATACGTTGTTTTCAAGGCATGTATTATACATATTAACCTTCTCCTTGAATCACTCTATCTTTCAAAAAAACTGCATCAAAATCTGTCGTGTACTTTTAACGGTCTAAGCATACATACTCAAAAAATTCAGTCAGGCGCAGGAAGCCCATGATGATGATGATGATCTCTCCGACCGATTTCGGCCATGGCGACCACTTCGACTCATAAACAGATCGGTTCTGATGCGCCCGGAGATGGCTATTGTAATCAATTTTAGCAGTAAACTCCCGTGCACTGTGTGGACACGTGAGCCTGCCATTTACATAATATTATAGTTAATGGCGACGGGTGGAGTGGACAGGCCTTTAAACTCATCGCGCTTAGCGTCGAGGTCTGCTTTATACTGTTCCTCAAATGCGCCTCTTAACCATGCCGCGCCCGTCGGAGTGGGCACAATGTTGCATCATTTCATGTGTCGTTTCTGAACATATCGCCCTAATTAACATAAAAGAGTAAAAATAGACTAGATATTGGTAAATCTGCACACCCTAAAACGACTTAAAGGGCGTCGTGTGGGTACATGATGAGTCAGTCTTTCAGCTTAGGCTGGTTTCAGAGCGACGCGTCTCGGCAGCGCTGCCCAGCCGCGCGCGCCTCGCATTACACTAGATTGTATGTAGCGTTTCATAGTGACGCGTCTTGGGCCGCGTCTCGGCCGCGCCGCGGTCGGATCTCCTTCGATTGCCAGTAGCGTCGACTTGCAATCTTTTTAGACGTCGTTGTTGCACTCTTTTCCATGTAACGTATATAGCTAATATAGTGATTACGTTTGCTGGCATAATGATTCTCCGCACTCGACCGTACACCACAACGAAGCGCGCGCGTCTGAATGTCGTTTCACAGCGAACGCGCTCGCTGCCCAGACGCGCGCCCGAGCAGCGCTGCTGAGACGCGCCGCTCTGAAACCAGCCTTAGACCCGAAGCAAAATATTGTTGTCGGCAACTACAATACAAGATGAGATTTTTCGATGTGCCTATCTTAGCAAGGCTGTGAAGGAAAACGTAAATTGACTAATATATGGTACATGGAATTTTAAGGCCAACGAAGTAGGGTTTGCATGCTGCGTGGTCGTTTGAGGACTGGGGACACGCACACCAATATCTGGGCCCATGTTCCGAGGCGCCTGCCACTTGAATTACAACACGCTTTATCTACGACCCGAACACGTAAGCAAATATTTCAGCGGGTTTATTATGAAAACGGGCTTTAGTGACACTTGCACAAACGGTTTTTGAATATCGGAGCAAGTTTCAAGTACTTTCTCTCAGATACTACGCTCCGATAGTGCAGTGCAGATCAAAACACATTTTTTTAAACAAGTACAGGCTACAATGAAGCAGCCACCTACTGAAATGGTTAAGAGTTTTACAAGAATTTCAAGCTATTAATACGTTGTAGGTAATTATTTTTTTATGTTACACCTTCATCCCTACGTCTGACGTTTCAGCTATTGTCGTGTATCAGTTTTGTGACAGATTGTCCTAAAACTGCAGTATACAAGAAACTCTCGGGTCTGTTACTGTCCTCTTATGACACACGAGGAGATAAACAGGGTGATACTATAAGTCGGCAGCACACGGCAAGTTCGTTAATTGTGAGGCATCAAGAGGCATCTCAGGCTCTCCGCTCTCTAATGAAGAGTACGTTAGGCGCACACGTACTAAACGCCCATCAGACTAACCAGACCCCACTTTGCGTGGCACGTGATGCCTTTACCTAATGCCATGTGTGAACTGAACACGTATAAGATGCCATAGGTACTTACACGTAGCCAAATTGCAAGAACCAGAGAGCTGATATTCAAAGATATTCTCTCTCATACTAACTTGCTGTGAAAAACTTATAGTTAGCATTGTAATCGGTGTCAATAATATATTTTTACTACGAAGCCCTGTCAATTCTTTGTCACACGCTCTTGACCGTTTTTAAAATAATTTGCCGTTTTTCCTCAGAGAAAAATGTTTAGTGGGTAAATTAAAAAAAATCTTCTGTTGCGGATCACACATTTTAGGTATATATGGTAGTTCTTTGGGAGACAATGATTTTTCCCAGTTTTTACATGAAAAATTGTTTACCAATATTTTACATAATATTGTGTATTCCGTGTATGAGGAGAGTGAAATTGTATTTCCAGCTCATAGCATATATACACTTCTCTCACTCATCGCCAGATTTCGGATGCGGTTGCGGAGGTATGTGGTTTCCGGTGTCTCCATCTCATGCACTACAGTCCACATTCATCCCTTCCTGCATATCCTTGACATACGCCGCATCTAACGCATCTTCATAAGAACCGCAACAAAGCCGTCGCTCGGGCTGGGCTGTAGGCCCGCACTGAGATACGTTAGTGTGTGGTTTTATTTAACTTCTAACAACAAAGTTGCAAATGCAACATTGAGCCCACTCAATGGGAGGGCAGAGGGAATGGCGCGGGGTAGTTAAGAGACAAGTCCGCAAGTTTGAGGAACAGCGTAAAGCAGACCTCGGCGCTAAGCGCGATGAGTTGAAGCCTCGTCCAGCCGTCGCCATTAACTATAGTTATGTAAATGGCAAACTCACGTGTCCACACTGCGTACGGGAGTTTACTGCAAAGATTGGCTACAATAGCCATCTCCGGGCGCGTCAGCGCCAACCTGATTAGAAGTCGAAATGGTCGCCATGGCCGACATCGGTCGGAGAGATCATCATCATTTAACTACCAAAGTTTAGAACTAGCCAGATCACCGCACACCGGAACGGGGTCCGATACAATATGAGGCTATATGAAGGGACGCTGTTCATTCTGTAGTTTTGTGTAAGCGACCGGTGCGGTATATCAGACGTCTCGATTTCATTAGAAAATATTGTGTGCGCCGCAGCTGTTTGCGCTCGTGACCGCCGCGTGCCGCCGCGCGGGCGACGCGCGGGTGACGTGCGGCGGACATGCGGAGACGCCACGGATCAACTTACACATATCACTGATTTGCTGTTTTTAGCCAACTTCAAAAAAAGAGGGATGTCTTGTAGAGGAGTTCATGTTCACTGATTTTTGGAAAAAAGAACTGAATTATATTCCTTTAGTTATTCTCAGGTGCTTAATTTATGTTGGGATTCTAGAGAAATCTAAGAAACTTTTTTAAATCCATAAGCTTCGATAACAAACTAATAAGGTTATTAACTTCTATACGTGCGTAAGCATATGAATATGCGAATAACATATGTATGTACAGCTAGACTACCAGAATTTCTTACATTAAGTAAATATTTTTGACTTTTGGACGTTGGCTTCTTATTTCACTGTTATTCTATATTGAGGTAACAGTTTAAATGTGCACTATGGGTTTGAGATGGTATTTTCACTGTATCACTAATCAGTGAATTCATAAGAAACAGTTTGTATGTTCAGTAATTCAGTGAAAATACTATCCGAAACCAGTACTTAAATTGCACATTTTATAAATCGGTTCTCTAATACCGGGTGAAAATATCCAAACAATACATTTGGGCTGGTCTCATTGAGTGCGGACGCGGCGAGCGGCCGCGGCGCCCGAAAAGAATATGTTTGGACACAATGGGCCGAGACACAAATAAGCTTTTATGTGCGCTGGGTAACTGACCGTGGCCAACAAACAGAGGTACGATGTTTGCGAGGGACCCGCTCCCGAACCTCACAAGAAAATTTATAGTTCGTTAGATATTTCACTCGGCTCCTTCTCGAGTCCTCTATTTTTGTTATATTGAGTTATTTCTGCTCCTGTTGGAGATTTATTTGAGGCAATATATTACAAAGTACATTCTGCGATTTTAACATTGCGTTGGAAACCTTTCAGCTTGTCACTGTTGCGTGTTTTGCTCTAGAAATATTAAAGAACCTGGTTGTGCAGTATGGCCTCTTTCACACTTACGCAGCGCAAAAATAACGGTGCGCTGACGGATCCGTCTGTCAAATACATACTATAAAAGTCACTGCCTATACAAAAACCGCTCTCAACGGATATCCAAACGCACAATCGCTGCGTTGCTTGACGTTGCGTTGTTGCTGCGTCATGCCAAACGAAGTCATTTTGCCTGACATTTTGATCGTGCGTCGTGCGCTGTCACTGCGTTGGTTCAGCGTTATTTTAGCATCCGTTTGACGGACGTCAGAAATGCACTGCGTTCCGCAGATGGTAAGAATCGAGCTTACCTGGTTGCCGGAGGTGCGTGTGCGCATCCAGGGTCGATTTCGACATAGCAGATAACGAATTGGTGCCATAGCCTGCAACAATAGAAAGATACAAATTAATGATTCCATTTTAATATACTACTTATAAGTGACGGTGTACTGAATTTATTTGTAGATGTGATCGCATAACATAAAACTGAACTAAGTATTCCTAAACAAACGTCTCCCTAATTTATTCCAATGGTGGATAACGAGTTTTTTTTACCTCCCACATAAAATTCATGATTAGCTGACTTTTGGAAGTCCCATAGAAAGGCACGGAACATGCCACCGCAGTAAAAATTGATACGAGACTTTTAAGATTTAAATAGTTTATTTCCAAGTAGATTCACAATTAATGCTTATAGTAAGTCAGTAAGTTACAAACGTAACAATACAATACTGTCACTGAATAAATGAATTAGACATTGTAAAAAAGAGGAAATTCACACAAACAACAACAATAACAATTTATAACAATTTTAATTTTAAACCACAATTTTATGTTAATTGCAGCTATCATATTAGTTTGCTGTTACAATACGCATTATCGTGCGGTGCATTCCGGTATGTGTACGATCCCCGTACACTTGTAGTGCATTGTCATAAAAAAATAACCGTATAACAATACAAATAAGAGTCGAAAAGTTTATTTATCATGAAAATGAGCGAGCAAATTGCAAATTATCTTCGATCTTTTGATACCCGTCGAAACAATTTCATTGATTACGGTCACGGGACCGATTGTTTCCATTTATTTTTCCCTCAGTCTTCATTTTTATTCTGTTAATAACGACATTTATGTTTACTGGCATCATTTGTCTCACTGAAAGACTCAGACTGATTGAATTGTGAAGAAAACGGCCTATTTTCAGATTATTATTAATTGAACCGTTCAATGGAATGGAATTACTAAAGAAAAACGTTGTTTAATATTACGTATTGCATATATTTTTTTGATTTAGCAACGTGCCTGAGGTGATTCGATGGCAACCAGGTCACATGAATGCCAACCGAACCATCTTGGAATAAGAATGGTTTTGGAATAGTTTCGCGAGGTGTCTGGTGTCTCTTTGATGCTCGCAATCACGTTTCACGCGTTGTTAGATGTGGAGCAACACTGGAATCTCCTTTTGAATTCGGTGTATTTTTGATTCCATGTCTTACGCTGCTTGATTTTTAGGGGACATGAATGAATAGTGTGATAGTGACATCCTTTTTGACATTTCGTATGAACATTGAACGGGAAACAATGCGTAAATCCTCCATATCAGGTCGAGCCCGCCGAGGAAGCAGATACATAGCTATCAATCTATTGATATTTCAGTTCGTCAGAAAGAAAGAAAAAGCTTCGTTGTATTTTTTTACAACAGTAATCTGAAAATATTGACATATGACTTATAACTTGTAGAAATTTTCATCAAATGGGTTTTAAATTATTAAATATGTAGAAAAATAATAGCGCTTGTGTAACGCGAGGTCGCGTTATGTAAAGGCCAAACTTCCAAGTGTTTTTTTTAAACACAGACGAGGATTATTAACAAGTCTAAAACATGTTTCCTTTCAGGTTATTAACAAAATAGGCGTAGAATAAAATGATATCACATTTTCGACCCTACAAATACTAATTGAAAGGGGATGCGTTTTTAATAAACTATCGAGCCGCTAAGTTTTGAATTAAATTGAGGGCGTCACGACACGACCGCAGATTTGATATCTCATTTCATTACTCAGGATCAAAGGATCTGGTGTCAAAACTATTTGTGGAAGGCGTTGTACATGCGCTGGTCGGGGACATCGGCCCTGCGAGGGTGGATGAGGTGGAGAGTTCATAGCAGGGAGCGAAGTGCCGCGCGCTGACAACTCAACCGAGACGATTAGCATTGCTGATGCTTATTTCAAGCGGGCTGATCGAGGGGTAGCTGGTGATCATTTTCACGAATCTACTTCTATAATTGCATGAAAGATTTGATATTTATGAGTTAGCCATTTCAAGTAAACCAGCTACGCAAAGGTAGGTATGGCTACATCGGAACGTAGGTAAACGTATCGTATAGAGCATAACCTTATTATAACTTATTGATTAACCATACTCTTTAAAATTAAGGTTTAGAAAAATCACGGCAAATAAACAGACAGCTATATGACAACGCCACTTCAAATAATAACTATTAGCAATTAGAAAAGTCATATAACTTGCTTGGTATGTCGTTTGCCAGGTAAAAATATAGTTTTTAAAACACGAAAGGCAGGTAGGTGAGTAGGTATAGGTGCTAACAGATTAAGTATAAAAACTCTGGCATAACAAATATAAAATATCAGCTACAACACCAGGACCTTTTTATTTTAAATTACAAATCTGAACTGCGCGAAGGAACGTCTCGTGTTCGCTTCACAGGACGCAAAACAATAGGGTGCTTACGGTTTCCCTCCTCGCCTGAAGCGGTTTTCCTCTGTCTGCTGTCTCTTTCACTCCTTTTGTAATGCACACGAGGGCGAGAAGAAAGGAAAATGGCAGCCAAAAGCCACTTTCAGCTAATTTTCGCAGCCGCCGCTGCTATTCGCGTCGTCTCATTTTAGGTAGCTTTGCCCTCGATTATAAATCTCGGTTTATTTTTATTCAACGGGATTTGAGTTTGTTTTTGAAAATAAACCCAAATACCTAGATAGTATCAATAGGAGTAAGTTTTTGTTTTTTTAATGTCTGGCACCGCTTTCCTCGCTTTAAACCCATGATTTGAAATGACGAGTAAGTAGTGAAATATAATAGTTCAGTAAGAAAGTAACCCAAAATTCGTGGACACAAAGTGCAATTTAGATTTAGCATTTAATAATCCACCGCAACCACCAGGGGAACAGTTCACAAATCTCCATTAATTATCAATTATTCTCGTTTTGTTTGTTTGACTCGGTTATAGTTAATTTGGAATAGGGCCCAGGGGACTGAGGGCCCCGGCCGTGCGGCACAGGGCCTGGGCTCGCTGGTAATGGGGTCACGACCTGCTGCGAACTGTTAATACATTTCAATAACAGTTCATGGATCGTACGTAATTAACGATACTATCTTACCGGATTTAGAGTTATAAATTAAAATTAATTACATAATGCCAGAAACTAAAAAATTAGGTCCGCTCAGAGACGTACTTGGTAAACAAGTAGGTAATTCTTCTAGTTACGTTTTACCTCAAACGCCCCAGCATCTTCTCGTAGATCTAATGTCACCTGTATGGTTATGATATGAATTATGATGTTCACCGATTTTGCCTACGCTTTACGACAAAATTATTAATTACATACAAAGAAGTATATAATTTTCATGATTACAATATTAGAGCATCTATAAAATAATAAGCGTCTGTGATTCAGATAGTTTGACCATCGACCCCAGCGCCGGCAGTAATCGGTCCCCAGGGGTGGCGGCGGTACCCAGGGGTGCACGAGAATCGTTTGTAACCATTGTGCAGGGGCATTAAGTCGTCATGCTCTGTCGCGATGAGAGCTCCGCCGATTTATAATAATGTATTTTGAAACTGAGAAATAACTTATGTTTAAAATGGCCAATGTTGAGATGATGATGAGTTTAATACTTTGAAATAAATAATTTGATTGATTTGATTGAGGTAGGTTTATACGAGGTGTCCGATCGGATAAGTGTTTTTAGACATAATATCATTGATCGTTTGTTGAAACTCAAAAAAGTAAATAAGTAGGTAGGTACATAAAAATCGCGATTTTAAACCGATTAGGTAGTTACTTTATCTTCAGATTATAAGAGTACCTTGAACAAAAAAACTAAAGGGTATTCCAACTATTCCACACATCGCATTCCATCGTGTGTGTGGATGATCACGCCGTGGTTAAATTAATGAATAATTATAAATAAATATTATGTCAAATTATTTTGACGTCTGATCAACGCTCTTCTATTTCATTTGGACCTAGCGAGACCTATCAATAATCTAGTATGTTTTTAATTTAAAACTACCGTTGCGTTTATGACTTGAGCAATAATGCGGAGCTATAAATTTGGCAAATAAAGTCAAGAGCGTGAATCAGTGTAACAATAGGACGCGGCAGTGAAGCGTGCGAAGCGATAATGGCGGTACCCTCCCCGCGATAATCATCAAAATATTGCATCACTTACCGAAATATTGTAAGTGTCAATCAAAGAATTAAGTCTGCATTGTGTCGCGCGCGGCGGCACGTGGCCGGCGTGCGTCTGCGCCGCGCGCGCGCAACGCGACCGTGCAGGCCATTTTAGGGGCGCGGGCGCGCTGTTTTGATTTCAATGCGCAATAAAAGTACTGTTTTATTTTTGACGTTTTACTGCTTTTTTCAAAAAGTTATAATTAGGTATACAGTTATAACAGGGTTGGGGACTGACAGGTCAAATGAGCTGCTTTTTAAAACGAACTAAAACAGTATTTTATCATTAACTGCAATTTTGGATGGCGTCAAAACACTTACTTTTACTTTTTTTTTTTGGTTCAAACTTTCAATACTTAGTAAAATTATGAACGAAGTAGTATTTTCGGACGACGGTTTTAAGCGTACAACTTTTGTATTTTTTTAATGAACCAGTCCACAACCGAATGAGGTCGTTGGTCGATTTGGTGTGCCACACGAAAATAGAGAATTAGTTATAATTTTTAACTGGAAAGGAGAGACCACGTAACATAGGCCAATCAGTAAATAATATTATCTCTACGTCCGATCCCAATCCGATCCGAACCCGTGAAAATATGGTCCGTATCCGTAGTAGCCGTAGAACTACTCCTATTACTATGGTTATTTACTCGACCGATTATTGTATGTAACCTGTATTTCACGGGTTCGGATCGGAGTCGGATCGGACGTAGTGCGAAACCGCTCTTAAGCTGTATGTTTAAAGTACGAAACAGTCGACTTTCTGCTTGATGTAGTCAACTTAAATAAATCCCTTATGGTGACTTATTCATCACTTATATTGTACTAGCGGCCTGCCCCAGCGGTTGCGCCCGCTGCAACTCATTTTACAGTGGGAATAAGGAATTTTCCCGGCAAGTATTATACATAAAAACCTTCCTCTTGAATCACTATATCTATTTAAAAAACCTGCATCAAAATCAGTGTAGTTTTAAAGATTTAAGCAAACATACATACAGACAGACGCGAAAAGCGACTTTGCTTTATACTATGTAGTGAAGTAAATGAATGCGACAGCTCACCTTGTGAACCTTGTGACGATGCATGTGTAGACCAAGTACTTTTGTATGATGCATCTGTAAATAAAAACATCTTTCAATACAGCACTTTCTATGTAGGAGTAGTATAAAAGTGAATATAGATGGCGCGGTTCACTCCGATCAAAGAGATATCATTATAGTAATACCAAGTATCCCGTTGCGCGCCATCTGTATTTTCTTTTTATCACTTTCTTTTTTCATTCTAGTACTTGACGTAGGTATACTTCAGAACAAATATATAAGTGATCTGTGGCCTTAGAAAGTCCCTAATTTTGATATCAAAATCAAATCAAAATCAAAATCAAAAATCTTTTATTTTCTTCCAAAGTAACTTATTCTAAACAAGTTGCTAGGGCCTCCTTTTAAGCAAAAGATATTGCCTGTAGCAGGAGAACCCTGCTCTTCTATAACAGTATTTTAAAAAACTTTGAAGGTAGGGTAACCAAAATATCTAAAATTAAGTAACTTATTCTAATTAAATACTATTTTTGTGTTTGGGTAGTTTGAATGTTTGCTGAGTGTGTATGTGTCTTAGTGTAAGTGTGCATTTATACATATAATAAAATTTAGAAGTAGTATGTTATATATAAAATGTGATATATATGATATATAATAATATGTAAATATAAGTATCAATGTATGTGTTTATGTAATTTTTTGTAATAGTTTCTCACATGTATCATAATCTATTTCTTTTAGCCAATTCACTAGAGTAGTTTTACATTCGTGGTAGTTGCTTGTATATATTTTCAGATTTTTGTTTATTTTATTATATAAGTATGCTGATCGATGCTTGTACTGGTTACTCGCAAAGACCGTTCTAGCTCTGCGAGTACTCACCACAACATCTTGTCTTCTTTTTTCTGTGATTGCGGGGTCATAAGTTAATTTCCTGTGAATTTTTAGTATAATACTAGCTGGTACCCGCGACTTCGTTTCGCTGACTTAGTATTTTAGATGATAAAATAACCTTGTTTTCTTCACTAACGTCCTAAATTATACATGCTAATCTGGGCCCCTATTAGTGCTCCTTGTGGACTACGTCAGGAACACCAAACCTTCGAAGTCTATATGCCAGCAGAAACTACCCATCAAGCAGAACAACTTTTGCTTTCGTGCCATATCTTTATCTCGTATAGTTTAGTTGGGCTCCTGGTTGTGCACCTGGTGGTCTACATCAGGTACTGCAAACTTTCAAAGTCTATATGTCACCAGAAGCTACCCATCAAGTTAAACATTTTTTGCTTGGTGCCATGTCTGTATCTCCTATAGTTTAGGCGGGCTCCTGGTGGTGTACCTGGTGGTCTACTGAAGGTACTTCAGACCCTCGAGTGGTGAAAAAAAGTAGCCTATGTCCGTTCTCGGTATCTTACTAATCTCTGTGTGAAATTTCATGATGATCGGTTTAGTGGTTTGGCCGTGAAAGCGTAGCAGACAGACAGAGTTACTTTCGAATTTATAATATTAGTATGGATTTAGGATGTATAGTTTGCGCACAGTCATTAGGTTGCATGTTTTATAAAGTATTTCAGTGGGGCACCTTCTTTTTTTAAAATATATGACCTTCAATAAGGCCCTTTGTCCTCTACCACTTCTAAGAAGTGCGTTTTAGAGGCCCCACCCCATACAGAGATGCAATAAGTCATCACAGATTGAACTAGTGCAATGTAAATTTCATTTAGTATGTTCCTTGGATAGTTCCTAGAATTGGGCATGGATTTTGGTATGACATGCCTCAATGTCTTGAACATCCATATGAATTTTCTTATTTTTTCATTCAGCAGCTCAATCTGTGGTAACCAAGATAGCCTCTGATCCAGTAGAACGCCGAGATATTTTGTATGGGTTACTTTATTTATTTTTGGACAATTGCAATTGTTATTATTTGCTACTTTACAATTATGTATTTTTATATTATAGTCATTTCCAGGTTGGAAATTCTTGTATATTCCAAAGCAAATATAATTAGTCTTCGTAGTATTTAGAATTAAGAGGACATTATAACGTAGGTTGTTCTTATTAAAACCATTTAATTAAGGGATCAACTTATACTGTTTTATTTTATGTATTTTATGAAAAACCACTATACGTTGGTGCCTTGAATGGTTAGGTTCAGTAACATATAAGTCTAACTAATAAGTCGCATGTTCTCCCTTCTGCGCTGCTGTAGAAAAGGATCATGCCCAGTCTTATTTGGATGCTCGTCTTGTTTTTTATCGGTCTTACGTCAAACTTGAAAGCCTCGCATAAATCCAAAGTTTTTTTTAATTAAAATTAGGGACACATACAGTCATGCATACAAGGGAAAAATACAAACATATTTTGATGGAAAGACCTGGAGGTCCATAAAAGAATATAACAATTTTCTAATTATGGAAGCAAAATGGTTATGTCTTATTTAAATGTTTATAGGTACTTAACAAAGAATTTATATAATTTAAAAGGGATAAATAATTTATATTATTATACAGTTTAATTGACATTTAAAAACTAAAGATATTTTAATCGGAATATAAGTTTTGGAGTTATGGAATGTTGAAGTTGGGCATCCAAAGAGATAAAAGTGTTTGACTCTCTTTCGTGACGGCGTAACGTCACATGGAACACAAAGAAATGTAAACATGTTTTTTTAATAATAATAATTGTATTATGGTCAGGGATGTTATGGATCTACGTAATTGTACCGAAATAAAAATATATAAGTAATCGTAACCGACATAAGAGTTTCAGATAATTTTGGATAGAGGCGGAGTATTGATTGGCCGAGTACACGAGCAATGAACATGATTATTTGTTTTCTTCTGTTGTTTCATCATCATAACTTGTCAATATAAGAATACATACCCACATTACTCAGATAGTTCAATAATCCGAGTGCGAGAGTTTGAATTATTCAATTGTGACCAAAATGCGTCCTAAATCCAGTGTAGTATAGTAATTATTTGACCAAATAAACGAAGATTAAGTGAAATGTAAATCGGGGGTAAAAAATTGTCACGAAGAGGTAGTAGCACTACATCTCTTAAAACGAATCATAAATCTAAACATAGAAGCAGGTAAGTATGAAAAATTTTGTATATCTGAATCCGGAATAATATTTTTTGAATATTCTTATCCGAATTTATTCGGAACATCCCTGATTGTTGTGCACGTTTATCCGATATCCTCCATGAGACCTAAGGTCTGCGGGAAGAAATTTCTTTATGATAAAGCAGTGCCTGTTGCACCATTGTTTCTTGTGTCATGTATTTTCGTAATAATTTGATTACAACAAATTGTTAAATAAATAAAAATGAATTCTAGATTTTGTAAGCGCTTAGAAATATTTTGTTCCCGGCTTTATTGTGTTCGTTCATTTATCATTATTAGCTATCTATCAAAAACAGTAATTTTTAATTACATTTCAGCTTACAGCCAATTGATTAAGTAAGTTAAATTAACTGAATAATTAATCAATTTACCTTGCTTTAAAGCTCTAGCTATACATCCGAGTCATGAGCGCTTAAAATCTTATTTTTGAGGATTGGCAGGTGGCCTCATAGTAAAAGTTGTTCAGAATCTTAAGTAGACTACAAAGTTTGTGTAGGTACTGACAAAAAAATAACCCTGTATAGGTGATATTTATTTAAAAAGAACAATCGGTATATTATTTATTTGCGGTCAAAGAAATCTGAGTCCAGGGTTCATCGAGTGGTTTGAGAACTCGTTTTCCCGCATAAAAATAAGTAATTTAAATAACTAAGTATTAGTGTGGATTACCTTTTAAAAAAGGAAATAGATTAGCCTCATAATGGTTTTGTATAGTTTACCTATTAGTAATTCTGTTTATTTAATAATAAAGAATTTGATTTGATTCGAATGAATTGTTTTTTGTTCTACACAGTGGCCCACAAATATGCCTAATATTTAACAGTATGAATTTGTCAACGAAACATGCGTGCGTATTTTTTTACAATTGTGAAAAATGAAGTTGTTTGTATAATTGCGTTTCATTCGCTATTGAAGTTTTGCCTTGCATAGCAATTGTAAGGTAGAAGGGTGTTTGTGGGCATGTAACTTCCCCTCAGCCTTTTAGTTCGTCCACATATTATAGCACCTCTGCGCTCAACGACTCTCGAGTGAAGGCTCACAATGAGAGCATCCCCACACTCAACGGCCGCATTCGAGGGAAGATACAAGCCACTAATTCGCAGAATCGTGATGCCTCTACGAACCCCACCTGGCTCTATTTAACACTTACACCTAGCCTATTTACCATGCAGGGTAGGCAGAGCGTTTGCAAAAACGGTCGTTGGAGAATGAGAAAGCATTTATTAAAAGAAAACTATTACACAAAAACAGGCACAGATCTGCTAAACTTCAGAGCAGTTTGTTGCCGGGAATAAAAATAGCGTTACGTGCGACAAATGTTTCAGAGCCGTTTCATTAAAATTCCAGGGCCCCAAGGCTGCTATTTTTTGTCATTGTAACGCCATCGAAACTCAACTGTCATTCAATTGCCATTGTGATTTTTATATACTTTAGAATGTTAGTAGACTACGAAATAATCGAAATCGTCCAAATGAGATCCAATCGACATCCAACTGAAACGATTTTCATTTAGCAGACGCACCTACTCTACTGACTGTAGAAACTCCCGCGCTTTGTACTTCATACGCGACATAACGTTAAATTACTGAAAATATCTGTTAGGTATTTATATAAAATATCATGAAAACTCAATCGTCGAGCTATAGGTAGGAAAAAACATCAGGACCAATGTGGCTTGGCTGAAAACAAATTGTGAGGTTAGCTATCTAAACAGTTTCAACCTAAAGACGACTTTTTTACTAGCACTTGCTACATTGAAATCCTATGAATGTATTGTTTTGTATTATAAGTTGACATATATTTTATTTCATATTTTTTGACTAACATATTATTCCTTTGAAATTTTTATTTAATGTAAATATGCTTACTTGTAATGATGAATTTGATAATGTGTAATAAATAAATCAAAATCTATGTCATTCAAAAATGCCATCGGTGGCACCTCTCGGCCGCGACTGACATAATAATTATGCGAGTTACCTATTCCCCTGTCATATTTATTACGCATTCGACTGAATATTTGAATTACATATTTTTATGCGGGAATGCGAGTTGTCAAACGACTTGATGAGCCCTGGACTCAAATTTCTTTGCCCGCAAGCAAATAATAAACCAATTGTGATTCTGAACAACTTCTACTATGGGACCACCTGCCAAGTATAAAAAAAATGGGTGTTTCATACATTTTTGCCGAGGTATTAGGTATAAACTTTCTTTCCTATGGAACATCCTAATTTTTTTTGTGATTTCGCAGGTGGCCTCGCAGTAAACGTGGTTCAGAATCATGAGTAGAAACACCCTACAAAGTTTGTGTAGGTACCTACAGACTAAAAAATAACCCAGTATGTAGGTAAGCTAGTTAACTAATAATATGTAACAGTAAGAAGGCACCGTTTTACCTTATAGTACGTTTGTAACTATAACGTTTGTAATTGTAAAGTTTGTTCTAACAACAATTCAATGTTAAATAATAAATACCTACTGTGTCAGTTCAATATTTTATGTATAATTGTGTTTTAATGACCTTCTAATATGTGTTAGACGTATCGATTACGCGGCCGTCATACCTCTGCCTACCCAGCAAGGGATTAGTGTATTATTGTTGCTTATTTTAGTACCTAGTGTCATTTATTGTTATTATGACTACCAGTACCGATCAAAGTTATTTAAAGTAAAAAAAGCGTCTAAATAAAACACCTCCAAATACCACCCTTAATCACAATATGGATTCACAACACATCACTAGGCACAGCACAACACGTCACTAATAATAAAAAGGTATATTCACCCGCAAACAGCATAGAGAAGTTGGTAAATGTGCCTGACCGACTGAGGTAGTCGGCAGAGCTTTTGATATCAAGCATGGCTACGGGTGCAGCAACCACATGACGACGGTACGCGCGGCGCCGTGTCGGCCGACGACTCGCCGGCCGCCGCGCCGCGAGGGCGGGGCGCCGCACCGACACGCCTACTACCCACCCCCTCTCCGGCCGACGCGCCACCCCGCCAATCGCAAAGCACTCCGGCTAATCTTTATCTGAGAAAAATAAACAGGGTGGGCGGGAGATAATGACTGGGAGCTTCGCCGGCGTCGGTAATCAGGGCGCTTTGTGGCCCGCGACAGCCTGTTAGCTAGAGGCTTATCCATCCAGCCGTTTGGGAAAAATTGTTTTATGCCATTTGAATTTCGATTCTCAAACGCTTTAGGGGCCCGAGGAGAAGCTGTGGGTAGATGCTTGTGATGATACCGCCGGAGGGTTTGTATGATTTGATTGGAATATGTTTTTTAGAAAAGAGCAGCAGGAAGAACAGTTAAAGTACCTACCTACCTATAAGTTTTCATACATTGTTTCACAAAAGGCGAAGTGACGATAATATAGAATAAAGTTAAACCATTTGTGACAAAACATTGTTTACAAAGAGTAGCAATTATTACGCGTACTAAATCGTAATATCTATTTTTCTGTGTGTCTAGCAACTTGATGGATTTATAGTAGGACAACTAGGAAACATCTTCGACGCGCTTTCAAATTCCATATTTATCATATTTTAGTAATAAAACAGTGTCGTTGTAAGAGAGGCCGCGGTTGGCTCGGGGCCATCGTTTGTCACGATCTGCGTATTGTTTTTATTTTAAATTTGACTCTGTATTGGAGCCGCACAATGGACACACAGCGCTTTGTTCGCAACCTTTATTATTTTCATGGCGGCCATTGTATGTCGATTATTGTCCATGTAATTGGATGAGTATAGCCATATGGTTTCCCATTTTAGGCGTTTTCACGAGTTGCTTGCTGAGTTGTTGATGCTTTTGAATGTTGCTCGTAGATAATCATGATAAGGGAATGCAATCTCGAGCCGAGATTAAGTCGAGTTTTCGAGATTGACCATCTCGAGATCTCGTTTGTTTATTGGACGAGAATTCGAGATCTTGATGATTGGTTGGACGGCTCGTAGGTATCTAGTGTGTACACTGCGCCGCATCAATGTGCACGTCAATGTTCAAGCCTTATAAAACCACGACTTGGAAATCTCGAATTCTGGTTTCCTATCTCGATGGATATTTCTCGATCTCGAAAAAGTTGAGGTCTCGGGTATTTAGAGATCTCGCGGGATCGAAATTGCATTCTCTAAATTCAACGGTAGACGACTGTATTCATGGCATTTTTAGCGTTTAAGTATTTAGGTATTTGGCTGTTCGGTTGCATCTATTAGAGGCACCAATTCCGTAGGTAGATCTAGTAATCCTCTCTATTGCTTAGCGATACACACATGAAGATATACACAACAAATACAACAGAAGCTAGTTAAAGGCCTCCTGTTCAAACCTGCACGGATCCCACTGGATATGTGGGTACGATTACCAATCGCCTGTCAATTTGTGCCAATTTTGCTTGTCCATCCATGCCTTCGTACTTCGCCTGCTGCGGTTCCCATAGAGCCATCAGGTTCAAACACATTGATCTGTAGGTACTTATAAAAACAAATGATCTCATTCATTCACTGACTGACGCACTGATTCATCAGCGCATACTACTACAGCCAGAAACATGTAAGAAATTTGGGCATTAGGTTAATTTTACCACAAAAACATCCACTAAGAAAGGATTTTTAGAATTTCAACCAATAAAGGGGTGGAAAAGGGGTTAAACATTGGTATGAAAGTTCGTGGACTTCAAGCAGATATGGCTTATAATTTGTTATTAGATTCTTAAAAGTATTTATTGTAAAATGTCTGTCGTAAGTACCTACGCCTGTCGTTGTAGCTTTGATTAATTCTCTACTCTACATACCTACGTATTGTTGTCGTTGTCTTGTTGTCGTATGTTATGTTATGACAAACAGACGAAAATAAAATAAAGCTAGCTTATACATGATTGAAAAACAAAATAAATTAATACGTGTTTCAGTATTTTATAATATTTTACCCCATAAAAAGAGGATTTAAAGTTTGTATGGAAGATCGTAATTTAAGCTGAAATTTGTTTCAATATTTGTAATTAGACTAAAAACTGAAATTATTGGATACGTATTTCAGGGTTTTAAATGTTTACCCCTGGGGGGGTAAACTGGGTGTTAAAGATTTGGATGATCTTTGATGCAATTCTGTTTCAATGGTTATAATTAGACCATAAAGCTAAAACTGTTAATACGTGTTTCAGGGGTTTTTGGTTTTTACCTAAAGGGGTAACAGGGGCGTTGAATGTTAGTATGGAAATTCGTGATTGATGTCCCTAAAAAGAGTTAAATGGGGTAAGATGAAGACTGTTTCTACACATGCGATCTGTTAATAAAATTGTGGCCTAAAGAATTAAAATAACTTAAAGTGAAAGTTTGTCAACATGGGTTCTTTGGGTCGTTCGTTGACTCTGTGTTCCTTACACAATATAATGCGCGAGTGTAAAAACGGACGGATCGCTAGTTTCTCATAAAGACAAAATGCCATTCTTATTCATAGACATGAAAGATATCCGAACCGTGCCCTGATGTGCTGTTATGGGGGAAATCCTTCTTAGTGTAGGTAATAATAAAAACACGGTGCCGGCTCACCAGTTTCTTGCTTGAACTTGGCTTGACACGCAACCCCCGCGTTTTATTATGAAAATAAGATATCGCTGTTAAAATATTAGCTGCAAATATTCTAAGGGGTGAATCAGCACATGAATTGAACAACTTTCCCCTAGAAATATGGGTCGAAATATGAGAGATTTTTTGGACCTCTCATACTAAGGTCGGTTGGTAATTTTGTATGGGACGTCCTTTTTTTCATATTGCGACCTATGCTCCTTGGGGAAAGTTGTTTAAGCTTCATGATCTGGTACAGTCCATAAATATTTTACGCAGAGCTTTAACGGCGGCTTCGCTATTGCCACGTCTGACAAATATGAGAGCCCTTTCAGAGCCTTTTCCGTTATCACTATAGTGACAAGTTGTTAGCCTGTCGCCTAAAGTTGTAATAAACATGAAACCCTGGAGTCTCTTAGTCACCTCTTACGATACCCTCGGGAAGCAACGCGGTTATGCTATTCTAAGCCGGCATCACACGTCATCTCTAACGATCACCACTAAAATTCAACTGGATTCAAAATAAACATATCCTAGTTTTTCTTCGCTGTGGTGGTGTCTACTAAGCTCGGTCATTGTCGTAGCAATGCCGTGACGTGACCGTCAATTAGTTCTGATTTATGCGGTCTGGGTCGAGCGGTCGAGCGGTCGGGCAGTCGAGCGGTCGGGCGGTCGAGCGGTCGGCGAGCACGGCTAGGGATTGCAATCCCGCAGGTCCATCAATCCCGCGGGATTGATTTGCGGGATTGGCTCAATCCCGCGCGGATCCCGCGGGATCCCGCATCTTTGAAATGATGTTACAAATCAAATTGAAAATACAGTATTTTTTACAAAAAATCAACATTTATTTACTATAATAATATCAAAGATATTAGTTTTCTAAGAAATAACAATTAATAAGTATAAAATTCATCTTAATTTGCTTTGTTTAATTTTTCACTTAAATTTTTTTTTGGCATGAAAAATGTGAGATCCGCATTTTTGGATTCTTGTTCGTACTTTTTCGGGTTTTGCAAATAAATTTAAACTCCTGTCAACACAGTGCGGCGTTGTTGAATACGTTCACGTAGATTTTGAGCTAACTGGTTACTCAACACTGTGCATTCGCTTGCAAAATTTGACGATTTTAGGAGCGAAATTTTAATATGCGGGATCCGCGGATCCGCGCTTTGAGGGTGCGAAATCCCGCAGGTCAAAAAATAGCGCGGGATCCCGCGGGATTGCGGATCCCGCGTTGCGGGATTGCAATCCCTAAGCACGGCACGAGCCACACAAGTCACGACCCGTGCCCAGTTACAAAAATGGAATGGCTTACGACATAATTACGTAAACCATGTAAATTCATGTACAAAACATCGACTTGAAAAGTTAATATGTAAGGGTTTTATAAATCCTAACAACCTTATTTTAGTAAAAACCATGATAAAAGAATGATAGGTACCCACTGCGTACCCAAAGATACAAATTATAATCTAACAAATTCTCCAAATTTTACATGACGCGTAGTAGCGTAGCAAAGTGCTACTGCCGCGCGCCCGTAGCATCTTTTTATGGACTCTACGATTTTGGCCCCGGGGCCATCAAATCTACGCCGAATCAAATCTACGCACTGTAATTAAATTGGTCTTTTCAGTTAAATAGATCAAATAACAAGATCTCTACATTAATGAATAATTAATGTGCATTACAGAATTATTATTTATCCAGTAGCTCTTGTTATTTGTCCGTAAGCAAAGCAATTTTGTTATATATTTTAATAGGTTGGCTATACCTTTTACTGTCTGGCGTGTCAATCTGCGTTGGATTAATCAGTTCACCTTAATCCTACACATCTCTTATCCAACGCTCATCTGTCGTTGTAGAGGTAGGTACAGATTCATAAACGTACAGCAGTTTTAATTAGTGATGGCCGAACATAGGTTTCACCGAAATCGAATATTCGGCCGAATATTCGTTAAAAAGTTTACCGAAACGAATATTCGGCCGAATAATTCGGCAGGAATTGATGTTCATAAAAAATCAAGAGCCGTACTTACTTGCTTGCGTATTCACACAGGACTTCTCCGCTAGCTACCCCTTTTAACTTTTCCCATTAGAGACATTGACAACCTTTAAAAAAACTGATTCACTCCTTGTTTAGACTTGACCATTTACCTACAGCGAATCTTATGTATATAAAAACAATACCATTTTGTTCGCTTAAATATTCGGCAAATTACACCGAATATTCGGCCGGAACCGAATAATCGGTAAACCTGCCGAACCTGTCGGATAACGAATGTAAACCGAATATTCGGTCCATCTCTAGTTTTAATTTAAAAACGCACAAAAGAACCGTTTTTTCATTAAACTGGCTTTTCCAGAGTCCGTTGAATTGGTGGAGCGGGATTGGACGGGTGATCACAAAGTGAAAAAAAAAGAGTCGTTATATTGAAATGCAGTTCGATTTTAGAAGTGATTTCTGGTCTGTAGGTGACTTCTGGTGCATTCACCACATTGCCTTGTACGTAGGTATAATATACAGGCTGTAAAAATATTAGCTGCAAATATTTTAAGGGGTGAACCAGCCCATGAAACTGAACAACTTTCCTCACGGAGCATAGATCGAAATATGAAAAAGAAATCTGGACCTCCCATACTGTAGACTCGCTCGGCTGATGCATTTTGTACGGGAGGCGTTCCAATTTTTTTTTAATATTTCTACCTTATGTTCTTTGGGGAAATTCATGGGCTGATTCGCCCCTTTAAATATTCGCAGATAATATTTTTACACCCTGTATACTCATAAGTACATAAATATCATTGCTACAAGCCTTCAGTTAGGTAAATAACAAAATAAAGTATGTAGCGAAAGAAAACGAACGAGTTTCCCAAGAGTAAACATGGAGACGGCATAATCATTGGCTCGAAGTGAAAATAAAACACCGACCCCCTTATACAGAATGTAAAAAAAATTGCTGCAAATTTCAAGGGGTGAACCAGCCCATGAAACTGAACAACTTTCTCCAAGGAACATAGGTCGAAATGTGAAAAACATTTTGGTACTCCCATACAAAATTACCATTACCACTCGAGCAAGTCAATTTGTATGGGAGCTCCAAAAAAATTTTTCGCTTTTCGACCTTTGTTCCTTGGGGAAAGTTGTTCAGTTTCATGGGCTGCTTCACCCCTTAAAATATTTGCAGCAAATTTCTTTACACCCTGTATGTAAGCTACATGGGATAATTTGAATAATCTTTGACGACACCCGCGACACCTCGAGGTGCTTGTGCCGGCGCGTGTGTGCGTGGGGAACAGACAGGGCTTCGTGTGTGTGCGCGCCGCCGTGATCGATGCGGGCGAGGGCGAGGTTGCCGCTCCGTGCGCTGCGGGGCGAGCGCGACGTTGCCGCGCCGTGCGCTTCCGGCGACGGTGCCGCGCCGCCGCCCGGCAAGCAAGGATTAAAGCCTTCTCATTTCACATTTTTAATTTTTGCCCGGTGAAGGAAAAAGATCGTGATGAAACCCTCATTTTGTCAGTGGCAAAACGATACCGTTCTTACAATCATGAGACTTGAGTTCGATCTCCACCATGTACCAACCAATGAAATGTGTACTCACGTACATTTAACGACTGCTCTAACGGTGAAGGAAAAACACACACACATCACGCCGTTTTCCTTTGCGGGGTAGGCAGAGCGTTCACGGCCGAAAAAATACGGTCGCTATCACCACGTCTGGCAAATATTGCGGGCTCTTTCAGATGATTCGTGTATCACTATAGTGACAGGTTGTCAGCCTGTGGCCTAAAGTTAAAAGCCTCGAGTCCCTCAATCACCTCGAACGACACCCGCGGGAAGAAATAGGGTGATGCCATTCTGAGCCGGCATCACACGGCAATGAAGGAAAAACATTGTGATGAAACCCATATTCAAACTAAATTAAAATTCAGATGATATTCGAATCCGACTTAACCTAGGCCTAGGATTCGGACCAAGTTAGCCTTCGGGTTGCAGAGGCCAGATGGCAGTCGCTCTGTGTAAAAACTTGGTTCCATGTCAAAACCCTTAGGTTAGGTAGCCGATAGAGAAACGGGATAAGTCAAGGAAAATGATGATTTCAGTTTTTTTTTTCGGGTCTTTAGAGTGATTTTTTTGGTTAGTTAGTTAACTAAGGTAGGTTGGAAGATTGTCCTCCGTGGTTGGAAGCTGTTAATATCTGCCTAACATTTAAGTAATCGTATTCATTCGGAACTAAGAAAATTAAGTAGGTGCCTAGTTTCCATAGACGATTGATTGATATTCTAATTTGAAAGAAGTTAGTTAATACTTGATTTAGACTTGCAGAAATAAAAAAAAAATTCTCACATACTTCAAGCAAACAAGAGGTAATAGAAGAACTCTGGGTTTTATTGGCACATCACAATGCTTAATTTATATCTTTACTAAGCTTTCTTGTCCCCTCCGCAGAAAACTCTGTCCTGAAATTATGTAATTAAGTTGAAATATACCTACATTTATTTATCTGTGCTAAACCCGGTTGCGAGCATCAGTTCGTAGCTTTATCCGTAGGTACTTAATTTAAAATTAATACAACCAGGCGGCACACAGGAAATGAGTTTAGAGTTGGGGGGGTGAGGCGCGGGGTGCGGGGCGCCGGTGGGGGGGGGGGGAGGTGTTAGGGCAGAGTCGGGAAAGGGGCGGGGGTGACCTCTGAATTAGTAGGAATCGTCGATATAATTCGATAACCAGCTTATTGCGCAACTTACGGCAAACACAGTTCTTGTCGTTTATTTGCTGAGGTGTCAAAAAGGTCGAAACAAATGAAAATCGTTTCAGTGGGATATCATCGATTGTCCAATCAATCAATAGTTCCTTATTTTGTATGATTTTTGTAGTTTCGTAGTCTACTGACAGTTTGAAGTAGGTATAGAAAATGACACGGCCAAATATTCGAAAATTTTGACCGAAGAAAAACTTACTGTTTTTTTATTTAATTCGTTGTTATCAATTATATCAAAACAATGAATAAAGCAGGTTTTTATTTTAATGTTGTCAATGTTTCTAATGTATAAAGTTTGAGGGGTAGCGAGCGGAGAGCTCCTGTGTGAATCTGCGAACTTTTCGTAAACAAGTAAGATTGTTTTTATATGGATATCAATTCCTGCCCAATTATTCCGCCGAACATTCGGTTTCGGTGTAACCTATTTTTGGACCATAATCACTTCAATAAACAGACTTGGGGTCCAGCTGTTTGCGTCAGGGATAAGGTCTGGTCCGGTACACCTGAGTTCCATTGTGGAGATATTTGTAAAAGTTTACAAAAGTTGTTTAAAAAACTGGCTAAAAGCGTATCATCCAAGAAAGGATTGCCATAGGATATGATGTTATAATGTTAACGGATGTCACACAGGCCGATGCGCTCCGTCTGATCCGTTTTTCCCAGAACAACTCCTTAGCCCAGTCTCGCCCCAAGGGTATTATATTGTTGCTAGCGTAGCATCACTCAATTTCTTCCTGTGCGTGTTTTCAAAGATAACTAGGAAAGGGACGGGCAGCAGCGGCGGCCCCTGTGAGTGTCCACGGCTCATTTACTTCAATCTTTAAAACTACACAACTGATTTAGATGCAGGTTTTTTAAATAGATAAAGTGATTCAAGAAGAAGGTTTTTATGTATAATAATTGCTGGGAAAAATACCTTATTCCCACGGGAAAATGAGTTACAGCGGGCGCAGCCGCTAGTTCATGATTAAATTGAAGCGGATCGCACACACGTACGATTTACGGTATTATCTATCCAAAAAACTATATTTTACCTAGAATAGTACTTTTATTTTGTTTTCCCGAAACGTTTCCAGCAAGATGTTATGTTCCCGGACAGCGGGAAATTTATTTGGGAATATTCTCTTTCTAATGGAGATTTTTTTCATACCGCTCAAGTAGTTTCGGGGCTTATCGATGATTACTGAAGACCGTGACGCTAGTAGATATATGTGAAAGTTTGTTTGTTTGTTACTCCTTCACACTATAATTATTCAACCGATTTTCATGAAATTTGGCACACAGATAGAAGGTAACTTGGATTAACACATAGGATAGTTGTTATACCAAAGGAATGTTCCTGTGAAATGCTACGGAATTAAAACCGACTTTTACGCGGGCGGAGCCGCGGACGCCCACTTGTAAACTACATTATTTGGTTTGCTATTTCGTTTCAGAGACGATAACATTTTGTTTGGAGATACGAAACAGTTTACGTATCGGCAAAGTTAGATTAGTTTTAAAGAAATGGATACTTTGAATGCTACACGGCGTAGTAGTAGGGCTACGCGATGTGCTACGAGGAAGGCTACGAAGCGTGTTACCCCGTAGCGGGTTAAACTTAGACCTTTATTTATAAATCGCACTCAACTATGAGATCGATCTTGAGTGCGACTTCGAGATGCTGTTAGTATTGACTGACATTTGTCAACATTAATCTCGAGATCGATCTCAGAGTTGAGTGCGATTTATAAATACGGACCTTAATTATCTAGTTTTTATCAATGCTTCTCTTACGTTATGAGTTATTTAATAAATGTCGGAGCAAAGGAGTCAAATCGAATTATTGATAATTAATAATCACCTAATATAAAACCGATCGTTATTTTTTTAACATATGAAACGCACAACGGAGCGCTAAAACATCGCATCGGTCTTTCAGATCCATACTAGAAATGTCAATCCCAATACTGAAACCGTTCAACCGCTGACGACGCAGCGCTATCATTGTCCATCGAGTGCGGTTTTAGCACGTTTTAGTATGGGGAGTGACGATTCTAGTATCGATCTGACAGACGGCTGCGATATTGTAGCGCTCCGTGGTGCGTTAAGTATCCGTCTTATCACACACATACCAAAGTTATCAAAGATTACAACTAACATTCATTAGGTAAAAACAAGGAACGTTATGCATTTGAATAATAATACAATAGTAGTTCAGACGTAGAGATGCCGGCTTAGAATAGCATCACCCTATTTCTTTCCCATGGGTGTAGTAGCAGCCGAATGAGGGACTCAATAGTTTCAAGCATATTGCAATTTGCATAACGCTGACAACCTGACACTATAGTGATACACGACTTAACTGAAACGACCCTCTAACATTTTTGTCAGATGTGGCGCTATCGGCCGTTTTTTTTTGATATGCCGTTTTTTCCGATCTGCCTACCCTGCCAGGGATATCCCTGATTTGTGTATGTATGTAAGTAGAGATATGTATGACATCTAGAATTATTTACTATTATTGTACTCAAACAACTGCCTACCCTTAAAGCAGACGTCTGAAAACGCATTAGTTCAGCTCACGAACACCCCTCGGTCTGAGATTTACATACAAAAGCGAGTACTAATCATATTATCAGCTACTAGATTAGCGGTAGGAAGATATAAAGGGTCCATTGTAGTTGCGGCGGCGGTCCGCGGAAGCCCCCCCCCCCCCCCCCCTCGCGGAAATGGCGGCGGGGAGCGGAGACAGCGGCGTCCGGAGAGGTGAGCGCAGCGGCGGGCTCAGTCGACACCCGCCCATTGTTCACTAAGCACCTATCTACGACCCACTTTTCGTGGATTAGGGATGTCACACACTCGGTGGTCGGCAGTCTATTTCGTCAGTTATACAGTGGGTAAAAAAATTAGCTGCAAATATTTTAAGGGTTGAACCAGCACATGGAACTGAACAACTTTCCTCAAGAAACATAGGCCAAAATATGACAAAAAGATTTAGCCTCCCAAAGAAAATTACCAACCCACTAAGTCAATTTGTTTGGGAAACCCAATTTATTTTTCATATTTCAACCTTTGCTTCTTATGATGAAAGTTGTTCAGTTTCATAGGCTGGCTCACACCTTAAAATATTTGCAGCTAATTTTTTACACTATGTTACCGGCCAATTCCGGTTATAGGCCAAACTAGTTTTGCCTAGGCTAAACTAGTTCGTCATATACGCAATCGGATAAACCGGCACAGACTAGGCCAAACTGGTCTGGCCTAAGGGCGATAGGAGAAACTAGTTTAACCTAGTAGAACTGGTTGGGCCTAATATAAATAAGTTCACTTCAGGATAAACTAGTTTGGCCTAGTCTTTTGTGTAGAAGACGGTGCACATAAGTGAACTTATTTACGAGTAGGTATATTAGGCCAAACCAGTTCCTCCTAGGCTAAACTAATTTATCCAATCGCCCTTAGTACAGACCAGTTTGACCTAGTCTGTACCGGTTTATTTGATCCTGATTTAAGGCCAAACTAGTATAGCCTAGGCAAAACTAGTTTGGCCTAAAATCGGGTTTCGTCCGTAACAATACATATAAATACATACAATACATGGCTTATGGTATTTTCCGAGGTGTAGATAGATATGGCAGGAAAAGTTCTTACTATTTGGTACTGATTTCCTATTGTGTATTTTCTTTCCTTTAGCTGCCAAACTAGTAGCTATAGTTAATCGAAGACATGAAGATCAACTTGTCAATGACTAAAAGCATGAACCTCTCAAAGTAGGTACCTAGGAATCAAGATGATAGGTACATAGTAAAAGATAAGGAAATAATGACATGGTTCAATCCTAAGTGAATTGAAAGAAGGTACTATGCAGACGTCAACGAATTACGTTCCTCCGTTGGTCAGCAAAGATGCAACTGTCAAAGTTACGTAAAACTGAACGTAAATCTATTTTCAGGACAAATTGAGGACTTGGCTGAATGAACTTATTGCATTTGCTTTATACAATATTATAAGAAAAAACAATACCGCGTGAAATCGCTTTGATTTTTCATGACATTTTTTATATTTAATTGAACTGTTTATTAAATTCCTTTTTTTTGCAGGTGTAGTATAAAGCACCATGTATCACTTGAATGAATGTCCGATTGCAAACTCATGTGTATTGATGAAAACGACACCCTCATTTACCAATCGGTTCCTTTTTTAACACGTGATCAATGTACTAGTATTCTAAAGGAGTTTCTATAAATAATTATATTGCAACTCCATTACAAAAACGATTGTTCAGTTTCATGGTCGGAGTATACCCGCATGGTTATTCGGTACATCGTCTCCGTGATAATCTCTACTTAGGGGAGAATGGGTACGATAGTACCACGGGGCAATAGTACCATCGACCATATTTCGACACCTACAACGATCTAAGCATGTGTGGGTAAGCTAATATGCGTCTTTAACGTGTCACTACATGCTCATTAGTCGCCGTGGCGCTGCGGTGTGAGAAGGACGTCTAAAAGGGATATTTTGAGTTTTCGGCTTGCCACAGTAAGTATTTCCCACAACTTTATCTGTTAATTACTTACCCAATCTTAATTTCTAACATTTTACAATTACGTTACAGTATTGTCTAGATATTAAGGCTTTAAAAGGGTAGCATTTAACACGTCCACCATGTAAATATACGTTATATTTTTTGATTTAATGATTTTGGTTGCTTTGGCGCGATAGTAACAGAGTTTTGGGGGGCAATTATACCGGTACTATCAACCCCGTGGTACAATTGACACCCAATGAAATAGTGAATCTTTTAAATATTTTTTACTCGAACAGTTGTTTTGGGATTGTCTAAAGACACAACTAAAATTATATTAGTTATTTAATAAAAACGTTAAGTAAATATATACAGTAAAATCTCAGTACAATATTCTGTTTTTCGTAGTCGGTATGATTTTTTGTTATAAATACATAAAAAAACGTCTTACAGATGCCAAGAAAAAGAGAGAAAATATTAGATTTTTTTAAGTATGATTTATTTCTGGGAATTTCACTCATGATTACAATTTGTATTTTCTAACATACAGGGTCAATTATACCAGGGGTAGATTGTAACTACATACAAATAGTTATATTCAAAAAATTTGATCTCATTCTAGTTTTTTAACATAAATATTAACAAAAAGGCTAGTGTTAGGCAGCTACTAGCTAATATTTTTAGTCATGCCTTATTATGACCATGTTAACCTTAGATTTTGTGAGTTTTACTATTAACATTATAATTATTGATTATCTTCTATTCAAGAAATTTCCTACACATGAGACTAATGTAACTGATCAGACTGATTAAATTTAAGAAATAAACGTAAAAATTTATTTGATTAATTTGGAAACGTGTATTTTATTACCCTTTAAAGTTTTGGTACAACTCACCCTTACAAAGGGTCAATTGTAACATTCGACATCGATGACAAAAATGCCGAATTAAACGATGTTCCTCTCCTAATAATCAAAAATATTGCCTAAATCTGGTAGAGTATTTAACAAACTTGCGTAACATCATAGTCAGTTTTCGTAGAAATCAGTAGATCTTGAGCTATAAGATGATATTCAGATACTGTTACTATTGTACCCAGTCTCCCCTACTTATTTACATGCCGTGTGATGCCGGCTTAGAATAGCATCACCCCACGTCCTTCCCGCGGGTGTCGTACGTAAGAGGCGACTAAGGGACTCGAGGGTATTGGTGTATCACAATTTTTAGGCGACAGGCTGACAACCTGTCACTATAGTGATACACATGTTTTCTGAAACAACCTTGGAAAACAATCCTCAAAAATGTCAGACGTGGCGATTAGCGACCTCATTCTTACGGCCGTTAACGCTCTGCCTACCCCGCAAGGGATATAGGCGTGATTTGTGTGATTTGTGTGTGTATGTACTTATTTACTACACTGGCTCATAGACCCGAAACGCATCTCTACACTCCGTATTATACCTAGATAGCGCGCTTCGGATTCATGAATGCAATTTCTGAAATGTTCATTTTCGGTTCTGCGTACGAAAGTCCAAAAGGACAGGGCCTTAAGTCTGCTAAATGAAAATCATTTCAGTTGGATGTCGATTGGAACTCAGTTGGATGATTTCGGTCATTTCGTAGTCTGCTAACAGTTTGAAGTATAGAAAGATCACAATGGCAATGGAATGACAGTTGAGCTTCGATGGCGTTACAATGACAAAAAATTTGCAGACTTGGGGCTCTAGTCTAAACTACACCTTTTTAAATTTCTTTTACTTAATGTTTTCATAGACAAAAATATGTGTGAATTTTTGAGGTATGTGGGATCGATAAGTAAAGTCGTGAGATACAAGCATAATAACTAGCAGATTTTCGGATGAAACGAAAACGAACGATACAGAAATTGAGCTTCTGCTATCTCTTTGATTGGACCGTATTTTTATATCAGTAAATGGATTAAAAGCTTATAATAATAACCTAAGAACTCGAAGCGACTTGATAACTGGCGCCATCTATTTGGCCCTTTAAGTTTAGCTAGAAACAAGGGGTGAGCCAGCGGGAAGCGGCAGAGTTTTACAGAACGCCCTCTCTCTTTAGAGCTTGGAATCACTTACGCAGCAAGAGGGCGACGATGTACGCTCAGCGTTGAACGTTGAACCTACACCAAAGCAACCTTTCAACATGGTGCGCTACGCCTACTGATTGCGAGCCGATTTTTTCGTCCTACAGAATCCTTAGAGATATAAAGAGAAACCTAGGAGTGATGCGTGCTGTGCGTGCGTGTCAGCTGGTCCTTTGTGGGTAGGTTGGGCCTTGCGCTGGTAGCAGTCGCCCAAACAATATATTTTCAGTCATTTGGTATTATCTGAAAATTTGTCAGACGACAGTTTGGATAATTATTTAACGTTTTAAAAAAGTCAGCTGGTCACGTGAATATGTAAAAAAAATATTTTCAGTGATATGGACCCGTTAAAATTTGTCAGGTGATATTTAATATGCTAGTTTGAGATAATAAAATTGTCAGCTGGTTGTATGTTGGTGAAAAAGTCGTCAGGTGATGGTGTGAGGATGCGATGCGGAACCCTGGGAGAGCGTTTATCTCAACCTAGCTAGGTGCGTTCTAGCTCAAAATTGAGAAAAAATGAAGTCCCTCTACATCGTAAAAATATTTAAATGAGATAAAAAATGTTTTGATGCAAAATTATTCGAAATCTAAGAGATACTTTATGCCGTTAGCAATTTTGAGTTAGGTCGCACCTAGGCTGAGTAGTAGAGTAGTAGGCTTTTATACCAACATACAACCAGCTGATGATTTTATTTTATCAAAGCTTAACGATCATCTGACACATTTTTAGCCGGTACCATATCACTGAAATATTTTGTTCACATATCTACGTGACGCATACAACACGGTAAGATTATCTGACTTTTATAAAACGTAAAATTATTGTCTAAATTACTGTCGTCTTGACATATTATTATTTTCAGTTTCAGACGGTACCAAATGTCTGAAAATATAATTTTTCATGTTTAGACGGCTGCTACGGTCCAACATAGCACACACAAAGCGCCAGCTGGCACACATTGCGACATCCGCGACTCGACACTCGACTCGACACTCGACTCGACACTCGACTCGACACGACATTCTGTACAATTTCGTTTGGCACCTTATTGGTCACCAAAAAAGACCTGGAGCTCAATTTCTGACTTGTGCGTTTTCAGTTCCGTGCACGAAAGTTCAAAACGACTGGTCTAAACACACGTCTATAAATTTCATTTCCTTGATGTTTAAAAGTCAAAAATATGTTACACTCAAAAATTCACAGTGTGTTGACTATAAAAGCGTCAAGTAAAAAACATTTAAAATCGTGTGGTTGGACCAGTCGCTTTATACTTTCGAACACGGAACCGGAAACGAACAATTCAGAAATTGAGCTCCTCGCGTGTAGTGTACACGCGCGTGCCACGCAGCATCGACGCTGGCGAGGCGGGCGCGTTCAGCACATGTAGTACTTTTATTTTTATTCTGTGCTATTGGTAGCATGAGTACTTGGACCACTCATGCACAGTTTAAAAAGATAGTGGAATTTAAAGCTACACATGTAAGAAAAATGTATAAAAATTCGCAACAATAGATACGGATTATGCTATGATTTTCGTGTAAATAAAACCTATGAAGATTAAATTAAAGCCAGGGACGAGCACGCAAGTAAATAAAATAGGTACGTTTAATATTATTACATGGTTAAGTGCCGCTTTAATCCTTTTAAAAAATTACCTACTAACTGTAACAAGTAGTTTCTTTTATTTCAATATATTGTTTAAAAGTTAAGAATGTTTAAGGTTACTTTTAATTTAAGTAGAGATTCTTTAATTTTAAAGATATGCTGTACTCATAAAACTAAACAACTTTTGACTGAAATATTTTGTTGAAATAAGTGTGAAAAAAAAATGTTGGACCTCCCATACAAAGTGACTCGGTCGGCTAGTACATTTTGTATATGGGAGGTCCAAATTTTTTTCAAATATGTATCAACAAAATGTGTCAGACAAAAAGTTGATCAGTTTTATGAGCAGAAATACCTTATGACCCTATAAAGCAGTCTTGTCGCGTTTTTTTTTATTTCTTCTTATCACTTTTCTCTTTCTTTTGTTTGACTTCCAGCTGTTTCTCCATAATAAATTTATATTCATCTAACTTAGCACCAAAGGAAGAATATGAATAGTACCATTGCTTGTAAAATTCATAATCCCAGGCATCAGTACATTTCGCATTCTCATCCTGAACTATTGATTCCAATATTTCTATAGGCTCTAAAGGTTTATACTTCAGTTCAGCTATACGTTTACCATTTAAAACACGCTCAACATTTGTCAGGATTGAGTTTATATCGTATCCTCTCAGAGTTTGCGCTAGACTTTGTACATTAAACTCTCTGTCGACGCCATGATACTTCATTAACACTTTGGTCAAAATGTACGATATACTTCCATAATCACTTCTAGGCATTAAAATACAGCTAGGAAATGCTTTCCTCATTTTTGCCGCCTTTGCCACCCAGGGCTCGGAAGCTGTTCCTATCACCATCACCTTATCAGCTGGTTTTAGACCTTTAATTATATCTTTGAACAATACCTTCGAAATTCTAGTGGGGTCAATACCTTTCTCTTCTTTTGGGACCTTTTTATAAAATACTTTATCCGCATCAGCTACTAAAATAACAGTCGGCTGAAATATACGACTTACTTTGTTTACAAGGCTTACCATGTTTTTTAAACCTTTGCTTCCGGGCATTTTGTCATAAATGTGATATGGTGATAGATTTATTAAAATTGAATTTGTTTCTGTAGCAATAGCATAAGCTAACGTGCGTTTACCAGAACCCTTAGGTCCAGCAAGTAACTGACTTCTAACCATCTTGGGGCAATTTGCTCCAAGAGTTAACAAGCAGCGGACTCTTATTTGCTCCTGAACATCTCCAATACAAGGTGGTGGAAATTTTGGTGTCCAAAGAATAGCTCTCTGATCAGCAGCTGCATAATTCCTATCTCCCCAAAATTCATCAAGTGTAGTACGAGGATACTTCATAATTATACCCTCGTCTACTAACATCTGGAATACTTTTGCAGGGTTAGTATTGTCTTGTTTTGGAAGTTTTTCTTTTGGTGGTTTTTTTCTTTTTTGAGTAATAGGAATTTTAGTGCCTATCCCATCATAGGCTTTTTTCATAGCAGCTTTCAATACTTTCAGCTCTAATCTCATCATTTCGTCAACAATAACTCGTAATTCTATATTTACGTCTTTATAATTGTTTTCTAAAACGAGATTCATGATATAGCCTCTCATAACATCTAGGTCCGGATTTTGGACATCAAGTAGTCTCCATTGATTTTGATAGGAATCCCAAGATTTTTGGACTGGTTCTACGGTTTTTCCGACTGGAATATATACTCCTGGATCGTTATCTGGATTTTGGCGCTGTTTTTTATAATCTCTGAGACGCTTTCTTTCCTTTTCTTTGGCTTCTAATGCAATTTTTTTTTGCTCTTCTTTTGCTGCTGCCTTTTCTGCTTTTAAATCGTCTTTCGTTTTTGGGTTGCCTTCTTCTGACTTAAGTCTCTTCAACTCTTCTTTTTGCCACTCTAAATATTCATCAGTAGTAAAAGTTTCTCCTCTGACTACCAAAATTGAACCACCTTCTTCAACCCAAGGAAATTCATCGAATACTTGAACTTTGTCCCACCAATCTTGAAACCAACTTCTGATTTCTACTGAAATATCTTCCATGATAGCCCCTTTTTTAAATAAAAGAATTTTACTTTTCTGTGTAATATTTTCATCAACCCATTTTTTATAATAGGCCTGTCTAAAATTACGTCGTGCTTCCTTGACTTTTTCCAATTGAACCTTGGCAGATAGTAACTGGACTGATGGAAGAACCATCTCGAGTTTTAGTTTCAATTTGAATTCTTTTATGTGTTCTCTTTTCAGATCCATGAAACGTCTATATATTTTTTGTATGAAATCGGCTGCTCTCTGTCTTATTGGTTCTGGAGCTCTTGGTTTCCTTAGTCCTGCTAAATCTAAATATAAATTAAGATCATTGTTAGCCTTTTTAATTTTGTTAAAAATTACATAGCGTCCTCTCTCCATACGCTGAATTTCCAAAACATTCCGGAGATATTCTTTTTCTTCTCTCATTTTTTCTAATTGTTCAGGACTGTATTTTGTAACTGGATTTTCATCATCATCCAGAATTTCCTCTCCCATGGCAAGTTTGCGGTTTATTTCTAACTCTTTCTCTTCTGCTATACGGGCTTCTTCTTCTAAACGTGCTTCCTCTTGTCGCAATACCTCGGACGGCGTCGGTGTCGGGTCACCAAGGCGGTTCCCTGACATTATTTCGTCTAGTATGTATTGAATTTCCTTTCGCCTTATTTCAAACGGATAAAAGAATGGACATAATATTTTAACATCATCAGGTATCATCAACATTTGTTTTAAAGCATTGTCACAGTAAGTGTATTCAAACACTTCGATTTCTTCTAATGTACTTTTGAGTTCTATCAAACGACATGCAACTGCATCAATAATTTTTTTAATGTACTCCTGCCTTTGTACTTGTTCCATCTGATCGTAGACTTCGCATAGTTTGTTGTAGATGTTGCAAAATTTACAGTAAGCCCTGGCAATGATCTCTACCGCTGTGGATAGTGGCTTGATCCCGACGAATGCTTCTGCAAGATGCTGGACATGGTGATCTTCTTGTATTGCGGCATCAAGTTCCGTTTTATACCGCAAAAATCGCTCATAGTGACCCTTGTCAGACATTGTGGGAAAGCTAAAATATATTTTTTGTGAATAATTGTCTACAATGCATTTCAGAACAATCCTAACACAAAACGAGAAGTAAACTATTAAAAATATAAAATTTGCTATAAAATAGGACACATTATGACAAATTAATAATAACATATAACGAAATTTGACGGGCGACAGCACCTTCGAAGACGGCGTCAAAAAAGTTATTTTTCATGTTACAAATGAGTTTTACGACCCAAAATAATGTTCTGTTCTTCACCGTCTGCAAGAGGCCTGCACCGAGCTAGCGCAGGGGCTGCTGCGACAATGTAATGATAAGACAAGCCTTCCTATTCTTTTACCTCGTTGGCCAAACACGGCTCTTCTGAGCTCCTTTTTAGTGCAACGTCATTTGCACCCAATGTTTTAATGGGCAATCATTTATCCCTCTCCCTATATATCAGTTTAATAGAAATGTTTTAAGTGCGCCTCCATTCGTTCCATTGAGCACTGTGAGCCGGCAGTCGGGTGCGCGGCGCACAGCGCGTCGCCGTCGCTTCCTGCTTGCAGCGCGACGCGTGTCGCCGTGCCGCTCGCTCCTACACGCTCGTCACCGGTTGCTCGGGACATAAGCGACGAGCGGAATTGAATCAATTTTGTTACCCTTACTAATCAGATTAGCTTAAGGCTACTTTGATCATAGTTTTAGTTAGTTAGCCGAGAGATGCCGGCTTAGAATAGAATCACTTGATGGGTGCCATAGAAGCCGAGTAAGGGACTCAAGGATTTTATAATTTATAATTTTTTTTTAAAGTTGTTGAGAGCCAAGACATTTTTTAAGATGCAGTAATTTTTTAGGTTGCTTGCAATATTTTACCGAATAATGTTAAACGATCTTATGCATTAACAAAATTTAGGATTGTCTTCCAAACTTGGCATCCAGTTAGATATCAATTCTTTTGTCGACGGACATATTGAACTTGGCTATTAACTTTCACATTTATGTTTTTGGTGGGATACAACTTTAGTGCATTTACAATACTGTCGAATTGATTCCGCCTTAAATCAATACTTAAAGTTCATTAGTTTGAAGAGCTCATAAAGGTGACTAGTACGATATTACTAGGTTAGGTAGGTATTACTTTTCATCGGAAACCAGTTCGTTCAGAGTATATTTTATGAAATAAAAGTATATTTCTTTTAGTCTTTGATTTAATTGTTATTTTTGTGTGACGGCTTTGTGTTTTTGGGCCCGGGGCCATCAAATCTGCACCGGACGGTTTGGTGGGGAGGTCGGTTTAGATAGTTAACGAGTATTATTATTAAATCACACATAAATAATGATCAATAAAAAAGATCTGTAAGAACTTAACAATTTTTATGTACACCCGCTTCAGCGTGTAACATACACTACCCGAATCAAAATATAAGTAACAAGGATTTATTTATTCTGTATCCTTCTGTATTCATTACGGGTGTAGAAATTTAAGCCATTTATTATGTTAAACTCTGCTTTGGATGATAAAATTTGCAGGGGTCGGATTAGCAGGATCATGACGCTCGAATAGTTTGTAATCTTGATGTTTATATTGATATTATGATGTGTTATGTCATGTACACCATGTACATGATGTTGAGCTAATGAGAAGCTAGCGGCATGCCCAGCGGTTGCACCCACTGCAACTGATTTGAATAAATTGTTCTACCCGGTAAGTATTGCCTATTAAAATTTTCTTCTGGAATCACTCTATTTATTTACAAAAACTGCATCAAAACCCGTTGAGCAGTTTTAAAACTCTAAGCATGCATACTTCGGGATAGGCGAAGAAAGCGACTTTGCTTTTTTCACCTTTTTACCATGTAGAATAATGAAAAACAAAAGATCAGGAGGTATACTTCGATCACACTTAATCATGATTATAATTCAATAGAACTCAGAAAAAAAATATTTCAGCACATTTAACTATTTTATATCTTCATTCCTTCTACTTAAATTTATGATCTTCATTATAACATTAATAATAAGATGTAAGTAGGTAGGTATATCAGAAACCAATATGAGTGAGTGATGCGAACGAATCCGTATCAAAATGACCGTGACGCGGCGGGCTCCACCCAGTCAGTTGGAGAGTGCCTGGTCAATAAAATGTTAGTTAGGTACTCGATCGGGACTCCAGGGTCCGCACGTGGTTTCGCACCCTGAATTCAATTGAATGATGTTCACTATACACTGCGCTACGGTTCAGCATAGATTTTCGGAACATTGAACAAACAACAAGATGTAGGCCTTAATTTGTAATGTAATAAATAACTAACAAAAACATTAGGTACCGTAGGCACAATAAAACAATTAAAATATTTACTAGTACCTCATTAAATGCATAATAAAGGACGGGCATTATACTATAGTTCATTTTAAGATTGAGCTTTATTGGTTTCAGTCTTAGGTTTCAGTCATTATGGTATTAGGTCATACCTTAGAGGGTGATACCGTTATCAGCAATTCTTGGAAATAATCCATAATGCGCCGGAGGGTATTTAAAAGGTATTCACGATTGGTAAAATAAATTTAGTAAAAAATCTTATTTTAGAGAGAAACAAAGTAGAAAGTGTGTAGGTACCTTACCCCTTAAATAAAGGCGCGTGACAGTCTAACCTACTCTGCGTCGGGGTCCATCAAACTGAAAATTTATTGACTTGAATCGAAAGACGACAGCACATCCTTGTGCCTTGCCTTTCGTTAGTTATTAGTTTTGTATGCGCCTCATTCGAGCACACATAAAAATCCTGCCAGAGCCATCTGCAAACCGCATTATTACCACCATAAAACCATGCTGAGATGGCGAGTGGAGTGTTAAATCGTGTGCTTCAGGCAGGTTACGCTTGCTACATCATCCACGACAGAGATCTCGGTCGTATGCTTATCTAAATCACAATGAATATAAATCGCACTTTATCTGTGAACAGAAACCAACTGACAATTATCGCATTTATTCAACCCTAAAATATGTGTGTCTATCTTCCCCAACATTGCATTAACATCTTCATTGTGACAGTATGAGAAAATTCAGGGTTGCCTAGGGTTGTCGCCGCAAATTGGCGCGGTCTGTCGCACGCGTGCTGCGCGCGCGCTTGTGTATTCGATACGCGTGGTCCATGATGGGGCCCTTATCTAATGGTACTGACACTCAAAAACTGTAACGTCGTCACGGTTATTCGAATGTACTGGTGTAATTTACTATTATAGCGAGGTATATTTTAAGGCTATGATTATAGCCAATCTCTGTCTATCTATGCGCTATTTTGATTAAGCTTGTTAGTTAAGTACTTTAAACCTAATATACATATGTACCAATTTACTTTTACGTAGGGTATGACAGTAAGCAACATGTCTACGTAAAAAAAATATCAAATACCTTACAATATATGTATAATACCATAAAAAATCTTTACCATAAAATTACTAATTTGTAAGTCTGTGGTCTTCACGTGAACGTTACTATCCTCGGCTACCTACGCGTATAACTATCGTAAAGGTCATATCAAGTGACTACTTATCAAATCCCCATTGCTAGAACATGTCTTTTATTAAGAGCTTTAACAAGGAAGTTATTAGTTAGTAAAATAAACGCTCTGAAGTATTATAGGGATCAAATCCAATTATAGGGACTGGAGAGGTTTCGAGTGGTCCCCAGGCGTGAGCGCCATTAATTAATCGCGTCGTAGGGCCGCGTGTGCGCAAGCTTGTGCCTGGTTTCATTGTGAAATATACGTCTGTAACTGTAGTGTATTTAGGTAGACATATTATAGTATAGAGGAAAAAGGAATCAAATCAAATCATCTATTAATAATATGCTAACTAGTGGAACTACAAGATTATGGTGATGATAATCTCTCCGACCGATTTCGGCCATGGCGACCACTTCGACTCCTAAATCAGATCGGCGCTGATGCGCCCGGAGATGGCTATTATAGCCAATTTTTGCAGTAAACTCCCGTTCACAGTGTGGACACGTGAGTTTGCCATTTACATAACTATAGTTAATGGCGACATTTGGACGGGCATTTAACTCATCGCGCTTAGCGTCAAGGTCTGCAGTGTTTTACGCTGTTCCTCAAACTCGCGGACTTGCCTCTTAACCATCCCGCGCCATTTGGTAATTTTTTCGCGCAAGATTATAATAGTTGGGTATAAGGATAAAAATCTAGAGGCAAGTAGTACATTATTAATTACCTACGTCATGTCACGGTTCCATTGTTTTATAATAACTGGCACAAATTGGTAGAAATCGACGGCTCACTACAGATTGGGTATGATGACCGAGATTGCGACCGCAAGCCTTTGTTTCCCAAGTTGAGATAAGTGTCTACGCAGCATCCAATGCTGTGCCAAAGCAACTTAAAGGATCATTGTGAAGAGCGGGGGCATTTAGCCGTGCCACCAAGCGGAATGAGCGTCGCTTTCATTCGTCAAAGGCAACTTTTAATTGTCCCACTTTGGTGGCTCCTCAGTCCTGCGCATTATTCTTTGAAGTTACGCATGGACTCTCACAATCAAGTCTACACAGTAGTTTAACGCTGGATGTAAGGTTCTTTCATAATTACTGTCAATTTTACAAATATCGTGTGGGAGTATAATATAGTAATTTCACTTAATATTGATAGTAAGTTATGTTATATCACGTCTATTTATACATTTTACATCAAAATTATAACTTATAACTAATCCGTGTTAATTCAATTTAGAACTTTTATCTACTTAGTTACTGTTTAAAACTATACACGTACATACACATACATAAATCAAGCCTCCTTCCCTTTCTGGGTCGACAGAGCGTTAACGACCATAAAATAACGGTCGTTATCGCCACGGCCGACAAATATTTGAAAGACATTTCAGATAAATTATGTGTTACTATATTGCCAGGTTGTCAGCCTGTCGCCAGTGTCGCCTAATATTGCAATACGAGTGAAACCCTCGAGTCCCATACTCGCCTCTTACGACACCCACGGAAAATATATGGGGTGATACTATTCTAAGCCACCACCGCTACAAAAGCGACTACGGCATCATCACAAAAAATTATCATCCCAGAAATATTTTATGAATAAATTTTATATTAAAACCAGGGCACCAAGTCTGCTATTTTTTTGTCATTGTAACGCCATCGAAACTCAACTGCCATTCCATTGCCATTGTGATTTTCTATACTTCAAACTGTTAGCAGACTGCGAAATGACCGAAATCATCCAACTGAGATCCAATCAACAGCCAACTGAAACGATTTTCATTTAGCAGACTTAGGGCCTGACATTCACGGTACGTAGTGGTAGCGAGCGATGGGGTCTGACGTCATTAATCAGGCAGGCACAGTGACGTCATAGGCGCGAGATAACCCAAAGCGGGGGAGAGCGCCCACACTTATTTACATGAGAGATAATTCCCCCTCATCCCCTAAACGAATAAATTCCCGATAAAAGAAGGTTTACTGCTGCTGGAAACATCCACCTACTCGCAGGGATGTTGCTCATGCATGTGACGATGTCACGATAGAAAAAAACCATAGAGATATAATGTATCAACGAGGCGGAGTATCAATTTTGTTCCATTTGCTCGTAAAGGGCGGCATTATTTCAAAAAAAGAATTCCAAAGGTTGGCAGAGGCAGACAGGTCAACATTGAGATTCCATACATATACATTTTGGACCTACTAGTAGGTCTTAAACAAAAAGGTTCTTAAACTTCACAATTCATAAAGAATAGGTACTTTGGTATACAATTTTAATTGAAGTTTGAAGGCGGAATGTGATTTTGCCGCAGTTTTTTTTTTAAATGGAACGTAACGTAAGCAAATCCAATGCATGTTGCTTACGTATTTAAAAATTTATTACGATTTAAATGTGGATTTATGATGTTTCTTTGCAAATGGAAGAAAAGCATTTTAATAGCCTCAACCAAAATGCCGATTTCTGGTCTCGTTCAAGGCGTCGACTTAGTCTGGTCCTTCCAATATTACTCGACCATAAATTGATCTATTTTTGGCAACTGCTGTAATGTTCTATTTTTGGACTGATATGAACACTAGTCAGAACTAGGCGGCGCTGTTAGGGCTTTTCAGACCGAAGGATCATCTGTAAAATTCAGTGTAACTAAGCAATAATAACAAAAAAACTATACCCCTAATATTATGCTGAGTTTTCTATCATTCGCACGATTGCCACAATATTCCCATTAATATCTCTAAATAAATCCGCAGCGAACTTATTTATGATTAACTAGCTGGTGCCCGAGACGTTGTTCGCCCGGTGGAAATTCGATTTAAGGTTAGTTAAATTTATAACGGTACATCGAGTCATTGAACGACTCGGTGCGGTGCAATATAGCCCCATTAGCCTCCATATAAAAAGTTGTTCAGTTTCATGGTCTGAGCCCGTCTGCAAAGTTTTCGTTACACCGTCTCTTACACCCTGTCGTCGTCGTCGTCGTCGTCTCAGCCGATAGACGTCCACTGCAGGACATAGGCCTCCCCCAAGGATCTCCACGATGATCGGTCCAGCGCCACCCGCATCCAGCGGCTTCCCGCGACCTTCACCAGATCGTCGGTCCACCTTGTGGGAGGCCTACCTACGCTGCGTCTACCGGTCCGTGGCCGCCACTCGAGAACTTTCCGGCCCCAGCGGCCATCGGTCCTACGAGCAATATGCCCCGCCCACTGCCACTTAAGTTGCGCAATCCTTCGAGCTATGTCGGTGGCTTTGGTTCTTCTCCGGATTTCCTCATTTCTGATTCGATCGCGGAGAGAAACTCCGAGCATAGCCCTTTCCATTGCCCTTTGAGTGACCTTGAGCCTTCTTATGAGGCCCATTGTTAGCGGCCACGTCTCAACTCCGTAAGTCATCACTGGCAACACGCACTGATCCCAGACTTTTGTCTTGAGGCACTGCGGTAATTGTTGAGAAGAGAAGATGTTACGTAGCTTCCCGAACGCTGCCCAGCCGAGTTGGATTCGACGATTGACCTCTTTCTGAAAGTTGGACCTACCCAGCTGGACTATTTGTCCCAGGTAGACATACTCGTCGACAACTTCCAGAGTAGAGCCCCCAACTGTCAGAGTAATGGGTGCAACAAGAGAGTTTGACATAACCTTGGTCTTGTCCATGTTCATTTTTAGACCCACTTGTTGGGAGGCTCTATTGAGGTCATCGAGCATTGTACCGAGGTCCTCCAGGGTTTCCGCCATGACCACGATATCGTCGGCAAAACGAAGGTGAGTCAGATACTCGCCGTTGATGTTGATGCCAAGTCCTCTCCAGTCCAAAAGCTTGAAGACGTCTTCCAGTGCTGCTGTGAACAGTTTCGGTGATATTACATCTCCCTGTCTCACTCCTCGCTGCAACTGGATAGGTTTCGAGTCCTGGTCCTGAAGTCGAACTGACATGGTGGCGCTTTCGTACAAGGACTTCAACACTTCGATATACCGATACACCCTGTATAAGATGTAAAAATATTAGCTGCAAATATTTTAAGGTTAATCAACTCATGAAACTGAACAACTTAAAATATTTGCAGCTATTTTTTTTTACTCCCTGCTTTCTTAACTAATTGCCAAAACTATCAACATACACATAACTAAAATCGAATTTCAAATGCTAACAACAAAAGTATTATTTTCATCGTACGTATAGAGGCGTGCGCGATGCGTTGTGTATCGGGAAGGAAGCGTGTGACACGGTGTTTGTGTAGTTCTCTGTTTGCTCGCTGTTTTAATGTCACCAGGGAAATACACACATTACACACAACACAAAACACCACCCGGCATCAGCTCGGTATGCCGTCTGGAAAGCTTATTACTAGTGATGGGCCGAATATGTTCGTCCGAATTCTGAATGTTCGGCCGAAAATTCGGTAAAAATTTTGCCGAACCGAATAATCGGCCGAATAATTAGGTAAGAATTGATACCCATATAAAGCAAGTAGAAACCGTTACCTGTCTCGCCAAGATTGCGGAGTAGCATCGTACCTCTTTGCTCGTCTACTTACTCCTCTAACTTGACATACAATTCGGAACGTTTATTACAGTAAAACAAATGCTTTACTCCTACTTCTGACATAGCCATTTCCAAATTAAATAAATTAATACTATTCGTTTTTATTCAGCTAAATATTCGGCACTTTTACTGCGAAACATGCCGAACACCGAACATAAACCGAATATTCGGCCCATCTCTACTTATTATGCCACCAGTGCCCCGTTTTTTGAAACTACGGTCTACAAGTCTACTGGTGAAATTCGATGTACATTGCGTAGCGGGGCAAATACCCTGGTTTTATAATGACCCATCGGCTACGCAATGTAGATCGAATTTCACCTGTAGACTCGTAGCATGTAGTTTCATTACATGGGGTACTGGTGTGTGTGATTGTCTGCATTTTAGTCTACATTGTCTGACAGGCTATAAGCTACAGAGGGCTGCACCAAACGAATTGAAATATTTACTTAAATATTAGTATAAAAACGTAGAGTATTTTCGTAACCAAAACCGTTATATATATGTCACCGTAAAATCGCAAACAACGATACATTATAATGTATACAGCTACAACATGATCTCTCGAAATACTGTGAAATGTTTCAAATGGTTACGTATGATTTCTCGAGACGTGCCCCGCGCCGCCATGTTTGTCTGTCATTGCGTTTGCTCTCGGTCGGATGTAAACATACAGTGTTTTACGCTATTATTTTATCAACTTCGAGTAAAAATTGAGTGATAAGTGTCAAATTTATATTGGATAGATAATGTAAAAGGTCTATCTACATACTTATCAAAGAAAACCAGTGTATTTTGAGTGACAAAATTCATAAATGCCCATTACTCTTTGAACAGAAGGTAAATATATTTGTATCAGTTCCTCTCCCAACTCTATGGACGCAGAACTATCTACCGTAAGGCCGACGAATCAGGAATCGCGTTCAATCATGTTAAATGTTCTTCTTTTTTTATGTGGGACACCGAGTCTGCAAACAACCAAGACTTGTAAAAGGGTAAGTTGTACGCACCTGTGCATTTCGTAGCTCGTAGCGAGTCCGAGAGCGTAGACGTGGCGTAGCTCTTACTGAGACCGCTTGATAACTTCTCCGACCCTAAAACAAAATAGTATTGTGAGTATGGTGAAATATGATGAGATTGCTGTTTTATAATTATCATGTTTATTTATACTAATGTTACGATAAAAGTATTTAGTTTTAGTAGTCTCTCTACTCCGAATTGCTGCTATTACGGGGCATTTTCTTGATTTATGCTAGACTAGCTGGTGCCCGCGAACTTCGTTTCGCCATATATCATCCATCATATAAGCTATATAAAGGAAGCTCACTGATAAACATGGGCCTCCCCCATAGACTCTAAGAACCATAAAATAATATATTATAAGCTTATATTAAATTGTTGGTAGATAGGTACCCGAAAACTTGGTTTCGCCGACTATACGTACAGTGTGTAAAAATATTAGCTGCAAATATTTAAATGGGTGAATCAGTCCATGAAACTGTACAACTTTCCCCAAGCAACATAGGTCGAAATATGGAAAAAATTTTTGGACCTCCCATACAAAATGTAGCAGCCGAGCAAGTCAACTGTATGGGAGGCCCAAATGTTTTTTTCATATTTCGACCTATGTATTCCTTGGGGAAAGTTGTTCAGATTCATGGGCTGATTCACCCCTTAAAATATTTGCAGCGAATTTTTTTACACTTTATATGTAATTTTAAAAAACTGTTAAATCCTAAATTTACAATTTCCACATGCAAAAAAGAGTAAGAAAACGGTGATTCTTTTATATATGTTTGGTCTTATTGATTCCTGTAGGTTGAATTTGCTGAATAGTCACTCCCTGTTCCAAATCCTCGCTTTCCAGTTCATTTTAGCAATTTTTTTTAAATCATGCGTTTACTTCCAAAGGTATCAATTCCGTGAAGTAGACTGATGCCACATTTCTTAATATTGTGATGGATGAATAAAGACCGAGTTCATGAGTGTGAATAAATAAAACATAAGCTTATTAAAAACCAAGTAATCCTACTACAAATCCTATCCTATCCTACTTCCTACTAATATATTAATACAAAAGATTTGTTTGTTTGTTACTCCTTCACGCAAAAATTGCTGAACTGATTTTCATGAAATTGGGCACAGATGATGTGTGATGCCGGCTTAGAATAGCATCACCCCACATCCTTCCCGCGGGTGTCGTAAGAGGCGACTAAGGGACTCGACGGTATTGGTGTATTACAATTTGTCGGCTAAACATATAATAACAGTATGTAACAGAACAACATTGGCTAGTAACGTAGATATAAAGAATAGCCTTAACAAAATTAGCAAGAAAAATTAAAAACAAAAAATTGTGGTACTTCGCTGGCCGACTTACATCATAAGCAGATCCATTTCCGCTGAGCCATTTTAACCATGGTTGGAGCGGCAAAAATAAGGATAGGTATCCCTTCACACAAACTTTTGCTTTGAAGCTATTGCAATTTTCCTGCGGTAAATAGTAGATTACGCGATCCATAAATAAAGATTGTATCGTCTGGTACGCAACTTACACGTCTTGTACCACGGAACTTTTGTTTTCGAGTGTAAAAAATATTGAATTATTAAAAGTTAAAATTATTCCAATAATAAAGAGATATTTTTGTAGTCGTAGACATATTCGTAGATTTTACTTTTCTCATTTATTGAGGTTATAAAAATATAGATTAAAAATAATAAATACGGCCTCTTGTTATTTTTCTTTCTGCGCGCTTATTCAAAGTGACACAGTTCGTGCTGGCCAGTTCGAAATTTGAAATCAATCTCGGGTCCAATAAGCCCATACACATCTTTTTACTACGCGGCACTATGAAATTTACGTGATCTACAAACTTATTTTATGCGTAGCAGCCAACCCCCCTTTTAGGGGTATGTTTTTTTTTAGCCTATAACCTGGTCGGTGATTTACTTGACATTTTGGTACAAATTGCATCAAAATCCGCTCGGTCGTTTTCGCGTGATGCTTCCGCATATCCACAAACAAACACACAAACATCTAAACATCTAAACATCCAAACAGACAAAAATTTAAAAAATTGCAGAAACGTGTTTTGTTATCAATATTAAGTATCACGAAACAATTTTTTTTTGGATATCTTGTATGTACAGACTTTCGGTCCTCTTGAGCTTTATTATATGTATAGATTTCCCACATATAAAAATATAATAATAAAAAAATGTTACTCAACGCTACAAAAATTGCAATTACTCCACTCTACAATATGTTTACTCATATTTATTTGTGCGAATCAAAATGCGACGGGCACTTTCGGGTGGTCATAGTCAACTCATAAATCTCTGGGGAGGGGTAAAGTATCATCATTACTGGTGTTTCTGTCGCACAATTAACTTTATATTGTCTGCAGCACGGTTCCCATGAAATGGCACCATAACAAACGCGGTTCGCGAGGGTGCGCGCGCGCCGAGCGTTCCGCACCGCGCGCCATCTTTTGTCACATGTCAGGAACTAAAAATGATGTCACTGTGCGCAATGTATATATTGCGTGCACGAGTGGCCATTGATTGTGCAATAATTGTTTGTTTGCACAAGGGATGGGTGCCGGGGATAGTCCTGTGAGAATTTCGAGTGCACAGATTAATGTATTGGCTTTGTGGTGTTAAGTGTTAAAGCCGTGGTGTAATCTCTACAATTAAACCAAGGGTGTATGAGTGGCTACTTTTTTTAACTTATCAATTTGTGTTAGTACTATTACTAAGCTTACTTTTCAAACTTATTACGATCAAACTAGCGGCATGTAATCAGAACGGTATATCTTTCTATCTTTGGATTTGTCCACGCTAATCTCCGAAACTACGGGATAGATTTGAATGAAACCTCTTATGGTGTATAGCCAATAAGCCAACTTAAAATATTGTGGGAAACTTGCTTTGACCAACTGAAACTTTTTAACTATAAGGGATATGGAAATGCGTAATTGGCAAATGATTTTTATTGGCTAGAGGCTGGTGTGACATCTTAGATATAAAAAATCACGCTTCAACCTAAGGGGACTCGGCAGAGAACCAGAAATAGAACCGGTAATCCTAGTAAACAAAAGAAAACGGACCTTACGTCACCGGATTTGCTCCAAGGTCACAACCGACAAAGGGATCATCCTATATTTTACAGATTATACGTAGTAGTGATAGTGCAACTGAATCGCAAACAAAAAAACGCATTTGTTAAACAATCGTTCGATTTTTTCTTGTATAAGTCCATCTTGATTGCCCAATAATTTGTAACAATACAGTGATAGGTACAGTACAACAACCTAAGATCACCATCGAAGCGTGTAGCAACAGTAAACATACTTTGCCTACGTTTACCTGCGAATATGAAGTAGGTAGAGTTAATTTGTTAAAAGCACTCAAGCGGTGTCGTAATCAGCCGTGATCCGTCGATATCGACGCCGGAGCCGCGGGGCGCCGGCCCGGGGCATCCCGGCGCTGGGGAGCCATGTCATGATGACTCACGAGCCAGTGGTAGCTAACACTACGTCATCATACTTAAAACACCCATCTTCAGCCGCCTGGCTAGGGATGACAAAATCCAGTTTTCGACGTATATCGAGTTCAGATATGTTGACGAGGACTCTGAATATGTTATCGATATTTTTTAACACTTAGGTATAATTAATAAATTTTGTAGCTGTAAACAAAACACTATCAGTCATAGTTAGTAATTCTTTGCATTTATTAATCTTGACTTAATTTAATTGATTTCATAAATTGATGGTGGTGACGTAAGTTACATGCTGTGTGGTCAGCCTGGCCAGCCCAGAGGTCGTGCCTTTATTTTTTCATTTTTTATCCCACTCGTGCCGCGATTCTTCGTTATTGTTTATAATGAGTAATTCATTTATTCAGTGACAGCTAGTATTGTATTGGAACTCCCTGAGATTCTAAAAGCATTCATTGTGAATCTACTTGGAAATAAACGATTGAGTCTTGAATCTTATGCTATCAATGACGCCAGTAACAAACTTTATCGGGTTTACGCGCGGAATAATAACTAGGTGAATATTATGCGGATTTTAAATTAGTAGTGAAAGAAACAAAATAAGTTTTTAGGGGCGATAGACCCGAGCTTGGCTCGGTGAACCAGGTACTTTATATTATATCTAATATCTTTATACGAGCAAGAATTGTATACATATAACAGGGATCTCGGGAACGGCTCCAAAGATTTTCTTGCAAACTCGTGTATAGTCCCCTATACATATACATATTCGATCTAGCTAGGTTTTATTTTCCAGAAACCATACGTTTTGGGGGCGATAAATCCCAGCGGTCAACCAGGTACTCTTGATTTAAATTAAAATATGCTTTGGACCACCTTTTGCAAAGAGATGAGGAGGTCTAAGCCTTAATCCGAACGTTGTACGTATAATACGCGTATAGTTAGTGTATGCTATAAAGGTCGAACACACGTACCATCGTGGCACGTACCATTTTGGCAAACCCTAACCATACTTATTGATTCATCGGACGCCAGTCTAAGCTTGAGTTACTTCAGACAACCAGTTGTTAGACTTGTATAAGGTTTAGAGCCTGTGCCGCCGGTATCGGTGCGGTTCTGCCAAATTCACGTGCCGGGAGCCGCGCCGCCGCCGTGCTTCGCCGCGTAGTCCACTAATGAATATAAATTATGGAACAACAAACCAGCCCCAGCCCTTTCGTTTATGCAATAAACGTTAAAAAATCAATAACACGCGTAGCAGACCAGTTGTAGTATGATTTATTGATATATATTTTATCACGATACGATCTAAATACGGCATCATAATTGATGACAATTGCTCTGTATACCGTGTAGATATTAAGTGTGATAGGCATGGTAGCCGCCGCTAGAGGGCGTTCCACAATCATTTTCGTGTTAACAACTCTTTAGCTAAGTACGGGCGGCACAAACCCCCGAGCTTATAAATTTTAATACGACTCTCTTAATGGCTGCAAGATTAGGGCTACTACCTACGCCGGAGCGTGCGAGGATTTTTGCATTCATGTGAATATTATGCAAATCTAGGCATGTCTCTCTATTGTTATTGTGCACGTACCTATTTTTGAAATAAGTATTTTTGAATAATAGTTTCAGGAACAGAAGTTGGTTGGTTTACGAGCAGACCATGTTACTTACATTTTGATACGGTTGTAAAAAATGTTATCATTTCAAGTCCAAGGACTTTTCAATGAGGGCAACACTGAAGTTTTAAAAATAACCCAATTGATATTTATGCAAATTTTGCACAAAATATTAGTTTGAACTTAACATTTCTCGTAAAGTAAATATCATTCATTCCGATGAAAAGGTTTTGCCTAAAAAGAGACAGCACCTTTTGTCTTTTGGAGTCTTTATTAACGACTGTGTTAATTATTCGTAACACAAAGGAACATTCGTCCACTAAATAACAGAAGAAACGACTATTAGATAATTAAGACTTAGAAAAGAGACTTACAAAAGTTTTAATTTACAGAAATTATTGAACAATCAAACTTTGCTTCTTGTGGTTTTTAAACGGGGTTTTTATGAGTCAAGTAACTCAGTCAAAACTTAACTTGTGAAAATTTAAACTGCAAACCCGTCCATAACAATGAAGAGCTCGTTATGCCCCGGCGCTGCGCTCACCCCCGGCTAAGTTTGGAAATAATGAACTTGGTGGAGACAATAAATTTTTATTTTCACAACTAGTATTTATGAAGGTTGCGTCGATGCGATGATCTCGAGGGCGGGGTCTGGGCGGGCTCCGTTGCCATGGCAACTATGGGGTAAAATCCCGTACGCCCCCGCTCGCTCCCTTTACTGAGATTGTTATCTGTGTAGAAGATGCTCTCCCCACCTTGCTCCCTATCTCTTTATACCCACAGCAGCCTTCACTTCATCAAAAGGGTTCAACTCTGCCGCCCTATCCGTTGTAAATACAAACTTCGGGCTGGTGCTTAAGACCAACTTTCGCACAGGCTCTTCTCATTTGTACATGAGGCAATCGATATGAGGCTCCGTGAATGTCGGTCGACATCTACCAGATATCATTATTATTGTTTACAAAGAATAATATGACACTTAGCTTGAAATAGCTAAGCTTTTTGCGCAGCGCCTACGAGTACATTTTACGCAATTCGCATTACTCAAATTTACTGTACTACGTACGTACCTAGTCCTTTATTTTTCTCTATGGAAGAACCGAGCATGGAGTCATCCGTCCTCGTAGTCCTGCCGAAGCCGATGGTGCTGGCAGTGTCTTGCAGCTGTCCTCCGTAGAAGTCTCCGAAAGCCGTCGCGGTACCAAGAAGCCCCGACCGGTCTTGTAAGGCGGCTTTCGCTTTTTCCACGCTTTGTTTCAGTTGTTCGAAGGTGGACTGGTGGAGGCGGTACGGCGGCCATTCTGTGGTCGGCCAGGGCTCTTCCTTGAGTGCACTGCGCTTGAGTTCGAGAGCCCCAGCGTAGGAACAGCTGCTTTCGTACATCGCAGCTTTGACGCCGGCGCGCAGTGCACAGTTCAGACCGCGGTAGTCGACTCTGAGGACAACAACAACAACTTTTATTAAACCTGTAGGTATAAAAAAAGTCAGACGTGGCGATAGTGGCCGTATTCTTCCGGCCGTTAACGCTCTGCCTACCCCGCAAGGGATAAATGCGTTATATATGTATGTATGTAGGTAAAAAAGTTTTATTAGTTTTCAAGATATTTAACCAACTATGTTTGATAAACATTAAGGCATTTAGTGCAATATAATGCATTTCTATCAGCATATCGAAATTAGTGCAACAACACTATCGTCACAACAGATGCACTTAATTTTCGTTCATATTAGGTAATATGACAACTTCAACTTTGATCAAATCACTACCGCTACAGAAGTAAAACCCACGGGCTAGGTCGGGTGACGTCTGTTAATGGAATTGATTGCGTTGCGGATTGTGAGACTAGCTAGTGGTTGCTGATGATTTTACAGTCAGCCCGGGATTTTGCTAAGAGATTTCACATTGTATTCAAAGCTCTCTTCTTATTTCGTGTGGGACACCGACCCGATGGAACCCTAGTGTCAGAATTCTACAAGTACCAGGCTTCTGACATGGTTGTGTAACGACCGCCGTCTAAGTGATCACAGGCAGTAACCGATCATAGAGCATAAATAAGGCATTACTCGGTTGGGTTTGCTGACGAGACGCACACGAGTGATGTGATGAGATGATACTTCATACAGGTTTCATAAGCCTGCTGAATTTGTGTATAGCACTACATGATAGTCACATCATACTAAATTCACTACTTTGTAATTATTAACTAACTATAGTATAAATTTTGCTATATTGACTTAAAAATATAAGATAATTAATATATTGAAGACAAGAACTACTTTAGGAACCATTTTGGAAATAGAACATTAGGGGAAATGCGTTGCGTGGCTAGCGGCGATAGCGGTGACCATCACTGTCAGACAGAGAATCGCAAAAACAAGGCAAATTCAGACTTCATATCATACTATCAGTCAGATCAGGCCATTCAGGCTTCTTTGTTATTTTTTAATTACTTAAGATTGGCCCGCATTTGTCTACTTCTTTACAGTTAAGACCTTACCTCATATCGGATATTCGTTTGCCTCTTGGTCGCTTGAACTCGTTCCTGGCCTTTTCCGTGATGAATGATTTCTCGTGGTATCACATTGCAGTGATACCACCATCCACTTGAAAACTTAACTTCCTACTTATACGTAAGTATATACGTATTTGAAAACACTTGTCTGAAAGTAAGTAGCTAACTAAATATTTTAGTTCTTTTCATCACTTTGTTTAAACCACAAAAAAAATCAGTTTTTATCACTTTATAAGTACGACATCTTCGACGTAGTATCAAATCGTGGGATGCCTTCCGCTAAGAACTATACGCCAGAACAGAAAGGACTGACTTTACTGACTTAACACTTTACTGCATGGGAATCACTTAGTCCTTAGAAGGCCTGTTCAACAAGGTGTTATTTGTATGGCGTTGTTCTTTTCCCTGCGGCTCGTTACTGCGCCAGGAGCACTGTGCTGCGCCCGCGCACCGCCGAGCGCCACAGCGTTCAAATTGATCGCATCCGGCCTAAGGGAAATGTGTCGTATAACTTGTATAACCAATTTATATACCTACCGCTTCATTTGAACACCGACACAAATTGTTTGTAACAAACAAAACTAGCTGTTGTAAAAAGAACACGGTATGATTGTAACGTAGGCTACTAGGTACCGCGTACATGGCTTTGCAATAGGTACTTAGGTATAGGACTCTTTGTGGCAGTGCAAAAAATCTCTTATAAAATCTGATTCGCAGTAATTGTTGAAATCTAAGTGCCAAATTTTAAAACGGTCAGATGACCCGGAAAATTTAAAAGGTTTTTATTATACGTAATTATTCGATCACCCAAATTATCGTATCGGCCACAGTAAAATTAATTTGGCTTATTTTTGTGTAACTATGGTGTTGCCTGTCGTCTGTACCCGGCGGTAGATGTGGGCGCACGTCGGCGAGCGGCGAGCGCGGAACGCACGCGCACGCGCACGCCACTTTGCCGCAGGAAGTCTGCACATTACTTTATTATATGCGGCTAAAGTAACATCCGGCAGCGCGCCGGCCGGACCGACGCTACGCACCGGTGTTTACCGACGGCCTTCACCTTGCTCTTGTTGCCTTATACTCGCGTTTTCGTATAGATGAAAATATGGCTTTATGGAGTTGTTACCATGGGACCCCAAAAGGTATGCTAAACTGAAAACTTATTTTGAACTTTTCAACATCAGCAGTAGAAAAGAAGTTGAAATGCATGAACGTTAATGTTAGTAGTCGAGCTGGTACCAACTAATCACGTGGTAAATCGAGCGCAAAATCGTGCTCGTTCTTCGGCCCGAGGGTCGCATCTCTATGTGCCTGTCGCAGTAAGATGGCCGACGACCGATGTGGCACAGTGGTAGTGAGACTGCCTTTGACGCAGAAGATTCCAGGTTCAATTCTCAGTGGGCCACTCACAAAGTTGATATTTATCACTTTGTGAATTTGTTCCCAGTCTGGTTAGGACATTGCGGGCTAAACCACCCGATTGTCCGTAAGAAAAATGTTTCCGTGTTTCGGATGACACGTTCAGCCGTAGGTCCCGGTTGCTGTCTATGATTACTTAGACGGCGGTCGTTACACAACCATGTCAGAAGACTGTTACTTGTAGAAGGCGGTTGAAAAATTGTGAACGACCAACTACCCCGAGTAGAACACTAGTAGGGTTCACTGGGTCGTTGGACGACTCGGTAAAAAGTAAGATGGCAGAATTCCTTTTCTTTCTACAAGTTCATCACCTAACATTGCGTATGCCAACCACTATGGCATACCATACGTGATAGTGGAATGACATCTACGATTTTGCGATCGGCCTGCTTTTGGCCAAAATCCTAGGATTTCAGCCGAGTTACTGATTCTGCGATCTTACTGCGACATAGCCATATGGCACCGAAAAAGTAAAGAGTACGTTACATTACAATGCATATCTCGCGAGATTACCATCTGTCGAAAACTGGAAATACCCACACAAAATAAGTACTGGCGCGGTGATACCTATTGCAAAACATAGGTTCTAAGCTAAGCATATAGTAACAAAACTATCTATTATGGATCTACTTACCTAATTAAATATTCTCCACAATACTTTAGATTTGAGTTGTTCTTCAAATAAATCCTATACCGAGGTGGGCAAGTGAAAATCTTATAATTTTAATATTATTTGAAATATTATTAATTTGTTTCCTTCTACCTCTACAGAGCGTTGAAAATTTCTATAATACCTATTTGATTTTCAGCTATGTAATGCAAATGGAGCCAAGTCAGACACCTAAAACCTAAAAGTCAGAAGCCTGGCCGGCCCCGTGGCAATGCCTTTTTTATCCCACTCGTGCCGCGCTTCTACTAGGATCATAAAATTGTTATAAAAAACAATGACTGATTTATTTTTTAGTGATAGTATTATATTGTAAATTCTTGACTTTCTGAAAGCATTCGTTGTGAATCTACTTGGAAATAAACGATTAAAATTGAAATTAAAGTAATATTTTTATTAGATGGAGCTGGATGAAGTTTACAATGTTGTCACTTTTCGATGAAATAATAATAGTGTTGAATCAAAGTGAATGATTCAATGAAATTGTTTCGATTGTCAATTGAGCAATAATTTGTGTGCTGTACTGCCGAAATCGGGTACGGGGTTCGAATTTTAGTCGTGATTTGTACATACGAATGAGTTTTCGACGACAATGTTCCTATAGTCTCTACGCCTATACTGAATACCATTGCGAGGAAACTTGTTAGACCTATTTTTCAATACATCATGCAGTAGATGTATAAAACATAGCAGTATAGCAATTTTATAGTTTGAAATTAGTGAAATGAGTGACTCATTGTTCATTCATCTGATTGAACGAGAACTGAGCGCATCACTATTACCTACTTTAATTATGGCAACATTATTTTACAAGTTGACTGTCAGAGACTGTTAGACTGTCAGCTAGCTCCATCTAATTAAAAATGATACTTTACGTACTACGATGACTGGCGAATATTTACAAAAAGGAAACAATATTGTAGAAAGTACACGAATTGTAAATGTGCATCTGTTAAATTACCAGAACAGGTTATTATACGGCAATAGAACGCAATAATCTCTCTGGCTTGGCACAGCGCGCGCTACATGGCAGGCGCATGCAGTTACATGCAGAACCAGGCTCGCAGGCCCTCATAAACCTTCACTTGTTTTCGTAAACATTCCCCCGTCCCGTGCCGTCATAGATTAATACCTACTTGTTGTGGCAGTCGGAGTTTTAAATGTTTGTCATTTGAGAAAGTAAGTAAGGTATGTAAGCTGTAATAGCTTGACCATAAAGAGTAGATGATACAATGAGGGCGCCACTTTCTTCGCGATCTGTCAAATCTGACAGCAATTTTTCATACAAAGTTTTTAGTTCCATTTTATTTAATTTCTACTCTTTTCGGCCAAGCCGTACCTACTTTTCGAAGTTATGAACCACTAGTGGGCGCCCGCGGGTACTTTTCGGGGTAACAACTATCCTATGTGTTCATTCAAGTTATCCTCTATCTGTGAGCCAAATTTCATGAAAGTCGGTTCAGCAGTTTTTGCGTGGAGGAGTAACAAAAAAAGGAGATTCTCTGTTTGTCCGCGATTATCTTGCGTTTAGCTGAACTGATTTTGATGGCGTTTTCAGCAAAGTGTTTGTCAGAATTAAGCATATTAGCCGACAATGAAATGGAGGTTCGCACTTTTACACGTTCTTTGAAGTCAGTTAGTTTTTAAAAAAGTGACTATTTTATTTTTATTTCACCCATTTTCATTAAAAAAACGTATTTCCGACTCGGCATAATTGATTATGATGGGCATTAAAGTATATGACTATGACTATGATGCCAATCTTCAAATGTAGGTAAATACATTTGATGGATTTTTACATCGGGTGAAGGGATAAAGGCGTGGTTTGTGTGTGTGTGTGTATTTTGATGTGGTTTATTTAATACATGCCAGGAAAATGCCTTGTTCCCACGGGAAAATGATTATCAACTCATTCTTGTCACATAAATTAGTATAAGTATATCTGGTGTATCTAATGTTAATGATTGTAAGCATTGCAGTCATGTATAAAATAAATCCGTGATAAAAACTACAAGTAGGTAAGTGCCCATTTAAAGAACAAAGACTCGCAATCTCCTTTCAAACAAATTGAAACTCTTTCCAAAACTAGAACAAAGTACCAAGATATAAATCAACACAGAAAATTTATACTTTTAAAATGGAAATAAAGTGCTCGATGAAATTTTGTTTCCTTAGCAAGAAAATAATATAAAAGTGAGGAGAGAGCCAAGTCGAAAGATAACAGGGGCTTCTATTATACAGCCCTAGTTACAAACGCAAATGTATTCAGAGTAGCATCAACATGTATTACCATAGAGGCATAAATCTAAAGGGACTTCAACTCAGTTTGTACGTACTCACTGTGTTGTATAATATTCGCATAAATCAGTTAGAATTAATTAATGCATTCTGCTACAACCTGTGACATATAGCTAAGGTTCTCTGTACGTAACACATTGGCTCAGTGACAGAGATGCAGTCACAAGAAACCAACATTTATCACATCACTATTCACTGCAGTCACTCTTATACAGGGTTATTTTTTTGTCTGTACACAAACTTTGTAGGGTGTTTCTACTCATGATTCCGAACAACTTTTACTTTTACTGTGGGGCCATCTGCGAAATCGTGAAAAAAATGGGTCTTCCATTGAAAAATTCTTACCTACTCGGGAAAAATTAAGGAACACTCAATTATTGGCTATACACGATAAGAGGTTTCATACAAATCCATCTCGTAGTTTCGGAGATTAGCGTGGACAAACCCATAGAGAGAAAGACATACAGCTCTGGTTACATGCCGCTGCTGGTTTGATCGTATTCTCCCGTAGGAATGAGTGATTTTCCTCGGATAAAAGGTTACCTAGATGTTGATCAGTGCTAGTACCTATACAACAAAAATTTCATTCAAATCCGTCAAGTTGTTTTGAAGATAAGCATGAATTAAAAACAGGAATTGGTTGTTGGTCGATAATAATACGTGTAGCTGTTAGTTTTCTAAAACACGCTATCGGTTCGTTTTCTTGTAACTATGTATAAAGAGTTATTGGACACTTACTTCGGAATCTCGGAAACGGAAACGTTTTTCTTGAAAATTCGTATATAGGGGTATTTTTTGAAAATTCGTATATAGGGGTATTGGGGGCGATAAATCGATCTAACTAGGTTTTCTTATCCAGAAATATTTCTGAATGCAAAATAAGCCGTATACAAACAAGTTGCATTTTGTGTGGAGAGAGAACCGCTATTTCGTCACACAAGTAGCTATCAGCGAATGTAGATCAGTTGGTTAGAGTGCTTGCCTATAAATTAATGGAGCTCGAGTTCGAATCCGAACCTCAACATCTCTTTTTCATTATTATTTATTTTTGCACGTTTATTTTTCCAATAATATTTTAATCGTTTTATCAGTATTTTTTTTTTTGAAATATTTATGTCTATTTTTTGTCAAACTAAACAAATAAGGTCAAACCACGTTATCCAAAACATGGCCCGTATTATAGTAGTCTTGGCATTTTCCGACAGATGGCGTAATACATAATTATGGCATTATGGCTTTATTGGGTTTACGCGCGGAATAATAAGAAGGTGAATATGCGGATATTAGAAAGGTAGTGTAAGAAACAAAATACGTTTTTTGGAGCGATCAATCCGAGCTAGGCTCGGTTAACCAGGTACTTGTGCCTCACATTAGTTGCTCATTTCGCCTTAAGTCTGCGTAAAGTTCTGTCTACTGCTTCAACGGCTTTACGATTCGAACGGCATTATGCATTTAAGCCATATAATAAGATTACAATCACTAAACATTAATAACAGGATCTAATCGATTGCAATGTTAAACATCGTATGAACAGTTTTACTACCTCCTGACACCAAATATAGAGCTACACCCTGATATCTTTTAAAAGCTAATTTAAAAAACATAAATCTTTCAAGTCATGGAAGATGGTAATCAAAGAAGGATGCAGGTCAAAATCCCACGACTTTGTATGAACATGAACAGAATTCAGAACAGTTCTAGGTAGGTACTGTAGACATAGCAATTTTGATAGTACACAAAAGCGACCTCATAAGGAAGGATTTCCGGAATCAATGCCATACCTATTTCACCCACACCGGAAAATAAAAAAATCTTAGAAAAACGAGTTCTTGTATGAAATTTTTAACAAGTATCAGACCAATTAAGCTCCTTTGTATTTGCCTTTATATCGATGCTTGTTTTAAGGAGTCGAGACTTGACAAACGTTGTCAAAGGTGCATTGATTGAATGTCTTTCGCTGCGAATCTTTTCACCATGAATTAGTGGGCTGGTGATACCTTTGCAGTTCGTGCACAAATTTACTTATACTTCGGAACACTTTGTGGGTTATGTTGTTGTATAGGTAGTTAGGTACTCGTAAGAGTGTATATGAAATAGGTCGATCCAGTAAAATAAGGTGGCCGTACGATGGGATTGAATGACAGGTATATAAAAACATGATTGTGATATTACCTTTATTCAGGGATGGCGTGAAGCGTCCCGTGGCGCGGGATGCCCGCGGCTGGTGTCATGATGGCGCGCGACGCCCTGCGCCGCCCCGGGCACCGCGGCTGACCGACACCACACCAAAACACTCGCAAGACGAACCCAACACGGCGCTACTGTCTAACTTGTTTGCGCGGGAAAAAAATAAACAAATCGATATATTGGAGGAGAAGGCGAGTGCTCGCGGACAGGAAACAGGGATAATAGAAAGGCGCCTCGTCCGGTCTGTGGAGACGCGGGCGCGGGGTTGGCGCGGGCGGCGGGGGCGCCGGCAGGGGCGGAAGGTGTTGGCCACGCCCACGGGCGGGCCCCGAGCCGCGCGCGTGGCTGCGCGGGCCCGGCCGCAGCGGCCGGCGGCGGCGCCCGGCGCTCAGCGGCCGCGCTCCAGCGCACCAGCGCCGCCGCGCCGCGGGGAGGCAGCTGCAGCCGCGCGCTGGCGGGTAGCTACGAGATGTGCTCGCTCGGAACCGAGTGCTCTTCCACTACATAACACACAAGTAAAAGTGAACACTCGCTTTACTGTTCTAACTCATTCACGATACAACAGTAGGTAGAGTTATAAGTTAGGAGAGCTCTTTTAGTGCCTGCATGATAGGTCATATTTTTAATGTGACCTGACTTAATCTGTAAACAGCAAGTTTGGTGTAGTCTCCGTTACTAAAAATCCAAACGACCATCTTTTCCCTCAAGCTCTCAACTAACTTATCTCTGTTTACTCTCCGCTCGGTGCGCCTATAAATTAAACGCTCGGAATGATTATGCCACTATTTGAATGTCCCCGGTGTCGTAGGGCAGGCCGGGGCAGTGCACCGCCGGTGACCGAGCTCGAGGCGCTAAGCCGACCCGCCCGGCGCCGCCGCCCCCGTCCGCCGCCCCTTCGTACACCGTCAAGCCACTGAGCGCCCATTGAGCACGCCTAATTACCTCCCCATGTTATACCTACTTAGATATACAGGGTGTTAAAAAATACCTGCAAATGAAACCAGCCCATGAAACTGAACAACTTTTCCCAAAGATCATAGGTCGAAATAGGTACGAGTACGGAAAAAAAATTTTGACCTCCCATATAAAATTATCAACCGACCAAGTAAATTTGGATGGAAGGTCCAAAAAATTTTCACATATTTCGACCTATGATATTTGGGGAAAGATATTGAGTTTCATGGGCAGATTCACCGCTTAAAATATAATGTGCAGCCAAGTTCCAGCAAAGAACTGGCGGGCCTACCGTGGTGTATAATAATAGGTACACGAACCATTTGGGGCCCCTTTTTCCCCTTTTTAATACAGAATCCATTCAAGTAAGACACACCAAATATGGCTCACATTTGAGACCTTCACAGAAACAGATATTACAAATTTCATTATAACATAGATCAAACGGTTATAAAAATAGTGACGACTAAAAATCGCCATTTTTTCTATTCACTGACATAATCTATAGGTCAAAAATCTAACACAGGTACTAGTAGATGAGGTAGATACTTGAAAACAAACGTGAAATAAGAATTTGCTTTATGAAAAAAAACTGTATTTAAATATTAAGAGATAAAACAATTTAATAACGTTATACTAGAAATTAATGATTATACCAGTAATAGAATGAATGAATAGAATCAGTAGACTCTTGGGAAAGGAGGGATAAACTTGACTTCGTCAGTGAGCGGCGCGTCGATGACTGGCCGGTACTTGATGGTCACCTCGCCGGTCTCACAGTCCAGGAACGAGAGACTGTGCTTCCTCCAATGCTGCTCAATTGGCTTTGCGCTCTGCGAATAAAGTGACTTCTTACAAGTAGATTCTTACGCGATCGCTTCGCCTTAACTATCAATACCCGACCGGAATAGAAGGCAAAAAAGAGCAAATATAATAGAACTTAGGAGTTTCAACAAATTATCCTCATCAGGTATGAACAAAATTTTCAATTTCACGGGTAGGTATGCGCTCTTTTATAACACTTCGTTTAAAGTGATAAGTAGCATTCTTTAAAGCTACGGCCAGTCACATAAGTAAACCACTGAATGGAGAGCTAACTATAATTGAATTATTTCTATCATAATCATCACCTCACAGCCTCCAACTAACGGATACCATGCATCTTCTCTTCTACTGTAAGCCACTATGTCCAAGCATCAGCTAGTGTCGCATATTTTATATTTTTATATATTGGTCGATATGTTCTGGGTCAGACCAACGCTATCGACACTATCGAGCCAGCGGATTGCCCAGCCCACTGATCGAGGAATGATCCTCCATGACTGGCAGGGGAGACTGGCTCACTTATGTCATTTGACATTTAATTTCAAATTTCACGAAATCGTCGTTGAGAACAAACCTTCTGCAAAATTAGGGGCCCATGCTGTGAACACTCCATTCGTTCTTTTATCTACGCCGTTGGCCAAAGCGAATACAAAATTGCGAACACAAAATTGGAAATACCTGGTCTTTAGTGTCTTTGCCGTAGTCCATTTCATCCTCTCTCTTGGGAAAGTCGTCCCTGAAGTGAGCTCCTCGGCTCTCTTTGCGGTTTGCAGCGCAGTTCACCACCTGGATCGCTACCTGCAGCATATTTTGCAGCTCCAATGTTTCTATCAAATCCGTGTTGTAGTTTAAACGGCGGTCCGATACTTTTATATCTTTAAACATTTGGTAACATTTGAGTAATTCTGCTGTGCCTAAAAAAGAAATGTGTCTGTTCTGGTAAGGAATACGAAAATGTACCTACCTACGAAATGCGATACATATATAAGGTGTAAAAATATTAGCTGCAAATATTTTAACGGTCAACCAACCCATGAAACTGAACAACTTTCCCCAAGGAACATAGGTCGAAATATGAGAAAAATTTTTGGACCTCCCATACAAATTGACTCGGTCGGTTGGTAATTTTGTATGGGAGGTTCAAATTTTGTTTTTACATATTTTGACCTATGTTCCTTGGGGAAAGTTTTTCACTTTCATGGGCTGATTCACCTCTTAAAATATTTGCAGCTAATATTTTTACACCTTATACAGGGTGTAAAAATATTAAAGGGCTGAATCAGCCCATGAAACGGAACAACTTTCCCTAACATGGGTCGAAATATGTTCCTTAGGGATGTTGTTCAGTTTCATGGGCTGCTTCACCACTCGTAATATTGACAGCTAGTTTTTTTACAACCTGTATACAAACCACAAATTATATTCGCGCAATTTTGTATAGTAATTTAGTATACAATAACGTTTTCTAATGTCAGTAGCGTCATAATACCTTGATGAAAGCGAAAGCACGGCGGACAGCTCCTCAGATATAAAGATGTTCAGAAACGACACATGAAAAGATGCAACATTGAGCCCACTCAATGGGCCCTCCCAGCACAGCGCCCCGAATGGCGCGGGATGGTGGCAAGTCCGCGAGTTTGAGGAACAGCGTAGGTAAAGCAGACCTCCACGCTAAGCGCAATGAGTTTAAGGTCCGTCCACCCGTCGCCATTAACTATAATAGGCTTGTTTCCTGACAGGTCAAATGAACTACTTTTTAAATTGCGATCTAAAACGGTATTTTGTATGAAGAATTAGAAGTATGACGTCACGCCGTAAGTATTTGGATGGCGTCAAAACACTTATTAATTCAAACTATGATCATCTTGAAAAATTATGAATGAAGTCCGTAGTATTTTTGGACAATAGTTTTAAGCGTACAACTGTTATATTTTTTTAATGACCTAGGAAACTATCGAATTATGAAAGTAGCAAACTCGCGTGTCCACTGTGCACGGGGGTTTACTGCCAAAATTAGCTACAATAGCCATCTCCGGGCGCATCAGCGCCGATCTGATTAGGAGTCCAAGGGGTCGCTATGGCTGAAATTAGACGGAGAGATCATGATCATCATCATCAATACCTTGATTCAGAAGATCGGCTGTTCTGAAGACCATGCACTTGCTCTGCATTGAGTCCCGCATCAAGGAGCGCAGCTTGTGAGTGGGCGTGCTGCCTTTGGCATTGCGCACCATTTCAAAGTTGTTTATGGAGCTGTCGCAGATGTTCTGGAAGAAAGCATTTGATTTTGCTTACGATACACTACCGAAAGATGTTTACAATTAGAAAACACTACCTATCATCCTCTACAGGAAACACCACCCGGCGCAGCTACGCTGAAATCCCTAACTACTAAAACTGGCCCATATTATTAAATAATAAATAATATAAATAAATGCTTTAAAAAACACTCGAAAGGGTGCTTCCTTTACTAAGATCTATTTAGGTAGGTACTAAAGTAAAGCCTGGCCGTTACCATCATCAGATGTCTAATACCTATTAGAGAACATGATACCTGTAAACGAACAAGTATAAGTCACTATATAAGTTTAAACGACTTACGTTGTTGTAGTTTTGGTAGAGGATTGGGCCTCTAAGTTTCGGCTGTTTACGAACAGCCTTCTTCCGGAGGTCGACAGATCACACACGACCGCCCGTTAGCTGTGAATGCCGAACACCTGCCCTGTCGGTACGAGCGCAGCGCGCCGCGACCCGCAACGTAAGTCGTTTAAACTGATATAAGGTGTAAAATTATTAGCTGCAAATATTTTAAGCAGTGAAACAGCCCATGAAACTGAACAGTTTCCCCAAGAAAAATAGGTAAAAAAATGTGTTTTTTTTTTACATTTCATACATTGTTGACTTGGTAAGTTGGTAATTATCGGCAAGGATATACCTAGTTGAACCGTAATTAAATGACAATGCGTAACCTAGATTGTTGGATTCCAGTGCCGATTTGGTGGTAAGTCCACTAGCGCCATCTGCCGGTTGTCCGTCACAGGAGAGGGGGTCGCAGGCCGCCATTCTTGCCTTCATAGCGTCGTCGTTACGTCTGGTTCCGACCAGACGTACTGCCTGATTTCTAATCATATATTTCAGATATTTATAATATTCTACTTTTTTTTTGTCGTGTCGATCGGCTTTGGCGTTATTATATTAATTCGGACCAGAACTCAGCCAGACGCACTGCGGCGTCAGTAGCGTCGTAAAGATCCTCTAGCGTGCATGATGGAGAGCACGCATGGCAGTTTAATAGATGTGCCATCGTTTGCTGGGAGTATTCTACTAATTTGATATCATTCATATAATCCATCCCACTTAATACTGGTACATTATCTTTCTTTACCTTTCACATAGCGTCGTTAGCTGTCACCAGGAGATATAAACACCGTCTCTCATTTAATTACGGTTCAACTTTATCCTTGCCGATAACACAAGTTTTATTGTTTAGTAAAATTTGCACTATTTTGTATAGGAGGTCCAAAAGTTTTTCATATTTCGACTTATTATCATATTCATTAGGAAAGTTGTTCAGTTTCATGGGCTCGTTCATACCTTAAATTATTTGCAGCAATTTTTTTACACCTTACACCCTGTATAACATGATACCTATTTTAGGTTCATACAGATTGAGTTGAAGGTTGAACGCAGGAAATAATTTTTCATTGTAGTTACCTACTTTAGTCCTGATCACCACGATCGAATATTAGGCACAGAGCGGGTATGTCATACTCGCGTGCGCAGTAGGATGACGTACCTGCTGTATGTAGCGTCAAAGACTTACATCTTTTAGAGTTGGTTGACAGTCATTGGGCTTGTTTAAGCAACCGATATTGAGAGCTATCTGTCGGCCGAACACGACGATGTCCAAGATGGAGTTGGCGCCGAGGCGGTTGGCTCCGTGGCAGTTGCTGACCGCCTCGCCGCACGCGTGCAGGCCGGGCACTGCCTCGTCCCGGCCGTCGATATGCTGCAAAACCTAAATGTACAAATATACAGGGTGTTAGGATAATAAATATCCTGGACAATTCACACATCGCCATCTAGCCTCAAACTAAGCAAAGCTTGTAGGTACTATGGGAACTAGATAGCTGATACTGATACATATATAGTTTTTTTGTAAATAAATACATATTATACATAGAAAACACCCAGACTAATATTTGAAAATTGACTTAACAAATATTTGTGTCCGGTGGGGATCGAACCCACGACCCTCCGCGTAGAAGGCAGGCATACTATCCGCTACGCCATCGGGACAGTCAAAAAGGTACGCGCCGACCGAGTCGGGTTGTATGTGGGGTCCAAATATTTTTTCCATATTTCTATCTATGTTTCTTTGGGAGAGTTGTTCATTTTCATGGGCTGGTTCATCCCTTGAAAGGAACTCAGTACTTTTCCTAACACCCTGTATTTGCTGTAACACCTTCTGAAATGGAGAGACACAAAGTTCCACAGAAACTTGTGAAGTTAACAATGTGTGTTAATTTTTTGTTGGTAGTATGCGAAATAACTTGGTAAGAAACTACTGATTTTTTCACGTGATTTCGAAGCCGGTCACTTAACAAAATGTGGAATAGATAAGGTTGTGGATGGAGTGGTTATCTACTTATTACTTACCAAATTACTGACCAAAGATAGTACAAAATGGAAGTAGTGAAAAATGGACCAATTTATGGTCAAGTAACATTGGAAGGACGAGACGAAGTCGAGACCAGAAATTGGCATTTTGGCCGAGGAATCATAAATACACATTTTAATCGTGATAAATTTTGAATTACACAAGCAACACAAATTGGATTTGCTTACGTTCCATTGCAAAAAAAAGAATGCGCCGCAAAATCACATTGTCTTTAAACTTACTTCGAAGTGTGAAGTTTAAGAACCTTTTTTGTGGCCCGAAATGTATGTATGGAATCTCATTGTTGACCTGTCTGCGTGCCTCTGCCAACCTGATGACTTAAACGAGCCGATTTGTTTTTTTTTTTAATAATGACGCCATTACGAGCAAATGGAAGAAAAGCATGTTTTATCTACTAACAATTCTGAACAACTTACTATGGGGCCACCTGCGAAATCACAAAAAATTGGGTGTTCCATAGGAAAATTCATACCTACTCGGTAAATATGTATGGAACTCCCATTTTTTTTCCGATTTCGTAAAATAGCCCTGTATTAAAATATAGTCATGAATAATTATGCTCTGATCGAAAATGAAATGGCGTGAGTTACACGTGTGTGTAATTTATACACATAGCTACGTCTACGAGTAGCACTTTTTTAGTTTTTCAAGGTTTTTTAGTTGTTCTATTATGTCAGTTCTCTTGTTCAAATCAAGCTGCAAGATTAAAATCTCATTCAGACAATTCGTTCTCTGGCTGGATAGATTTTACTAGAAGGTGTAAAAATACTAGTTGTAAATATTTAGACTTTAAAACTGAACCATTTCCCCCTAAGGAGCATAGGTCGAAACTGATTTAGTCAGTAGGTAATTTTGTATAGGAGGTCCAAAATATTTTCCATATTTCGACCCACGTTCCTTGGGGAAGTTGCTCAGGTTTACTGGGTTTTATTTTTAACACCAAATACTAAATATTTGCTGTGTGACGCCGGCTTCGAATAGCATCACCCCATTCCTTCCCGCGGATGTTGTAAAAGGCAACTAAGGGACTCGAGGGTTTCATGTGTATTACAATTTTAGGCGACAGGCTGACAACCTCTCACTACAGTGATACACAAACCATCTGAAAGGGCCCTCAATACTCCTCAGACGTGGCGATACCAACCGTATGTTTACGATCCTTAACGCTCTGCCTACCCCGCATGGGATAAAGGCGTGATTCATGTATGTTTGTATAAATACTAAATATCCACCTCCCCCTTATGGTTGATAGGTATCCCGCCCATGGTGTAGTGGACGGTGGGTATGATGGGCACGGGCTGCGTGTACACGTCGGTGCCGGTGAAGGTGTGCGCCGTCTCCGCGATGCCGGGCAGCTTGGTGGCGATGGTCTCCCGCGGCAGGTGGTGCAGCTGCAGGTACACGTGGTCCTTCTTCGGACCTACTCCCTTGCCTGCAAGACAAACTCACTTTGAGCAGTGGTTTTTGCTATACAGGGTGTAAGATACGGTGTAACTCTCTCTTTTCGTGTGGGACACCGAGTCGTCCAACGACCCGATGAACCCTAGTGTCAGAATTTTTCAACCGCCTTCTACAAGCAGGCTTCTGACATGGTTGTGTAACGACCGCCGTCTCAGTAATCATAGACAGTAACCGGGACCTACGGCTCAACGTGCCATCCGAAACACGGAACCATGTTTCTTACGGACAATCAGGTGGTTTAGCCCGCAATAACCAGTCTGGGAACTAATTCACTAAGTAATAAATATCGACTTTGTGGGTGACCCACCGACAATCAAACCTGGAACCTTCCGCGTCCAAGGCAGTCGCATTACCACTGCGCCACATCGGTCGTCAACTAGGACAACGGACCTTATGTCATAGTATTTGCTCCAAGGTCACAAACGTCACAGGGCTCATCCTATATAAGGTGTAAAAATACTAGTAGCTACATAATGTAGCAGCCGAGTCAACTGTATGGGACTTTTTTTTCATATTTTGACCTATGTTCCTTAGGGAAAGCTGTTCAGTTTCATGGGCCACCATTCACCCGATAAAATATTTGCAGCTAATATTTTTACACCTTTTATTAGACTATTAGGTACACATACTAACCATTTCTGATTTCCGTGGCTATAGATCTGGATACAACATCGCGACTAGCCAAGTCTTTCAGCTTAGGAGCGTAGCGCTCCATGAACCTTTCGCCCTCGCTGTTTATGATGTAGCCACCTTCTCCGCGACAACCCTCGGACATCAGGCAGCCGGAACCATACATGCCTGTCAGTTATCATCGACATAATATAAGGATCATAATAAAGCTGTTGTAATACAGGGTGTAAGAGACGGTGTAACGAAGACTTTGCAGGCGTGATCAGACCACGAAACTGAACAACTATACGTAATTATATGGGGGCTATGTTGGTAAACATGTAAAAAGTTTCGACCTTCCATACTAAATTTCCGATCAGCTAACTGACTTTGTATAGAAACTCGAAAAACATTTTTCGTTTCCCAAGATAGCCCCCATAGAAAAAGTTGTTCAGTTTCATGGTCTGATAACGCCTACAAAGTTTTCGATACACCGGCTCTTACACCCTGCATGTTAAGCGCAGAGCACACCTGGCTGCATAATGCGGCTCATATGAGGCCTGCGTACTGGTTGTATTGTAATGTAAGGGAAGTGACCTACGTAACGGACTACGCAACGTAAGCGGTGTGCCGTCCCCCATACAATGTATACTTATTACAACTTTAGGCGACAGGCTGACAACCTGTCACTATAGCGACACACGACTTATCTGTTACGACGCGCTGCCTACCCCGCGAGGGATAAAGGCGTGTTTTATGTGTGTATGTATAAGACCGTCCAAGCTTACCAGTGGGGTGTATCTGTACGAACTCCATGTCCTGGAGGGGCAGGCCGATGCGCGTGGCGAACGCGCAGCCGTCGCCCGTGCACGTGTGCGCCGCGGTGCACGAGAAAAATATGCGCGGGTAGCCCCCGGTCGCCACCACCGTGTTCCTCGCTTGAAATCTACAAGAACAGTCGAGATATTCTTTTCTTTTCGATGATAAAAAAAGACCTAGTGTTCAAGGAACTCGGTATATGGCGTTGAACTATGTTACTAGATACCCAAGTCAAAAGAATGAAAAAAAAAAACATTGCGACACTGACTGACAGTCTTGCACGCACTGACACTATCGTTACAAATAAGTCCGAGTCCAAGTTTCAAAGAAACAAAAAATAAATATTACGTTCCGTTTTTTTTTTTGTTTTTTTAACGTACCAAGCACAGCGCCATCTATCCAGTAAAAAGAATAACAATTAAAAAATAAATAACAGAAAATTCCCCATCTATAGTGCTTTCAGGTTAGCATGGCAATAAGGTCAATAGCACCATTAGCAATCGTTGGCATTTACTACCACTGTACTCGTACTTTAGACAGCGATATATCGTTTAGCTGAGTAAATGTATACGATATGATTATCGCTAGAGTACAGGGATATAAGCGAAGTTCAGAGGCGTGTATTCCTGTACTCAAGCGATATTTATATCGTATACATTTACTGAGCAAAACCGACGACCGATGTGGCGCAGTGGTAGTGCGACTGCCTTTGACGCAGAAGGTCCCGGGTTCGATTCTCGGTGGGTCACTCACAAAGTTGATATTTATCACTTTGTGAGTTTGTTCCCAGTCTGGTTAGGACATTGCGGGCTGTACCACCCGATTGTCCGTAAGTAAGATGGTTCCGTGTTTCGGATGGCACGTTAAGCCGTAGGTCCCGGTTGCTGTCTATGATCACTTAGACGGCGGTCGTTACACAACCATGTCAGAAGCCTGCTACTTGTAGAAGGCGGTTGAAAAATTCTAACACTAGGGTTCATCGGGGTGTAAGGGGGCCCAAATTACATCTCTCGGGCCCCAAGCCAACCTCTCCTGCTCGCGGTGCACCCTGCTGGACTACTAACGAGGCTCTGGCAACCAAATCCCCACCAACCCGCACTGGGCCAGCGTGGTGGGTGACGGCCCGTACCCCCTTATGGATTGTACAAACAGAAATCGGCCCCAAGTGCCCGGCGGCCCCGGTGGCCGGGCAGATCCAGGCGAAAATCGACCCGGCTCCGAGACCAGGGGTGCTAAGAATCCCCGGGCGGCGTGGATCCCTCGCCGAACGACCTTGGCCCTGGCAACATATAACGCGTGCACACTGCGGACGGAAGAGAAGTTAGTGGAACTCGAGAAAGAACTGAGCAGGTTACGGTGGGACATAGTGGGACTGTCCGAAGTCCGAAGAGAGGGGGAGGACACGATAGCCCTGAAGTCAGGTAACCTGCTCTACTTCCGGGAGGGCGACCATCTGTCCCAAGGTGGTGTCGGGTTCATCGTCCACAAGTCCCTCGTGAACAACGTAGTACAGGTCGGGAGTATTTCAAATAGGGTGGCATTCCTTATACTCAGAATAACTAAACGTTATTCGCTGAAGGTCATACAGGCATACGCCCCAACTTCGAAGTACCCCGACGAGGACGTGGAGGCAATGTATGAGGACATATCCAAAGCCATACATACCTCCAGGACTCATTACACGGTGGTCATGGGGGATTTCAACGCTAAGCTGGGCAATCGTTGCGGTGACGAACTGAGAGTTGGGCCATTTGGTATTGGGGTGAGGAACAGCCGAGGTCAAATGCTGGTCGACTTCATGGAGAAGGAGGGACTCTTTATGATGAACTCGTTCTTCAGGAAACGGCCGCATCGAAAATGGACCTGGAAGAGCCCCGACGGTGTTACCAAAAATGAGATAGACTTCATCATGACAGACAAAAAACGGATATTCAACGATGTCTCTGTGATCAATTCGTTCAAAACGGGTAGCGATCACCCAATGGTAAGAGGCACGTTGAATCTTAATGTAAAAGCCGAGAGATCACGTCTGATGAAGTCTACGCTCCGACCAGCACCTGCCCAAATCCAAAACCCTGAGAGCTTTCAGCTCCACCTGCAAAACCGCTTCGATTGCCTGGGTGAGTGTATCGACGTGGACGACTATAACGACAGGGTCGTGGAAACTGTCCTTACGGTTGGCTCTAAGTTCTTCAAACCCAATCGTACGAACAGAACCAAAAAAATCTCAGACCATACTTCGAGGCTCATGGAGGAACGACGCGAGATGATTCTGCATTCGTCGGAGGATACTTCCCAATATCGGCAGCTCAATAGGCAGATCTCTAAGTCTTTGACCCGCGACATACGCCAATTTAATACTGACCGTATTAAAGAGGCAATTGAGCGCAACAAAGGCTCCAAGGTGTTTGCTAGAGATCTGTCGATAGGCCAGAGCCAACTAGCGAAGCTAAAGACCGACGATGGCAGAATCCCCTTCGGCCGTTAAGGAAACCAAAGTTTGGAAACTAGTTTCCTGGAAAGATTTTTTTATCCTTCTACGTAACTGGTTTCCTTTAAGGATTTTTTAATACTTTTACGTAACTGGTTTCCAAAAAATACTTTGTTTGTGTTATTTCAGCCACCTACGAAACTAATTGGACTTCAGTAGTAATTTTACGAGTGTTATTAGTAGACCTGTAATAAAACCGTTTATTTCAGATATTTGGATTTAATAACGAAAACAATTGAATCATTTAAACATAAAATATAACTTTTTCATACAACATAAAAAAACAATTAGGTACCTACCTATAGGTACCTGTAGGAAACTTATTATAAAGTTTCCTTAAGACAAATTGATTACAACATTAGAAAAATCAGTCACTTAACTTAAAACGTAAAAGAACTCTTCAGATGAACTTAAAAAACTTGAGTTTTGAAATAAAAATAAAAATGCGTACGGTGAAATAATTTTGATACAGTGGCCCACAGTTATCAGTCCATTTTTCAAATCTGTAATCGCATTATCAATTTCATTATTTATTTCTTAGTAGCGTTTACTTTTGCTGCAGTTAGATCTAAAAATATTCGTTACTTTACTTTCCTTAATCAAAACTTCCAATAGATTGGTTACCGTGACATTTTTCTTGCCAATGTATGTGTTGATACGGCTATGCCACCCTTCTACATTGTTTGTTGTTCTAACCTGTTCCTCACTACAGCTTATTAGTTATTCAGTTACATAGAAGTATAAAATAAGCCTTACAGGAAACCAGTTACGTAAAAGTATTAAAAAGTTCTTATAGGAAACCAGTTACGTAGGAGGATAAAAAAATCTTTTCAGGAAACTAGTTTCCAAACTTTGGTTTCCTTAACGGCCGAAGGGGCAGAATCGTATCGTCCAAGCCCGAGCTATTGGAAGAGGTTGAGAAGTTCTACGGACAGTTATACGCGACAACATGCACACCTGTCAATAATCGGGTCGCAGATCCAAGAGCTCGATTAACCCGGCACTACACAGAAGACATCCCGGACGTCAGCTTGTACGAGATTAGTATGGCTCTGAAACAGCTAAAAAACAGCAAGGCGCCGGGTGATGATGGAGTTACGGCAGAGCTTCTGAAAGCCGGTGGTAAACCGATACTTAAAGCACTGCAGAAATTGTTTAACTCTGTCATACTCGAGGGCAAAACGCCACAGGCATGGCACAGAGGCGTGGTGATGCTGTTCTTCAAAAAGGGCGATAAGTCTTTGCTGAAGAACTACAGACCCATCACGCTTCTGAGCCATGTCTACAAGCTGTTCTCAAGAGTCATAACGAATCGTCTCGCACGCAGGCTCGACGACTTCCAGCCTCCCGAACAAGCCGGCTTCCGAAAAGGCTTTAGCACCGTGGATCACATTCATACGCTGAGGCAAGTTATACAGAAGACTGAAGAGTATAACCAACCACTCTGCCTCGCGTTTGTGGACTACGAAAAAGCCTTCGATTCGATCGAAACATGGGCCGTACTTCAGTCTCTTCAGCGGTGCCAAGCTGACTATCGGTATATCGAAGTGTTGAAGTCCTTGTACGAAAGCGCCACCATGTCAGTTCGACTTCAGGACCAGGACTCGAAACCTATCCAGTTGCAGCGAGGAGTGAGACAGGGAGATGTAATATCACCGAAACTGTTCACAGCAGCACTGGAAGACGTCTTCAAGCTTTTGGACTGGAGAGGACTTGGCATCAACATCAACGGCGAGTATCTGACTCACCTTCGTTTTGCCGACGATATCGTGGTCATGGCGGAAACCCTGGAGGACCTCGGTACAATGCTCGATGACCTCAATAGAGCCTCTCAACAAGTGGGTCTAAAAATGAACATGGACAAGACCAAGGTTATGCCAAACTCTCTTGTTGCACCCATTACTCTGACAGTTGGGGGCTCTACTCTGGAAGTTGTCGACGAGTATGTCTACCTGGGACAAATAGTCCAGCTGGGTAGGTCCAACTTTCAGAAAGAGGTCAATCGTCGAATCCAACTCGGCTGGGCAGCGTTCGGGAAGCTACGTAACATCTTCTCTTCTCAACAACTACCGCAGTGCCTCAAGACAAAAGTCTGGGATCAGTGCGTGTTGCCAGTGATGACTTACGGAGTTGAGACGTGGCCGCTAACAATGGGCCTCATAAGAAGGCTCAAGGTCACTCAAAGGGCAATGGAAAGGGCTATGCTCGGAGTTTCTCTCCGCGATCGAATCAGAAATGAGGAAATCCGGAGAAGAACCAAAGTCACCGACATAGCTCGAAGGATTGCGCAACTTAAGTGGCAGTGGGCGGGGCATATTGCTCGTAGGACCGATGGCCGCTGGGGCCGGAAAGTTCTCGAGTGGCGGCCACGGACCGGTAGACGCAGCGTAGGTAGGCCTCCCACAAGGTGGACCGACGATCTGGTGAAGGTCGCGGGAAGCCGCTGGATGCGGGTGGCGCTGGACCGATCATCGTGGAGATCCTTGGGGGAGGCCTATGTCCTGCAGTGGACGTCTATCGGCTGAGACGACGACGACGACGACGACGAGGGTTCATCGGGTCGTTGGACGACTCGGTGTCCCACACGAAAAGAGAGAGAGACTGAGCAAAACAATAATTATATCCTTATATAAAATACGAGTACAGTGGTAGTAAATAACGATCGCTATTGCCATGCTAACGTGAAAGCACTCACTATAGTATGCAGACCTACTGGACCCAAGGCACAATCGTATTATAAATTTTAAATATGTCGTTCTACAGGGTGTAAAAAATATTGCTGCAAATAATTTAAGGCGTGAACCAGCCCTTGAAACTGAACAACTCGCCCCAAGGAACATAGATCGAAAAATTTTAAAAAAATTTGAACTCTCATACAAAATACATGTATACGGGTAGGTATTGGTGATGGTGGCTCTTGTTTTCTAGGGAAAAGTTCAGGGTCTGAATGTACCCTATCAGTATTCGGAAGGCTGTCTCTTAAACCTTGTAGATTATATAGTAACCGCCACCTGTGCAGGCTGCTGTCATCCATATCCATGGCCAGGCACCCGACGACGGCACCGTCCTGCATGAGGAGGTCCAGGACGTAAAATTCAGTAAAATATGTTATGTTCTTCAGCTTGGTGCTGTATCCATACAAGGTGTGCAACAGTGAATGCCCTGTGCTGGAAAGTAATGGACAATTTCAATGGAAGCGTATGGTAAATACAATGGCCAGGAAACGCAGATTACGGAGGTATTGGCAGGCGTCCTACTCTGAATATAAACCCAGAGCACAATTTCGAAAATTATCATTACTTAAAAACTATACGGCAGTCCGCAACGACAGGTCTAAGTCTAACCACTCGAATGATATTTTCTACTACTCGGTTGTCCTATGCCTAGGATGTGTTTCAATCAGTAGTGGTTAGAATTGATTATAGTCTGTAAGTTTAGGTACTTATCTTTTTGTAAACGAATTCTGTATGAAACTGACAGTTGAGAAGTGTCACTTTCATACAAAGTTTGTTTACAAAAATATAAGTAGTTACCTAAACTTACAGACTATAGTGAGCTCTATTTTGGATTTTCCGCATCTCAAAGTCTGACTGATTGTGTTTATATCACTACACGAATACTTTCACACAGTCATAGCCTTATATTATAAAATGCGTGAGAGTGTTTACAACAAAACTTAAAGCTCTTCTTGTGGAAAAATGTTACTATTCAATCCAAGATTTTATGAAATAATATTTTAATTTTTATTTGTATTAATTTATGTTTTATTGTGATTAGATTACTTTTTAAAGATTTAATTCCTGTATTAATTTAATTTGATTGTAGTTAGTATATTTTTTTTGTATTTTACCAACAATATTTTAACACACAATTTGATCATTGTTATTGAAATAAATAAAATGAAATATAACTCCACACATACATACCTACCCTCTATTAAGACGACTAGTAGTATAGTAGTAATCTCGCCCCAAGGGCGTGATTGGGCTGGTTGTTTGAACAACCAATCAATTATTCCGGGTGAGCACGCGCTCCCCACCAAGCCAACAGGCGTAGTTTTGATGGCCCCGGGGCCAAAAACGAATAGACCATCACTTTAAAAAAAAGTAGCTCAGCTTATTTTTCATGACTTCTTATTCAGTTGAAGTCAGAACCTATGTACAATATTCTGTTACAAAGCAAAGCCATCTATGTGACGCACGTGGAACTATGTGTTAAAAGAATGTTTGGTGGCAAGGGTTTGCAACGTAGGGTGGACGAGGGAGCAAGGTAGGGTGAACGTGAAAACAAGGGCGCACAAAACGTGAACCCAAGCAACACGCTCCTATTTGCTTCAGGGGTAGGTATAGAGATAGTACCGGCTATTTTGCTTAGAGGGAATTACTTTCGAGGACCTGGTTCAGTATCGCTGCTGTGATCCCTGTGCAGTTTATTACATTGCACTGCTCTCAGCTGAATTTCGATGGCATTAGAATGACAAAAAAATAGCAGACTTAGGGCCCAGGACTCTGTATATTATAATTATTATAAATATTATTTATTTATTTATTCCAACATTTAAACAACCATTACAGGGCGATTGCCTAAGAAACTTATATAAAGAATGATTTAAGAACTGACTATCGCAACCATAAAATTGAGATCTTACAACAACAATAAAATATTTATCATGTTGGTACCGGTCAGCGACGCAGCAAGTCCTCTTGGCTGGCTTGGTGCCGTTGTGCGTGGACGCCCCCCCGAACGCCCGCTGGTAGATCCTGCCGTCCGGCGTCCGGGAGAACGGCATGCCCATGTTCTCCAGCTCGTACACGCACAGAGGAGCGTCCTGGGTCAGCACTTGAATGGAGTCCTGTGTAAGTATTTGCGAAACTATACAAAACCATTACTACCATAAAATCATAAAAAAATTACAATCTTTCATATATAAAACCAAAGCGCGTGTTTTTAGCTGAAGGATTCTAAAAGTCCGACTAGCCACTTGGTAGTCTTATAAATGGGACAAAAGTTATTAAGAAAGCATATTAATGTAGGTAAGAATACATACCTACTATCCAAGTAAGAATTTTGCCTATGTTCCCGTTTGTACCTACAAAATCTGACACTAGTAACAAATGGGAACTATTCCCACTCGCATTTTGATGTTTCATTTTCACACATTTCTCGTGCCATCATCGTCTGCGTGCCATAAGTATTTCCATTTGAAAAGTGTACCACTATAATTTAATAGATACATCAGCGGTGTGTATAGTATAGGTTTTTTTATAGTAGCAAAATGTTAAAATATAAATAGGCAGAGCAGTCTACATCAAATTGACAAATTTTGTGGGGACAAATGAGAACATAGGGGATTTTGTTTGTAACATTATTTTTACTTAATAAAACTAAGACTCTGCGGATTATGCCTCGGCTACAGTCGATCAATATTTTTTACACTATCATAACCCTCATTAAAATAGATATTATTAGTAAGCTTTGCATTAGTAAGTACCTGATCTCCAAGCCAATCGGATCCTTTCACAGTATCGTAGTAATGCCAATTCCAATTATCTTCATGCATACTTCCTGAAAAAAGCAAGTGCATACTTAGAGCACTGCACTAGCCAATCTGCGAGTGAGTAAGTCGTTCGCGATGAGGTCAGTTGACCTATGTTTAGAAGTGGCCGCGTTGATGATGTTGATCAATTACAAACTACACCCCAAGCGTGAAAGTATAAAATATCGCACCGAAATTCTGATTATAAATAAATAAAAAATACCCATTCAAGAGTTCCACTGGAGAGACGTGGTAGAGGCTGACCTGCGGTATCTACGTGTCAGCAATTGGCAGGAGATGGCGCAAGACATCGATCAGTGGAGAACGTTAGTTAGTTATTCAAGAGTTGCTCGTTTTAAGGTATAAGATAGATAAAGCGTTACCGATGGAAGCGTTTATCCCGCCCTGAGCCGCGATGGTGTGCGACCTGGTGGGGAAGAGCTTGGAGACCAGCGCCACGCTGAAGCCCTGCTCGGCCAGTCCCACGCTGGCGCGCAGCCCCGCGCCGCCCGCGCCGATCACCACCACGTCGTGCTGGTGCTGCGTCACTTGGATCACCTGCACTGCTGCACCACAGCTGCGGTGGCCTGGTTGTAAATTGGTGTGACTGGATAGAGCTCCAAGTAGAGCCTTACAAAATCAACGAAGCCACTTGTTTAGTGGGATGTGCTATTATAATATAAGGTGTAAAAATATTAGCTGCAACTATTTTAACAGGTGAATCAGCCCATGAAACTGAACAACTTTCCCCAAGAAATATAGGTCGAAATATGAGAAATTTTTTTGGACCTCCCATACAAATTGACTTGGTCGGTCGGTAATTTTGTATGAGAGGTTCAAATTATTTTTTTCATATATCGACCTATGTTCCTTGGAAAAAGTTGCTCAGTATCATGGGCTGGTTCACCCCTTAAAATATTTGCAGCTAAATATATTTTCTTATGAAACCGAAAGGATAAAGAAAGTCAAGGTTCCTACTCGTGAAACTGAACAACTTGACCAACCATACAAAATCACCGATTGTCTGGTTGATTTTGATATAGGAGGTTCATTTTTTTCATAATTCAGCATAGGCAGGCATGATAACTAGAGAAAGCTGTTCAGTTTCGTGAGTAGCGTCGGTAGGTGGGTACATACATTTACTTCCTGGCTTATCTATCCTTATTGTTCCACCAAGCCCAGACAAGTAATTTTAATTAACAAACAAGCTAAACAAGGAGAGGTAGACATACTGATATTGATTCGCTGATAATTAATTAAGCGTCCATTTACCATGCCGTGTGATGCTGGCTTCGAATAGCATCACCCCATTCCTTTCCCGTGGATGTCGTAAGAGGCGACAAAGGGACTCGAGGGTTTCATGAGTATTACAACTTTTAGGCGACATGTTGACAACCTGTCACTATAGTGATACACAAATATCTTAACCAGCCTTCAATATTTGTCAGACGTGGCGACTGTATTTTTGCGGTCATTAACGCTCTGCCTACCCCTCAAGCGATAAAGACGTGATATATATATGTATGGTTGTCCACTTACGATGTAATGCCGATATCTTATTGATTATGAGCTGCACCAGATTCTGCAACAGAAACATGGTGTAGGTGGTTTCCATAAGGTTCGTCCGGTTAGTTCGTCGCGGATAAGTGAGCGTACCTTTATGCGCAATTTTATGTAGATAGGTATAGCTAAAAAACCCAATAGCCTCTAGAAACGCCTAAATGGCAACGGCAGCAATAGTAAGCACTAGGCAGTACAGAGAGGTACTTGCTGCATGAAGACAATTTATGGTAAATACGGCAGACTTTGCATGGTGAATAATGATTCCTTTTACTACCTATAGATGGCTCCGAAACAAAGTCACGAAAAAAACAGATCATCCATTGGGTGGGCATCAGTACCTTTCAATTTATTTGGAAAGATGTGTTTGTTTTTGGAATATCGGAGATAGGCCTATTTAATGCTCGTTTTTGTTCATCAAAGCTCAAAAACCTAAGAGTAAATATAAAGGATCCTGCGGAGATAAATGCCATACGACGACGTGATGATATCTGAATGAAATGAATAGAATCAAGTTTGAGAACTGAAAAATAACCGAGTGTTACAAACCGACGACACCACTTCTTATATTAGGTACCTACAATTAGGAATGCATTACATTTACCTTTCGTAAGGAAAACATGATTTTGTAAGATAAAACGAAATATATTTCAATATAAAAAATGGTTCCTCTGCGCGGTTGCTCAATAAATGAATGCCAAAACAAAGAAATCAATTCAAACCAAACACCTATCAAACATTGACGAGATGATAGTGATGGATGACGTTTGGGTGACATGTCTGTCTATGTATAACATGACTGCGTCATGACTGTATGCCATCTGGGCTGGAATCCCTACCTACTGACACTGGCAGAATTACCCTTTTTTTGTCGAGTGGGACACCGAGTCGTCCAACGACCCAGTGAACCCTAGTGTCAGAATTTTTCAAACGCCTTCTACAAGTAGCAGGCTTCTGAAATGGATGTGTAACGACCGCCGTCTAAGTTATCATAGACAGCAACCGGGACCTACGGCTTAACGTGCCATCCGATGCACGGAACCATCTTTCTTACGGACAATCGGGTGGTTCAGCCCGCAATGTCCTAACCAGACTAGTTACTAGTTACTAGTTAGTCCTAACAGAATAACTATAAAATATTAATGCCGTGTGATGCCGGCTTAGAATAGCATCACCCCACATCCTTCCCGTGGGTGTGGTAAGAGACGACTAAGGGACTCGAGAGTATTGGTGTATTACAATTTTTAGGCGACAGGCTGACAACCTGTCACTATAGTGATACACATGTTTTCCGAAACAACCTTAGAAAACAATACTCAAAAATGTCAGACGTGGCGATAGCGACCGTATTCTTACGGCTGTTAACGCTCTGCCTACCCCGCAAGGGATAAAGGCGTGATATATGTATGTATGTATGTTCTCGCTCATGCCTCTGATGGGTAGAAGTTATTAAATAATAAATAAAAGGCTGCTGTAGGTATCCTGTAGACGAGACGTACATTGAAAGATAAAGAAATGATCTGTATATGGCGCACAGTATATTCTAAGTCTATGTGGCGCACTGTCCTGTCATTGATATGGCGGATGGACGTCATTCTCTCTCGTTCTAACATAGCGTATCTGGGCAATTTCAAAAAAAATTGTACATCCTGATTTTTACCTGTCCCCCACATTGCGTATTTTTTTAAAGGTGTTATCTTAATTGTTTGTACTTTTTATTTATATTTCCCCAAAAATATAGTTTAAAGTCTGCTATTTAACATTAAATATTTCGTGCTATCATTTATAGTTTAATTTATATTAAATAATATACCCCAGGGCGAACCATTTTTTTGGCTGTCCCCACCACAGTTTGCGAAAAAGACGGTTGGATTTAATTATATTCTTCCAAGAAGACCCCCACACATTTTATATTTTTTAGAATGGCAATGCTTTATGCTTCCGAAATAAGGGATTTCAAACTTTAAATATGTTGAAATAGAATTTATAATAATTTTTGAATATTGTCCCCAATTTTGTCCAGTCACGAAACGTCAGTTTTGTTACCTTGATTTATAATAAAAAATATTAAAGATGTTGGTAGGTTTTCTTGAAAATAGTAACATTATTTAATCGTCTAGCCATAGGCCATTTTACTGTGGCTCTGCCATTTGCAACGGGATCGTGAGACGTGCAAGTCGAGGTGCGTACGAAAGTTTCAGAAAATTTGTCGGGTTAGTTACCACTGTAGTTCTTGAACACTTTATGGCATGCTATTAAGCGCGTGTTTTTAATTTTCAATAAATAATGAAGATTAAGTGTTCAAAATTTGATAAACTAAATGTTTTTTGGTGATTTTTACTGATATTTTAATCCAAATTCGGAGTCCGATGTTACCTCCATTTTGTTACCCATTTTGCTGGTAACCTATATGCTGACAGGCAAAGTAACAAAACTGACAGCTAAAGCTGAGTTTACATGGTGCCAATTGTAAATAATATATTATTTTGTTTATTTAAGGTGCTCGATAATAAAAATAAGATATTTTAGATAAAGGCTTGTTTCTGTTTTATTTTAGTTTTTTTTTGTTTAGTTATGTTCCAGTTTTCTTTTTAAGTGATCTTTTTAAATATATAGTATACGGACTTTCAGTGCCAAATTAAAATAATAGTTCGGTAAAAGCTCATAAAGATATGTATTGAAATAATAAAATAAATCTCATTCATTTATTAAATAAAATCAAAACGTAAAGAATTTTCAAATTAACTATATTATTAGAATTTTTTTGGATGTTAACTCTACCTAAAATCAGTAACAAATACTCAATATAAATACAATGAACAATGGCACGTTATACTAGTTTATTCCCAATAAGTATGCGGCGTGTAACCCTAACCTTACAATTTTGTGACTGTCCATTTTGTTACTTTGGTTACAGTTATTTGCGTATTTTTGATATTTTTAGTACGATTTTAATTGTTTTCCGTATTATTTTATAAAACTTTAATGTAAATTTATCAGTTCAAATAATATTTGTTACAATTTTATAACGCATTGTTGTAAAAAAATGAAAATATGATCTGGTTTGGTGACCAGGGTAACCAAACGGACCTATTTTTTGCTTCACTGAAAAAAATAAAGACTTTTGGACCATTTTAATTTTTTTTTATGATAGTTGAATAAACAAAGTAATCGAAAAACCTATAAAATAACTAGGTTTAACTTTATTTTGTGAGATAACATGCTTCAAAGGTGGTAACAAAACTGACTGACCATAATGACCTGTATTCCTATTTTACTGAATATCTCTTAAAATACTGAATAAATTACAAAACAAACATTATATTTAGATACATTATTAAATGCAGATTCTATTTTTCAAAAAAAATTGTCATTATAGCAACATAAATTATGTTGACCACTTTTTCGAAAGGGTACAATTTTTTTTGAAATTGCCCATCTACGCGACGTTAGCTGCGGTGGTGTGGTCATGTGTTCAGACAGCAGCTCTTGCGCTTCAAAGTTGTACTGAAAAGGCACATGAAAAAATGCAGAATTGATTCCTCCCTAACATGAGAATCATCAACAGCTGAAAAACACCCGGAATGGAGGCGTCTAGTGAAGCAAAATATCGAATGATGCTAAAAGAGACGAGTTTAAAGCCAGACCACTAACGCCTGTAACATACCACCAAAGTGACGGCGTGGTCACTTGTTTGATGTGCTCGGACCTTTAAGGCCCAAATTGGCTACTGCAGCACTGCAGCAACATGCGAGCACACGATCCGGCGACATTCGAGCATCACCGCGAGCCAGTATTTATTTTGTGGCAACACGGCCTACCTTCCGAGTCTGAACGAGACGGAAGACCGTGTTGCTCAAAGCTTTGGAATAACTGAACTAAAGACTTGGCTGTATGGTTTTAAGACCTTTGCCGGTCCAATGGACGAGCAAAAAAAAATAAAAAGGCTGCCTTCAGTGTGGCCAACTTAGTAGATTTTTTACTAGATCTGGTGATTTTTGTGGTTAGTGGATATGTTTAGTGGATTTCATTGGCACCAGAGTCGTACGAATCGAGAGAGTAACTATAACGTCTCTCTCTCTTTTTTCGTGCGGGGCACCAAGTCGTCCAACGACCCATAGAAATAGTCAGAATTTTTCATCCAAAGATGACTTGAAAGTATAATTTCGTTATTTTGTTACATTTGTGTAAATTAAATGTTATTTCTCTTAATGTATACATAAAATATTATTTATGTCGTTATAAACAAAAAATTGCTTGAAATGAAGCTTCGGTGGAAAATTGAGCAATTTTTCAAATGATGCTATCTTGTTCGTGAATTTCTGGTGGGTATCTTTATACTTCGTTGGCAACACTGCCTGCCGTCTGTCAATCAATTTTCTTTCTTTTCAAAGCAGCACGTGTAGACGCAGACGCGACTCGCTTATCGTTTTAGGAAATTATAGGTAAAAACCAATTAACCGTGACGTGACTCTCGCGATAGTCTTGCAAAACTTGGTTCTGGCTTTGTTCAGTGTTTGTGGTTCCAGAGCTCAGTGTAGTGCCTTGGATTCGCGGAAGGGTTCGCGCATGGGAATTTTTTTGGTGTCTCGGACGAAGCGTTGGGCTGGTTACTAAGTGCGGACGTGTTTCAGGTTAGGTAGCCTCCACAATGCCGTCTGACGCAAAGAAACGGGCGCAGCAGAAGAAGAAGGATGCTGCGAGCAACAGGAACAAGAAAGTGGTCGAGAAAGTGGTGCCTGGGGAGAAAAACGGCACCGCGACGAATGGCACGTCAGAGGAACGTGAACTCACCGCGGAAGGTAACAATTATCCTCTTGATCTGAAGTTGATTCATACAATGTATTTTTTTAACAACTCACTATACAGTGCATTCTTGAGATACACAATATTGGCAGATCTCAAGTTGCTGTTTGATTTAGGCAATTTTTCAATGAAACAGTAATTGGTTTCAGTGTGTGGTATTTTTAATTGTATTGTCTGCTAAATATTTTTTAAATGAACTATGAAAAAGTGAAGCAGGGCATTCAGGTTGGAGAGTTGAGAACATAACAATGTTGGGGTGCCCTTTTATTTTGCGAAAATACCACATGTCTGCCACCACTCAATAATAAAATACCACATGACTAAAGATGCCAACTAGGTACAATGCCTAGCACATTTTGGATAGTTAAATTAGCGGGTGCTTGTTACAAAACCTTCATAATTTGTAAGCATAAAAAGGTATTTGTTTTGGAAATGTGGTGTATTTTGCAAATCACCATGATGATAAAATTAAATCACCACTGTAGTTATTGAGTCATTTCCAATTCTTGCTTTTGTATCTAAGTTATTTAACTTTGAATTGAACCTGTTTTTGTTATCGTTTTGGTATGGATAGACATGCTTCACTGGACAATATTTAGAAATGTCTGGCCAAAAAGTAACAAAGCAAATCTATAAGTTATGCAACTGTTTGCCAGCGTTTGTGATTGCATCCATTTTAGTACTTTACTTGCTGTGTGATGCCGGCTTAGAATAGCATGACCCCATTTTTTTCCTATGGGTGTTGTAAGAGGCGTCAAAGGGACACGAGAGTTTGATGTGTATTACAGCTTTAGGCGACAGACTGACAACCTGTCACTACAGTGATACAGCAAATCATCTGCAAGGGTTCTCAATATTTGTCAGATGTGGCAATAGCAACCATATTTTTAATACTGTTAATGCTCTGCTTACCCTGCAAGGGAAAAAGGCGTGATGTGTGTATGTATGTATTAGTACTTTACAAAAGCCTTCACCTTTATGACTGCTTGGCTGCCTAGTAAAAGATCTTGTAATTTATAGGTCTAACTTAAAAGATACAAAGCAAGATGCACACATTTGAGAGTAAATACAACCTATTGTACATGGAATTAATATCTGATGAAATATTCCAGAGGCACTATGTCTGAAACTTGAGGAGGAGGCCAAAATGAACTCGGAGGCTCGGTCGTGCACGGGCTCGCTGGCCGTGCACCCTCGCTCCAGAGACATCAAGATCGCCAACTTCTCCATCACATTCTACGGAAGCGAGTTGCTGCAAGACACACTGCTGGAGCTCAACTGTGGCCGGAGATACGGCCTCGTTGGCTTGAACGGATGTGGTAAGCTATGATCACTAAATATGTAGTATAAAGCAAAGTGGCCTTTCGTGTTTGTATGCATGTATGTGTGCTTAAATCCTAAGGAATACACACCAGATTGTGATGCAGTTTTTTTAAATAGATAGAGTGATTCAATAGGAAGGTTTTTATGTATAGTACTTGCCGGGAAAAATCCATATTCCCACGGGAAAATGAGTTGCAGCGGGCGCAGCCACTAGGGCAGGCCGTTTGTTAAATATAACCTCCATCAAAATAGCACCCACAATGTTCGGCAGGCAAATCGTCCCTCCTGTCGGCGCTGGGCAGGCGCGAGGTGCCGATCCCCGAGCACATCGACATCTTTCACTTGACGCGCGAGATGCCGGCGTCCGACAAGTCGGCGCTGCAGTGCGTCATGGAGGTCGACGAGGAGCGCATCAAGCTGGAGCGGCTCGCCGAGGAGCTGGCGCATTGCGAGGACGACGGTACGTACATACATATATCATTTTATCCCTTGTAGGCAGAGCGTCAACAACCGCAAAGATACGGTCGCTATCGCCACGTCTTACAAATGTTGAGGGCCGGTTGAGATAATTTGTGTGTCACTATAGTGACAGGTTGTCGGCCTGTCGCCAAAAGTTGTTATAACCATGAAACTGTAGAGCCTCTTAGTAGCCTCGTCGTTGCTGGATGTGGGCCTCCTGCTATCAGGGTGTTTTACCATTGGCTAGAATTAAGGTGATATTATTCTATGTCAACATTGCATAACCAATATTGACTATTCAAGGATGATGCGATGATGTCCGAATGTTATTACCCCGTCTCCCGAACTTTGATACTCATTAACATAATTATATTTGTTATTCTTACAATTAAAAACAAATATTTTGTCCTATATTTTCCGGATAATTTAAATTACGGACTATATTTGCTTATTTTTTACCCTGTCGTCTACTTCATTAGGTATGTGTGATGTTTGGGGCAGATATAAGATCAATTTTTATTATAATGCAGTGGGTAGTTTTTTTCCTTTATCTTGATTAAAGCTGTGCTATCAGATGTTTTTTACGGAATAGCTATCTCCTAGCTATTTCCTGATTTCTAAGTATACAAGAAAAAAAGTATTAGTGTCAGTTATCTAGTTCCCATAGTACAAGCTATACTTAGTTTGGGCCTAGATGGTGGTGTGTGAATTGTCCTGGATATTTATATATTGTTCCGCTTGCGCAGAGTCGCAGGATCAGCTGATGGACGTGTACGAGCGCCTGGACGACCTGAGCGCGGACACGGCGGAGGCGCGCGCCGCCAACATCCTGCACGGGCTCGGCTTCACCAAGGAGATGCAGCAGAAAGCCACCAAGGACTTCTCCGGAGGTGAGCGCCATTTTCAACACACGTTCTTATCTTATTATCAGCGATGGGCCGAACATAGGTTTCACCAAAACCGAATATTCGGTAAAAAGCTTGCCGAACCGAATATTCTGCCGAATAATTCGGTAGAAGTTGATACCCATACAAAGCACGTAGAAGCCGATACCTGTGTCGCTAAGATTGCGGATTCTCGCTACCCTTCTAACTAGACATAAAATTAGGAACGTTCGGTTCTAATGTTATTATCATAAGAAAGAATAAAAAAATACTTATTCGTGATCACTCAATGGTTACATACAACACAATTAAGTGTAAGAACTAACATTTGTATTGACATTATAGCATCAAGTCTTAGCAGTACAGTAGTCAATAGTACTCTTAGAAAATAACAAGACTTATAGGTACATGTTGAAATATTGAATAGTGAACACTAGATTTCAGTGCCGATATTTAATTAGAACCGTATTTATAAATCATACTCAACACTGGGATCGATCTCAAGAGCGATTTTGACGAATGTCAGCCATCACTAACAGCACCTCAAAGTCACAGTCAAGATCGCGGTCATAAATGCTTTCGAGTCGCTTTCATGATCTTCCACCCCAGCAATGCGTCTCTCGCTTTATAACTTTATGTATTCGAGAGTTAGATTCACTTTTTCTAGCACGCAGACTTATACCAGTCTATCCATGACTCTCTCGATACCATTGTTTTATAATCCGCATTTGAAAGCATGCAGCACAGATTCACAGTTCATATATGTCAACGTAAAATTACGAAAAACACTAGATTACAATCAGTCAAATATTATAATTAATCGCCTGTCACGAATAGTCACGCTTCACCAATTATTTAAAGAGAAATTATAATAAGAGGAACTAAAACTAATGATATAGTACTCACTCATTTCGCGTTCTGATTGGTAAAGCGTCTTGTTTTATCATACGTGTTATGTTTCCCAATATTTCGATGTTCCTTTATACAGGATGTAAAAAAACTAGCTACCCTTAAAATATTTGTAGCAATTTTTTTACACCTGGTATACAGGGTGTGAAGAAAAGTACTAACTCCCTTCAAGGGATGAAACAGCTCATGAAACTGAACAACTTTCCCCAAGAAACATATGTGCAAGTATGAAAAAAATAACTCAATCGGTTGGTACATTATGTATGGTAAGTCCAAAATTTCTCTTCATATTTCGACCTATGTGCCTTGGGGAAAGTTGTTCTGTTTCATGGGCTGGTTCATCCCTTGAGAGGAAATTAGTAGTAATTCTAGAGTGACATAGACATAATTTATAGTTTCACCATGGGTTGTTGGCAAAAAACAATGTGTGTAATATGTGTTTGACTGTCCCGATGCCGCTGTTCTACGCCGAGGGTCGTGAGACGGGTGATCCTCACATGGCACAAATATTTGTTAAGTCTTTCCAAATATTTGTGTTAGGTCCGGGTGTTTTTTAAGTATAATATGTATTTATTTACAAAATAAAAATATTAGGTATAAGTATTAGTAACAGTTATCCAGTTCCCATAGCACAAGCTATGCTTAGTTTGGGCGTGGATGGTGCTGTGTGAATAGGCTAAATTCCTGACAGGTCAAATGAGCTACTTTTTAATTTCTTTTTAAATAAATCGGTATTTTGTATGAAGAACTGGAAGTACGAAGTCACGCCGAAAGTATTTGGATAGCGTCAAAACACTTACTTTTATATTATTTTTCTGTTAATTAATTTGAATACTTCGAAGAGTTAAGAATGAAGTCCGTAGTATTGATGGACAATAGTTTTAAGCGTACAACTGTTATATTTTATTAACGACCCAGGAAACTAGCGAATTGTCCAGGATATTTATTTTATATATTTGTGTTGTCAGGTTGGCGCATGCGTATAGCGCTGGCGCGCGCGCTGTACGTGAAGCCTCACCTGCTGCTGCTGGACGAGCCCACCAACCACCTCGACCTCGACGCCTGCGTCTGGCTCGAGGAGGAGCTCAAGCAGTACGTACTCACCCCTATGCTTATTTTCGTGTGGGACACCGAGTCGTCCAACGACCCGATGAACCCGAGTATCAGAATTTTTCAGGCGTCTGACAGGGTTGTGTAACTATTGCCGTCTAATTGATCATAGACAGCAACCGGGACCTACGGCTTAACGTGCCATCCGAAACACGGAACCATCTTCCTGTCGGATAATCGCAATGTCCTCCCTTAGGAGGCATGTCGCCCGCAAAAAATCTGGGCCGTGGGCGAGTTGACTTTTCTTGAAAAATTTGTGGTTATCTGGCCCGAATGCTTTTTTAATATGTCAAAGTCATCGCCGAAACTTGATACTGGCGAAATCATAATGAAAACTCTGGGTCACAAATACCCGAGACCATCCTTTTACAGAAATCAATTGACCAGTATGTACGCGAACCTCCAAAATTGGGTCTGGCAGCAGTGTGCCAATTTGCGCCTTTCGCCGACCGGCGCGATTCGCCAACTCGCACTGTGCCTACTCGCACGTTTAGCTTACTGCAGCGATCCGCGACCTGCGCGATTGGTAAACTTCAGCTATTGTGTACATTTAAGTACAAAATCTTTAAACCTTTTTATTTTTAAATCAGACTAAGTGTGACCATGATAAATATGACCTATGATTTCACCCGTATTTATCTGCATTTTGGAATATTTGAAAGAAAATGAAAATGCATTTATGTCGGAAACTATGTACGCTACACTATCAGTTTCTTTGAGGATGTTGTTGTTTTGACAAGCTCTACATTTCGAATGACAGCTGTCAAACAAAAAATGCATTTATGTTGGAAATTTTTGCACAAATATTTTAATACGACCCTTTTGAGAAATGTCAATAAGGTCGAAAATCGCGTGCATCACTTCATTACATTTGTAAGCGATAGTAGAGTCAGAAAATATGGTGCAAGCAATTTTCGACCTTATTGACATTTGTAAAATTTTAGTACAAAGAGCCGTATTAACATATTTGTGCAAGAATTTCCAAAATCCAGGGCATTCTGAAAACTGTCAATAAGGTCGAAAATCGCGTGCACCAGTCCATTAGATTTGTAAGCGATAGTAGAGTCAGAAAATATGGTGCAGGCAATTTTCAGCTAAACGCGTAGGTGGCGAATCACTGCAGTAAGCTAAACGCGCGAGTAGGCACAGAGCGAGTTGGCGAATCGCGCCGGTCGGCAAAAGGTGCAAGTTGGCACACCGCGCATACTCCGAATTATGTAATATTTTACAATTTATTGCTAAATATTTTTTTATTTTTAAAATTACTTTAAACTTTCCTACCAATGGCTGCACTATTGTATTTTTTTGGTCAGGTAAAAATATTAATAAAATAAAAAGGACAAACGCTTACAATAAAAAATATCAAATTAAAAAAAGAATAATTATTCTTATTAATACAAAAAAAAATATTAATATATAATTTTATCTTTTGTTTTCTGTCATTAGTTTTCTCTATTTTGTAATTAAAGTTGCAATATATATTTTTTGGACCAAATAACCACTATAAGTTTTATTTGTAGTTATCTGGCCCAATATTAAAAAAAACATTCGGGCCAGATAACCACAAATTTTTCAGGAAAAGTCAACTCGCCCACGGCCCAGATATTTTGCGGGCGACATGCCCCCTAAGCCAATGTCCTAACCAGACTGAGAATAAAATTCACAAAATGATAAATATCAACTTTGTGAGTGACCCACCGAGAATCGAACCCGGGACCTCCTGCGTCAAAAGCAGTCGCACTACCATTGCGCCAGGTCGGTCGTCAGTCGTCGAAGAAGTTAATCAGTATATCTTACATAGAGTTGAATATCTGTATTACAGTTACAAACGTATCCTGGTGCTGATCTCGCACTCGCAGGACTTCCTCAACGGCGTGTGCACCAACATAGTCCACATGAGCAAGCGCCGGCTCAAGTACTACACGGGCAACTACGAGGCGTTCGTGCGCACGCGCATGGAGCTGCTCGAGAACCAGATGAAACAGTACAACTGGGAGCAGGACCAGATCGCGCACATGAAGGTACCTCATTTGACAGCATACTTACAATAGGCTACATTCTTTTATTCTGAGCTAGAGGAGGGCAAGCGAAAGCATGGCGGGCACCTCCTCAGATATAAAGATGTTCAGAAATGACATGAAAAGATGCAACATTGAGCCCACTCAATGGGAGGGTCTGGCAGCACAGCAGCGCCCCGAATGGCGCGGGATGGTTAAGAGGCAAGTCCGCGAGTTTGAGGAACAGCGTAAAGCAGACCTCGATGCTAAGCGCGGTGAGCTCAAGGCCCGTCCACCCGTCGCCATTAACTATAATTATGTAAATGGCAAACTCACGTGCCCACACTGTGCACGGGATTTACTCCCAAAATTGGCTACAATAGCCATCTCCGGGCGCATCAGCGCCAATCTGATTAGGAGTCGAAGTGGTCGTCATGGCCGAAATGATGCCTTATTTGAAATTACTATCTTGTGGATATTTCTATAAACAATTTGTGTGTTGTTTGTCAGAACTACATAGCCCGGTTCGGTCACGGCTCGGCGAAGCTGGCGCGCCAGGCGCAGTCGAAGGAGAAGACGCTAGCCAAGATGGTGGCGCAGGGGCTCACCGAGAAGGTCACCGACGACAAGATCCTCAACTTCTACTTCCCCGCCTGCGGGAAGGTGCCGCCGCCCGTCATCATGGTCCAGGTGTGCTACTCATACACACACATACACAGATCACGCCTATATCCCTGGCGGGGTAGGCAGAGCGTAAACAACCGTAAAATCACGCTCGTTATTGCCACGTCTGTTTCACTATACTGACAGGTTGTCAGCATGTCGCCTAAAATTGCAATACACATCAAGCCTCAAATCCTTAGTCGCCTCTTACGGCACCCAACATACAGGACAAGTACACCTATGTTTATTTTCTTAACTAGTATTGCGTTAAAATTTTCCATCAGTTTCGTTACGATACCACATGTCGTAAAAAGTACCTCAGTATTAGAAAACCGCAAATCACAAATTTTTTTCAACTGCTGGCCAATTCCTGGGTGGCGGTTCTTATAACTCTTGCTCAGCACAACTTCCCCCACCTGCTGCCATGGGTCTCATTTAAACTATAATTAGATGTCATATGACGTAGGCTGACCATCGATCGGCCCATGTACGTTATGTTATGAAACTCCGTAACCGAAACTATCGGATATCTGTTATTAGAGTATATCCGTAACCTTTCTAACCGAAACCGAAATAAGTTTTGGATAAGGGCATTGCCTCACCAAGCTCCTCTGTTATGAATGACCCCACTAGTGTGACTATTTTTAGAAAATGTTTTTTTAGTTGTATCCGTACCCAAACTTTAGGATAACCCGAAATATATCTGAAATAATATTTTTTCACTATCCGTATCCAACCCGTCACCGAAATTTCTACATACCTGCTACATACCTCGCACTTGCTATGTTTACCTGTCTGATTGCTTTGTCCATTGGCATGACTGTCCCGAAGGCGTAGCGGATAGTACTCCTGCCTTCTATGCCAAGGGTCGTGGGTTCGATCCCCACAGGACACAAATATTTGTTATGTCTTTTCAAATATTTGTGTTTAGTCCGAGTGTTTTCTATGTATAATTCATATTTAATAAAAAAAGTACCTATATAAGTATTAGTATCAGCTATCTAGTCGCCATAGTACAAGCTATGCTTAGTTTGGGCCTAGATGGTGCTTTGTGAATTGTCAAGGATATCATCATTATCCTCATCACTATCATCATCATCATCATCATCATCATCATCATCATCATCATCATCATCATCATCATCATCATCATCATCATCATCATCATCATCATCATCATCATCATTGACATTTGTTTGTGTTGTTTCCAGAACGTCTCGTTCAGATACACGGACTCGGGGCCGTGGATCTACAAAAACCTGGAGTTCGGTATTGACCTGGACACGCGGCTCGCGCTCGTCGGCCCCAACGGAGCCGGCAAGTCTACGCTGCTCAAGCTACTCTACGGGGACGTGAGTACACAAACATTCTTAAACGACTGCAAAACAGTATCAGAGAAGGTTTTAGGTTTAGATATACCGTGTGATGTCGGCATATGGCGGCGTGTGGCGCAGTGGTAGTGCGACTGCCTTAGACGCAAAAGGTTCCGAGTTCGATTCTCAGTGGGTCACTGGAAAAATTGATATTAATCACTATGAATTTGTTCCCAGTCTGGTTAGGACATTGCGGGCTGAACCACCCGATTGTCCGTAAGTAAGATGGTCCCGTGTTTCGGGTGACACGTTAAGCCGTAGTTCCCGGTTGCTGTCTATGATCACTTAGACGGCGGCGTTACACAGCAATGTCAGAAGCCTGCTACTTGTAGGAGGCGATTGAAAAATACTGACACTAGGGTTCGTCGTCGGGTCAATAAAAATAATAAAAAAATAACACGGAAGTTGTAAGCCGGCATCACACTTTAAAGGCGTGTAGTAATGTACCTGTCGATGTACAGCTGGTGCCATCCACGGGCATGATCCGCAAGAACTCGCACCTGCGCATCGGGCGCTACCACCAGCACCTGCACGAGCTGCTGGACCTGGACCTGTCGCCGCTCGACTACATGATGAAGGAGTTCCCCGACGTGCGCGAGCGCGAGGAGATGCGCAAGATCATCGGCCGCTACGGGCTCACCGGCAGGCAACAGGTACTACATGATCATCATCATCGTATCAGCCGGAACACGTCCACATTTTGCTTAAGACTTTCGCGCTTTGAACACTGTTTGTACTGTTTAAATCTGGTCTACGCGTGGAATAATAACTAGGTAAACATACCTCTACGTTTCGAGATGTGTTAGAATGCTGGTGGTCGCGAGAGCAACTGATGACGCAGCGAGGTGAATACCGCAGCGTCGTAAGGATATCAATTTATTTTCTGCTACACCAGGGCCCCATCACTTCTTATTAGTTCTTATGTTTCTAATTTTGTAGTAAGATAGCGCTAGTAGTTTTGATCTTTAACAGTGTGTGTGTGTGAGTCTCTGAGCATTCGCGATATCTTTCGCCAGGTGTGTCCGATGCGGCAGCTGTCGGACGGGCAGCGTTGCCGCGTGGTGTTCGCGTGGCTCGCGTGGCAGACGCCGCACCTGCTGCTGCTGGACGAGCCGACCAACCACCTCGACATGGAGACCATCGACGCGCTCGCCGACGCCATCAACGACTTTGACGGCGGCATGGTGCTCGTCAGCCACGATTTCCGGCTCATCAACCAGGTATAGTGTGATTGGACGACTTGGTGTCCCACACGAAAAGAGAAAAGTGTGATTGTTTAAAAAAAGATCCCGACAGGGCAACGTTATTGTTAACGACCCGACATCAACAGGTGGAGTTAGTGTATTTTTAGAACGCGCTATCGTTTGGTTTACCAAAATTGTACATAAAACCCTAAGTGAAAATAAAGTAGCTAGAAGATAGGTAAAGTTGCAGGTAACAGTGCTAGTAGGACGGACCACATACAATCATTATTAACTTTTTTATCTTTAAACGAACAAGTATAACTCATTATGTAAGTTTAAACGACTTACGTTGTTGTAGTATTTTTGGTAGAAAATTGGGCCTCTACGTTATCGGAAGAAGGCTGTCGTAAACAGCCGAAGCGTTGAGGCCCAATCCTCTACCAAAAATACTACAACAACCGTTGTACGTTACGTAAGTCGTTTAAACTTACTTAATTATTATTGACATCCCGCTCTTATGTAATATATTTTAATAGACAGACAAACAATAATGTTGCTAATTCGGGATCTTTTCTTTAAAAAAATGGGTTCTACGAAGACGTTAGTCCAAATCTAAGCGTTATTTCAGACACACGGGAGAATGTAATTAATACATATAAACGAGCAATTCTTGTATGGAAATAACATAGTTCTTGCGATAATCTGTGTTTAAAAGGTGATAAATAAATTCGGATAAGTTTCAATTTTCAAAAGTTACTTTACCCATAAAAAACAAAGCAATGCTCAATAAGGTACTTTAATATTCTGTATACAACAAAATGTAGTAAGACATCCGTGACTTAAACTTTTATGTGATATTAGCTCTTTTTCGGTTCTTTACAACACTTGTAGTTTCCAGCTTGCCTATGTGATGATTTATTAAATGGGTATGTATAACATTATCTTTCAGGTGGCAGAAGAAATTTGGATTTGCGAAAACGGCACGGTTACCAAATGGGAGGGCGGCATCCTCAAATACAAGGACCACCTGAAGTCCAAGATCCTGAAGGACAACGCCGACAACGCCGCCAAAATTCGCAAATAGTCAAATGCTTAGCTTTTACTTAGAACACTTACACATTGTTGCGGACGGCCCGGTCACCTGTCAAAACCGTCTGTTCGGCGAGAGTCGGCGCTTGTAACTTTGAATAACAAAAATAACAGATGGCAGGTGAGCTATATACCGCATTGAAACCGCATGCTTTCAAAGTTATACTGTAAATCAAAACTTTAAAGTATTTTACGTCGACTCTTGCTGAATAGACTATTTCCAAATAAGGTCCAATATTACCATCACATAATAATAATGAAATTAGACTGGCATGCTGATTAGCAATGCATGCTGATATGTGTAGGAAAATGAACGTTACAAGCACTTCGTTTTAAAATAGTAAACATATTTAAAAGTTGTTGACATAATTAGCAAATAACTAAAAATGAAATGTACTAAATTGTTCTATCTTGTTAACTATATGACATCTCTGAGTCAATAATGTGCTCAAATGAAAGTTAAAATATTAATAGCCTTAAATCCACTGATGGTCGATAGAGTATTAATTGAATTTTTTAACAATGTGTTTAATCGTCGTTTTGCTGCCGAGTATGTTTGGGGGTATATTTATTTATGTAAATAAATATTTTGTTTCTGACAAATAATATAAAACTTTTCTTTTATCCTTTTATGAAAAATCATTTATTTTTGACTGATACTAGACATGTCAGTGATCTTTTTGATTAATTTTATAATATCGATAAACATTATTATTTTTTTACACACAGATCTATTGAGATATTCGACTTTATATAATACCGGGTGCAAAGAATGGTGAATCTCTTAGATATTGCAGGCAATATCAAACCATAAAAATGAACAACTTTCTCCGAAGAACATTTATTGATGTTAAAACACTACAAACCCATAGAACGTCAAATAGACGTTAATCTTGCTCCAGGGACAATAGTTAGTTCCATGTTATTGCATGGTCTCATCGCATGCGCAACGTTTGTGACATTTCTAAGATCCCGTGTTAGTGCCTTATGTATAAAATCCATACAATTTGTTGTTGAATTTCTGGGAGCAGATATACATGTTCTTATATTATGTTCGTAACAGTCTCAATACGCGGTCCAGTTTAATAATTTATGGTATCAGCCCAGTTTTAAATATTATTTATGACTATTTTTAACGTCGTACATGTGTATATTTTTTGTATTTTATGCAGAAATGCGATGCGAATTAATTATTGACTAAATATTGCCCATGCGAATTGTGCTCGTTATTCACAATTTATATTTTAAATATTTGTTGTATAGAGTAATCTTGTTGCATGTCTATTTGGAAGAAGTATATATATAAATATATTATATAGTATACATATATAGTGTAGCTGGGATTTACACCTAGGCTACATACTACCGCGGTAAAACATACAATTTCCACGGGAAAACTGAAAAAGAGCTGCGGGTCAAACCGCGGGACTAGTTAGTTGTATAATAAAATGTATTTGTTTTACCATTGAAGAAGAGTCTCGCAGAATTCAATACGTTTTAGATTTAATCAATTCTGCGGGGCTCTTACAGTTTTGGCAGGTGTTACACAGGCAGGGCGTTCAGCTGTGTGGTGTTTGATATTAGCATTGTGATTCCTCGACGCATTGCTAGTTGCTACGCTATCAAACTGATAAAGTATTACTGGTTTACGTAATATTTTAGGCCCAGACCCAAAATTCTATAATTATATCTTAACTTTGCATGTAAAAACTTGACACTGGGGCATATCAGTGTTTTCTAAAATGTAATAATATTTTTTTTTGTCCCGTATGTTACACAATTTCTGCTTCTAGTTGTAATTCGTGCTTCACGTCACTCAGATTGATAGTGTAGGAGTTAAGCAGTTGCACTACAATTTTGAATGGACTGACCGAGGACTCGTGTTTACTACATAAAATGGAATTTAAATATGAGAACTTTGCTTTGCTGTGTAAAACCGCGTAAAACTGAACATGTTGGTTGAGGCAATAAGTGAAATGTCCACTGCTAAATGGAGAGGAAAACTCAAGGCTTATTGCAGATGGCAGCAGGCGCGACTGTGCCTAAACGCACCAGTAAGAAGTGACTGAACTTAGAGATTGACACGTTTTTGACCAATAACAGGAAAAAGGCACAGTCAAGAGTGGCGCCATTAGTTCCTCAGTTTCCTACCTCATTTTCAAGGTGCCTTTTTGAATGCCTCGAATATTATAAATCAATATATTTTGGCGCAAACGGTTCACCTACCTCGTAGAATAGGTAAATGCGTAGACTTATAATGGTACATGATAGGTGTAACCGCTATTTTTTCAGCAACAAAAATTGAAATTCTTAACGTTAACTATAATAATTGGTCCAAGAGAAAAGGCGGAATAAGTCCTCGAATGAATACTTGCGTATTTTGTAGTTATCTAAACTTTGTCGCGTTCTGATGCGGTCCTCTGTCAATCCTTCTGAATTTAGTCTGTATTTACACGTATTAAACTTAGTTTAATTAAACGCTGTTACCTATTATGTAGTGTTCTGTTAAGTTGTGATTTCCTAACACGCGGAAAAACTTGTACGTCATAGTACCTACTTGTATGTATACTACGCAATAGGGTGAAACTCAAGTTTGGATGGTAACAACTTTGGCCAAAAGCAAAGGTATTTTGAAATAGACCCATACAATTTACCGATTTAAGTAAAAATGAGTTTTTTTAAAATATTTCGTCCCATATTCCTTACAGAGACTCCTTTCCAATCATTGGTTCCTCCTCTTATCAATTTAACTTTTACTTTGTGGAACCCTATGCGCGCACAGGCTACTTTTTTGTCGCATGGAAGTCTTCTCCCCTCACTCGTCTCGGAGAGTGAAATCCCACTGTTGGGCTCTTCGACCAATATAAGTAGATATGGACATGCCTTGCGCATATAAACAGGTCTTTAAAAACGTGCCAAGACACAACTACATATAAACACGCGCACACAGCTACACACGCTCTAATCATGTGAATATACGATCAAAGACAGAGATAGGGAGACGTACTTGCCCTGTAGTGCGAACGTGATAGCATTATGTCAGTGACTTTCGCTCTTTATGTTCGCGCCCTTTTACAGCAACTCGCTTCAAGCGCGCACTTCACGCCAGCTTGCGCGTTTCGTATGCAAACCCATCCAGCGGTCGCATACGAAATGCGCAACCTAGCATGAAGCGCGCGCCTGAACCGCGTTGCTGTAAAACCATCCATCGAACCCTTGTTAGGAAAAATAAAAGTAATAATTCCATAAGTATTTATATTTTGAAAAAGTAATGCCTGATGCTTTCTTTATGTTTCTTGAACTGTTGACACACTTTAACAAAGCACAAGTCGTCATCCTGACGAAAGTTTTGCGAGTTGTAGTTGTAACGGACGCGTCGCACGTGTTTCTTGTAGCCGGCGCGAAGACCGACTGAGCGAGGTGTTCAAGGTTGCACACACTTGCACTTACTTGGAGCGGATCAAACCACTTGCTCGGTACGTCCCGTCCATATCTACTTATATTGGTCGAAGGTTGGGCTTGACAATCTAAAAGTGTACGTTGTGAATCTTCTTGGAAATAACAGTACATTTATCACATGGAGAGAAAGGGACCGATTGCTAACGTGGGTGTAGTTTGAGGCAACAAGGTTACTTTCGGTTCCTTATTTATCAAATCTCAGTTATTAATCAGAGATATTCGCGACATTGTAAAGTAGGTGTTCGTATGCCACCTTTCTAAGAATGCATCTAATCTACATAAGTCAGTTTCCGGAAAGGCTGGGCTGCTGACACGGGATTTGTTTGCGCATAACACCCATCTGTAATTTAATACATATATTTCGTCTTCAATTAGGTTCTAAAAATTGGGCAGGTGTCTATTGCAGGAATCATCTGGGTTACGTTACTACCTAACTGTTACCTATCTGGGCCTCGACAAATCCATGAATTACCCCTTTTTAAAGAAATCAGCTGTTATAATTATTAACTAAACTAAATGATATAATACTGCTTAGTAAATCTGTTATGTTATGAAGGTAGTGCTTGACTGATGTCGTTGAGTGCTTCCGATAAGACTTATGAACTCAAACCCTTCAATATAGATACTATATTTAATATTTATTACTGTTTATTTTTTTCGCTGAGAAGTTAATACAAAGATAGCATTAATTTTAGATCATCTTTGTGTAAAATCGAATAAAAAGATGAATCGGAAATATGTACGTGCATTTTTAATTCTATGATGAAACCCATGCACCCATTATTGGCTACTATAGGTCTTAGTTGGCAAAATAGATACTACCTAAAACTGTTTTGTAAAATAGCCTTCAAATACGTAGTAGGTACAAGAGCGTCCGTGGTCAAGTGGGTAGGACACCGGTGATCTTACAATTGTGAGACCCGAGTTCGATCCCCGTCATGTCCCTATGTGTTTTTACTCACGTACATTCACCGATCTGATATTTGAATGTGACTTAACTTAGGATTCGGGCCAGGTTAGCCTTCGGGTTGCAGTCGGGTTGCGCGTTCGGTGAGATGGCAGTCGCTCTGTGTAAAAACTTGATTCCACGTCAAATGTCCTAGGTTAGGTAGCGACCCCGACAAAGAACGGGATAAGGGCAGGAGAATAATATATAAGTGGAGTCATGTAATTTGCCTTGGAGAGATAAATAAATGATATTTATTATTATTATGTTGGTATCTTATAGGATCTCGGGCCCACAGGGACCCGGTCCTTTTGAGGCATGCGTGGGGCCAAGCCAAAGCCAACAGCACAGAGGCCTTTAAGATAAAGATATTTTATTTACAAGCATACACGGTACATTAAAGATCTTAAGTAGTAATAATATGACATTACATTAATTGGCACATGCGTGATGCGCCAGTATTTGGCATGCAAAAATATAGCAGTTATAGTGAACCGCTTATTAAAATAACAATTTATTAGGATTTACCGCACTCATAATGGTGAAATTACAATGTCCAAAAAATAAATAGTGATTAAACATTATAGCAATATTCAATCCAAAATTCAAAGTATATAATAATAATTCATGTTCATGTCAAAATAAATTAAAAAATGTTAATCAATGTCATGCAAATATTTATCATTCAGAATATTTTTAATACCATATAATCTAAAGTTGTAAGGGTACACCGTCCAGGGGGCCAATCGCGCTAATGTTGAACGATAATACCAAAACCAAACCGCAGCCAAAAACGCTACGTTACGCACTTTTCGTATCGCGCTAATTGTTTGAGCGGAAACGTTTCGACTTTTCTTTGGAAGTTACGTTGATATAGCGAACGTTCGAACTTTTGGTGTGCATAGGTATCGCGCAAATTTTTGACAGCGTATTTAACCACAACCGTTACGTTGGGAACGTCTCAAACGCTGTCAAATGAACGTTTTTGTAAAAGTTCCTCTCGAGCAGCTTTTTCTGACACGTTTGACGATCGTTGGTGGATTTTATTACGGTTTCAACCCAAAAAAGGAAGGAAATCATGAAAATTTGCTGTGGGGCTCTATCTCCACACCATTGAAAGTGTCCATGAGGTAGATGTGACCAAGAAGAAGCCTTGACCCGCCGTTCGACCTATAGGTACATGATGTTAGGAAAAGTACTGACTTCCTTTTAAAGGATGAATCAGCCCATGAAATTGAACAACTTTCCCCAAGAGACATAGTAGGTAATATGAAAATAAATTTTGGACCTCACATACAAACTGACTCAGTCGGTTAGTACATACATTTAGTATGAGAAATCCAAAAAATTCGATCTGTTCCTAGGGCAAAGTTGTTCAGTTTCAATAGCTGGTTCATACCTTGTAAGGAAGTTAGTACTTTTCCTGACACCTTGTATTTTTAGGGGAAACTTGTTTAGTCAATGAGACTGGTTCACACCTAAAAATATTTGCAGATGATTTATTTCATCCGTATTATATGCATGAACTTATAGTAGTAGAATCACCTCAAGTTATGAACTATTTCCAATGGTCATGGGAGCGACCATCGGTAACAGTGACCATCCTGGTGGTCGACAAGGGGGGTGACAAGTGGGAACTAAGGCTGTCTAGCTGAGGGTGCAGTGAAATACTTTGTAAATAAAAGAAACATATATTGCACCTACTATATTTATTTCATTTTTCTTATTAAACTTATAGGCTAAGCTCTTAGGGCTCCATATCAGATGATGATACCTGAAACAAAATAAATAATAGTGTAGGTACCCCAAGTACATATGAGATATTTTCTTGCAGTTAGAAGTCGCCTATTTCTGATCATATTCCATCTCTTAGTTTACCATATTATTTTACATATTTGTCAAAGTAAAATTAAAAAAACACTAGATTACAATATATTTTGCTAAATAGAAATATCAAATAGATGTACCTAGACACATGTCATGATTAGCATGTTCAGCCATACCATAGGCCATGGTAGCTGTCTATGACAGCTTAGACGGTGGTTGTTATGCTAACATGTCAGATGCCTGCAACTTGTAGTAGGTGAGTGAAAAACTAACTCACTGCTGATTGATTCATTGGGGCATTGGACAACCCGGTGTCCTACTAGAAAAGAAGAAGGAAGACTTACTTTGTGTTGAGCTTGAGTTTGGATTCTTGACGCTGTATGTGATTTCTACTGCCGCTGATGCTGCCGTGTATGATCTAGCATTGAAGCGAGGGATGGATGGATGGCTTCATTTGAGCTAAAACAGTAAATTAATAATCTTGAAACAAAATCAATGTGTAAGTTTATTTTATTTATATGTATGAACAAACAAGCAGATGGATGGATAGATGCTGTCATCTCTAATGTTGAGTGGTGCACTAGTAGTGCAACTGTAATGCTTAGTACAGATTTAATTCTAGGTGGGACATTCACTAAGTTGCTTTTTACTACTCCCACAGGTCGAATGGTAGTGATGTTATTCTAAGCCGGCATAGAATATTATGTACCTGTAAAACGGATCTTGGGTGATGTATGGAAGGCGCCCAATGTCTGTTTGTATAATATAAATCCAGTGCAGAGTGACTTTTGTCACGGGGCCACCTTGCTTTTCATGACATTCCACATCTGAAAAGTAATAAGTATACTAGTAAATATATGCACATACACTGATGCAGTAGGTATAAAATTAAGTCACTTTCCACATGTCTCAGTCTGTCTGTTATGGACAATGCCAACTCCTCCTAAACTACATCACAACACAACTAATTAATGGCTTATGATGTGTTTTTTTATTGCTGCAGCTAGGTTAGGTTTTCATTAGTATGCTAACCTTGGTCCACTCTTTGAGCTGCCTAGTTGGGCCCTCACAATTGAGTCTGTTGGCGCGATTGGCCCATAAGTAGTTCGAAAGAGCCCGCGCCTTGAAAGGTAGGTATACTCTGACCCGCCTTTTGAGCGGAGTCTGCCGAGCGCCAGCGCCAGCAAAGCAAATAATCCCTCGAGCAGCTTCAGCTGCCGCACGCTCGTCGTCTTTCTTAGGTCCATAGTCTCTACAAAAACACAAATCGTAAAGAACACAGTTTCAACTATGGAACCATATTGATAGCGTCTAAATGGTAAATTAACTTTGTATATGTAGATATTCTATTAGGTACTTACAGAAAAGTCACGTCGACTGGGTGTCCCACGAAATTTTAGCTTAGTTTTAGTTCTTAACTAAAATAATTTCAAAAATCTACGAAAAACCACGGCGGTTGTATAAACAATTAAACAACAACCTGACATTTTTACTTTTAAAATAGTGCTGCCCACTACGCGAAATGCACAATCGAGCATCGATTATAAAAAGATTATCTAGTATTTTAAAATACTCATTGCAAACTCTAAACGGTTGTGGTTTGGTTGCGATTGGGTAACGTCAACGATTTATACGTTCAGAAAATTTACCGCGATAGCTTTTTTGACATTAACCAAATCCAAACCAAAACTAAATCGAAGCTAAATCGTCAACGTTACGTTGGAATGGTAAAATAGCGCGATTGGCCCCCAGGACTTATCCCTAAGCACCCTATGTGAGTGCACTCACGGACAATCCCTGGACGGTGCAGGGCTATTGTGGAATTTATGGAAGCTAATAAAAACAACTGGGCTATTAGGGTGGGGTGCCGAAAGGATAGTAAACTAGACTATGGAGAGGACTTTGGCGCCTGCCTGATCTATGTTGAAAAACACGAAACAAAATGGCAGACGGTGACTAGCTAATTCGATAGAATGGGCCCCATAAAACGGCCGAACGCACAAGGAACGGCAAAGGGGCAAGATTTCTATGAGCAGCTTAGGGGTGCAGAGGTATTGCTGGACTTTAAACGCACGATCACTTGCATCCTTAGAGGGTCCCATCACGTGCGCCCACTCGCCACTTACGCTCCACATGCACTCCTCGAGCCGAAGCTCTCGCGACTCCACTCTGACCGGCCGGTGAAGGCAAGCCAAAGGTGGGGGGTCTGCTCCTCGTCAGTGTTCGTTCACTGCGGCCGGCCGGTGAAGGCAAGCCGCAGGTAAAGAGCAGGGACTTCCCCCGGGAGCACTCAGGTCCGTGGGGTCGCTACTCTCTTGAATCACTCTTATTTATTAAATAACCGCATTAAAATATATTGCGTGGATTAAGAAGTAGACGGCGCTAAAAATCCCAAATTTCATCAGCGTCCTACCAATTCGCCAATCGTGTGCTTGACACTGGTAGAGATGAATAGTTTTAGATTAGACAAGTGTAGCCATAACTCAAATATGTTCGCTAATAATCGGGTCTGTGTCTGTACGTCTGTATCCCAAGGCGACATCAGTAACCTCCAAGCTCTATCATTATCCGACCCGCATGAATCACAATATAGAGAGACTAGCTGTTGCCCGCGGCTTTGCTCGCGTTAAGTCAGTAAATGTTTGTGTTAAGAATATTAAAGCGTGGTTTTCTTAATTGGTCTAACGTTTGTATTTTTCTAAAGTGGACAATTAGTGGTGATCTACTCACAAACCAAAAAAGACTGCAACTAACATAACGAATTTGCATACAAAATTTCAGTTTTTATCTTATTAATTTAAAAAAATGCTAAAACACGTGTTAAATTATTTTTATTTTGCAATATTATATCAAATTGTGACACAAATCGGAAGACCACAAAACTTTCATACAAGCGTTAAACCGCTTTTTTACCTCCTTAGGGGATGAAATTTTAAAAATCTGTTCTTAGTTGATGTTTTTGGAGTAAAAGAGTAAAATGACCCAACTGCTCAAATTTCATATTTTTAGCTGTGGTAGTTTAGGCTGTGTGTTGATGAATCAGTCAGTCAGTCAGTGAATGAATGAGGATAACGTCATAATATGATCACTGACCTCACCCATGTAATATGGGTATCCATCCTATGATTCCTGAAATAAACAATTTTTATTTTTTATTTTTTTTTTTATTTATGGGTTTGTGGCTGACACTACCCACGACGCTCCTCCTTACGACATGAAAGAATCCGTACGAAAAATTCTAACACACACATATCACGCCTTTTATACCTTGCAGGTTAGGCAGAGCGATAGCGGACATGAAATATTCGCTCGTCTGGAACATGTCTGAACATGGTCCGAACCGAACCTATTTTTATAGTCGACCATAAAAATAACAATGTGACAGATGTCGTTCCTTTTTTGAAATAATGGAAGTGCTCATAAAATATAAGAAATACTTCAGAAAAGTCAAGAGAAAGTCAACAAGTCAACAAGTCAACGATTTAGGAAAATATAAGCAAAATTACATGAAACGCCACTATATAAAATAAAAGTTGAATTGAAAGCTAAAAGTATAGTGATTTCCTTGTTTTCGTGTGTATGATGCTTTTCAGAGTGGTTTTCAGTTCGTATTGAAGTTGTTGGTAGTAAGTACCTTCGTAACTAATATTAGTAGGTAGGTAGGCGTATGTCCCGTGTAGGTAAATGAAAACTTTAAAGCATGAGTATGGTCAGGTCAGGATTAGGAACCTGCCTTCAGGGGATTAGTTAAAATACAGTGTTCCTTGCAACAGCAGAAATGGTGAGCAGTGCCACAGAATAATAACTAGTAACTAGCGTTAGCAGTGCTTATAATTACAAGGAACGTCGATCAAAATATAGAATGCTAGAGACCCTCTGCGGTTTTACCCTGCCATCCCGTATTGGAGTTTTGCCCATTTTAAAATATGTCTAGCTTAACGTATATAATTTGGTCTAGTTGTTTTGAAACACATACATTTCAGCTAGAGACATCAATTAGTAGAAAAAATGAGTGAAGAGAAAAAAGAAAAGAAAAAGGGAAAGAAAGAGGACAAAGAATCCTTTCTTAAGGATTTTCTGGCGGGAGGGATATCAGCCGCCGTGGCGAAAACTGCTGTTGCGCCCATCGAGAGAGTAAAGCTGATATTGCAAGTGCAACACATCAACAAAGTCCCAGAAGACCAAAAGTACAAAGGTAAGCGAATTCAATACCGGTGAAATATCATTGACTTTTAGTACAGCTATGCGGAACAGCTTACTGCCTTGCTAATGCGAATACCCTTTGGTATTTTGTCACATAATTTTAACTCTTAAGGTACGAAGTACTATCTGAAACTACTTACATCAAACACAACGGCCCAATGCACCCAGTGTTTTACCCACAACTTCACGAGCATTGCGAAATATAGATGATTGATTATACAGAATATAAAAAACATTGCTGTAAATATTTTTAAGGGTGAACCAGCCCACGAAACTGAACAACTTTCCCCATGGAACATAGGTCGAAATATGAAAAAAAATTGGACCTCCCATACAAAATTGACTTGGTCGGTCGGTAATTTCGGTAATTTTTACGAACCGACCAAGTCAGTTTGTATGGGAGGTCCAAAGAATTTTCTCATATTTCGATGTATGTTATTTGGGGAAAGTTGTTCAGTTTCATGTACTGAGTCAGCCCTTATTTCAAGTCAGCCCTTATTTCAAGTCAGCTAATATTTTTACACCTTATATAAATAAATAGCTGGTTGCACAAGCACCGATGCTAACTGCATCGTGCTAAGCATAGCTCCTTCAATTTAATTAAACGAAATTATAAGCATTCGTAAAGTGAAATTGATTAGACGGCTGGTGTACCAATAGGCAGTGGCCGACATGCTGTACAGCAAAAAAAAGGACCTTACCACAAAAAAGTTACGACGCGAATGGAACGCGTGTCTAGCCTTTTTTATATGAAGATATTTTTAAACACGCGTCTAACTTTTTTGTGGTAAAGCCCCAAGTGTCTTGGCGTGTCACTACGTTATGTCGTTAAGAAGCGTCCGTCACTATCTGAAACGTTTGCGCTGCTGCTGGTACAAGCGGTCCGTACCTAACTGCGCCCTAAGTCTGCTAAATGAAAATCGTTTCAGTTGGATGTCGATTGGATCTCAGTTGGATTATTGGTAGTTTCGTAATCTGCTAACAGTGTGTAATATAAGAAAATTACAATGACATTTGAATGACAGTTGAGTTTCGATGGCGTTACAATGACAAAATAGCAGACTTGGGGCTCTGGTTTAGACCCGCGAGTCTTGGAAAGATAATAATGATTTAAATAAATCGTTAGGTATCGTCGATGCCTTCGTCCGGATCCCGAAAGAGCAAGGCTTCGCTTCGCTGTGGCGAGGCAACCTGGCCAACGTGATCCGCTACTTCCCCACGCAGGCGCTCAACTTCGCTTTCAAGGACAAATACAAGGAGGTCTTCATGTCCGGAATTGACAAAAACAAACAGTTCCTCAGGTAAGGATAACAAATCATCTGCTATTCGGTTGTGGACTGGGTCATTAACAATATATGAGAATCTTACGCTTAAAACTATTGTCCAAAAACACTACGGACTTCCCTCATAATTTTTTAATAATATTGAATTAATAAACAGATTTAAAATAAAGAGTTCTTACGCCATCCAAAATAGCAACGCATGACGTCAAACATTCATATTTTCATACAAAATACCGTTTTAGATGGTTTTAAAAAGTGGCTCATTTGACCTGCCAATCCACAACCTTATTGTAAAGGTCAATGCAACGTGACTTACGTGACGCATAGTCCACAAAGGGAAAACTGCGAGTTAGCACTTGCTAGAAGTACCTACATCTTCTACTGATTTTTAGGGTTTCATAGTCTACTACAAACTCTTATAATTTCTTCAAGTTTGACTGTCCTGCCTGTCTGACCGTCTGTATGTACTGCCTTGATAATTTCGTCAGACATCTACGGTATCAATCGAATCGCACGAACGAATCGTGTCAAAAATTTATATAAAATACATTTGGACCTCGTACGACACGAGCGAATGGAAGGCAAAAAAAATTGTCGTCTGCTACATTGACTAAGGTGTCTTTGCTCTTTTAAAACTAAAGGATTTTTTTGAAAAAAATCTATTAAATGTTACGGTGCCAATTAAAGTTATTTTAAAAGGGCCGTGGAGCCATGATTTGTTTCAGCTTCTCCTATCTAAAGTCAATAAAGTTGTAAGTTTACGTACAAAAATCCATTAACGGGTTTACCTGACACGCACTTTTGTAAATGCGTGGCAACTGGCAAGTTCACCGTCTACCCTCAAGAACATAACGCGTGGATGATAAGATGACAAGCGTCGATCGTGCGACGTCGGTAGCTCAGTAGCAGTGCAATGGGACGGTAACCCACTTGTAGGTATTGGGTTCCAGTTCCGGTCGCCACTTGTAATTATTTCAATTTATTGTTTTAAGAATATTATGACACTGAGTGCAACTTTGCAGGTGGTTTTTAGCTAACTTGGCGTCGGGCGGAGCTGCCGGCGCCACGTCGCTGTGTTTCGTCTACCCCTTGGACTACGCCAGAACTAGGTAAGCTCACTTCTCTATAGTAACTATTTAAATAGTTATGTGGACGAATCGGCGTAGGGGCTACCTACATAATTTATACCTCTTATCATCACATTTAGATGCGAGTCCATATTAGATGTTTTAAGCTCATTAACATAAATGTTTTATGAGTTTACGGGTAAATCGTAAAGTAGACGTTATTATTCAGCTCCTTAGATTTTGAAAACCGTAAAGCAGTATCGTCAAAAACATTGGAAGTTGTGCTATAATAATATGTTGTAACCCCCCGCCTGACTTTAGAAAAACGGTACTTATATTACCATGGAATGTAATGCTTAATGTCATTTTAAAAGTGTAAGAAGGCTGATCTTCAAAAGTTAGCATCTGCTCTGCTGCTTGTTACACAGCTCGCCGACGTCATAACTGAAGTAGGTTAGAAATAATTTATTTCACTTTAATATCATTAAAAATGTACCTAACAAACATTCTTAAGACATTCTGTCACGAGTTTAAAACGAGTCCCTTTCTGACAAACGTAAAATTGCGCGCGTGCGGACAGGACTTGCTGATTCGTTGATTTTTTCGTATTTTTGCTGATAACACCGTCAAAATTTATTTATTTGAAAATTATTTGCGTCAAAATTAAGCCAATGGAGTATTGCAAGGGGCCCAGATTATGATAATCAACACTTAATTTTTGCGGAGATATTACTCATACAGTATGCGATATAATGTTTTTTTTTAAGGTTTATTACCCGGAGGTCATATTGCGATTGGCTGTCAAGTCAAATTATTAATATCATGTTTTTGAAACAACTACATCATAGCAAATATCCAAAAAATTATTACATATTTTTTTCGGCAGGGTTACTGCATCTCTATGAAAATCCCATATAAAATTCACTTTTAGGTCTATTCAGCCCCTTGAACAAGTTTTTCAATCACCCTTACAAACAGCTCGTCTTAGAGCTCTGAAACAAAAAAAATAAGGGTTAACATTCATTGCAATTGAAGGTCGGCTTAGTTGACGGAAAATACCTAATGTAAAGCGTTCCTTCTTATTTCGTGAATGACACCCAAACAACCTTATAACATAACCCGACACATTTTGATATTGATTTCGCCGTGTTTAGTATAGATACACACGAAATACCGTCAATTACGACATTTAGGATTAGAGTCGACGAAAATGTGGCAGGCATTAAAAAAAAAGCTTTGTCAGTTTACAAAGTTTTCAATCGTTGCTTCGGTAAAATTAAACTAATACTAAATAATAAACAAACTTACAATGGAAAAAGACAAAAGGTAGTCAAATGCTCTACATCGGTTGGCATCAGCAGATCAAACGCCGTTCCTGGCCAGAATGGAACGACCGAACACGCGTTGGACCTCTGCACGTTATAGGCGACAGACAAACTAAAGAGCGCAGCAGTTAGACCGGCAGAGCTGCGACCCGGCTTCCCGCGTAGAGTCTCGACCACCCGCTCATTAATACTCGGAGCTTGTATTTATGCAGATCCACGGAAAAACTCTGATACCGCGTTTCAGGACTTTGCTCACTTGCAGCAAACAAAATCAAACCTTGACAAGCGGTAATAAAATATGTTTTAACACAAACTAAAAGTTTATAGGTAGGTCGTGTGGGCGTTACTCCAAATGAAATGCTGTAAGCTTGCTAATGGATGCCAACTATTAAATAATTGCCACATTTTTACGAAAACGTAGGAACTTCTTTCTCATAAGCTCCTGTAACTATTCCTATAATAGAGTCCAATAATTTAAGTCTCGATATTTTAATAGTTAGTAACCATTGCTAATACCTATTAATGGTTTTCTTATAAAGTTAGAATGTCGTTCCCATAGAGAAAAAAAGATGAGTCGAACAATTTGTAATAATAGGCAAAACTTTGAAAGACATAACGTCACTTTTACTGCTCCCTCTTTTTTACTCATTTATACAGGAATAGCCATAGCCAAGACTCTGTTAAGCCAATCGTACCAATCGTACCTACTTAGGCAGTTGGTCTATAATCGACGCAATCAAAACAAGATTACCCTTCGTATTTAAACTTTCTTAAAAAATATTATTGATTATGTATAATAGGAATATTATCTGAATAAATCTACATCAATAATAAATTTTCTGTGTTGTAGGGGTTTGCACTTGGCAACATTGTTAGTGCGCTACGATGCATTCCTCATCCCTGTCCTGCCTGGCTTTTGCCTGACACGCCCTGCACTTTGTTGAAAACATTGATATACTTTTTTCTTTACCCGTAGTCATTTTTGCATGTAGGCCTTAGAAGTTGTTACTGAATCATGAAGTTTACTAGATATTTAGATAGACTGCAGGAATTTTTTGTCATATGTGGTAATATTCTAACAGACGTACCAAGTTTAAAACTAGTTGCGTGATTGTAAGCTTTGAAGGGTGGGCGTGTCCACAGTAGCCACGCCCATTATGCCGAGAGCCAAGAACGAAAGGGGTGTATTTGCTCTCATGTTTCACTATCAGCAGCACATCAATCTACTTTTAAGGGACCAACGAATACTGGTCGTTTATACATCTATTGGGAATAACCAGTATAATGTAGCTCTCTTAAATGAGATGGTTGATAGTAGTAGTGCGTAGTCCGAAATACGGCCTTTTTTGTTTCACTTTGACAAGAGTTAGCCAAATTTTTACCACGGATATGGTGGCCCATGATAATCATTTTAGATGTGAAGGAAAATAAAAACAGCCCGAGTGCGCGGGGGAAAGGGGAGACGGGGGTAACTAAACTAACGTATATGTATTTTATTAATGGTAAATTCCTAAAGCCAGGGAAGCATGTTTAATGTCATTTTCATGAATACAAGGAATTTGTTTATGATACTTAAAAAGTATGATTTCATACATTTTTCTTTTCACCATCGAATGAAAAGCTAAGTTAAACGAAGTCAAACCAACCATCACTGCAACGAATAGTGATGGGTAAAGGAACGGATAATAACTTTACATTCTTTTATTGAGATGCCGGACAAATTTACGTTGCACCCTTTAAAAATTATGTTTTATATTTTTCCCCATGGGGGTTCCAAATAATAGTTATCCACGTACTTCAGAACGCTGCGTACAAAAACATAATATACAGCAAGTATGACACTGTTTTTAAAACTGTAAATTTGTCTTTAAAAAATCCAAGTAATTTACCAAACCTCTTCAATATGTTGGTTAAATAAAAGCTAAGTTTTGCTGTGTGATGCCGGCTTAGAATAGCATCACCCCACATCCTTCCCGCGGGTGCCGTATGAGGCGACTAAGGGACTCGAGCGGACTGGTGTATTACAATTTTTAGGCAACAGTCAAGACAATTGTCACTATAGAGATACCTACACATGTTTTCTGAAACAACCATGGAAAACAATCCTCAAAAATGTCAGATGTGGCTTTTTCGGCCGTATTCTTACGGCCGTTTACGCTCTGCCTACCCCGCAAGGGATAAAGACGTGATATATGTAAGTTTTGCATCCAAATTCAAATCTACATCACAAAGAGTGACCCGCTCAGATTCACACAGACACATTGTTTAGCATTTGATGATATTGAACTCAAGCAAGTTATCTTTACTCCAACGAATAAGGCTCAATACATTAATTTAACCTATTGCATTTTGGAATTGTTTTTGGCACGTGACGTCACGTCATTCTCAATACTAGGATATGATAGACTGTTTGGCGTACTTAAAATATTCGTCAGACATTTTGTACCGAGAAGACCCCAAACATAGCATGTTTTGAAAAGTACTTAAAAATACGAAAAAAATGACAATCAGGCAGCTGAAATGTATTAATGCCTTTTTTTATGAATCGTCTCGTGAAGTTATTTCGTTTGATACACCACACAATAGGCCCAAGAAGATTTTGCCATACGAAAAATCGAGGGTCCGCCATCTTAAAATCTAAAACTAATTAACTAACTAACTCCGCTGACTCAGCGACCCAAAGAGGATCTTAGCCTCCGAAACGAGCTGTCTCCGCTGATCTCTGTCCTGCGCGATCTCCTGCCAATTGGTGACTCTACCACTTCTCTCCAGCGGAATCTTAAAATCTAGTGGGTGTGATTTTGACATCCTCGGATAGAATCACTCACAATGGTCTCAAGTATCACTGAGCAAAGGGGCGTAAAGTATGCCAGTAAATTGTGTAAAAACAAAGCACCAAGACTGGATATGAACGTGGGAATGGGAAGGCCTCGACGAACGTACTTCAATTAAGCGGGGACGTACCTAAAAAGGGCCATAATATGAGAACACTAATATAAAAAAGTGAACATACACAACGCGATTACATAATACAGAACAATTTACCTCACAGGTTAGCTGCCGATATGGGAAAAGGCGGCAAGAAAGGCAAGCGAGAGTTCAACGGACTGATAGACTGTATCACGAAGACCTTAAAGAGTGACGGCCCGCTGGGCCTGTACCGCGGGTTCATCGTGTCCGTGCAAGGGATCATCATCTACCGAGCCACCTACTTCGGCTTGTTCGACACCGCCAGGGATCTGCTGCCCGACCCCAAGAAGACGCCGATACTCCTCACGTGGCTCATAGCGCAGGTTAGTGCTTAGTTTATTGCATTTACGTTTGGGACCCTCTATTGAAACCCTACCTGTCTATTGTTATTAGATATATAGCGAATAAAGTCTAACCAAATTACTAAAATATTTCAAGGGCTGAATATCCGTGAAACTGAGTAATTTTTCTCAAGGAAAATAGGTGAATATGCCAAAAAAGTCTAGGTTGAATAGTTGTAATTTAGTAGAGGTGGTGTTGTGTTGTCAGACGGTGACGACTGTGGCCGGGATCGCGTCGTATCCGCTGGACACGGTGCGGCGTCGGATGATGATGCAGTCAGGGAAGCCAGTGGCTGAGAGGCACTACAAAAGCACAGCCCACTGCTGGGCCACTATCATGAAGGAAGAGGGACCAAAAGCCTTTTTCAAAGGCGCGTTATCAAACGTCCTGAGGGGCACCGGCGGGGCGCTGGTGCTAGTGTTTTATGACAAAGTCAAGGCTCTCCTATGAAACTGTACGAGTACGCATACAACGTACGTGGCACGTACACACATGACATGTCCCTCAAAGGCATTCACTAAGCAGTCGTATGTAAATATTTAATAAATTAAATTGAAGTAACTCGTAAATTTATCTAACTACTGTCTAAGAAATCTATAAGGTATAAAAATATTAGCTGCAAATATTTAAAGGGGTGAATCAGCCCGTGAAACTGAACAACTTTCCCAAGAAACATATGTCGAAATATGAAAAAAAAATTAGGACCTCTCTTACAAATTGACTTGGTCGGTCAGTAATTTTGTATGGGACCTCCAAAATTTTTTTTTCATATTTCGACCTATGTTCCTTGGGAAAAGTTGTTCAGTTTCATGGTCTGATTCACCCCTAAAAGTATTTGCAGCTATTTTTTTACACCCTGTATAATTGATTCCATTGGTCAGTAGAAGACATTTAGGCCCCAAATATAAATGAGTATTAAAGGCGTGTTTAGTAAATTTACTTGATACAAAAGAAGCCTCGCAAGAAGTCACGCGCGAACCGGTTATTTGAAGCTACGAATTAAAAGTGTGAATTCGTCTTTGTAGACTGAGCTCCGAAGCTGGTGTTATTTTTTGTCCCTGTGGCGTTCACTTTTGTAATTTAAAAATTTATGCATTTGGAAATAAATAAAGAAAAAATAGAAAACGCTTGCCTTTTTAAATACAATATATAGTGATAGATAAAAAGATATAGTGTCGTGTGTGCGTGTGTGTGCATAACGGGAGTTACCTGCTTTAAGTTAGGTACGGGATGGGTCAGGAATTAGTTATTAAAAATATTTTTTTGATTGCTGACATAATAAGCATATTCAAAAATAACGTGAACACGGAAAAGTAGTGCGTACCAGACGGGAGTCCTAATCTTAATCTATCACTTGATCTACTAAAAAAAAAGAAGCCAATTTATATTTAAACGTCAATTATATTACTTGCTAGTAATCATTGCACTCATCATTGGCCTCACACGTCTGTGACAGACGATTTAATCAGTGTCTGAGGCAAGACTTTTCGTGGCTATATAAGCCAATGCGGGAGCGGCATGACTTTCCGCACGCTCTACAAGTGAAGGTGGTATTATAGACTGGAACATGCATGTTTAGGTGTCGTTTTTGCCTTTTGTTGGCGAGACCAGAGAACCAGGCGTCGTCGTGAGACTTACCCCCATCATATACACGCTTTCGCCATTCGTCCCTATCCTCAGCAAGCTTCTTCCAGCTTTGATGGTCGATGTCAAACGCAGTCATATCGCGCTTGGCGCAATCTTTGAAAAGCAGAATGGGTCTTCCAACCCCTCTTTTGGCGTTAGCTACGGCACCAAGCAGGACACGCCGCGGTAGACGCGAAGGTTCCATTCGGTGCACATGCCCTAGCCACCGCAAGTGTCTCTGGCTGAGCAGGGCGGTAAAGCTAGGCAGCTGTGCAATTTCTAGCACTCGCTCGTTTGTGACTCTGTCCTGCCAGGTTATATGCAAGATGTTTCTTAAGCAGCGCATATGAAACGAGTTAAGTCGACGCTCTTGTTTTGCATACGATGTCCAGGTATCGGCTCCGTACAAGAGTATGCTTAAAACGCAAGTTTGGTAAACAATAATCTTGGTTTTAGTGGTCAGATGTTTATTGTTCCATACTCTTGTACTCAGCCTACCAAACATGGTTGCCGCTTTGCCGATAAGCGTATTGATCTCAACATCAAGTGTGAGATTGTTCGACACAGTCGACCCCAAGTAGCAAAACTTGTCGACAATGTCCAAGGGAACGCCACCGAGCATTATATGTGGAGCTTCTGCGCCTTGAGTTAGCACTACTGTTTTTTTGGCATTAATGGGCATGGAGAACAGAGAACACGCGTGGGAAAACTTATCGATAATGTTTTAAAGCTCACTTTGAGAATTTGAAACGAAGGCTGCATCGTCAGCAAACAGAAGGCTATCGACAAATAAGTCATCGCGGTTACGCTTAGACTTTAGACGCGAGATATTGTATAGCTTCCCGTCAGCCCTTGTGTGCAGGTGGATACCCTGTTGGTCATCGCCGAAAGCAACTTTGAAAAGCAATGAAAAGAAAATACCAAACAGGGTAGGAGCTAACACGCAGCCTTGGCGAACACCTCTACGCATTTCGAACGGCTCAGATGTATTGCCGTTAAAAACAACAGAACCTTTCATGTCCTCGTGGAAGGATTTAATGAGACTCAGGAGTTTTGGAGGGCACCCGATATTTAAAAGTGCAGTATAAAGTCCCTCTCTGCTAACGGTGTTGAAGGCTTTGTTAAGGTCTACGAACGCCACAAACAGAGGTGTTTTCTGCTCTCTACACTTTTCTTGCAGTTGGCGAAGTGTAAAGATCATATCTGTCGTGGAACATTGGGCGCGGAACCCACATTGCGATTCGGGATATACACGATCAGCAAATTTCTGGAGTCTTAGCAAGACTGACCGAGCAAATAATTTACCTACTATACTTAAAGAGATATTCCACGGTAACAGTTACAGTCACCGCGGTCACCTTTGCCTTTGTATAGGGTAACGATGTTAGCATCACGCATATCCTGTGGTATATATCCCGCTTCCCAACATTTACATAACAGATTATGCAGAATAGGTAATATGCACTTGAGCCTGATAAGTTCGGCGTGGTTACCGTCGTTTCCAGGAGATTTTCCAATTTTAAGCTGCTTTACAGCCTTGTGGTATTCCCTTATGGCAGGAAGATCATCTAATTCAGACCAGGTAGCTAGTTTCGGCATGCAATTTGCAGCTTCTGGCATTATATTTACTGGTTCTGAGTAGAGACCGATATACGTAATGTTCTACCCATCGTTCGAGTTGGCGTTGAGCATCTGTTATAACAGTGCCGTCCACTTCTTTAAGGGGGGCTGTTTTTTTAGGCAAAGGACCAAGGGCCTTTTTAGACACCACCGAAGTTTCCCACATCAGCGCACGATTGATAGCTTTTACAAAGTTCGGTCCAGTATGCATTAGCGAAGTACCGTGATGAGCGTTGTAAATCTGACTTTGCGTCCGCTAGATTAATACGTGGTTTTTCAGATGGGTTAAGGCGATGTCTTAGCGCAGCTTGTCGTTTGGACTTGAGCAGGGGTGTAATGTGTTCGTCATTTTCGGCGAACCAATCCTGGTTTTTGACTTCCTGATAACCGAAAGCCGTACCAGCTACTTCTGTTAGTAGCTTTTTGACTTTGCCCCATTTTTCCTCGATATTAGCGTCTACATCCCAGGTGGCAACTTCGTCCCGCACCAGCTCCTCAAACTTTCGGACCAACTCATCGTCTCTGGTTTTGGAAAGATCAAGCTTCTTCTTACAGGGCAATTTGGATGAATGGATCTTTTTGTGAGCTATAGAAACATGTGAAGCCACCAAGGAGTGATCTGTGTCACAATCAGCGCTATGAAAGGTTCGCGTGTGCAGAGTCTCGCGGAGATTTTTCTTTTTGGTCAGGATAAGGTCCAGTTGATGCCAGTGGCCAGAACGCGGATGTTTCCTGTTGGGCTAACATGCACGGCACGAGAAAATTTTGTCACGGTGGTTGTCATGTTTTAACGTCATATGACTACTTATCGACTGTAGCTAACATGGCAGCACATTTTTATCATGTCGTTTTGTCAAATTTCGACAAATTCAAAATATCTCGACGATCCCTAACTTGCGCGGCAAATTTTGTCATATTTTGACATAAACGCGTGACAAGTTAGTCTTAATTTATCACCCTTACTTACTAACGACGACAGTGAGACTACAAAAGTAAAAAGATAGCTATGCCGTATTACAATTACATTAATACGATTTATGTAGAGAGGTGGATTAGACAAATCGAACGGAAACTGATAAGGACATCTGTGACCCATTGCCGTATGATGCCGGCTTAGAATAGCATCACCCTACATCCTTCCCGTGGGTGTCGTAAGAGGCGACTAAGGGATTCGAGAGTATTGGTGTATTACAATTTTTAGGCGACAGGCTGACAACCTGTCACTATAGTGATACACATGTTTTCTGAAAATACCTTGGAAAACAATCCTCAAAAATGTCAGACGTGGCAATAGCGACCGTATTTTAAGGGCTCTTATTGCTCTGCCTACTTCGCAAGGGATAAAGGCGTGATGTGTATGTATGTATGTATGTGACCCATTCGATTTGACGGATTCGGAGTTTCAGAGCCTGTGGCGTATAACAAAACCCATGGCAATCTAAGACAAGCTGAGGGCTGATTTAGAGCCAAGAAATAGAGATTTCACCGAGGAGGTTTGGCAGAACCTGCTTGTAGAGCTATTGCGGAGGCTTTTGAGCAAAAGCTTAATATGCCTAACATTATCGGGTTGGTGGACTGCACCCATGTGAAAATATTTCTACCTGCAGCACCACAAGGGGTACAATACAATGTATAAAAATAGAAGAAAGTGCGCTCACACCACACATTAAATGTTCAACTAGTGAGAATATTATTTATTTAGAAAAGAAAACAAACAGCCTGTCCCTTTCATAAACCATAAATCCGAAAGAGAAAGATATGATAATTATTCGTTCAACTTGTGTATGGGTAGTTTTTTCTTTGGTATTGTGACATTTCTTCGTGAGAAGGGCGAGAGACTGTGAAATACTTGTCTCTCGTGGCGCGTATGTTACGAAATACGAGAAAATTATCGAAATCGACAAATTTTGTCATCTCGATAGTGAAATAAGTCGTGTCGCCCATGTTAGACGTACAGGACACTTTGCGAGTTGCTTTGCCTTTGAAGTAGGTATTGGTAACACACAGTAGGTGTTTAGAGCATAACTCTAATAAACGCTGTCCGTTTTCGTTTAACTTCCCTATACCATGGTTACCTATACAATCTGGCCAAGCAACGTTGTCCTGTCCGACCCTAGCGTTAAAATCGCCCAGAACTTATAAGCGGTCAGATGACTTTATGCCGCGTAAAGTCTGGTCGAGCTGGTCATAGAACTGTGTTTAAGCTTCATCAGTTGAGGAAATTGTTGGTGCGTAAGCAGATATTATTGTTACGTATCCATGATTCGTATTTAATCGCAGCCACATAATGCGTTCCGAGATGCCGCATGGAGCCTCTATAGATGTTAAGAGGTCGTTGCGGATAGCAAAGCCAACGACATGTTCGCGCACAGCGCTGCTGTCCTTTCCTTTCCAATAAAATGTATAGTGTGTCTCACGCAAGGAACTCTCGTCAGGGAGTCTGGTCTCTTATAAGGCACAAACAGCAATGTTCAATCTGTTTAGTTCGGCATCGATAACGGCAGTTTTGCGCAGATCTTGACTTATAAATGAATTATTATTTAGATCAGGGTTTCTTAACGTGCAGTCCATGTAGCCTGAGTAGCAGGGGTCGGCAGTTGGTCAGTTTAAAAACAGTCCAGTTTGTCACTGCCACTTCCCGTGTTGGTATCCGCATGACGCGGGTGAAGTTTCCTCGCCACAGACACTGCGTTGCCTGGGACGCAGTTATGGAAAGCGCAGGGTTGCCCAGGACCTGCGCCACCCTCTCGGCCTCCCTGGCTGATTCCACAGGAACGACGAATCGATACGTGCGGAGCCAGGTTGGCTGCAGGAGTCTGCTGCACGATAGACCTCTGTCACACGCGCCTGACGGAGACCCCGTTCCTGTTTTGATATGGAGTTGTCCTTCTCCAGGACCCTGGTCTGCTCGGGTCGGGTTTCTCCCTCGGTCGCTTCTTACGACCCCCACGGGAGGAGATGGGGAGGTGCTATTCTACTCTGCCGGCACCACACGGCCCACTAGTAATCATTCAGTAATCATTGCACTACTCTTATTCTAATCTAAAGCTAATGAGAAGGCTGTTGCTGTTTGGTCTTGAATAAGCGATAAATTGTGGGGTTGCCTTCAACAAACTGGACTGTTTTTAAACTGACCAACTGCCGACCCCTGCTACTCAGGCTACATGGACTGCACGTTAAGAAACCCTGATCTAAATAATAATTCATTTATAAGTTTCACGAAAACAGCGGTTTCCTGTGGCGTTGACGTCAATGCAATAGGAAACGCGGTCAGCAATTTTAAGTGCATGCCCATGTAATTTCGATATAACAGTACCTAAATAATAGTTAACAAAAACTTCTCAATCGACTTCGTAAATGAGCACTAGCTCTTAAGACGTTAGTACGTTGTTCTGTTAGTACAGATTATAACAAAATATTATAATCATGTCGTTACTTCCGTCTCCGTCGAGAATGAACTTAGGTCACAACACAAATTAGTTACTCTACCTCTTCGGGTACCCAAACTCATACATGTAGTTTTATGTAATATAGGGCTAGCTGACATCGATTGGCGAGCTGCCGGTCAATCGCATTTCGTGTTTCAAGGTCTTTGTCACGGTCACGGGACGTAATCAATAAATCTTCCGTCCTGCTCGTTCCCTGCGGTAGCTCCCATCTTCTGTCCTCTCCCGACGGCTGCTAGTACGGGGGAGGCTGCGTTGCATCTACGTCTAGTTACTTTATAGTACTTGCCATATATTCCCTGCAGGTTCCTGAGATCCTGGTGTAAGCGTGTACAAAAATAGCTTTGCCCCCCGAGGTATCGTTGCGAATGCGACGTTGCCAGCTCGTGCATCCGCTTGGCCTCATTTGCCTCATACATAGGATTACTTATACTCGTATATGGCCTGATACGAGGCAAGACTTTTCATGGCTGTATAAGCCGATGCGGGAGCGGCATAACTTTCCGCAAGTTTTACCGGTTAAGGTGGAATTAGAAACCGGCGCGTGCATGTGTAGATGTCTTTATTGCCTCGTGTTAGGGAGATTAGAGAACCATGCATCGTTGTGAGTCTTACGCCCATCAAATACACGGTTTCGTCGTTCGTCCCTATCCTCAGCAAGCTTCCCCAAGACTCCGTGACAGGGTTCTTTGCGTGGGACACATTATATACATGAGTATATAAAAACAAACATACACACACACATACACATTATATACATGAGTATACAAAGAGAGGTAAAACGAAAAAGAGGTAGACATGAGTCTACCTGGTTGTCCTGCGCCTTTTGGAAAACCGCCTAATTCTTATTAATCTTTATAAAAATACTTATCTTGTTTTCTTAATAATTACTGTAGTAAAATAAGTTATATTATAACTTCTGTAGAGATAGGAATATGTTGGGCTGTCTTAAGAGCCAGTCTTAGTTTAAACATGTTTGTGATGAAGATTTTTACTTGTACCATTATTCACCCTTCGGAGTTTCAGACACGTGAAACGCACGCGGTCTGGTACGTATCCAACGCGCATGTGCGAGAATCCTACTGGTCCTTTTCAACATTCGACTACTAGGCAAACAGAATCACCTAAGAGATATAAGTTTCTTAAAGTGGCTTGACGTAATTAACAACTTCGGCATCTGATACGACACATTTCAATTATCAGGATTAAGGCATTTTTTAATATAATATACAGAAACATAATAATATGTTAACAATATAAGTATGAAGTCTAATTAATACTTTTTGTTTAGGTTTAAACTTGCTATTGCAAGTCACTGTTTCCGAATTTACAAAACTGTATTTCGTAGCCGAGTGCTACGCGAATCGCTACGAAATTGCTACGCCTTGTTCTCAGTTAATTGGTAATATTGAAAGAAACGGTGTAACATTCCGCATGTCGTTGATGTTCTGCCTATCAGATTCGGATAGAAGCACATGTGAATCTATTTTAGATAGTGACATAAAAAGTGAGGTAATGTAATAAATACAGCCAGACGTGTCCGCGCATCGCGTTCACCAATAGCGGTTGAGAGTGAAGTGAGATACAGGCGCTTATTCGGACATGCGCGTTAGGCGTCTGCCTTCACTTTACAATAGACGTCCGCCATTTCTATGATGAGTTGAGTAATTTCCCTGCAGATTGTACGTTTTGGTTCATCTTCAATGGCGATGATGCTGTTTATGGAATGATCAGCCGTCTTTGGTAGGTTGCTTTGCTATGCGATGATATTACAATTATGCATTGTGAATGAGATATGTATAAAATATGTTGATTGCGAGCTATGCGAAGTGTTACACTTGAGTCAGATCTTATACAAGTCTACACGAAATATACAGCATCCCACCATAAGCATAAGTGTGAAAATTAATAGCTAAGTTCAATCTGTCCGCCGACAAAAGAATTGATATCTAACTGGGTGCCAAGTTCGAAAACCAATTCAAAATTTTATTTATCCATAAGATAGGTTAATATTATTTGCTTAGATAATGCAAACAACCTAAAACAGAACGTTTTGGCTTATATACTGATAAAAGATTAATGAGAAGATGGTTTGGTTAGGTATGCTAGTATTTGGAAAGAAACAAATCAGACAACTTATTCAAATAAGTATCTTATATTTTGAGGTTATCTGAGCACTGATCAATGTTTTCAGGCTGCATGGGCTGTGTACCCTTGTGCATTTATATGAGGTGTAAAAATATAAGCTGCAAATATTTTAAGGGGTGAGTCAGCCCATGAAACTGAACAACTTTCCCCAAGAAGTTAAGTCGTTTTCTAATATTTCGACCTATGTTTCTTTGGGAAAGTGGTTCAGTTTCATGGACTGGTCCACCCCTTAAAATATTTTCAGCTAATATTTTTACACCCTGTATACAAACAAACACGCCTTTGTCCCTTGCGGGGTAGGCAAAGCGTTAACGATCGCACTTGATGCAATGAAAATTGCCGTGTGATGCCGGCTTATTACAATTTTAGGCGACAGGCTGACAATCTGTCACTACAGTGACACACGAATCGTGGCGATAAAGACAGTAAAAGTAAAATATTTTTTGGCATTCCGACCATTATTAATTAGTCAATTCCGTCGGTAAAAGTTACATTTAATTAAGAACAATTAATTTCAGGGTGTGCTACTCATAAAAATAAACTTTCGTCTGAAAAATATTTTTTTTAATATTAAGACTTTGGACCTCCCTGGTTACAAAGTGACTAACCTGCTAAGATGGTATATTTTAATGGGAGGTTCACATTTTTTTCTCATAATGTCGGAATTTTTAATAGTTGTTCAGTTTCATGAGAAGATCGCCCCCTTAAAATATCCCTGTACATGAAATAATAAGTAATCTCTGACATTCTAAAAGTATTCATTGTGAATCTACTTAGAAATAAAATGATTGAATCATAAGGATAGAAAGGCTTGTATCTGAACCGTAAATCTATTTTTGTACAATGAAAGATTTTCTCCACATGCGCACTACATATTTATCATGGATTCCTATCTTATATTCCCTGTACTCCTGGTATAAATTTTTGTCGGTGATGTGACCACGAGTTTGATTTTAATTGGACAGGTTTCTGAGGATTTTCCTATGGCCAAATTCTTTGAATGTTTTAGATTTCGGATATTATAACGTTTTAAAGTAATTTATACTACACCTTCATAGAAAATTTCCTATTGGACTTATTGCTTTTGCCTTGTGCGATATTATTAAAAAAACAATATCGTGCGAATTCGCTTTGGTTTTTCATGTCATTTTTTGTTTATTGAAACCATTCATCTATTACTATTCCTCTTTTTTATTGCAGGTGTAGTATAAAGGACTATGTATCACTCGGAAGAAAGAAATGAGAAATGTACTATTTTATCATATGCATACAGCGTAGTGCGATTACTATTCGATATGTCGAGGTTATTCATACACATATGCGTACACATAAAACCAATATTCTCGAAGGTTGTATTGGGAGTTTATAAAATAGAAGAGATGTCTGCCCAGAATTGCGTATATCAATATTTATAGGCTGTCCACGCGCTAAGAGATAGAGACCTAGAACACACCTAGAAAACTTTAGGACTCTGTCACACTAAAGTCTGTATCGATTTGATGGTGCTGTCTTTATCAAATCACGTACAACTCGATGCTACTGCATCTCGCTCAGTATGCAATCGGTAATATGACAAGGTTCTACAAATGAACAGAACAGGACAACATTATTTAGTCCAGAAGCTTATGTGCTTACAATTGGTTTGATAAGGAATCTGGTAACATAAAACACACTATACTGTTATCATCTTAAACAAAACAAGATAATCTTTTGTGTTAAAGAGTCAACGCAAAAATAATGTCAATTCGCAAAATGTCCCAATTCACGAAACGACCAATTTACAAAATGTCCAATACTTAAAATATCCCATTCCCCTTGTTGCATGTCAAACTGACGTCGAGAGATGAAATAAGCAACTGTAAATCGCCGGATACAACAACAACTCGGTATATACGGGGTGTAAGGGACAGCGTTTAAAATACTGGTTCAAGCAGACCATAAAACTGAACAATTTTACCCTAGGAACATTGTCAGGAAACGTCAAAAATTTTTGTTTCACCATTTTAAAAAATAACCATTTCCTCCTTTTTAATCCATCGTTTTAATCCATGGATTCAAAAACACATTGAGTTATGTTAGATCCTCTGATATTGATAGTTTAAATTCTCTTGAAATAAAGTAGAAATTCTGCATCTGAAGGGTTTGAATGGTTATGACATAACGTGTCAGTTGTTTTGAATTTAGACGACCGTTGTTAATAGTGCCGTGGTATGTGCTGTGTCTAACTAGTGGCAGATTAAAATTATTTATCGTTTTCCGGAAACGCTAAGGACAAGAAGCATAAATTGCTTTAAGCTCTTGGACTTATGTCAAGCTGCCGCTGACAGTTTATACATTTGTACAGATCCCTGGGCTAGCCCGAGCTATGAGCTGACAGTCTAGCTACCAGGACACTAAGGCATTTCAGGAGTTATCACGTCCGGTGTCCCGCGCGAAAATAGAGAGGTATAGATAGATATTTACCTATCGTAGCACCTCACCTAGGGCATAAGTTTGTTCAGTTTAAAATTCAGAGATGGCACACCTGGCATAAGTGTTGAAGGCCACTGAACTCGTTTTCCCATAGGAATGAATTGTTTTCCCGGCAGGTATGTATTATAAAAGTATACACCTTCCTTTTAAATCACTCTACCTATTTTAAAATAACGCATCATAATCTTTTGCGTGGGTTTAAAGATCTAAACATACATACATACCTACATACTGGATAAACATTTGCTAAAATGTTCTGACTTGTACTCTACTAGTACAAGTAACCAATAAACGTATTTGGTAGCTAATGCCGCTGCTATTCAAGGTAGATGTACGTACAGAAAAGAAGCAAATAATTTATTGGTGCTAGTAAACTTCTTTTGATTTTAAATCACTGCTGCATAACCGTATTCAGGCACACTTCGGTTTGTAGCGGTCCACAAACAACACATCTAGACGCAAATTCTCGGCCTGTACAGGCAGGCAGTGGAAGTTATTATTCGTTTCTCTTAGGTTACTGTGTCGGTAGTGGCGTTCGGGCATGTATCCTGCTACCTACTGTACCGACACCATAGCAACCGATATCCACGGAGAACATGACTTGTTAGCAAGTGACCGTTGCTAGGGAAATCATCTGGGCTTGTCTGTTTGTAGGGTGTATAGCTAGGCATAACCACTATGTAGGGTGGTCGCCAAGTCTAGCCTATCAAAACTGCCGGTGTGATGCGGCGGCAAGTTCAAAAAATCTTTATCTACTTCGTTGATTTTATAGTAACGAATGTTTTTGTCATATTTTGTGGACGGCATCTTTGATCAGTTCCTATCCATCTATGTATATCATAATTTTAGGGACTGAGAAAACTTCTCTTCTGCTAAACTTTTAAAGTACGCTGTACGCTGCTGTTGCACCGGCTGCATGCAATATTATTATACATTTGTACAAATTCCCGGGCGAGCCCGAGCTATGAGCTGTCGATCTGGCCACCAGGAAATTATGGTGTTTCAGGAGATATCATATGTCTAGACTACACACCTGTATACACCAGTCATAACCACTATAAAGTCTTACCTTAGCAACCGATATCCACGGGGAGCATGACTTGTTAACAGCTGACCGTTGCTAGGGAAATTATTTCGTCTAGCTGTATCTAGCTAGGTTTATCCACTATGTAGGTTTGCCAAGTCTAGCCAATCAAAGCGGTCATTGGGAGGTGGCGGTAATTTCAAATAATGCATATCTCCTGCGTGGATTTCAAGGTAACAAATCTAATCTTGCGGACAGCACCAGTGGTCAGATGCTATCTATAATGTAACTTTTATTTTTTGAAACTGAGAAAACTCTCGCTCTAATAAATGTTGAAGCGGCTTCGCTGTTGTTGCACCGCGTTCATACAATTTTATACATTTGTACAAATTCCCGGGCTATCCCCAGCTATGAGCTGTCCATCCAGCCACCAGGAAATTATGGTGTTGCAGGAGTATCATATGCCTACACTACACCTGAATAAGCCGGTCATAACCGCTATAAAGTCTAGCCTGGAGAATAAGTTTGTTCAGTTTGAAATTCAGAGATGGCAGTAGTGAGTAATAGTGTTGAAATAGTTAAAATTTAAGTCACTTTTGGATGAGTACTGTTTATCAGAATATTCTTGGTTAACAGTGTAAGCTGCTGACGCTGCCGTTCAAGCTGAGATCAGAGGCTGTACAGCTAGTATACTTAAGGGGCTCGTAACTCATTTTCCATTTAAATATCTGATGCAAAATGCTTACTTTCAAACGGATCGCATACTCTATGTGATACATACATACGTACATACATATATCACGCCTTTATCCCTTGCAGGGTAGGCAGAGCGTTAACAGCCGTAAGAATACGGTCGCTATCGCCACGTCTGACATTTTTGAAGACTATTTTCCAGGGTTGCTTCAGAAAACATTTGTATTACTATAGTGGCAGGTTGTCAGCCTGTCGCCTAAAAATTGTAATACACCAATACTCTCGAGTCCCTTAGTCGCCTCTTGCGACACCCACGGGAAGGATCTGGGTTGATGCTATTCGAAGCCGTCATCATATTTTGTTGATGTGACGACCAAAACAAACTTAAATCACATTTATTCTGTTGTTTACCTAATGTTTTTACAGTTCGTTGCACCTAGGTAGGTAGGTACGTTTTTTTTGTTTAGTATAACTGTTATCTATTACTATTCCTCTTTTTTATTGCCGGTGTAGTATGAAACACTATCGCTCGGAAGAAGAAATGAGATGTACTATTTTATCATATCCAAACAGCGTAGTGCTATTACTATTCGATATGTCGAGGTTATTCATAGTCATACACATATACGTACACATAACACCAACGTGCTCGCCGGTTGTATTGGGAGTTTATAAAATAGAAGAGATGTCTGCCCTGAATTGCGTATATCAATATTTATAGGCTGTCCACGCGCTAAGAGAGACCTAGAACACACCTAGAAAACTTTAGGACTCTGTCATACTAAATTCTGTATCGATTTGATGCTGCTGTCTTTATCAAATCACGTACAACTCGATGCTACTGCATCTCGCTCAGTATGCACCCGGTAATATGACAAGGTTCTACAAATGAACAGAACAGGACAACATTATTTAGTCCAGGAGCTTATGTGCTTACAATTGGTTTGATAAGGAATCTGGTAACATAAAACGCACTTTCCTGTTATCATCTTAAACATAACAAGATAATCTTTTGTGTTAAGTGTCAACGCAAAATGTCAATTCCCAAATGGCCAATTCACAAATTGTCCAATACTTAAAATATCTTTTCCTAAAATGTCCAACTTCCCTTGTTGCATGTCAAACTGACGTTGAGAGATGAAGTAAGCAACTTTAACTCGCCGGATACATCAACATCTCAAATCCACTCTCGGTGTACATAGGTACACTTGATTCATTTTCAGTACAGATAAGAGAAAATGTAATTGTTATGGTATCTAAACTGACGCCCACGTTTTTGTTGCAAATATGCACAATATCTGGCAGTGCTGAATCAAGAAGTATAAATTGCTTTAAGCTCTTGGACTAATAGTGCGGCTGCTGCTGACAATTTATACATTTGTACAAATCCTCGGGCTAGCCCGGGAATGCATCGAGCTATGAGCTAACAGTATAGCTACCAGGACATTAAGGCATTTCAGGAGTTATCACGTCCGGTGTCCCGCGCGAAAATAGAGAGGTATAGATAGATATTTACCTATCGTAGCACCTCACCTAGGACATAAGTTTGTTCAGTTTAAAATTCAGAGATGGCACACCTGGTATTAGTGTTGAAGGCCACTTCTGGCTAAGCAATTTCTAAAATATTTAGTAAACTCTACTATTACAAGTAACCAATAAACGTATTTGGTAGTTAATGCCGCTGCTGTTCTTACAGAATAGAAGCAAATTATTTCTTGGAGCTAGTACTCGTAAACTTCTTTTAAATTTAAATAACTGCTGCAAAACCGTATTCAGGCACACAAAGTTATATTTTTTCGGTTTGTAGCGCCGATTGTTATTGAAAAACTGCTTCCTTTACACGTAGATATCATTTTGCAATTTCATCCATACCTACCTTAATAATTAATTATAGGCCCTAAAATATAATCAATTGATTTTTAGTGCATATTTGACCTGCTACAGCCGTTTATTATTTTTTATCTGGCAACTGTGTATACTGTGTAAAAATGAATAAAAAAAAAATGTAGTACCTCAGTATCAGTACTCATCAGCCACTGCCATCTTTGAATTCCAAACTGAACAAACTTTCTCTCTAGGCTAGAGATGCGATCTGAACTGTTTTGCCATTAAGCCTGGTCTAGACACATGATAGCTCCTGAAATGTCATAATTTCCTGGTGGCTTGAGCTATAGCTCATAGCTCGGGCTAGCCCGGGAATTTGTACAAATGTATAAGTTGCATCCCCGCTAACGCGTGATTTGTGTGTGAGTGTGTGTGTGTGTGTGTGTATGCATGTTAAAGTATAAGTTTTATGCAGTCGGTGCATCAAGGACGTAAACTAACGACTTTCGAGATATAGCAGGGGCAAAGTTTTCTTACTCCCAAGACGGTGTTAACTTTGCTCAGTTCCTGATATACACAAATACGGACTGATTAACATAATAAACATAGATAAAAGTTTTTTAAATTGCCGCCACATTGCAAGGTGCACTCTTATTGGGTAAACTGGACAGACTCTACATAGACAGGCTATACCTAGACTAGAGGGTTACCTAGCAACGGTACTTCCTAGCAAGTCATGTTCTCCGGGCATATCGGTTGCTATGGACGAGAATAGGGAGAGTAGGTCGGTAACTAGGTTCGCAAATTAAAGGGAGACAGCGCGCGGGGCGTGCTATAGAATGTATGCTCGAACAGTCAGAATCTGCGACATTTTTTGCGACCGAGTTTTTAAGATGAAATTCGGTTTCGCTAGCCACATCAGAGCGCATCGCAGTAATGACCCAATTTAAAAGACTGACAGGAGTCGCCGTCGCCACACATTTGCTATCTCTGAATGCCAAATTGAACAAACTTATTCTCCAGGCTATTATTATTGACTACTTTATCGACGGGTGTATTCTAAATATACATAATATATGCCATGTGATGCTAGCTTAGAATAGCATCACCTCATTTCTTCCTGCGGGTGTTGTAAAAGGCAACTAAGGGACTCGAGGGTTTCATGTGTATTACAGTTGTAGGCGACAGGCTGACAACCTGTCACTACAGTGATACAAGAATCATCTGAAAAGGCCCTCAATACTTGTCAGACGTGGCGATAACGACCGTAATTTTGCGATCGTTAACGCTCTGCCTGCCCCGCAAGGGATATAGGCGTGATTTGTGTATGTGTGTATATAATTCCTCCTGCAACGCCATCATTTCCTAGTGCCTAGATCGACAGCTCATAGCTCAGGCTAGTCCGGGAATTTGTACAAGTGTATAAAATTGTATATGTGTGGCAGACTAGGTGCATAGAGAGGCTATACCTAGGACACAGACCATGGACGTATTACACACTTGCACAGAGGGGATGCGCAACCTAGCAACGGGTGAGCTCTTAGAAACTCATGCTTCCCGTGGATAGCGGTTGCTAAGGAAGAGAGTAGGGCAAGTAGACCAGTATCGGTAACTACTCGTAGAATCATAACTAGTAACGCTAGTTACTAGTTATTATTATGTGCTATCAGGGGACAACGAACTGTAAAAACACTAGGTAAACAACAGAATAAATGTGATTAAAGGTTGTTGTGGTCGTCACATCAAAAAAATATGCCGTGTTAATAAAGATGCTTAGCTTATCCTTCCCGTGGGTGTCGTAAGAGGGACTAAGGGACTCGAGAGTATTGGTGTCTTACAATTTTTAGGTGATAGACTGGCAATCTGATACGCATGTTTTCTGAAACAACCTTGGAAAACAGTCCTTAAAAATGTCATACGTGGCGATAGTGCCGTATTCTTACGGCTGTTAACGCTCTGCCTACCCCGCAAGGGTTAAGGCGAGATATATGTATGTATCAAAAAGTGTATGCGATCCGTTTGAAAGTAAGCATTTTAAGAAATATATCTTCCTACAACCTAAATGCGCCACTTTGCATCAGGTATTTAAATGGAAAATGAGTTACGAGCCCCTTAAGTATACTAGCTGTACAGCCTCTGATCTCAGCTTGAACAGCAGCGTCAGCAGCTTACACTGTTAGCCAAGAATACACATCCAGTAGTGACTTTTATTTTAACAAATTTACCACTTACACACAGCACTGCCATCTCTGACTTTCAAACTGAACAAACTTATTCTCCGGGATAGACTTAATAGTGGTTATGATTGGTTTATACAGGTTTAGTGCAGGCATATAATACTCCTGCAACACCATAATTTCCTGGTGGCTGGATCGACAGCTCATAGCTGGGGCTAGCCCAGGAATTTGTACAAATGTATAAAATGGCATGAACGCGGTGCCACAACAGCAAAGCCGCTTCAAGATTTAGCACAACGAAAGCTACCTCAGCTTCAAAAAATAAAAGGTACGTATAGATAGAATCTGACCACTGGTGCTGTCCACAAGATATGACAACAAAAATTACATTTGTCACCTTAAAATCTACGCAGGAGATAAACATTATTTGAAATTTCCGCCACCTCCCACTGACCGCTTTGATTGGCTAGACTTGGCGACCCTACATAGTGGTTATACCTAGCTAGACACAGCTAGACGAAATGATTTCCTTAGCAACGGTCAGCTGTTGCAAGTCATGTTCCCCGTGGATATCGGTTGCTAAGGTAAGACTTTATAGCGGTTATGATTGGTGTATACAGGTGTGTAGTCTAGACATATGATATCTCCTGAAACACCATAATTTCCTGGTGGCCAGATCGACAGCTCATAGCTCGGGCTCGCCCGGGAATTTGTACAAATGTATAATATTGCATACAGCCGGTGCAACAACAACGTACAGCATACTTTAAAGTTTAGCAGATGAGAAGTTTTCTCAGTCCCTAAAATTATGAAATACATAGATGGATAGGAACTGATCAAAGATGCCGTCCACAAGATATGGCAAAAAAATGCATTCGTTGCTATAAAATTAACGAAGGAGAAAAGGATTTTTTGAACTTGCCGCCACATCTCACCGACATAGTGGTTATGCCTAGCTATACACCCTACAAACAGACAGGCCCAGATGATTTCCCTAGCAACGGTCAGCTGTTAACAAGTCATGTTCTCCGTGGATATCGGTTGCTATGGTGTCGGTACAGTAGGTAGCAGGATACATGCCCGAACGCCACTACCGACACAGTAACATAAGAGAAACGAATAATAACTTCCACTGCCTGCCTGTACAGGCCTTAGAGAATTTGCGTCTAGAAGTGTTGTTTGTGAACCGCTACAAACCGAAGTGTGCCTGAATACGGTTATGCAGCAGTGATTTAAAATCAAAAGAAGTTTACTAGCACCAATAAATTATTTGCTTCTTTTCTGTACGTACATCTACCTTGAATAGCAGCGGCATTAGCTGCCAATTACGTTTATTGGTTACTTGTACTAGTAGAGTACAAGTCAGAACATTTTAGCAAAAGTTTATCCAGAAGTGGCCTTCAACACTTATGCCATGTGTGCCATCTCTGAATTTTAAACTGAACAAACTTATGCCCTAGGTGAGGTGCTACGATAGGTAAATATCTGTCTATACCTCTCTATTTTCGCGCGGGACACCGGACGCGATAACTCCTGAAATGCCTTAATGTCCTGGTAGCTAGACTGTCAGCTCATAGCTCGGGCTAGCCCGGGGATCTGTACAAATGTATAAACTGTCAGCGGCAGCTTGACATTAGTCCAAGAGCTTAAAGCAATTTATGCTTCTTGTCCTTAGCGTTTCCGAAAAACGATAAATAATTTTAATCTGCCACTAGTTAGACACAGCACATACCACGGCACTATTAACAACGGTCGTCTAAATTCAAAACAACTGACACGTTATGTCATTCCCATTCAAACCCTTCAGATGCAGAATTTCTACTTAATTTCAAGAGAATTCAAACTATCAATATCAGAGGATCCAACAGAAGTCAATGTGTTTTTTTTATCCATGGATTAAAACGATGGATTAAAAAGTAGGAAATGGTTTTTTTGGATCCATCAATGAAGCCATTCAATGGATCTAAATAGACGAAGGGTTAATATGGCCAGGCTACGGACTATAAGTTCAAAAACTTTAAATTGTAAACTCAGAAATTTCTCTCCTCTAGCTTGGATGAAAAATTAATCACGTGTACCTATACAGGATGTACAGCGTCCCAAATACTGATAGGGTGCAAGCAGACCATCAAACTGAACAACTTTCCCCTAGGAACATATGTCAAGAAACGACAAAAAAATTTCGACCTCCCTTACAAAATCGCGATCAGCTGACTGCATTTACTATGGGAGAACAAAAATATTTTGAAGTTTCCTGACATATGTTCCTAGGGGAAAGTTGTTCAGTTTTATGGTCTGCCTGCTTGCACCCTATCAGTATTCTGGACGCTGGTCCTTACACCCCGTATACACCGACGAGAGTTGATTTGAGTTGTTGTTTTATCCGGCGATTTAAAGTCGCTTACTTCATCTCTCGATGTCAGTTTGACATGCAACAAGGGGAATTAGATATTTTAATTGTTGGGCATTTTGTGAATTGGTCATTTCGTGAATTGGACATTTTGCGAATTGACATCTTGCGTTGACACTTTAACACAAAAGATTATCTTGTTTTGTTTGATGATAACAGGAAAGTGCGTTTTATGTTACCAGATTCCTTATCAAACCAATTGTAAGCACATAAGCTCCTGGACTAAATAATGTTGTCCTGTTCTGTTCATTTGTAGAACCTTATCATATTACCGGTTGCATACTAAGCGAGATGCAGTAGCATCGAGTTGTACGTGATTTGATAAAGACAGCAGCATCAAATCGATACAGAATTTATTGTGACAGAGTCCTAAAGTTTTCTAGGTGTGTTCTAGGTCTCTATCGCTTACCGCGTGGACAGCCTATAAATATTGATATCGCAATTCTGGGCAGACATCTCTTCTATTTTATAAACTCCCAATACATCCGGCGAGCATGTTGGTGTTAGGTGTACGTATATGTGTATGAATAACCTCGACATATCGAATAGTAATAGCACTACGCTGTATGCATATGATAAAATAGTACATTTATCATTTCTTTCTTCCGAGTGATACATAGTGCTTTATACTACACCTGCAATAAAAAAAGAGGAATAGTAATAAGATGACAGTTCCAATAAACAAAAAACGTACCTACCTACCAGGGGGCAACGAACTGTAAACAACATAATAAATATGATTAGTTTGTTTTTGTCGTTACATAAAAAAAATGCCGTGTGATGCCGGCTTAGAATAGCATCACCCCGCATCCTTCCCGTGGGTGTCGTAAGAAGCGACTAAGGGACTCGAGAGTATTGGTGTATTACAATTTTTAGGCGACAGGCTGACAACCTGCCACTATAGTAATACAAATGTTTTCTGAAGCAACCCTGGAAAACAGTCTTCAAAAATGTCTGACGTTGCGATAGCGACCGTATTCTTACGGCTGTTAATGCTCTGCCTACCCTGCAAGGGATAAAGGCGTGATATATGTATGTACGTATGTATGTATCACATAGAGTATGCGATCCGTTTGATAGTAAGCATTGTGCATCAGATATTTAAATGGAAAATGAGTTACGAGCCCCTTAAGTATACTAGCTGTACAGCCTCTGATCTCAGCTTGAACGGCAGCTTACACTGTTAACCAAGAATATTCTGATAAACAGTACTCATCCAAAAGTGACTTAAATTTTAACTATTTCAACACTATTACTCACTACTGCCATCTCTGAATTTCAAACTGAACAAACTTATTCTCCAGGCTAGACTTTATAGCTCCTGCAACACCATAATTTCCTGGTGGCTGGATCGACAGCTCATAGCTGGGGATAGCCCGGGAATTTGTACAAATGTATAAAATTGTATGAACGCGGTGCAACAACAGCGAAGCCGCTTCAACATTTAGTAGAGCGAGAGTTTTCTCAGTTACAAAAAATAAAAGTTACATATAGATAGCATCTGACCACTGGTGCTGTCCGCAAGATTAGACAACAAAAATTACATTTACATATCTCATGCTCTGAAAGTAGGTCATTACTGACAAAAAACACGACCTGTAAGTTCAACTTACAGGCGAGGTTTTAAAACTAAGCCTGTAAGTAATTTTAAATATGGAACTAGAAAAAGAACCAATAGAATCGCGGCAATTAAAAAGTTAAAATCAATTTCTTCTTCTTTTTAATAGGAGTTGCATCCAATTAGTTGTATACGATTTTAAATTTCGAACTGGCCGCTACAAATTGTGTTGCTTGAACGCAGGAATTATATTTTTAATCTGTATTTTTATAACCTCAATAAAAGAGTTTGTCGAATTATTACTCAATATTACAATGACAAAAGTAAAAATGACTAATATCCCTACGATCAGAAAAATGTCTACTTTATGTTAGGATACTTTTCTTTCATATTAATTCAATATTTTTCAATCATAGAAAAAAAAGTTTCGTGGTGCAATTTGAATAGCAGACGATACAATCATCATTTATGGATCGTTTTCTTGTATTTATCGCTTTATTTTACTCTTTTTTCATTCGATATGTAAAGCAGTATACGTACCACGGATGTAACATCAATAACAACCTCGGAAAGGTACCGCCCTCGCTCCGCTCGGGCGTTAAAAAACCTCGGTTGTTATTGATAGCTTACATACCTCAGTACGTAATCTACTATTGTTACCTTAAAATCCACGCAGGAGATATGCATTATTTGAAATTACCGCCACCTCCCAATGACCGCTTTGATTGGCTAGACTTGGCAAACCTACATAGTGGTTATACCTAGCTAGACGAAATAATTTCCCTAGCAACGGTCAGCTGTTAACAAGTCATGCTCCCCGTGGATATCGGTTGCTAAGGTAAGACTTTATAGTGGTTATGACTGGTGTATACAGGTGTGTAGTCTAGACATATGATATCTCCTGAAACACCATAATTTCCTGGTGGCCAGATCGACAGCTCATAGCTCGGGCTCACCCGGGAATTTGTACAAATGTATAATATTGCATACAGCCGGTGCAACAACAGCGTACAGCATACTTTAAAGTTTAGCAGATGAAAAGTTTTCTCAGTCCCTAAAATTATGAAATACATAGATGGATAGGAACTGATCAAAGATGCCGTCCACAAGATATGACAAAAACATTCGTTACTATAAAATCAACGAAGTAGATAAAGATTTTTTGAACTTGCCGCCACATCTCACCGACATAGTGGTTATGACTAGCTATACACCCTACACACAGACAGGCCCAGATGTTTTCCCTAGCAACGGTCACTAGCTAACAAGTCATGTTCTCCGTGGATATAGGTTGCTATGGTAGGTCAGTATCGGTACAGTAGGAAGTAGGATACATGCTCGAACGCCACTACCGACACAGTAGCCTAAGAGAAACGAATAATATCTTAGAGAATTTTCGTCTAGATGTGCTGTTTGTGAACCGCTACAAACCGAAGTGTGCCTGAATACGGTTATGCAGCAGTTATTTAAAATTAAAAGAAGTTTACTAGCACCAATAAATTATTTGCTTCTTTTCTGTAGGTACATCTATCTTGAACAGCAGTGGCATTAGCTACCAAAAACGTTTATTGGTTATTTGTACTAGTAGAGTACAAGTCAGAACTTTTTAGCAAATGTTTATCCAGAAGTGGCCTTCAACACTTATACCAGGTGTGCCATCTCTGAATTTTAAACTGAACAAACTTATGCCCTAGGTGAGGTGCTACGATAGGTAAATATCTATCTATACCTCTCTATTTTCGCGCGGGACACCGGACGTGATAACTCCTGAAATGCCTTAGTGTCCTGGTAGCTAGACTGTCAGCTCATAGCTCGGGCTAGCCCGGGGATCTGTACAAATGTATATAAACTGTCAGCTGCAGCTGCACTATTAGTCCAAGAGCTTAAAGCAATTTATGCTTCTTGTCCTTCGCGTTTCCGAAAAACGATAAATATTTTTTATCTGCCACTAGTTAGACACAGCACATACCACGGCTCTATTTACAACGTTCGTCTAAATTCAAAACAACTGACACGTTATGTCATAACCATTCAAACCCTTCAGATGAAGAATTTCTAATTTATTTCAAGATAATTTAAACTATCAATATCAGAGGATAAATAAATGAATAAATAATAATAAATATCCTGGACAATTACACAGCGCCATCTAGCCCCAAACTAAGCAAAGCTTGTACCTTGGGAACTAGATAGCTGATACTTTTTAAGGCAAGAGTGAATAGGCATTATCTAGGCAAGCATGTACCATCTTCGTCTGCATCTCCACTTACCACCAGGTGAGATGGTAGACAAATGCGGGCCTATTACATTTAAAAGAAAAAAAAACTAACACATATATACTTTTTTTTTGTAAATAAATACATATTGTACGTAGAAAACACCCAGACTCAACACAAATATTTGAAAATTGACTTAACAAATATTTGTGTCCGGTAGGGATCGAACCCACGACCCTCGGCGTAGAATGCAGGCATACTATCCGCTACACCATCGGGGCAGTCAAGGATCCAACAGTAGTCAATGTGTTTTTAAATCCATGGATTAAAAAGGAGGAAATGTTTTTTTTTGGATCCATCAATGAAGCCATTTAATGGATCTAAGTGGACGAAGGGTTAATATGGCCAAGCAACGGACTACTTATAAGTTCAAAAACTTTGAATTTTAAACTCAGAAATTTCTCTTCTCTAGCTTGGATGAAAAATCGATCTCGTGTACTATACAAGGTGTTAGGGACAGCGTCCCGAATACTAATAGGGTGCAAGCAGACCATAAAACTGAAAAACTTTCCCCTAGGAACATATGTCAAGAAACGACAAAAAAAATTCGACCTACAAAATCGCGATAAGCTGACTACATTTACTATGGGAGAACAAAAATATTTTGAAGTTTCCTGACATATGTTCCTAGGGGAAAGTTGTTCAGTTTTATGGTCTGCTTGCACCCTCTCAGTATTCTGAACGCTGTTCCTTACACCCCGTATACACCGAGAGTTGTTTTGAGTTGATTGGATATTTTAAGTATTGGACATTTTGTGAATTGGTCATTTCATGAATTGGACATTTTGCGAATTGACATCTTGCGTTGACCCTTTAACACAAAAGATTATCTTGTTTCGTTTAAAATGATAACAGGATATTGCGTTATTGTTTCCTTATCAAACCAATTGTAAGCACATAAGCTCCTGGACTAAATAATGTTGTCCTGTTCTGTTCATTTGTAGAACCTTGTCATATTACCGGTTGCATACTGAGCGAGATGCAGTAGCATCGAGTTGTACGTGATTTGATAAAGACAGCAGCATCAAATCGATACAGAATTTATTGTGACAGAGTCCTAAAGTTTTCTAGGTGTGTTCTAGGTCTCTATCTCTTAGCGCGTGGACAGCCTATAAATATTGATATACGCAATTCTGGGCAGACATCTCTTCTATTTTATAACCTCCCAATACAACCGGCGAGCATGTTGGTGTTAGGTGTACGTATATGTGTATGACTATGAATAACCTCGACATATCGAATAGTAATAGCACTACGCTGTATGCATATGATAAAATAGTACATTTCTCGTTTCTTTCTTCCGAGTGATACATAGTGCTTTATACTACACCTGCAATAAAAAAGAGGAATAGTAATAGATGACCAGCTCCAATAAACGAAAAAAACGTACCTACCTACCAGGGGGCAACGAACTGTAAACAACAATAAATATGATTAGTTTGTTTTGGTCGTTACATAAAAAAATGCCGTTACATAAGAAAAAGTGTGATGCCGGCTTAGAATAGCATCACCCCGCATCCTTCCCGTGGGTGTCGCAAGAAGCGACTAAGGGACTCGAGAATATTGGTGTATAACAATTTTTAGGCGACAGGCTGACATGACACTATAGTGATACATATGTTTTCTGAAACAATCTTGGAAAACAGTCCTCAAAAATGTCAGACGTGGCGATAGCGACCGTATTCTTACGGCTGTTAACGCTCTGCCTACCCCGCAAGGGATAAAGGCCTGGTATATGTATGTACGTATGCATGAATCAAATAGAGTATGCGATCCGTTTGAAAGTAAGCATTTTGAGAAATATATCTTCCTACAACCTAAATGCGCCACTTTGCATCAGATATTTAAATGGAAAATGAGTTACGAGCCCCTTAAGTATACTAGTTGTACAGCCTCTGATGTCAGCTTGAACAGCAGCGTCAGCAGCTTACACTGTTAGCCAAGAATACTCATTCAGAAGTGACTTTTATTTTAACAATTTTAACACTATTACATACACTACTGCCATCTCTTAATTTCAAACTGAACAAACTTATTCTCCAGGCTAGACTTTAGTGGTTATGACTGTTTTATACCGGTGTGTAGTCTAGACGTATGATATCTCCTGCAACACCATAATTTCCTGGTAGCTGGATCGACAGCGCATAGCTGGCGCTAACCCGGCAATTTGCACAAATAATGTATAAAATTGTATGAACGCGGTGCAACAACAGCCAAGCCGCTTCAAGATTTAGTAGAGCAAAAGTTATCTCAGCTTCAAAAAATAAAAGGTACATGTAGGTACATAGGATCTGACCACAGATGCTGTCCACAAGATATGACAACAAAAATTGCATTTGTCACCATAAATTCAACGCAGGAGATATACATTATTTGAAATTTCCGCCACCTCCCAATGACCGCTTTCATTGGCTAAACTTTACGTACCCTACATAGTGGTTATACCTAGTATTTTTAGCTAGATACAGCTAGACGAAATAATTTCCCTAGCAACGGTCAGCTGTTAACAAGTCATGCTCCCCGTGGATATCGGTTGCTAAGGTAAGACTTTATAGTGGTTATGACTGGTGGATACAGGTGTGTAGTCGAGACATATGATATCTCCTGAAACACCATAATTTCCTGGTGGCCAGATCGACAGCTCATAGCTCGGGCTCGCCCGGGAATTTGTACAAATGTATAATATTGCATACAGCCGGTGCAACAACAGCGTACAGCATACTTTAAAGTTTAGCAGCTGAGAAGTTTTCTCAGTTCCTAAAATTATGAAATACATAGATGGATAGGAACTGATCAAACATGCCGTCCACAAGATATGACAAAAAAGTGCAGTCGTTACTTAAAATCAACGAAGGCACCTTCCCACATCCAAACCACCTCAAATTCTCCCGGAGGAGCTGCCGTGTCCGCGGAGTTGGCAAAAAGGCGGAAATATGCGGACCTCGGGGATTGCTACATTTTCCTCCCATTCGGATTAGAGACGATGGGTACATGGGGTCCTGGGGCACGAAACTTCTTAAGAAGCATCTCAGTGCGCCTCATCGAGGCAACGTCGGACCAGAGGGCGGGTTCCTTCTTTGCACAGCGCATTAGTCTGGCTGTGCAGAGAGGGAATGCGGCTAGTTTACTGGGGTCGTTGCCTCGATGTGGAGCATTAGAGGATATTTTTTATTTGTAGTTTTTAAGTTTTTATGTTTGTTTATATATTATTCTTTTATTGTTTTTATTTGAATAAAAAATTTAAAAGTCACGGAGGAGAATTATTATAGATTTTTGAACTTGCCGCCACATCTCACCGACAGCTTTCATTGGCTAGACGAGGCGACCCTATATAATGGTTATGCGTAACTATAAGTACACGCTAGACGCAGACAAGCCCAGATGATTTCCCTAGCAACGGGCACTTGCTAACAAGTTATGTTCTCCGTGGATATCGGTTGCTACGGTGTCGGTACAGTAGGTAGCAGGATACATGCTCAAACGCCACTACCGACACAGTAACCTAAGGGAAATTGAGTCAATAGTCTGTAAGTTTAGGTACTTATCTTTTTATCAACACACTTTGTATGAAAGTGGCACTACAGAACTGTCAGTTTAATACAAAGTTTGTTTACAAAAAGATAAGTAGCTAAACTTACAGACTATAGATGTGCTGTTTGTGAAGTCTCTGAACGGATCGTGCCATTCCAGCTGATTTATGACCTCGATTCTCTCCTTTTGCACGATCTCTCTCTCTTCGTGTGGGACACCGAGTCGTCCGACGACTGAATAAACCCTAATGTCAGAATTTTTCAATCGCCTTCTATGAGTAGCAGGCCAAGGTAGCAGGATTCTGATATGATTGTTGAACGACCGCCATCTATAGACAGCAACTGGGACCTACGGCTTAACGTGCTATCCGAAACACGGAACCATCTTTGTTGCGGACAATCGGGTGGTTCAGCCCGCAATATCCTAACCAGACTGGGAACAAATTCACAAAGTGATAAATATCAACTTTATGAGTGACCCACCGGGAATCGAACCCGGAACCTTCTGTATTGCAGGCAGGCGCACTACCACTACTGCGCCACATCGGCCGTCCGATTTGCGCGATGAGTGCGGTGAACGAACGATAGGTAATACTTATGTACCTACCTATCAGGACGAACGCGGGGCCCGAGACAAATGCAGGCGGGGAAGCTTTAGGTATTGGCTTGCTCGTCTATTTTGGCTTTTACTTACCTACCTACCCATGCGCAGAGTTAGTTATGTTTATTAACTTGAATAGAACAATACAAATCATCAAAAATGTCAGACGACGTGGCCATACCGACCGTATTCTTACGGCCGTTAAAGCTCTGCCTACCCCGCAAGGGATAAAGGCGTGATATATGTATGTATGTAATAGATACAATACCAATATAATGTTATTGTTATACCAATACCTAGTTTCGGATAAACTATTGAAGAGTTGACATTTCCGCTATCTGCTTAATTTTTAATTATGTTTAACATGTTTAATTTTTAATTGTTTTTAATTATGTTCACACACTGTAGTAAATACAACAAATATAACAAAAAATATATGTAGTAAATACAACAAACATAACAAATGAAAAAACCGCCCGCGTCGTACCGCTGTTGACACCCGACTACTTTGCCAGCCGATTCATGATCTTTTCGCTCGTAAACGGCAACTTGTATATGTGTGTGTGTGAGTTTGACGCGTTTGTTTGAAGGTTGCCTTCTGTATGGCGCGAGCCAGTATTTATTTTGTGCCGCTACTCTCACTTCGTAACGCGAAAATTGGTGTACGACAGCGTCCGACCAAGCCTGCTACCTAGTTACCGACGCCGACCTTGCTCTCTTCCATAGCAACGGATACCCACGGGGAACATGACTCTCTAAGGCCCGTATTTATAAACCTTACTCAACTCTGAGATCGTTCTTGAGTACGACTTTGAGTTGCTGTTAGTATTGACTGACAGTTGTCAAAACTGCTCTTGAGATCGAACTCAGACTTGAGATCAATTTATAAATACGGACCTAAGAGATGGCCCGTTGCTAGGTAACCCATCTCATGTAGTCTGTGTCTAGGTATAATAAGCCTCTATGTAGAGTCCGCCCAGTCTACCCAATCAGAGCTGACCTTGTATTGTGGCGGCAATTAAAAAAAAAATCATTAGTGCGTCCTGCGTTTATCATAGTGAAAAAATGGTAAAAAAAACATTTTACTGCCATAATATCTTGTGTAGTATAAGAGGAAGTTTGAAAGTTGCTCCAGTGACAGATAAGATCAGAGGGAACCGTCTTTCTTGGTATGGGCATGTTATGAGGAGGGATGAGGAGCATCTGCTAAAGAAAGTAATGAACATGAATGTGGATGGATGCAGGAGGAGAGGACGGCCCAAATGAGGCATAAATGAGGATTTGACTGCAGATAGAGATGAATGGAAGAAGAAAACATGTTGCGCCGACCCCAAACGAATTGGGATAAGGGCAGGCAGATGATGATGAATATCTTGTGTAGCATCGTTAGACCCTTATATTTTCAGGGACTGAGTAATGTTAACGCCGTCTTGGAACTAATAAAACTGCACGTGTTGAATATTGAATGGCCTTTTGTTTTATGCTCTTGGTGCAGCAGCTGCATACAAATTCATACATAAATTGTTCAAATCCAAATTTCAAGAGTTATTATTACATGTCTAGACTAGACTTGATGGCAAAAAAGTACAAATCGTATAGGACATTGCGTCTAGCCTCGTTTGTTCAGTTTGGAATTCAACGAACGCTGTAGTAGGTTCAGAACTTCGAGTGACAATCTCTTAACGTAACTTTGTTGAAAACACGAAAGTTGAAGCACTATACAATAATACCAACACAAACCTTAGTCTCTTCCATAGCAACTGATATCCCCGGGAAGCATGACTTGCTAAGAGGTGGCTCGTTGCTAGGTTACCCCTCTCGTCCAGGTTGTGTCTAGATATAGCCTGTTTATGTAGAGTCTGCTCAGTCTGCCCAATGAGAGCTGACCTTACGATGTGGCGGCAATTCAAAAACTTTAAATTTTTAACTGCGTTTATATGCGAAGAATGCGTTTTTATTGTCGAAATATCTTGTGCACAGCATCGTTGGTCATATTCTATGTTTTTAGGGAAAACGTTAACGCCATCTGGAGACTAATAAAACTTTGCTGCTGAATCTTGAAGTTACTTTAAGTTCTTGGTGCACCGGATGCATACAATTTATACATTTGTTCAAATCCCCGGGCGAGCATCGAGCTATGAGCTGTCGATCTAGCCACCAGGACGTTATGGCATTTAAGGAGGTAATTCGTATCCTAGACTGGTAGACTTCAAACAAGGCATAACTGTTGCGACAAAATCTACCGTAGCACATAGCGCATAGCCTACGGAATCAGTTTGTCGAGTTTGAAATTCCAAGATCGCATTGTTTATAAATGCCAGCTGCAGCTGGCTTAGTACGTATCTACTACATTTTCTACAGAAAATGGCAAATAATTAATGCCAGCTTTACTGGTATTGCTGTTTTAGCAGTCATCAGAGCCTGTGCCAGGTTGAATATTATGAGAGTATATCGGATTATTATTGAAGCTCATTATCTCTTTTATTACAATGTACGTTTTTATAGACAGGAGTTTACGAGGTTTATTTTAATATACTTGTGAACGAATCGCATTCCCGAAGGGACATAGACAATGGACTTAGGTAATTAGAATTAAGTTTCCTTTCGATACTTTGTCGGTTCATGCATAATGTGGCGTCCACGTGGCGTCCAAGCATAGTTACCGATTTCTCTTCCATAGCAACCGACATCCACGGGGAGCATGGCTTGCTGAGAGGTGGACCGTTGCTAGGATACCTCTCTCATCTAGTCTGTTATAGCACTGTGACTCCTCTCTATGTAGTCTGCCCAGTTTGGCCAATGAGAGCTGTACTTGTAATGTGGCGGCAATTTCAATAAATCATTTTCTCCTTCGATTATTATACTGAAGATTGGGGTTTTTTACTATTATAATGTCCGTACACAGCATCTTTGGTCAGACTCTGTGTTCTTTGGGATTTAGCAACGCGAACGACGTCTTAGGAGCAAGACAACTTTGTTTTTCCGTGATTTTTCCTGACTTGCGGCGCGCACCATTGCTATACAGTGTACTGTCTGCATACAATTTATACATTTGTTAAAATCCCCGGGCTAGCCTGCGAATGCATCGAGCTATGAGCTGCCTATCTACCCACCAGGACATTATGACATTTCAGGAGTTATCACGTATCTAGGCTAGGTATGACATCAGCGCCTAGACTAGAGTATAAGATTGTTCAGTTTTCAATTAAAAGATGGCAGTAGTGTTCATATTCACTCATGACACGTGTTAAAAGTTAATACCATGTTAATGCTTCTGGCAAGTTAGTAACTGGCTGAGTTGGAAATAGATACCTTCTACAACCTATTGGCTTTACAAAAAAGTTGTTAAAAATATCTCCGTGTAAGAAAAACTCGCCTAAGTTTTTGTGGTGATGCCATGCCTGGCGCTGCTTTGCAAACTGAAATCAGGTTGTGACTACCAGTTTTAAACATTACAGCAGTAACCTCAGTGTTTGAGGCTCGCTTTTAAACTAATATATAATCGATACTTAATCTACTTGCCGTGTGACGCCGGCTTAGAATAGCATCACCCCATTTCCCAATAGCGATCGTATTTTTACGGCCGTTAACGCTCTGCCTACCACGTATGGGATAAAGGCGTGATATATGTATGTATGTACTTAATGTAGGTAGTGTATATGTTTTCCAATTAAAGCATTTCCCCGTTACCCCTCAGCGCCGTTTTGGATGGTATCGGTACTTTTGTTTTGGAATACGAAAAGTAGGCTTCCTATCTAGCTAGCGTCTTCCATAGCAACCGATATCCACGGGGAACATGAGCTGTTAGGAGATGGTCCGTTGCTAGGTAACCCATCTCATCTGAGTTACCTACACTTTGTAAATTCTGACCTGACGTGGACCTGACCAATGACAGCTGTTCCTGGCATATGGCGGCAGTTTCAAAACATCGTATTTATAAATTGCGTTGATCTATTTCGCTAGCGTTATGCTTGGTTAGCAAGATCGCTAATTGGTCCTCAATATCCAGTACGTAAACCTTTCCGGCAGTATGCCGTTTCCTTTCTTAGCTGGTAGATAGGTATTATACTCATACATACATCCCTTAGGAATAAGCAGGAAATTCGCGGGGCCTTGGAACTGACAGGTATTTAAACACTTCTCAATTTTGATCTTTTTGTAGACTAGGCGTGGGGAACGAATTTTAAGAAAAAAAAAATCAAAACAAACTGATTTAATTTAATTTATTTTGTCTCATTTTATAATCTTATAGTAGTAATTATCGCTCCACGTCAGGGGTATTGATCAAACATAATTTATTAATATTTCATCTATGAGGATCCCAGAATTAATAAATGCTGCCTCTGAGACTTAAAAAAACATAATTGTTATTTAATAAATTTTGTTAGTTCACAGTAAACAAGCTTTTCAGTATCTATACTTCAAAATTTAACAGTGAATTTTCGGTAAATTACGTTTTCATCGAGTTTTTTTTTGTACGTATCTGTTAGGGGCAGCAAAATATATATCCACTGTGATCCTCTTAACTAAAAATAACATTCGCTTAACTTATGATGACTAAGTAATATTGAAACGAAGTAGGGACGAAGAAAAACGAATTAGAAAATTCAAGGAAATAAACGGCAAATTGTAAAAAATATTCGTTATGTACTTTCGCACGAGCGGCGGCATTTGAACTGACACTTTCTTGTACAGAATGGCACAAAAATTCGCAAATACAGGATCACTTGATGTCACAGAGCAGCGCGACGCCGCGCAGCGTCCAGTGGCGCGGGTTGCTGTCCGTCTCGAAGTCGATGGAGCCGACGTACTTGGCGTCGGTGCGCTGTGGCTTTCTGCAAAATACAATAACATATGGTTCACAGAGCAAAAGAGTAATTTTTGTCGCCTGGAGCTCAATATCTGAAACGTTCGTTTTTGGTTCCGTGCATGAAAGTCCAAAACGATTGGTCTAACCTCACCTTTTTAAATTTCTTGAACTTGATGTTTAGGGTCGAATTATTTGTGAATTTTTGGAATTTATGTGGGAGTCAATAAGTAAAGTAGGACGAGAGATACAAGCATAATAAGTAGCAGATTTTCGCATGAAAAGAAAACGAACGTTTCAGAAATTGAGCTCCTATTATAGTAGGTACACATTAAGATTTTCGCACTCAGTCCTTTAGAATTTTCTTAAAAATGAAAGTCGTGTATAACCCGGTATATCATTGGGCCGGGGCTCAACTCAACTACCGGCATAAGCTAATATTTTGTCGATGAGTTGTTATTTCCTCGACTCTTATTGTTTGCGGATACATTATACACTAGGATACAGACCTGTAGATGGGGCACTCGTAGAGGCGCGGGTCCTTGCCGGCCGTGGTGTTGATCGCGAAGATGTAGATGACGGGCATCTGCTCGTACAGCACCTTCGGCTTCGACTCGATCAGCTTGCCCGACTTCCGGTCCAGGGACGCGCCTTCAAACAACAATTTTATTGAGATAAACTTCATCATTAAGGCTTTTTTTATGTTTTATAATATCTAAGGGCCTATAATGTCTGTCAAATCTGAGAACGATCTTGAGAGCGATTTTGAGATGTGGTTAGTATATTACTGTAGTTTTTCACATGTACCTTCTAAGAAGAGTCCGTAGACATAGACGCCCTCGGCCGGGCCCTCGTGCACGTCCTCTCGGTTCATCTTGGTGATGTGGTTCTGCAGCACCACCGAGTCCAGCGCCCAGCCCTTGTGGCTGCGCGTCACTTCCTGCAATCACATTGTTCAATACATTTTATTGGTTTCTAGTTCGGTGAGGAAGCAGGAAGCGGCTGCAGATCAGACACCAGATAAAATATTGAGACAGGAAAACAGGGAATATTATCATTTTATGTATTTTTTGTCGGTGTGGTAAAAATAAATGATTTAAATACGAAAGTTGTGGTAGAGACGACAATTTTCTACTAAGATTCAAACTACCTCATTCACATACCATACCATAGCATTGAAGTGCTTATAATATAAGGCTTATATGCCCGAAGAACTGTTATGTAGCAAGCGTTCGTATTTTTCAGTAAATTTGGTAACATTTTCTATCGAAGTCAAGATTTAGATCTGCAACTTTCATTATTATTATTTGCGACACCTCAACCATCTGCTACGTGCCTACCACGGCTCAATCCTTTCCTGCGAAATAATGCAAATCATTTGTAACAGATCAATGTTTGTATCAGACCCTAAGATCTCGTGCGTCGTTATAGAATGTAGGAATCCCTCGACACCTGGGGCTAGGTATTTTAGCTAATCTAATAGGTACCTGTCTCATGGCAGTGAGGAAGCCCTGAGGGTTGAAGAAGCCGGTCATCCAGAAGGTGGTGGGGCGGCCGTTGCGCAGCCACACGCGGTACTGCTGCTCCCGCTCCAGCAGCTCAGTGTACCAGAACCCCAGCGTCGCTGACTCCCACGACACCTGGAAAGTTAACAGATAAAAATCTTTAAAATGCTCCATAAACAATAAATATATGGTGTGGTCTTCTGGAGCAATGTGATGTTAAAGAATGTAGTGTTTTAACCCGCCAAGAATGTGGCAGGGTATGTCATACCCAGACTGTTGCTTATCTGCAAATATTTTTGTAAACTACCGTAATTTTTTCTTGTCGCTCCATGTAGCTGCAACTAAAGGTGTGTGAAATAGGCTATTTACGTGATTGTAGTGTGACAACAACCAGCGTCGGAGATCAGTGCCTAAAATGACCCGGACTTGTTATTTCTATATTTAAATATAAAGATATAGTAATATATTATTTAACATTTATTTATTATAATACTAATATATCCCACTAGCTATTAATATTAAAACAATATGTTATTTGGTATTTATTAAATAAAATATAGGCAATTTAAAATTCGGATATGTCATACCCTGCCACATAGTCCGTGTTACATTTTCTCGCCACAACCTGCGCGGGTTAAGCTCATACATGATCTTTGCTTCAATCTCTGTATTTGCCGTGGGTACGCTTGCCCTGATAATACAGGGGGGTTATATTATACCTACTTAGGTACACAGGTGCGTAGGTCACAATTAATTCAGAGCTGTTACTTTGATTTGAATGCAGATTTGGTCAGTAATTTTTACATTTTTACACCTTGGTAATTAGATTCCGAAGCCATCAGTAGGGCGAACAGAGTCAGAAGTATGGGCTGAAATCTCTTATCTCGATTTCCCGAGCGCTCGTCTCATCATTCGTTGTACAAAATAAACCTCAAGACAAAAAATAAGAAGCAAAACCTTGAGCCACTGAGTAGGGATCCTGGCGTCGTACATGGCATCGAGGCTCTCACGCAGCCCCTGGCTCATGACGATGGTGCCATCTATCGCAAGCTTCAGGTTGCACAACGTCGACTGGACTGTCTTGATCACACGCTGGATCCGGTCGATCTCTTGCCTGGAACATCGCAGAAATTAAAAACTACATAAATTAATGAAAAAGAACATAATACATGATAATAACTACCATACCTCAAAAAGATGTTCATAGGTAGAAAAGCTCCCATGTTTTGCAAAGCTTCACGAACTTCAAAGCTGACGTATTGCTTGGGCAGTTTCTCCAGCATATCCTCGGCTAGTCGGTACACGATGCTCTCCCTGGTCTCCCCGCCACCACCGCCGCCCTCCTTAGGCTGCACGCTCAGAATAGTGTCCAGAATGTCTTTAGCGCTGTTGATTTGATACGTTATGTCCGCATTGCCATGCAAACCAAATACCTCCGGAGTGTCTGTCAAAGGCAACTGATTAATATAATCGACATATCCGCTCAAATTCCTCGTTTGAGGTACTTTATACCCTTTGTAAAATTCAAATCCAGGTCTCAAGAGAACGTCGCAAAACCAGACGTTGGTGAATGTGGTCAGAAGGCGTTTGTCGAAGTCATCAGTCACGCGACCACCGTACATGACTTCTCCGAGCATGTAGCAGATTGTGGGCCACGAAATACCTTTTTTAGGGTCAATCTCATCCAAATGATTCTGAATGAACTGGACGCATGCTCCGTAGTCAGCTTGGTTGAATTCATAAGGAATGTTCCACCCTAGTGGGCCAAACTTTCTTCGTTCTTGTAAGATCGTATGTAGAAAAGCTACCGCATATAAAAGCGGCGGCCATTGAGCCAATGACGAATAATCCAAGGTATCTTGGGTAATGCCTTGATACGTTCTTTTCATACTGGCTCGAATGCCCTGCGGTGGTTCGTTGGTGAATTTTATGGCCATTTGTAAAAGTCCTATAGGGAAATCAGTGTGAACTTCTGTTGTGAGCCAGAGACGGAAGGACTCCTGGATGTGCTCCGTCTCGATGAGGGCGTCCATGGCTTCCACGCAGAACGGCAGAGACAGGTGGATGTTCTGCAGCAGCACCCAGCCGCCATCGTTCATAGAGTCAGAGATCATTTGGCGTGCAACGATTTCTTGACCTTGTCCCATTGATACCGCTTTGATCACTGAAATACACAAATTTTTCATTTAAACAACGCTTGAATTGGACTACTATTCATTATTTTCAAAACGCAATTATAGTTTTTTGTAGTGTTTGTAAATGTTACTCCATGTCTCCACGGTAGGGGAGTATAGTATTCCTTGCTCCATGTCATTAAGTATGTAATACCAATATCTCGAGAAACTTTTTTATGTTGTTTATCAAAAACTTCATTTCTAAAGTGCATACCGATCTCCTTAGACTTGGCAAGCGAGGCGATCTGCACGGAGGGGTCGGACCCGATGGACAGGATGCAGATGAGCGGCGTGCGCGGCTCCGACTCGGCCCACGTCACCTCCAGGTTCAGGATGCAACCCTCGCCGTACTCCGGGCCCAGCGAATCTACGGATAGGTCAGTCATTCCACTTATTCATTACACAACCATAACATAAATCGATAGAGCAAACAATTTTACGAAATTCATTCCATCAAACTTAAAATCTTCGAAGTATTTAGCAAATTAACGGTTTAAAAAGTGGTCACTTGATTTCTTTAGGATTTTTTTATAAAATCTGATGAATCACTTTGAGTGAGGTGAATAAAAGCTACTTTATTTAATAATTAAAGATTGTAAACGTTGTCTTACCAACGATGTACTTCCTCGCCTGTGAGAGCGTGCGGTCGGGGCTCCAGGATCGTATCAGCAGCAGCTTTCTGAACACATCTAGACTCTCCTGGTAGCCGCTGGGAAGCGTTTCCTCCTCCGGCTTGGCCTTCTCGTACCAGATGCGCCATTCTTTCTCGCTCGATGATATCTGGAATTCATCGTACCGTTTATTGTAACTATTTTCATTGCTTTAAAAATAAGAACAATATTGAGTCTGTAAATACTAAAAAGAAAAAGTGATAGTCCTACCCTGCTAAGAACATCAGAAAATGTCTTCAACTTGCTGATCTCAACCAAGTTTAGCCAAGTTATATCTAAAATCCACCTGAAAGGTTTGGGTGTGACGGCATTGAGGTCGAGCGATGCTCCGCCCTTGACAAAGGCCATGAACTCGTCATGCGAGACTACCCCTTTCTGCAGGTCAATCTTCATCGCAAGCATCAGAGTAAACAAAGCCTTATGCCTCTCGTATAAACTCCGTAACGTAAATGCCCACACCTCATGAGTCAAATACTTCAAAATTATATTTATTCTGTCCTCTGTTACGTTGGTTTTTGTCGATTTTGTTATAGAATTGTCAAAAATGTTTAAAAATTGTTTCAACGAGTTTTGGTACATGATGTTCACGCTGCTCATCTCCACGATCAAGAAGTAGAGTATTGATCCTCTTGCTGCTACTGCTCTGAACTCTTCTCTGGCCTTTACTATCTTTTTATTGGTCACTTCTGCAACTTTAAGTTTTTCGTTTACCTCTTGCGCAGTTGTTTTGGTTACTTGTAGTACGTGAATAAGTGCCTCGTCGTCTACTAGCGAACCTTCAGAAGATGTTAATCTACAGAGCAAATTACTCTCCAGCTCTTTCATGCTTCTCTGATTCGTCATGACGGACTCAAAAAGCGCAACTCTTTCTTCCTCTAAATCAGATTTTTCCATCAATATTACTCTACCTAATAGTTGATCTTCGAGACCTAGCATAGTAACAGTGAAATCAATAATGGAAGTTTTAGCACTTATTTCGGGCGAATAAGCTGGATTAGGCAATTTCGTGGTGATGTACAACATAAACCCAGGCATCACATCACATTCTTTATCTCCAACAATAACTTTTTCTGTGGAACCTGATTTAATAAAGTTTTTCTCTAATACGTTATCAATCACAGGATCTAATTCTATTCCCACATCTTCAATTAAAAGTGGCCTTCCCAAAGATAAACTGTCTTCAAGATGAGTCCGGAAATATTTATGGTTGAGTGATGTTATTTGTAGTTCGTTTGTGCTTTCTTTATTTTTGATCCAATTCTTCCCTTGACTCTGTGGGTCAACAAGCAATGGATACGAGCTCGCTTTTGTGACTATCAGTGCATTTTGTACTGATAAATCATCATTAGGAAGTCCTTGAAGTGTCCACTCTGATATGGTTGCACTTTCGACCAACATGTTTGTAATGTTTAAATCTTCAGTGACAGGAATCTTTTTTTGCTTCAAGATCCCCATCCAGTTGTCAAGAAGGTTGTTTCTAAATTCTTGATTGTATGGACCGCAGTAAGACAAGAATCCGGTGGCGAGGACCACGTCCCCGACGAGGCGACCGAGTTGCTCCTTAAAGTCCTTGCTCTGTTGCGTCCACCTGATCTTCTCACCACCCAAGCCGTTGATCAGCGCTGTGGCAGCTGTCATCTTCCTCAGGCACACGTTGGCTGCGTCAGTTAGTTGCTGTTTTTCTGATACAGCTGTTTCATATTGTTCCTTCACTTTTCGAAGAGACATTTCTCGTTCTTCGAGCTGCCTTTCTGCTGACGCCAAATCGTCCATCGCCAGCTGTAAAGATATAATTTATTTTTAGAGTAGCTGATGATTAGGGGCTGTAACTTAACTATTTAAAAAACTAATTTATCTTAAACTAGTTTACCAACTTTGACTGACCTTGAGTCTGGCTTCTTGTAGCAACAAATTAGCTTTTAGTGGCAGAACCTCCTTGTTGACACTGTGGAAGAATGCCATGGCCTTGGTCCACGACAGCAGGCCGGCGACGTCACCGCACACGCGCTTGGCCGTGTCCATGTTGTAATCCTCCATCTCGAAGTAGGGGGTCAGATGTTCTACCATTTCATTGTTTATTATGTCTTTTGGATAGTTTTGTAGCTGTAGCAGGAAAGTCGTACTGGCCATCATCTGAAAAATATTATAAAAACTGATACTTTATCATTAGAAAAGATACAATATTAAAAAATACCAAATTAAATGTGGCTTTCCCAAAATGACTAGACTTTTAAACACATACTCCGTACGACGAATAGTCTAACATAAATGGCAGATCACCTTCAAAGATTCTGCCCACGACGGCTTAGGACATGGTGCGGCAGTGTCAGGTATGACTGGATGCAATCGTCTTTGGAACAATATCAACACACAGTCCATGATCCTCATAATCAAGTGCGGCGGGCGTCCCAGCTTTCTGACCGTGGCAATATGAGCTGGCTTGATTGTGTTAAGCGCTGCTTCAGCTTCTTCGAGAGCCGGTTTTGCTGCTTCCAATTTTCTCTCGGCTTTCTCTTTCTCTTCTGCTATGTATGCGACCAGAGCCTCTGCTTTTTGTTTAACAATTTGAACTTCATTTTTTACTATTTCAGCCTGACTAGCCCTTTCAGTAACCTCAGTGAGCACTCTACCTGCTTTTTCTGATGCGAGCGCTAAATCTTGCTCCATCACAGCTAAATCTTTCTTCAACACTTCAACTGATATAGAAGCTTCTCGTAATTTTTCTAAACCTGTGTCCATTCTCAGAGCGCCATCGCCTAATTCCTTTTGCTTCATTTGGTAGATTGTTTTATAACCTCCGATGAAACTGAGGTAAGACTTTGGAGTCACATGAGACGATCTTCTGAATCTTTGAAAGTATTCTGCTGATACTTGTGAAACGACGTCCTGTATCGTACCTAGCACAGTAACAAGTTCTTTTTTGACTTCCTTAGTGCACTCAATTTCAAACTCTGCAAGGAAATGGTCTGCCACAGACACTAATGCGTCCTTAGGCCACGGCTGAAACCAGTCGATAGTGCAACCAGATATGAGAGCCGGGAATCGTATTGCACGGTATCTAAATGCTTCACTGACCTGAAAGATAATATTAAAATTTTGTCACTATTAAAATAAATTTTTAACTATTCAAATGTATACCTTCGACAGTGACAGCTACTTACAGGCGAAAAACATAACACAACGTGAAGATTCTGACACGTTCTGTTCAGGAAGTATTCCATCACCAACTCATTCGTCAGTGATCTCTTCTGATTCTCTCTTTTCATGATTGGAGTTAGTTCTGATATTATCTCCTGCTGCTCGTCTTTTGTGAATAAGTTAGATATTACTCCAGACGACAGAATATTATTTAAATATTCTAGGAATCCCTCTTCTTTTATGTCAAGATCGGTAAAAATGAATGTGGTTCCTTTTCCTTGTACCCCACAAGATCGATACAGCAGTTTCAAGTCTTCCAGGAAATTACCGACGTTATAGGATCTAGTAAGAGCAATTTGGAAAGATCGATAACCAGCGATGAATGTAGATAGTTTTGTCAGGGACTGTTTACCCGAACCTCCGACTCCTACTAGCATGACATTTCCTCTCGGATGTCTGATGACTCTGGAGATCTTGACTAGGTGAAGCATAGCGTCAGGAAAGAAGACCAGGTCCATGCCAGAGCCTCGGACCATCTCGTTGAACTGCGACAGAAACATCTCGAGACGGTCTCGGAGCTCGCTGTAGTCAAATACCGGCTCGTATACTTTAGGAAGCTCCATATCTGCGTCTTCGCCTTCTTCACCGGTTGGTTCAGGAGCATCCCTGAAAAGTAATAATAAGGTCAATAATATAGCTTACATTGAAATACAGCGCGTGTAAAAAGCAGAAAGTCGCGGTACCCTACGTGTCCCGGGTTTGAATTCCTGGCTGACGCTTTTTGATTTCTTATTTTCTTATGAGAATAAATAGCACTATGAGTGCATTAAAATGACGTTATAATTCGTACCTCATGAAATCAACAAACACAGGTTCCTTTTCCATCATTTTTTTGTACTCATTTCCAAGAAGCTGTTCAACCGTTTCGTGCATAGCTTTGTAGAACCAGTCCTTATCAGTCTGGTGCGTGAACCGATCCGAAAACACCCGGTTGATCTCATGCTTCCATAAAAGCATTAGACATTTCTCGGACTCTATAACAGTTGGTAGGGTTCCAACCATTCCTTGCCACACTCTTGATAGGTCTCTCAAAGAAAACACGTAGTGAAATTTGGCCGGAGTTGGCAATAAGTTTTCTCTGGTCCTCAACCAAAGTTCTCTTGTCAAAGGGATGACTTTCTTAATAAGGGTTCTCACTTCATTAGCGAAGCCTCGCTTAGCATTGTAGTGCCCTTCACCGATTACTTTAAAAATCTTGTCAATAGAATCGTTGCTTGGAAGGGGACAGTTGAATATTGCAAACTGCCGTTTGAGTCGAGCTGGAATGTCATTTCTTCCTCCCCCTGAAATCAAATTATTATTGAAGTAATAGCAGGGTATTAGGATTTAGATAATATGCATTTTGTGAAAGTACTACTTGCCTGGTTGACCCATGGCTCCTAAAAATTGTATGTCAATAATAGTGGTAAAATCTCCAGGTTTCTCTAAACTATAAAATCCACCCATGCTCATAGTTTGTCGCACAATTTCATTCGTGATTTGGTCGCCCCACTCGTTGATTTGCGGGAGATTGATGTCATCTATGAACACAAGCATCTTCTTGCCACCAGGTGGACCAAATGTCATGCCACTGCGTTTCTCAACGTAACTCTCAATAGTTTTTTGAAACTGATAGGGACTGGTCGCGGATGAGAAGTTAAAAGACCGCCCCATGAATTGATCCGGATTGGCGTTTTTCATATACGCTTTCATCATCACAGTTTTTGCCGTACCTTGTTCTCCCAGCAGTAAAACTGCTTTGCCTTGCTTGGCTATGCAATGGATCAAGTAGTTTATTCTAACGTTATCAACTATCGGAACAAGAATGCTAGCGTAATCTGGCGAGGCAGTGTCAGGATACATGTAGTTCGTTACAAGGTCATCCCAAAGCTCCCATTTGCCAGTGATCTTCACGAAAAAGTCGAATCCAATGCTAGGTTTGTTGTTGGGGTGCTTGGGAAACTCTAGAACTTCAGCAAAAGTAGCTTTAAGATACGCATCAAACCGGATTCGATCCTTCGTTTCCAGTAAAGATCCGAAGCCCCAGTACAATGTGAATACGTAAACTTTATGCAGATGTTCTTGTGAAAAGAGTATAATTTCCTCTCCTTTCTCTTTCTCTTCTTCGTCGTCAATATCCCCATTGACAGACTTGCTTGCTGACGGATCTTCAACTTCTTCAACTTGGGGTGGCACAAGGCCTTCCAGCAGTTTAAGCATTTGGAGGATGATGTTACTCTGCAGAACCCTCATACTGAATACCAGATTTTGGGTGCACCACGTGTATACTGTTGGAAACGTCTGGTCGAACAAATCGCTGAAAACTTCTACTTCTCGAGGGGACCGCGTTTTCAACCATGCACGTAGCACTGGAAACAAAAACATTATTCTTCATATTGTGGCCAATCAATTTGCAAGTAATAGATGGAAGACTACCTGTTCGCCCGCGGTTTCACTCGCGCATTTTATAGTGTATGGAACACGGAGTCAACGAATGTCCCTAGAAACCCATATTGAAAGACGTGCCTACAAACTTTCTACTTCTGAAGAATTTACGTTCTTTAATCCACTTTCATACTAACTTTTACTCCGTTTTACTCCTTTATGGGGCGATTACACCTAACGAGTACAGTGGTGAGTCAGTAAATAAGCTCTCGGCCGAGAGAGTTCCCGAACCGTGTGGGTGTTTACACGTATTTACACCAGTGGCGAGTCAGTTCAGTTTTGATCACGACGTCTGCAATGGATCTAAAAAAAAGGATTTAAACGGGTTTTAAATCGGCTGTTACCCGATTATTAACGAATTGTGGGATTTATTAGAAGAGGAAGATCAACGAATTTGGACCAGAAAATGGATTTTAAGGCGGAATGCCCTTGGAGCAACAAATAACATTTTTAATGAATAGCAGTCAGAAGATCCCAAGGAGTTCAAAGAACTTTTGAGGATGACTGTAGAACGCTTTGAGACATTGCTGGACAACATAACTCCATATATACAAAGACAGGAGTGGCGAGAGACAAGCGAGTGCGTGTTTATACGTGCCGAGCGGGATAGCGAGTCGCTGCGGGGGCAGAAGAATGAAGCGGGGAGGTGGGTACTCGGCCTAGTAAACAAATTGGGATTCTAGTGACTCTCTCGCCTCTCTTCTCGACCGAGTACTGGGCCGAGCACTCGTTAAAGTGTTTATACCAACCGAGCACTCGGCCGAGGACACTGACTCGCCACTGTACTCGTTAGGTGTAATCGACCCATTAGGGACAACAAATTTCTAATTTCAAATTATGAAACAGATTTTTCATACAAACTTTTAACCCCTTTTTACCCCAGTTGGGGTAGAAATTCTAAAAATCCGTTCTTCTAAGTAAGAACGGAACGGACGTTATGCTATGACATATAAGGTCCATTTTTCTAGTAAACAAAGGACAATGGACCTTATGTCATAGCATAGCATTTGCTCCAAGGTTACAAACGTCAAAGGTTCCCTGCCGGCGGATCTTTTTCCGGAACAATATAACTTGGGCCTTTTTAAGGCAAGAGTGAATAGGCATTATCTAGGCAAGCATGTACCATCTTCGTCTGCATCTCCACTTACCACCAGGTGAGATGGCAGACAAATGCGGGCCTATCACATGTAAAAAAAAAAACATCCTATATTTTACAGACTATAGTAACTAGATTATTTTCGTGGTAAAATTAACCTTCTATCTATATTTCATTTTTCTAAGATGTAGTAGTTTAGGCTCTTGAGTTGATGAATCAGTCAGTCAGACAGTGAGGATATTTGTTAAGTATAGAAGATTCAACTTACCAGGATCCCATTCCAATCCCGAAGAGCTCATGTAAACCATTCCGTTCCTGGAGACGGTAGCTGGGGATGCGTTGTCAATGTTTTCGGGCTCGAAGATGATCTTGGAGGTCGGGGACATAGTCAGACGATCTCCATTGGCGAGGGTCAGAGTTTTATTGTCATCCAGCACTGAGTTGAGGTTTTCAATCCAGATGGAGTCGACGGGGCCGTCCAGCACTAGCCAGATGTATTCTCCCGTTTTGATCTTGAGTGTTTTCCGCCAGAGAGCTGAGAAGATGCCGTCCGTCCAGTCGTTGGTTGCAACGTCCAGCCGACCGAACATCTGTGCGGCTGTTATAGCTTTAGGGTTCATGCGCATTTCCCTGAAAATCATACACAAGTATGATGACTGGTCCGAATGCTTATATCTAAGGAATGTTTCCTAATGTAGGCACCTGTGCGGGTTTTCAGTCTCGGTGAGCGCGTTCATGAGTGTGTGTATGCAGGTGGTCTTGCCGGCGCCTGGCGGGCCCAGCGTCATTATGCCGTGACGGACTCGTTGCGTCTCGTACAACTGAAATACAGAACAACAATAGTAACTATATGTTTTTATATAGTATCAATTTTATCTACCTACATATGTTTCGTAATATTCGTAAAAATATGTATAAAGACCTGCTCTAGGCACTGTGCCTCTAGCACTAATAAAAAAAATACACAATACATAATCTTAAGGAATCAAAAACTCTATCAGTATTATTATATTTTCATTAAGGGGAAACGCCTATGATAATGAGACAGACCTGAATGATTTTCAGTATCCAAGGCGGATGAAAAATAAGATTGTTTCGTTCTACTTCTTTCTTGATCGCTTCTTCCAGTTCGGGATATGTGGTTTTTTCAAGCGCCTGGAAACAAGAAATTAGGTACAGATTCCGTATTGGCTAACCTTACTGACGACTTGACTTCTATGACATTGGCAAAATATATCTCGACCTGTGGTGGATCTCTTAAAATCATCTCATGAGAAGTGACGCCATAACTTTAACGACCGATTTCGGCCATGGCAACCACTTTGACTCCTAATCAGATCGGCGCTGATGCGCCCGGAGATGGCTATTGTTGCCAATTTTGGCAGTAAACTCCCGTGCACTGTGTGGACACGTGAGTTTGCCATTTACATAATTATGGTTAATGGCGATAGGTGGACGGGCCTTTTACTCATTGCGCTTAGCGTGGAGGTCTGCTTTACGCTGTTCCTCAAATTATCCCGCGCCATTCCCTCCCATTGAGTGCGAGTACCTGATTGGGGAAGAGATCAGCGACGAGCGATATGAACAGCGGCTCGTCCTCGTCGATCAGCTTGGACAAGTTCATGTCCCGCAGCACGCGCATCACGATCGTGCTCTCGTTGTCCTTCGTGTTGACGCGCTTCACCGCGCCCAGCGTGCGCAGCACCGACAGGATGTTGCGGAGCCCGAAGTCGTAGTGGACCTGATGTGTGATAAATAGCGTACAACGTACAACACTAGTTGTGACACGGGAACATCCCTAGTGTGTCAAGACAGCTTTTGTTCTAGTTGAATTGCGATTTAAACATGCAAAAATAAATTACAAATTTTGGTGTGTTTCCTTGTAGGAAATATCGGAATACCAGGTTAGATCGCATCTAGGACACACAGAACACAACACACACCTGACAGATATATCACAGTTGCAAATTAATACGAGTTTTTATTTTAACTTTAGTATGCAGTTCCGTCAGATATCGTCGGTAGTCAAGAGGTTAGGACACCGGTCGGTACAATCGTGAAACCCGAGTTCGATCCCCACCATATACCAATGCAATGTGTTATTACTCACGTACATGTACTGACTGCTCTTACGGTGAAGGAAAAACATCGTGAGGAATCGTGTGGGTTTCCCAGATTCAAATAAAATTTGAATTCAGATGATATTTTGAATGTGACTACCTGGGATTCGGGTCAGGTTAACCTTCGAGTGGTCAGATGGCAGTCGCTTTGTGTAAAAAATTGGTTCCACGTCAAATCCCCTATAATAGGTAGCCGACCCCGACAGCGAACGGGATTAATCATGGATCGCCCATGTACTAAATGCAGGGTTGGTTGGACCATAGGTGTATAATTGTACGGTATTGTAAAAAGCCGGAAAAGTAAATGAACCTGCTTAGTGAGTTGTTCCTCGCACAGTTTGTAGAGCGTGTAGAACTTCCTGGCCAGCGTGATGTTCTCGAGGAAGCCGCAGCTGGCCAGCTTCACGCGGATGATGATCTGCCGGTCCGGCACCATCATGGCCACCGTGCGGAACTGGATCTTCAGGTTTTCTGGCAACTCCTTGCGACCCGCATAGCCTGGGTTCTGGCGACATTGGAAAACTACAATTGGAGGAGTATGCAAGTAACGCAAAGAGTTCGAAGAGAGTGTGTCATCCCCAATCTTCGCAACAAATGTTGTTCAATTAACCATGTAATCTACTATCTGCAATTAAATGCCCGAAGCCATTTTCAATTTGTGCTTCTGTTATATTGAGTCACATAATCACGACACTTTTTCACCACTACCAACATGATGACCACTATCATTCAAAGATCAAATTCGAGCGGGCGCGGCGGCGCAACTCACCATGGTAATAAAAATGCCAAACTCTGGGCACATCTCCGAGGTTTCCCCGTCAGTGAAGACGAAGGTCTTCTTCTTCTCCTTCTTGGCGGAGAGGACCACGGCCACTTGCTGAGCGGCCACTGAGAGTACCGGCAGCTCGATACGGTTGAACTCGTCGAAGCAGCCCCAAGAGCCCGACTGCGCCAGCCCCTTGTAGATGCGACCGAGACCACTGGAATACATATTACGTATATTCCAGACACCAAAGTCTTCGGGGGTATTGCCACATTAACAGGAAGTTGCAGCCATTTGGTAGTAAGCAGATGAAGCTATGCCCATCCGAACGATTGTTGCAATGTCAAGGATCAGGATACGCCGCAAAAAAAATTCTAAATTATGCTGTGTTCTGTTGATGCAAGCTATGCTATACATGGTTACAAATTTTAGTGGGGCAGAACCTATCGGACGGCTCGTTCAACGGCTATTTAGATGGCGGTCTTAAAAAGTCATTACAAAACCACGTTGAAAGGCTACGTACTCATATTTTTAGCTTAAATACTGACTAAGTAATCACAAGGATTACCCTGGTATGGGTACAAGTAGCTAATCGTAGGGGACGAAAGTCACAATAGTTGTCGCAAGACACTCGTGAGACCGATGCCTCAAAGTTTTGCATCCCAGAATCCATTTGGACTCTATTTATCCTAGGTAACGCTCACACAAACCGTGCAGTCAGGCATGCAGTCCTCACCGGTAGTCCATCTGGTCGGAGCAGTTGAACACGACGACGTACTTGGCGAGCGTCTTGCCCATGTCCTTGACAGTCTCGGTCTTGCCGGTGCCGGCGGGCCCGCACGGCGCGCCGCCCATGCTCATCGCCAGCGCCTGCGCGAGCGTTATGTAGCATCTGGAAAAGGAGCATTTTTTGGTCTGACATCAAATCGAGACGTAACTAGATAACGGTTTTGAGGGAAAATCTGTCAATTTCAGAGCACAATAAAAAAAACGATTACCCCTGACTACGGGAAAACACAGCTGAGCTTATACATCATACGCACCAGCCCCACCTACATGGAACTTAACGAACAGATTACAAATTCCTAGTCTCAAAAGTGTAACTACTTGAGTACCAAAAGAAAGAGTCTAGTAGTGGATTGCTATATCGTGTGATGATGTGACGATTTATTTATCTTTGTTATTTTCACGTCACAGTAACACACTACGTAAAAATATGATTCATTTTTGTTAAATATGCAAACTACGCGAGCACTATTTCACCTTTTTGGGAATTGCCATAAGTATTCCACAAAAAATATTTATGGTGAAATGATAAAGAAATCGTAGTGGCAGTGAACTTACATACGAAGTATTCCCAAAGAGGGTGGAAATCGGGCAGGCGGCCGGCTGGGAGATGATGATGAATGAAATGGCAGATGTGTTGAATACCTGTCAGTGAGCGGCGTGATGACGAGCCTGTCAGTACAGCCCAAGTATTCGTTCTGATAAGTGAAGGTGACGTCGGTGACGGAGATCCACGTCTTGTCGGCGTCGTCCTTGAAGTAGAACCGGCATTGCTTCAGCCACTCGAAGTCGGTCGCCGACCGCACGTTCAGGCGGCACTGAAAGTTACGTCATCGATCCAAAGTGTTCGTTGTTTGTCGATACAGACGTATAATGTGTCATTTCACAATTTATTATGAACACGAAAAATGCGACTGCAGCTCGGATCCGAACCCGGGACAGTAGAGCAAGTAGCTCTGTCATCTAAGCTTCCGGAGTCACGACACGACAGACGTGTTGCTGGGTGCAAGTCCTTCACATACATTTTATAGAATTCTGTTTTATCACACTGTTTTCAGTTTAAACAATGACTACTCCTACTTCTTACTTTAGGATAGCCTGATAACTATTTAAATTAGGTTAGTGTGCCTATTAAGTTTATTAAATAAACAATATGTGATCATGCCGTGTGATGCCGGCTAAGTTAGGCTTAGCATCACCCCATTTCTTTCCCATGGGTGTCGTAGAAGCCGACTGAGGCACTCGAGGGTTTCATGTGTATTGCAATTTTAGGGTCACTATAGTGATACACGACTTATCTGAAGCGACCCTCAAACATTTGTCGGACGTGGCAATAGCACACGTAATTTTACGGTCGTTAACGCAGACCCTGCGTATATAGGCGTGATTGGTGTAGGAATGTGGGTATGTTACCAGCATGTCAAAGATGTCCCTCTGATGTACATGTATGGTGATGAGCGTCTCGAACTTGATGCGCTCGATCTTGGTGAGGTCGCGCGTGGTCTGGTCGATCAGCGTGTTGAGGAGCTCGAGGAACTTGTTGTTGGTCTCCATCATGATCTTTTTGTCCTGCCTGGCCTGCATCAGCGCCAGCTCCGCGTCTCGGGTCCAGATTATCTGAATGCCCAGCAGACCGACCTGCAACAGGAAGCGCTTGTAGGTAAGTAATTTATTTGCAATAAATGTGGAAACAATTAATCACAATAGTAAAATAATTAAATTAACTCAATATATAATTATACAATGTTACCATAGAAGGTATTGCTGAGTTGTCATTATGTTCCCTAAAGCTTTTTGGTATTTTAAACCTAGTACAAGGCATTTACTTTTGTCGTGTGGGACACCCAGTCCTCCGATAACCCGAAGCACCGCTATAAATGTAAATAACCTTATATCGAATTTACACCGCGCCAACGACGTCGCGGGCACCAGCTAGTATTTAAATAGTTATAGAGAGCGTTCTCCAGGTTATTTTATTGCGTAAAATATTACTACTTTTTAATGACGTAAAAACCAGTTGTTCTTTAAAATAGATACTAAGTAGATTTTTTGTGGCTTTTAATTTTTCCCATATATCGAGCATATTATGTTTATTAACGTCCTATGGAGAAAAGAAAAAACACACTTACCTATTGCGCCGAAAAGATCTGCAGAAACAAAACCAATGTTGTGTTTTTACGTTACTAAACTAATATAAACTTATGTAAGTAAATAAAACACGTAAACAAACCAAATAATAATGAAATAAATCAAAAATATAAAAATAACGATAAGAATATCCGGACCGCGAAGTGTGTAATGGCTCTCCATTTCAACACGAGTTTTTTAGATTGGTATGCATTTGTGTACCTACCACGGTGTGCGGTAACCGTATGGGACACCGCGAGAGCGCGGTCACACAAGATTCATGCAAAATATTCGTCTTGAATAAAACATGGTGATAACCGCGATTAACCTCGCTGCCTGCCCTAAGACATGCTGCCCGATTACGTCATCTCCCTGCGTTGGGAACAATGTTTCCTTCTTTCAATATCACGGCAGATAAATCGATGAAAAACCCGAAGTCGCCTTATATCTCTATTATTTTCTTTTATCGAAAAATTATTACGAGTAGAAAATATATGCAATTTTCTTTTCCCATACAAAACGACAAATGCTCTTGTTTCCATTTTTTTAATTATTATTTTTTGGAAAAGCTTATTTTTTTTAATGCAGGTTATAAATTGAAATGACAATTTTCGGATGTAGATGTGTTTGGCTGGAAGAAATTATTATTTTTTACGTAACTGGTTTCGAGAAAAACGCGTGTTTATAAAGACAATTTTCGAAAATTTGGTTGAAAAAGTTAAATGCCCTCTTAACAACAAAATAAAAATAACCGTGCGAACCTGCGCGGGCATCTTGTCTAAGAACAGCAGCATGTTCAAGGAGGGGTCGTTGAGGATGGCGACGGCGCCCCGGATGATGGAGTGCAGGCTGCCCTGCGCGGACTGCAGCAGCGACGTCAGCCAGGTCTCCACCGAGCCCTCCGCGCGCACCGGCCGCTCCAGCTTGATCTCCTCGCCCTCCGAGGACACTATCGCTGTCATCTTGTTGTATTCTGGAAGAATTTAGTTGATTTTTGTTAGGACTATCACTTGCAGGGCAGTTTGTTAGGTCGGTCGAATTCGTGGATTTGAAGTACGTAACTAAAATATTGAAAACGCTTCAGAGTCTTATCGTTGGAAAATATATTTTGCTGTCCTAAAAAAATTTGCATTACTCCATATTTCACTAAACATTCACTAAGACATTCACTAAACCAGACACTTTGTTTAGGATATCGAACTTATTTAACTTTTATTACAGTCTTAAGTTCTTTAGAAGACCGTGACACCGATCAACTTTTTCTATGAAGTATAAATTAACAATAGATACCTAACTTTTTCTATGGTGTACATAATTATTTTATCAAACAGAAATGACTTCATTTGTTTTATTACTCGATAATACTCCCACACGACATAGTGTTCAGTTAAATTTTAAGGGCCCCGAAGTTCCCAGTCAGTTAAGCTACGCCATTTCAATTTTCAACTATCAATACCAGGCAATCATAGATTTTAAGAGGGCGGGAAACTATCACCGACTGAGGTGCCACGTAGCGGCGCACCAGCGAACTAATCCACTGCCGAGTCCTTTCTGTTGCCTTACTGATACTAATGTGATATATAGAGCAATGGAATTCACTAATTCACTTTTGAGAAATTCATGTAAAATTGATGGGAATCAACTGTTAAGCATACAAAAGCCCTACGATTTAAAGTTTTAAAAGGATGATATTTAATAAAAAAGATAATATTTAAAGCTTACCAACATCGTGGAATTTGACGTATCTAATGTTGTCGAATATCGAGAGGAGGTGATTCTGAATGGTGTGCGAGTCGGAGGCCTGGCCCAGGATCTCCAGCAGAGCGGGGTCCGACACGAAGAAGAACCTGGAAATAGGAACAGCACGTCGATTCATTTCACCGTAGTCACAAAACTTGCTAAGAAGTCTTGATTTTTGCTTTACTATAACATTAATGTGGAACGACATTACCAGGTCTGAGATCATTTCGCAGACACGTTCGATTTCTTCTTCTATCTTCGTACAAGAAGCTGTAGGTACTGTTTTCTCACCTTGGGAACATGGTTCTCTTTTTCTCAAGATATCCGCTCAGACTTTTCTGGCAAAGCTCCAGCTGCTCTTGCAGGTGTGGAAGCAGCTGCCTCAGCAGGTCGTCGCCCACACAGCAGGAGACCACGCCAGGAGTCTCGTGAGCTCTCTGCATGATCTTCTGCCAGGACTTGTCGATCTTGGAGAACCGCTTGGCTTCCTTGGGCAGCTGTTTGGCGATGTCGCCGCCGACGAACACTGCCTCCAGGTACACCCACATGTTCTGCACCAGCAGCCAGCGCTCCAGGATCTCGTTGGTGCTCTGCAGGTCGTACAGCCATTGCTGGATCTGCTTTCTGAAGGGCGCGTTGTATCTGAAAAATATGTAAGTTATATTAAAAAAAAACACATACAAAAAACATTCAACATTATCTTATCTTTCTTCCTTACTTTCTTCCAGCAGCTGTTGATAAGACTTAATCAATGAATCATTTTTTTTGTTAGTTTCCACTAAAACTATAATCCTAAGGGCCTTACCACGATAATTTATGAAGATATATTTTCAAAACCCGAGTTCGACTCTCGTCTAACTATATCTGCTTGTTCCGTAAATTAAATTAATCACTAACAAACGTTTGCAGTTGACATTCAACACTGAAAAGGCCGAACTGTCAGTGGTACAATATTTTTTTTATGGAAATATTAATCTTTCTCGCTTAATTTACCTACACACATAAAGCACACACCACACAAAAAAAACGAAAGTGTAGTAATATTGATTTCAAAACTTTCGGTACTGCTGAATCTTAACGCGTCATTTCCGTTCGAGGACTATGCACCGACTGCAGCATTTTATACATTTGTTCAAATCCCCGGGCTCGCCCGGGAATGCATCGAGCTATGAGCTGACAGTCTAGCTACCAGGACATTATGGCATTTCAGGAGTTATCACGCCACACCCTAGTCTAGACTTGTCGGCAAAACGTTTCAGTTTCAGATGGTATCCACCGTAGCGCCACTAGCGCATAGCCTAGAGAGAGTTTGATCAGTTTGAAATTCAAAGATGGCAGTGGTGTAGGTGTGAGTCATCTGAGTTTTTTTACGAAGCTTGTAAAGTTATGCTGGATAACAAATTATTTCCTAGCTAGCTACTTCCAAGCTGTATCTACCGGCATGAACTAAAAATATATTTCTGAGGGCTCATAAGTCCTTCTAATTTATTTATCTGATATGAAACGCCGTATATAGGTAGCAATTAAAATATCTATTAAATTATGAACTCTAAATAAACGGATAGCAATATATTGAAGCATTGAAGGTTTTTTTTCAGAATCGTATTCTCCAAGTTTTCCCTCGGTTTGTGTCGGTGCTAACACGTACAGTAGCGGATCCCACGCGTCCTACCTAGTTACCAATACTGACCTGCCCTCACCCATAGCAACCAATATCCACGGAGAACATGAGTTGCTTAGAGGTGATCCGTTGCTAGGTAACCTATCTCGCCTGAGTCTAGTATAGGTATAAAGTCTATTACATATAGAGTCTGCGCAATGGAAGCTGCCTGTGGGATGCGGCGGCAATTTCAAAAAAATAAATATCTACGGTGTTTATTGTTGTGCAGACTTACTCTGGCTTGGCTTGGCTTAGGCTTACACTAAATTTTAAACTATCGCGGTTGTTTACACTATTCATAGTTATAATTCGGTTTCGGTTATTCTTCGGTTATGAATAGATATGATTAATTATGTTGTGTATTTTAGGGGTTGAGGAGCATCAATTCGATAGAAAGCATTCATGCTAGAGAAAGCATTTCGTTGTATTTTTTTACATAATATTTTGATCTGTTTGACTTACGTTATGCTTGGTTAGCAACCACCTCAAATTCTCTGTATCCATAATGTGAGAACGTTACGCTTAAGTACATATACTTCCATCATTACTGTAAATGTAACTGTGGGTGCTTGTAAAGGCTATTACTGTTCTTACTTGCCTTGTCTTTATTTTTTATTTTTTTATCCCACTCTGGCCACGTTTCTACTAGGAACATAAAATTGTTAAATAAAGAAATGACTAATGACTAATTCAAAACAAGACTATAAACCTAGCCTGCTTAATAGCTTGCTTCTAAATGACTAATTCATTTATTTAGTGACAGTATTGTATTGTAAATTCCTGACTTTCTAAAAGCATTCGTTGTGAATCTGCTTGGAAGTAAACGATTGAAATCTTGATGAAGCTCGCCGCGGTGGTTGAGGTCTGGGAGACAGGAAGCGTGGAGCACTGAGTCGTGCAACGCACCTGTTGGACAGCAGCGAGCCGAGGATCATCAGGCTGTCCTCGAGCTGGCCGATGGTCTCGGCGGTGGTGTCGCCGCGCAGCAGCAGCTCCCCGCGGTTGTTGAAGGTCTGGAAGGTCAGCTCGTGCACCGACCACTCGTTCGTCACCTGCCGCAGCTTCGCTTCTATGTCTTTCTCCTTCATCGCTGATATACATATGTCCTGAAATAAAATAATTATCCAGGCTTATATAAGGTTTAGATCGGAAGAAGTGGAAGACCGCGGGGGAGGCCTTTGCTACTGGGATCTAGTAGGCTAAATATAATAATAATAAAAAATAAATATAAAGTTTAAAAATATTAGCTGAAAATATTTTAGGGAGTGAATCAGCTCGTGAAACTGAACAACTTAATCTTCGGAGAGAGCGCATTTTGTTCTATGGACCTAGTCTAGTTACGAGTACTTGCAATTCACTGCCTTTAGTATCATGAGAGCCTGGTAGCAGCAAGTACAGAAATAGCTCCTGCGCTTTGAAACAACGGGAAGGACTGTACAATATTATCCCCCGAATGTAGGGTTTTTGGGGGTGGGGGGGGAGGGGGGGGGGGGAGGGGACCCCCCCCACCAAATTTGGTGATCAGGAGACACTTACTTTGGGAGATATTGATAAAGTTGTGAAACATAGTAAATGCAAGGGAAATCGCTGCCGCTTATAAAAAAAAAAGCTCGTCCGCATAGGCAATACAAGAAAATCGCTACCGCTTATTAAAAAAAAACGTCGTCACGTGTTTCGCGCGCTATTGATCGAAGCCCCCTTCACACATTCGGGCCCCGGTGGGAATGTGGGAGTTTTTAGGGTGAGAAAAATATACGCGGGAAGACCCAAAGGGCACAAAAGGTCAAAGGTCACAAAAGGTCAAAGGTCACAAAAGGTCAAAGGTCAAAGGTCACAAAAGGTCAAAGGTCACAAAAGGTCAAAGGTCACAAAAGGTCAAAGGTCACAAAAGGTCAAAGGTCAAAGGTCACAAAAGGTCAAAGGTCACAAAAGGTCAAATGTCACAAAAGGTCAAAGGTCACAAAAGGTTAAAGGTCACAAAAGGTCAAATGCCACAAAAGTCAAAGGTCACAAAAGGTCAAAGGTCACAAAAGGTCAAAGGTCACAAAAGGTCAAATGTCACAAAAGGTCAAAGGTCATAAAAGGTCAAAGGTCACAAAAGGTCAAAGGCAAAAGGAAGTCGGTTCTCATTTACTAGTCTCTCCGGGTGGCAAAAAAAAAAATAACTAACACCCCGAAGGCTAAGCCGGTCTCTCCGCTCGCTGCGCTCGCTTTGTTCCCGCCTTAGCCTTCGGAACCTAATCTAACCGAGTCGGGGTGCCCTGAAGTCGGTTCTCATTTACTAGTCTCTCCGGGTGGCAAAAAAAAAAATAACTAACACCCCGAAGGCTAAGCCGGTCTCTCCGCTCGCTGCGCTCGCTTCGTTCCCGCCTTAGCCTTCGGAACCTAATCTAACCGAGTCGGGGTGCCCTGAAGTCGGTTCTCATTTACTAGTCTCTCGGGGTGGCAAAAAAAAAAAATAACTAACACCCCGAAGGCTAAAACCTAACCTAACCGAGCCTAATCTAACCGAGTCGGGGTGCCCTGAAGTCGATTCTCATTTACTAGTCTCTCCGGGTGGCAAAAAAAAAAAAAAACTAACACCCCGAAGGCTAAGCCGGTCTCTCCGCTCGCTGCGCTCGCTTCGTTCCCGCCTTAGCCTTCGGAACCTAATCTAACCGAGTCGGGGTGCCCTGAAGTCGATTTTCATTTACTAGTCTCTCCGGGTGGCAAAAAAAAAAAAATAACTAACACCCCGAAGGCTAAGCCGGTCTCTCCGCTCGCTGCGCTCGCTTCGTTCCCGCCTTAGCCTTCGGAACCTAATCTAACCGAGTCGGGGTGCCCTGAAGTCGGTTCTCATTTACTAGTCTCTCCGGGTGGCCAAAAAAAAAGGACAGGGAGGGGGGTGCTTGGGGGGGGGTCTAAGTGGGCTCGCTACGCTCGCACTTATTCAAAAACACTCTAGGGTTCGGCGGGTCGGTTGCGGTGAGTCGTCCCTCACAGCTTCGCTGTTCGGCGACGTCACCGCTCTGACAGGAAGGGGGGTGCTTGGGGGGGGGAGTTTGGGTCATTTGGGTCCGACACTCGCACTACACTCGATTCTTCAGGCGATGAAGGGGCGGAATACGAAACGGAGGGCTTCGGAGACGCCATGGTAGTCAACGTAGTGCTTACAGGAGGTGTACACGATAAACGCTCACAACTGCACTGCAAGGCGCACATACGATGACTGAAGTGACAGATGATGACTGACAAACAAAATGGCGTCGGGCAAAGCGCGCGCGCGCCACCTACGTTCCATTTCGTTACTTGTATTTATTTTTAAATTTTATTGATTTGAATTGTGTTAACTATTTTATATTGTAATAAAATAAAAGTAAAGTATAAGAATACGATGTCATTAAAGTATTTCTAACAAAATAACTGAATTAAATTAATATTTCACGAAATACACTCAATGAACACTGGTCGGAACGGAACGTGTAATGTCCACGTAATGTCGCACAACTGTCAAACACCATTTAGATCGGTTGTTCAATATATTTTTATTAATTCTTTAAAAAATCATAACTCGGAAACTATATACGTCCTTAACTTGAAACTTTAACAGTGAACTCCAAATAACGCGTACTTTTCCCAAAAAAATCACCAAGTACCAAAGCGTGGGATAAGATTGTACCGGCGAGCCAAACAACGTTGCCAGACCGTAGTTTGCAACATATACGCATACACATATCACGCCTTTATCCCTTGCGGGTTAGGCAGAGCGATAATGGCCGAACGTAAGAATACGGTCGCTATCGCCACGTCGGACAAATATGGTGATTGATGATGTCTGTATCACTGTAGTGACAGGTTATCAACCTGTTGTGAACATGAGTGAAGTAAACACAACGTGCTTCCCAACCCCCAGATTGGGGATTGCTACAGCGTGTTTCCGGCATGCGTGTCAAACTGGTGATACGAGCCAAAATCACCATAAAACAGCTGTTTTATAGAAAATCTTAAAATGCATCTAATTTTAGCTACCTATACCCATGGTTCGCATAACGCTATTTTGACAAATAAGACAATTGTGAAACAATTGCTAATTAAACAACAGTTTGTAATTTTTTAATGCTCTCTCTTTTTTTTTGAGTGGGACACTGAGTCGTCTAACGACCAAATGAATGCTTATATTGCCTAACCTAGTTAAGACAGCAAAAACTTATTTTGCAATATCAATTTATTCATGATGTAAGGTTACGAGAAAAACAAATGCTTTCTAACCTGTTACTAAAACCATCTTCATCTGTTTCTTGTTTTAATGTCAGCAGAAACAAAAACACGTCGTTAAGGTTATTTATTGATTTTTGGACTGACATTTGCTTCATATTGCTCCCGTGATCCCGTCCCGGCGCGCCGCCGCCGCCCCCCGCTCCCCTCCGCGGCTCCCGCATGTCCCGTCTCTATCATGATTCATGTATTGAGTACAGTACAGGTAAACATTGACAACTCTTGATAAACATGCTCTCCTAATGATACGGGTTGCGTATATATTATATGTATAGTTTAATTTTTCGTAGCGGAATGCTACTAACCAATACGTATGCCGCGTAGTATGTTGCTACGAGAAATTATTAATTTATCGTACAGTACAACTATTGCTTAAAGTTCACTTCATTACCGATTAGTTATCCGATGACCGAAATCATATCAAAGTTTATCTAAACTACAGAACGACTGTATCCTATTCTTATTTAATAAATATTTAAAAAAATATGGTACTTTATTATCTGCAACCATTTTCCAAGCAGGTATTAATTTGTCGGGTGACACAATAATAGAAATAGAATCAAAGAAGATAAAGTCTATATTTGTAATTTTTTTTGACGTAAACACTTGTTTTTTCAGTTTTTGTGTTTGGTCCCAACCGTTATTGCTTAAATCGTCTTAAACATTCTCTCATTTATATTTATCTAAAAAATGTGAATTCAAATATGCTCGCTAAAGATGCTTATCTAAGCGATGCCAGAGCAAGAAATATCTTAGAAATTAAAAATGTGTAAGCCTAATGTGTACAAACTGTTGGTGTTTCAATAAAAATTTTAGTTTTAAATTTATTTATTTATTTGAAATGAAATAAGTCAGTCACTGCTAAGAGAGTATCTAATTTACATACATACATACATGTATCACGCCTTTATCCCTTGCGGGGTGGGCAGAGCGTTAACGGCCGTAAGAATACGGTCGCTGTCGCCACGTCTAACATTTAATTTACGTATATTGTATGAAATATCTTAATCTGAAAATCGCTTTGTATTTGTTTGGAAAAACTCCTGAGCCTGGATAGAGGTCACGTGGTGTCCACGCGGTTTGGCGTGTACTGCGCATGCCCAAGGATCCTACAAGTCCTCACCAATGTCTGCCTACCAGGGTAACATATTCAACAAGCAATCTCAATAAACTACACATATACAAATCACACCTTCATCCATTGCGTGGTAGGCAGAGTGTTAACGACCGTAATCACCACGTCTGACAAATATTGAAGGCCTTTTCAGATAATTTGTGTGATACAGGTGATCAGCTATTGACAGGTTGTCAGCCTGTCGCCTACCGCCGTATTTTTAATTAAACTCAACTATACCGTCGATCTCAAGAGCGATATTGACACATGTAAGTTTATACTTAACAGTATCTCAAAATCGCACTCAACATATATCTCACGAGTTGAGCGCGGTTTATAATTACAGGCCCTAATGTTGTAATACACATGAAACTCTCGAGTCCCTTAGTCGCCTCTTACGGCATCCTAAGGGAAGAAATGGGGGGATATTCTAAGCCAGCATCACACGGCAAACACGACAACAAACTACTAAGTATTAATTAGCTATTCTAAATAATTCCAATAATACGGTAGTTTTTCGAATACACCTTTTACCCGATATTACGTCTGGTTATATAAAGTATGCCTAAATAGATAATACTTTCATGTTGAGATTGCCCATGTTATGGCACTGTTTTAAGGCGTTGCCCATATTACAGCATTTCACAAATATATCACCTTGAACGAGTTCTAAACGTCGGTTATGTAGCCGTCCCCGACAGAGAAGCGGGTTAAGGCAAGGAGAAATGATGAAGGAGTTCTAAACTAAACGCAAACTTAAGCAGTAGTAAACTCTCGTAGTTTTCTCGGTACCCTTGATCGTAGGTTTTCCCGAGCCTTTAACTAAGCAACATAACCAACATTGGTATGTTATTTTTTTCAGGCCTTCCGCCACCTGTTTAAGTAGGTAAATCAGGTAGAAAAAAAATCCCTCAGTAATATATCAACAAATGAAAACAGGTATTAACATGGTATTAACGGTTAATTTTGTAATATGACAAAAATGCAAACTGCCCTCTGACATCTAAAAGAGACGCACGCATATATGGATTAAGTTAGTATGCAGTTACGGGTAAAGTTGTGATACTGTGTTTGTACTCATACAATATGTTTCTGCAACGGGTCAGCCACCCATTTCACGTGTGGTCCGTTCCATAGTTACAGTTTGGAAGTTTTCTTCTGGTCTATCCATAGCAACCGATATCCACGGGCAGCATAACACCTGCAGAGATGAACCGTTGCTAGGTTATGCCTCTCATCATTCATCTCGCTTGTTCTAGCTTCAGACCAGTTCGGATCTAAGCTGTATTATATCGAAATTTTGTTTGGTGCGTCCATAGCAACCGATATCCACGGGCAGCATAACACCTGCAGAGATGAACCGTTGCTAGGTTATGCCTCTCATCATTCATCTCGCTTGTTCTAACTTCAGACCAGTTCGGATCTAAGCTGTATTATTTATATCGAAATTTTGTTTGGTCCGTCCATAGCAACCGATATCCACGGGCAGCATAACACCTGCAGAGATGAACCGTTGCTAGGTTATGCATCTCATCATTCATCTCGCTTGTTCTAGCTTCAGACCACCAGTTCGGATCTAAGCTGTAATAAATCGCGAGCCAGTATTTATTTTGTGATTATATCGAAGTTACGTCTGGTCCGTCCATAGCAACCGATATCCACGGACATCATAACACCTGCAGAGGTGAACCGTTGCTAAGGTAGCTTCGGGTCAGTTGGGACCTAAGCTGGATTATATTCCATAGTTACGAATTTAGGTTACTGAAGATCTTGCTAGCGCTCGACTAGATACCGCCGACCTTGTCAATGCGGCAATTACAAGTATAAAATCGGCGTACCCAGTTGCATAAAATTTTTACGTTTTCATACAAATTCGAACATTTGAAGTATGCCCCTTGAGTTATACTAATGAGAAAACTTGAAGTGCACACGTAAAATAATTGGGTTATACACGTGAATTGTCTCCAATTTTTTTAATGGTGTCTTTTTTTCACTGTATAGTGCGGAACCTAGACGAGCGCTAGCGAGACCGTCAATAATCTAAGGCTAGGAAGTTACGTCCGGTCTATTCATAGCAACCGATGTCCACGGGCAACATAACATGTTCAGAGGTGAACCGTTGCTAGGTTGTGCATCTCATCATTCATCTCACTTAGGCTAGCTACGGGCCAGTTGGGACCTAAGTGCGTTATTGATCGCAAGCATCACTGCGCCCAGCCCTCCGTCACGAGAGAGCAGTAGAAAGCGATCAGATTGTTTCATTTTAACCGATCGCGTAAACATACATGTCACTCATACATGGGAGATAACGCACATTTTTGCATTTACACGACAGCAGTTCGAATTGACAACTAAACGCCTTTTAGTCAGAAATGATTTAGCATACCTTTTACCCTAAAAACGTTACCCAGGCAAAGCTCAGTAGGTATTTAGTACACCTCCTTAATATTTACGACTGTACGTGTAACTGTACCTATACCTAAGGCTTTAGAATTGGAACCAACCAAAGAAACAAAACATCCGTCTGTCATCTGATAAACTGTGATATTGAGAGAGTTGAAATGTTCACAGATGCCGTATTTATGTTGCAGTTAAAATAACAAATTAGTTCTAAAAATTGGAAATAAACGAAAATTAAGCGGCTTCCATACAAAAAGGGTTAGTTTTCTTATCTAATGGTTCCTAAGCTGTATCTTATGTACGGTAATACTTAGACCGTCAAATGTATCATCAGAAGATGATACAAAAAAAAAAAAACAGAACACGTTAGTTAGGTACTGTTGAAGGGGTTCTTGTACAACAAACTTATTTCTATTAAATTAAAACCTATCTCCACATCCATTTCGCCAACGTAAACCATAAATTTCCGTTAAAAAAAACATGGCTTATTAACATGCGATTACCATGATGTACTACTAACTACTGTAGCAAGCGGCTTCATCGTTCTCAACCAACTTGCTAGTCATGCATCTATCATAATAAATAATATATATTTTTTGTCTATATTTATCATCATCATCATTGGCCTCATACGTCTGTCACAGACGATTTAATCTGTGTCTGAGGCAAGACTTTTATCCGCATGACGATTGGTCTATTTTTTATGATGGCGGCCAAGATGGCGACTTCCTGAGAGCACGCAGAGCGCATGACCAATCGAACGCTCACATACAACCATTAATCATTACGAGGCTAGACTTGTCTGTTGAAACCTGAAGTTGTAGTGAATCACCTCTTCGTAGTTTCTGTGTGCCTGGTACGCAGCAAAACTTCCGTGCCGAATAACCTTACGTAGAGCAAATACCGAAAATATTTACCGGTCTCAAATACTGTTGTTACATAAAAAATACAGGAATAAAATCAATGAACTGGTAATATACGTAATAATAATGTTATTAAAGTTCTGTACAAAGTAATATGTATCGAAATATCACAATAAATAAAGGTTTAAAATCTCAATTTTGAGGTTAGAATTTTGTCGTGAAGTTTAATCGTTATTTCTGACAGAAACATTAAAAGTGATGAATGAAAAAACATTCGTGGTCATGGCTTGTACCTGTTGAAATTAACAGATTTACTGTTTTTTTTGGTTTTGAAGGTTTTTAAATGGGTAAACATGAGGTTATTTTTATAATACAACCTTTTGACGTTACGAAACTTAATGCTATGATTATGCCTGATAAGTTACATTCTCAATTATCGAAGCAAACCAACTTATTTAATTGTTTTTTTAAGTTGGTCTGTACTAGCAGTTTCGTAGCGCTATGCTACGAATTTTGTTCATTAGTAAGGTATGGCGTTGGCTTATCAATAATAGTAGGTAAACATTTTCCAAACGTTTGCTGAGTTCAGAAGATCAATCACACATTATATGTGACGAATAAACTACCACATCATCAATAGCAACAAATCAACAGTCCACTTCTGGACATGGGCCTCCCCCGATCATAAACAAAGCTACTTCTAGGTAGGTTCTGTTCTCTTGGTAGCGAGGGATGATTTTTGCGACGTTGCCAAACCGACGGCTGGCTGGAAGCTGGAGGCTGGGAGCGATGTTGCGCGTTTCAAGTGAACGAGTAATACGCGCCCTTGACTTGGATTTAAAATTCTCTATTAAGTTACCTGTTGATTTAGTGGGTACATTATTATACAGCTAGTAAGGTAAAACTAAAAAATATTGTACAGCACTTTAATAGAAACTTATAAATTTGTAATACAACCAACAAAAAATAATTACAATCAAATATATTTGTCAGACAGTATCTTTTCAAAAACTAGATCTAGATGTGTTAATAATGGTAATGATGGTAATGTGTACGTGTGTGTTTAATTATTCACGATATGGCGGTAGAAAAATATTAAAACCTGCAAAGTTTTGATAAAAAAAGACTAGTAAGTGCCACATTTGTAATAAAAGTGTACCCCAGAAGTACAAGTAGTAAAAAGTGCATGCACATGTCCTTCTAAGTAATTTCGGATAATTTTAATTCATTCAATTTTACAAAAATCTGTTAAATCAATAAATATAGGCACTTGTTTTTTATAGTGTAATTTTTCATTATTTATTTATTACTAGTGGACGCCGTTTTGATCCCGTAGCATCCCACAGGAACATTTTTTCGCGATAACAACTAACCTATGTGTCAATCCAAGTTACCTTCTGTATACCAAATTTAATTAAAATCGGTTCAGTATTTTTTGCGTGAAGAAGTAACAAACAAACAAACATAAAACCTTCCGCATTTAAAGAACTCAGTCTACCATCTTGGCTTGAAATGGCTATCCTCGGACCTCATAAATGCGAAGAGTTATACCGGTAACCATATAGTCTATATATTATATTATAAACAACGTAGTAAACAAAGGAAAATGGACTTAATGCCTTTGCATTTTCTGCAAGGTCTGCAATTTTCTGTAACTTGAATGAAAATAAGCGTACTTATATGCGATCAGAGTGAAATGGTCTTATATCAACTTTTGCATCCCAATTTTGAACTAAAAATAGAACAAATGAAAAATAGACTGCAATAGCATGCGACTTCTCAAAACCAGGATGAAAGGTTTTCCTGTTCAAGGGGTCCGGCTGATTAACATGTCACATGTTTTTTTTTTAATATTCACTTTAATTGGTTGACTTTATACATTGACGGTGGTGGTAAGTAAGTTACATGCTGTGTGGTCACCCTGGCCAGCCCCGAGGCAGTGTTTTATTTTTTATTTTATTTTATATCCCACTCGTGCCGCGTTTCTATTAAGAACATAAAATTGTTATAAAAAGGAGAAAATTGTATCTGGCAATTATCTCTTTTTTACAATGACAAATTCATTTATTTAGTGACAGTATTGCCTTGTAAATTCCTGTTTTTCTAAAAGCAGTTGTTGTGAATGTATTTGGAAATAAACGATTGAAAAATTTTGAAAATCCTTAACCAGGGAAAAGCGTTAAGTTTTCAAATCGTAATCAGAATACGCGTCGCAACTTTTACGTGAGACTGGTCCTGCGGGCTAACTTCGAAAACTGCAACCACACTGCAACAGCTACCTACCCCGCAAGGGATATAAGCATCATCGAAAAAACGCATGTGAGCCGAGCGTTTCTTTTCGGTGCAGCCAGGGACTATTTTGCAACAGCAGTCTCACCAATTAAAGAGACAGACAGATCAGTAACGCGCACTACTAGATTTTTGTTTGCAATGAAAATTCTGGCCAAATTTTGGCGCCATTCCCGAACACAGTTACCTTTTTTTTCGTTAACGACCCAGTCAACCCTAGTGTCAGAATTATTCAACCGCCTTCAACAAGTAGCAGGCTTCTGACGTGGTTGTGTATTGACTTGACCGCCGTCTAAGTGATCATAGACAGCAACCGGGACCTAAGGCTTAACGTGCCATCCGAAACACGGAACCATTTTTCTTACGGACAATCGGGTGGTTCAGCCCACAATGTTCTAATCATACTGGGAACAAATTCACAAAGTGATAAATATCAACATTGTGAGTGACCTACCGAGCGCCACATCGGTCGTCAAGTAATATCTGTATGACGCCACAACGTTAGCAACGAATCCGATCTACTCTTGTGCCTAGCAACGGCGCGGCGCGGAGAGCATTCCCGGCAAAGAGGTGAACCTGTCACCTGTCAGCCATCTTGTCTCATCACCACGCAGCAGCAATGCAGGTGCGAGCGAGACGCAGGTGCTGTGCATGTGTGCGTATGTGTAGTGCGTTGGCAAACACGAAAACAGGATCTTTTAGATGTGTTTTAGATCTCTCTCACTCTATCTCCCTTTTCGTGTGGGAGACCGGGTCGTCCAACGACCCGATGTTCCTTAGTGTCAGAATTTTCAACCGCCTTCTACAAGTAGCAGGCTTCTGACATGGTTGTGTAACGACCGCCGTCTTAGTTATCATAGACAGCAACGGGACCTAGGGCTTAACGTGCCATCCGAAACGTATGTTTTTGATATTGTACCTGGTGACGTGTTGCATAACAAGTGTGATCAACTGCAAGCTGTACAAAAAGTGTAAACTAAAACACAATAATTATATTTTTTTATACTGACTCATAACTTAAGGCTGATTTTTAGCTCGTTATCAATAAATTTATTTCATATAATAATAATTTCTTTGTGCCGTGTGATGCCGGCTTAGAATAGCAACATCCCATTTCTTTCCGAGAGTGTCGTAAGAGGCGACCAAGGAACTTGAGGGTTTCATGTGTATTGCAACTTTCGTGACAATCTGACAACCTGTCATTACAGTGATACACGAATCATCTGAGAGGGCCTTCAATATTTGTGAGAAGTGGCGAGTTGCGAAAACAACGTTAATGCTCTACCTAACCCGCAAGGGATATAAGCGTGATGTATGTGTATGAACAATTTCTTAATATACGCACGTACGTTACGTATCAACTCACTCAATTATGTTCATTATATAACTTAAAGTGTTTTACTGCCGGGAGAAGTGAAGGTATCCCCGCCATTGCTCTCTTCAGGCAAAACATGCATTTTAATCGTCTCGGTCATGATCATGACTAGACGTCGTTTTCGCACTAAAAAGAGGGCGAACATACAAAATATGCAGAATCAAAAACAGTTATTACAGAAATCAACGTTAATTTTCGAGTAACATTTAAGTATGTCGGCGAAGACCACTGGCTGAATAGAAACTCCTCGGCGGTATAGCCATTGCCTTTCCCGTACGGAAAACAAATGAAAGTAGATTTTTAAGAACTGTCAAAGAAGTAGGTAGCTGCTTTATAAAATTGTATGGAGTCGAATAACGGGAAATAGTGTGGAAACAGTGTGATAATCCTAACTAATTGTTAAAAGGAGACAATACAAGATCATAATTGAACAATTCCGTCGTTTTCCTAACAAAATCCCCGCAAAATACGGCGAATCCTGACTGGACGTCCACATCAGAAGTGGCATGATCCATGTGCTCACAGATGAAAAGAGAAATTAAGATGCATGATATAAAAGACATGTGGCAATTTTTTTTTCCTACAACAGTCAAGGTCATAAATACGGCGCAAGAGCAGCCCGGTACTTGGGTACATAACCTCCAAATTGGTTTGGAGTGAGCAAACAGTGCACAATATTTGGTCGAATGTGTAATATACTGAGACAGCATGACATTTTGAAGACATAAAATAGTGCGCCAGGAAGAGTAAATACCTATTTGAAATGAATATGAAACAAGGAATGTGACAAGGAAATTACAACTGAAGTTACTACAAGTAAAGTAAACAAGCCCTACGTCAATAGTGCAAGCACACGCTAGATCATTATTCGCAATGAGATTGCAATATATTCCAAGTTTGGTTATCATAGTAGCAGGATAAGTCGTTGGACGACTCGGTGACCCACATGAAAACAGAAAATTGCAAGACAAGATAACCTCACTAATATGAGAGAATGACATTTACTATGAAAAATGGTGTCCAATATTAAACTACAACTTTCTGCAACACAAACAGACTTGTTCATACCTGAAAAAGAGAAATTAAGTTGTTACGAGTAACGGAGAAGCAATTATTTTATTATTCAAAAGCCACACTATGACATATTACTACACCAGGTTTATGGCATGCTATGCCAAACACCTATCTAAGGATAATAAAAGGTCATGTTTTAGTTGTTTCTTAATTTATTTGGTACTGTTACTATTTTATGGAGCGTTCATACTTTGTTTATGTTTCAGCTTTTCTGTGAGATGTATCAAGATGTTGAAAATTGAGTAAACCCAAAAATAGAAGTCAAGACAACTGTCAAACATACTAGTGATGGAAGTGCATTAGCCGGACAGCTGTCTCTATGGATGAGATGTGAAGCCGCTCCGAGTTGATGCAAGATTATGCTTTGATTGGACTGGACCATGCTTAATTAGCAACCCCACTGGATTGTTGTTTACATTCGGTGAGATGTTTTCAAATTGTAATGTTGAGTAATAAGCTGAGTTGTTTGCATATGAACAGTCAATAATTTGACATAATCAGGCAAATTCAGTGATACAGGGATACTGTAGTATGAAAAGGTTGCTTACAGTTACACTTGTGTGGAACCTCAGACTAGTGTGTATGAAATATGTGTTTAAATGAACACCAATAATACTGTTCATAAGTAAAGCCTCATGTAGTTACTGGAGTAGATGGCAAAGATTGCATAAAGTTGGAATGTAGCTGTAGCTCCAGTTCTTCTGAACTTGGTGAGTGTGCGGTGTACATTCTACAATGTGATTTGTTTGTCCCTGTTCTATGCTGGCTATGCGAATACTGCTGGTCAGTTAGTATTCACTGGGGTAAGTGAAGTGATGATTGCTGGGTAAGTGGTATCCGCTGGGTAAGTGATGACTAATGATTAAGTGATATCCGCTGGGTAAGCGATGACTGCTGGTTAAGTGATATCCGCTGGGTAAGCGATGACTAATGGTTAAGTGGTATCCGCTGGGTAAGCGATGACTAATGGTTAAGTGGTATCCGCTGGGTAAGCGATGACTAATGATTAAGTGGTATCCGCTGGGTAAGCGATGACTAATGGTTAAGTGGTATCCGCTGGGTAAGCGATGACTAATGGTTAAGTGGTATCCGCTGGGTAAGCGATGACTAATGATTAAGTGGTATCCGCTGGGTAAGCGATGACTAATGGTTAAGTGGTATCCGCTGGGTAAGCGATGACTAATGATTAAGTGGTATCCGCTGGGTAAGCGATGACTAATGGTTAAGTGGTATCCGCTAGGTAAGCGATGACTAATGATTAAGTGGTATCCGCTGGGTAAGCGATGACTAATGGTTAAGTGGTATCCGCTGGGTAAGCGATGACTAATGATTAAGTGGTATCCGCTGGGTAAGCGATGACTAATGGTTAAGTGGTATCCGCTGGGTAAGCGACGTCTGTTGTTTAAGTGGTATCTGATAGTTATGCGAACTCCATTGGGCAAGTGGAGTAGAAAATTGGAGGAACGGTGACCTGGTCAAGTGATCCGTCCGCTGGTGAGATGGAGTAGATAAACAGTGAGCTGGACAATTGAACTGTCATTAATGTCTTTATTATTAGTAGCATTCACTGGTCAAATGATGTTTCAACTATGCAGTTTTAAAGTTGATTAAAATGGTTGTCAAGTTTTACATTAAATTAACAAAGTGTGAATTAAAATGGTCATTTGATAAAGCAAAATTGTAATTGAATTTGATGTAATGGAATTGAATTGAATTATTTAATCTTGAGTCTTGAGCTATTTATACTGCCCCTGATTAGTGCTATGTTGAGAACTCTTTAAGTACCTACCTACTTTTCCCATGATTTGGTCAGGAAAGACCGAGCAGAAGAATCTACTGTGCCTAAACTTGTTTCAGATGAATAAGGCCCCACACGAGGACGTGTGGTACTGTCAGAATGGCCGTGTCGGCGAAGACCACTGGCTGAATAGAAACTCCTCGGCGGTATAGCCATTGCCTTTCCCGTACGGAAAACAAATGAAAGTAGATTTTTAAGAACTGTCAAAGAAGTAGGTAGCTGCTTTATAAAATTGTATGGAGTCGAATAACGGGAAATAGTGTGGAAACAGTGTGATAATCCTAACTAATTGTTAAAAGGAGACAATACAAGATCATAATTGAACAATTCCGTCGTTTTCCTAACAAAATCCCCGCAAAATACGGCGAATCCTGACTGGACGTCCACAAGTATATGATTTGATACTTATGTATTTGTACTATTTTAATACATCACACTATATTATATTATATACCTAAATTACGCATTATAATTTTTTCGAGAGTAAACAATTACCTAAAAATACAATTTTTTTCAGGTTTTCTACTGCAAAATGACGTTTGATTTAATTTGTAGGCCGAAAATGACCTTTCGACGTCATATCATATCTAATACGCCATAACTATAAGTTGTAAAACATACGATGATCCCTGTGACGTTTTTGACCTTGGAGCAAGTGCTACGGCATAGTCAATATGACAAGGTCCATTTTTCTTTGTTTACTGTTTACACTATAGCAAATATCCTGAAGAATCCCTTATAAAAGTCACCTTTAGGTCTACTCTAAGGATATATCCAGCCAAGGGCATTATCCCGCTGCCCCCGTCCGCGCGTCTGTAGTTATGCTGTCCCAGTAGCGCACAAGAAAAATTGCGTCATTGCCAAACCGAGCAACCCCTGAATGCGACGTTGCCAGGTTTTGCGTTGGATTTTCACAAGTTCATCAACATCAACTTGCATTGTTTCGTAGCAATGTGCTACGCTCTGGCTACGAATAATCTATTGTGTGGACCTTCTTTTGCCACGCACTGAGTCAAAGTTTTCAAACCACCTACTAGTTCTATCTGGTTTCCTTCATGGTTGTATAGCAAACAACCGCCGCCGCCGTTTAAATAAAGTATAACTTTCCATAAAGAACATAGGCCGAAATATGAATAAATGGAATGATCTCCCATTCAAAATGTGTTTTGTAAGTAATCAGTTTCACGGACTGATTCACCCTTTAAAATATTTGCAACAATAGTAGATTACGTACTTAGGTATGTAACATATTAACAACAACCGAGGTTTTTAACGCCCAAGCGGAGCGAGGGCGGTACCTTTCCGAGGTTGTTATTGATGTTACATCCGTGGTACGTATACTGCTTTACATACCGAATGAGTGAGTAAAATAAAGCGATAAATACAAAAAACGATCCATAAATGATGATTGTATCGTCTGGTACTCAAATTGCACCGCGAAACTTTTTTTTCTATTATTGAAAAATATTGAATTAATATGAAAGAAAAATATCCTAACATAAAGTAGTCATTTTTTTGATCGTAGGGATATTAGTCATTTTTACTTTTGTTATTGTAATATTGAGTAATAATTCGACAAACTTATTTATTAAGGTTATAAAAATACATACATACATACACATATACATATCACGCCTTTATCCCTTGCGGGGCAGGTAGAGCGCCAACGGCCACAAGAATACGGTCGCTACCGCCACAACTGACATTTTTGAGGATTGTTTTTCAAGGTTGTTTCAGAAAACATGTGCATCACTATAGTGACAGGTTGTCAGTCTGTCGCCTAAAAATTGTAATACACCAATACTCTCGAGTCCCTTAGTCGCCTTTTACGACACCCGCGGGAAGGATGTGGGGTGATGCCATTCTAAGCCGGCATCACACGGCACAAAAATACAGATTAAAAATATAATTCCTGCGTTCAAGCAACACAATTCGTAGTGGCCAGTTCGAAATTTAAAATCGTATACAACTAATTGATGTTGCATCCTATTAAAAATAAGAAGAAATTGATTTTGTCGCGATTCTATTGGTTCTTTTTCTAGTTCTATATTTAAAATTACTTACAGGCTTAGTTTCAAAACCTCGCCTGTAATGTGAACTTACAGGTCGTGTTTTTTGTTAGTAATGACCTACTTTCAGAGCATGAGATATTATTACACCTGAAGTAAAAACATTTTCTTTATTTAATCATACTATTGGCTGTTTTTTTAGACAACACATAATCTTTATTAATTGGCATATTTTATTGTAGAAGCCTGTATTATTATTAATGTATTTAATGATTTAAGCATTGAAGACTAGAATTTTAAAAAGGTATTATTTCGACGCCATATTACGTCAAATTAGTGTAATGTATTACATACAATAAATACATATATCACGCCCTTATCCCTTGCGGGTTAGGCAGAGCGATCACGACTGTAAAGATACGGTCGCTACCGCTACGTCTAATAAATTTTAGACTTATTCAGAAAAATGGTGTATCACTAAAGTGACATGTTGTCAGCCTGTCGCCTAAAATTGCAATACACATGGAAGCCTCGAGTCCCTTAGTCGCCTCATACGACACCCGCGTGAAGGATATGGGATGATGCTATTTTAAGCTCGCATCACACGGCAATCTAAGCCGGCATCACACGGCAATCTAAGTCGGCATCACGCGGCAAATATGTTTTACAATATGTGTTTATAATGTCGTTTTGGGTCATCTTGAAACGTAACATAATTGACCTGTCATTCCAGTATTAGCCAAAGATTTTGCTTAGCAACGACGTCCTCGGGTTTCATAACTGTCGAAGAGTCAGACCATTACCATAGCAACCTGGTTGCCATGCAAACGCAGCCAGAGTGAGACGGGTGCAACTCTGCACGCTGACCTCCAAATAAAATGAATCAATGAATGTCAAATAAGGACAAATAAAAGAGTCGCGTGCGGAAAGAGTATCGCCACGGAAAAAAAGTGAACTTATTCATTTTTACATAGAAACCTACCGCCAAAAACCCACGATCTAAATGTCAAAGTCATATTAAGGCACAAAAGCGCCCCCAAATTCTACGCCGGTTCTTTTCCGCAGAGACTTACTCTGCAGCATTTTGATACTATTACGATAAGATTTTGCGGGTCTTCCGGTTTAGCTTAGTCGGAGACTCGTAAAGGTCTTAAGTTCTCCTTTACCTAGCAACAGGGATCCTCGGGGAGCACAATAATGTTGTGGACTGGGTCATTAATAAAATATAAAAGTTGTACGCTTAGAACTATTGTCCATACTACGGACCTTCTATGCTAAAGGATTACAGTCATAGTTTTTCAAAATATTCAGTTTGAATTGATAAACTGAAAAATTACATAAAATAAAAGTAAGTGCTCTGATCAAAATAACCATGTATGATGTCATACATTCCTATTTTCATACAAAATACCGTCTTAGGTCGTTTTAAGCAGTAACTTATTTGACCTATGAAACCAGCATAAGCGAGATGAATGATGGGAGGCAAAACCTAGCAACGGTTCATCTCTGCAGGTGTTATGCTGCCCGTGGATATCGGTTGCTATGGACGGACCAAACATAATTTCGATATAAATAATACAGCTTAGATCCGAACTGGTCTGAAGCAAGAACAAGCGAGATGAATGATGAGAGGCATAACCTAGCAACGGTTCATCTCTGCAGGTGTTATGCTGCCCGTGGATATTGGTTGCTATGGACGGACCAAACATAATTTCGATATAAATAATACAGCTTAGATCCGAACTGGTCTAAAGCAAGAACAAACGAGATGAATGATGAGAGGCATAACCTAGCAACGGTTCATCTCTGTAGGTGTTATGCTGCCCGTGGATATCGGTTGCTATGGGTAGACCAGAAGTAAGTTTCCTAACTCTAACTATGGAACGAACCACACGTAAAATGGGTGACTGACCGGTTGCAGAAACATACAAAAAGTACGAGTACTAGCTTAATCCGTATAGTTAAACTAATTAAATAAAATTACAATTTTTCCTACCTGCCGTCATGCGTCTCGTTTAGTTGTGATATGGCTCACGGGCAGTTCGCAGTTATGTCATATTACAAAATTAAACGTTAAAACCATGTTGATACCTATTTTCACTTGTTGGAATATTACTGATGGGTATTTTTTTACCTGATTTACCTTCTGAAACAGGTGGCGGAAGGCCTGAAAAAAAAAATAACATACCTACCAATGTTGGTTATGTTGGTTAGATAAAGGCTCGGGAAAACCTACGATCAAGGGTACCGAAAAAACTACGAGAGTTTACTCTTACTAGAGAGCAGAGCAGGGGCCCGGCTAGTCCACAGCCCTTTCATACTCATTTTTCATTAGGCATCATGATATAGTACAGTAGTTGGAAATGACACAATGTCGCAACGCTCTGTGGTTGGTGTTCCGATAGATGAACCAGTTGACATTGCTAAGAGAACTTCGAAAACTAGGGTTTTACGAACTTTTGTAACCTGATGATTTAAAATGTATGCCCTGTCTACATCTCTCGCTCACACTGCACTTCGGCAAGCTTCACCGTTTCCAGGCAGCAAGAAAAGACTCTACCTTAGTTATGATAACCCAATATTCTGGTTGCTACAGGCCAGCACTGAAGCCGTATTTATGGATATCATCAGGGAAGGGTTCCTGTTGTTCAGATACATAGATTGCATGCATTACGTCTAATACCAAATCGGGACGTGCATGGGATTTATTACGACTTTTATAAAACGAAACAGGTAGAATCATCTACTGTAAGTAATATTTTTTTTTATTTAATCGTAGCCGTCTTTTGGGCAATTCATAAATATATATTTTTAATTTGTCTAGGGTAGCTTAGGGCCTATCCTACAGGAAAAAATTGTAAATTGAGAGTAGGAGCACTTCTGAGCAGATTTTGGGTGCATAGATAGTCACAGTACGCTTTAGGTATACCCGGCTCAAAGGCGGCTGATTAACATGTCACATCACAAGTAAATATTTTTTAAATATTGACTTTAATTAAATTGATTTCATAAATTGGCGGTGGTGGCGTAAATTACATGCTGTGTGGTCAGCTTGGCCAGGTCCGAGGCAGTGCCTTTACTTTTTTATTTTTCTATCCCACTCGTGCCGCGTTTCTACTAGAAACATAAAATTGAAGTAAAAAAGAGAAAATTGTGTCTGACATTTTCTCTTTTTCTTTTCAATGATTTATTCATTGTATTGTAAATTCCTGATTTTCTAAAAGCATTCGTTGTGAATCTACATGGAATTAAATGATTGAAATCTTGAAATCTTGTCTCTCACTCGCTCTTATCTAGAAAATAGCAGACGAACTCTACAGCAGCCATGGTTTCCGAATATACAGGTTGCTAGACATAGATCGGAACCGTTGCTAGGGACTCCAGGAGGAGGAGTCCTCTTGCTCCTCTCACTCGCGCTGCAGTATTATATAACGACCTGACTCTCCAGCAGTTATGATTTCCCAGTGTATTGGTTGCTAAGCAGATTTGTTGCTCGGAGCCGTTGCTAAAGGCAACACAGTCAACGCTTTTCACTACCACTGCAGCCTCACGCAAGCTCAGGGAGGGAGGGGTAGCATTTATAATAGGTACCTATGTTCTAGACTTTATCTCGCCTGTTCCAAATTTATGCCGTCCCAGTAGCGGACAAGAAATGTTGCGTCGTTGCCAAACCGAATGGCTTCTGAATGCGACGTTGCAAGTTTTATGGAGATTTTTTCTTCATCTGCTCAATTATCATTGTTAATACAAGCTAATTAACATTGTTCCGTAGCAGAGTGCTACGAACTTGCTACGAATAATCCATTCGGTGGATAGGATATTCTTCTATCGCCGCGCCGGCCGAGATCACGGACCGATAAATGTTGGCGTGAAACCATCTACTATTTTTATCTAGAAGACATACTACGTGGCTGTGTAAAGAACGACAGCCGTCTTAATAAATAATCAACTGGCGAGACCATTTGCTTACCAAGCATGGAAGTATTTTCCTTGCGTTCAAGCAGATGGTCGACCTTGCTATGTCCTACACAAACTGGGAACAAAATCACTAATTGAATAATATCTTTTTCATATATGGGACCTGAAAGACATCACGATGATGTCATCGTCTCGTGGGAGGCGCAAAAGGAACAAAGGAGGTTTTTCATACATACATACTTATTTCACGCCTTTATCCCTTGAGGGGTAGGCAGAGCGGTAACAGCTGTAAGAATACGGCCACTATCGCCACGTCTGACATTTGAGGATTGTTTTCCAAGGTTGTTTCAGAAAACATGTGTATCACTATAGTGACAAGTTGTCAGTCTGTCGCCGAAGAATTGTAATACACCAATACTCTCGAGTCCCATATTCGCCTCTTACGACACCCGCGGGAAAGATGTGGGGTGATGCTATTCTAAGCTGGCATCACACGGCATCATAAACGAGAGCTATGAAATATAGTGAAACTTATGCTTAGCAACGGGCTCCCCGGATCTCATGGCGCACGAGGAGTCAGCCCGTTACCATAGCAACCTGGTTGCCATGCCAACCGCAGCCAGAGTGAGATGGATACAACTCTGCACACTAACCTTCAGGAATTCATAATCGTGGAATGAATAAAAGCAGTGATACATACACCTGAAACCCTCAAGTCCCTCAGTCACCTCTTACGACACCCATGGGTAGGAAATGGGGTAATGCTATTCTAAGCCGGCATCACACGGCACCAAGTGATACACAAAATTATCTCAAACGGCCCTCTTTACTTATTTTCAGACGTAGCGACATCGACCGCATTTTTGCTGCCGTTAGCGCTATGTCTACCCCGTAAGGGATAAAGGCGTGATATATGTATGTATGTGTGTGTACCAATGTAATATTTTATGGATATTTGTGGATGGAGAGGCTGACTGGTGACGACCAAGGAACCAGTCCCGTAGATTTGCAAAACTAATAAAAATCGTAGTGAAGATTGTTTACTATTAGCACATGGGCATCCAGCATAGCCAATAGGCTATTACTGCTCTCCTAAGAAACTATTTTCAGTTGATTTAAAGCTACTCTTTTAATAGCAAGACAGAGAAGATGTGACGATCCCAACTAAACCAGAGTAGAACGCAACCTTTCAGAAGTGGTCTAAATTATTAACTTCAAATATTTAACAATATTTTGTAGCATGTAGTAATCTAGAATCTAGATTCTTTTTTCTTGAGACCGCTTAATAAAGAATACCTGTACATAATGACAACAGACACTATACACCGTGTTTCGGAGGAAATGCATTATATTGGAGACGTTACTTAGGGCATCGTACTGAACAACTTTCCCTTCGGGATCAATGCTAGAAAATTGAAACAATAATAATTTCAACCTCATAAACATAATTCATGGATTCAATCAACCTAAACTACTACAGCTATAGTCAGTAAAATATAGGATGATCCCTGTGACACAGGGAGCACATGCTTTCCTTTTGTTTACTAGGAAAACAGATCTTATGTCATAGCATGTGCTCCAAGGTCACAAACTTCACAGGGATCATCCTATATTTTACAGACTGTAAATAAGTAGGTATCGTAGTAGGTACGCTCTTCTTTCTTTTCTTTTCGTGTGGGACACCGAGTCGTCTAACGCTGGTAACTGGTATACTTAGCCACATGCACCCACATGCATCGGTTGGGCGGGAACAGTAGGACTATTTATATACACCTCTACCTAGCAGCTAAGTCCTAAGACTTTACTGACCTCCCACTAAGCTAATTCGGAAGACGCGCAAAATCTGATGGCCATTTAAATAGTGACATTAATTTGTTAACGCAATACAGACAGTAAACAATGGAAAATGGTCCATATGTCGTAGCATTTGCTTCAAGGTCACAAACGTCACACGGATCATCCTATATTTTACAGACTATACATAGTTTGGTGACCTTGCGTCTCTCGCTCGCACTACAACACTGTAAGCTCCACCGTTGCCTAGGGAACATGAGAACCTCTGCACTCGTTATGGTTCCCGAATATATTGGTTGCTATAGGCAGGCCAGTACATTTAAACCGTTGCTAGGGATTTCTAGGAAGGGTTCGTGCTATTCAGTTCGATACGTCTCTCACTCGCACTGCAACAGTGCAAGCTCCGCATACCTAGGTAATAACGAGCGAACTCTCCAGAATCTATGATTTCCTAATAATCCGGTTGCCATGGCAGATCAGTAAGTTGAGCGGAACCATTGCTAGGAATTCCAGGAGGAGAAACCCTCTTGTCTTGACGTGTATATGTATTAGGTCGTTTCTGTCACTCGTGCTGCACTACTATAATCACAAAAATCAGTAACAGTTAGGCCAACTCTCCAGCAGTTAGGTTCCCGAGTTTATTGCTAACAAAAAAAACTATCTTCTAGGTATGTTCAGTTTGTCGTGCGATGCCGGCTTAAGATCACCTCATTTTTTTCCGTGGGTGTCGTAAGAAATGACTAAGGAACTCAAAGGCGACAGGCTGACATCCTCTCACTACAGGAATTCACAATCCATCTGACCCTCTGACATCCCTCAATATACACGTATTGTATTACATTACGGCCGTTAATATATGTGTATATTAACGATATAAGATATGTGTATGTTCTAGACTTTATCTCGCCGGTTTACGAGCTCCAATAAATTTATGCCTTCCTAGTAGCGGACAAGAAAAGTTGCGACATTGCCAAACCGAACGGCCCCTGAATGCGACGTTGCCAGTTCCCTTTTGTAGATTTCATGTTGTCTTGTACTGACAGATATTTACAAGTTCATCAACATAAACTTGCATTGTTTCGTTTCTAGCAATGTGCTTCTTTCTTTCTTTTCTTGTGGGACACCAAGTCATCCAACGACCCGATGAACCCTAGTACCAGAGTTTTTCAACCGCCTTCTACAAGTAGCAGATTTCTGACATGGTTGTGTAATGACCGCTGTCTAAGTGATCATAGACAGCAACCGGGACCTACGGATTAACGTGCCATCTGAAACACGGAATCATTTTACTTACGGACAATCGGGTGGTTCAGCCCGCAATGTGCTAACCAGACCGGGAACAAATTCACAAAGAGATAAATATCAACTTTGTGAGTGACCCACCGAGAATCGAACCCGGAACTTTCTGCGTCAAAGGGAGTCGCAATACTAATGCGCCAAATCGGTCGTAGCAATGTGCTACAAACTGGCTACTATTAACCAATTATGTGATATCTTTTTCTATAAATGAACGATGATGAAACTTGTCGTCAGTTTTTAATCCACCTGCTACAACAAGACCACCTGCTACCTACAGTGTTGTGTAACGAACGATCGCCGTCTAAATAATCAATCATAGATAGTAACAGGTACCATCGGCTTAACGTGCCCTCTAAAGCACGGAACCATCAATTCTTACTGACTACCAGGTGATTCAGCCTGCAATGTCCGAACTAGGTCCGAACCAAAATGGGAACTAATTCACGAAGTGACAGAGAACAACTTTGTGTATGAAGACACCAAAGTAATCTTTGGACACAGTATTTTCATTTAGAAGCACAGAACTTGAAAAATATCATGTTGACCTCATTCTCTCCAGTCTCAAAACACGTATGTATATCTGTCTAAACATCCTCACGTGGACGGATCGAAACGATCAAAGCATTGTCACATTAGCATTAATTTTTATGCAGTTTGCCCAGATAAATATTGTAATTGGGGAGCCGACGCCACTTTAGAGATTCATGAAATGCAGTAAACCTTTTGCTTAGCAACGGCGTCCCCGGGCTTCATGCCACATGAGGAGTTAAACCGTAACCATAGCATGACCTTGCTGTAATGCAAACCGCAGCCAGAGCACTACCGTGGCCAGAGGGAGACGGCTGCACCGCTGCACACTAACATACAGGACTTTAGATGAATTATTGAATGTATGAAAATCAAACAAGGACATCGAAGGATTACGTATGTATGCAATACAGATAGAACCAGACGTGAACTAAACCGCAAAATATCACAGTTAAACAATCGTGTTTATACTGACTTTTAGATTTTAGAAAGTGTGAAGAAAAAATATATACATTTCTAAAAAACTTTGTGAATGTTGTCAATGTCACTATACAAAATGTCTCTTCGTCCAAAGGGCATGGTAAGAGTTGTGTATGCCATTTACCAATATGTAGATCATTAATATGACAGTTGAATGAGTGCTGTCGGTATTCAAATTTTAATGAATAAACATAATTCTTCCAGTACAACTTTTGGTAGATTCTTTCTCTTTAAAAACAAAAACAGAGTTGGCGACACGACATAGCGAGAGAGTTGGCGACACGACATAGCCACGAGAACTTCAAAAACTAGGGTTTAATTTTTTTAACCTAACGGTTTAAAATATTATATGCATGTCTACGTCTCTCACTCACACTGCAGTACAGCAAGCTTCACCGTTGCCAGCCAGAGAGTTCGCCTCTTGCTGCAAGAGGCGAACCTTTCGCTAGTTATGCTACCCGAATTAACTAGGTGCTATAAATAGACCAGTAATATCGGAACCGTTTCAAGGGACTTTGGGGACCAGATATATGCACTGGCCTCTCTCACTCCCACCACTGCAACAGTAGCAGCGTCGCGTCAAAACAGATAAACTCTTAACCAGTCATGATTCCCGAATATACTGGTTGCTATAGACAGGCCGTTGCTACGGATTTTGTGGGAGGTGTCCCTCTGGTCCAATTGTGTACTAGCATGCGTATGCGTAAGCCTCTCTCGCTCATATAGCTTACTCCACAAGGTCTACCGTACCTCTTGACCAGCTTTGATTCTGCGAATTTGTTGGTTGCTAGGCAGATCCTTTGTAGTTCAGACCCGTTGCTAGGGCGTTGCGTTGGGAGGAGTCCTAAATGCATCTAGTTTTTCTCTCACAACCGTAGCTTGGCAACAAAGGAACAACTCTTCAGCAATTATGGTTCCCGAGTTTGTTGGTTGCTAGGGAAGAAAAGGTCGAAGCCGTAGCCAGGGTTTTTGGGAGTAAACGTAAAAGGTTCTCTCGCGTAATAAATAATACAAGCTTGACGGTAAGGAATTATCTTTTGATCAGCCATGATTGCAGAATTTGCTGGTAGCTAGGTACACCAAGTTGATCGAAATTTTGCAAAGAATATAAGAACCGTCTAAAACGCCGTTTACCATGTGATGCCGGCTTAGAATAGGATTACTCCAATTTTGCTCGAAGGTATCGTAAAAGCGACTAAGTTATAATTATGTGGGTGAGAATAGCAATACAACAGTGCAAGCTTCGCGTATCTAAGATATCTCAGACCAACTCTCCAGCATTTATGAGTCCCGAATATGCTGGTGGCTAGGCAGATCAGTTGATCGGTGCCGTTGCTAGGGATTTCAGTAAGGTGGGTGGGGCTGGTCTAGATGCATTAGCTTCTCTCGCTCGCACTACAAGACTACAAGCTCCACAGAATCTAGGCACCGAGGAATTAACTCTCCGGCTGCTATGATTCCCTAGTTTTCCCGTTGCTAGGCAGGTCAGTAGCTATGGATATCACTTGAAGGCTCCTGCCCTATAAGTTATGATTCCCAAATATGCTCGTTGCTACAGGGAGATCAGTACATCAACGCCGTTGTTAGGTATTTTGTGGGATAATCCTGTTTTAGTTTCCCTCATTCACACTGCTACGCCACGAAAACAACGGACTTACTCTTCAGCGTTATGGCGCCCGAATGTGTTGGTCGCTAGGTAGAGCAGTTCATTAGAACCGTTGCTAGGGATTTCTTAGGAAGACTCCTGTACTAAACGCATTTTTCAAGTTTCACCGTAGCTAGGCAACAACTGACCAACTCTTCACTAGTTATGAATGCCGAATATGCTGGTTGCTATATGCAGACCAGTAACCTCAACGTTGCTAGGTATTTCGTTAGAGAGTCCTGTCCGTCGTGTCTCTCATTCACACTCACACTGCTACACTACAAGCACCGCCACCTAGCCTAGCAACGGACTAACTCTCCAGTAGTCATGCTCCCCGAGTTTTTCGGTTGCTAGGAAGGTACGGCAGGCAACTGTCTAGGAATTTCATGAGAATAGCACTACACCATACACTACATCATCTTTCTTTACTGCCGTGTGGCTTAATAGTATCACCCCAGTTCTACCCGTCCCGTGCGTGTCGTAAAAATCGACTAAGGGATTATAACCAAGAAAATGGGCAGCAGCGTTCCCTGCATTCGCATCTTGCACTGCGCTCGCCAATGCACCTGCCAAGCGCGGTGAGTGTGGCAATATCCTCCTAAGGTGGAGGCCCATGTCCAACAGTGGACTGTTGTAGCTGTTAAGGTTGGCGTTATTCTTTATTGCTTGTGCAATCAAGAAATAAAAGACGCTAAAGTTATCTGCGCACCTTATATGTTTATTTATAGGTTTACCTATATAAGGTCTAAAAATATTAGCTGCAAACACTTCAAAGGGTGAACCAGCCCATGAAACTGAACAACTTTCCCCAAGGAACATAGGTCGCATTAGGAAAAAAAATTTGGACCTCCCATAATAAACAACCGGCCAAGTCAATTTGTATGGGAGAAGGTTCAAAAATTTTTATCATTTTTCGACCTATGTTTATTGGGGAAAGTTGTTCAGTTTCATGGGCTGGTTCACCCCTTACAAGTATTTGCAGCTAATATTTTTATACCTTGTATTTCGGCATTTACATGCACAAAATACATATTAAAATAATTATTTTTAGAATGGTTAACACAATGTTCGGAGTTTAAAATTTTAAGCTAAAATGAATGCCGGAAAACTGTACACAACTGTGCGTGTAACACAGTAACCGGAACATAAACTAAAAATAAGCTAAGATTTCTGGAAGAATTTAAGGCTGCTAATTAATTTTGTATTTTCATAATACATACATATATCACGCCTTTATCCCTTGCGGGGTAGGCAGAGCGTTAACGGCCGTAAGAATACAGTCGCTGTGTCCACGCCTGACATTTTTGATGATTGTTTTCCAAGGATGTTTCAGAAAACATGTGTATCACAGGTTGTCAGTCTGTCGCCTAAAATTGTAATACACCAATACTCTCGAGTCCCTTAGTCGCCTCTTACGACACCAGCGGGCAGGAAGTGGGGTGATGCTATTCTAAGCCGGCATCACAAGGTCAATATTCTCCAGTTATTTTATGAATCATTCAAAAACCTTTTAAGATTACTTTTTTAATTTTTCTTTGTGTTAACGTATTCGGTCTCATATTTATGCAAGTTCGTTGCGTTAGCTTCCATGCTGCCGACGCCGGACAGAGCACCAGGGACACATGGATATACAAGAAGTGTCTGCGATTCGATCGTTAAATTCCAACCTTACCTGAATTCATTAAATATTCATTGGATGACGATCGATGTGGCGCAGTGGTAGTGCGACTGCCTTTGACGCAGAAAATTCCGGGTTCGATTCTCGTTGGGTCACTCACAAATGATATTTATTACTTTGTAAATTTGTTCCCAGTCTGGCTAGGGCATTGCGGGCTAATAAACCACCCGATTGTCCGTAAGTACGATGGTTCCGTGTTTTGGATGGCACATTAAGACATCGTCCACGTCCCGGTTGCTGTCTATGATCACTTAGACGGGGGTCTGAAAATTCTGACACTAGGGTTCATCGGGTCGTTCGACGACTTGGTGTGCCACACGAAAAGAGAGAGTTGAATGTTCACTTTCAGTTTAGTGTTAGGCCACGTTAGGCTGCAGCTATACCTGCCTACACAGTGCCTGGCGCCGCGGCGGCAATGCAACGTCGCGTTTCGGTTGGGCAACGGCGGCGCAACACTTCTTGTACGTTACCAGGACATCATAACCATAGAATTACTTACATAGTCATAACTATGTCACAAGCTCATCAAGAGGAATTTTGCGCGGGAAACTATAATAATATGGGAATATATTTTTCAATGAAATATTATGGATAAGGCATGTGACTACATAATAAACACACACACACGTTATGCTCGTGGCAAACCACGACTGTCAAATAATATTTATATATTTTTATAGACAACGCAATAAGTGGAAGACCGCAGGGGAGGCTTTTGCCCAGCAGCGGGATCTGATAAGCTAATAATAACAATTTATAGACTTCGTAGTTAGCCTTTTAGGTACACAATTAATTACTGGCATACTTTATGCCGCTTTGCTCAGTGATACTAGGGACCATTGTGAATGGTTCTATCCAACATGTGTAAATTTCATCACCTAGATTTGAAGATGACACTAAAAAAATCTTCTTGGGCCTATCGTTACGGGTATCAAATGAAAGAACCATAGGAAAGAACTACACAATAGAAGTACGCCAAATGGTCCATTATATCCTCAATACTAACGTGACGAAAAGAATTTAAAAAATCGATCGGTTTGATGATATCCTTCAATCATAACTTTTTACTTTGAAAATCCAAATTTCCATCCAAAAACTTATTTAATCTAGTGAGCGAAGAATTTTAAAATCAATACAAAAAGTTACACAGATGTACAGAAATTTAAGTTCAGTGATTGTGCTACCAAAGGTCTTAGGATTAGCAGAGATAGGCTTTTTGAACTGTATGAGCTCAGAAACATCACAAGATATGAAAGTTTTAATGAGCTGGTAAAAAAATATTCTAAAGTCTTTAGTCAGCTTGTTTAATTGCTAAAGCCAATTTTATTACGAATCAGATAAAGTCTTCCAACACTAAAATATTAGCTATCTGGAAAGTTATTAATAGCGAAACAGGTAAAACTAAGCCACGCGAAAATAACTTTTCACTTGATTCTGACAATGGAATGATTAGTGCGAATTCCGATGTAGCGCAGGAATTTGAAACATTCTTCACAAATATACCACTAAAAATGACTGAGGCATAAAATTTTTCACCTTCTAAAAGCACCGAAGATTTATAGGGAATGTCAGTCAAAGTTTGTAAATCAATGATCGATGTATTAGCACCATACTTGGCAATTATTTTCAATGAATGTACTGAACATGCCATCTTTCCCGATTTAATGAAAGATAGCAAGGTACTAATGTCAGCTTAGAATAGCGTCACCCCACATCCTTCCCGCGGGTGTCGTAAGAGGCGACTAAGGGATTCGAGAGTATTGGTATATTACAATTTCTAAGGCGACAGTCTGACAACCTGTCACTATAGTGATACACATGTTTTCTGAGACAACCTTGGAAAACAATCCTCAAAAATGTCAGACGTGGTGATAGCGACCGTATTTTGACGGCCGTTATTGCTCTGCCTAACCCATAAAGGATAAAGGCGTGATATGTGTATGTGTACGTAGCAAGGTAGTTCCGCTGTTCAAAGCTGGCAACAAAAAAGATCCCAGTAACTATAGGCCTGTCTCCATCTATTCTGCTAGTACTCAGCAAAGTCTTTGAAAAGATCATACTCAGTCAAATGCTGTCCCATTTTAATAGCAACAACTTGTTACACAACCAGCAATTCGGTTTTACAAATGATAAAATGATAAAAATATTTATTTTCTCCCAATCATTACTTCAATTAATATCCAAAGGGACGCAGTGCCAGACATGCTGGTGTAGCTCTTGTCAAACATGGATTTAATGATTGAGAAGAATCGAAGGACGCCATTGGTGTTTTTCGTGATCTTTCTAAGGCATTTTATAGATCATGAAACTTTATTGGTAAAATTAGAACATTACGGTATTCGAAACGGAGCTCTGTAATTTATGAATTCATATTTAGATAATAGAACGCAAGAGGTCCAAGTAAACGGAAAAAAATCACAGGGATCTCGTGTTAAAATCGGTGTACCGCAAGGCTCTATATTAGGTCCATTTTTATTTTTAATTTACATTAATGATTTGCCTTACATGGTGAAGAATTTGTCCAAAATTGTTTTATTTGCTGATGACACATCCCTTATATTTAAGGTTGATAGATGAGCGCATAATTATGACGAAGTCAATCACACTCTTGGACAAATTCATAGTTGGTTCACTGCAAACAATTTAGCTCTAAATGCGAAAAAAACTAAATGTATATTATTCACTTTGCCAAATATAGCACATTCTTTGAATAATTATGTCGCACATAATACATACTACAGTTTTCTTAGGGATTACTCTTGACTCAAAGCACCAATGGGGCCCTCATACTCGTATTACATCTTTATCGGAAAGATTAAGCTCAGCTGCCAATGCGGTACGTAAAATTAAGAGAAATTACAGATATTGCAACGGTACAACTTGTTAACTTCAAGTTTTTTCACAGCATTATGTCCTATGGAATTTTATTGAAATCTGAAAGTCGGATTATCTGAAATCTGCGGGCTATCTAATCTACTGCTAAACTAATCTATTGAATGAAAGAATGCGTTACTTTTCTTAAGTATACTAGGATATTTTTCAAATCATCAAAATAGAAGTATTCAAGTTGTAAGTAAAATGTAAACTGTGTGACCCTCCAGCTCCAGATGTCCAGAGATTAGAGGGCACCTGTTATGGCGAGTTTTGATATAGGACAAAATGGACACCCGGTACATGCCCTACCCACCAAGTAAAGGTGGGAGTGTCTATAATCTAGCCACGCCTCATAGATCAAGAGCTTCTGAATTCATCGGGACACGACTACACATATTCCTTTTGATTCTTTTGAGATTTTGCTTTGGCAAGCGAGAAATATTAGTGTACGTCAATCAAAAGAATAAAAATTAAAAAATTGGAAACTGAAGTCAATGGAAATAATAAAACGTATTGATCATTCCAGGTTAAACCTGAAAGCACATTTGACAATTTTTCAATCTACCACAGGTACACCATCTCGTATAGAGTAACAGAGATAAGGCTGTTTCACTCCCACTGTAACTCAGCACTCGAGTAACTATGGCAACCTGGGATGGCAACCGTCTACCTCTTTGTGTATCATGAAACCCTGGTACTCCGTTGCTAAGGTATACAATACACGTCTACCAAAATCTAGTCTACACCATTTTCCACACTCCGGGGTAGTAACTTTTTTTTGTACAATAACTTTTAGGAAAGCCGAGTTCATTGCCTTACGATGCCGGCTTAGAATAGCATCACCCTATTTATTTTCTATGGGTTTCGTGAATGTTAGCCGGTCTTGCTTGTGGAGTACCTATCACCCTTAATTTGTCTTGTCACAGATAAAAGCAAAAACTACTTTATAACTCAAATAATTAGGGACTTAGTTACTGAAGGTTTCGTACATAATAGCGGCTTTTTCTCCACACAAAATGCAACGTGTTTATACTCGTATTCGGCTTATTTTGCGTTCAGAGTGATTTTTGGATATAAGATCGATTTATCGCCCCCGAATACCCTTATATACGAATTTTCAAAGAAATCGTTGGAGCCGTTCCTGAGATCCCGAAAATATATATATAGATATATACAATTCTGACTCGTTCAAAGGTACCTATTACTCGTAGATAGATAGACAAGTACCTTAAATCTAATAATTATAATTAAGTAGCTCAGATTATTTTGGCAACTTTTTGTCATTAATACCCCACTTTTAACACAAGTCTTAGATTATTGAAAACCGTGTGATGCCGTCTTAGAATAGCATCACTCCATTTCTTCACGCGGGTGTTGTAAAAGGCAACCAAGGGACTCAAGTGTTTCATGTGTATTACGTTTTTAGGCGACAGACTGACAACCTTTCACTACAGTGATACACGAATCATCTGAAAGGAACCTCCATACTTGTCAGACGTGGCGATAACGACCGTAATTTTACGATCGTTAACGCCCTGCCTACCCCGCAAGGGATAAAGGCGTGATATATATATGTGTGTGTGTGTGTGTTGTTGTGTGTCATTGTTTTGTAGCAAATTGCTACACTCGTGCTACGGTTCGTGCAGTATATAAGTCTATGGTGCTACGCGTAGACAGTGCTATGGGCGGGCAGGGCGGGGCGCGGGATACCTATGCATGACATAACTTGGTTTACAGCGATGTCGCCGATGACTCATAGTTTTTTCTTTTCGGCATTTACAGACCAGACAATGAGAACCCAAGTGACAGAAGGATGTGTTTACCGATGAAAACATTTCGAAATGTCTTTACAAAATTGATCAGACTCTCACGATCCACATCTTACGGCCAACCTATCAGTCCAGTCCAGCACGATCTACAAAAACCTGGACAACGTCGCAAGGTCGTCGCACTGCTCGGTTTGGCAATAACGCAACATTTCTTGCACGCTACCAGGGCAGCATGAATCAACAACGAGATGCGATGTTTGGAACGCACTCTTTCGTGACGTCGATTGCTCCTGATGTAAACAAACCATTGCGCTTGATTTATGTTTTCCTGGTACGAGCACTAGTTACCTCCACGTGGTTTTAATCATAGATATAAATTTATAATAATAAAATTACTCACGCGGAAAGAAAGGAACCGGATATTGCTAATTGCCCGAAGCAAAGCTGAGGTCATCGGTGTAGCAATTTCCATTAATTTCTGTTTCCGGTTAATGCTAATTCTATTCTCACAAAATAATGCAAAACTAACGCAAAATCTGTCGTGCGTACATGTGTGAATTCCATGAAACCAAAGAGCGATTAATTTGTATTTTATACAAAAGCTAAAACATAAGCTACAAAAAGATTTAATGAGTAATTTGATTTAAATTATCTTTAAATATTTAAATTTTTAAGATTTGGCGAGGGCGATCGTATTCTTACGGCCGTTATTGCTCTGCCTACCCCGCACGGGATAAGGGCGTGATATATATATGTATGTATGAAATCTTTAAAAAAAAGTCAAACTTGTGGTGGGCAGTTATGGAGAAACTTATACATTGGTATACATTTAAAAGAAGGACTTCCTTTCCTACTTCACTTGTACTTTTTAACTATACCTATATGACGACCGATCCTCCGAATATCTCATGCTCTCCTAGTGAGTGTACCGGCTTAACCCACGTGGTCAGTACACGTGCTTTTGACAAGTCGCGTTATACTCTACTCTTCTGAACGGGACGGAAGACCGTATTCCTTGTATAGTATAGTTTTTAAATAAGACTACTAATTAATCGGTATATTTAATTAGGTAGTTTATAGTGTTGGTGATTTATCAAACTCGTTGCAGAAATCACTCCGGTAACAACCTATTGTATCTGCTTTGTGGTAATAAAATAACTATCGAAAACATCTGACGACCGATGTGGCCCATGCAACGTCGCTCTGCTTCGATTTGGCAACGTCGGAAAATTCCTTACTTCTTATTAGGAGAGCAGCACGAAATCGACAGACGATCGAAATCGAGTCGTCAGCTCATATTATCGTAGCGAGATGTGTAGAATAGCATCACTGGATTTGGATTGCTACGATTGGGTGTCGAAAATGTAGAAATTACTGAAATTAAACTACGGAAATCCGGCCCTCCCATTGTATAAAAACAAGTACGTATTTTATGTTTACCTTTTAAATAGTTATCTCCGTATCTACGCTGTATGATGGATTATATAAGTATGTCACGTTGTAAGTAGCCAACTTACTAGTAAACAGGAAAAGCCCGGGCAATTCACTAACGACTCGGTTGCAAAGGCGCTGAAATCCAGAGGTATCGGGTGGGAAATTATTATTGTCATGTCTATTATTGTCATCTGCGTGCACGTTATACTTAATTATAAAGTAAACTCATCATTTCACTGAGTATCGATCATTAACGCTCTGCCTACCCCGCAAGGGATAAAGGCGTGATTTATGTATATATGTTTGTATTTCAGTGATTTATTTCAGAATTTTGTATAAAATTTCCGAATAAGATCCTCACCTAATAAAAACTTACGAATAAAATTACCCATATATACGGATATTATAGTCTGTTATAGGATGATCCCTATGAATTTGTTTCCTAGTACCAAAGGAAAATGGATCTTATGTCGTAGCATTTGCTCCAAGGTCACAAACGTCAGAGATCATCCTATATTTTACAGACTAAAGGTACTAGATTATGTACTGAGTACTAGATTATGTATTGATTTTGATTGTTGTCAGATTTTGGAACCAGTGAATTTCTTCATATATAAAGTATGTCTGTGTAAGTTTATTCGGCTCGCGAGGCTGGCTGCGTACCAGGGTTGCAGAAATAGTAAAGATGTGTGCGATCGCTTCTAGGGGCGTTTCATTCAACAGACGACTTTGCATCTCACCTGAGTCTGAAGTTTCTGTTATCACGTTTCAGCACTCTATTAGACTTGCTTGACATACCCAAGGCACTTTCAATTTAAATTTATTAATGTTTAGTAGTGGACCTTAATTCGTGGCTCTGACTCTAGAATTGATTTATATGTTATAACATGGTTATATCTCTATAATAAGTATATGTGTGTGTGACTGTGTGATCAAATTAGGACATGCGCTGTACTTGGATTTTCCACCATTTATTCGCCAATGGTGATATAAAACGTAGAGATTTGTATTCATTTCAATTGTTTAATGGCATCACTGTTTATTCTTTACATTCGAACTAATATGATAGTGTGGGTCTTGATAGTCTTTGAAAATATTTAATTCCAAAACTAATTAACTACTATGTCATGCCTAAAATAGTATAAATTTAAGATAGGCCGTAATTTTTTAGAGAAATAACCGTCAATATATTAAATCTGTGCAAGTATTTAAAGGGTGTACTAGGCCGAGAGCATAAATTACTGTGTGTCTAGCTAGCAGAACCAATTAGGCGACTTGAAGGTCAATATTTTTGTGCCACTACTATTGCCGTTTTTATACCGTTTTTTTAAAATTAATACTCGCTCTATGCTCTCTGTTGCACAATACACATGTAGTAGTGGACTTTTCATTCGTTTACGTCAGCAGCTGACTGGTGGCTGACCCTGACCTAGGCTACTCGGAGCCGGGGGCGCGGTATCGACCCCGGAGGCCCGGTGCACGCGTACCGAGGTCCCCCAGCTGTTGCAATCACCAGGAACACATGGCCAACAGGAGACCTAGCCTAGTCAAGCATTGAGCTATAGGCACACCGCGTGCGTCCGAGCTATATTCATTCATGTCTGTAGCATTTTGGTATGAAAAATTTTACGACGTGGGACTTTTTCATAGACTGTTAAAAGAAACAACTAAACTGTGTAATAAATTTATCAATATTTTACCTAATCGGTCATTAACGATGGATAAGCTGCCTTGCTGGTAATAATGAATGCCAGGCATTTTCATACAAACGGGTTCCACTGTTTGCTTCCCGATTAATAACGTTTCAGAGCTTCCTTGTTTCACTAAATTACAAGCGACCCGCCCAGCGCATAAAAATCATTTCCCGTAGAAATTACATGTTTCCCTGGCAAGCATTATACATATATACCTTCCTCTTGAATTAAAAAAAATACTCATCAAGATCCGTTAGGCAGTTTTAAAGGCGTAAGCGTACCTACTTTCATACAGACGCGGTAAGCGATTTAACTTTATAATGCAGTAAAGGTCCATGAGGGCATGCAGCTACTGTATTAATAATTCGAAATTGAGCTTTCCGCTGTTCTTTTATTTGTTTTAACTAGATGACGTTATCGTATCATTTGTTGTAATCAATCGTATTCATAACATAACTGTTAAACGCTGCCGTCCTAGGTTATCCGCAACTTCAGTCTGATGCTGTCAGTTTCGGTTGCAGCACCAGGATCGCATCATATCAAGAAGTGCGCTCTGTTCTAGGACAAAATAATGACAATGTATTTGTTGTAGTACACACACACATATCACGCCTGTATCCCTTGCGGGGTAGGCAGTGCGCAAACGGCCGTAAAAATACAGTCGCCAACGCCACGTCTGACAAATTAAAGACTGTTTCAGACTATTTGTGTATTACTATAGTGACAGGTTGTCAGCCTGTTGCCTAAAAGTTGCAATACACATAAAACCCTTGGCAAAATTGGCGGCAAATGGCAAAATCCTAGACTTCATTCTACCTGATTCCACCATTGTCGCAGATCCCGTTATTTGGGCAAAATCCTAGGATTGTGGCCGAAATCCAGGATGTGTTTAGTAAAATGGCTTTGATTGCAGTTTAGGGCAACAAGGTGTGCAGACAGAATGATATTATGTTTATAATGTCAGCCAAAACTAATTTCTTAAAGGTAAGTTTATTGATTATTTCAAATGTTAAACCATTTTAATCATACTTAGAATATACATATTAATGACAGTCGGTTAATCTTAATAATAAGAGCAAGTCTTGTTCAAAATCGTTTTATCGATTAAAATACGAGTACATATGTCTAAACGTCTACTATGGGCAAACTTAAAGAGTCATTCTAAAAAGTGTGGCGGCTCATAGCCCACGTAGCAGCGACATTCCAAGTGCCACGAACCTCGAGCGGCCGGTCTGGCGTCGTCGCGAGCTTGCTGGTTCGCGGCGCCAGGACTTCAGCGCCCGCGAGAGGCAGCCCGGCAACATCAGTACTTTCACTGTTTCACGACTACACAGAAGTGGGACTAGGTAGCACAGCGCATGCGTGCACTACGTTCGATTTTATGGTGCCCTGGTAGCACAGTCTCCTCGCTCAGGCTGTAGCTGTGACACTGTTGCTGCGTAGCTGTCGTTGCGTGGCTGCGCGGACATGCGCACTGAACTCACTTAATACCAAAGAATTTTACATTTTCAAGACTCACTGTCTTTTTTCATAATGAAATGATAATGATAAATTCGTAACAATTGTTACAAGTCATCATGTATAGTATAATTAGGTACAACTCTTAATAGATAATATTAGAATAATTTTGGCTTACTAATTAAAAATAGGTTACCATTTTGGTCCGGGGAGAAAACTTTTACAATTTTCAATTATTTTGAGTTGAACAAAACTTGAAAGCGTATTTTTGTCACGGCCCTTCTAATATACGATCAATAATACCTACTCTGTCTAGTGTTTCTTAGCTACACAAAGTTGCCAGCTTCGATTCCCGAATAAATAACTGACATTGTGTGTTTGAGTGGCTATATTCATGGCACCACAATACATACACGGAATCCTCGTGAAAGGCAATATTTAGCACCAATCTTCTCAGAGGTTTGCAATAATTGAGCACTTACCTCGATGTCCTCCTTGTTGGGCAGCAGCGGCGCCTCGAGGATGTTCTTGAGGCAGAAGTCCTCCTTCTCCAGCTCGAAGATGTACTTGGTGACCTCCATGATGCGCTGCCAGTGGCGCGGCTTCATCGCCTTGTTGGCCATCAGCTCCAGCAGAGGGCACATGTCGTTGAAGTCGTCAATCGTCTTCTTCAGCGCGAAAAATGCAGGCCATTCTTTCAAGCTACGAAAAAATAAATTGCTTTGAGCTTCTGAAGTAATGCTCACATAATAGCCCGGCGTAATATCAGTGGTCATGTGAATATATTGAAAGGAGAGTAACGGAATAAAACTAAGCGTCTATAGTTGTTCGCGTTAGCATGGCAATAGCGATTGTGGACATAACTACCACTGTACTCATACTTTAGATAGCGATATATCGTTTTCCTCACTAAATATATTAGATATGAATATCTCTAGAGTACAGGGATACAAGCCAAGCCTCTGAAGTGAACTTGGATTGTATCCCTATACTCTAGCATTAATCATATCGTTAACATTTACTGATCAAAACGATACATCGCTTTCTAAAATACGAGTACAGTGGTAGTTAATTTCAACGATCGCTATTGCCATGCTAACGCGAAAATACTAATTATCATAGTGATTGATACACGAATCATCTTTAAAGGCCTACAATATTTGTCAGACGTAGCGATAATGACCGTATTTTTACGACTGTTAACGCTCTGCGTACCCCGCAAGGGATATATGCGTGATTTGTATGTGTGTGTCTAATAAAAATAAAACTAGAACTTTAATATCAAAAGTGTACTCACACGAGGCTTAAGACATGTCAGCTTAAATTGTTATTTTATGAATAGAAAAAGGACTGGCTTTACGGCTTCTCGTAATTTAATTATTACTGCCATTTGATTAAACAGGTAAATATAAATAGTAACAATATTTCCGTATGCATCTACTTATATACTGTATCTAACTTAAGATGTTAATTCTGGCAACATACAATAAAGAATAATTTTATTAGGTTTTAATGCTCTCACAGTGCTATATTATTTTAATATATAATCACTATTTTCAATATTACTTCCATGAATTAACACGCAACCTCTACTAATTACGCATGCGTATGTTTTGTTATTCTACCACACCGCATCGTTCGCGATACATCGCTGCGGTATCACACGAGTTCTTGTTAACATGTATGTACGAGCAGGCGATGTACGTTATGGCAATTGCAGGAGCCGTATTACTGGCATCCTCAGGGGTATGGGCTCCTAGTACTCGAACGGCAGGAGTGATGCACGTGTCTTCATATACGGATAAGGGGTACAGATAGTACGGAGGCGTTCGTTATAAAAGCTCTACATATTATTTTAGGCGTCCGTTATAAAAGCGATACACTATGATCGAGATATTCTTGATCCTGGAAGGGCAGTCATCCATACTTATCATTATTATTATGCTGAAAGAACGGTTTTATGTGTTTGTAAACAAAAACATAAGTAAAGATTTTGTTCAAAAACTAAGTACCAACATTTTACAAAAAATGTACTTATTACTAAACCTTTTACACGGGAAAATTCTCGCTTGACTGGCCACTGCACAGTCATTTCGATAAATGGTTTATAAATTATATGGCAAGTTCTAAAAATAGCCTTCGTCATTTGTGTATAGCTTTTTTCTCTTATTTAGAACTAAATAGTTATTTAATAAGAATAGCTTGCCATTTTTATAGCCCGAAGTCTTTTTTTCTCCTGCCTATTTATAGGAGATGAGTTTTTATGAATACTTATTCGTTCGTTTGTTCCTAGAACACACCAATTCTCACTGAAGTACGTTGTTAATTTGTTTTGAATGTCAATTCAAACGTAATAAGTGGACAAATTTCACGCCACCACCGGTGAGATTTAATTGAACTTACGTCTTCTGACTTGCCGTTCCAGAGACGTTAACCGCTACACAACGGTCGGCCCACTTGCTTCGTTCATATCAAGTATGTTGGTTTGTTACTGATGCTGGCTTAGAATAGCATCACCCCATATCTTTCCCGTGGGTGCCGTAAGAGGAGACTAAGAGATTTGAGGCCTGATGTGTAATGCAATTTTAGGCGATAGGCTGACAACATGTTGCTGTGGTAATACACTAGTCTTCTGAAATTACCCTCAAAGTATTGTCAGGTGTGACATAAATGACCGTTTTTAAACGGCCGTTTACGTTCTGCCTACCCCGCAACGAAAACAGGCGTGATTTTTGTATGGTAAACCATACATATACAAATATGTAGGTATAGTGAATAGATAAGTGCAAGTTGCCGAAGTTGAGTTGCAAGAGTATTTCCGTTACCCTTTGGGCAGCTTCCGACAGCGGTTCTGGAACTCCATGAGCTCGTTGTTGATCTCCTCAATGTTGACCTCTCCCCAGGGGATGTCGTAGTAGCTGGAGACGCGGTCGATCACGTCGTTGTACAGCTTGTACAGCTTCTGCAGCAGGTTGAGCTCCTTGCGGATCTGCGCCAGCTCGGGGTACTCGGTGTGCGGCAGGCCGAACAGCTCTTCGCCGCTCTGGTACGTTTGCAGCTTGCGCCACATGCCGTCGAAACGGTTCTGCAGTAACATTCCGTTTTTAGTTTATAAGCTGTATAAATCATGAGTCTTCTCTCATACATTGGCAGTAAGTAGATGGAGGCTGACACTCTTAAGATAACAATGACATTTCGTTTCGAAATTTTCTGCTACAATAATCTTTAAAGGTGTACGCACACTTATCCGCACCGAACGAACCGAATTTTAGAATTCTTTATAATGAAATCATATGAAACCTCGCACATTTGCCGGATTCGACCGCTTCGATGAATTCGGTTCGGGCAAATGTGCGAGGTGCAGTGCTCCGGGTCGTAACGAGACGGAAGATCATGTTGCTAAAACTTCGGTGCCGATAAGTTTGCGTTCACCTTAAATTTAACTCGACCACTAACAAAATGTGTTAGTATCAACATAATATCTTTTACGATAAGATGACGATGATGTTTCATTTCAATATTTTCTTCTTCGAGTCGACGTGAAACAAACTTTGAATTTTATTCGACCGGAAATAAAACAGGTACAGTAGGTGCCTGTACATTAATAGTTTATGATAATGGATATATCTCCTTCACAAACAATAGATTTCATTAAACATTGTGTAACTTTAAAAGCGCAAAACCTGAAAATAGTTTGTTCAGAATCACTAGCAGGAATTGATTGTACTAGTTTTTAATACAGGTAATTTTATTGGAAAACTGAAAAATATTTATTACTTGCATTGCCATGTCTATTTATTAATTAATCAATCCGAACCATGCACACATTGCAATGCCAAGCGCCGGCGGTGCGCGGTTATATAATACCTACCTACCGCCTCCTTAGCAGACCGTGGTCGCAGATATATAAGGAACGGCCGGAATCGCCAGAAAAATTAAATCAGCGCAATAAATATGTGAAACATAATAATTGTCTTTATATTTTTTATTGATGAGCCTTATCATTAAATTTAAAATCTGTTGGGGTGTCTGGGGTTTTCGCCTTTTTCGCATTTAAAGTTACACGTTGTAGAGAGCGAGAGGGTCACAATTTATTAGCTATACCTACCTTCATTCATTTTCAGCGTGGGCGTCTGTCTGTGAAGGAAACAAAAGCCGCCGACACCGATGTCAAATTAGTATAAATGAATGTTTTCCAACGTAATTAGAATGAAAGTTTTCGCATTAACCGCCTGTCTTAGCGTTAGCGCTGCTAATGTCAGGCGACATTTTTTTGTTAGTTGTGCCAATAGAATACCTATGTGGATATAGGCGTGATACATGTATGTATGATATGTTTGTAATGTTATTCTGGAAGTGACCTGGAAGAGTATTAGCCTATCGGAGGCTTCCCTCGGTGACAGCCCTGGCTGCATGGGCCCCGCGTGTCTGTACTCGTGAACGTACTCCGCGTTGTCATCCCTGAACCTGAAGTCAAATTAGCATTCTCAGTAATCATTCGAAAACGTGTGGCAAAATCAAGATTGGCTTTCAATGAAAACGCTACCGTGTGTGCAACAACAAAGGAAAACATTTCACGCAATGTCCCCTCCGGGGTGTAATGACCAAGATGTTAAAATGACCAAGTCTAATGTTGCCAATTGACCATAATTGCATCATCAATCATGTCTTCATGTACAACACCACTGACTCATTTGAAACGGATTCAGTGCGGATGCGATCTCTTCCAGGCAACCTAGGTACAGGGAATTTGAGATGGGGCTGCTAATAGTATTCAGGGCAACGAGTAACAAAGTGCGACCACTGACCGCAGCTAGTTCATAATACACTTCTAATCAAAAATACCGGGACAACTTGCAAGTTTATGTTTTGTACGAATCACATTATTTAAAAAATATCTTATGTCGTGTCAAAGTGAGTAAAATGACGTTTATAAATCTTAATGAAAATGACCCATATTCGATTTTTTTATAGGTTTCGTTTCGTCTCGATGAAAAGTATAAGTTTTGTCTGGTGAAGCTGCTTACTTGCTGAGGTTATCGTTAAGGTCGTGCTCGAACTGCGGCTGCATGTACAACAGCTGGACATGTGACGCCAGCGCCTGCGCCTGCAGCTGCTGCCAGGTGTAGCGCAGGTTGTCCACCTGCTCCAGGTCTTCCTTGCTCACCGTCAGCTCGTAACGGGTAATCACGTTGAACGCTTCCTGAAGTCACCAACAAGACTTTAATTATGGGAAGAATTTCAACTTACTTGTTTTAAATAATTGAAAAAAAAAACAGTTTCGGCTGATTAAGACAGCCTTCCTCAAACTGATCCGTGTGTGAACTGTAGTGCTTACCTCAACGGGATCAATCTTGAGCTCCATGTCGACTTCTTGTTCCCTGATCTTTTTGAGGGTGTCCATGACGGTGCGCACGTCGTCCAGGTCGCGGATGGGCCGCTCCAGCTTGCGCTCCAGGTCACTCATGATGGCGTACACGTAGTCCATCTCCCGCTTGTATTTCTTGCGCATCGCCTGGCTGATGCGATGCGTGCCGTCTATTTTGTGATAACAAGAATAATACAGTAAGCACGTTCTATTTACTGAATTTGTGAGTAATTTAACATAACGACGGCAGTTTTGGATAGAGTCGTCATGTAATTTTGTTTAAAAAGTAGCATGAACCGTAATTTTAAGGCTCCCATAGAGCAGCGGCATTTTTCCCTGCAATATAAAATAATTGACGCTCGTCTGTAGGCAAAGTGTTGCTAGTCTGGGGGAGGCCTTACTTTTCAACTCGGTCATAAGCCCAAGCTTGAGTTTTTCCGTGGACACAGCAAGGCAGCTGCCGATGATGAGGACGTCAGGCTCCGTAGCCAGCTTGGCCTCCAGCTCGCTGTGCCTCTTCAACGCCAACTCAAAGTCATTGAGGTTCCACGCCAGCAGCTGGCGCAATGTCTTCTCACACTTCCACAAGTAGTGGTATGGTCGCCAGCGTTTTACAAGCGCATTTAGTTCCTGTAGGTGTGGGTAAACATTGTACTAATATTCTAAAATTAATCACTATTAAAAAAAAAACAAAAACAATTAATTATGCTCACCGCTTTTATATTCTGTGTACACGTAGCTAGTAATGACAGCGGCTTTGTAATTTCTTTGTTTTCCATTATATGGCTATAGAAGTTCTTCTGTTGGAAGGGGAACGTTGGTTTGTCTTCCGATTCCAACCTGTAGTGTTTCTTCCTCTTCATTTTGGCGGCTTCCATGACTTTCAAAGATTTCTGAGCCATGGCGAGGTTCGGGGCAGTGACTGATTGGACCTGTTCGTCAAGCTTGGTGACTACATCTAGCAGCTGGTTTGACTGGTGACCCGCCAGCTTCTTCCAGCCAACCTAGATACGTCAACCAGCGCATGCCAGCGAAGCATACAAACCAAATCGACATAATAAAAAAAAACTTCCAAATAGAAAGCAGCCAAAACCATAAAAATTACGAAATGTAATAATCAACACATAACCATAAGGCAGAACCAATAAGGGCAAAGTCAATACAAAAAAGGCAATACAGAAAGCAGCAAATGATTACAATAACGCAAGCACACAGTGTGGACAAATACACAGTCGAGACACGAGAGTAAGTGAGACAACATCACAAGACAATTAACGTCACAGGGAAGGAGTGAATGGAAAAGAAGATATGTGTTAGTTAGTGTTATTTAAATACATGACGTGTTGAATAAAGTTTTTGTTGCAAAGTCAACAAGGCTCTTAACTTTTAAATAAGACATTTTTTTTTTGCTTTAATCGACTAAAACCTCTAAACATCAGGACATCGGTTAGATAAAAATTATACCTAATCCAAAATTCGAAGGAGCAAATTATTTTGTCGTTCTTATAATTTACTATCACCGTTTTACCCATTTAGGGTCCTGATTTATTTGCAGTGGAAGTTTTTAAGGAATATATATTTGAACAGGAGGAGCATGTTGGATACCCTGGAGGTCTTGCCGCCGCTCCACTGCGTGACGCCCTTGGCCAGCCCGGAGATGTGCTTGCCGGCCACCACCAGCACCTCCTGAATCTCCTCGAGGGTTGGCTTCACGGACACGTTTGGTATCATCAGCGTCGCTTGCAGCAGAAAAATCGCTTTTGTTGGACCCTCTGGAAAAAAAAACTTCAACCCTTAGAAGTGGCGAACAAAATAATTTTTAGCACGCTACAAGTAAGTCTATTGGGTAGTTAAGTTTAGATTTAAGCTTAGATTAAAGTGGTCGCTATGACCACAGCCCAGCAAGATTGGAGAAATAATGAGTAACAGCACATAGAAATCGTAGTGTAACACTCGTCTTCCTAGACAGTACACATTCGTTACTATCGCTGTAAAATCAATCGATTAAAATTTTTGCGGAGGTGGTATTTCTCAAAACATGCTCAGGAAAACAGAGTCTACAGAAGGTAGGCGTAAATTATTAAAAATCAATACTCTTTATAATAATAATATTCATTTTATAACTGTCGGAGCCATAGGGAGCCAATATTTGCGTAGGCGTAGATTCACGGAAAGAGTCTTGTAAAATGAATGTTCCGTCCCACTCCTCTCATTCATAATTTGATTAGCGACGTAGCCACTGTACGCGAGGGCGTTGAATACATGATACGTATAGGGTATCATAGAATGCTGGTGGTAGAACCAATAAAATCAATGTTCGCTTTCATTGATAATTGTATCATAGATGTAGCCAATTCCTGCGGGGCGTGGATATTTCTCGTTTCTTCCATTGATGGTTTTATGATTGATGTTAAAATTGCGGGGGCGTCAAGTTACGAGATGTGCCTAGGGTATCAGAGCCTGACGATGCGATGGTAGTGCTAATAACAACAATACTCTACACATATTTATGATAAAAATGATAGATATTATACACTCGGCTTCAAAAAAATCGCACCTTTTAAGAAATCTATTTCAAACATCTTTCAATCGTATTTGTATCATGAAATATTGGTAATGTTCGGTATCATTTGAAAGGTAAGGAAACAGAGAATGCAAAAATTTAATTTATTCAATGTTTTTTATTGGAACTGAGAAAAATTTACAAAACAATAAAAATCCTTAAAAACCCTAATGAAATCTGATTAATTTTTCAAAACAAAGTTGCTTAAAACTAACCTAAAACCTAGTGTTACCCCCCTAGCCCTAATGACGTCTTCCGTGCGCTCCCTCATGGTTCGCACCAACTTTAGGACCTCTTCTTGAGGGATACTGTCTCATTCCTCAATAACGGCGTCTGAAGAGTCGCGGGAGCGGGATCACGGGATCTAACCTTGCGTTTCAGCTGGTCCCAGAGGTGCTCTATCGGGTTCAGATCTGGACTTTTCGCTGGCCACTGCATGACAGGGATCCCAACCTCTTGAAGGTAGCCTTTCACAATACCAGCAGTGTGCGCGCGAGCGTTATCGTGCATTAATGTGAACCCGTCGCCAATAAATCCAGCATAGGGGACCACATGTTCTTCCAGGATCTCTGTGATGTACCGGTGAGCAGTCATCGACCCTTGCCCGCGAGCACCGCCGGTCCGAGAGACGCAAGAAAGTTCAGTTTTGCCATCGGCAGATATGTCGCCCCAGAACATGCAGGAACCGCCCCCGTATTCTACCGTTTCTTGGATGCAGGCTTGGGCAAAACGTTCCCATTGTCTTCTGTATACTCTTTTGCGTCTATCGTTGCAGAAAGGGCACACTCTCGTTTCGTCTGAGAAGAAAACAGTTCTCCATTGGTCCAGGATCCAATTAACGTGGGCGCGAGCAAATTGCAAGCGTGCTCGCCGATGCGCTGCGGTTAATTTTGGACCCGTGGCAGGTCTTCTAGCCACAATATTTCTCTCCTTTAGTCTTCTTCTAACTGTAGAGACACTCCCGGCCCCTCTACGAACTGCTTGAAGCTGCTGTTGCAACTCAACAGCATTAGAGAACCGATTTCTCAAAGATTTCGGTACGACGAATCGGTCATCTCTCGCAGAAGTGCAGCGATTTCTACCAGACCCACGCCTTCGGACAAAGCTACCGGTCTGCAGGAACCGCTGGTACACTCTTCGAACAGAAAAGCGACTCAAGTGCAATTGCCGAGCAACATCACACTGACGTAGTCCTGATTGCAGTAGTGCGATAACTTGGGCGGCCTCAGCAGCTGTAGTGTCCATCTTCAAGGACGTTTTTCTGATGAAAGATATTCTTCTGTGTCTTCTTCGACTGTTGGTAGCAAATTTATCCCCCAATAAGCTGTATCGACCGACCCTTTTATACCCAAAAAACAAAACAATACAAACAAAATTTGAAGAGGAGAATCAGTTCCATTGTCATTCACAGTGACGTGAAGTGTCAAGCTTTTTCTTTGTTCAAATGAAATGGATATTTTTTTAAAGAGTTTTTATAGGGCTCTCAAATGATACCAATATTGCTACGAATAACTGCTTGTCTTAAAGATTACCAGTGCTTGAAGCCTATTTTTACGGACGTGCGATTTTTTTGAAGTCGAGTGTATTTTAGGATAGGAATCGACGTTGGTAGTTTTTGCGGGGGAGTAGAAACAATCATGTACGAGTACCTATGTATCATAATTCATAGATATTATCTAATAATTTTGCAGACTGCTAGTAGAGCCCGTTAAACTTCTAGACAGACCATCATATCAGTAAGCATCTCTAGGTAAACACATCATGTAAAAAAAATATGATTGGAGTTTAAAGAATTATAAAAAACTTCCGCCATCTTTGATTTACCCTCCCTCCACCCTCCACCACACGATTTCTTGACGACTCCGATTTCTGATTCAGGGCATCACGACGAATCCAACGTTACCAAGCATAGGTATAAAGCCGGGTGTCACACGAAAATTGTTCGTCTAGTACTGGCGTGAACCACAGTAAAAGGCTCTTATTTTTCCAGTCCATGAAACATAAATCAAGATGTACAAAATTATGGCATATTTCAAAATATGAACCAGTCCACGAAACTAAAGGGTCGAAATCAGAAAATAATTTTTAAACTTCACATACATAAGAGACTTGCATAGTCGACTTACGAGTATGTACAAAAATGGTAATGTACGGTAATACATTTTATATGGAAGGAAGGCTTCAACATTCAACCTACTTCAGGTTTATGGAGAGGTTTAAATATTATCCGTTATTTTTTTCACTTTGTCATCATCCTCCTCATGCTCTCTAAAGGTTTTTATTATTAAGTACCTAGATAAAAAATGTGAATGATAGTTTTCAAACTACCTGCCAGGATAAAATCTTTTCTTCCATTTGCTCGTAAATAGCGGCATTATTTAAAAAAAAATGAATACCAAAATCAGCATGTTTAAGCTCTCAGGTTGGTAGAGGCACGCAGACACTACAACAATGAGATCTAATACATACATTTCGGAAATAAAAAAAAGGTTCTTAAACTTTCACACTTCGTGAAGAATAGGTATTTTATGGTACACATATTTAATTGAACTTTTTTTTATCCAATGAAACGTAAGCAAATCCAATGCATGTTGCTTGCGTATTTTTAAATTTATCACGACTAAAATGTGGATTTATAATGTTCCCTCGCAAGTAGAAGGAAATTATAATAACCTTAGCCAAACCGCCAATTTCTGGTCTCGTTCACTTGGGAAGGCCTCGACTTCGTCTTTTCCTTCCAATATCACTTGACCATAAATTGGTCCATTTTTGACTACTGCCCTATAATTGTACTATTGTTTAAAAAAAAACTTTGTTACAAACCCAATTTGGGCATGCCCAGTTAGATTACCCTATATATATGCGACTAGGTATATAAAAAAGTCGCAAAATATACCCGCCCCTGTACCAGGAACACAGCAAACCAAAGAGGCCAATCAGAGGATGACAACAGAAGAGTCAATACCCGCGTAGTAGTAGGTCAGTGGAGTGGGCAACTACACGCACACTGATCTTTCTTATCTATATAGCTCCATTTAAATCAGCATCCAAACAGTTATCATCCGTATTGCTGAAGGGATAAGGTAAGGTGAGTTCGTTTGTATTGAGTGATGTCGTGGAAAGATTCTACTGCGCATGCGTGGCCGCCTGACCCGGCACAAGGCTACGTCTAGGCAGCGCTACCAGGAGACCATGAACACGAGGAAGTATCGACGACAAGTTTGATTCGCACACTTCGAACGCACGTACGTTCACCTTTTCAGCATCTTTCAGTGGGGGCGTTGTTATGATAATTTAAACCGCCTCTCTGGTCGGGTTCTAATTTAAATTTTTAATTTCTCTTGCGACAGGAAGATTTTTCTCGTACTGCGTTTATTTAATCAATTCTGATATCACAAACGATTTTATTAAATATGTTTAATAGCAATATTTAGCTAGTGTTGATGTACGAATATAAATATAAGGGACGGTGATCGTGTAATGGATGGGTTATTCATTATTCGGAAGCACCCAGTGGCTCAAATTTCTTGATTAAGGCCCGTAAAACTGTGAACGTCATACGACAAATTATTCGAATAAATCTTATTGAGCTACAAATATCGTTTAGCCACCTCCTAACTGCCATTGTGTTTTTAAAGTATCTGCTTTTATTCTCGGAACTACAAGTGGTATTGGCTTAGGTAAGGTTACTCACCGGAGCAGGGAGCCAGCCCTTCCAGCGTGAAGGGTTTGATGATCAGGTCGAGGGTGCGGCGCGTCACCTTGATCAGCACGTCCACCACCTTCCGACTGTAGTAGCGCCGCATCTCGCTCACCGCATTCTTCACCATCTCCTGGATAATTATGAATCCAATTTAGAAATAGATAGGTAAATTAGACAAACGTGCAATAAACAAAAACGCGGTTTTAAAGATATAAATTATTTCATCAAATACTATCCAAAGATACGCTTTTAAATAATATTATGTATGTATAGTTAAGGAAATATAATTTGAACCGATTCGCCTTGACGTTTCATAGTCGGCTCATCGGGCCAAATTATATTTACTAAACTATACTCGTAATAATAACGCTTTTGTAATTTGATAGCCCAGACAATTTGATACAGGGCTAGTTTTATCACGCGCCATTTTATAGTCCATATAGGATAACAATAAAATTTATATTGCATGAATCCTTGACTTTATGACAAGCATAATTCAATAAACAAGTAACAGGAGTATTGCAGCCGGCAGTTAACTAACCAGCTGCCATTCATCGTCAGATCGAGTGCCGAGAAAATTGCATGACAATTGCAAGCGTCGCGGGAGGGTGCCACGTATGGATTATACTTACAAATGTTACAAGTGGGTAATCGTTACAATCTTATATATCATGATTCCCTGGTAGCTTCTAAGCAATCCTATCCTAAAAATGTTGAATAGAAAAATAAACCTAAATGTAAGTTCATGTTTTAGAACTTCCAATCCCATTTTGGCTGCCTAGAATCTGAACATTTTTTTCTCTAGTCTTCATTTTTAGGATATTCGATCTATGGCCTACCAGGGTAACATGATACACAGGTGTTAGAAAGGCGATGATTTCAAACAGGACGACCCACGTCATCTCAAAAGAGATGCAAGGTTTTATGCGAGTGCGCAGCCCGTAGCATACTCGTATACCTACCTATTAAGTTACGGAGCATAAAAAGGACCAAGGGTACTCAGTAAAAAAATACAGCAAACACGAGAAAATTTTAAATTAAATGTTTGCTGATAAACCTTAACAGAACAGACATGCATCAAATCAGCTTCCTACGATTTTACTGAATCGTCTCGCCAGATTTCAAAAATAAAATGTAGGTCACAATCATTCTATTCACAAGCATTCGATTTTTTCTTTGCCTCCTCTCCTCTTTCTCGAATATAATTTCCAAATTAAATTATGAATCACGCAACTATGACGGATAACTTATGTATCTGGCTTAGAGCTGGCGGTGGTGTTTGTTCATAGCGTTCATTAGCGATTGCGTGCTACGAAATTGCTACTCTGTAAGCGAAATCCTAAAATTTATAATAACGAAAAATATAATACGTAAATAATTTATCTATTTGCAAACCGCATGTTTTTAATTGACTTACAAACGGCAAGGATTGGGTCCATTTGAATAAATACATTATTGTCGACATTTTGTTTCATTTAAGCGTGCCCGAATATAGATAACCGCTTTATACACCGTGTAAACGCGCCAGGAGTACAGAGAGTGGAGGAGTTCTATGCTTGCGACCACATGCAGAGTAAGTGTTATGTGGACACGAAAACGTAAGCATATACGACGTTTTTAAACCGTGATCTGCAACTCCAATACAGGCAGGTTCATACACGCATACTTTGTCTGTATTGAATGCGACCTTTCTTCATCAATGCACAACTTATTAACGTGAGTGCAGTACATGGAATACTTATTAACGTAAGTACAGTTCATGACGTTTACGCACCATTTGCGATTTTAAGTGCCAAAAAATACAAGACACCAAGTTGAGGCTACTAGGGCATACCTGCATGCTCTTGGACAGCCCGCCAGCCGGCAGCGACAGCAGCCGGTGCGGGTTTTCGAAGCACTCCCACACCGCGGACCAGTCCTGCTGCCCGCTGGAGGTCGACTCGTTTATGGACGACGCTGGTGCACTGCCTGAAGCCCCTTCATCTGCTTGCAAACGTTTCCAAACGACACACACATCAGCCTATAGCAGTTACTGCTGGTCGTAGGGCTCTACTCGAGTACGCCATTAGGCACGATGTCCCAATATACAAAAAAATTATAGACCGAGAACAATCTGAATTGGAGCCAACAATAGAGTAAGACAATAAACTTGACACAACTTTTAGTTATTTTTGTAAGAGCAGGGGTGCAAACTTTTTAAATATTGCACTGAATTTAAAATGACCTTCTGCACGATGAGAAAATTTCACCTTCAGCAATGAGGAATTCGAAGTCTGGATTGATCTCGGTGGGCCTGATCTGCTGGGCTGCCTTCCGCACTAGGTCCAGCACCTCCTCGACCGCTTCCTCCACCATCAGGCTCTTGCGATTCAGTTCCACACACGCGTTACTAGTATAGAGAGAGAGAGATAGAGAGTTTGAGTACAGCGGTCACGGAGGACAGAAACCAGAAACCTGGTTCCAAAACCAGAAAACTACTAAGCGGTGTAGAGCTACTATAGTTTTCAAACTAAAATCTTATTGTTATCTTCAATTGAGACTTCATGAAAGTTACACTAAACTAACTCCGCTGACTCAGCGACCCAAAGAGGATCTTGGTCTCCGAAACAAGCTGTCTCCACACTAAAAACAACAAATTATTTCGTATGCTAAAAATAAAACTCACCGGCAGCCCGTCTCAACATTTTCAATGAATTCTTCTACTGACCAAGGCGTATCCTCTGAAAATTATTACGTCAGGTAAATGGAACATAAGCAAACTCGCGACAGAATAGTCGAAACCTACAATGACATGCCAATGCCAACCGTATTTTTTATGGTGACAATATCACATTAGAATGCAAACAATATTCAACGTAATATTTAAAATATATATATTAAATCCAGCTGCGTTGAATACCACTCGTATGCCTATCGCGCCATTAGTGCCGTACATTTTGTCGGTCATACATTTTGTCGGTCATAGTACCGTACTTTTGGTACGCCAAACACCAGGGCGTTATAAGCTTTAGGAGGTCCGAATATTGTACAAACCACAAGTAGCAGGCCACTAACCAGCATTTTCAGCCGCTTTTAACCGGTAGGAATAAAACCTCTTTGACTGTTCTCTATATCACGCTATTTTTAAAACGCTCATTCCAATCCGCTGCGTCATTTTAAAGATTTAAGCAGGCATTTGATATGGACTATCGATTCGTAGTCGCCTCGTCCGCCCAACGCCAGCAGATGCGATTTGTGTGATGGGAAAGCGACTTTGTTTTCGTATCTACTTACAATGCGGTAGTAGTGATTCTGTGCCTGTCCGTTCTTTACTCACTTTGAAATCTGGCAAATCCTTTATCTAATTTTATTGTTAAAAATATACTTCACCTGGCTGAGAGCAGCAACTTAACTTGTCTGCTTACCTACATCATAGCAAGTCGTGTAAATGATAGGTACCTACTAACTACTATCTTACTTAGCTGCTTATACCGGCATTTAGCTGCAAAATTTTAACAATTTCAATATTTTAATCGTTTATTTCCAAGTATATTCACAAGACATGCTTTTAGAAAGTCAGTAAGTTAAAATACAATACTGTCACTGAACAAATGAATATTAATAATTTTATGTTCCTAGTAGAGACGCGGCACGGATGGGATAAAATAAAACTTTATACCGAATCCAAGGACAGTAAATCTTCGTAGGGCATGTAGGTATACCTACCCGCTTGGAATGATGATTAGCACGTTATTTATTTATTTTTCTCTGATCGCATATAATATTCATAAGTGAATACCTACAATTGGTTTACTAGTAAGCACATTGAAAATGTCTAAGTAAGCCTAATTTGTACAAACTGTTGGTGTCCCAAATAAAAAATGTATTTAATTTTCATCCCCTCTATTAAATAAACTATGTTATAGGCGCACATAAGTGCAAACAAAATAGGTCATTTTAACCTAAAGGACTAAAGGTGAATTGAATTTGTAATATTTGCAGCCAATCGAACGCGCACTTGCTGGATATGGAACGCGCACTTGCTGGATATGGAACGCGCACTTGCTGGATATGGAACGCGCACTTGCTGGATATGGAACGCGCACTTGCTGGATATGGAACGCGCACTTGCTGGATATGGAACGCGCACTTGCTGGATATGGAACGCGCACTTGCTGGATATGGAACGCGCACTTGCTGGATATGGAACGCGCACTTGCTGGATATGGAACGCGCACTTGCTGGATATGGAACGAGTATCTGCTATTTTATTCAGTATTTAACACCTAGAATGCAACTCATTCCTACCAAAATTTGTAAATAAACAGAAATGTATCAATTTTTTTTTGCCCTATTTATGATCATCGGCCATACTGCCTCTCAAATTCCTTGCAATTATATGAAAAGACACGAATGATGATGTTTTTGTAAATATTTGATGTCTATAACGCAATTTATTAGGTAAAGTGTTAAACAAACTGTGAAGAAATGATACTTAATAGACAACAGCAAGCTATTTGCTCTTTTTCTTATAGAGGGAGATGAAAAGTAGTACGTATAACTCGAGCATAAACTTATTTAAACTCGGGCGCCGTTCATTGAATTGCCCTCGCTTTAAATATATCACTTTAGTCGCTTGTCATAAAAACTTATATTATTTATTTATACCTGGCAAGGTGAGAAGGGCCGTCTCCTGCATGCCGGCCAGCATGTACATGATGCGGTTGGTGTAGATGTCGTGCACGCGCGTCACCAGCACGTCGAAGCTCTTGATGGCCGCGTTCGCGCGCTCGATGAACTCCTAACCACCGACAGACAGATAAACAGATATTGCATCGCCTCACTGTTCTGATTGCTTCACTTCACTGTAAAAAATCCACTGGGACGTTATAGAAAAAGGTTATAAATATTTGGTCCTTTTGTGCAATAATAGTTTATTAAGACAGTAGCCAAAAATGGACCAATTTCTGATCGAGTAATATTGAAAGGACGAGACGAAGTCCAGGCAGGCAAAATAGCATTTTGGCTAAGGCTAGTATAACGTTTTTCTCCGATTTGCGAGGAAACATCAAAAATCCACATTTGAATCGCGATAAATTTAGAAATACGCAAGTAGCATGCGTTGGATTTGCTTACGTTCCATTGAACAAAGGATGCGTGGCATAATTACATTCGCCTTCAATTAAATATGGTGTACATTATGTAGTTACGTAGTTTTATAATATTATTTGTCGTGTCTGCGTTCCTCTACCAACATGACAACTTAAACGAGCCGATTTCAGTGTTCACCTTTTGAAATAATGCCGCCATTTACGAACATATGGTAGAAAAGTACATTTGTATTGTATTGTAAAGTTTGTCATTACTCGTGGGATATAGATTTACGTTCAATCTTTAAGATCTGCTGCTGTATGTTTTCTGGAACTCGAGTTCGAAAATTTTTATTACACGCAATCTCAATTCTCAAAAATAGCAATGACGGCGTACTATTCGGTTTTGTTTATTAAAAACCAAATCAAAACCTGTTGTACCTTTTGCAAAAAATGTTATGGTTTTGAAACAGAGCTGTACAAAAGTAATGACAGAACCACATATCATTTGTAAATTTTTCGTTGACTATAATATTTTTAATCAGCATTGTTATGGGCTTAATTTTGGCACCCAACTAAATCGAGAGCTTTAAATATCACTATGTCTGCGGTCTCACCTTCCAATCCTCGCTTGTCCAGGTGACCGAGCGCAGACCGGGAAGCAAGAGGGAAGATAGCCGCACCACTTGTGGGAGAAAGAGAGGGCGCACTTCAAGCTTCACCCTCCGCACGGTGCGCAAGTAGTCTTGAAGTAGAAACTACACAAAATTATAATAAATCGCAAATGTGAAATATAGTGAAATAATTACGAGTACTCATTATTTGTACAGTACAAATTGAAATACCATAATCAGCAAGCTACAGTCGATTTTTTAATTTATGGAAATAATACAAAGTCTGCAATTATAATCCAGAAAATTATCCATATATTACCATATTTATAATAAATATCAAAGCAAATTGGCTCGCCCAAACATAATTTAAAGCAAATATCAGCGGATGTTCCGTCAACAAAATGTGCTACAATCGGCTACGCGTCTGCCTACGAGACGGCGTAGTAGGTACTAGTATTGTACTTTTTGATAATTTATTAATTTATGATCATAAAGCAATCTGCTAAAAGTATGTAATTTTTATCAATTAAATTTAAGAGAACCTTTAATTCGATTCGACACTTTTAGGGTGTCGTTATCGTTACTACCAGTACGCGTATGGACATCCGCAGCGGGTGAAATAACAGCACCCCAACGTCCGCATGAGTACCAGGCGAGCAGAATCACTGGGAGTTGAGTTTATCCAGACACAAAATATGTATTGGCGAGTTTGTGATGCAGACATCTAGACTGCAAGATTCTCGGATAGGAGAGAGACAGGTATAGGTGTCACCTTGGTTACCCATGCAACTGCGGGTATGTAGGAAGGAAGCAGCTGCAACGTCTGAATGCAACATGTTTTGTCTTTATCTTTAAATAATTTGACTTTCATTTCAGGCGTGAACGTTCGTGAATAAAAAGGTGTTCATTATGTAAACTTGCGTATAACACTGTGACTTAAACTCAATAGTACTGCCAAGTGGGAGGGACAAAATTTATTGCTGAATATTTTAACTGCCGCACCGCCAACTGAACCCGCTACAAAAAACTATGGCGGGTTAATATTTAAAAATAGAACTAGATAGGAGTAGTGGTCTCAGAATCCGGTGATCTCTGCTTCAAATCTCCTGTTTAATTGTCTATACGATTACGTACTATGGCAGTATCTACGCAGTTACGAGTACGACAGAGGGTTATTTTATTTCTGACACTACACCGCGTCTAAATTCCGTCCTTCGTCGACTGAATTTTCCATACGATTGACAATTATAAGCGTAAATATTTCAATAGCAAGTTACTTACAAAAGTCATCAAGCTCTTCAGGTGTAATTTGTTTAAAATCTAGTGACGTAATATAGGTACTATAGTCTGTAAGTTTAGGTACTTATCTTTTTGTAAACAAACTTTATATGAAACTGACAGTTCAGAAGTGTCACTTTCATACAAAGTTTGTTTACAAAAAGATAAGTACCTAAACTTACAGACTATAGTTACTATATTCTATAGGATGTAAAATAATCGATTGCAAATATTTCAAGCCACCAGCCTATGAAATTGAACAACTTCAATATGGATCCAATAAGGAAAAAAATCAGGTGACCGAAACAATTAGTATGGCAGGCTGAAATTTTTTGTTGCTAATTTCCTATGTAATAAAAGCTTTCCAGATTCACGGACTAGTTCACGCTTTAAAAAATGCAGTTTTTCAAAACCTTATATATAGGTATATTTTAATAATAACCTTAAGGGAGTCGTTCACGATGACGAAGTAGTTCCTCTTAGCGTAGAGCGAGTGGCACACGATGGGCAGGTCGACGCCCATCTTGACCAGGCAGTCGGACTCGCGCACCAGCAGGCGGATGGAGTGGTCCAGGTTGACGGCGATGCGCCCCGCCTCGTCGATGCGCAGCAGCGTGTTGTTCAGGCTCTCGTCCACGTCCCAAAGCTAAACAGACATGCAGCTTTTGTTTTGTGTTTTAAGAACACTCATAGTGCTATATAAGGCATAAACATATTAGACGCAAATATTTTAAGGAGTAAATCAACCCATGAAACTGAACAACTTTCCTTAAAAAGTTTTGGGCTCCCCATACAAATTGATACGTTCGGCGGCCGGTACATTTTGTATGGCAGGCCTAAAAATTTTTTGGTAATTCGACCTGTGTTCCTTGCGGAAAGTTGTTCAGTTTTATGGGCTGGTTCACTCCTTAAAAATATTTGCAGTATTTTTTTTACACCAAGTATTATTTTCATAAATAAGAATAAGAAAATTGAAAAATGTACAATCGCCGACCGGGAATCGAAGCCGGGCCGCGTGGGGTAGGTACCGGCTTACTGCTCTACCACTGAGCTATCGACGCACCGGTCGGCCTTCGATTTTGAATTCTCAACCTCTTGATGCTCGTCTCGAAGCGACGATCTTAGCGACATCTAGTAGTATAGTCCATTGAATGAGTACCTCCAATGGGGGTCTAGGATGCGACAGTTAGTAACGTATTTTTGGAATCTAGTATTTTTATCAATGATAGACCTAATTATGAGCAATCTATCGGTACCGGTCACAAGTTGCACTTTTGAGTTTTTTGGAAGAAAAAAATAAATAGTTCAAGTTCAGTAACTAAAAGTAACCCTAATATAATATTTTGACAATCGATTCCTCCTAAAGGCTTCCATGGAGGAATGTGTTTATTTTACCAATGATAGACCTAATCAAGAGCAATCTATCAGTACCGGTCACAAGTTGCACATTTGAGTTTTATGGAAGAAAGAAATATTTTTTGATCGATTGATGTGATAAACATGGGTATATAGTATGGGAATTTTTTTTGAGCCAAAATCGTTTTTAATGCGTGTAACTCAGAAACGGTAGGATATAGGAAAAAGTGATTTAGGTACAACTTGTAGATAATTTGATGGCCTTTCAACTTTTCTTTGAACGTTTTTCTCTAACATGTACCGTTTTCGAGATTTAAGCGAAAAATGAAAAAATGAACCCTTTCCCCCCCTCCCCCCACTCCGGGGCTCCTCCTAGTGTCCCGGGGTTTTAGTATGTTTATTACCTAGGGACTCTTGACATGTTTCCGAAGAAACATCTTACGTTACTAACTCTCGCACTCTAGAACTTTTTATTTAATGGACTAGTAGTATTTTTTAATACTTCTTACCGAACGTAAACTGATATAATATCGCTTAGTTCGACCCCTATTTTTGAAACGTCGTAATTCGGTTCCGTGAATGGAAGTACGCAACGACTGGTCTAACCATACGTTTTTTAATTTTATACGACACGATGTTTCTAAAGTCGAAAGTGTGTGTGTGTGTGTGTGAATTTACTAGGGTATGTCGGAATCGGAAAGTAAAGTAGAACGTGTGATACAAGCATAATTTCGCATGAAACAAAAACGAACGTTTCAGAAATTGAGCTCCTGTACTAAGAACATGATCATTCTCCTTGCCCTATCCCGTTCTCAATCGGGGTCCGCTGCCTAACCTAGAGAATTGGGCGACAAGTGTGCAATTAGCAACGTTAAGATTTTTTTTTTAAATAAAATAAAAATATTTCAAGGCGTAAAACAGAAACTCAACAACGTATTATTTCCATTAAAAAAAATTGTTTCGGTCATCCCGTATAGGCATTAATGCCTTAGATCAGAGATAGCTCTAGATGTTTCGAAGATCAATCCTTTTTGCTGGGATTTTCTCTACCTACGCCACAAGATATAAAAAAATTCTGAAACAGCCCTCAAATACTGGTCATATGATGGAGTAAGGACCGCACCACGGTTGCTAGCGCTCTGCCTAACTGTCAATTAATACAGGCGTGATCTGTGCGTATCTATTAAAGGAATCGGCTCTTATTGATGGATTTAAAAAATGAAGTACCTTCAAATAGGCCCTAATGTAGTTAAATACGCGGCCATAGAACCGTCGCAACTACTGTATGTACTATTGGGCTTACATTACGGATTATTTTGAGTATAATAAGCTACATATATTTGAAGGGTGTTTCTACCCATAAAACTGAACAACTTTCGATAGGAGCATTTTTTCGAAAAAGAAATATGTAATAACATTTGGCCCTCCCATACAAAATGTAACAGCCAACATTTTTATAATACAAGATAAATGTTCTTTTCGGAAGTTTTTGTTCAGCTCTACGAGCAGAAAACACCCACATCTTATCCCCACGAGAAAATTAGTTACAGCAAGCGCATCCGCTGGGCGGGCCGCTAGTTTGTTTATATATTATGAATGAGTAAATGAAACACTCCTTTATATGTTATTTTTTATTATTATTTTGGGATATTACAATATATTGAAGTAAAACTTAATATTACAGGATATACGAGTACTGATTACAAGGCTACGACAAAAATAAAAGCAATAGGTACGTAATTGGAATTATAAAAAGTTACAATAATCCTAAATATCCTATAGTAAAGCACGTATTTATAACTAAACTACGCATACACAAATACAATGTCATGCAATATTAATATTATGTATTACTATAAGTTCGTGAAAAAAATATAAACATTGTGAAGAGTACTACGAAACCCTATGAATAGGAAAATAGGTATCTAATATATTCTTACAAGTACAGAGTAACAATACCACATGAATAAAAAATAAATCGCATATGCTGGAAATATTAAATGCAATCGAATACATTCGCAAAAGCAAATACATCATAAAATTGTCGTAAGATTATTATTATTATTACCTATGTGAACGTTTTGTGAATCGTGCGTTAATTTTCTGATATAATAATAATAATAATAATAAAGAATAAATGTAACTAACCATTGTGCAATCACTGTGAGCGAATCTAACTTACTTACTCTCGCTGTACACTGCTGGTCGTATGTTTACAGCAGGTGTACCCTGACCGCCTCGCCCTTACCCCCACAACAACGAAGACAACCAGGATTGCTTCTCTTTGGGAGACTCTGGTGGAGGCTGGTTCTTCACCTTGGGATCTTCCACAGGCCCACTTGGAGGGTACTTGTTGTGGTAATATTCGATGTGCACGTCGATTGGGGGCGGTGTGCGGTGTTTCTTCCCGTGGTCCTGGCCCCTGGTTACGTCATCCTTGCTGCGGTGCTCCTCCAGGTGCTGCGCCACTGCTCGCACTGCGAACGTAGCGAACTCCTCCACGAAGGCTGTTTCGTTCAGATGTGGACCTTGGTGTTCACTTTCGAGGGGCTCGTGATATTGCTCCATGTAGCCGCCCACTATGATGTCCAGACCGCGGATGTAGCCGCCTTTTTTAGGCTGAGCTAGTGCAGGTTTGGGGGTTGCTACGTGACTTGGAGGCGGTGTAGTGGCTTCTACTTCTTCAGAAATGTAGACTCTGGCAAGCGCGCCGTTTGAGCCGGCTAGCACAACCAGAATTAACACGAAGAACTGCTTCATTTTGGTGACTTCTGCTTCGTCTGGTGGCGGCAACAGTTGTGAAGCCACTGCTTCAGTGAGCTGCAGAGGTGGACCACGAGTATTTATAGCAGTGGCGCGCGCGGGCGCAGGCGCAGGCGGGGCGGTCACAGATGCTATGATCATTATCACATGCATGCGCTGCACCGCGCTCAAGTGGAAAGCGGGCAGGAAATCTCAATCAATTGCATTTAAGGCGCCGCCCTATGCAAGTGTGGCCGTCACCACCTTAAAATGTATAACTCTAAATAGACGAAATTTCTGTACACGTAATAAAGTATACTTACATAGTGTGGTACGGTAGCAAATATGGGTTCAGTGTAGTTACAGTACAGACGACAGCTTAAAATTGCTTGAGTTTATTTGTAAAAAGACATTCTGTAAGTAAACCTTAACATCTGTACATAAATCTCGGCTCGTCGATTTTCGATAAGTTACGCTTTTATCAAGTTCAGAATTTTCAAGTGATGAGTGCCTAGCCTTAACTGTCTCTGTGGTCTAGCGGAGGTACCATTTGTAACATAGGACCTAACGTATCATTACCTCTTCGCCTCCACCCCTCTCTTCTTTCTGACAAAACCTTCATCCATCACATTTTTAATTTGTCACCCCTCTGATCACTCTTTACTTGACATCTAGAAGGCAAGGTAACACAACAAATTGTATCATATTGAACAAGCGAGTGCTCGTCAATGTTCCTCGTCTGCACTCGAGGAATCAATCTCCATTTTATTAGGCTCCGCGTAGACCTGCAAAGGGTCTTTTATATAAATAAACCGTGGGATCAATCGTCAAATTATTATTTTTATACTAAACCTACATAGAAAGAGAGGAACGTGAGTCAATGTTCACGTTTAAATTAGCAGGAGGCAGCAGGAGAATAATCCATATAAATCACTTGCCACCCCAGGGGAGAAAAGATGCAACTGTCAAAGTTACGTAAAACGGAACGCAAGTCTTATATATTTGTGTAGGCAAAATGGAAGACTTGTCTGAATGGATGTATCGCTTTTGCTTTGTACAGTATTATTTAAAAAAACAATACCGTGCCAATTCGCAATGGATTATTCTTGTACTTTTTAGGTTTATGGAACGGTTGTTCTATTAGTATTCCTATTTTTTTATTCTTGTAGGTTTAGTGTAAAACATTATGTGTCATTTGGAAGAAAGGCCGATTGCAAACTCGTGTGTATTGATGCCTTAGGCTGCCCTTCAAGCCTCGAACTACACCCTCGTCAAACACTTGGTAACTTTCCCACCACGTGATAATGTACTATTTATCACATTGAGATTTTATTTGTTTTGACGAAAATTTAAAAATCTGACACTTTATCTACCGGTTTCGCTCACATAAGCATTTTCAAGGCTCTAGGTTAGGTACCTAGTTAGTAATATTTTCACAAGAAGAACGTCACATATTCGCTAATAATAATTTCTTTTCCGCTTTGTTGTGCGATCAAAATCGCAAGTCGCGTTAACTAGTTATGTAGTCAAAATAAATAAACATGGCGTTTCACCAAGCGCCGACAATCGCAAGTATTGTGAATATGAATTTTTGTTCTCATATTGGTTAGCAGGCTGAACCGCCTGATAAACCGAACCGAACAAAGAAATGAAAATACGACGCCAAAATAAAACTTGGTAAACATAATGTCGATTCCACAAAGCTCGAAACTGAATAATAATTTAAAACCAGAGTTAATTTTATACCGTTTTCTTATTATTTATCAAAATATTATTTAATAAGTGCAATATAATAAAATGTCTAACTATTGATACACATGTCACGAATATATCCCTTGCGTGGTAGGCAGAGCGACAATAGCCGTATTATTACGGTCGTTTTCGCCATGTCTGACAAAATAATCTGTACATTTCTTATTAAAGGGATTTTTGAAAATAATTTCGTTTACTTCCTAGTTAGTGCCGTTCGTGCGAATGATGCAAAAGCTCAGCAGTCATTTCCCATCCTTTTGCCATGTATAATATGAATAACAATAGACGTACTATAGATATGGAATGTAACGTCGATCTCGAAATACCCGAGATCTTAAGCAATTTTTCGAGATCGAGGTCTCGAAGTGTCCTATATCGCTATAGAAAGATCGTTCAAGATTTCGAGATCGTGCTTACATAAGGCTCCATCTTTGACGTGTTCATTAATACGGGGCATTAATAGATGCTAGAGTATCTTTTGGATGCTGCCGGCCAGAGACGAGCGGCCGAGCGCCATGGAGTGGGTGCGGGAGGTACGCGACGGGGAATGCAGCTGTCCGACCAGTCATCGAGATATCGAGATAGTCAATCATTCCCTAACTATAGATTCGTAATTCCGTAGGTAACTTGTAAAACTTTAAGTAAAAACTTGGAATGTTGGGTCTTATTCATTACCTAACGTTACATGCTGTTTGGTTAGCTTGGCCAGCCCCGAGGCAGTGCTTACTAGTTTTAAGTTTTTAGTCCACCTGAGTCGCGTATACACTAGGTTCATAAAATTGTTATAAGAAATAGATTTTTTTTCTCTTTTTTACAATGACTAATACGTGACAATCAAAAGGTTAAAATTTACTACTTTGAATAAATAATTTGAGTTTGACTTTGGTGTTTGGTGTTTGGACTCACGTTCTGGTTCATCCAGACGGCGCGCAACGTCTCCTCGTAGCCGGCGACGAGCGCGCGCGTGCTCGCGAACTTGCGCACGATGTCGCCGGCCTGCGGCAGCGCGCGCAGCACCGCGTGCGAGCACACGCTGTCCACGGTCTCCGTCATGTTGTGCATCAGACACCGCGACCATTTTATGCGACCTGCGCACAAAATGAAAAAAAATACATTATTTGAAGTGAAGTAATTCTTCACAACAACTTCTTCTAAACTTACCTACTTGTTTTAAATTTGGTTGAGGGCTCGGGCCCCGGCAATCAACCTGAGAAAGGCCGTCTTAATCAGCCGAAAGTGGTCGGGGCTCAACCCCCAACCAAATGTTTTGAAATTTTCAAAGTTTGAATTAATAAACAGAATTATTTATAAAGTGTGTGTTATTGCAAGCATTTCAGTCCCCCCTAACGCGAAACGGGCTCACGGTCCATCATGAAAACGATGGAGAGACGAATTAGATGCTCACGCCAAAACCTGGATGGAGGTGGCTCAAGACGGGATAAATAGAAAAGAGGGTAGTGGGACACTTCAGACTCATAATAATAATAAGATTGTCTTATCCACCACTGGTGTAATACCAAAACAGTTGTATCAATCCTTGAAAACTCTGGATCTTCCTAAAACAATTTATAAAAAAATGCTGAAAGCCGTTATACTCAACACTTGACGAATAGTCAGAAAATTCTCACAGGTAGATGCAACACACCCAAATGAAACCATCAATGAAATCGATGTTCACTTGGCTTATGCCAGTGATATTGAAAATCCGGCATTGAAGCCGAGAAGGAATTTTCCTAAAAAACAAATAATAATAATAAGTGTTTTAATACAAAAATACCGTTTCAGATTATTTTAAAAAGTAGCTCATTTGACCTGTCAGAAATGCAGCCTATCGGCAAAAAGTATTTATCGTTCCTAGGGTAGATCAGATATTTGAAATTGAATGATCGTTTTAACTTTGGATCTGGTTGCGTCTTGTTTGTCCTGTTGAAACCTGGGGCTATATGAGACCTTGCTGTTAGTGGTAGTGACCTGCAACGGGCGAGTAGTTCCTGGGCAGCGGCGGGTCCTCCCGCTGCCGCTTGAACATTCTGGTGATCTTGTCCACCTCCCGCTCGCAGTACTTCAGCACGCGCTCGTACTTCTCACTCAGCTTCGTGATTTGAATCTTCTGACTCACCTGCGACATACAATACATTAGTACCTGGTTGACCGACCATTGCTTGGTATTTCTGCCGTTCAGAGTGTTTTGGATAATAAAACCAAGATAGATCGATTTATCGCCCTCGAATCCCCCTTTACACATTTTTTTTTTCAATCGTAGGAGGTGGTTGCCCATGTAAACTTCTATACTTATAAAAACGCTTGTCCTCATTCATTCACTGACTCACTGATTCATAAACGCACAGCCTAAACTACTACAGCTAAAAATATGAAATTTGGGTAGTAGGTTCATTTTACTCCAAATACATCCACTAACAATAGATTTTTAAAATTTCGGGAGTGTAAAAGCGGTTTAAGCCCTAGTACCTACAAAAACAAAGTTTTTTTTTATGGTCACTTTACGAGGTTTTGCGAAGACTTCGCGATGATACCTATTCTTCTTTTTATTTTTTACTTTGCACAAGCAACACATGACTGATGTACAGATAAAATTTCAAAAAGCCTCAGTAGAACACCTACTCAAGATTACATACATACATACATATATCACGCCTTTATCCCATGCGGGGTAGGCAGAGCTTTAACAGCCGTAAGAATACGGTCGCTATCGCCACGTCTGACATTTTTTGAGGAATGTTTTCCAGGGTTGTTTCAGAAAACATGTGTATCACTAAAGTGACAGGTTGTCAGCCTGTCGCCTAAAAATTGTAATACACCAATACTCTTAAGTCCCTTAGTCGCCTCTTACGACACCCACGGGAAGGATTTGGGGTGATGCTATTCAAAGCCGGCATCACACGGCATGATAATCCTATATCCTACTCAAGATTACTTCAAATAATCCTATGAAACTACAACCTACTAGTGAAGAAACCTTCAACATCCAGGTAACAAACAAAACAGATAAAATGCTTGTTAGTTAGTTATATAATAAACACAGACTAGTCGATTAATTCTACAGTCGTATACCATAACTCCAATTTTAACCCCTCACTCTAGCTAATCAATGAAATATGAACTTGAAACCTTAAACCGCAACCCCACTGCGACGTATCGTCGTCGTCGTCGTCGTCTCAGCCGATAGACGTCCACTGCAGGACATAGGCCTCCCCCAAGGATCTCCACGATGATCGGTCCAGCGCCACCCGCATCCAGCGGCTTCCCGCGACCTTCACCAGATCGTCGGTCCACCTTGTGGGAGGCCTACCTACGCTGCGTCTACCGGTCCGTGGCCGCCACTCGAGAACTTTCCGGCCCCAGCGGCCATCGGTCCTACGAGCAATATGCCCCGCCCACTGCCACTTGAGTTGCGCAATCCTTCGAGCTATGTCGGTGGCTTTGGTTCTTCTCCGGATTTCCTCATTTCTGATTCGATCGCGGAGAGAAACTCCGAGCATAGCCCTTTCCATTGCCCTTTGAGTGACCTTGAGCCTTCTTATGAGGCCCATTGTTAGCGGCCACGTCTCAACTCCGTAAGTCATCACTGGCAACACGCACTGATCCCAGACTTTTGTCTTGAGGCACTGCGGTAGTTGTTGAGAAGAGAAGATGTTACGTAGCTTCCCGAACGCTGCCCAGCCGAGTTGGATTCGACGATTGACCTCTTTTTGAAAGTTGGACCTACCCAGCTGGACTATTTGTCCCAGGTAGACATACTCGTCGACAACTTCCAGAGTAGAGCCCCCAACTGTCAGAGTAATGGGTGCAACAAGAGAGTTTGACATAACCTTGGTCTTGTCCATGTTCATTTTTAGACCCACTTGTTGGGAGGCTCTATTGAGGTCATCGAGCATTGTACCGAGGTCCTCCAGGGTTTCCGCCATGACCACGATATCGTCGGCAAAACGAAGGTGAGTCAGATACTCGCCGTTGATGTTGATGCCAAGTCCTCTCCAGTCCAAAAGCTTGAAGACGTCTTCCAGTGCTGCTGTGAACAGTTTCGGTGATATTACATCTCCCTGTCTCACTCCTCGCTGCAACTGGATAGGTTTCGAGTCCTGGTCCTGAAGTCGAACTGACATGGTGGCGCTTTCGTACAAGGACTTCAACACTTCGATATACCGATAGTCAGCTTGGCACCGCTGAAGAGACTGAAGTACGGCCCATGTTTCGATCGAATCGAAGGCTTTTTCGTAGTCCACAAACGCGAGGCAGAGTGGTTGGTTGGTTGGCTGCGACGTATCAGCTGTTCCAAATAAATCAATAACCTAAACAATTTCCCCTTCAACCTATACCGCCCTGGTACTTTAAAGGCAGAATAGTGATTTTTCCATGTCGCATCAGTACGCAAGCGTCGCAATCGTCTATATGGTTTCCTGGGTTCTGTTTACAGGCGACATCTCATGGTTAATTTAGTAAGTAACGCAGATACACTGTAGAGAACGGTACAATTAAATACATCCTAATGCTTAGAGGTTTAGTTTATAATTATACTCATTCATTTAGTTTTTACAAAGACCTCGCATTCAAATTTGCCTCGCACTATAACTGTTCCTTAAACTTAAGCTCTACGTACTTGCTTTGAGCGTCAGGTCCTACTTGGCCCAACCTTTAGATTGAATAAAGAGAATGATTGCCCCGATGCAGCATCGGAAATTCGCGCTTGAGGTCGAGTGCGCCTCATTGTGCTTGAGGTGCAAATCGGTGCAATAACTGTGAGATAATCCCTCCTACTGCCGGCAGTACCAACCAGTACAAGCGGCAGACATATATTAGATGATTGATTTCGCAGAATGCCAATTTAGCTCAATAAAAGCAATATATCACTGGTAGCAGGCGATAAACGCTTCCTGAGGGATACAAATGCAACATTGTTGTTGAGTGCATCAGACGACAATAACACACACACACAATGCCTACTCGACTGCACCGACAAGATAACTGCATAACGTGATAAGATACAGAAGAATCACGTCCAAAGTTTGTTCCGAAAGTTTAAAAATACATTTATAGGATAATTTAATTTAGAAAATATCCTGTGTAGGTTGATTGTAAAATGTTGTAAACGGGAAATACTTTGTGCCTAAGAATTTTCGCGAGGCATTTCGCTGAAAATATTATAATGACCGTGGGATCGATCGTCAAATTATTATTTTTATACTACGCCTACATAGAAAATGCTCTATAGCTTTATAAGACGTAGAGAGGAACGTGAGTCATTGTTCACGTTTCAAATTAGCGGAAGGTAATAATCCATATAAATCACTTGCCTACCCAGGGGAGAAAAGATGAAACTGTCAAAGTTACGTAAAACAGAACGTAAATCTAATATATTTTTGAAGGCAAAATGGAAGACTGGACTAATTTTTGACTTTTCGTTGTACGATATTATTTTAAAAAAACCGCGCGAATTCGTTTAGGATTCTTCATGTATTTCTTTAGGTTTATTGAACTGTTCTTCTGCTAGTTTTTCTCTTTTTTATTCTTGCACGTGTAGTATAAAGCACTATGTATCACTCGGAAGAAAATCCGATAGCAAACTCGTGTGTATTGATGCCCTCAGGCTCCTCAAACTACACCCTCGTTATACGATCGCTTATTTTCTTACCGCGTGTCCAGTGACTACGACTATTTGTTTCTTTAGTCGGGGAAGTGTTTTCTTGCAGACATTACAACTAGCACTAGCACTATATATAAATACTAGCTGGTGCCCGCGAACTTCGTTTCGCCATATATCATCCATCATATCAGCTATATAAAGGAAGCTCACTGATAAACATAGGCCTCCCCTATAGACTCTAAGAACCATAAAATAATATATTATAAGCTTATATTAAATTGTTGGTAGATAGGTACCCAAAAACTTGGTTTCGCCGACTATACAGCGTGTAAAAATATTAGCTGCAAATATTTAAATGGGTGAATCAGTCCATGAAACTGAACAACTTTCCCCAAGCAACATAGGTCGAAATATGGAAAAAATTTTTGGACCTCCCATACAAAATGTAGCAGCCGAGCAAGTCAACTGTATGGGAGGCCCAAATGCTTTTTTCATATTTCGACCTATGTATTCCATGGGGAAAGTTGTTCAGATTCATGGGCTGATTCACCCCTTAAAATATTTGTAGCTAATTTTTTTACACTTTATATGTAATTTAAAAAAACTGTTAAATCCTAAATTTACAATTTCCACATGCAAAAAAGAGTAAGAAAACGGTGGTTCTTTTATATATTTTTGGTCTTTTTGAATCCTGTAGGTTGAATTTGCTGAATCAGGTTACAGATTAGTCACTCCCTGTTCCAAATCCTCGCTTTCCAGTTCATTTTAGCAGATTTTTTAAAACCGTGCGTTTACTTCCAAATGTATCAATTCCGTGAAGTAGACTGATGCCACATTTCTTAACATTGTGATGGATGAATAAAGACCGAGTTCATGAGTGTGAATAAATAAAACATAAGCTTATTAAAAACCAAGTAATCCTACTACAAATCCTATCCTATCCTACTTCCTATTAATATATTAATACAAAAGATTTGTTTGTTTGTTACTCCTTCACGCAAAAATTGCTGAAATGATTTTCATGAAATTGGGCACAGATGATGTGTGATGCCGGCTTAGAATAGCATCACCCCACATCCTTCCCGCGGTTGTCGTAAGAGGCGACTAAGGAACTCGAGGGTATTGGTGTATTACAATTTTAAGGCGACAGGCTGACAACCTGTCACTATAGTGATACACATGTTTTCTTGAACAACCTTGGAAAACAATCCTCAAAAATGTCAGACGTAGCGATAGCAACCGTATTCTTACGGCCGTTAACGCTCTGCCTACCCCGCAAGGGATAAAGGCGTGATATGTATGTATGTATGGGCACAGACATAAAAGGGGTAACTTGTACTAACACATAGGAAAGTTTTTATCGTAAGAAAGTTCCTGTGCGATGCCACGGAATGACCGATTTCCATACGGGCGGAGCCGCGGCTCGGGTTACATTTAATTAAGTACCTAAGGCTATTTAATTAAGACCGTATGCTGCCGGCAGAGTAGAATAACTCCTCTTTTCCCGTGGGGGTCGCGTCGTTAGAATCAACCGAGGGAGAAACCCGACCCAAGACCGGCCCTGGAGAAGGACAGCAGAGTCTACATTCAAACCCGGAACGGGGTCTCTGTCAGGCGCGTGTGATAGAGGTCTATCCTGCAGCCAACTTGGCTCCGCATGTATCGACTCGTCGTTCCTGTGGAGTCAGCCAAGGAGACCGAGAGAGTAGCCTTGTTTTGGGCAACCCGGCGTTTTCCAAATCGATTTATACCTATAGCCACGAAAAGTCTTATCTGAGACACTGATTGGATCGTCTGGCACATACGTATGAGGCTTTGAGACCGATGATAATGACTCATAAAACTGAACAACTTTCGTAAGGAAAATTTTACAGAACATATGGAAAAAAATTATCTTCCTTAGAAAATGTACCAGCCGATCGAGTCAATTTGTATGAGTAGTCCAATTTTTATTCATATTTCGAATTAATGTTTCAGAAAAAAGTTTGCGCACCCTGAAAATAATGTTGGTATTGTCGGCTAAACATATAATAACAGTATGTAACAGACTAACATTGGCTAGTAACGTAGATATAAAAAAAGCCTTAACAAAATTAGCAAGAAAAATTAAAAACAAAAAATTGTGGAACTTCGCTGGTCGACTTACATCATAAGCAGATCCACTTCCGCTGAGCCATTTTAACCATGGTTGGAGCGGCGAAAATAAGGATATCCCTTCACACAAACTTTTGCTTTGAAGCTATTGCGATTTTCCCGCGGTAAATAGTAGATTACGCACCAAGAAAACGATCCATAAATAAAGATTGTATCGTCTGGTGCGCAATTTACACGTCTTGCACCACGGAACTTTTGTTTTCGAGTGTAAAAAATATTGAATTATTAAAAGTGAAAATTATTCCGATATTAAATAGATATTTTTGTAGTCGTAGACATATTCGTAGATTTTACTTTTCTTGTCGTAATAATCTATACATATATCTATTCTATTCTATACATATAATAAGACAGTAACAAGTCAGTGTTCAGTGACCCTATATAGTTTTGAGAAAACACAACGATAGCGCGTTTTAAAAGACGTGTGGAGACATCTATGAATGAGTTTTGTACGATGTTTGTGTTTGTTTGTGTATATGCGGAAGCATCACGCGAAAACGACCGAACGGATTTTGAATCAAATTGTACCAAAATGTCAAGTAATTCACCGACCAGGTTATAGGCTAAAAAAAACATACCCCTAAAAGGGGGGTTGGCTGCTACGCATAAAATAAGTTTGTAGGTCATGAGAATTTCGTAAAAGGATGTGTATGGGCTAATTGGACCTGAGATTATTTCAAATTTAGAACTGGCCAGCACGTACCTAATGTGGCGCTTTGAATAAGCGCACAGGAAGAAAAAAAAACATGAGGCCGTATTTATATTTTTAATCTGTATTTTTATAACCTCAACAAATGAGTTTGTCGAATTATTGCTCATGATTTACGACAAGGAAACTTAAATCTATGAATATGTCGACGACTACAAAAATATCTCTTTAATATTGCAATAATTTTCACTTTTAATAATTCAATAATTATTACCCTCGAAAACAAAAGTTCCGTGGTGCAAGACGTGCAAGTTGCGTGGCCAGACGATACAAACTTCATACAGGAATCGTTTTCTTTGTGCGTAATCTACGCGGGAAAATTGCAATATCTTTTTTGTTTTTAAATTTTCTCGCTAATTTGGTTAAGGCTATTTAGCCAATGTTTGTCTGGTACATGCAGTATGTTATAGGTTTTGCCGACAATACAGCTACATTATTTTCAGGGAGCGACAACTTTTTTCTGAAATATTCTTTGGAAATACTAATAAAAATTGGACTTCCCACACAAAGTGACTCAATCGGCTGGTACATTTTATATAGAAGATACATTTTTCCATATTTCTGTAAAATTTTCCTGACGAAAGTTATATTTTATACGTTTGTGCCAGACGATCAAATCAGTATCTGAGATAAGACTTTTCGTGGCTATAGGTATAAGCCGATTTTCCACAGACAACGTTTTTTGGAAAACGCAGGGTTGCTCAAGACCTGCGCCACTCTTTCGGGCTCCCTGACTGACACCACAGGAGCTACGAGTCGATACGTGCGGAGCCAAATTGACTGCAGGATAGACCTCTGTCACACGCGTCTAACAAAGACTCCGTTCCAAATGTAAATGTAGATTCTGTTGTCCTTCTCCAGGGCCGCCGGTCTTGGTCAGGTTTCTCCCTCGGTTGATTCTTACGACTCCCACGGGAAGAGAGGTGCTATTCTACTTTGCCGGCAGCACACGACCTTAATTAAATAGCCTTAGGTACTTAATTAAACGTAACCCTAGCCGCGGCTCCGCCCGTGTGGAAATCGGTCATGGCATCACACAGGAACATTTTTTCGCGAAGAAAACTTTCCTATGCGTTAATCCAAGTTACCTCCTTTATGTCTGTGTTCAATTTCATGAATATCAGTTAAACAGTTTTTGCGTGAAGGAGTAACAAACAAACATATAAACTTTTTTATTTATATTATTAGTAGGAAGTAGGATAGGATAGGATTAGTAGTATGATTACTTGCTTTTGTTTTTATTTATTCACACTCATGAACTCGGTCTTCAGTCTTCCATCACAATGTCAAGAAATGTGGCATCAGTCTACTTCACGGAATTAATACTCTTGGAAGTAAATATTGCACGGTTTTAACAAATCTGCTAAACATGTCATAAGAGGCGGAAAGTTGAAGATATAGGGAAGAGAACTGGAAAGCTAAAAAATCGTAGCAGGGAAAGACGACTTCAAGAAACTGAACCTTTAGGGATTCTAAAAGACTAAACACTATAAACCAACCACCGTTTTCTTACTCTTTCTTGCATGTGGAAATTGAAATTTTACGATTTAACAGTTTTTTAAATTACTTACATATAGTCTGAGAAACCAAGTTTTCTGGTACCTACCTACCAACAATTTAATATTGGCTAATATTATTTTATGGTTCTTAGAGGCCTATGTTTAGCAGTGGTCGTCCTATATATAGCTGATAAATGATGGAAGATATATTATGGCGAAACGAAGTTCGCGGGCACCAGCTAGTGAGTAATAATTCGACAAACTCATTTATTGAGGTTATAAAAATATAGATTAAAAATATAAATACGGCCTCATGTTATTTTTCTTTCTGCGCGCTTATTCAAAGTGACACAATTCGTGCTGGCCAGTTCGAAATTTGAAATCAATCTCGGGTCCAATAAGCCCATACACATCTTTTTACTACGCGGCACTATGAAATTTACGTGATTTACAAACTTATTTTATGTGTAGCAGCCAACACCCCTTTTAGGGGTATGTTTTTTTTAGCCTATAACCTGATTTACTTGACATTTTGGTACAAATTGCATCAAAATCCTTTCGGTCGTTTTCGCGTGATGCTTCCGCATATCCACAAACAAACATTCAAACATCTGAACATCTAAACATCTAAACATCCAAACAGACAAAAATTAAAAAAATTGCAGAAACGTGTTTTGTTATCAATATTAAGTATCACGAAACAATTTTTTATGTACAGACTTTCGGTCCTCTTGAGCTTTATTATATGTATAGATAGATATGTATAGATAGATAGATATATATATATATATGCCGTGTGATGCCGGCTTAGAATAGCATCACCCCACATCCTTCCCGCGGGTGTCGTAAGAGGCGACTAAGGGACTCGAGAGTATTCGTGTATTACAATTTTTAGGCGACAGGCTGACAACCTATCACTTTGTTGATACACATGTTTTCTGAAACGACCTTGTAAAACAATCTTCAATAATGTCAGACGTGGCGATAGCGACCGTATTCTTACGGCCGTTAACGCTCTGCCTACCCCGCAAGGGATAAAGGCGTGATATATGTATGTATGTATGTAATCTTGAGTAGGTGTTCTACTGAGGCTTTTTGAAATTTTATCTGTACATTAGTCATGTGTTGCTTGTGCAAAGTAAAAAATAAAAAGAAGAATAGGTATCATCGCGAAGTCTTCGCAAAACCTACAAACATACATACAAACATATATCACATGTATGTGTGTATGTATATTTTAATCTTTTGACATCTCACGAATTGTCATGAAAAGTTAGTTTACCTTCTCGAACCTGGTGAGGAATTTGATCCCCTGCGGGGTTTCCCACACGCTGGCGAAGTTCTCCTCGATGGTTTTGCCGATGGACTCCCGCAGCGCGTTCGTCTTCTCCTCGAACGCCTGGTAGTCCTTATCGAACTCGCTGTTCCGGTAGTCGAGGTAGTCGTATTGACAGGTTGTCACCGCCTTCTTCGCCTCCTCGAACGTGTGCATTGCCTCTTCCAAATCTATGGAGAATGGAGCAAATACACTTTTGTCAATTCGTAGAAGTTTAACAATTAACAAACACCGATGATGTGGCGTTGCTGTCTATGATAACTTTGACAACGGTAATCATGTTAGAAGTCTGCTACTCGTAGCAGGCGGTCGAAGAACTCTGACGTCATGGTTCATCGGGTCATTGGACGAGTCGGTATCCGACACAAAAGGAGAGAGAACAAATGCTTAAACTTAGGTTTCATTAAAATATAGTTTCCGTAGGGTTTGTCTACATATTTCATTATCGTGTTCACTGCGGATCACGCCACAATCAATCCTTTTTTTAATTTAACATTTATGCCTTTATAAATCTTTACAGATATTTAGACCATTCAGTGTCCCATCCCCCCCGTCCCTCCCAAGCAGCTCTCATAACGTAAACAAACTACCTCGCCTGATCTATGTTGTCCTGGTACAAGGACTGGCTTACTCCACGTGGTTTTTATAAATAACCTCACTCAATGAAATGAAAACTATGAAAAACTTCAGCTACCTATCTACCTACGGCTTGAGGCTCACCTATTTATTCATCCCACAAATGCATCTATAATACTCTATCTGATATTTAGATAAACAAGCCTTGTTCGGCGTGTCCCAAGTGTAAAAAAAACTCTTAAAATGCATGTACTTCACAACAATTACACCTACTCAGGTGCTGGTGGGTAATGTCTCAATTAATTAATTAATTTATTTATTTCATTTATACTTGTAAACCTGTGCAGGTAGGTAAGGTAGATTTATTTATCAATCACACTGCTAAATTCGTAACGAAGAATCGTCATGAAAAAAAAAATCATACATACGTACATCGTTTTCATTTCAGCTAGAATCGAGCTATATAATAACACAATCAACTGAATACTGAACTTTGAAGTAGAAAGTACTTATATGGAACATCGTCGCAAGTGTGTAGTACCAAATGTAGACTATCTGCTACATTCGGTCCTTAGATTTCACAGTTATCTTGTGCACACTACAGGTTCATAATAGCTGTGCTCCCTGTGGAGCCTGGTTACTAGGTAAAAGAGTACGTAGATATCTTCGCCAAGAGTATTCTGATCTCAAGAGCGATATTGACAAATATCAGGCAGTACTAATGACGTCTCAAAAACACACTCAAGATCGAGTGCGGTATTTATACGCACCATAAAGCTGATTGCCTGAAGTCCAATCACGAAGTACATCAGACAGACGAAATTATGATAGATTTTTTGCTTACACCCAAATAAATTGCATCACCTGGATTTGGGCGACTTACCCCGGCACACGGAGGACAATAACCAGTGGAGAACGCATGCGGGGGCGACCGCACTCACTTGATGTATGCTTTATAAGGCTGACGCATCAAAATGTTGATTAGTCGGGTTGAGACTGTGCTAAAGAACGGACGTTCCGCGCTTCGTTTTTTGGCGTATAAACGTAATCAAGAATGCCTTCCTGTGCAGTGAAATGGTGTGGAAAGCGTAGTACAACATCAAGTTCCGCAAAAGACGGGATAACATTTCATAGGTAAACATTTTTATGCTTGTTTCTTTCAAAATTTCATTTTAATGAAAAATAATTCCATATTTAAAATTTCTGATGCGCTCCCGTTGATGTCTTTCATTGCTATCCCTTTCTAACGCACGGGTGTGTCCATACGTAGGCTGGCTCTTTCTTCGTATTAGTGCTATACCACTGTTCTCATAAGTATAGAATGATTTTATCGATAATTCTGGGATCGTCATAAAAGAATTATGTTAATGTGTAGTTTAATGTACGTACTTAACAACTTACCTACAATGTATATTATATGAACGAATGCATTCGGTCGGGGTATATGGAGTGGCGCGGACGCATTCCCCCCGCGCCACCCGGAACGAAAATCAAAATCAAGTACAGGTGTACGCGCACGCGGCGACCTTTGTTTCGGCAGCGGCGTCCTTTTAAAAGCGGGGCGGCACGCGCCTAGGCGGCAGGTACAAACGGCAGCGGCGTCCTTTGAAAAGCGGGTCGGCACGCGCCTAGGCGGCAGGTACAAACAAAGAGTGATCGTTCTGGCCGAACGCACTTTTACAGATATGGTACCAAAGCAAAAGTTATTTACCTTGATGGGTAGTTCTGCTGGCAGTCCAGATTACATAAGAAAAACCTACTCCAAACTAATTAATTTCAAAGGCCAGTAACGAGTAGCTATATCCGTTATTTATTATTTATTTATTTACGAGTCTCTTGTATCCCACTGCAGGGCAAAGGCCTCTCTCCCTTATAATTATTTCAAAATAAACATACAGCAAAATTTCGTGTTTCATTATTATAAATAAAAGATCTTGCGCTAGTTGAATATCAATTTGTAACATACATACATACATACATACATATATCACGCCTTTATCCCTTGAGGGGTAGGCAGAGCGTTAATGGCCAATGGTAAGAATACGGCCACTATCGCCGCGCATGACATTTTCGATGTTTGTTTTCTAAGGTTGTTTCAGAAAACATGTGTATCACTATAGTGACATGTTGTCAGCCTGTCGCCTAAAAATACACCAACACTCTCGAGTCAATTTGTAACTATTTCATTTATTATGAAATCAGAACAAAATATCAATAGGTAGGTCAATATAGCATCTTGTCATGTCCGTCTGTCTGTCCGCTGACCAGCATCGTCTCGCCAACCAGCCCTACCATCCAAAATGATCGTAACAGGTCGTTTCCAATTCGGTACAATTATTTCAATACATACTCTAAAATTACAATATAAGTAGGTACTTATTAGTTTTTTATATACTTATATCGCCATATTAATATTAGCATGCACTTGTTTCAATAAATTTCAATCACATAATATGAGTAAACTTATTGAACGGTGATATAAAATATCGATATAATTTTACATATTTATTTTTCCCATCTCTACAAAATATGCGGTCTTTGCGAAAGCCAATTGCGTCCAGCGATAATTACCTCTCCCCCCGCAAAAACCAGTGAGCTTGGTTTTGAACAAAATCGTACCGACGCGTTCTCCACTGGTTACTGTCCTCCGTGCCCCGGCATGACAACTTCTCTGGTCTATGAATACTAGTGCGCTAGTCTCTATTCTATGCAACAGGGGTGCATGAATTACCAAGACACCTATTTGTGTCGGCTTAGAATAGCATCAACCCATTTCTTTCCCGCGGGTGTCGTAAGAGCCGACTAAGGGACTCCAGGGTTTTTATGTGTATTACAATTTTAGGCAAGAGGCTGATAACTTGTCACTATAATGATACACCTAATCATCTGAAACGGCTCTCAATTTTTGTCAGACGTGGCGATAGCTACCGTATTTTTACGGCCGTTTACGCTCTGCCTACCTCACAAGGGATAAAAGCAGGATTTTTGTATGTCTTTTATTTTAAAAATTTCAACCCATCGAAATGTTATCACATTTAAACAAAAATACGAAACTGAAAACGGGAGATTTTTCATTGGTTACTTAGTAGACGGTTAGTTAGTAGGTTCTAAGTATTGTCTTTTGTCGAATTTTAACTTCCATTACAGTAAATACATATAATTATATACTTGCCAAACTATGTAGGTAAATGACTTTTGTTATTTTTTTGTTAGTGTAACGCCATCGAAACTCAATTGTCATTCCGCGTTGTCATAGTGATTTTCTATACTTCAACCTCTTAGCAGACTACGAAACTACTAAAATCATCCAACTGAGATCCAATCGACATCCAACTAGATGAAACGATTTTCACCTGTTACGCTCTCCATGGCAACGGTACAGTATCAGTCTGTCCCGCACAAGCTCCGTAGTCCGCACCAATCGTAGCATTTTCCCTTAGAGCTCCTACTACAGCAAGCAACGTTGCTTCGGACGTGTTTGGTTTGGCAACGTCGCAATATTCCTTCCTAGTTACCAGGAACACAGAACTTTATCCACTTGTAGGGTCGGGTTTTATAACGTCACATCTATGACGTGTGCAGTTTGATGTGTGAGTTTATAGTGCAAGATAGGAATAAAGGAATGCCATGCATCAGGCATCGGCCTACTACGTGAAATTCAACGATTTGATACACGTGCTAGACTTGTCTTTGTATTATCATTTATGAATCACCTTCATGTATAAAACAGCGCCATCTAAGTTTTGGATGGTCTAACCGTTCAGACGTTTGGATAACATGCAGGTACTGGCGGGAAGTGGAAAGTTTAGGTGGGGAGAGTGGAAAGTTCTTTTTCGTCATTCAAATTCAATGCGGTAAGATCTTTGCCATCCCTGCACCATCTCCGTTACTCATATAGTAAATTCAATGCTTACAACAAACAATGTAAGAGCTTCAGGTACATAAAATGGCTGGTCAACTTTCACTGACTCTCTATCTCTACTAACGCCTGCATTTTCCGATTTCCTAGTAGTTGACGTCCGTGCACTGCCCAGGAATTAGTGCTGCCTTAAATGTGCAAAACTTAATTAACTACTACATCTATGTAGAAGCATGCCGTGTGATGCCGGCTTAGGATAGCATCACCCCAATTCTTTTCCACAGGTATAGAATGAGGCAATTAAGAGACTTGAAGATTTTTATGTGCATTACATTTTTCAGGTGACAGGCTGCAATATTCGCCAGACGTGGCGATAGCGACAGTTTTTTTACGACCGTTAACGATCTGCCATATGCTCCCTTGCGTAAAGGCGTGGTATGTGCGTGAGTATGTGTGTAGAAGTTTATATGTGTGAATAAAATGTTTTTCCTAATTGCGTGGATACCAATTGCAACCTATGATCTCCTGGCTTTTGCAGTCTGACCACCGCCCACGTTTCAAGCCACGTAATGAATAGTAGATAACGCACCTAGGAATGTAACCTATCAATTGCACTAAGTTTTTTTAACGCCCGATCGGAGTGAGGATGAATCCAAGGAACGGGCAGTAACGTTCCCTGAGAATATCTACAATATCTAGCTCTGCGCTTGCTTTGACTGTCCCGATGGCGTAGCGGATAGTACACCTGCCTTCTACGCCGAGGGTCGTGGGTTCGATCCCCACCGGACACAAATATTTGTTAAGTCAATTTTCAAATATTTGTGTCGAGTCTGGGTGTTTTCTATGTATAATATGTATTTATTTACAAAAAAAAAGTATATAAGTATTAGTATCAGCTATCTAGTTCCCATAGTAGGTACAAGCTTTGCTTAGTTTGGGACTAGGTGGTGCTGTGTGAATTGTCCAAGATATTTATTTATTATTATTATTATTATATAATCCGCATGGCAAGCGTGGTGAGTATTGCAATGGGAGGTATTGCGTGGTGAGTATTGAATGTGAGGGAAATCCAGGAGTGTTGTGGCTGTAGAAGTAGGAATCCTACCTTCCCCCAATAGGAGCCCCTCCATCCGCTTGGCGAAGAGATGGTTGTAGTCCTCCATGAGGTCGAACATGGCGATGATCTTGTGCAGCCGCTTGCAGAACGTATCGAACTTGCCGAACACGTAGTTCTCAGAGAAGCTGAACTGCTCAGCGTCCGGCAGGAACGGCTGGCTCTAACAAATATAAATAATAAACAATATAATAACAAGACATTTATTCATCCAAAACACGACATTTTACAAATAAGAGGATGAAAAGGAACAGTCTCAGCAAGGCTGCTGTTTTTCAGACTTCCCTTAAGTTATTAATGGGTGTACCTAGTATTAATCATAATTATGTCTAATTAAATTAACAATAAGACAATTTGTACATAACTCAAATGGCGAGGCAAGAAAATAATATAAGTCACACATGTCAACTTAAATCTAAAACTAAAATTAATTAATAATTATCACAAAGTCAATATCAAATCGTTAAGCTCAATGAACAACAGGAGACCAGGTACATTGCGTGCGACTTTTGTTGCCTAAGAAGCCATTTCGTACTTTTTATTTTAAAGCTGTGTAGAAAAATTAAGTTATTCTCTTATCTCTATTGTGCATAGAGGAGTGTTAGTGCCAACACTTATGTACGGCAGTGAAAGTTGGTTAAGGCAAAAGAAGAATGAAAGCAGAATAAATACAGTAGAGATGAGATCGTTGAGCATGATTGGTGTGAAATCGAGTGATAGTAGAATACGGAATAGTGTGATAATAGAACGTTGTACCTAAATTTCGGGGAAAATCCCCTAAGGTTGAAACACCTATTCAATACCCACCTTGACGAACAAGTAGGTCTCGCGGTAGGTGTGGTTGAGGTTGATGCAGTGCACCAGCCTGTCGCGCACCACGGCGCGCGGCTGCGACCAGATCGTCTCCTTGAACCGGCACGTGATGTACTGCTTGCACGTTTCTATCATCTGGTTCGTTATCTGGAATGAATATTTAACCTTTGAAGCGGAATGACAAAGTTTGTTTCACGATGAACCTAAACAAACTACTTTTGAGTTTTTATCTAAAACCTGAACTGTGTTTAAAGATATTACATATTTTGAACTCTAATTGGTGTCTATAGATAGATATTTACCTATCGTAGCACCACACCTAGGGTGAATAAGTTTGTTCAGTTTAAAATTCACTGATGGCACACCTTGTATTAGTGTTAAAGGCCACTTCTGGATAAAAATTTATTAAAAAATTCTCACAAGTAATCAATAAACGTATTTGGTAGCTAATGCCGCTGCTGTTCAAGGTAGATGTACGTACAGAAAAGAAGCAAATTATCTCTTGGAGCTCGTAAACTTCTTTTAAATAACTGCTGCATAACCGTATTCAGGCACACAAAGATGTATTTTTTCGGTTAGTAGCGGTTCAAAAACATCACATCTACACGCAAATTCTCTAAAATATGCCTGTACAGGCAGTGGAAGTTATTATTCGTTTCCCTTAGGTTACTGTGTCGGTAGTGGCGTTCGAGCATGTATCATGCTACCTACTGTACCGACACCGTAGCAACCGATATCCACGGAGAACATGACTTGTTAGCAAGTGACCGTTGCTAGGGAAATCATCTGGGCTTGTCTGTGTGTAGGGTGTATAGCTAAGCATAACCACTGTGTCGGTGAGCTGTGGCGGCAAGTTCAAAAAATCTTTATCTCCTTCGTTAATTTTATAGCAACGACTGCATTTTTTTGTCATATCTTGTGGACGGCGTGTTTGATCAGTTCCTATCCATCTATGTATTTCATAATTATAGGGACTGAGAAAACTTCTCATCTGCTAAACTTTAAAGTACGCTGTACCCTGTTGTTGCACCGGCTATATGCAATATTATACATTTGTACAAATTCCCGGGCGAGCCCGAGCTATGAGTGTTGCAGAAGATATCATATGTCTAGACTACACCTGTATAAACCATACATAAACCGTTATAAAGTCAAGCCCGGAGAATAAGTTTGTTCAGTTTGAAATTGAGAGATGGCAGTAGTGTGGGTAATAGTGTTAAAATTGTTAAAACGAATGTTGTTAAAATGAATGCCGTGTAGTGCCGGCTTAGAATAGCCCCCAATTCTGCCCGTGGTTGTCATAACATAGGAAGCGACTAAGAGATGAAACGAAAACATGGAGTGGGCAGCAGCGCTCCCTGTGAATGCTAATTCTCCATAAGCGTCTTCTGCTTCGGGTTTATTGTTCTAAATTGCGAAAGAAAATACGTAGTCCTCGCCTTGTGATGATGTGGCTAAAAGTACGCAAGACGGTAAACCGCGGGGGTTCTACATGACAAATTATCCACTTTTGTGCCTACTCTTTGTGGTTGGAGGTGTTGTAAAACTGCGACACGCCGTGTATGAGCCGCACCGTCTGCAGAAATCTCAGGATCGGGTCCTTGCTCTTCACCAAGCAATGATGACGAGGATACCTTGACCATCAGCGAGGAGATCCTCTCGGAGGTGTTGTAGAACTGCGACACGCTGTGTATGAGCCGCACCGTCTGCAGAAGGCTCAGGATTGAGTCCTTGATCTTCACAGGGTCGTCCAGGTAAAGCGAGTGGCAGCACTTCTCCATAGCCTGGAACATCATAGTTTCTCATTATTTTTATATTTTTTATGTCATTTGTGAAATGGGACCTTATTGTCGGTATTTTTGAGTACCTACAAGATTTATATACTTTAACTCCATATCGAAAATAGGTCCCTCTACTCTGTTATGTCACATTTAAATGTGCTACCTTCATAATGAAATAAAATTAAGCCAGGCGGAATAAGTAGCCAACTAAAATGTTGTATCTATCTCCAAAATACTTAAATTCACATTTAACATTCCGACTTGGATTTAAAATTTTCCTCCCCACGCATAATGCCCTAAATGCCAAAAATTTCCTAAACGGACAATGACCTCGCGTAATGAGCTAAACGCATAATGACCCGAACTCGTAATGACCTTCACGCATAATAACCTAAACGCAAAATGTCCTAAACGCTTAATGTTCTGTGGATCCGTCGTATTTTTTTTATTTTTAGATAGAACGTCGTCTCTTAACTTCACAAAAATCCTCTTTAAACCAGTTGACTATAATTGTAAAGCAATCATACCCACAAACCAAAATACAAACAAGTCGTGACGTCACTAATTCTTGCTAATTTATTACAGTTACAAGTGGCGGTACCCCCCCGCGCTGCACCCGGTTTCTCATAGAAAACGTCATACGCCATCTCTTCTATGTATCTGCTTTGTGATAATCAGGGGTCGGAAAATTGGGCGTCATTGCTGGTCCGAACTTGAAATTTTTAATTAATATTTATTGCAATTAATTTTTTAATTAAAAATTCGTAACCGATTAGATGGATAATGTTTTAGCCAGCGCTGTTAATGTGGCCAAGTTCTGGGCTACGACGGTGTAGTGTCTGCCATCGACACGCTAAGAAGATGATTTATAATAAAATACCATACAATTATAAATAGTACCTTTTTGTCTTATTAAAAAAAAGGGAGGCTTACTTTTATCTGGATATTATTTTAAATTCAGAACTTTTGTTCTAAAATAAATCAATAATCACTGTACTGTCAGAATACTAAATCAAAAAGTCAGTGTCAATATCTGATAACCATTCTGGTTTCAATCTAATCTCAGGAAACATGTCGCGAAATTCTGCTAGAAATGAAACAATAAAAAAATGGATTCAAGGACACGACGAATTTGTTTATAATGGCGTGACATTGTACTGCACTCTTTGTAAGATTTACATTGATGTTGCAAGGAAATCCGGTGTGGACAAACATCTCAAATGTGAATAACATATTAAAAATAAAAAAGAAGGATGTAGCAACGACTTTGATACTTTTTGTTACGATTTAGCCATGATGATGATATGCGCTAACATTCCATGGTATAAATTAAGTATCACTTATATTCGAAAAAAATTACATAAGTTTCGTCCAGGACAGCGCATTCCTGACGAGTCATACCTCAGAAAACATTATCTGAGCGAAGTCTACGAAAAAAAAAGGCAATTTTCTTAACAAACTTCGTAACGAACTAAAACAAGGATATTTCTGGATATCGATCGACGAACGATCCTACATGAGTTAAACTGTGCAACTTTGATAAATGTGGGGAGAAAACATTTACATTTATTTGAATAACATGTTTATTGACTTACTTCTTTACTAAATAGATTTGGTGTGAAATATTTGCTCTTTGTTTAATAGGTATACCTATAATTTCTATGTTTTATACCCAGGTGATAATTCAGTGGTTTCACAAGTTTAAATTTTATATGGTTTAAGAGTCAATATTATTTTTAAACCCCAGTAAAGTTGTTTAATATCTTGACTACAATCCTTCCCCTTTGCTTTAATATAAATTAATTTTTACACTGCATAATTAATTAATTAACAGAAAATAATTAATTGATTACGTAATTTTCATTAATATTATGCTCTTTTCTGACTACGGCCCTGTAATGACGCCGTGATTCCGACCTCTGGTGATAATACCTGTATGAATTTGGCATTGTCTTTGGCCTTATGGAGTGGTCTAGGTCCAACTGTGGACTGTTGGCTGTACAGACATACCTGTATGAATTTGGCGTTGTCTTTAGCCTCGTTGTAGCAGAAGGTAATCTTGTGGTCGGTGTCGCGCCAGATGCGGACCACCTTCGAGTTGGCGATCTGCAGCGCCATCAGCGTCATCTGCACCTCGTTGTCCTGCAATCACAGACCATACATTCACTTATTTTGCTTTGTGGTGGCTTAGAATACATAAATACATACATAAGTCACGCCTCTTTTCCGTTGGGGTAGGCAGAGACTATTTCCTTCCACTTGCTACTTTTTTCGCTTCTTCTACATTCATCAGTCTTTTTAAGCACGCTCGTCGGTTTAGGGTAGGTACTTCTGACCTGACCTTTATTTAAAACGTCCCCGATTTGGTCCAGGTAGGTTCTTCACGGCCTTCCTCTTCCAACATTTCCTCTATCAGTCGTCTTATATATCTCTTTCGTTAATCTCCTTTCATTCGTTCTCTCAACATGACCAAACCACTTTAGCATGCCCTTTTCGATCCCTGTCACAATATCTTCCTTAAGCCACAACGTTCTCTTATTACACTATTCCGTATCCTATCATTCAATTTCACACCAATCAGAATAACATCGCCCTAAAACATTTTTGCCTCAAAAATCTCTATGCTTACAGCAGTTTAGTTTATGATATCAAAAGATTCGGAAGCTGATTATAGTAAAGCGGTGCCAGTTCCGCACAAGTCCGGGATCAAGTCCTCGTGGCAGTCTACAATTTTCAACAATGTCTTATTTTCATTGGTGTGGACAGGATCATATTTTATTTCTGAAACGTCCTAACTCGATTCATGCGAAAATCTGCTACTAATTATGCTTGTATCACACGTTCTACTTTACTTACCGGTTCACGGGTTTACATACCCTTATAAATTTACGCATACGCTTGACTATAAAAACATTGAGTATAGCTTGGCCAGAAAGAGTAGAAATTAAATAAAATGGAACTAAAATTTTTGTATGAAAAATTGTTGCCACAGTTAAGCGTTATCTGTCAGATTTGACAGATCACGAAGAAAGTGGCGCCCTAATTTTTTATCTACTCTTTATGGTCAAGCTTAGAAATTTTAATTCGTATGGTTAGCCTAGTCGTTGCGAACTTCGGTGCACGTAATCGAATTACGATAATTCTCCTTGTCTTATCCCGTTGTCTGCCGGGGTCGGCTACCTAACCTAGGGGATTTGACGTGCAACCTAGTTTTTACACAGAGCGACTGTCATCTGATCTCTGGAACCCGAAGGCTAACCTGGCCCGAATTCTAGCTTAAGTTACATTCAAATATCATCTTAATTCAAATTTTATTTGAATGCGGGTTATATCACGTTTTTTTTCCTTCACCGCAAGAGCAGTCGGTAAATGTATGTATGTAAAAACTAAAAACACAGTACATGGCGGAGATCGAACTCGGTTCTCAGACGTGTCCTAGCTACTTGGCCACCGATGCTCCACGGAACCGAGTTATGATGTTTCAGAGATTGAGATGGTGCTTGCCTGCAGGTAGGAGACGAGCTGCGAGAACTGGGCGCCGCGCTTCTTCCAGTACTCCAGCTCGTCCTGCGGCCCGCTGGAGTCCACCTCGCGGCGCAGCTGCTCGCTCTCGCTCAAGATCTGGAAGACATCACACACTGTACCTCAAACGTCTTTATCCTTTTTGCAAATTGTATGTTGATATCTGCTCGAAAACTAGCATAGGTAAGTATAATATACATAGATAACCCTCCATTTCCCAAGCTTCCACCAAACAACTTTGGAAGAAGTAGGTGACTAAAAAACAACGTTGCGTACAGCCTGATTGTCTCTACGCAATACTCACGTCTTATCTTGGCAATTACCCGCACGTAACGGGTAGATTCAGTCCAATGCATTCTTCCCAGAACAACTGCTAAGCCCAGCCTCGACCCAAGGGCGTGATTGGGCTGGTTGTTTGAACAACGAATCAATTATTTCCGGGTGAGCTCGTGCTCCCCACTAAGCCGACATGTGTACTTTTGAAGGCCCCGAGGCCATAAACGTATAGACCATAAAAAAAGCACTTCCGCGCTACGGTGGTGCTACGAATCGTTTGCAAAAAGCACTGATTTGTGGCAGGTTTGTTATTATTATCATATAATAAGATCGGGACTGAGAACTTTGTCAGATTTTTTGCATTTCACGCTTCTGAACCTCGCTGCCATCTGATCGGCATCGCGCAAGTTGTGACGTACTGTTGCGATCGACCTCGTTCTGCGTTCACGCGGATTAATCTCAAAGAGGAAAATGTTTGAAGTTTTGCGAATTTGAATTTGATTCATTCTAAATTCCGAAACAACCTGTGTAAACGAGCCGCGCCCGCCTAGTCTTAGTTTCGAATGTGCTTCATTTGAAGAAAGGTTGTAACTTATTGCTTAGGCAGTCTAGCTAGGACCCCATACGTGGGACTTGTAAAGTCGCAAATAAAAGTTTAATCCGTGTTCCAGAGTTTTATTAGTTAGCTAGTCGAGTAGCCAGGCATGGCGGAACCTCAGAGTACCTCCATGACGCGCTTGATCCACTCATTGACGCGGTCCTCGAGCGCGGTGATGGCGGTGGGGCTCTTGGTCATCTCCTTGAGCTGCGCGTGCTCGGTCACGCCCGCCATCAGCGCCTGCCCGTCCTCGAACAGATTCACTTCGTTGCACACCTCTTCGCACACTGCAAACGAGTATCTTTAGTTTCGCATACAAGGTGTAAATTCAATGAACCTAAATCAAGAAAAAAATATATTTTACTCATTTTTTTGCGCCGGTTTAGTTTATCTGGCAATTGAGCAATTCCGGCGGTTCCTTATCTGACGACACGCTCTGATAAGGAGTCGGTAGTACTCGGTAGGTCGGTATAACCGCGCTCCGCCGTTTGGCGGCTTTGCACACTGCATGAATCGGATTGATAATAATAAATAAACATGACTTGTAAAAATATTTTTAAAAGTTAGCTATGGTATAGTTTGACCAGAAAGAATAGAAATTGAATAAAACGGAACTAAAAAATATGAATTAAAAATTGGTGCCATGGTTAAGCGTTACCTGTCAGATTTGACATATCGCGAAGAAATTGGCGCCCTCATTTTTTATCTACTCTTTATGGTCAAGCTCTAAAAAGTGGTTCAATCGGAAAGGAAATTCGATACGTTCTGTATTTAGTATCATGGGCGGCCGTTTCCAACATATTCTTCCACAGATCGAATTCTTTCTCTTTTTTTGGGTTTGACTTTTTGCGAAATATACGACAGGCCATAGTCAGTTGCTTTGGAGCCAATCGTTACTTTCTACTGCAAAGAAATCTTATTTAAACCTGCTTAATTCCTAATGGTAGATTTTTGTACCTTTTCGGTTACCACCGATTACTGATGCAACATAGGAAAGAAATTTAGGGTGTAGTTTATAACTACGGATTTTATCATACTGATTTTTAAAAATGACCTTAAATGCAGCTGATTATTTTAACCCTGAACAAAAAACTTGGACCTCCCATACAAAATTACCAACCAACCCAAGCCAATTTATATGGGAGGTTCAAAATATTTTCTCATATTTCGACCGATATTTCTTGGGAAAAGTTGTTCATTTACATGTTCTGATTCCTCCCTTAAAATATTTGCAGTTAATATTTACATTTACACCCTTTATTTTGGAAGTTGTATAAATACAATCGGCGGAAACACTTTGATACCGCGTTTCAGGGTTTGTATGTGTAGTCTATATTTTTTTTGTGTATTCATTCATAGCCCAGAAAAGTCACGTCCCACCGCCATGAAGATACGACAAAGGAGAATGAGTGTAGCCGCAATACAGGCGTAAGACCTTTGAGCGCGCTGCAGAAGGAGCGTAACCCTGGCAGCAGCTGGTTCTTGACGATGGGAAAGCGCGACTCCTCCTCATCGCCGTCGGCGCTCGGGTGTGCCAGCGCGGACATGTACACGTGCTCCATCACGCGCTCGATCGCCGTCACCAGCCCCACCTGCTCCGCGTTCAGGATGCCACAGAACCTGGCAAACACCACAGATTTTGTCCACTAGCAGGTCCAAGCATACCGCCGGACGCCCTTCGGCCAGATGGACAGATGACTTAAAGAGAGCGGCTGGTAGCCACTGGATGGCGAAAGCGGCACTCGGCCTACTTATGGCACGCCCCATTATTTTATTTTTCGAATAATAATTACGAGAAGAAGAAAACGTAAACAATTTTTTTTCCAAAGAATACTAAAAATACTTTTTTTCCATCTCATAATATTTTTATGGAAAAAAGAAAATAATAGGGGCATGACTTTAGTAGGTAAATAATTATTACTCTAGGCATCTCTGGGAATAAAACAGGGGAATACGTTTGTATGAAAAGGCTGAATTCTGGTGCAATCAGACAAGCTCGTAAGTCAATGAATTTCAATTTTTCTTTTTTGTGAAAATTTCAATTTAATATTTTTTTAATTTGAAAAAAGAACGCTCTTCCGTTCGCCCAACACAAGATCTGATTTTCTTTCATAAGTTCTTTTCCAACTCACAGGTCTTTGTGGAAGCCTTCTTCGGGCAGCTGCTTGCTGACGTTGATGCGGAACATGTAGATGCAGACGCCAGTGAACCTCACGTCCCAGCCGTCTGACAGGAACAACTTCTTCTTCATCGTCACTTGCTGGAAAACGGAGAAAAGAAGGGCAGTGTAAAGCAACCCCTTTCTAGTATATATCTACTTAATAGTTGCCGCGTCCAACTACTTCTCCTATCCAACCTCGCGTCTCAAACGCTGTCCTAGACACGTCACCCAAGCCGCCACTGCAGCCATTGCGAGTAGATCACACTCCACAAGCTCTTCAAGCAACCGCAACATCCGTTCTTCCCAGAACAACTCCTAAGCTCAGTCTCGCCCCAAGGGCGTGATTGGGCTGGTTGTTTGAACAGCCAATCAATTATTTCCGCGTGAGCACGTGCTCCCCACCAAGCCGACAGGCGTAGTTTTGATGGCACCGGTTTCAGCAACTTTCGCGATGGTGGCTGAGAAAATATGGAATGGAGTGGCCTGATGTAGAACGAGAGCAGATGAATTTCAAAAAATGTGATGGATGATCGTTTCGACAGAATAAAAAGTGTGGGTGTAAGCGAAAAGGTGATGATGTTAGGTACTATGCTACCCAGTGTAACGCTTGCCCACCTGCGGAGACGGCTTGCCCTGCGCGGGCGGGCGCGGCTTCCCCTCAGCCGGCGGCTTCTCCACCACCTCCTCGACGTCCTGGTAGTACCACAGCAGCTTGTTCCGCATGTGCGGCAAGAACAGTTGATTTATGTCGTCTAGCTGTAAGAATCGACCGAGTTGGAATTCGCTAGTTACCTGATTCATTAATAAAATATAAAATTATAAACGTTTATAACTAAAAAATAAAGTTAATTAGTAAATTAATAAACAGAAAAATAATAAAAAGTAAGTGATTTGACGCCATCCAAATAATTACGGCGTGAAGTCATACAATTCCAGTTCTTCATACAAAATACCGTTTTAGATCGTTTGACCTGCCAGGAATCTACCCTATTATTGATTCACTGCTATTCTATACGTATACGTAAAAATACTTTGTCACTCAAGCAAAAGAGCTTAGAGCCCTAAGGTGCAGTAACGCGTACTCTACGCTCTACGCGTGTGTTCAGTTGATTACTTCATAAGCAATTTTACTGAGTTGAGTTATTGACGCACCTGTTCTCAATCTCTAGATGCTCGTCTCTTGGTGACGATCTTAGCGAAATCTAGTAGGTATTAGTCTACCTTACAGTAAGAATTCAAACCATATCATGAAGCTAATACTCATCTATATCAATCAATAATTATATCAATTACCTACGAGTATATCTAGGGCCCGTATTTATAAACCGTACTCAACTCTGAGATCGATCTTGAGCGCGACTTTGAGTTGCTGTTAGTATTGACTGACATTTGTCAAAACCGCTCTTGAGACCGATCTCAGAGTTGAGTTCGATTTATAAATCCGGACCTAGGTTTCATTGGGTCGTTGAAAGAGAGAGAGACCTATATCAATACAGGGCGTTAGGACGGTGTAACGAAAACTTTACAGGTTTGCTCAGACCATGAAACTCAACAACTTTTTATAAGGGAGTCATGTTGGGAAACGATTTTTTTTTTTCGACCTTCCGATACATAATTCCCGATCATCTAAGTGACTTTGTATGGGAAATCGAAAAAAAGTTTTTCCAACATAGCCCCATAGATAAAGTTGTTAAGTTTCATGGTTTTCGCTACACCGTCCTTTACACCCCGTATATTAGCATTTTTCACTTATGAGTAAAGCACTGTGAGTGCATTGAATCCTAATAAATCCGCAAATATGTTGGAATGCTTGTCCCTTACCATGTTCCCCTCGAAGACGTGGTCCATGATGGCGTGCCGGGGCAGCCCCGTGCCGTCGATCAGCAGCTGGAAGGTGAACTCCAGCCGGGGGTCCATCTCCCCCCGCCTCGCCTTGCGCTCGCATTCTTCCCGCCTTTTCTGGAATACGAGTACCAACATATCATATTCAAGTTCAAGTTCTTTATTGCATGGGACATTTGCTTTTGGATTTCGGTTGTGATACAATTGCATTATTTAATAGCACTGACTGAGACTTATACAGGGTATTAGGAAAGGTGCTGAGTTCCTTGCAAGGGATGAACCAGCCCATGAAACTGAACAACTTTCTTCAAGAAACACGGGCGAAATAGAAAAAATAATTTTGGAGCTCTCATACGAAATGTACCAACTGACTGAGTTAGTTTGTATGTGAGGTCCAAAATTATTTTTCATACTTCGACCTATGTTCCTTGATGAAAGTTGTTTAGTTTCATGAGCTAGTTCTTCCCTTGGCAGGAACTCAGTACTTTTCCTAACACCCTGTATAGACAGATATTTCCTTTCAAAAGTTTAGTTCAGAGGAACAGTAAGCACCACGCCTCAATATAATGTTTATTAACCATAGTGACCCTTGTGTACACGTATTTGAGATACCCTTGTGTTCACATACTTTACCTATCACTTTCAATTACCTACTTTTTGTCACGATTCTTTGTGTGTACTTTTGATTACAACCCCAACGTGTCTCGACGTCAATTGAAATAGTGATGAGCAGACCTGAAGAATGTCCAAGACATCTTCTTCTTCCTCCTCACTGGAACCAGCTCGCATCCCACACACGAACATTTTCAGCAACACAACACACCTCGCTAACTCAAGAGACTAACTAACGGAGCTCACACTGCGTTTAATATACACCGCGTCGAGCAGAGCACGGCAAGTATTATTTGTCTTTCAATGAGAACATAGCATGTGTGGATGAATGCTCTATTTATGTGATGATGAAGTCCAGACTGACAAGTCATCCTCGGGCCGACACTGCAACTGCATACGGATCATCTGAGTCGCGTGACTCGTAAAACTGGGATGTTTTTCTAATTTACTTCGTGTAAATTTTAATTACATAGGTATAGTATTTAAATCCAGAGTTGATCTTTATTCTGCATGCCTGCGCTGTACAATGTACCTGTCAATTTAAGTTTTTTTATATACTGTAAACTGAGTTCTACAAAATTGTTGAGTACTTTTCCTAGTTGATATCCTATAACTTCGAAAATTTATTTTTTAGTTTTGACTTAGAAACTTTGTTGTTTTCGGCGTCAACGACAATCATGAACTGTGGAGCTCTACTGTACAACAATCGGAGAACCCATTGTTGTAATATGCAAATTAATTGGACAACATAGCGCGGGGTATCATTAGAACCGTGGGGTCGAAGGGGGTGGTATTGGCACGGCATCGCACTCGTCCTCATGCTGAAGACACGCAATCAAAATAGATCACCTTTTAATAACACAGACAGACGGCTGCTAGCTCGGTGCTACAACAGAAATAACCTAAAAAAAAGCTAAATTGTGAATAACAAGGTGTGGGTGATATAATTCTCGATGCGACTTAAAGATCAATGGGAGCCCTGTAAGTATATGTAGTACCTTTCTTCAAATTTACATATTCCGGCGCCTGGCAGTGCGTTGGTGCGTGTTGGTATGGTAAGCCATCAAAGCTGTTTCGTATTGCCTGCGACGAACGATGTGGCGCAGTGGTAGTGCGACTGCCTTTGACTTAGAAAGTTCCTGGTTCGGTGAGCCACTCGCAAAGTTGATATTTATGACTTTGTGAATGGGTTCCTAGTCTGGTTAAGACATTGCGGGCTGAATCACCCGATTGTCCGTAAGAAAGATGGTTCTGTGTTTGGGATGGCACGTTCAGTAAGCACGTTAGACGGCGGCAGTTACACAACCATGTCGGAAACCTGTTACTTGTAGCATAACTACCAAAGAATGTTTAGTGGTTCATGTGAAGTTTAAGTAAATCTAACAAGGAAGTAAAAAGGGACCACTACTTTGACCAATACGACTTCTTCCACCGTATGTAGATACAATACAATAATTATTTCGAGTTATTATAATTGTTTCGTATTTCGGTTTAAGGGGTCGACAGTGAGAGGGGTCGATCACCCTTCATATACAGTTTTAAAGACCAGAAGCTTTTCTGCAACGACCTTCACCCTGTGCTGCTGCTCGTCATCAGTTGAGTCTTGGTCCTATTAATTTTAAGTCCAACCTGAAGTCTTGCTGTACTCAACCCTTGTAATATTTCTTTGAGTTCCGCTGCTGCGTTGGCGAAAAAGTTAATGCCATCAGCGAAACGGAGGTTGGTTATTCGCTTCTCGCCGATTACTGCGCCTAAAAAGTCCCAAGATGGCGCCAACTGTTTAAACACTTCATCCAATACAAGGTACTAGAAAATAGTTAAGAGGAGTTGTCAAATATTTTCAATAATGTTACTTAAAGGTACGCACTTATTAATGAGAGCATTTCAGTGAACGCCTTGTCATGCCAAGGGTTTCACATACAGGGTGTAAAAAAAATTGCATGGGCAATATTTTAAAGGGCGAACCAGCCCATGAAACTGAACGACTTTTCCTAAGGAACATATGTCGAAATATGAAAAAAAACTAGAAATATGAAAGTTCAGTTTCATGGGCTGATTCAGCCCTTAAAATATTTATAGCTAATATTTTTACACCTTATATTCATAACCACCACGCCACATTTCAATAAGCACGCTTTGAAGCGTTCACGATTCACGATTTGATTTAATTAAAAACCTCTATTGCTAGCATCAATACTGACCTATACGACAGTATTACACTGAAGCTGTGCCACGGACCCCCTTTCCCGTAGTGTGAGCCACATTTGGGATAAGGGAAACAGTATTTTCCTAAAAAAAAAACTTGAACTTGAACTAATGTTTCCAAAGTGTTTATCTAGTTTTAAAACATCAATTTCAGAGAAATTTATTATTCCCATTGTTTGGAATATTTTAGCGACATATCTGATACTAATACATACATACACAAATCACGCCTTAATTCCCTGCGGGGTAGGTAGAGCGCTAATGATCGCAAATTCACTAATGTCACTAATCGTTTGAATAATTTCACTTGCATGTTTTATCGAATAGCAGGCTATAACCTAAACTCTACACCGAACCTAAGGGTCTATCTGTAAGGCCCGGTGTACCGAAAACTTTACAGGCATTCATAGCATAATCCATGCATGATCAGACTTTTTTCATGATGGAATTTTACTATGAAGCTATCGTTCATCATCTGCCTCCCCTTTTTTTCATCTCTATCAGCAGTCAAATCCTGATTTACGCATTTTTTGTTCATGTTTTCTTTTATACAATCCATGCAAACTTTCTCTCCTTTCAAATTCATACTATGAAGCTTACGCTGTTAACAAAAAATAAATAAAGTTTCACTAGAAAGTCAGCTAACTGATCAGGAATTTGGGAGATCATGATTTTATACGCCTTTATAGTTTTCAGTTTATGGAAGTTGGGTGTTTCAAAGTGCATCTTTGGAAGTCTGCAAAAAATAAGTTTCAGGAAGTATGCTGTTTGTCTTTCGCAGTCAGCATAATACAGGAATTATTAAACATTCCGATCTGAGTACGAAAATTGTGCTTGTCGGTGTGTCTTGGGATGAGTTGCTTTGTGGTGTTCGGACGCAACATTGTATTATATTTGGAGTTTGTTTATTCATTTACATGTTCATTATACTTACAAAATTGCTTATGATTCGTCCAAAAACTGTCAGATCCATGATTACGCTTCTTGGTACACTTTATTTAGTATAGAAACAATAAACCACTTGGATGTTTACTATTTTATATAAATTGTTCACAAGATAGTAATTTTTTAAACACTGAGTTTCAATCAAACACTAGTTAACTTGCCATGGTGTAGCGGTTAACACGATTGATCCGGCAAATCAAAAGACGTAGGTTCGAATCCCACCGGTGGTGGCGTGAAATTTATTCACTTTCTTCGTTTGTATTGACTTTGTAAAAAAAAATTTAATAAAGCACTTATTTAATCATTCTTCAAATTAATGTGAAGGTATGACTTTTTACATTAGCTACCAGTTTTTTTGCGGCCGTAAGTTTTTTAGACGAAATATTAATTTTGGTCTGAAAGTCACCTTGCACTTCACAAAATTTAAAATCATTATTAAAGCGTAATGTTGTACCAAAAGCTTTTAATAAGAGTCATGTTTAAGATATAAATTAATAAAGTTGTAATTTTTTGTCTTCACTAACTACGACAATCTCGTCTGACTAGCAAGGGCGTCAGGTAATACCGTTCGCACTCTTTTCGGCCCAAAATGAGAATGGTGGTAAAAAAATGACGTGCATGCGTGCGAACGATCACATTCCCGCGACGCGGGGGCGGCACTCGAGCCTCAAATATCTGCCGCCGGGAGCCGGAGAGCTGGCGACTAGAAAACTGCCTAACTTGTATAGACTGGGTTAGGTGCATTGAGGTATGAATGAGGTACTAAACTACAAAAACATGGTATGGTACTTGGTGCAGCGCATATCACTGGCAATACAGCGCGGAAAAGCAGCCAGCGTAGTGGGCACATTAGCTCCGGGTACCATTCGGGGCAGCCTCTTTGACAGAGGCTAACTTTATCCATCTTGTTTATTTTGACTAAATTGTATTTTGACATGTTTTATTTATGAACTACAAATAATAAAAAACAATCTCTTTAGTTTAAGTATAGCAGGCAGTCTTTCCATACAACGGTGTTAAATTTTGCGATACTTCTGTCTTGTAGAATGAAGAACCGAGTGGACATTGCGGTATCTAACTATGTGGAATTCATATGCCTAGAGGCCAAACAAGCTGCCGCGCGCTCGATCTGTAAATTTTATGATGAGAATGGCGTACATGCTACAAACGTTGCGTTCTGGTCAAATAGCACTATCAGTACATCCTTTCGCCCGACGCCAGCTCTCCGCCTAAAGTACTATGAACCAGTGCGAGGCTAAGACGATACCTGTCATTCTTTCATGAAACACTGGTTTTTATCACGAAACCAGTAAAAATGCTCACGAGAAAGGTCGTAACAAAACATATGAGGGCACATGTAAATTCGGTCGATATAGGATAAAATATAAGAGACAGATAAGTACATGAAACTATTCAATATCTTGACTATTTTGCATTCGATGAAATAGTTTTATATTTCCACGATTTACATAAAAAAAAAAAAAAAAAATTACAGCTATGGCTTAGATTTACAAAACGGTGTGGTAGTCTCTAGTATTAGTTTTCTAAAACAATTCAAAAGAGTAATCTACGAGTACTATTTTGCTATTTAGGCAGTTCATTGGTGTTAATATGGGAAGCTTAAGGGAGACCAATTTTTTATCTAAAGATTGGAACAATTTCCACCAAGAAACAAGGGTCGAGCGAAATATGAAAAATAATTGAGAATCACTTGAATTTAATTACTATTGGAAAACCAGTTAGAAAACGATATAAACCATGGGGTTTTTGCCGAAAGTACCTACACGTTTTTTATTGTTTAATTTAACGGAGTATAATAAAAAAGTTAAAGCAGTTACACAAAATATTTCCTATGCACTTTTTGTGACCCCGACCGAAAGAACTTTAGCGATATTTAAATGTTTTTGAAAGAAAGAAAGAAAGAAAATACGTTTATTTTAGTTACAATTTTAAAAAGTTTCTAAAATTAAAATACATAGTTTTTGTGTGCGTAACTAAAAAGGGTCACCACTCAGCATAAGTTACAAGCAGTGGTGAGCTGCATGTAACGCTGGTCTTCCGTGGCGCCAGATGAGGGACAAGATAAAAGAAAAAAAAACAATAGTTTACAATAAAATATGAACCTATAAAACGATATCTATAAATTATATAAAAGCATTCTACTAACAAACATAATATTAAGTATGTAATTATTTATATTATATTATTAAACTATATTAAATTATATAACATTACTTACTAGTAGTAACTGTATGGCTAAATATATGGCCAATACGGCTGCATGGGGATCTGTTTTTTTCAGGAGAAGAAGATGTTTCCTAAGTGATTTTTTAAAAGAAATCAATGACGTAGAGTTCCTTAATGGCGGAGGCAGGTTATTCCAACATTTCGTGGCAGCGTATTTAAAACTGCCACGAAAAGCAGCCGTATTGTGCCGTGGGAAAATTAAACGTGTGGCAAATCTAATATGCCGATTTGAAAACGTAAGTTTTTCATATAAATAATGCGGTTTTTGATGTTTGATGATTCCAAAAAGAAGGGAAGAAAAATGCAGTGTATGCCGAGTGGTGTTATATGTGTACGGGGTGGAATGGGAAAACAGAACCGTGCGCACGCATTCTGAACACGCTGTATATGTTTTTTTGTACGTTCTAGCAAACACTCACCAAATACAGTGTGAGCGTAAGATAGTTTTGATAATATTAGGGAGTCGCACAGCTTGACACGAACATCGACACTTAAAAAGTTACATACTCGATACAGGACCTTTAACCTATAGAAACAATTGCGTACGATTTGAAGAATATGATTTTCAAAGTAAAGTAGTCCATCCATAACTATTCCCAAGTTTCTAGCTTCCAATACACACTGTAACATATCTCTGCCTATAGACAGTGCTGGTTTATAAGCCATAATGTTATTTATCTGATATTGGGTACCTAAAACTAGAAACTTGGATTTGGAAGGATTCAGTACTGTGATTTTTCACCAAGTAAACTCTCACAGTGTGCACAAATTTCTACAACATACTGTATCTCTACGTGAAGGCATGCATTACCTGGACCACCATTGAATCCACGGCCTTCCCTTGTTCGGGGGGCATCTCGTAGTCGCCCGTGACGGCCAACTTCGTGGTTTCGAAGTTCTCCTGCAGCGCCATCTTTTTCTACGATTTTTTCTGCACGAATCCAAATCTACCTCTGATGGTACATTTCACAAACGGATTACATCAGGAGCAACAAGCAAGGATCCGACGACCTCTTTTATCAAACTGCACTGTTTTGTACACTGCGACTGATCAGTCATAGAAATTGTTTGTGTACAAACTCAGGCTATTCGGGCGCGGCCCTTGTCTGCAGGGCCGCGACGTTGAACACACAAAAACAATAAATAACCAACCAAATGACACACGTTGTAATCTTCCTAAATATCAAGCTATATAAGTAAATAAGTAAGACATTTCAACAATGGAAAAAACATGTATTATAGCCCAGATTACAGTGAGTTGTAAACGCATGAGTCCCGACTTCCACGGGACTACACACATCAAGTTTTTTCCGCTGACTACCATCCCCGAAACTTCGATAGCATGTCTGTACAGATGTGTAATCTGCATACATTATTATGAGGCCCATACGCGAATGCAAATAGGATGAGACGAGCCTACATTCGAATCATAAGTTTCTATATTTTATTGCCTCGTATTCGGCAAGCTAGAGGTATTGACTATTTTGTTATTTGTTACTATGCTAGTTTTAAAACTAGCATATATGTTTTATATAGTAAGTTTATATAGTATATATTACATGATATGATAAATGACCTCGCATCGACTGACTGCAGACTTCACAGAACGGATTGGAAAACACCAAACTATAATAATACCTACTTCGATGAAATAACAAGGCATTTTTGCTCGTGTAGCTAGCTCGCGAGACTTTTTCGTCCTATGTTTAACCTGCAACAAGTGCAGCACCAACCTCCAGGTCCTCGTCGTCGGCAGCAGGCGGCTCGAACCTCGTGAAGGCATAGCGCAGCTGGTTCTCGAAGTGCTCGCGAGCCTCTTTCTTCTCCCGCGCCTGCAGCGCTTGCTTCACCTCCAGCACACTCAAGCTCCGTTTCGGCATTTGCAACCACCCACTCACTGAGTATTCAGACCATTGATAACGCACTCACAGGAGATGAAGAGTGTTCAACATGCAGAGAGGATGTTTAGAAATAAGTCGTAGAGTAACTACAACACTGCTTAAACTACACACAAATCTCTTGAAGACTTCCACTATGTAAAAGATATTTCTCGAACATTGACCTTTCATAAATCAGCATTAAACTTTACCATTTGCCAATAATAGCAAAGAAAAATTATTCTTTATAAAATGGTAATTTGAGTTAAAAATCGTGTTGCCAAACAGACTAGTGACTACGATGTGTGGTGTGGGGTGCGAGTCGCTATCGACAAAACAAGAGGTGTCGACGTGTTAGTAATTACATGCCCAGACTGCAGAGTGGGCGTATTGACAGACCGACATCGCCACATTGGAAAAGAGCTTGTTTTTAATATTGGCGATAAGGATGGTTAACGCTCTGCCCACCCCGCAAGGAGCATAGGCGTGATATATGTGAACGACTTCCGCATGTCGTACATTTCCTTGACCAATTTCCTATCAAGCAAAACCTTATGTAATGCTTAGAGATAGTCATGAAATTGGCGCTAAGTGGTGGGTGGGCTGAGCCGTAGTAACCCCCCTAATCACGTAAAAATATATTTTTTCAATCAATTCCTCCCGCCTGAAAACTTGTCAAACGACAGTTTAGACAATTGTTTTAAGATTCGAAAAGTCAGCTGGACCATCCGTGGTGGAATATGTGTCAGCTGGTCACGTGAACATGCAAAAACACTTCAAGGGCCTATATCTCTGTGTAGGAGGGTTCTAGCCCGACTTGCATACGGAAAAAAGCGGTTGTATTAGGGCCCTCTACACGAAAAAATTAAAAATATATCTTATTGTGTATTTTTTTTATCTAAAAAAAAACTTAGAAATACATATAACAAAAAAATATTTTGACACGATAAAAATATTTTCAAAATCTATTTTTTTTTTGTTTTTTTATCGTATAGGTAGAAGGCCCTAGTACAACCACTTATGCATTTCGGGCTAAAACTACACAGACATATAGGCCCTTGAAGTTTTTTGCATATTCACGTGACCAGCCTATACATATTCCACCAGGGATGGTCCAGCTGACTTTTCAAATCTTTAAACAATTGTTTAAACTGCCGTTTGACAATTTTTTTTGTTTTTTAATTAAATTTTCAGGCTGACTAAAAAAAAATATTTTTACATGATTACTATGGCCACTACGGCTCAACCCACCCATAGTGCTGAATACTACCTGTGTAAACTGTAAAAATTTCATTTACATCGAGATATTGCACCAGAATACTCACAATCCTGGAAATCGGCTGGGCTCAGGTTAATACTACCAGGACTGGCGGTATATCGTTACCGACAGTCCAAAATGTTCTCGGATGTTATGAGGAAACTGGCTGTAACCTATGCAGACCAAGAACAGGCAGAACCAGGTGGACTACAGAAAGAAATAATCAACACAAAAATATTTAGAATACGTAGACAAGTAATTCGTCTACTCGGTGTCTGACCCGATGGAACCCGTTCGCAATTTTTACTCATTTATGTATCGACCGACATTGTCGTAGACCGTTGTTGACGTCATCAGAACGGGCACTTTTTCATAATATGTCGACCTAATGTTTCTTGGTATGTTTGTTCTTTATCGCTACCGCTTCCTAAGTTTTCCGCATCAGTCAATAGTGTTTCAGGCACTACTTACTACATACTTACATACATAAATCACGCTTCTTTCCGGTTGGGGTAGGCAGAGACTATTTCTTTCCACTTGCTACGATCCTGGCATACTTCTTTCGCTTCTTCTACATTCAGTCTTTTCATGCACGCTCGTCGATTTCTTCCCCGGTTGGATCCAGGTAGGCTCTTCGCGGCCTTCCCCTTCCAACGTTTCCACTATCACTCGCCTATACCTCTTTCGTTAATCTCCTTTCATTCATTCTCTCAACGTGACCAAAACCACTTTAGCATTATCTTTTCAATCCCTGTCACTATGTCTTCTTCACAACGTTCTCATAACACACTGTTTCGTATCCTATCGCTCAACTTCATCACTACTGGATTAATTCTACTTTTTCCTTCTACTTACTACTAAGTGGGAACCCTAGTACCTTCTATGTTTAACGGGTTCCCAAAGCCAAACTAGCGCCTTCAGCACAAACAAATTCATTATTAACTCTATAAAAACTTTTTAACCAAACAATTTACCAAAAAGTGGGTCTGTCAGGTTTAACTAGACACATGTCATTCAATATCAGAATAATGTTGTACTGTACGTTGAGCAAACAATTTCATCATTACGACTTTCTGTAAACATACAGGGCTACTGTTAGTCAGTACACACATCCTGTAGGGTGTTTCTATTCTATTATGATTTTTCAACAGCTTTTACTATGGGACCACCTGTGAAATAGCAAATAAAAAGGGGTGTTCAATATAAAAAATCATACTTACTCGACAAAAATGTGTGTACTGGCTAGAAAATAACCCAATATGTGCAGAAGTGTCTAAACTTCAATCTCATAGAAGAAGAGAGTTTTTATTCCGTTAAGATTTTCAGGTACCTGATGTTTTTAACCCAGTTAGTTGCGTTCAATAGAATTTTCCCAGTAAAATGCACATGTATGCACTTACTTAAATAATATTATGTCCTCAATCAAAATCTTTTTTTTTTTCATGTTTTACTATTCTCCTAACTTTGTTTTTTTCATCCAACCTACTCTTACTCACCCTGGCTATGTCTTCCTCGGTCAGCTGTTTCGGCTTGGGAGGCTCGACCTCCTCCATGATGGCTGACCTTTGCCCTTCTCTACACGCAGCTCACCATACATACATACAACCTGGTCATTCCCATTAACCACTTCTCTCTACTACCAAATTTTTACAAATAATTTAAATCTGTCTACTAGTCGGTAGGTACTCATAGTTCCAGGTGAGTGACATGTAATTAAGATATCTGTGACGACATTAGCGGTATACCGTGTTGTAATTTGCGACCATGACATCACATCTAATCTAAAATCAGATAATTATGGGAACGAACAGCTCCCCACGAACCCCGAGCAAAAAAGCATCGGCCGGCGTGATGCGGGGGTAAAAAACAACTGCTAGACATTACGGGGACATTTGCAGAGGTTTATTAAAAGAAGGAGAAAGTAAGGCAAATTAGAGCATTACAGTATATTAATGTAAAATGTAATTCTGGCGGGTGGGCTGGTCACGACACGGCGGCGATGGGGCCGCCCGGCACCGCGCGGCCCCGCCATCGATCCCCGCTGCCGCTGCCGCACAGCCGCCGAGACGTTCACCATTCCACAAGATAAATTGCTGCCTATGTATTAACAGCCAACATAAAAACTGAACACTTTCAGTCGATTTGATGATAGAAAAGTAAAAATGAAATCTATAAAAACACTTACTTTCAGGCATACCTATTTTTATTCATTTAATGCCGTATCCAGCTACAGAGTATAATCGAAGAATAATAGATTTCAAACTAAATTTAGTAATTACTGTATTTTGCGACAAATAAACAGGGAATGTTATACATTCTTTATAAAAAAATTACATATATAAGAATTCATAAGGCACGTTACTTATTCTACGTTATTTCGATATATCGTTCCGTTATAAATACGCTCTCTACTTGAGAGCTGCCAAAATATTGTCATAAATTGGACGATTGAATTAAAAAAATAATTTGGAGCACAGATCCTTTTGTTTGGTTCCATTACACTGAATACTTGAAATACATTACAATCTGCTACAGTACAATTTGCAGGTAGGTACTTATATTCGATACTTGTATAAATGAATAAAAAACATTATAGGGTGTATGAGACAGTCCTCAGAACATAGCCATTCATTAAGTTCTAATCCAAATTAATTCGTGCATAATACATGCTATATTTTTATACAGTAAATATTTGTAGGCAAAGTCACGAAATACGAGTAAAATAAAAATAAAATTATATCCTCGTGGAAATAACCAGCATAGATTAATAAGAAATAGAGGAATTACTGTAAATTTTAGAATTATTTTGTCGTAAGTAAAAAAAATGCATTTTCTTAACTGTTTTTTTGTTTGCCGTGCCACACTCTTGGGACTGGCTGAGACCATGTGTAGGTTTTATAAAAAATAATATTCTCACAAACTTGATTTATTTACTTGGTTTAAGGATTAAAGCCCATATTCTAAAACTAAAGCACTTCTTTAGTGCGACGAAGTAAAATTAATAAAACTAGATCAATAAAATATATATCGCGTACTTACTTATCCAATTCCTTTATCACATTTTACACGTCCCGTATTTTAGCCATAGCATACTTTTTACGGTTACGTGTAGCGATTATGGCCAAAGAGACACCGTATTCAATTGTATCAAAATAAATCTATGGAAATTATTAATTCATTATTATATTATTGTTATAATAATGATATTCTACTATTATTGAATAAACTTATTTACTAATCTTATAAAGATAAATGTAGATAAAATCTATAATCTTATACTACTACATTATTTATCTACATTAAAAATTCTTTGTAAAACAATGTAAATGGTAACTGCAATCGGCATAGTTAATTTGATGATAATATTTGTATGGTAATAGATAATATGTGTAAGCTACTCTTCGAATGGCTAATGGCTATATTAGTTATCAAAGTCTTCCTCGTGAGTAAGGCAGCTAGCTATACATACGTATACTGTACGAGTATGTATGTATAAAACATGTCTTAACAAATGGATTCAAAATGGACACTAGTCAGTGTTTGTTTAATCTTCTTTTTATCCCCCTTTTATTCTTTGATACCCCCTTTCCCATTCCATCTCCGGGGATCGAGGCGCCGACTGGGGTTCCACCCTTATGTTGTAGATATACCTCTAATCCGCACTAAGCGTTTCGCTTCAGCTTTTATCATGCGTACGGCTTAAGAGTGGAATTCCCTGCCGGCGGATCTTTTTCCGGAACAATATAACTTGGGCCTTTTTAAGGCAAGAGTGAATAGGCATTATCTAGGCAAGCATGTACCATCTTCGTCTGCATCTCCACTTACCACCAGGTGAGATGGCAGACAAATATAAAAAAAAACCTATGTTTCTTGGGGAAAGTAGTTCATTTTCTTTGGCTGATTCACCCATTAAAATATTTGCAGCTAATATTTTTACACGCTATCGCTACATAGTACAAAGGAAAGTCGCTTTTCCCGTCTGTACTTATGTATTATGTTCTTAAATCTTTATAACTACACATTGGATTTTGATGATATTTGGATTTTTTGGAGTTTTTTGGGATTCATAGGTAGAGGGATTCAAGCGGAAGGTTTTTATTATAATACTTGCCAGGAAAACATCTCATACCCACGAGAAAAAGAGTTCTAGCCGGCGCAGTCGCTCGGCGGGCTGCTAGTGTATCTGATATAAATAATCTTGATCCTCGATCTTTAAAAACTCGAAAGCACTGTTGCGCACAAATTCACTGTGCGAGTGTGTGATTTCAGCAGAGTGTGTAGTGTTTTACCATGAAATCTTAAAAAACAATATTTATAATATAAACCACAGAATTTTCACAAAACATTGTCATACCATTTCATTTACAGAAAAGACAGTACAGATATATAAAAGACTAGATACAGAACAGACTAGATACAGAAAAGACAGTAGATAAATAGACAAAGTAAGCTCTTATAAAAAAAAATATAGGCCACAAACAATACAAGGAGGTTTCTAAATCAATTATAAGCCTTAACAAATTTTACAGAATCAGTCACTAAGTTCTGCTTCAGTAACTACGTAAAGAGGCGTACGCGGGTTACTTCCCTATGTGATGAGATGACGAGGCGAGGCGTGGTGGGCAGGATGACCTGGTGTTCTGCGAGCGTCATGGCCGCCGTCCACTTGAGCTGGTCGTCCGTCACCATGCCCGCCACCGTCATGCCGAACCAGGGTCGCTCCTTGCTCCTATACTCAAAGTCAAAACAAGCACTTCTTCTTTTCGTGTCAAAGCATTATTTAAAACCAGGGTACATCCGATTCGTCGACTGGGTATCTTACCGCTCACGAATATACAGATTGGCTGCCGAAACAAGATGGCTGCCGAAATGTCAAACTGTAACTTTAAAAGCCTGTAGCACGGAAAGTACTGGTCAGAAACGTAAGAGATGGGTATCGGGAGAATCGGCTAAGCCTACCGGTTAATTTAAAAATAGTTTCAGGGGCAAAAATTTCAGGCACTGAAATCGCCTGAAAATAGTAAATAACTAATATTTAGCCGCATATCTTTCTAAATTTTCTTAAATCGGTTCTGTAGGTCCTTTCAATTCAAAGTTTGGTGTAATTTTTGCAACTTTATAATAATAATAAATTAGTTTATTCCAGGCATAACCCATATATCAATACATTAAAAAAAAAAGAAATAAAGCTAGATAATTAATTAATTAATTCAATATCACTGGATACTGTGGTCATAATAAACAATAATAATTCAAACGTCAATTAACAATACAATAATACCTATACGCAATAAAATCAAAAATTACAAAAGTACAATTTACAATAAACAACAAATTACAAAAATTCAACCTATCCACATCTATGGCACCTTCTGCACAACTACACAAATGAGCACACCACTACACGTTATCATGTGGATCACGCCACCGCGCGTGGAGGGGGCTAGCCAGCCAGCTCTGCGCCGCGCGCACTAAGGTATTGCATGATAACCGCAGTCTTTGCTGCAAAAAGTCAAAATCCTTGTTTTTTTTAGCTATGACGGGAGTCTTTGGGGTCAAGCAGGTCGTAAGTAGGTCACAAAAGCCAAATATGGTCAAAAAATAATTAAAGAAGTAATACTTTTTATTAATTACAATAATTCGGTTAAAAATCGATATCTCCGAAACATCGACTGAAAATTATGAAAAAAATATTAAAATTAAGACAAGTAGTAATAAGTCAAAAGCCAAATAAACATTTTGAAAAAAACAAAAATGTTCATACAATACGCTGAAAAAACACGAAAAAGCAGTTTTTTAAAATTGGTGTCCAGTGTGGTAATCCAAAATTTTGGATTTCATAGATGCTGAAAGAGCGAAGACGTAAGTAGTTGCAGAATACTAAATTTCAATGTATAGAGTTATAAATTTTGTTTCAGGATTTATCAAAGTTAATATCTTGTTCCACAATGGTCGAAAATTTTAAAAGTTGTAATTAATACTCAACACTCACAGTATATTTTTCAGCACTCCAGCTGCACTCCTTCTTCTGGTGATTTTGAGGTTAAAACCACGTGTTCGTTGTTTTTTTTGGTAATAATCCAGTTTTCAATTTTGAAACGGGCTTACACGCCATGCACATAGGTTAGGTTTTTTTTTTTGTATGTTTTGCTGTTCACTTCTGACATGGAGGTCAGAAACTTTATGTAGCTTAACACGGACTTCGACGACTCTTTTTTTATTATTATTATTTTAGCTAGTCCTTAATCGGGTCGATGTGGTACAGGGCTCCGGGTTTTCGTTCGGGAGTCCTGCGACCGGTTTTAGTAATCTTTAGTGTTTTCCTTATTTTATATGATTAGTAATTCTGTTATTGCTTTACATTCTAGGTTTTCATATACTCTATCTTATTACTATCTTATTAGCTATAACATATTACAATTAATGTATATACTTATGCCAAATATCTTGCCAAAATATCTTGTACTGAGTTTAATGGAATTTTTTGCTCTATTTCGATATCATGGGGCCTAAACTCGGACACAATTAAGACAATATACGTCGCGGTCATAGAACCAATAATACTATACGCAGCAAGCGTATGGGCAGGAGCGGCGGAAAAGATCACGGTGCAAAAACAACTCAACACAGTACAAAGAGGATTCGCACAGAAGGTTTGTAAAGCCTACCGCACCGTGTCTTTAAACGCTGCACTTATACTGACCGGTATATTACCTCTGGACCTTCGAGTTCAGGAGGCCGCTCAATTGTTCGAGGCAAAACGAGGCAGGCCCCTGGTAGAGATATTTGGCGATAGACGGATTGAGGAAAGAGTGTGCTTCCTAAAGGCACCCCACCCAGCAACAGAAGTTGAGATAAGCTTCCAATGTCTCGAAAACATGCTTCCGGAGACCATGGAAAATCTCCAATTAACTGGCTAGTACATTTTCAGGGACGGAAGCAAAATTGAGGGAAAAGTTGGAGCGGCTCTCACACGCTGGGTGGGTGGAAAGGAGGCGGAGGGAAAGAAGTTCAAGCTTGAATCCTTCTGCACAGTGTTTCAGGCGGAACTGTATGCGTTAAGCCGGGCCATCGAAATGAGGAAGAACTATCCGGTCAGCAACATATTCAGCGATTGATCTCCTAAAGAACCAGAGCGTGTTTCACCCTTTGGCATTTGGAATTAAGCAGGATCTTGCAGAACTGCAGAACCAAAATAGAAGGGTGAACTTATTCTGGATTCGTGCCCACGTTGGAGTACCAGGAAATGAAAGAGCCGATCAGCTGGCCAAGGAAGCAGCGCTGAAATTAAAAACCGGTGCCCACTATGATCGATGCCCAGTCTCCTTCGTGACGACGAGAATAAAAGAGGACACGATAGGGAAGTGGAACATCCGCTACACGCAGGGTGAAACAGCAGCAATCACAAAAATCTTTTTCCCCGAAGCTGCAACTGCCCATCGCACAATTAAACGTCTGGGCCTAACGCCAGTTTTGGTGCCGCAACATCATAGTGGAATGTCCAATATTTGAGAGCCAAAGGACTGAGCTAGAAAACATAGGTTAGGTTAGGTTAGGTTAGGTTAGGTTAGGTTAGGTTAGGTTAGGTTAGGTTAGGTTAGGTTAGGTTAGGTTAGGTTAGGTTAGGTTTTTTTTTTTTTTTTTTTTTTTTTTTTTGATGTCTCCCATGAGGTAAAACCGCCCACAAGAGGATTTTATTGAGTCAGTGTTTAACAAACATTTATCTTAAGCGCTAATGATATACACTAAAAGATAAACATCCTATTTACATCCTGTTTGTCTACTTTTTGTTTACATAATGGTTTTATTTAGTGCTAATATCTATGCAACTAATACTATTATGATACAACAATGTTATAGGTACTGTGTTTTATGTTCACAACATTATTTTTATAAAGCAGTAAATAATTATAAAGTTATAGATAAATAATTTCCGTAATATTGACAAGATTGTTGTATTTTTATATGTATCAATTGCTTTCCCTAGACGTGAGAATTTTTTACTTTTATTTAGAAATAATTAAAGTGAATAAGACATAGTCGCCAAATCATCGATGTGCGTTGTCACAATATCACTAAGTAATGAGAGTGGCAGGAGTCACTTATGTCACCGAATTATAAGGATCACAGGAATCACTGAAGTCACCGATGTCACCAAATTAGTCTCAAAGATCTTTTAAAGTCACCAAATCATCAGAGTCGCTGGAATCACTGAATGAAGTCACCGATGTCACCAATGTCACCGACGTCACCAATATCACCGATGTCACCAAAACGTCACTGTTGCAGGGATCACTGAAGTCACCGATATAAATTTCACTTTGGTACATTTTGCATTGTTGCATCCGAAGTCACAGTTGCGTCCGTTGTTTCTGAAGTTACTGTAGCGTTGTTTCTGATGTCACCGTTTTCACCGATGATTTTATTGTCCATAGTCGATCCGGGTACGTAGTTTCCCTTCCATTAGGATAACTTTCGGGCAATCATTTGAAGTAGCACTGTGTTTTGGATTTGCTAGGCTAGAGTTATGTTTTTTGAGGTGTTTGTCGCAATTGTAACAGTTTACTTTATTGTTGTCATGTTTAACAGGGCAGTCTTTGAAATTGTGCGTCATAGCAGAACAATGTGAGCATATTGTGTCCTCATTAGTGCATCTGAGCCTAGTGTGGCCAAACTGAAGGCATTTGTAGCACTGTAATAGGGGTACGTACTCTTCGACATAAACTCTCTGGTGGTCAACGTTGAGCTTGCCAGCGGTTATAGCTGCTCGCCAGATGATTGGTGTAGTCATGAAGACAGCATTATACAGATTTGCTTTTTGTTATTGCGCTTGTATTTAAAAACTAAGTCGTCCTGAGTAGAGATAACATTCTTGATGTGCTCATTTTGCTTAATTATGAGTTCTGTCAATTCTTCCGGTGGTATGTCTGTTGATATTCCTTTAAGTATGAACATTGGTTTTAATTTCTTGGATTTTTCTGCTTTTATGGGACAATTCGAGTCATGGATTTTCTTGAGCGTTGTATCCACTTGTTCCGGTCTGTCAAATTCCATGCTGATTTTATTGTTTGAGACGTACCTGATGTTAGCTGGCGCAAAGTTTGTGTCTTTGAAAGTGATATTACTTTTTACTAATTCATGCGTTTCGGCAGAACTGAATACTTCTTTAGTCGGACTTATTATGATGGCTGGCTTAGTAGTTGGGATCTTTAACTTTTTCGGTTTAATAGGCGAAGTATCCTTAAGAGTGGAGGAGTAAGTGGGTTTCGGTTCTTTACTAATAACTTGAATTGTTTTTTGTATTTTTGAAATTTCTTCTTTTATGGTGTCTTTAATTACAGTCACCGTTGCTCGATCAAGTGCAGTGCTGTTTGGAGAATTGGAAGAGCCGGAAGAGCATGAACATGACGAGCAATGCGATGTAGTAGTTTCTTGAATAGCAATGAGAATTTGAAGAATAGTGTTTTTATTACTTTTCGTGAGACTTTTCCCTTCCGTCAACTTCCCTTTAATTTCTTTTGTAAACTCAAAGATTTTTTCCTTATATGTAGTTGCTGGGTCCTTGACCACAGAAATGTCATCAGCATCACCTTCATTATCAGAGAAAAAGTCATCAGGCACTTGGGGTACTCCTGTGTCAGAATAAGTCGGTGTAAGTTCCTTTTTTCTCTTCTCATAGGGTTTGTCAGGCTCCATGGTAAAAAGTTTGCCGAAGTAGCGCAGAAAAGAATTTGCGGGAGACACTAGAAAATCTTACGTCACCGAAGTAGCACCACCAGAGTCACAATGTCACAGACGGAGAAAACAGGCGATCCGTGCAAATCCCGGCGAGAGCAGCTGTTGGCGACTCGATTGGCGACCTGCAGGCCACCTGATGGCGCTCTTGATAGCGGCTTGATGGCGACCCTGATGGTGACAGTCGCCCACACGTAGCCGACTTGTTGGAGACCTGCAGCCCGCCTGCAGGCGACCGTTGCTCTCCTGTTGCTGACTTGATGGCGACTCGATGGCTACTTGTCGGCGACCCGGTTATAGTCTGCTGCCGAAACGAAGCCCACTTGTTGGCGATCTGCTGGCGACTTACTGGCGTCCTGTAGGCCACTTGATGGGGACCTCGATGGCGGCTTGATGGCGACCCCGATGGCGACAGTCGCCCATACCTAGCCGACTTGTTGGAGACCTGCAGCCCGCCTGCAGGCAACCGTTGCCCACTTGTTGCTGACTTGTTGGCGACTCGATGGCTGCTTGTCGGCGACCCGGTTATTGTCTGCTGCCGAAACGAAGCCCACTTGTTGGCGATCTGCTGGCGACTCACTGGTGTCCTGTAGGCCACTTGATGGGGACCTCGATGGCGGCTTGATGGCGACGCCGATGGCGACAGTCGCCCACACCTAGCCGACTTGTTGGAGACCTGCAGGCAACCGTTGCCCACTTGTTGCTGACTTGTTGGCGACTCGATGGCTGCTTGTCGGCGACCCGGTTATTGACTGCTGCCGAAACGAAGCCCACTTGTTGGCGACTTGCAGCCAATCAGGAGCGATGCGCAAACGCGCCCGCACGGTCGGATGCTGGAGAGAGACTGGGTTAGGTTAGGTTAGGTTAGGTTAGGTTAGGTTAGGTTAGGTTAGGTTAGGTTAGGTTAGGTTTTTTTTTTTTTTTTTTTTTCCTATGCTTATGTCCTCCGGATCGAACCAGAGATTTTGGTAATACAATACTTTTATTTACAAAATTTAACAATGTTATCTTAACCCTGAGGGGGTGTCCTATTACCCTGATGGGGTTCTACTGTCTAATCTTCCAATTTCATTCTGTCCTCTTTATCATGCCAGTTCTCGCTTTTATGCCTCTCGTACTTTTTTCCATCATCTATCATACTTTCATTCCTATTCTTACTATTCTACGGGGATGGGATGCTGGGTTTACATTTCTGTTTTTTCTTATTTCGTCTTAATTTCATACATTTTGTTACAATTTTAATAATAATACTATTTTCTTATTTCTAGCCTTAGAGTATATGTTCTTTAAATATTTATTTTTATTGCTATAATTTGTATTTTATGACTTTAGTTACATATATACAATATATATTAAAATCATTGGTTTCTTAATCTTTATTTCTTTTACATGCTTGCTTTACTATCTCTTTGATATGTGGCGTATCGCCACCATTGCATGTTTTCATTTCTTTTCGTTGTTTCGGTTTTAATATTGTTTAACAGACAGCGCGACAAAATGATTTCTTTTGTATATAATGTAATTACGTAGTTTAGAGCGCATCGCTTGCGCGCGCAGCTTTTACTCCTTACTTATGTACAGTTTTGGTTGCCATGGAGATAGGTATATTATTTTGACACTTTTGTTCTTACTAAGATTTCGGTTCATTGTACAATTTTATTTTATGTTGTAAATATTAAATATTCTGTAAATAGTCCGAGCAGATGTATTATTTGTAGAGCGTAAGACATCGCCACACACCGCACACACGCTCTACCAAAGATATACTCCAAAAACTCTTTTCTTTCTTTCTTATTTTCTATTAGGAAGCTTAAGCTCTCTTTTACTATCTTAACATTTCGTTTTTGTTCCAGGTCATATCTCAGTTTGGCAGTTGTCGGGCAATCTACGAGCAAGTGAATTATATTCTCAGTCTGATCTGGGTCGCAGACGCAAGACGGGCTCTCCTTGCACTTGAACTTTGCCAGGTACTCGGAGAACCCGCCATGCCCTGTAAGTGCTTGGGTGAGCTCCTTAGTCGGTTTTATTTTCCTGACGACTCCATATGCCGCCACAGCATCTGGGAAGAAGACCTTTGTTGTTGTCGCCGTGCTTTCTGACTCGTAGCGTTGGTCCCACTCCGCAAGGGTGTCCAATCGGATTTGTCGCTTGACGAATGAAACAGGACAAAGGTCGTAATCCGGTTTCTTTTTTGACTTTAGGGCTGCCTCCCTCGCGAGCGTATCGGCCCTCTCATTTCCCTCCAACCCCACATGTGCTTTAATCCAGTATATGGAAACTTCCTTTTGCTGGTTACTGGCGTCAGCTATATAATTTCTCGCTTCTACTGCAAGGGGGTGGAGAGCTTGAGGGTTCACGACTGTTTGTATGGCGGCCATAGAGTCGCTGAATATTGCGAAAGTTTTCCCGCTCCTTTTGGTTAGGTTAGGTTAGGTTAGGTTAGGTTAGGTTAGGTTAGGTTAGGTTAGGTTAGGTTAGGTTAGGTTAGGTTAGGTTAGGTTAGGTTAGGTTAGGTTAGGTTAGGTTAGGTTAGGTTTTTTTTTTTTTTTGATGTCTCCCATGAGGTAAAACCGCCCACAAGAGGATTTTATTGAGTCAGTGTTTAACAAACATTTATCTTAAGCGCTAATGATATACACTAAAAGATAAACATCCTATTTACATCCTGTTTGTCTACTTTTTGTTTACATAATGGTTTTATTTAGTGCTAATATCTATGCAACTAGTACTATTATGCTACAACAATGTTATAGGTACTGTGTTTTATGTTCACAACATTATTTTTATAAAGCAGTAAATAATTATAAAGTTATAGATAAATAATTTCCGTAATATTGACAAGATTGTTGTATTTTTATATGTATCAATTGCATTCCCTAGACGTGAGAATTTTTTACTTTTATTTAGAAATAATTAAAGTGAATAAGACATAGTCGCCAAATCATCGATGTGCGTTGTCACAATATCACTAAGTTATGAGAGTGGCAGGAGTCACTTATGTCACCGAATTATAAGGATCACAGGAATCACTGAAGTCACCGATGTCACCAAATTAGTCTCAAAGATCTTTTAAAGTCACCAAATCATCAGAGTCGCTGGAATCACTGAATGAAGTCACCGATGTCACCAATGTCACCGACGTCACCAATATCACCGATGTCACCAAAACGTCACTGTTGCAAGGATCACTGAAGTCGCCGATATAAATGTCACTTTGGTACATTTTGCATTGTTGCATCCGAAGTCACAGTTGCGTCCGTTGTTTCTGAAGTTACTGTAGCGTTGTTTCTGATGTCACCGTTTTCACCGATGATTTTATTGTCCATAGTCGATGCGGGTACGTAGTTTCCCTTCCATTAGGATAACTTTCGGGCAATCATTTGAAGTAGCACTGTGTTTTGGATTTGCTAGGCTAGAGTTATGTTTTTTGAGGTGTTTGTCGCAATTGTAACAGTTTACTTTATTGTTGTCATGTTTAACAGGGCAGTCTTTGAAATTGTGCGTCATAGCAGAACAATGTGAGCATATTGTGTCCTCATTAGTGCATCTGAGCCTAGTGTGCCCAAACTGAAGGCATTTGTAGCACTGTAATAGGGGTACGTACTCTTCGACATAAACTCTCTGGTGGTCAACGTTGAGCTTGCCAGCGGTTATAGCTGCTCGCCAGATGATTGGTGTAGTCATGATGACAGCATTATACAGATTTTGCTTTTTGTTATTGCGCTTGTATTTAAAAACTAAGTCGTCCTGAGTGGAGATAACATTCTTGATGTGCTCATTTTGCTTAATTATGAGTTCTGTCAATTCTTCCGGTGGTATATCTGTTGATATTCCTTTAAGTATGAACATTGGTTTTAATTTCTTGGATTTTTCTGCTTTTATGGGACAATTCGAGTCATGGATTTTCTTGAGCGTTGTATCCACTTGTTCCGGTCTGTCAAATGGTTAGGTTAGGTTAGGTTAGGTTAGGTTAGGTTAGGTTAGGTTAGGTTAGGTTAGGTTAGGTTAGGTTAGGTTAGGTTAGGTTAGGTTAGGTTAGGTTAGGTTAGGTTAGGTTAGGTTAGGTTAGGTTAGGTTAGGTTAGGTTAGGTTAGGTTAGGTTAGGTTAGGTTAGGTTAGGTTAGGTTAGGTTAGGTTAGGTTAGGTTAGGTTAGGTTAGGTTAGGTTAGGTTAGGTTAGGTTAGGTTAGGTTAGGTTAGGTTAGGTTAGGTTA